>CM074513.1:7441080-9918107 GCA_037379345.1 Perna viridis
GGTTGTCCGTTCATTGCAAATCATCCTATGAGGTATTTTGGGTATGCCGGTCCTTGTCAGCCTCCACGATCCTATAGTTATAAATTGATTCCGCTCTATCATATGTGGATAAAAAATTCTTGCGTAATAACTGCGAAAATCAGCTGGCAATTTTGCAACGTAATGGATTTGAGACATATTTACATAAGAAATAGTACAAGTCCCTGTTTGCTGTTGCAGTTTCAGTTCAGTGTTTCCTGAAATTTTCCTCTGAACATTTTCGTTTTTCCATCCGCTTGAACGATATACCCCAAATACGTTTCCATGTAAATATAGTCGAGGAAGTTCAGTTACTAAAAATACAATTGACACATTAACGATAAGAATGCAAGATTTCCTTTGATACAACGACATCCGAAGATTCGGTTTTGTTTTTTTTCTTTTACAAAAAGTGGCGACAATTAGTAATGTTGATGCTATCATACAAAATGATGTGATTAGTAAATAATTGATTACAAAGTGGGTAATACTTGAGGGTGTATCTTACAAAGCTCTGCCCATGTTGTTGCATGAAACATGTACTGTCATTCAGAGTTTTGAAAGATACAGCAACAGTTCTTGGTATATGAACGCCTATTGAAAACAATACACATATACCACAAGCGGTTACCGATTTTCGATTGGTCATTCCTGACCGTCTCCATACCGGTATCAAGATGGCGATCCCTTTCTGTATTCCTAGACAGGTAGTTAGTAAAACGGAGATCGAATGACAGCAATCTGCAAACTGGTTGGCGTAGTAGTGAATTGCACAAAATGGAAAACTCAATGTAACTAATCTATATCCAGAGGTTTCTCGTTTATTGTTGTCATGAATCAAAGTAAAAGATTGGTTCAGTGACGAGTAGACGTTGGTATAAAAGTTCCAAAACAATGGCTCAAATCCAAACAAATATAACGCTGTCAGACGCGTTTTTGGCCCCATCTAAACAGCTTGAATTTTTTTGGATCATTTGGTAGAAATTACAACACTCTGGTTTATAAAGGCACTTTTAGTCTTTTTTAAGCTTTTTCGTCATTTTCGGGCAAAAAAAAAAATTAAAACCTTCAAAAACTGAGGATTTCTAGAAAGAAAATTTATGAAAGTTTTCATGAAAGGTTTAGTTGAATAAATCAGTGATTTTACTAAAGTGATTATTTTTACTATTCTAAGAGTAATCAATGTAACCGAGATTCCTGTGGAAATCAAAAGAATGTCATCCAGGAGACAAAGCCAAGCCATGGAAAACAGACACAAAGAAACAATATAATCAAAATATTAAAAGTAATTGAGCAAATTTTAGTGATCTTGGGTTTTGTAACTATGGAAAAGTGCAGATTTCAAATCTGTATAAGTGGTCCTTCTTTCAGTAGATAATCAAGTTCTCTTTACATGCTTTACTTGTGCATGAAATTGTCACTGTAAGTTACAGATCTAAATATTTTCGGGAGTCCTGTGTGAAGACCACATTTGTGAAGTAAAGAGAAATTTCCGTTTTATTTTAACTCATTGTATCGCACTGTAAATAAGCAAACACCCTATGATATTTTCAGAGCTTTTAATGTAAACATACAGCATTTTGGTGATTTGAGTCTTCTGCAGGTCAAAGTTAAAGTAGATCATAACATAATGAATTTAGTGAAATAAAAATTGGAACCTTTGAAATGTGACATTCGTGGTATGTAGCTTTTATTAAATATGATATAAAACGGTTTCGCTGTTAGAATTTTTTTTTCACGAAAAACATTGTTTTAACCTTTAAAATTGCTGAACTAGTGTAATAGGGTAAATGAATTGAATAGACTTGCATCTATATAATGAAAATATAATTAATGTGGCATACCTTATAGAGGCAAAAGTTACATTATAATAATCAGTGTTCAGTTCTCAAAGCGTACTCTATTTCAAGTCTGACGGTGAACATGTAATAAAGTACGCAAATAATATACGTATATCACAAATCTATAAAATATACATGCTGCAAAGGAAACGTGACTCATTTTGTTGTAGTAAAGATCGAGAAACAAAGGCAGGTTTTGACTGGGTGCTAGAACAGCGCTGAAGACTGTATTTGCGACCATGCTAAGTCAGAATGGAACTTAAAAATAAATAATTGGACTAAAACATTCATTTTCGTAGATTGTGTCAGACTACATTCCTTACGTTCTTATCCGTAATCGTAGATATAAAGATCTTTACACAAACATACTCGACGAGGCATAGCCGAGGGGTGTAGATATTACAGAAGGTTTAAGAAAATTCTATATCTACGTTTTTGAACCATGAAATTATTCCAATAATGCCTATTTCACATTCAAAGATTCAAAATAGGCAAAATATAAGTAACGTTTTCTTTGGCATAATATTGATATTGTTACGAATTTGAAAACATTGAGTCGTTGTTTTATTTAACCGAAGGGATCTAGCTTTGGTTGAACCCTACAAGTACTGAAAATACCGGGTGAAACCCTCTTGTTGCCAGATTAAAATTTCTTACGACATTGCGTACGCATAGTTACTTGACGTTGCCAACATAATGCAAAATTTTAGTAAGTTCAACGATCGCTGACTTCTTGTTACGGCTCTTTTTAAAAGACTACTGTCAAAGAAGAAAGTTCAATAAGGACCTCTTTTGTCCTCATAATGAGTGCATTTTAAAAAAGTGATTAAAGCTGATTTCTAGGTAGAAGTAGTACAGTAAAATGGTCGCAAACACTTAATACAAGGTGTTTTTGACAAGATTCATGACGTTATTTCAGAAATAATAGTTTAATTTGACTATTTCACTTTCACTTTGGTAAATTGAGATATAATTTCAATGAGATGCACTGTAACTAAAAACTACAAGAACAGACAACTTTATCAAAAACTTTTTTTTCTAACATTCTATTGAAAATTTTCTGATCAGATCCAATGGTGCAGAGATCAAATAATTGTCTTTAAAAAGAGAGAAACTATCCTTGAGTGAAATTATAGTGTCAGATCGGTGGGTGTTTAAATGAATATTTCAGATTTTTCCATTTAGCCTGATTCTTGAAAATATTTACACTTAAATAAAATAATTGATAAAACAATTTTCATTTGTACATTTATTCCTTTCGCATATCTCTACTATAGTACAGTTCAAAACATTTCCCAATACACAGTCCAATCTTATAAGTGCTAAATTAAGTTCTTGTTCTTGTCACACATTTTGCATTCCTTGTGCTTTCTACCTAAAATTAAAAAATAAAATAAAAACAGGGAAAGATCAGTTCAGTTTTCGATCGATGAATTAATAGCGTATAGGATGCATATGTAACCTTGCAAAAGTAATTCTGTGTTCATTCTTTACAAGGAAATCATTTTTGTCAAGTATTACTCGCATGCTGATTCAAGAAGATTATTATCTACATATCATTTCTGATTTACGATAACTTAGTCATTTAGTTTTAATTAACTGATATTTTAATATCAATGAATTTTTTGTTACCAGCCCTAGGTTGGAAGAACAGTAAACATTTTTCTAGAAAACTTAAACTCTTTTTACTTTGGTAAGTATCTAAATGGTTTTTTTTTATAACATAAAGGAAGCATAATCAAGGGAACCAAGATTCTAGTGGAAATCAAAAGCGGGACAAAGACCAGACAATAAAAACACAACAAAAAACATTAAGTACTTAAATAATACATATAAAGTAACAATAGTAAATAAGCAATTATTGTTAGTTCACTATAAACTGGGAGCATGGACCAAGTGCACCGGTAGTGTAAGCATCCTACAACAATAAGCTTGTGTTTATATATGTTTGAAGTCGATCCCCGTTCTTTCCTTTTAGCTTATCCCTATTTTAACAATTTGATAATTATTGAGGCGTAAAAATTCAAACTATTGACATAAATTGATTCAACACAGGAGTACTACGATTTTACATTAACTTTATACGTTGTTGGATACATGTAAAAGGTCAATCGAGAATCTGTAATGATAAATGTATGACAGTTCTACATTAACATGTATTAAACGTTTATATTTTTTTCTTCCATTCATAGGCTTCATTCACACCGCACGAGCGAGTGATTAAAAATTTGTAATTTCCCGCCATGTGCGTGCCGGGAAATTTAAATGTCGCATGAAGACTCCCACGCTTACCACGCTTATCATGTTTACAGTTGTTTTTCATATTGTTGATCAATTAAATACTTGTTGATTTACGAATGTTATTCATATTTTAAAAGATTAGTTGGTAGTGTATCAACTAATCATAATGGTAGTGATGTCAATGACGCAATGACTTGATGACTGGATGGGAGGTCCTTAAAGACGTAGTTGATGTTGGAAGAATTCAGGGTGTTGTTTTATTTGTTTTTATGGTTTATTCATCGGAGAACAGATTCTCACTTAGTTATCTCGGGGATTAAAGGATGTCTCTACTCTCGCACTCTCGACAGTTAAATTGTAGATTTTAGCCCTCTCACTATAGCTCGTGGGTTAAAATTTAAAATTTAGCTATCTAGAGTGGAGAAATCCTGTATTCCCTTCGAGACTGGAGGTGACTCTATATTTTTTATAACAGATAGAACGAGAAAAACCATGAAAAAATTTGAGTTTGTTTTTTTTCTTTTTTTTCTAGTGTCTATTAAAGTCATTTTTTACTCTAATTTGTTTAATTCTTTTTATGATGCTTAATTGATCGTATCAAACAAACTGCCATGGAATGTATTTACTAGTTGGTAATATATTAAATCTAAGTTCCTATTTTCTCAACTTCAGTGTATATATCAATAGAACTGATAGTTTTGGATCTTCTGAAACATTATTAAATTCTTTTTCGAAATCTGGAAACATGTGACATATGACGTTTCATATTAAACATGTTTGGACTTTAAATCAAATTATCGATATTTCAGTACCATTCTGTGTAAAGATCAGGCAGTGACACATCATTTTTCTTAATTCAGTCTTTGGTTTTGATGTGTCTAAATGTGTTATTTTGTAATGTAAACGTATATTTGTATGATGGAACAGACATAATAAAGATTATTGGTACAAAACAACTTGCAGATTACGTTATACCATTTTGTAACATCTTTCTGTAGCTTCAAATATCATCAACAAGTTTTTATGCCATCACACTCGAAATATGACAACGTAGGGAACGATTAAATTACTGAAAATGCATTTTCGATTTTTCCTCATATTCGATATCTTTCTATATGATGTAATATTATTTGAAATATACCTACATTTATAAGTGATGCTTTATTTATTCGAATGTCTAATTTTTCGCGAAATTACATGCCAAATCTATATATTTTAATAAACCACTTTGAATAAATGTTTTTAGACAAAATAGTTTATATACAGCGACAGGTGTTGGCATTTTGCTCTTGAACATGCACATGTATATAAAAGCAAGATAACTG
The DNA here is from genome assembly GCA_037379345.1 of Perna viridis. NCBI lineage: Eukaryota > Metazoa > Mollusca > Bivalvia > Mytilida > Mytilidae > Perna > Perna viridis. Next base: position 7,446,506 of record CM074513.1, read on the forward strand.
CAAGCCATTTATATGATTAAGCAAGATGGACATAAGGTTTGCTTTTCTTTTTTGTGCCTTATTCATAGCTGAAACAGGTAAGAAGATGATTAATCATTATTTTTGTATAATTTAACGGCGCTTTCATCTAGGCATGGATGTCGTTTGTTGAATACGAACGGATATTATGAAGCTGTCCATTTTACTGTCACCAAATGAAAAGGTGAAAGGTCCAATATTATATCTTTGCAGGAAATTATGACATACGATTAATTTTTTGTCTGGTAACACACACACACACACACACACACGTAACATGCTGGTTAAAATAATGATTCTATTGACCATACACAGTCAAAATATAACTGAGGAATACAAATTTTGTACACTGAAACGCTCATTTTGTTATATTAAGTCATATTTTAACCATATCAACATTTAAAATGTCCGTTTAAACCCAGTTTCTCTAACTGAACACAAAAGTACGTTGCCTTAAAACATCAAAGCAAGTTGAGTAGGACAAACAAATGTGTACTACAAAGTTTTTGTGCGGTTAGGTGGACACATTTTGTCTGCCTAACACAAAAGATGTTAACGTATACATTTTTTGACAAACTCAAGCTAAAACATGTTGGCATGGCCAAATGTCTATATTTCATTTTGTTAAGATTGATAAGAAAATGACCGATGCAACCCCTTTTTACCGTTGTGGTAGACAAAATGCGTTTCTCAAAGACAGACAATGCATTGATTGTATCAAAACTTTGGTCGTTTTTTTTTTTACGTGACTCGCATTATTGATCCTGTGACATTTATGGACATGCCTCCTTCACAAATACCACTAGACCACTTGGCAGCTAGACTATATAAAATACAGCTTGCACTGATCGAATGATCCCTCCAATACCTTTAATCTATAGTTGTAACTTAGCCCACAATGTATGGTAGTGCATGCATGACAATTTATCTGGGTGATGTTGTTATGGAATTACTGATGATTGTCACATAAAATAAATATCAAATATAAATAGATCTCGGAAAGTGAATCAGTCTTTCCACCACACTACCCAACCAGCTCATGTTCTTTTTATATCATTAACACATTTGGGTCTGAAAACTTCCCAACGATGTTAGAACTTGCTAATTCGAATCAAGAAGGTACAAACAAAATGTGTTTTCAAACCTTTTAAATTTAAATAATGTGGTATTGATTTATTTATTATTTCAAGGTATAATAGTGACAAGATTGAGCGAGGCTTAAATGGATATTTAAAATCGTGTAAAAGGAATTTGGCGATGCTGTAATTATTCATTGGGAAGTTTACACTTTTCAAACAGTAGATATGCACAGGTTTTTTTGGTTTATGGTTCGTTTGTTGAAACTGTTACACATATATTACATTTGCATCATAGTAATTTATATGTTGTTTTATATGTTGAAGCAACTAGCGAATAAAACAAATGACCTTATCACTCAATTTAAAGGGGTGTCTGACATAGAATATTTCAACTTTTAGTGTGTGTAAAATTGATGATCAATTGATGATCAATTCTTATTTCAATGTTCTTGTTTTTTTATACTTTCAGCTGCAAATAACAATGGTGAGTGACGTTTGTGCAAAGTTGTGCCGACACTATGCACTGGATGATACGTAATGTTTATTGTTACTTTAAAGTTATATAGTTATAGAATTTATAGATAGATACTGATTAAATATAATGTAACGGTTGACGATATCTATAAAAGTTCCAATAAGATTTCTTTGGGTAAAAGCCTTTACTGTAGGAGCCTGTGTCTTTATTATTTTCAATAATTATTTCAAAAAAGTAATTATACATTTACTTAAGTGTAAATGTTTGTAAGAACCAGGCAAAATTGTAAAAAAATCAGAAACATGCATGTCAAAAACCTAACGATCTGACAATATATTTTCACTCAAGGATTCTTTTTTGTAGTTTACCAGATTATATTTGTCTCTTCATCACTAGATTTGCTCAGTTTGTCAATAGAATGTAAAAAAATAATTATTTTGACAGAGCTATCTGCTTTTGAAATATTCATTTTTAGTGGATTTCAATGAAACTATAACTTAGTTTACTATAGGTATATGGAAAATCTTGTCATTTTCCTCGATTCTGTTGATGCAAATAATCAAATTAAACTTACAAAATGACGGGTTTTTCATACCCTCTTTCGCCCACTTCTTGATTCTTACAGAGACTGACACTTAAGGTAAAAAGGTGTTAACAAGCTTATTAATAAACATGATGTTGTATCATTTTATTGTGTACGATGCACTTACACTTTAGTTATGATTTGTAAATGACCACATGTTATAATTTTAAAGACTCCCGGATTGTCAAACCCTTAAGATGTCTTTATGCCTGTGTTTGAAATATGATGATTCATATTAAACATGTTTGGACATGTTTAATACAAATCGTCGATATTTCAGTACCATTATGTGTAAAGATCGGGCAGTGACACATCATTTTTCTTAATTCAGTCTTTTGCCTCATATGTATATATTTTCTAACAGTACTCGTCTTTGTGACGATACAAGCGACATAACCTATACACTTATCCTTATATGATGTACATGTATAAAAAGCATAATTTATTTTATCAAATAATTTAAAGAACATTATTTTAATTAGATTAATCCTACGAGGAGCAATGACTCCGCCAGCGAAAGCTATATTTTTGTATAGACTATCTGGCCGATAGGTCTAGGGTGCTGGACTTTGTGTAGACAGTGTTGCCACAGATGTCACAGTGATACGAGCTCGAGTCCCGCAGAGGGAACGACCAAAAATTGCAAATTTGACCGTTCTAATGTCGTTGGGAATTTTTCAGACCCTGCTATGCTTACGTTATCTCCCCTGTATCAATTTGATCCGACGGAGCAGCGCAGCAAATAGAGTCGTCACATTCTGAGATGTTTATATATAAGGATAAACCAATAACATGTTTTATTATAAAAAATAGGACAAATTTTGAATATTTTGTTTTGATCAAATAAGAATTCATTTGGAACTAATACATTTCGACGTTCGACTTTTACAGACGCTTTTGAACATTAATTTTGACATTGAAAGTTGAAATCGGAGTGACGAATATCTAGATCTATATCTAGCAGTATAGCGTCAATATATATACAACAAGTAATATAGCGCCAACATGCTTAAAAATAGAAACAAGGCTTCGGGTACGTTGGATATTCTTTCAATAACCAATGAAAAAATAAGAATGTTACACCTTATGTAATATGCATATAATTATACATACATATATACATACATACATACATCTGATCAAATTGATACATGGAAGGTAACGTAAGCATAGAAGGGGCTGAAAAATTCCTAATGATGTTAGAACTGTCAAACTTGCGAAACAATTTTTTGTCGTTCCCTCTGCCGAACACAAACTCGTATCGCTGTGATATCTGTTGCAACACCGCATGCACAAAGTTCAGCGCCCTAGACCACTCGGCTTTCGCTGGCCGGGTTATTCCTCCTCGTAAGATAAATCTAGGGTTGTAAACTAAGTACGTGATGTGTGGTAGTACGGGACAGCTCATCTAGGTGTTGTTATGTAGGATAGAGGATATTTTTTGATATAACAAAATGATTTGACAACAAGTAAATTTTCTAATATTAGAAAAAATAAATTTCCAATATTAAAAAACCAGTTCTTAATATCAGAAATTCTATAAATATTAAAAATGAGTTTTCAATATTCAAAAAGGGTTTTGTGATATTAGAAATCTAATTTGTTATATTAATAAATGAATTTGTAATATTAAAAAGTGAGTTGAGAAATATTAAGTATTTCTTTTAATATTAGAAAAAAACCTATTTTATAAATAAGAAAACTTTTTTTTATATTACGCAATATTTTTTTTAATATTAGAAAATAAATATTTTGTGAAATTAAAAATTCATTTTCTAATATCAAACATTGTTTTTTTAATATTTCAAATTGCTGATTTAGTAATATAATAAAATATCACACATTTTGTAATATTACAAACAGAATTTGTGATATTAGAAAATGAATTTTTAATATTAGAAAATCACTTTGCAATATTTCAAAATCTGTCACATTTTTTAATAATACAAAACCATTTCCTAATATTAAAAAATCGTAATTGAATATATTTTGTAATATTAGAAAATCAATTGATTTTTTTATATTACAAAAGGGTTTTGAAATATTAGAAATCAAATTTGTAATATTAAAAATGAAATTGTAATATCAAAAAATGAAATTGTAATATCTAAAAATGAATTTGTTGCATTAAAAATTATTTTTATAATATTAGAAAACGCCAATTTTTGTCCACTTTGGCTTGACAACCTAGGTGTTGAACCAGTATTGTCAGATGCATGGGAAGGTTGACAATATAAAACTAGAAGTCGTTGCGTTTGTTGTATGTGAGGTTTCCCTCAGTGTATGTCAAGATAAGAGACTGATTGTATAGTATATGTAGTATTCAAAGTTATTTTGGGTACCTGCGACGCAGTCATTTCCCCGAAGCGTTGATTGTTGAAAGACAAAACGTCATCTATGTAGAGAAAACTGCGATCAATGAATCTTGCTAAACAATGTTACGTCTTTATGATAACATCAGCTGTAAAATCTGTCTCATAAGACTGCAGAAATAGGTCACAAGTAGCTTTGCAATATTGTCATTTAGCATGCCGTCCGAATGCCGAAAAACACGGCCACTTTACTTGACATATACATGTATCTTGTTGATCTTAAATTCCTGCATCTTGACAACATCATTTATATCATATTTTTTATGCATTTACAATATAGCAAGTGCCTAACTTCAACAATGCAGGCTAATGTCAAACAATGCAATCTTAATAACTTTATCTTGCAGGTTTCTGTAAACTTTCTCCAGAAGTAGGTCCTTGTCGAGCCCGACTAAAACGTTATTACTATGACAAGGATTTTGGGATATGCAGATTGTTTTACTATGGCGGATGCAGAGGAAATAGCAACAATTTTAAAACGCTCACCGCATGTTCAGTTGCAAGTAAACGATGTGAAATGGGTATGTATATATCCACCTACTTCATTCAATTTGTCTTATCACATAATTACAAAGGCGGGAAATTCACAAGTACAAAATTTTGCCAATGTGTCTAGCTAACTTTCATAAATAGGCTGAAAAAAAAACCCTATATATATAATTGTGAAAAGTCTATCACGATGCCAAAATACCCGTAGATTTGGCATGCTCTGATGTAATGTTTATGACATGAAAACTCAGCATATAACAAGCCAAGGTGGACGCAAATTAATATTTTGTAATATTAGAAAATATTTTGTTTAATATTAAAGCATCATTCTTTTAATTTAAGAAAATATTTTGTAATAGTACAAATTCCCCATTTAATAATATTATAAAATATCACACATTTTTTGCATATTACAAATTAAATTTGTAATATTGGAAAATAAATATTTTATATTAGAAAATGATTTTTTTATTTTAAAAAATCACTTTGCAATATTGCAAAATCATTCATATTTTTTGATATAACAAAATGATTTGACAACTAGACAATTTTCTAATATCAGAAAAATCAATTTCCAATATTAAAAAATCAGTTTTTAATATCAGAAATTCTTTAAATATTAAAAATGAGTTTTCAATATTCAAAAAGGGTTTTGTGATATTAGAAATCAAATTTGTTATATTAAAAAATGAATTTGTAATATTAAAAAATGAATTTATAAATATTAAATATTTCTTAAATATAATATATATAGCAAATGCCTAACTTCAAACATGCAGGCTAATGTCAAACAATGCAATCTTAATAACTTTATCTTGCAGGTTTCTGTAAACTTTCTCCAGAAAAAGGTCCTTGTCGAGCCCGACTAAAACGTTATTACTATGACAAGGATTTTGGGATATGCAGATTGTTTTACTATGGCGGATGCAGAGGAAATAGCAACAATTTTAAAACGCTCACCGCATGTTCAGTTGCAAGTAAACGATGTGAAATGGGTATGTATATATCCATCTACTTCATTCAATTTGTCTTATCACATAATTACAAAGGCGGGAAATTCACAAGTACAAAATTTTGCCAATGTGTCTAGCTAACTTTCATAAATAGGCTGAAAAAAAAACCCTATATATATAATTGTGAAAAGTCTATCACGATGCCAAAATACCCGTAGATTTGGCATGCTCTGATGTAATGTTTATGACATGAAAACTCAGCATATAACAAGCCAAGGTGGACGCAAATTAATATTTTGTAATATTAGAAAATATTTTGTTTAATATTAAAGCATCATTCTTTTAATTTAAGAAAATATTTTGTAATAGTACAAATTCCCCATTTAATAATATTATAAAATATCACACATTTTTTGCATATTACAAATTAAATTTGTAATATTGGAAAATAAATATTTTATATTAGAAAATGATTTTTTTATTTTAAAAAATCACTTTGCAATATTGCAAAATCATTCACATTTTTTGATATAACAAAATGATTTGACAACTAGACAATTTTCTAATATCAGAAAAATCAATTTCCAATATTAAAAAATCAGTTTTTAATATCAGAAATTCTTTAAATATTAAAAATGAGTTTTCAATATTCAAAAAGGGTTTTGTGATATTAGAAATCAAATTTGTTATATTAAAAAATGAATTTGTAATATTAAAAAATGAATTTATAAATATTAAATATTTCTTAAATATAATATATATAGCAAATGCCTAACTTCAAACATGCAGGCTAATGTCAAACAATGCAATCTTAATAACTTTATCTTGCAGGTTTCTGTAAACTTTCTCCAGAAAAAGGTCCTTGTCGAGCCCGACTAAAACGTTATTACTATGACAAGGATTTTGGGATATGCAGATTGTTTTACTATGGCGGATGCAGAGGAAATAGCAACAATTTTAAAACGCTCACCGCATGTTCAGTTGCAAGTAAACGATGTGAAATGGGTATGTATATATCCACCTACTTCATTCAATTTGTCTTATCACATAATTACAAAGGCGGGAAATTCACAAGTACAAAATTTTGCCAATGTGTCTAGCTAACTTTCATAAATAGGCTGAAAAAAAAAACCCCTATATATATAATTGTGAAAAGTCTATCACGATGCCAAAATACCCGTAGATTTGGCATGCTCTGATGTAATGTTTATGACATGAAAACTCAGCATATAACAAGCCAAGGTGGACGCAAATTAATATTTTGTAATATTAGAAAATATTTTGTTTAATATTAAAGCATCATTCTTTTAATTTAAGAAAATATTTTGTAATAGTACAAATTCCCCATTTAATAATATTATAAAATATCACACATTTTTTGCATATTACAAATTAAATTTGTAATATTGGAAAATAAATATTTTATATTAGAAAATGATTTTTTTATTTTAAAAAATCACTTTGCAATATTGCAAAATCATTCACATTTTTTGATATAACAAAATGATTTGACAACTAGACAATTTTCTAATATCAGAAAAATCAATTTCCAATATTAAAAAATCAGTTTTTAATATCAGAAATTCTTTAAATATTAAAAATGAGTTTTCAATATTCAAAAAGGGTTTTGTGATATTAGAAATCAAATTTGTTATATTAAAAAATGAATTTGTAATATTAAAAAATGAATTTATAAATATTAAATATTTCTTAAATATAATATATATAGCAAATGCCTAACTTCAAACATGCAGGCTAATGTCAAACAATGCAATCTTAATAACTTTATCTTGCAGGTTTCTGTAAACTTTCTCCAGAAAAAGGTCCTTGTCGAGCCCGACTAAAACGTTATTACTATGACAAGGATTTTGGGATATGCAGATTGTTTTACTATGGCGGATGCAGAGGAAATAGCAACAATTTTAAAACGCTCACCGCATGTTCAATTGCAAGTAAACGATGTGAAATGGGTATGTATATATCCACCTACTTCATTCAATTTTGTCTTACCACATAATTACAAAGCCTACATATTTTTATTTTTGATATTTTGTTTAAAATGTTACAGTTACCAGAAATTAGCATTTGGCCTTTCACAAAACCACTGTTCATAGGAGATATAAATTCTCACGAATGCATTACAGAATTCAAAGGGAGACAACTGTGCAAATGATACTGAAATACAATGGAAACAGTTGTATTTTTCAAAGTGGATTATTAGAGCCGACAGATTGGAATGAATTATACAAATTTCATCATATAGACCTATAAAGCAACTCTACAACAAAAATGAAAATGTGTAGCCTTTTTTGGGTTGTATCACATACTACAGAATTTGCATGATTATTACAAAGACTACTACTTAATACGTTCGCACTACAAAACAATCTGGTGTTTTTAGTCGGAAGTAAAGAAATGTTTAGACTTATACAGAAAAAGAATTATTTGGCAACAAACTGATACGTACGAGTTATCCTTTGGATAGGTTAATGTCAAGATATATTTATGTAGAGTGTAAAGGTTATTGATCAGGTGACTAGTAGAAAACCTGTTCAACTAGATATTTTTAGATCTGCCAAGTGGTTAGGTGGTGAACCTGATCAGTTTGCACCTGGACAGTTGTTGAAGGCAGATGTTTATGAGTATTTAGTTTGGAAGTTTGGAGGAATTATTGCCAGAGATGCACATTTCCACATCAGGAATGATATTGATATAGGATACATTCAGTGGGTGTCATGCTCTTCAGGGTGATATGAACTCCCAGTTAAAATATTATTTCAAGATGACCCAACCCAACCCATTTTTATATTTGAGAATTTCGCTTGGAAATATTGTTGGTTTTCGGTTTGTCATTTTTGTAAAGATGGCGCGTACGGTTGTCAAATTTATATTATTGGCCATTTTCATTATGTAGATAGTTTCTGTTCTCAAATAGACCTCTTTTGTTCCTTTCACAGGGGACTATGGTTAGAGTTAGCCTTTGTATCCATTTATGATGGCTATAATTTGGAAGATATATTTACATAGAGTTTATTACAGCTGTGTTATGTGGAAATTACAAGAATTACAACTATCAATATGTTCAGTTTGATAAAACTTGGTTGAAATGGAGAGTGAAAATAAATTATAATCTGTCATAATATTAACAAGCCTTTTGGTATATTATTGTTAAATATACTAGTCCGTTTGTAGTAATGAATTGGATAATACACTTAATTCAAAGTAATACTGTCGTGATGAGATAAACAGAACTGTGATATATTGAACATTGATATCGACTGTGATATAGACCAGACATAGACTTAATATATATTTATTTATATTCTTATATCTTAAGTGTATTTACTTAGTCTGCATGCTGTCTTTTTATTGTGTACTGTTGTGATGGTGTGTGAGTGCTTTGTTTTCCTTTTGTTTATTTATTTGTCTTGTGGTAGTGGTGTAATAAATGTGGTTTGTAATTTGACGCCCTACTGACAGATCTCGGACTTTGATTTAATTAAACGGACAAACCTGAAAACCAACCTGTAATGAGAGGTGTAGGTGGTGCATGGCGAAACCGCTCAACCCAAGGAATACCAAAACATAAAAGAAAATGGATGCCAAACTAAATTTTCTTATCCCTCTCTAATCAATTGCAAGCACTCTGGGCGACCTAAAATTGAATTTTGATAAAGGAAATGAATATTGAAATGTGACCTCTGACCTTTCCCGGGTCGATTGCAACTATTCTCAACTCTGTTCTATCCTAAATGGCATAAGAAATGAATTTTGAAAAAGGAAATAAATGTTGAATGGAGACCCCTGTCCCCTCCCGAATCGATTGCGAACATCCCAAAATATGTGGAACCTTAAATGATGAATAATTAAATCAATGTTAGAGAAGGAAATGAAGATGTGGCGGATACTGTGGTCCATAAATCAGGCAAAGTGATGTCACTTCTTTTTAATAAGATCATCAGCTGTAAAATACGTCTCGGTAAGATCGTAGAAACAGGTCAGTAAGTAGACACAATTGATCCAACTGGAATGCCGACCGACTGCAAAAGAACACGCCCATCACACTTGACAAATCTGTTGTCGGTCTTAAATTCCTGCATCTTGAAAACATCTTCGATATTACATTTTTATGCATTTACAATATAACAAATGCCTAACTACGACAATGCAGGTTGAACTCAAATCATACAATCTTAATAACTTACAGGTTTCTGTGAAATTTCTAGAGAAGTGGGTCCTTGTCGAGCCCTACGAGTCAGATATTACTATGATAAGAAATATAGGAGATGCAGATTATTTATTTAAGGCGGATGCAAAGGAAATAAGAAGAATTTTAAAACATTCAAGGCATGCGTGACTGCAAGTAAACAATGTCAAAAAAGTATGTATCTCCACATACTTCATTCAATTTTGTCTTATCACATACAATGGTGGGAAATAAACAAGTACAAGATTTTTCACATTTCAAAGAGTAATCAAGGGAACCAAGTTTATAGCGGTAACCAAAAGAATGTAATCCAGGGACAGACCAGACAGGGAAAACAGACATGCACAACAAAGAACACAAAGTATCTAAAATTATACATACAAAGTTACAAAAGCAAATGAACAACTCGGACTCCACTAAAAACTGGGAGCATGGACCAGGTGCACCGGTAGGGTAAGCGTCCTCAGTTTTTCTAGAAACACTCGCCGAGTTGTTCATAAAAAGTCAAGTCCGGGGTAGACAAACGAGGAAAGGAAACCTATGACCCGTTGAATAAATCAGTTTTCATGGTTCAGATGGATTCTCCAAAACGATCAACGAGTTCATGATGACGCCCATAAAACTTCTGTAGTGATGACTTCAATCTTGAAGCAACACAACTCTCTTCCAGAAGCCTAATTGTAAGAAGTCTAGCGCGATACAAAAAGTCTGAGTAGTTTCGGCAAGCTCTGATATAACGTATGAGTTGTGATATGAAAACTCCACACGTAGGCACTGAGGGTGTGTTGCTACAGATAAAAGAAAAGTTGACAATTCTGAATAAAACGTAATCACGCTTGTCGTAAAGTTTGGTCAATAGTTTTTCTTAACCATTGATCTCTAAGTGTAGGTCAAGATATGAGGCTGACTTCGCAGTGTCTGTAGTGTCATGTTGAACCGACAAAGCAAAACGACGGTATTGATACAAAGCGTAATTCTTAATCGTAAATTCATGAAGGTTTAATCCCGATTTCTTAGCGCGCATAGCATTGTTTTCTTTCCCTCATTCTCCTGAAACTGTACCAGTTAAGAATTTCATGAGTGTGAGAAATCAATTCGTTTTTTCTTGAATACGATCATTAAAAAGATTGGGACCATCATTAAATGATGAATGTACATTGTATATGTGAATAACGTAAAGTAATGCAGCCAATATATTTCAAATTAAACGTAAACTTACATACAGAATAACTGTTAAACAATTAATGTAAATTCATTACAGGCCTCTTATTTACAGTGTATATTACAATGATGTGGTTCAAGTACTTTATATTCGATGGAAATCATTTTACGAATCGAATACATATTTGAAACATGAGATTTAGATCTTGGTGCAAACGGTGTCAAATAAAATGCACTTGAAATCCATACGTAACTTTAATAATGGGCGAAAAAAGTCAGTGTAATGCCCTTGCTCGTGCAGAGAATAGTTGACACGTTTAAACACCATTTTTTGTGCGAGGGGTCAGTGATAGCAGCCCACTTATACAATGAAAGAGTTGTTCATTTACTGTGCTCATCTGTTAAGATCGTAACACTAGTCTAGTTCTTAACCAATATCATAACAAATATGATTCATTTGAAGGTATTAAATGACCCTTTACATTTACTTATAAACGTGGTATAGGATCTGGTCAGGGGAAGTTTCAAATCTTAATAATACACAACGATAAAAGTATCCCCCAACTGAATCTTAAGAAAGTAGAAAGTAACAGATGCAATCTTCAGAGAATGGAAGATACTTAAAATCTCGATATATTTATTTTGGAATTAAAATGTTTGGATTGTGGTTAATATAATTCATCTTTATAATTATACCGATAAATAATATCCATTTAAGCAATTCAATTTATTCTTGTAATCATATACATGTAACAGCTGTGTAATATTTGTGTTTATATACTTTTTGCCAATTTCTTCCACACACCTATAACCGCTTCCTGATTCATGTATCACTTCGATAGTATATTACACTTAGCGCAAGAGATTGTATTTTTGTTTGTACTTTAACAGCCGCACCCTAAATTAATAAATTAAGTTATACTGTATATAAAGCCAGGGTTTTCCTCTGCTTTCAGTGGAAAACAATACAAAAAAATCGATTTGATGGGGCACTACAGGGATTATAATAAAACCAAAAATTCTATCCATGTGTATCTAAAAAATTGTATCGCTTTTTCATGGCAGGATAAAAACAATAAAAGGGTATTGTATATGTATCTGATTTTGTGGAACAAAACAATGTACAATAAGTATTTATTAATTGTGTATAAAGCTACTTGTCAATCAATTCTTCTTCAGATGTGTGTACACTCCCGATGAAGGTCGGGCATTGCCGAGCAAGAATTCCCCGGTATTACTTCGACACTAAGATTCGACGATGTAGGATGTTTATTTACGGGGGCTGTCGTGGAAACAGGAATAATTTTAAGACAGTAAGACAGTGTAAAGTAAAGTGTGAAAAATAGAATCTGGGTATGTTTTAGATACATTTTGTACATGAATAAGTTATGAAAGAATGATAATCAATTTTGATGAAACGGATAATTTTTGTATTTGAAAGGTGAAAAGTAGCTAAACTCAAGGGTTACCATTTTTGGTCCGCAGGACTATTTAATGATGGAATTATCCAACTGAAGGTTCAAACTGAAACAAAGGGAGCTTAAAAAATGTCTGACTTATTCAGCTTTTCAGAAATTCGTGGACAGGTTCCGTTGTACCAAATGAAAAACTAATGGAAGTTGTCTATCATCATTTATATTGCTTAATAATCTCTTGAATATATTCATGAATACTAAAATTTATAGGAAGATACCTAATTACCATCCCCACTAAAAAAAGAAAAAATGCAAATTACAAATGCGTTAGTTCTAAAAAGAAATTAACAGGACAATCAAGTTCAGCAACTCACAACATATACATCTTTGTTCTTGTAACTACTTGTATGAGGTTATATTGTGGACAAAGACCGAAAAACAAATTCAAACAAGATTCACGTTTCCTGACTATGACACTATTATCCATGATTGTACAGATTAGGGAGTAACCATTTCATTTTGAGAGGGAAGAATCAAATATGCTATCCTGCTTTTTAATTTCGACGAAATAAATGTCCTGTCTTTTTACCTTATGAACCGTCGATATTGCCTTTTTAATTCTTCAAAATTTCAATCCGACCTTTTTAAATCAAATTTGATACTAGCCCACCCCCTCCCCTATAAAAATTAAATGGTAATTCCCTTAAATAAACAAGAAACTATGATATCATAAAAAAAACATGGTGTAAAGAGTATAAAACCACAATAATCTATGTAGGTAAATTTTGTTGTACAGATAAATCTAAATCTTGTCTACACATAACTACGCTACTTAATATCTCTTTTTTTTCCAGAGAAAATGGCGGTAATGACTGGTTAATACGATGAATAACCAATAGAAGTTGAACATGTGTTCCGCTTTCAGATTATTAATAAACGGAATATTTAACGAACATAGCATCGTTTCTTTTGACGGAAAAAATTAGAGTTATTTCTCTTAGAGTATATTAACATCATATACTAATCTTACAACCCTACTTGCTAACCTATTCCTCATTCTTATGAGGCTGATTTCATAGCTGATCTGACCCAAAAGAAGGACATTCGTTTTGCTAGATCCTTTTATCTCAGTTTCCGCTATATAAATGCCTAATAATTTGACATACACTAAGAGGTCGAAAACAATGACCAAACTTTACGACAAACGCAATGACCTTCCATTCCTTTTTGTCAACTTTCCTTCCATCTGTGCCAACAACCCTTCAGCACCTGCGCATGGAGTTTTCATATCACAACTTATACTCTACGCAGACGTTTTGTATCACTATAGACTTCTTTCAATTAGGCTTCTGGAACAGGCTTATGTTGCTACGAGAAGTCATCACTACAGACGTTTTATGGTCATCATCATGAACCATGTATTCAACATGTCATAGTTTTCCTTTCCTTTTTCGTCTACCCTGGACTTGTGTTTTTTTATGAGCAACTTGGCGAGTTTTTCCAGAAAAAAGAGGACGCTTACCCTGCCGGTGCATCCGGTCCATGCTCCCAGTTTTTAGTGGAGTCAGAGTTTCTCATTTACTTTTTTTACTTTGTATGCATTATTTTTGTTACATGTATTTTGTGTTCTTTGTTGTGTTTATTTTCCATATTTGGCCTTTGTCCCTGGATTACATTCCTTTTTTATTTCCGCTAGAATATTGGTTCCCTTGATTACTCTCTTAATATACACTTCCTCGAGGAAAATTATTTTGTTCTACCCAAGTCAAGCCCTACTGTGAGGAAGAGTATATTGGGCATGCTCTTCAAGTTATCACAAAAGGGTCTTGTCAATAGGTATTCAGCAAGATTTTTTCCTATTATTTTCCTTTCTTTTTCTTCTTTTTTTTCTTTTCTTTTCTTTTTTGTTTTTCTTCTTTTTTTTGTTTTTTGTTTATTTCGGTTGTTGATTTTATGCCAGTCGCTTTTACATGCACCCGTTTTAGATTAGTTCATTTCGTATAATTTCGGGTGTGTCTAGAATAGCAGAGTATGCTTACCCTATCGTAGCAACTGGTTTATGCTCCCAGTTGTTAATGGAGTACGTGTTGCTCATTTCCTTTTGTTTCAGTTTGTACGTTTTATTTTGATTATTTCATGTCTTTTGTTGTATTTGTCTATTTTCCTAGTCTAATAGTTATCCTTGGATTGTGTTCTTATCGCTTTTTACTCTTTGACCTTAAAAACGCTCTTCCATGGAAACGCAAGTCACCTGATCTACTGGTTTTTACTTATCATTCGAATCCTGGTTCCCTTGATTTCCCTCATATACATGTATAACTATTTAAATACTGTATACTGTATATCCTCTAATTTCTATTTCATCAAGTTGCAGTAATCAGCTTCCATTTCAGAAATTGACAATGATAATAATGAACAAAAGATTAATATGATTATTGTATGCCAAGTTTGTTGGCCTTGAAAAATCATCAATCGGTCTTTGTATGAAAAAAAAAACAGGTCAGATTAGCATCATGAACC
The DNA here is from genome assembly GCA_037379345.1 of Perna viridis. Lineage (NCBI taxonomy): Eukaryota > Metazoa > Mollusca > Bivalvia > Mytilida > Mytilidae > Perna > Perna viridis. The sequence goes on from CM074513.1 coordinate 7,461,778, forward strand.
AGATTCAACCAGAAATTAGTTTTGGCATCTTATTAGGAGAGACCCAAATAACACCAAATGAGTTTCTGCAAAATGGGTACCAGCTGACGGGGAATACCCAAAGAAACCTGGCGAAGAAAAATGGCCAGTGAGTTCATTGATAAGGGAAAGGCCGGGTGTGAAATAACAGTTATTTTGGAGCTTCATAGTTATACAACCCTACGCGCCTTTAAGCGCTTAGAGGATAAGTAAGTACAATGTAAGTATAAATGTAATTTCTGTTTAGAAATTGTCACAAAGATACGGGGAAACAATTACGAATTTGAAGGCGCATGTATAAGTGCATGGAACATTAGCTTCCTTGATTCGTTGCCAAACATAGTTATCCGCAATACCAGTCAATACATGTGCATTTGTATAATCTAAATGCCATAAACGTTTTGATATTGCAGAGAATTAATAGCGTATTTGGCATCATAATCCTTAATGAAAATTTTATGAATACGAACGTAGCTAGAGTGTAAATTCCAACCTTATTTTACTAGATATTTTCACATTATCGGCGTGTAATTTTAGAATTTCATTACCAATGACGTGCATGGAATATCTAGATTAATATGGACTTGACCAAATAAAACTGATTATTTTCTCGTCAATATTGTTTAATTATCTGTAGAGTTTTTATCCATCAATGTCATTCGGAATTCTCGGATACCTGTGATGAGTCATGCACGTGAATTATTTACCTGGGAGGGAATGATTCATAAAGAATGTGTCAGCGATGAGTTATCGGTCATTAAAAGGTTAATTGGTCAATGAAATAATGCATATAGTGTCCATTACGACAAGTTCGAAGCATTATCTCCTGCAGCGTCAGTAAAATATTATATGTCGCACACGAATCAATAAATAAAACAACTTGTTGATTACAGAGATATAGAAATAGAAAAAAGTAAACGCAGCCACTCTTTGAAAGAACATCATTGGATGCAACTACAGACTTAAAATACAAATATAAACATGTTGACTATCTATCATGAAAAACATCTTGCTTCAAACAGTATGTAGACTATCAATTCCCGGTCGCGTCCTGCTTCATACAGTATGTAGACTATCATTTCCCGGCCGCGTCCTGCTTCATACAGTATGTAGACTATCAATTCCCGGTCGCGTCCTGCTTCAAACAGTATGTAGACTACATGTATGTCTGTCCCGGTTGCGTCCTGCTTCATATATATGTACAGACTATCTATCCCTTCCGCGTCCAGATTCATGAAGAAAATCTTTCCCGCTTCAATTCATTTATTGAACAGTTATGAAGAGGTAAATGCTCTTTAAAAGTATCAACAAAGTTTTGCACGATAACTCGCAGAACTGTTCAGAAAATAAGCATCTTTAAGATTGTTCTTTCAAATATAGATTTTTAGTTCAAATTTAATTTAGCACCCCTCCTTCTTATTAGGAAATTCGTCATTTTCATGTGTAAAATTGACAAAAATGACAAATAATGTCCTGGCACCCCACCCCTTTACTGAGAAACAACGTTTGGCGCCCCTACCTTTCAAAATGTCTGGATCCGTCCCTGTTATACGCTTTTGTTTATACATGACTGTATTTTTCCCTTGCTGTTTTGGTGGAATACCTCACAGCGATTATGGTTTCCTTTTCCTAAAATTTCTTGATATTGATATTACATGTATCAATTTACTTTCTTTTTTCAAATATTGTGTAATCTTAATTCTGAACGTGTTCATATCATTGAAAAATAAGTGTAATAGAATACAATGAAAATTATCTGAATAGACCGAACCTTCAGTGAATAAAGCGGAAACCTGTCTAAACCGACCCCTGAGTGAACAATGCGAAAACCTTTCTAAACCAAACCCTTAATGAACAATGCAAAAAACTGTCTAAATTAGATATACAATACATGTATGTGTTTTTTGCCCTTTCATGACCCGTTGTGTATTTTGAACCTGAATGCACTGAACAGGACAAATTCTACAGTTCGGTATAGACAGGTTTTACTGTATAATGATGAAAGTTGTTTCTTAACTTTCTTCAATGTGTTGCAAACAACGACCCTTAATAAGAAATACATGTTGTTTAAATGTTAATTATGTAATTGATTAAGCATTTCAAGCTGTTTTGTATGATTGAGTATTTTACAGTGTTGGGATATTACAACTACGACAACTTATCTGCATTTCAATACAGGATGCAACATCTAAACCCTATTGTAAAATGTAATTGAAATGTCAGCATTCGTTTCCCTGTTTGTAGTCTTTTTATCTGTTCATTAGCTGGAACAACTACTGAATATGGAAAAACAATTTTGATCAGCCATTTTGACCACATACAAGCATTTGCCATGAATTTTGAAGAAAACATTTCATCGTTTATCTGGTATTCATTCTCCTCGCAGTGGGAGATATATTGAACTATTCAGTGTAAAGGAAACGATTCGCTAAGGTTTCCTCCTTTTATAAAACTGTACATCCATCTTTTATTCTTTAATTTCATAATCTTCTTTTGTGGAGCGACGGGAAGCTCTGTAAGTTCTATCTTTATGACGCCTCAGAATAGAATTATATATTCTCTCCTGGGGTATGTTAATTCCGGGGAAAGTAATGTTATTTTTTTTTAATGGCATCCCGGATGAGTAATAATCTAAGGTTTTGTTTATTGACTCTGTCATTTCGTGTGGTTAGGTGTATGTATCTACGCTATGTACCTGACCTTGCTTCTTAGAATCCATTATCATAGTTTCATAAACAGTGCAAGACGTCTTAGTTTATAATACTATTATTTACCATGGAGTAATCCGTTATTTTCTATTAGTGCTTCTATTAATTGGAGTAAGTGGAATTAATGATGTATTTTTTTATGGTTTTTATATGGTTCTTTTATTAAAAAAGCAAGAAATGAACAAAACAATGGTAATTCTTTGCAAATAAAACCAATGTTTAATGAATTATGTGACATAAAAATTAGAACTCTTGCGTCAGCAAAAGTATAGAACCCTGAACTAAGCTTTATAAAGTGAATTAACGAGGCTTTGAATGAGTGATCAGCTTATTTTTGTATGTTTGTTTCTTTATGTTTTATCTTCTTATTACGGTATCAAAAATCAAAGGGGCTTATTATTTGGTGGGAAAATGTAACATTAATCAGACAAGAACAGCCTTTCGTCTTTCCCAACTCAAAACGTTTATTTCGTGACGTTTTGCGTTTACCTCATATCGTGCTGAGCTTGTTTGATCTTCTAATAGGGTAATGTACTTCTCGTCAGTGGTTTCACGAGGTTGTGTCCCAATCTACCTTTCAAAAATGGCAAATATCTATTTCTACAAAAACAAATCGTGTTAAGAAAACAATAAACAGAATATTTTGCATTGTTGTGCCGCGTTTCGAGATCCCGGAAGTAAACAATAAGATTTAGAACGGTCTTCAGATTTCAATACGTTCTACATCAGAAATTCTAGAACACTAAAACGAGATTTTATGTCAAAAGTCCTATTGATAATGGCACTAACCAGTAGTAAAATATGCATGTATATAACAAAAATTACTGTTTGTGTGAGACCAATTATGGCAGTCAAAGGCTTTTTAAAGAAATTCCGGGGATCGTAACATGTGGTCTGATTCTGTATGCCAAGATCGTTATTGTCTGAATTAAGATCACGTTTCAGTTTCTCTTACGTTACCGTGTCTCTGAGCAGAAAGAATATAAATATGCATATGTACATGACTTTTTACATTGTACATGTCGGAATAAAAGTAATTAAGAAAATGATTGTCTCCATTAAGCAAACAGAAAGCACATTTTTATTCGAGAACTAGTCGGAATGGTCAAAGATGAAGCAGATGTACAATGTACTTTCTATATTGTTCAAAGAAGTTAGTCCGGTAAGGGCAAAATTTGGCCTCAAAATCAAAGTCTACCTGAAGAAAATTTAAAGATATTTCTCTAACTCTTTAATGTGTTTTATAGTTGATTTGATTGGTGTATGATGATATTAATTTGAATATATACGGTCATATATGGCCTTCAAACTTGGCTGAAATTGGAATAAAATCTGTTAATAAGACTGTAAAACACTAGCCGAAGGTTTTGTACAGTTTTTCATTCTTTTAACAACGGCCACATGCGTGTTCATTCTCATGCTTCATACATATGTTGTGTATAATTGTCAGTTACAACTCATGTGAAAATATATACCTTGAATGAACAAATGTGTGGCCAATTCCGTTCCTCACAAACACCATCTTGAAAATTGAAAAAAAAAATGTTACAAGTTTAAGGTTTTTGTAAAAGTTACAAAAGTGTATACTATTAATTCTGGAAAAACGTCACAAATCTCGTCAAAACCAGATTGTATTCAGTATTTGTGACCATTTTACTATACAAGAAATCGGCTATAATAAAATTTTTAAAAATTCACAAATTATGAGGCCAAAAGCGGTCCTTACGCACTTTTCTCCTTTACCAAATTCATATAGCACATCAGTCGAACCATTCATGCGCATAATCTTGTACAGTATAAGACAGACTAATCACTAACGTGTAACCTGTTAGTAAAACTTGCAAATAAAGAAACTCAAAGTGGTTTAGAAATTCGTGTTGATTTTTATTCATTGCAGTCTAAAATCTTTAAAGATGTTTCATTTTTATTTATCAAAGTACCACTAAGATTTGAACATATACTAAAAAATTGCATGTAATGAAATATAAGTCAAAACAGCCTTTTACTGGAATATATTTCTGGCTCGCAGTTTTGTAGTTTAGTCCTGATTATACGTATTACAAGCAATGTAATATAAGCTGCCATTTTTCCTTCAATTAGCCAATATCCTTCGTCATTTGATCTAGTTTTGAATTAGAAATGGAACATTTTGAAAGAATTTACACTATTCAGAAAGTCAAACCATTATAGAATTAGAGACTTTCACTCTCTGCATGAAACTTAGGTGAACTTGTACTGAATTAATCATACAATGTACATTTGATTACCAGTTCAGTTAATTACTAGAAAATTAACGGGTGGAAATGGTCTAATAATTTCTCTTTATATGTTACAGTATAACCCTGGACATTTTTAGATGCTAATTACCACTGTTTTTACCTCCATCGATCTATCTGTACTACAATTCTACATGTATACCTCTTCAATGTAAAGCTTCACCTCTGTAGGTTCAATTAAGTACAAGTCCTTGTTAGAATCAGGCTAAATAAGAAATATACATGTCATGATCAAAAACCCTTCAATCTGAATTTTTTTATCACTCATAGAGTTATTTTATTATTTAAATTATTGCTAGTAGATCACTGTATCACTGTGATTTTTGTATTTACAAATGTGTCATTCAAATGTCGGAAAATTGAGGATTTGCTAATATAGTTATCTGCCCTTGGAAATGTTGATTTGCAATGCATTTCAATGATATTGTAACTAATTCAAGCATAGTTATACGGATAATTTTGTATCAACTTCTTCATTCTGATGGAACTGACAGTCAAATTCCACTGTCAAAGTGGTGGGTTATTTCATAACACTATACCAGATTCTTACTAAGACTGACACTTAATGAACTCGTAACAGACAGGAAGTAACTATAGATTTTATATTAAATAGGGACCGGTCATTTCTTGTTGTCATAATCACTCTATTAGAAAGTAATGTGAATATGTGATTTAGACGGTTCTTCAATTCACGGAAATTAATTGGTAGTGACAGTAGTGATGGAATAAAAGCAACACAATAGATGCAAGTGAGAAAATGGTCAATTCGTAGACTGAATCGGTTGATGAATGCTACGACCTTTATTACAAACTTACTATTAAATTGGAAAAGTCAGAAATGTACTAGACAGTAAGGCGACATTCTTTATTAACTTGAACTTAAAGTTGTTCAATACCTATCTAAACGCCATTTTTGTCGTTTTTGTGTGTACAATCTTTTGGGTATATACAATTGTATAATTTAAAGTATTCGTATTAAATCAAATACAAGAACGATATTGGTAAAACTATGTTAGGTTCTAATGGAAGTTCATGCTTCCAATCTTGGATTCTTGCAATCAGAATTCAATAACCAATGTAATGTTAAAGAGTGACGGAACCTTTTAGATTTAACGAAAATCTAATTTAAAAACGGTATTTAACAAAACATAAACAAACAATCCAAATAAAACACATAAAACAACTAAACAACATTGTACAATTATATGTTATTTACTGTACTTCACAAAAGTCAGGATTGAAAGCCCAGAACAAAGTTTTGAGAACGTTGATTGTTAAATTTCTTATTTTCCAATCAACTTTACCATCATTATATATCCCTTGGGAACCATAAAATAAAACCTTATTGTGGAATTCGTCTTTTAATTGACATTTTATTGATTTTAAAATGAGAATGGCATTAATGATGGTGTTTTTTTAAGTACAAGTCAATTAAAGTGTTTAATGAATTTCTAGTTCACGCTTAAAAGAGCGATTCTTTAATTACAAATGCAAAATCCAAAATGAAAACGGACACACAAAAAAATAAAACAAAACATAAAAGGGAGGGCGGTAATGTAGTTCAGATACAGAAGTTGGCTCTAAACTTCTTAAAGAATGGAAAACGGAAGTATGTACATATATTTACTTGAGATCACCGGCCGTTATAAGAGTCCACACCACTTTTGCGTCAGTTTTGGTTTCAAATATTTCGGTCAAACCATAAATACAGTACATCATTTCCATCTGATACATGGTCAAAATCTGCTTTCTGGATTTCATGTTGTTCTGCAAAATTGTATATTAGAAAGAATAAGTCAGGAATGAGCATAATAACCTTCTGTTAAGTGAAAGCGAAAACCACATCCCATTAACATATGTTAAAGTTGAGAGAGTATAGAGGACGGGGTCCTCATAATGGCAGTCAATGAAGATTTAACTTTTGACCTCAGAAGCATCAGTTGGACAGGAAGTTAACTTGTAATACCAAGTGTAATATATTTAGCAAGCCTTAGGATCTTTTTAGTTTCGAATCTTTAACAACATTAAATGTTTGTTGCTCACGTCTTAATTTAACGTTTTGTTAAATTAAGAAAAAAATCCTTGGTGATGTAAAACTGTAAAAGGCATTATCATTTTAAAAACTATTAGTATATTCAACTCCGTCCTCTCACAAATTACAATTGTGTAATACTTGTAATGATGTTTATTCTATTATAAACGTACACGCAGCGCAATATGAAGTATGAAATAGAATGTTATAATCATATATAAAAATTGTTTAGACATGTAAATTTGTCTTTAAATGCTTTCCCTGTATATAAGAATGTTACTTTGTCTGCCGTAATTGGACCAATATTACAGTCAATTGTTCTACATGCCGATATTAAACTGTCTGGTCATTATCATGTAGTATTGAAGATGTCAAGAAAATTATCTAGAATTACCCTTAGAAAAAATAAACAGCCGATGCCATGCAACGTTTTTGGATAAACGTCAAGTAGTCCTCAGCATAATGATATTTACTATAATAAATAGCTTTGGGGAAATGTAAACATTCCAAGAAAATGAACAGCGACACAAGTGGCGAGAGTTGATTAGTTCTATTCGGTGCCGTGATGAAGGTTATGTACTATCGGGAATGGGATTTTAATGACGTTTATATAACACAGGCAACGTATAAATAAGTTAATAATGGTCACGAAAATGCTGTGATGGAATTTCTCCTTAAAAAAAACAAATGTTACAATGTAATGTCTTGTAAAATTTGGGCAAAAGAGAGCCAATAATGGTCTGAAACCCCCTTTTCTTTACCCCTTTTGGAATCTATGGACCCAATCTAGAAATGCGCTCTAATTCGACTGATATGTGGCTTCCGTGATAAATGACACGCTCGACTGTTCTAAAGATCAGTTATACATGTACTTGCGTGTGGTTGCAAATGTATGAAAAGTTCAGTAATATGCCAAGTGATATAAGTTGATCCAAACATTTGTTCATAATGTGTCGTTCAGAAACCTGGTTTGTTTGTTTGTTGGGGTTTAACGTCCGAGCAGCAATATTTCAGCTATATTCAGACAAAAGAAACCTGGTAATTACATGTAGTATTATATACAGAGGGCGTTTCAACTCCATTTTAATACGTGATGTTAAGTAACCTACATTGTACATATAGATGTATTATTAATAGACCCTTCAAATAATTGCTGCAATATCAGTTTCCCTATGAGTTTTGTATAGATTGAGATAATTTTTGCCTAGTTACAATGTATATTTATAGCTTAAAAAATAGCGTATGAATTGTGTTGTGAATTTTCCGTGTACTCTATCTTCTATTTTAAATCTTATTATTTTTTTTCTTTTGCCCTATTAATACATATATATGTGAATCTAAATAACATGTACGCGTAAGAATCTCGGACTTGTCTGTTTTTGCATGATTCTTAGGTGGAACTATACTCATTAACAGTGTGCAATATACATGCTTAATCGATAAACGTTGATTTTAATGAAAACATTCTAAATCTTTGTTATAACAAGGAAAAAATGCTGGAAATTCGGACCTTTCCACTAATATCCATTTTTTTATTCGAAATATTACATTTTTAGATATATTTTTTAATATTATTAACAGGAAATGTTTTTATTGCTAATGGCTTCATTTCATAGAGTTTAACATTTAACAGAAAAGAACTTTTAGAATTTGTCAATAAATTCCATTAGAAACACTGATTACATTTTATTTTTCAATAGAATTACTCACTAGGTTGATACAGTGAAACCTGTTTGAACCAACCCATCTAAGACTTTAAAATCTGTTCCGTTTCGACAGGTATTCGGTTTCCCAAAAAATCAATGTAAGCTTATATTGATATAAAAGGGCTTTCAAAAGTGTCCGGTTTTAGACAGATTTCCTGATTATTCAAGTGTCGGTTCAGATAGGTTTAACTGTACTGTCAATACAAGCTATCTTTATATTGTAAAGATGACAACATTAGTGATTTTAGACAAGGCCAAATTTTAATTGCATGAAAATGGTACTCTAGTCAAATTATTGTAAACTTACTTCCAAATGTATCTCACTGTGACGTCACATATTTAGTGGATTTTAACCAAATACAAAAATATCAGTTTCGGTATGCCGTTCACATGTATTAATGAGTAATCTCAGAAATGAATTGTACGTACATGAAGTATGAAAATTTCGATCGGGAAACAGGAAGCCAAACCCAGCGCCATGAAGTTATATCATGTACGAATGTATACATGAAGTTCAATGATTTGAGCCTTTATAATTATGCGACACTTTTAATGGTAACAATTGCACATACTCGCGGGTTTGAAAAATAATTATAGTAGATAATTACATTATTTTTTCTCGATATTAAAGTTACGTGTTCTATTTATTTCTTCATCGCGAAAAAAAATGAAAATTAGCACAACGCCAAAAGTACTAAACAGTCATAGCACATCGCCAAAAAATAGTGATAACTAGCACATCGCCAATAAGAGTGAAAATTAGCACATCGCCAAGAATAGTGAAAATTAGCACATGGTGACAGTTGATGTAATACTTTTACGTTATCTTGAGGTTTTATTTTCCAACTAGGTCTGTTTATCTTTGTGTCTGATACATGTATTTTTTTTTATCACTTCTGTATTTACTTTATCTGTTTGGTTTGTTTTGACGTTACGCACGCTATTGCGGCACATTCGGTAACATCAGAATTCGACGTTTGTCGACACTTTTCGTTTCTTGCTTGCTTGTTTATTAAAACGTGTACAGTAAAGCAAAATATACAATAATTTTTTTATTGGTAGCAATTGAAACATCTTGAACATTTCTTAAAAAATCGAAAAGATTAATTAATTTGATTATCAGTACTACCGGTAAATTAAATTTGCAAATGCGTGGAATGCAACAGCCACATACATGCACACCATGTCTGTCTAGAGAGGGAACATAACAACTTTCTCCTGCGATAAGTTTAAATGTGCATTTTGATATACATGTATGATTTTATGTTACAAGTACCAATAGAAGAATTTGGACCTTTCACAACTTAGTATTTGCATTGAAAGAGCTTGCTATCCATCTGAAAATCGGGCTTTCATCAACACCCATTAGATAGTTGATTGATTTTCTTTTCATTTGCTCATTTGCGTTTTCCAAAATAAAAAAAAATGTTTATGACTTCCTTTTCTGCATTCATTTCATATATTAGCGTTCTTCTTTTCTAAACATTTTTAAAGTTCTGTCAACACTATTTTGCGTTTCAGTCATTCTATTCCGATCGAATTCCTATAAACTATAAGAATTTGTTCTATTCTTTTTTTTTTTTGTTTATTCTTTTGTTTATAAATAACACAAAATACAGGTACTCTTAGTCTTTTTATATCCCTTTGATTTCGATTTTTTTGTCTCTTTCAGTTGCATATTTTCTATACTTGTAATTGCAGAGACGAGTATAAGTGTCTAGTTCTTATTATCTAAAGCGAAAATTATTTGTTTCATATCCCGATTTCCCGATCGACGAAAAACGTTCCAAATGTTCAAAAAGTGAAAGTTCGACAAATCGCTAGACATTTGTTTTGTTCGAATTTTATCCATTTTCAACGGTTTAAACCATAAAAATGAAATATGTGTATTCCTAAGTGTATGTACAATTACAAAGTATTATTATTTCATAGAATAAATTGCCAATTGATTGTAGAAATGCGTTGGAGCATGACATTTTCTCAACGAACCCGGAAAATATTGACATCTGACATTTCGCTAGACATTTTCAAAAAGACGTAACTTTTACGTTTGTAATGAAAATATTATCAAATGTTGACGTGGAATTGCTGAAAGTATGTATATTTTTAGGAAATATTAATCGGAAAAGAATATTGTGTAAATAAGTTCTTACATTAATAACATAATTTGATTACTGAACACTTTTAGAAATCTGACCATTTACCAACACTTTCATTTTGCATTGAATATTTTTTTTGCCTGAAATTAACGCAATTTCGATAATTATCTCAAGAGGAACATATGATATTATTCTTCCATGCAAAGTTTGGCGAGTGTCGTACCCTCTGCAACATAGCGCAATTCACTATTTTAGCTTTTTTGAACCTACATTGTGTTACACCTGACATGCGGAATTTTGAGGTTTTTTACTGGTTTTTGGAAAGTTTAACGGATTATAAAGAATTAGAGGTACCATTTGTAACAAATATTCAATATTATTATTTGTCCTGATTCCAACAGTATACAGCTTTCAAATAATCACAGTTTTGATTGTTTGCAATAGTCATTTATAGTTTAGATAGGTGTGTTTCTTCAACACAGACGCAATAGCGTACAGGCGCGTAGCTGGCCAAATTGAAGTGTAGGCAAAATTATGGCAGGCCCCCCACCGAAGCTCCGCGGAGATAGCGTTTTTACGTGTCTTCATTTTGTAAACATGAATGTTACAGGCATGATGTTATATATATATAGGAAAGCAACGGTAAATGGAAAATATCCATGACACAACGTCTGATGTACATCACTTCTAAAGATCCGGGAGTCGCTGCTACAGTTACATTTTGTAAGTTAATTATCGACCGATATATTGTGTCTATCTAAAAATATGAACACAGTCAATCATTTTGTAGTTCTGTTTTTTGTTTTTGTTTTGTATGATCGGAGACTACTGGCTATGGCGAACTCCATGAAATCATTAAGATACAGGGGATTCTGATTTTTGCATGAAAAGAATACATATGTATTCCAGTGTTGGCCTGGTGGTAGGCACCGACCATTTTTATCCTGAGGGAAGCCTGGAAATATCACAGCCCTCTTTTCCGCTAAAATGGTCGGTGCCTAAGTATTAAGTTTATTTCTATATCCAAAACGCCAGTGATATAGAATTTGTATTGCTAATGTAAGGTTACAAGTATTTAATTCAGAGAATTGACATTTTATTTTTCTATTTGAATAAATCGATAAATTTATCATCGATAGTTTCTAGTCTCCTGTTGAAATTGTCCGCTGAATTATAAGTTTAACACAGAACCACGGATGCCATCACATGAATTAAACATTCTTTGTGAAACATCTAAATCGGTTTTACATTATTATATATTCTAAAATCAGTAGAAGATCAAATTCTCGCTGGATTTTTTTTCTCGTTTGGAATTGCAATTTTAGGAACATTAATTATTGATGACATTTGCTTTTGGATCTTGTATCATTTGTCTGAGTTAATCTTGTCTAGAATAATGCATCTATTACAAAGTATACATTTGTCTTTTTTTCGAAAATGTACAATACAATTATATGCAAGTATGTCTATGTATATTTGTACCGAGTCAAATGAATTAAAAAAAACATTAATAAAAAGCTGTTCTGCGTTAGTTATGGTATTTTATTAAGCATCTCAAAAATCAACGCACAAACCGTACACATACATGTACATGTACTTGTACAAGTGAATTATGTCCTTGGCCAAATGTTTGTTTGTTTGTTTGTTGGGGTTTAACGTCCGAGCAGCAATATTTCAGCTATATTCAGACGATGAACATGAAATGGATGATAAAATGAACATGAAATGAAAAAAAAAGGATGGGTCACAAGGATAATAGGGTCGACAAATTTTGATTGCCACTGGAAAAAGGGGGGATGGGTAAGGTCGGGCAATTTAGCCTCCTGTGGCGGAGCGCAAAGGTTCCTACTCATATCGAATACCACAGCAGGGTTCTTTAACGTGCGAGGAACGTGACATCTTTCCCAACACGGTACACCACTATGATTTGCGGTCAGGTTTTCCGTATTATAGCCTGACAACCCCAGCATGTAACACGCCAGGGGTACCCCATTCCACCACCTGGGGCACACATCCCAGTTGCTCTGTGGGCAGAGCGCCTAACCCCCGGCTAGGTTTCTGAGCACTGTTTGACGCCTTATACGACAAGCTTAGCGCTGCTGCAGGCCTATTCTTTTAACACACGGACCTGCACGGGGCTTGGCCAAATGTTGATGTGTATTAAGCATTAAATTGCCCTGCAATGAACTAATAAATAATGTCTATAAACTGAAGCAGACAAAGACATTTATAAAAGGGCGCTGTTCCGAGGGGGGGGGGGGTGTCGAACTCCGCACCTGGATTCCCCACAAGTGACTGGTCTCCAATGGAGTAAAATATTTACCTGACATTTTATTTTCATTTACTGTATACACAACAACGTGAATCTTTCAAATGTCATACTACATACATGTATAACACAATATCATACTACATACATGTATAACACAGTGAATTGTATTGCAAGCTATTTTACAAACTGTAAAACTCCATTAATGTCCTCGCATGTCATCATGACACTATTAAAGATACTGATCTCAAATGATCAGGGCTTTTATTAGATTATTATTGTCAGTTTATATCTCTATATTGAGCTATTTTGTTTTGTAGTAAGTTCATTAATAGAGGAAGGTTAAACCAACTGTAAAAACTTCAATAGTTATTTTCCGTCCCAACGGATATTAAAATAACGAAATAATGTCGAAATAATTGGAAGTCCTGCCACCCAACGTGTACTGGCAGTTCATTCACTGTAGATTGGTCTGGACTTACAATTATATGACTTGATAGCCTTTCACACAATGGGGCCTAGAAACTATCAGCTTCGAAGGACCTGCCTTGTAGCAGTTAAAAAGATTGTTGCTCACAGCCTACTTGTAATTAGTAATGCCAACCTTATGAACTGGACAGCTTGTAGATTGCACCTAAGAATTCACAGCTGACCTTAAACTGAATAGTTTAGTGCACTGTGTATAAGCATAGCCGACCTTTTAAAATAAGTAACTATGTAGTCTTCACCTCAATGGTTAGAATACATTAATAATAGTTCTGCGACACAATAAGATATCCAATCTTATATACTTGCCACCTTAAGATATTCAGTATTATATACTTGCCACCGTAAGATATCCAATATTATATACTTGCCACAATAAGATATCCAAACTTATATACTTGCCACAATAAGATATCCAATCTTACATACTCGCCACCATAAGATATCCAATCTTATATACATGCCACCATAAGATATTCAATCTTATACACATGCCACCATAGGATATCCAATCTTACATACTTACCACAATAAGATATCAAATCTTATATACTTGCCACCATAGGATATCCTATCTTACATACTTGTCACAATGAGATATCAAATTTTATATACTTGCCACAATAAGATATCAAATTTTCAAACAGTCGACCTTATGTACTCAATAATTTTGTAGTACATGAACATAAGTGCTCATAGCTGAGATATTTATCTTATTGGCAGACTAGACATTGCTTTTTGTTGTATCGTTTTCCTCTTTCTTTTTTTGGTTTTTTTTTTGTGTATTTGTTTATGTTTTTTTGTTATTTTTCACAACATGTACGTTTGTATTTGTATATTGTAATATTTTATATGTCTGTTGGCCTGGTCTTTTAGAACTTACGTGCCAGTCTCTGTAAGAATGAGGAAGTTGGTGAAAGATGGTATAAAAAAACGCCATTTTGAAAGTTTGATTTTACTATTTGACCCATCAAAATTAAGCAAAAAATTATACAATTTTCCATATTATTTTGGTAAATTGAGTTACAATTCCTTGAACTGCATTGATAGGGCATATAACTCTATCAAAAACCTTATCTTTCTAACATTTTATTGAACAATTTCTGAGAAAATCCAATGATAATGGTATTTTCAAATCGAAAAAGCATCCTTCAGATCAGTGGGTTTTTGACATGTATGTTTCTGAATATTCTCATTTTGCCTGAATCTTATCCTTAAATTGAAATTATACTTTCAAGAAATAGTTTACCATCTTTCTACACAGATTTAAAATACCGTTTATACAGGGCTTTGACTGATTTTTCCCCCGGAACGTTAAGTGTCAGTCTATGTAAGAATCAGGCAAATTGTGAAAAATCAGAAACTTTCATGTTGAAAACCCATCGATTGGACTATACAATGTCACTTACAGAGGATTTCTCTATATGAAAAGACCACTATTTGATCTCTGAATCGCTGAATTTATTCAGAAATTTTTCGAGAGAATGTTAAAAAAAAAGATTTTTTTAAAGAGTCACTAACCCTTGAAATGTTCATTTCAGTGCATTTTAATGAAACTATAAATCTATTTACCAAAATGATAAGGAAAATCCCCCTATCCCTTGATTCTGGTGGTGCAAATACTCAAATTAATGTTAGTACACTCTCTGCCTTGTTTTTACAGAGACTGACACTTAATGTTTTGTCATTTCGTATTCAATGTAATCATAAGCATGAAATATTTCTATGGCTCCAATATCGTAAAAATAATTTTCGAATTGTTTTTTTAGAAATATTTATTCGAATGTCTGCATTTAAATATTCATTTTAAACTCTGAATATTTCGTATTTTTCCTTTTAGTATAACAGTTTGAATTTCATTACTAAAATGCACAAACCCTACATTGTATATCTTATGTAAATAAACATTAAAATGAAATTTAAACTTGAAGAAATGATATTCAATTTAAGACTTTATTCGCTTCAATTTGTAAATTTATATAAATCATACGATAAACATCAAAGGCATGTTATAACGATAATGATGATGACATCTAATGGATGAATGGCATTCACTGTAAATGGCTGTGAACGATGTAAATATACTTTACATCTAAAGTACATTTACATCCATTACTTTGATAAAATGATTGCGTCGCAGACGAGAACAGACTTACAAAATATAGTTGACAATAATATTGAAATGATCATATCTATAAAGGTATTATGAACATTGATGACTTGCGTTTGTTTTACATACAGTACATGTACATTTACAGTAAATATTCATTTATAAAATGAAAATAAATGATAAGGCCAAAAGAAAAAATATGTTTGCTTAAGGTTCCATAATAAGTATACATTGTATGTACATGTAGGTAGATATTTCGTGTTCTTTTTTTTTACATTTTTAACCTGCATAAATTGGGATTCGAAGAGTCTACAGTTTAATGGTGCTTCTGAGAGAAAAAAATGTTCATAAATATGCTAGGGTATGCACCAAAAATATGGTAGGTAGATGTAGGGGAACCGTAAACATACATATTTTTATTTGGCCTAATTTTCATAACAACTACAGTAACCTGCAAAATAACAAAACCATGAAAGTAGTCAATAAGTACATGATATCACGCGTTCACCGTAATAATAATAATAATAATAATAATAATAAACAGTTTCGTGCATAGTTAGGAGTATTCAGTATTCTAGCTATCTAAATATTGTGTTTATAAATCAATCCCAGTTAAGTGTAACTAACGCTTTTATTTAAACAGAAAGTTTTGTTGCAGGATGTGTGAAGACAATAAATGCAGGAATAGGAACAAAAAAAACCAGATATGTTTATTCGTATCTTAACGCTCGGTGATTTGTAAAGCGATAAATAATAGGTACAAATCATTCTAAGAATCAGATACATTATATGTTGTGAAAACAGATTTTTTGTATATTCTAGTTTGTAAAGAATAGGTACGTGTACAAGACCATTTCAATGCCTGACACACTGTACGTATACAGCATACATGTACGTGATGAAATAAAGTAAATTTTGTGAACATTTCGTATGCCAAAATGTAGTCAAAATACATAATTAGCATCAATCGTAATACCAATGAAAGAGTTGATACATCAGGTGAAAAGTGATCAGTCTATTTAATGTATATTTCACTGATAAAATACAAAATACACGTGTTTCAAAGAATAGTCAATAATCAATTAGAACCCAAAAATGTATACAAGTACCAAAAACCAAAAATACTACAAAAGTAGACCAAATGTAGCAGCGGGAAATTTCACCAATTGAAGTCCAATACATGAAATGAAGCCTCAGTGTTATAGGACTTTGGAAAAATAATTATATGAAAAAGAATGACGAGAAAATGTTATAGTGCATTGCAACCGAATTTAAATAATGAAATATCTTTCTTCACCATTCTGAGGAATTGTTTCTGGGGTGTCATATTAAATGTATTTTAATTAAAAAAGATTTACGGAAGTTTTCAATTACATGTATGATATATCATTTTCACAAATGACCTTCGTGATTCATATAAAGACTTGTACTTAATTAAGATAATTAGCCCTAACTAGCACTATATATTGTAAACAATGTCCATTGTTCTAAACTGAGTCTGCCTGATGGATTTGACCAATACCCATGCGTTATATATATATATATATATAACTACAGGAACTAACACGTGACTTAACTGTCTTTCTCTGCGTAGATTTTGGGTGATAGTTTCAAGAATATTTTTCTGCATAAACAAGCATTTACACATACATATGTCTTCTGTAAATTATGCATGCGAGTTAAATTTCATGGAACAAAATATACAAAAAAAAACTTTAACAAGAATTATACATTATTCAGAATCAATTCAATCAAAGACTGGAATGATGAGTATACGTTATTCAATATGCATTATATGCATAATTGATACATGTTAA
Organism: Perna viridis; assembly: GCA_037379345.1. Lineage (NCBI taxonomy): Eukaryota > Metazoa > Mollusca > Bivalvia > Mytilida > Mytilidae > Perna > Perna viridis. The sequence goes on from CM074513.1 coordinate 7,479,299, forward strand.
AAGAAGACATTGATACATAAACAAAAACTTTCTCTTCTTCTCTCATGCAGAAACAGTTCGTTAAATTATAAATATTCTGGAACTCTCATCTGTGACATAAACATAAACATCAAACAGATTTAATAAATGTTTCATCAAAGGTGATATATACATTTTGTACGTCTTGACAATTACTTTACCTATAAATGCTTTGTCAGCTGTTTATTTAATTTAATTTTATCAATTTTCTTTTAAGTTTTTAGATGATTTTGCATAATTTACTGAGAGTTAAAGTTTTAACGGAAACATGTGAAAATGGAGAAATATAAGGCATACTGCAGGTATAATTTAATTTCGTAATTTCCCCAATTAAGAATAAAAACTATGAGTTTTACCTAGCATGTTAAAATCTAAAACATTACTATCGAGAGTTTGAAAATATCTTAAAACAAGATATGGTTGGTGAAGAATAGGTTCTTCTATGAACATAACAGAAAACCCGAAAAATGTGAAATGGCGGAAAACCACTTATATAAGTTTAAAGTCGCGTTGGATATATCAATAAATCAGTCGCTGAGATAGTAGAGCCCTCTATTTTTTCGTGACACAAAAACTGTATGTGAAAGATCCACCCTCTATTTCATTCATACATTTATAGCATCTTAATAGTCACATTCAAACACGTTATTAATAAAATATACATTTTTTTATCATACACATACATAAATATATTTTATATATTAAAAGCACTTTGATTCATGGAAACTTCTTTGGTATTATATTGAAGCACAAATCTGCAACCTTACAGTGGCGGATTCAGGTGGGGGGTGGGTGGGAGGCGGCCCCCTTAGAAAACAAATTGTTGAAAAATTGTGTGTTAAATCTTGAAAAACACTCACTTCATGATCCTCACCGGTGGTTTTGTCAAGAAATTTTTTTGACCCCCCTTAAATAAAAATCTTGATCCGCCACTGCCTTACTTTTTGCCCCGGAAGTGTTTCTTCTGTTGATTACCACATGAAGTTGCTATTTATTTACGGGTAACCTTTGACTTAAGAGTAACATTGTCTAGGAATAAAAGCGAGAAAAACAAGTATTAAAATGTATGGGACTAGACTTGAAACTAGAGGTAGCACTGTATACAAGGAATGGTCTTTATTATAATAAACTTGTCGTGCAAGCTATTTTAATTACTGTAAATGTGAAACCTGTCTAAATCGAACCCGGAATAAACAGAAAACAGGTGAAACCAGACATTTTGAGGTACACAATAGCATTTAACCTAAATAAATCAAAAGGCTTCATGAGCAGAACAGATTTTCCCAAAAACGGTTTCAAATTGGTTTCAAATTGGTTTAGACAGATTTCATTGTTGGAGTGTTCTCTAGGTTTATTATATCTCAATTCTACTTAAGTAAGTTTAATTATCAGTCTCTGTAAGAATCAGGCAGTGGGTGAAACATGGTATGAGAAAAAAACATTATTTTTCTAATATTCTATTGAATAAATTCTGAGAAAATCCACCAGTGTAGAGATCAAATAATGTTTTTTTTCAAACACAGAAAGCAAATTCGAGTGAAATTATATTGTCAGATCGGTGGGGATTTGACATGCATGTTTCTGATTTTTCTGATTTTTCCGGATTCTTACACAAAAAAAACTGACACTTAAAGGTCTTCTACTGATAGAAGATGAATCATACATAATTTATAGTTGAAAAGTCTCAAAAATAGCGAAGAACATCCAACTTTTTGTCTACTTATCTGCAAAACATGTATCATAGTTCTTAATACATGTGTCATCAAGATGGTTAATGTGTTTGTATAGAATGAGAAAAATATAATTATAATATACAAACATATGTGTGAGTACCCGCTTACGTACATGTTGTAATGAGTTGCTGTCACTGTACGATTGTGCCATCCGTGCGAGGCGTTATCGTCTTCTGTACCAAACAGGCACTTTAAGTCTTTGAATAGCAAGATCACAACCATGAAAGAATCGTTCAACGATCAACGAATTGAACACAAAGCCTAACACTTTCATCTTAAATTTACTTTCCTGACAAGAAAATCTCACAACTCAAAAAAATGTTTTCAGTCACGAAAACATATGCTTCAGAAACTCGACAAAGAACGCAACAAATAAAACGACGTTGCCATGGAGACTATTAGCATCGTTTTTATTATCTTTGCTCCTGTCCCTTCTATAGTCCGTGCTGATCAGTGTTTCTACAATAAATGAGCAAAGTATAACTTATTCTCTGCGTTGCATAATACAGTAAACCCAGGCTAAATCAATCCTAAATCAAAACCGGAAACCAACTTTTGAGGTTGCGTTATTAAAAAATGTTGAAACTATTTTGAACCTGTATAAACTGGGCATCCGCCTAAACTTAAAAATAATCAGTCAAAAAGTGGTTTGTAGGTTTAAACAGGTATAATACCTCACTTGTTCATGTAGATCTACATGTATGCCATCAGACGGATTCCTCTGGTACTTTTGAAAATACAAATGCGTATCAAATTTTAATCTAAATGTAGAAAATTGATATTTACGACTGTTAAAAAATTGTTTTATCAATAAATTTTATTGTTTTAAACTAGTATATAAAGTATGAAACATCACGCCAGGTACTTGCATTCGATTTTCTACTGGGTGGGAATACATTAAAACCTGCCTTAGTGACCTTTCAAGGTAGGGCAAAATAATTGTTACACAAGACAGGTGATATTTAAATATTGTCTTTGAAAAGACAGGTCATTGTTGAATATACATATGCATGTAGGCGGTCGCTATGAGCCAGTCTTGACTGTGTATCCTTAAATTCAAGTACATCTGCGTCTCGCTTTATGCATTGTGTTGTCATTGCTAATTCTGATTACTCATTATTAAATAGAACCCGTTTTAATGCGACGAAATGATAACAAATTCTCAGAGCACTTCAAATTGTAATTCAATTGATCTTCAATTCTATGACTCTTTCAGATGACGCATACGCTTTTGTCAGAAATTTCAAAAATTAGTTTAGTACCATGTACACGTGCTATAGAAATGTAATGAGTAATCTTACAAACTGGAACTTCTTTGTTGATTTTTTAATCTAGTCACGCAGAAAAAAATAATGACATGACGTTGACAGTACCGGAAGTTTCTTTGTTGATAATAAAACATTTTCTCGGAGATTACCAGCATTGTTTTCCTCGGAATGACTCATGCAATTATCAGAATTAAAATTAATTGCGGAATTTGTAATTAAAGAGAAAGCTTACCTCTCCTATCTTTAGTACCGGTAGCTGCAATATAGCAAGGAATAATCTTAATTATACGTGTAATGGAAAACAAAATCTATACATTGCTCGATAAAGTGCAGCAATGCATTAAATAAGTTCCTATTTGGTGACAGATGCTGCAGATAGGGCCATTCGGGTACTGATTGTCATTTCTTGTGGAATAAAGAAAATGATAACTGATAAAGGCAGATTAACTAAAAAAAGGGGTAAAGTGTGTCGGAAAAGCGGTCGTTTTACGATGACTAAATGTCGACGTGATAGTTAGAATATCAAGTCGTCTTGAGAAATATTATATTGATCAAACAGATGTTTCATTGAAAGCAGAGTTTGACTAATAAATAAAATGTGTTGTAAAATTGATGTCTTTCCCAAGCACTTAGGTAAAAATGGATTTTGCTTGTATCTCTTGAGACTTTGACGAGTTATTTCCATGTAAAAAATTACAGCTTAAAACTGAACATTAGCACTAGGGTTAATTAGGGTTTGTTAAAAAAAGAAACAAGCGTGATAGACAAACTCAAAACGTTTTACAGATCTTTAAAGTGGTTAATATGGAGGCGTAGTACCAGACTTTGAATTTGTCAAACGGCTTGCTTGACAAAGGAGTTACATGTAGTTAGCGCACATGTTCCCTCACAAAACCTTGTCTGCATTTTTGTTCCTACGAAATTTGCACGGAAGATTCCGTTCCCGCCACCTTGTGAATATTAATTACAATAGTTTTTTTTTTCATATTTATGGAACGTAAGTCATTTTAGCCAAATTTAAAAGGGACATAACCCATCAACATTCAACACTCTGGTTGGCGGTCTCATTAGTGACAGGGTAACCAGTAAACATTTTTCTTGGAAACTTAAACTATTTCCACTTCGGTATGTGCCTGAATGATTCGAAATAATTTATTAAAAAGTATCCAAGCACTTACAGCGGCTGTACATGTAATAAATTGAATATTTGAATTTGAAGTCTACTGCTGGTCATTGCTCCAATTTGACAATTAACTAGTCTGCAGGATGACAAATTTGTAGAAAGATACTCCTCTTTGCTTAAAATCTTAAAAAGACGAAGCCAAAGTCGGAAATATGAAAAAGGATTATTGGCAAATCAAACAACTGTCTACTTACTATTTAAAATTTGAACATGCCTGTGTGTTGTAAGCTCATTTGTTGTCCGACACAGATAGTAACCAGAATCAGACATATCTACTCTTTCTATAAATAAATCGCTACTAATTGTTTTGTCTGTAATCGACACAGATTTATATATTCTGATTCTCGGATTTCCTTCCAGTGAGTCTCCGTCTTTGAACCAGGCAATATCTTCCAACCGTAAATCTAGTTCCGTAGCGTTACACGTCATTTTTAAAGTGTCGCCAATTTCTACGTGGACATTTCCAGTAATTGTAATACCTGAAAAATGCATATTGTTTTTTGTGTTTTAATTGAAGAAATGAATCCGCTCTGGATAATTGCAGATGTTAATGTAGCATTCTGTTATATTACATGTATATCGTCTGGATTTTACTCAATTAAATACAAATCTGCGATACAGTTCATATACCAGTATTTATACATAAAATAAAAATACATGTACATTATTCATATAAAACTTTAGTATTTGTTAAAATTACTTTGAATAATTACAATTGTAATTCCTGTAGTATTGGAAATACTATAACATGTAGCTAGTCAAAACTAGGTACTAAGTCGTCTACTTGGGAGTGTGATACGTCAAATAAAATGTCTTGTAATGCCTTGCATTAAATCTGTTAAGTTCAATTTGAAATATGTCTATGTACCACTGAATACCTTTTTCTCCAATTTACGATACGTACCCGAATGCTTTGTCGGCCCGGTGTCAACTTTCTCTGGAAAGAAAAAAAAATATCAATGGAATGACTAAAAAAATTATATTTATATGTCCTATATTATATTGTTTTTTTACCACAATCAGTTTCACATTTTTAACACATTTTATGTAAGGTGAAATTTTCTACAGGTATAAAGATTGACTTTTGTATTGACGCATATTCAGGATCATTCAGACATGCATTTATAATAGTACTTCAATGTTTACCTTCAACATTAAGATGGAATAATTGACGCAGATTTCTCTCTCTAGTACTTATTTGACATTCATAAACTCCGGAGTCGCTTATTTTTGCACTCCGGATATGAAGATTCCATTTATTTTGATACACCACGTGATGTAACTGTATTCTGGAATCAGATATATACGTCATTTTGCCGACGGTGAGTGGGCTGTCATCCGGAAGTTTTCGCCAAACGACCTGCAAGACAATAGGGGACATTGTATTTGTTCACTTCCTGTCAATATCTTTTAATTTACAGAATTTTAAAACATGCCTGGTACAAATATTATGGATTCATAGATGGCGACGTCAATACTATTTCCCCTTACTATACACACTTACACCATACTGTAGTCATATTTTCGTTTCGAACGCTTAAAAACTCAATTTTGATATTGTAATTTTCAACAAAGCTCAAACCACGCATATTTCATTAATGAAAATATTTGTCTAATTCAATTTGACCGGTACAAATACATACATGACTATGAAATGTAGGTCGTACAATGTATGAGTTTAGCAGTTGCAGATCCACAGATATATAAAAACGGGACCTTAAACTTTTCTGAACAATAACTGAAAATGAAAAGTAAATATGCATTATGTTTACTTGTGTTTAGAATATAAAAGCTACATGTAGATAACAGAATTTGTTATATAATTCATTGAGCTTTTGAGTATTTATCATAGTTTTATTTAATTTTCACTTTAACAGAAGGAATGGTGCGGGCCACCCTTCTCAAATCCGCCTAGGTTAATGATTATTTGAGTTGGACTCCGTTCGCTTGAGTAACACGTGTACATAGAGCTGTAGGATTTTGTTTGAAACCTGCTTTGATCTTTCATGCATTTGACGTTTAAAAAACATTATACCGTAGAGCGGGAAATTTTTGCGACGTTCTTACTTCCGCTATATTCGCGAAATCACGAAAATAAAAGCTCGTCAATTTAAGGAGGTGGGCCTAGGATAAGGAACTTTTGAAATCATTGATAATAAAAATTATGTTTGTATCATATTCAATTTCACCAAATGCTATAAAGCTTTCATTTGAAACAGAATGGAATCATGACATCAGCCCGAGTTACCTTGACGCTTATATAAGATTGACGTAAAATGCTCAATGCAAACGTTCCCATGACTTGTAAGAGTTGTGTCCATTACCCTAGGTCTACCTCCTTAAGGCCAGATAATTCACAAACATCTCCTGTAGACGTACCTATGGACACGAAAATAAAAGCCAGCGGAAGTTGGATTGATCAAAAGATCAAGTCGAGAAATTTTGCATCCGGGAAAATTATATACTATAGGGTACACCGTAACGTTCACTTGCTGGTTAGACTATTTGAACAGGCAAGAACTATAAAAGCACACGAGGAGAAGTATGCACACTACAGAGAATGTGCCGCTTTTAACTTGGCTTCGTTTTTATTTTCGTTTCATACCTGTGAACATTTGGAATAGTTCATGTGGGAAACTTTCCTTCATTGTCATTAAGTGTTTTTCATATAAAATATAGTAGTTTTAACCAAAAGCCTTCCTCAAATCTTACATTTTTTATATAAGAGATTCTAATTGTTCTCATTTATTTAAGTCTTCCCCCTAACGAAGCAGATGTGTATATTCTATTCCTGTACACGTTTATTTTGTAGGTAAATTTTGTTGATATGATTTTGTTTTGTTTTGTTTAATTTTATGTATGATTTAACACGTACGTTTTGTAGCTACTACATGTGTAGGCCACTATCGTCTGACATACTAATTCATGTCATATTTTTTCTGTCTATTCTTGATAACCCGTTCCTCAAAATTTTAGAAGTACTGAAACAAACGCGCAGAAGGACTAACGAGTTGAACGAAAAGACATAAATAATAGAACAAACTTATATTTAAGATACTCTAGAGATACTGATATAATTTACTTAATCATTTCGTTCCGTTTTTTAACAATATTTTCTAATAAAATGCTGAGTTTGTCAGTACATACGGTAAATTCAATTTTGTAAATGTATGTTACTGCGGTTGGTGAATTCCTTAGTAATCCCAATAGAACATCTGCAAAGTTTTCTAGTTAAATAACAGCTTTAGTGCTATATACAGAACATGCAACTGAAAAGTTAAAATGGAAATATATGTATATCTTTTTTGAAATAAAATAAGTACACGCAATATGCAGAGTTGAAAGTTGCCATTAAATTGCTGTATTCAGTGAGATTTGTCGATCGTTTTTAGAACTTAACTATCTATTGCTCTATGAATTATGATACAAATAGTAACTCTGTTTCGTGAATGTATATAATTGCTATACGCATTCTAGTGGATTGCAAATATTGGAAGAAGATTTCAAATGCAATTTAGTGATACATACTAACCGCAGACCCATATATCACGGCTGGGATTAAAGAGAATGATATAGAGCGGGTCCAGTGTATATCAGGTTAAATGGCGGAGAAAAATAATGTAAAGCAAAGCGAGGGTATAAAGTTTTGATGAGAAGAATTTGTTAAAAATCAAGACTTCGTAGGAAATAAATCGCAATTAGTACAAGGGTGGACGTACTATATATTGACCCGATTCTGAAGATTATCAGTTATCTGTATACATTGCAAAAATTGTATTTAATCAACCATCAGTTCTCTTTAAAGGTTTATGGATGTAACAGTAGTATGCCTGTACGCTTACCGTCTTTGTACCAAGGTTTTCTACAGCACATGACAACACTGCTAGGTTCCCAGCAGACACTGTATAATTTTGCTGAGTTGGTAGAAACACGGGCTGGTTGATCAATAACTTATCCCTCTGATGTCCCCTGGGGTCATAACCTGGAATAGCAATTCGTTAGTTAAAAGTAATTGCTACACTGTATTAATTAAAATTGTAGTTAACTATCATTTAGCACCTTCGGCGACTTTGAACGTAATGTATATGTACAAATCAGTGTAAAAGTCAGGCAGACCAACTGAACTGATACATTTAGTAAGAATATTTGATTTTAATTGCTACAATTAAAATTCACCTGAACATCTAGAAAACACAACTCTTGATTCAAAGTACCAGTCCATATAAAATTCAGACACTGCACGTGATAAAGTGATTCATGGTGTAAAAAGACATACCAAACAAACAATGCTTTTTTTCAGTCCACAAATGCTATATTTTTACACGACGAGACGATAATCATTTCTGTATTCAGATCTACATTTTTTTAGAAAAACATACATTTACTTAGCACAAAAAAATCAACCAAAATCAGACAAAATCAAGAACGATAACTCGTGCAAATTTCATGTATTATCTACATATTTTTTTCTCAAAAGCGCAACGTACAAATGAAAAACTAAGCTGGTCAAGTGATCAGTAACTGTTTCTGTAAAAGAAACGGTGTGGTTTTTGCATGCACGAATTACCTCCTTCCTTTATGATTATTATAAAGACTGCTACTTAAGTACTTATCTGTCTAAGAATCAGGCAAAAAATGTGTATAAGGTGTGACACATAAAGAAAAATAACCGCAGAGATTTTATTGCATCATACAAGTATTTGTACCTCATAATTTCCAGAAATTGCCATCAAAGCATTTGTTTAGTTTGCCTTTTAAGATATTGATATGTCATAATAAGTTGAAATGCATTACGGATAAATGTCCGGAACATTTTCCCACACTTTTTTTCTTTATAAGCTATCAAAAAGTGTATGTCACAGATACTTCAGGATAAATTTAAATAACTTTCTAGTTGTTTTCGACATGTACAGTACTGAATATATTTGAGACAAAAAGACAAAATTGGAAATAATGATGTGCCACCGATTGCCTGATATTTACATATAATGACACTTAAAAGTATTGTTTTTACGTTGTAAAGAGTAAGGAAACTTTGGAGTGCATTTCAATCAATTTTATTTTTTAACTTGTTTTGAATTCAATTAAGAGGTGAATATGAACATTTATATCTAATAGACGATGAAGTCATCAAATTAGTATTTAATGCCATTTTAAGGCATAGCTTGGTAGCACTGAGAGTCTGATTTCAGTCTGACACGTGCACGTCTTTCAGAACTTCCAATACAAAGTTCGGAATTTTCGTATCTGCTTCACTAAAAATCGTTTATAATATGGTCTTCAATAATTATTTAGATTCAGATACTTTTTTTTCGATTCCGACATGCTATCAGGGTAGGTAATACCGGTCTCATTAAATGGTCATAAGAAGCGTCAATAACTGACAAGAATCATCAAGATGTCTAGAAAAAGCGACAAGAGGGGGGAAGTAGCGACAAGAAGATATATATATTCAACTTCGTCCTCTAGCAGGTTACACCTGCCCATATATACGGTAATCTTAAATATTTTTTTACAGTTTGCGGTTTGCTGTACATGTGTTTCAAGGAGTGATCCCTCATCAGCAGCATTATAACCAAATACTTAGGAAGGTCAAGATCAAAAATAAATTGTATTCATGAAGATAATTTATTCCAGGTTAAGCATCGGCGTCAAATCAAGGCAATATGTCTCTCTTTGTATTGTAAAATTAGAAAGAATAAGACGCATAATTCTATCATCACGCATTACAAATTCAACAACGATTACTGTTTATTATACATTATTATATCTCAGCTATATGCAATAACAGATGTCTTTGCAGATCACTATTGAACCATAGATTGCTCGGAAAACATTCGCTCAGTTGCGGTGTTTTTATACAAAGCGAAATGCCTATTGTAAATCAAGTTCACCAGTAAGCTACGACTAGACGCCTTTAAATCTTAATTAATAAACGGGGAAAAAGAAATACACATGTAAAAAGCAATAATAGTAGATAATAGCAATGGAATATGACATATTAATCACGGATGGTTTTTATTGCGTATGTTTTGGCTGAGGAAACAATATTTACATTCCACTGTTTGTCTGAGAAGGCTTTGTGGATAATAGGATCGAGGTAATTATGACAAGGTGCGAAATGTGCAGTAAATGGTGGTCCTTAATGCACCTCTAGAATTATTACTATAGCTTCATACTAAAACATAAATTTCCTTTCGTAATAAAAATGGGGTAATACTTCACAAAGGCGTAGATCAGTAATTAATGAGTTGTAATGCTTTTGATGTTTTTTTGGAGTCTTGTGCATTATCTTTATTCTTGAGCAAGTATCGTATAATTGCGTTTCATTACTTATAATACTATAACCTCATTAACAAGTAGTCCCATAGAATTTCTACAATGAATAACAAGACTAGTACGTGGTAGAAAGAGTAATCGATGGAACCAAGATTATAGCAGAAATCAAAAGAATGTATTCCTGGGACAAAGACCAGACACACACAACAAAGATAACAAAATAACCAAAATAAAACATACAAAGTAACAAAAGTAAATGAGCAATCCGGACTGTACAGAAAAATGGGAGCATGGACCAGGTGAACCGGTAGGGTAAGCGTCCTCTGCTTTTTTTGAAACACCCGCCGAGTTGCTCGTTAATAGTCGTCCAGGGTGTACAAAAAAGAAAAGGTATGTAACACATTGAACAAATCAGTTTTCATAGTGCAGATGGATACACCGTAACGACACACGAGTTCGATACATGATGACAACCACAAAACGTCTGTATAGCGATGACTTCAATCTTGTACATTTAGCTGCATTTACATAACACTGTTTCAAAAGCCTAGTTATAGGAAGTCTAGCGCGATACAAAAAGTATGTGTATATAGTTACGACAAGTTCTGGCATAACGTATGAGTTGTGATAATAAAATAAATACAAAAACATAACATTAGCTAAAAAGTAGAGCAGACAACACAATCACAAAATGGCAACTAACAAAAAAAAATCACTAAATGGAGAAATCGAAAAAAAAATGTGTTAGAAACCAAATTCTTAGTGAGCATGAAGATGTTTGTCCTGCATGCATCATAATGCAGATTTATGTAAATAGTAAATAAGAATTTAAAAATATGCTTTGCCACTTCAGATAATATTTATAAAATTATATTCAAGACTAGTATGTAATTTCTGCAGTTTAAAAAAGTTTAAATTTTGTTGAAGGTGACAAATGAAAATGGCTGTCAATCACTAGTCTCTCTGTTACAAGCAGGCAAAAAAAAAATTCCGATTTAACCAAAACTTCAGGAATACATGTGAAATTTGTTTTGGAAGACATAATCAGTAAGAGAGTGCACGAGGGATGATCGAGACCAACTCATTTACAAACTAATGTAAAGTTCGTGAATGAGTTGGCGAGGTAATTAACAAATGAACTCCTTCAAAACAGATACAATGATTCCTTATAATTCCCTTCTTACATGTAGTAAAAAAAATTAAATTATTTTACCCTGAGCCTTTCATTTTATTTGAATAAAGGGGCTTTAAACAGTGAACGAAAGCAATCAGTCAAACAAAATCGACATAACAATCAGCTCAGCTAGTGGAACTATAGGACAATAATCACAAAATCAATGACATTCCATAGAATACAATGACCCAAGCATTTACCATTTAAGAGTAATACGTAAATCATCAACCATTCAGTATTGTTCTCTAACTAATTCAACTTTTATCAAATAAAATGTATTTATTCCCAGACTTGAGCTATTTTTATGTTTGACTTTCAGATCAATCACGGAGTTTGCAAACTTTGGATGATGCTGTGCTCACCACAATTGTGTATACTTATTTACTGGCACTCGTCTTTTAGTCTAGATCTAATTGCTGACAACTCGAGAGCAAGAATTTTATGTATCATATGGGACAGAAACTTCATGCAAAGTATGTTTTTATCTATTTCACCGTACCTTTTTTCGGCCTGTTCCCTACTATCTGAAAGGTTGGCAATCCGTTGCTGCATGTACATTCATAAGTACTATACAAAGTATATTCAATTTCGTACTTATTTAACTTAGTAAGTACGTACTTTGATTTCTTAATATGTATATAGGATTAATGACGTGGTTTCTCATTGTAATTTGTCACAATGGTTTGTTTGGCAAAGAAACATTTTCACTGATATACAAGAGTAAAATTAAAATATAGACTTGCAAATACATATACATATACATGTACATGTATGTATACATTTTTTATGCGCTTACGTACTTGTACCAAAGAGCTGAAAATACACATACACGTACTAAAGTAGAATGTACATTTAAGTATCAGTCTTTACAATAATCAGACAGAAGGTGGTTCATGCATGTTACAAACACACCGAATTCAGTTTTGTTTCTTGTTCAGAGACAGTTACTGATCACATAACCAGTCTTCGTTTATAATTTGTTTTTTTTCACTTTGGAGATAAAAATTATATAGATTGTACATGAAATGTGCACTTTGCAATCAATTAAATTATTCTTTTTCATTTTTCTAAGAAATGTTGAAGATGTTTCAATTGCTACTGATCATATACTTATTGTATATTTCGCTATAATACTGTACAGTTGCCAAACGTCGAATTCCGATGTTACCCCATATAATGCAATAGCCATGACATTTTGTTTCATTTGGCTTTATTTTATTTTGCTTTCGTGTGTTAAGGAAACCAATACGTTGCTTGTATTGTATATCTTCTTGTAAATTGCATGTATGTCAATATTAAATTTCCCCTTTCATTTTATGTCACGAACACGTTCATATTTAACGACAATAATACACTATTTTACCGTAAACCTACATGAAGAGAGGTGCGTAAACTCTGATTACAAAAGGGTTTGGAACTCAGTCCTTTATCTACTCGTACAAGGTACCAGTCTTGCATATCATATTCCTGAGCGGTTGCAACATGGATGGTATTAAAATATAGTGCGCCTTCTTTTTGTCTTTTTGCAAACTAAAGTTTTGTCCAAAAAAATAACTATAACTTTAAGAGAGTAATCAAGGGAACCGAGGCTATAGCGGTAATCAAAAGAATATTATCCGGGGACAAAGACCAGACATGGAAAACAGACATACACAAAAAAAGCATCGAGTAACTAAAATCATACATACAAAGTAATAAAAGCACATGAGCAACTCGGACTCCACTAAAAACTGGGAGCATAGACCAGGTGTAAAATAGAGCAAACATAACACTATGATACGGGGTTTTTTGTTTACATGATTGAACATAATAACGCACATGTAACATGCTCTCACGAAGAGGTGAGTGCGATGAGTGCAAAACGAAAGTGACAGTGGAGAAAATGGCTCTTTATAGTTCGAGACTACTTTGTGGTCACCCACTATTTTTTTGTTAGAAAATTGAATGTTTCTTGTTCAGAGACAGTTACTGATCGCACAACCAGTCCTCGTTTATAATATGGTTGTTTCGCTTTGGAGATAAAAATTATATAGATTGTACATGAAATGTGCACTTTGCCAGATATATAATTGTTCTTGATTTGGCTTGATTTGGTTGATTTTATTGGGAATTTAATGTATGATTTTCTAAAACTTGCAGATCTGAATGCAGAAATGATTACCGATAAGTGAAAGTATAGTGTGTATAGACTGTAAAGTATCGTTTGTTTGGTGGGTTTTTCTTCATCATGAATCACTTTACCATTGGCAGTGTCTGAATTTTATGCGGACTAGTACTTAAATAAATACCGAACCACCATTGGACAATCATACGCCTGATAGAAACAGTTTAGATGGCTATTAATTATAGCCACGGATGACATGCTATTAATGTTGTTGAAAGATTTCAACTGACAAAGCAATAATTTTCCGAAAAAGTCATGAAGCGAAAAAAACCCAGCCTACAAAACAAACATTAATGACAGGAGTCTTCATCAACAAACATGATACTGGGGTAGACAAGTTGACAATAGACAGTGAAACCTGTCTTTAACGAAACATTTTCTGATCGGAGTTCTCTATTCAATAAGGCAGTTTTTCTCCGTTTAAACAGGTGTCCAAAATCCGTTGTATCAGCTTTGAAAAAAATATTCTCCGGTTTGTTCAAGTCACGGATTATTAGGGGTTCGGTTTATGAAGGTTTTACGATTATATCATACAACGATGTGTGGACTATGGCTACTTGACAGTAGTACTAAATTACATGTAATACTAATTGGAGAAATGTTGTGGATAACAGTTAATAGGTACACTTAGCTTTAAATGTAAGTAACTGAACTAAAGTCTCAAAATAAAAAAAAATAATGAAAAATTGAGGATCGGCGATTAGCAGAAAGCGTCAAGTAGCAGCAGAGATAATCATATGCCATTTTTCATATGATTTATTCCTCAACAGTATGTACATAAGATATTATTTATGGGATTTTTAAAGGTTTCAAATGAATAGATCTACCTCAAACTCTTTAGAAGCTAAGAAGAATGACTGAAACCCACAGTTCTTAATTAGCCAGTAATTGTTTACTCAGTAATACTTATAGAGGTAGATTGAGGTTTTCAGTGAGGTCAGGACCTCAATCACGACATGTACTTTATACTCGGGTGTGGAACGAAGTCTTGCGGTTACATGTAGGAGGAGTGCTAAGATAAAATATACAATGTATTAACCGTTTGCATAGCTGAACGATTTGTTACGTTTTTTCCCTACTTCATTTTTCATGACTTAAACCGGATAAAATTCGAATAAAACAATGTCTGTCGATCTGTAAAATTTTCATTTTTTGAACGTTTCGAACGTTTTCCGTCGACCGAGAAATGGGGAATAAAATGGAAATATTTTATATTTTCCGCTTTAGATAACACGATACAAACGCTTAATCTTGTCTTTGCAATTACAAGTATAAAACATGCAACTGAAAGAGACAAAAACATCGATATTGATGGTATATAAAAAGACTAAAAAATAACCGTATTTTGTCTTATTAATAAACAAAAGAATAAATAATGGGAATAAATTCTTAGTTTAGACAAAAGAAATTTAATCGGAGTGGAATGACAGAACTTTAAAAAAAAAAGAATAGAAAAAAAGAATACAAATAAATAGAATGAAGTAGAAAAGGCAGTCATAAACATTTTTCATTTCCAAAAGCTTAAATGAGCAAAACGAAATGATAATATTCATCAATGAGCAGCTGTCTAATAATGTGTTGATGAAAGCCTGATTTTCTAATGAATAGAAAGCTCTTTCAATCGCAGTACTAAGATGTGAAAAGTCCATATTCCGCTATTGGTACATGTAACATGTACTCATACATGTAATATCAAAATGTACATGTTAACTTATTTTAAGTATATAAAAATTGCAATGTTCCTTTTCTAGACAAGAGTGTGCATATATGTTGCGGTTGCATTCCACGCTGAGGTGCACAAGCATGTGCAAATTTAATATAGTAGTACTGATAATCAATTAAATTATTCTTTTTTGTTTTCTAAGAAAGGTTGAAGATGTTTCAATTGCTACTGATCATATAATTATTGTATATTTCGCTATAATACTGTACAGTTGCCAAACGTCGAATTCCGATGTTACCGCATATGATGCAATAGCCATGACATTTTGTTTCATTTGGCTTTATTTTATTTTGCTTTCGTGTGTTCAGAAAACCAATACGTTGCTTGTATTGTATATCTTCTTGTAAAATGCATGTATGTCAATATTAAATTTTCCCTTTCATTTTATGTCACGAACACGTTCATATTTAACGACAATAATACACTATTTTACCGTAAACCTACATGAGGAGAGGTGCGTAAACTCTGATTAGAAAGGGGTTGGGAATTCAGTCCTTTATCTACTCATACAAGGTACCAGTCTTGCATATCATATTCCTGAACGGGTGCAACATGGATGGTATTAAAATATAGTGCGCCTTCTTTTTGTCTTTTTGCAAACTAAAGTTTTGTCCAAAAAAAATAACTATAACTTGTAAGAGAGTAATCTAGGGAACTAAAAACTGGGAGCATGGACCAGGTGTAAAACAGAGCAAACATAACACTATGATATGGGTTTTTTCGTTTACATGATTGAACATAATAACACACATGTAACATGCTCTCACGATAAGGTGATTGAATGTCTACAAGTCCTTAGTAGTAGTTAATGAATGAAAGTTGTATTGAATCAATTTTCAATTTCCTGAAAAAAAAATCGTAAAGATATGCGCTTTACTACTGTAACATAAGTCTATGGGAAAGGAGACCACAAGTATTGCATTCCCAGTCTATAATCACTTTTTTTTAATTAATTATTTCAACTTACTTACGTTAATAATTGACTTAATTTCAGAACTTGTAATTATCGGTGATAACCATAATTTTGTAAATACATTATTATGTGTTTAATTGGAATCCTCTAAATATGCAATTGGATGTACATATTGATGGGAAGAATGTTGAAATGAGACATGGCATTTAAAATATTCTTCTTAATTGCGATTTAGCTAGCATGGAATGATGTTCAAGTGCAACAACTAAATGAAGTGTATATTGAAGCCTGAGCACAAGTAATTGATAAATTGATATTTCTGAACAATGCCAGGCATATGCATGTATAAATGTCAAGTTAACTTTGACCTGGAAATTGGACACGATCGTCAATCAGTTTAATTAAAATGAGGTTATTGTTATCACTTCGATCGGTCCTTCTTTTGTTCGTCCCAAACGCTTCCTATAGCACTGTATTTTGAGCTACCTTTGAGTCATATTAATAGTAGGTCGGAAGTTTGATCGTGTAGCGCTCTCATATTAGTGATAGAGGCATAAATAAATTATTGAAGATATAAATCTATGTAATTACATGTTCGTGCTTCGTTAATAATTGTCTATTTCGCTTCTCTTTACACACATCAAGAACTTTTAAGTTTGATTTATAAGCGAGATGATATTTATTAAAATCGCTTAAATTGCTAAAATGCATACAATTATTAAACCCTGCAAGACTTTTAGAATTGAATTTCTTTCATCATTTCTTTATGATATTTTGGTGAACCTTTATCATACAGGAATATAACATATATTGCTGTAAACATCATATTATTGCTACTTGATAAATATCATTTAAGCATGACATTTTTTATCGGGGAGCTTTGAAACGTATGAGATTTGTTTTTACCTTCATGCATCAGTTTGTGAAATTAGCGGTCTAAGTATTTAATACATGAAACGCCACCGCTAAATTAAATATTGAAAGAAATGAAGTTCAGATTGTATTTTTTTTCTTTGTGAACACAATTTATTATTAACAACACATGCAAACGTTATCGATATTTCTTTCTTTTTTTTCTCAGTACTCCAGGAAACACTTTGAATACAACATTTCTTATATAAAATAACGATAGTATCTGTATGATGAAATAGACGAGAATTTGTTTTACATCAAACACCAAAATGGAGAAATATCGTAAAATATATTCCTGGTTTGAAAACAAAAGAAGACAAATATCAAGATTACATGTACTTTATTTCAGTTGTTGGAAATTCGACCAAAGTACTGCATATAAAATTAATATGCTTTTACCACTGTTGTCAAAATAAATAAGTTTTACAATTGAGGAGAATGCTTCAATTTGTTTTATCAGATACTGCTATATGCTTTTAATTTATACAATGCATAAATAAGCAAGGTATTGTATCAGAAAATCCTATGTATTTGTCAAAACTATAGTAAACTATTAGGAACAAGTCTTTTTAAGGGTCGGGTAAAAAACGGAAACATGCACATTAAAACCCCTTTGGTATGATATTATAATAATTTCAATATAAAATGTCTTCTTTCTATTTGATTCATGTATAACCACTGTCACTGCATGACGTTTGGAAAATATTCGTCACAATGTTTGAAACAAATGTTTTGACAGAGTTATGTGCCCTTGAAATGTTCATTTGCAATGCGTACCATTTTATCATAATGATATGAACAATCTTGACTTTATTTCTAAATTTTGATAGTACAGATAGTCAAATTACATGTCAAAATATGGGTAATTAATTATCATACCGTCATTTACGTACATGTTTCATCCACTGCCTGATTCTTACAGAGACTGACAATTACACTACAGCCCTCCCCTAGGATCGGATACCGTTAATGTATCTTAACCATGAAACCATTAACCATATCGGTTTTAAAGATTTGTCAGACCTTCTGGGAATCTCAGAACAATCTTCTCCTTCTGCCGGCAATATTCTGACAAACAATAGACTTCAAACATAAACATAATTTTCAAACAGATGGTATTCTGTGATGCGTCACTTAAGGTCATAGAAGAAACAATTCACGCGATAAAACGGTTGTATTCTGAAGACAAAAGGCTTCTTCTATAAATCGATACTCGTTTTGGATAATTTACAGTCTAGTTGCTTCTATGTACATTATATAATTACATTTTGTAGTCGAGTTTTGCAGGTAATCGGGTAATTTTAGGTACAAAATGATTAATGACATTTTAATTATCAATATGGCAATAAAAGGTGATTTTGTCCAAACAGCTAAGGGCAATAGACCATTAAAAGGGAAAATCGGCTTGTAGAATTATGAAACAGCTGCATAAAAAATTAGAATCATAACATAGAATCACGTAATCAAACTGATAACTGTGATCACAGGCAGATCCAAGGGGTGACCCGATGTCCAATTAAGAAACGGAGAGCTTTTTCTGTTATGTTAAAACATTAAAAAAAATAGTAAGAAAGCAACATAGTTCAATAGATGACTAAACAATTTCGTTTTGCCATTGCATTTTAAACACGCGAGTATATAAAGCGTATTTTTTCACATATTGCTTGAGGAAAAAATGTTGTCCTGAAGACCAGGGTTTGGCCCCCTATTTGTAAGCTCGGAATCCGCTACAAGTTGCTGGAGTTTAAAAGGCAACTATTAATAAATTATAATGAATAGTTATTACAAATGAACTACAATAAAATAATTACAATATCCAAATTTTATGACAAAACTATAGTGTCCTGGTACCATAAATATGTTTTACAAAAATGCATGTCTGCCTTAACTCATGCGAGATCGCGACAGTACTATACGGACCGAGTGTATACAAAATATAAGAAATTGATACTTTAAACATTTATAAATTATTTTAACATATACAATGTAGGCTTATTGCATTTATTTATACACATGTATGCGATATTCTTGCCAAGGGCCGGTAATATATTAGGTACTTAGTAATATATTTCGATTTAAAAGGAATGCATTGTATGTGATATAAACTGAATTAAGATACTTGTCACCGATGTAAACAGTTCTCCCTATTGGTGATCACCCAAGTTGAAAATTACAAATGTTATTACAATTCCTCTGACTGTGCACCTGCCTCCCCTCTCTTTGAACTTCATAGATTTGTAACACATTAGAATAATTGAAATTCAGTTATCACACTACAATAAAGATTAAAGTTTCGTTCGTATGACGAAAACAAATTATTAGACATTAGTTGGTCATTTACGACTATTACAGAGGCGGACAGTACGACCGAAGATTTGCCTTAAGTACTAAATACTAATCAAAATAGGAATGTTTATTGTATACTGTAAAATATAAGCCGAAAAGATTGGACTGTCTGATAGCCTCACTCTTTTTTTGGCGTACCCCCAAGACGTTAAAAAAAGGGGGGTTCTCGGGCCAAATGTGGGTCTGCATTGATCAGAGCGTCAACGCAAAGCCCAGCCGCTATTATATGTAACTACATGTAGGACATACCCTGACCGATTTATTCGATGGAGTATCATGAAGTCTAGGCTCTGATAGAATGAGGAATAACGCTCTAAGACCAAAGATGGTAACGTACAGGAGTAGATCAGAGCGGCAACGCAGAGCCCAACCGCTAGTACATGTAACTACATGTATGACATACTCTGAGTTTTTCGGTGAAGTACATTTTGTATCACGTAGGCTAAGCTCTGAAAGATTGAAATATAACGCTCTCAGACCAGACTTGGGTCAAAGCTTCCACGTAACAGTCAGGCCACTAGCAGTACTTATAAGTCATAATGTGCCCGAAGACTGTTATCCAAATGAACCAACAACTAAAGAATCTCCCCCAGGTGCGATTTAGCGAACCTTTCTATAAGCCCATGGTAGTAGGAAGGCTTAATTTATTTACTCTGTATCATCCAATACAACCTATGTGTACCCTGTTAAATGAATGAAGTTACAGATGTTTTTATTTCCCATTGTTTAGATGCATGTATGAATACCACCTGTAGTGAATTGTAGGAGTGGGTCATTTGTAAACATCCTTAGTCAATGAATTATTCAGCGAAGGATTAACGCATAAAACGGCCAAATCATGATAGAAATAATAAAGTGTAATATCTAGACATTACACTTCCATGTGCCAATTGAATACCAGTCCATATGAAATTCAGACACTGCCTATACAATGCTGTTCAGGTGATTCACGATGTAGAAAACACTGAATAAACGATGCTTTTTTGGTCTACAGATGCTATATTTTTACGCAACGATAGCCCTTTATGCGTTTAGAACTGCGTTTGTTGAGAAAAAAAAACATATATCCATCTGACACTAAAATCAACCAAATCAAACCAATTCAAGAACGATAAATCTTCCAGAGTGACAATTTCATACACAATCCTAATCTGGTTCCTTGGTCAATATGATAAGCGACCCTAGGATCGCTAAAATATAGACTCAGGTCACCAGCGACGGATATACACAATATATGAGTAAATTGCTGCTTATGAAATAAGGTAAAAACCAAGATGAAATTATCTAAATAATCTTATTTATTGTGGATTTGTATCGAAAGGCAATTTGAGTAATTTGCTAGAAATATTTAAACGTTGCTTTTTTAAACTTGAATATCAGAACGTATAAAGTAAATAAAAATGTCATATTCACTCAGCCAATTAAAAGACAGAAGACGTCACTGCTGACCCGGCGTTATATTTGAGAGAAACTTGCGGAACGAAAATATTACCCGGGCTTCCAGGTTAACGCAATCTTTATAATTTTATCTTAAAATTACAACAACGGAATGACAAGCTCCGCTTCCTCCAACTACAAATGAACCAACTGACTTACATTGTACATGTACTACATGCAATAGAATTCCCGTCATGCGAGATCCGCAACTGTATATTCAAGATCGAAAAAAACATACATTTTAGAAGACTGTACTACATGTAACAGAATTCCCGTAATGCAAGATCCGCAACTATATTCAAGATCGTAAAAAAACATACATTGTAGAAGACTGCACTACATGTAGCGGTGATCTGTACATTATTAGAGGGTTAGGTCATGATCACCAAAGGGCATTAATAAATTGTAGCTTAAAAGTGTAGGCCATTGACCACGAGGCCCTGATAATATATTTTTGAATTCGATTGTCGATCAAAGTTAAGGACCAATTCATTATATCAAATTGTTGTTTATAATGGTCAAGTACTGTTATAAACAAACAATCCCCTGGACTGAAAGTACCATAAAATACCCACCACACACTGGATTAACAGGTTTAAATAGTTTAAGCCCTATTCACAACTAGAATTCTAAACGTTGTAGAAATAGTATAGTTGTGTTGTAATGCATTCAGCGAGAGGCGTTAAAGAAGAAAGAATGTGCAATACTTCGCTGGATTATAACGTTACTATTTGCACTTGTAAAGATTAAATTGTCACACACTAACATAAATCTCTCTTGTAATTCAATTATTGCGGATTTAACTGCCTTTTAAGTTGATATTGAAAACATATCCAAATCCTGACAACTATCTTATATTTTCTTTCTTCTTTGGCTCAAGTATCATTTATCTTTGTAGTGGATTACACGGATATCTGTGATGCATACCAAATTAACATCTATATCCCAGAAGTGGGTGTTTTAGATTTACACGGCCTTAACTTAATCAGAAAAAAGGGGGGTGGAGATGACTTCAAGTTTCCAAGTGCGTTAGGCTCGTAAGCTATAGGGTACATTTGCACCAAAAACATGCATCTGCCTTTGACCTCAAAATACAGAAATTTATTTGAAAAACGAGATTATTATTCATTGCGAATTAAACCTAAAGAAGATATCTTGTCGATAATAAACCTCTAAATAGTATACTTATGCTTTTAACTTTCATATAAATGTTACAAAAAAGGTTTGACTTGCCCGATTCAGATTGGGTAGCCTACAGTAAGATCTAAACAAGTATTTTAATAGCCATATTCAAATTTTAAGACAACACTAAGATCTTAAGAAAGCATGATTTAACGTCTGTTCTATAAAAAGAAATTATGAAAATGGTTTATTATTGGGGACAAAGTCTAAATGTTTTAAGTACATAGTAAGAAGGAAGCATTCTTGTGAAACACGTGTAAATCCTGTTATGCAGGATTTATAAACTGGTTATATAAAACATCTCAACCATTAAAAGTCTTTCAAACCGTATATTATTCTATAGTTATGTAGAAAAATCATGCATAATTTTTAGATTCTATTTTTTTTCATATTTCTGTGTATAATGTAGTGAATTTATGTTGTAGAAACTAATTCATCATTTTATTCTTTTTCTTAAATTCAAGTGTAATATATATTAATTACATTCATCAGGAAAGCGTTAAAGCGAAAATACTTGATAAAAGACTTTAAAAAGAGACAAGTTGTAAAATTGTGTGGTTAATTGGAGATAGCTGTATGAAATCCGGTTTCAATGTTCAAACTCAATAAAATGTGAACTAGATGGTCCAACATCAGCATTTAGTTTGCTACCTGCGTTGTGATAAGCACCTTTTCTATTATTTATAACTCGTCTTTTATCAGCGTGAGTGTTTAATAATCTAATATATTGCCTCTTTGATAAGAAGTGTACATTTCAGTGGTTTATGTCCCATTGAGGACATATCACAAATAGCATGTTGTAACATTAAATGGCGATAATGATTAACTAAGCGTTAAAACGAAATCTTACCTGATACTACGCCAACAAAGAACAGCCATATCGTCGGAGTGCAAAATTTGTGGAAAAACACAGAAAATAAAGCATAGCTCCCAAAGTTAAACATAGTTTTTTTGCATTAATTGTAAGAATGAAGCAGAAATAGCGGATAATTCTTGTTACATTATTTTAGACGCCAAGATTTCTGCGTTAACGTCAATTTTTCCTCTATCACTGTAATCTAATAAATACACATCTTATATTCCTCGTCTATGTTACTATACGTATATATATATATATATATATATATACACCTTCTACTGTTTTCACCTTTAGAATATAAACATAAATTGGTGATATTATTCACTTCTTTAAATATTTAAACTTTATAGTCACAGTTATGCTAGGCTAAGCAGATTAACGTACGAATTCATTTCGAACAAGAAATTCGATATATAAATATAATAATGCAATTCCTTAATTTTTAAATAATAATGAAAGCAATTTCATTAATTGCTTGTGCTGTCGATATCCTCAAGTTAGTCAAGGTGAGAGAAATGTACTGCTCTGGAGTTAATCAACTGATTACAGAATTGTTAATCTGTGAATAAAATCCATCCGAATCGTCCAATGAATGGGAGAGTTGTATTGACCGCTAAATGAGGGGAACGCCCCGCCTTACGTTACGCCCTCCCATTCAGTTGCTTAATAAGAAAAGTTCGAAAAATTGATTTTGTAAAAACTACTATATTTATTCTTTAACTACACTCGAAGAAAAAAATCTTTTATCCATTGATTCATAATGTAAACTTCAATTTGTAGCTAGCTTCTCAATGGTAAGTGGTATGCTTGTCGGTTGTTAAATGAAATTAAAAGCCAGAGCATATTGTACAAAAGTCAGAATGCAATCTTTATGTAGTTGACAAGTGATATATACTCAACTTCAGGCGACGACCCAAGCACAGAAAGTGACTCAACAAATTTGATAACATCTTGCATCCTACTATATTTCTTTATTTCTTTGTAAGCACTTATATCAGAACGAATTCGCAATAAAAATTAAATAAAATGAAATATAATAAAAATAATAATAATAGTACCCCCCCTTCCCCCCCAAAAAAAAAACAAAACAAAACAAAAAACAAAACAAAACAAAACAAAACAAAAACAAAACAAAAAACAAAAAACAAAATTAAACAAACACACCAAAAACAAATAAACAAACAAACAAGCTTTGAGGTGTTATATAGGAATAAACCACGCGTCCGTCCACCCGTCCATCCATGCCATGTCTGTAAACATTTTTATCTTAATTCGACCTTAGCCGTCTAATGAATCTCGTTGAACTTGGCATCATATGAAGTTTTTGTATGAAGAGATACTGTTACATGCATATGTATCACAATTAGTTTGAAAAGGGTATTTTCAAACATCAGATTTTTGTGTCGCAAACGAGTAACTCTCACAAAGTTCACTCTCAGTTATAATAACAACACGAGGAAAAGCTATGATTTCAAACACAAGTTTAGATGATAGGTATTGTAAAAGGACTAAAACTCAGTACTTAAAAAGATATTCAACATTCCTCAAGCTACAATTTTTACAGGGGCACACAGGTCAATTTCTAGTTTCACGAAATGTTTGTATCTTACTATCTTGACAGACGTCATTAAGTTTTCTTATTATGTACCGACCACCTTGCAATGACTTATATTCAACTCAACTCTGAACGGCAGTTTCCGCCTTTCATTTTGTAATATGGTTACATTGTACATTGAATTTAGTGAGCTTTTAAAATTAACGACGGTCCGATTGTATAAACAGAACCTCGACTAAACTAATTCAGGGTGTGTTTTTGACAGATTTCACAGTGTTTTGACAATACAAGCGTGGTTGAGTACATTGGACATTTCGCAACGCCGTCAACACAGTTACAAACCAATAACTTAAGGCGGTAGACCTAAAGTAAGGGACATAACTCTTATAAGAGTAATCAAGGGAACCAAGGTTATAGCGGTAATCAAAAGAATGTAATCCAGGGACAATGACCAGACATGAAAAACAGACATATACAACAAAGAACATAAAGTAACTAAAATCATACATACAAAGTGACAAAAACAAATGAGTAACTTGGACTCCACTAAAAATTGGGAGCATGGACCAGGTGGCAACAAATGTAATTGCAATCTCCATTTAAAGGCTTACAATTCATTGAAACGTTTGTATTCAGCATTTTACATTTATCTCATGTAAGCCTCAAAGAAACTTTGACTGGTTTCATTCTATTTCAAATGAAAGCTTAATAGGCTTTGGTGAAATTGAATATGATACAAGAATATCCCTGATTTCAAGAGTTACAATGTTTGTCCCTTACCCTAGGTCTACCTCCTTAAAGCATCGATTTACGTTTTATGAAGGCTTGTTATCTGACGTCATCGGTTCAAAAGACAATACAAAATGTGGTTAGACAACATATTCTGGTGCAAGTGTTTACGCACAACTTAGCAGTTGACAATTAAAAAAACAGAACGTAAATAATATACATAGGAATACAAAAGGAAGAAAAAGTGATAAAATGCCAGCATAAATGTAATTGCAATCTCCATTTAAAGGCTTAATGAAACAACTATAATATGCACGTACACGTACTATTAGTTTTTTTTCTACGACTGATTTGAGACAGAGACTTACTGTAAGGGGTTGATTTAATCGAGCAGTACAATGATTAGATTTTCCTTTAGTGCGTCTCTTTTCATCTCTCATCAAGTTTTAATTTGGGTCGTTTTGTCTCCGAACGTACAATCACGATTTTCATCATCACAAAATACAAATTAAGTGCCATTCTTCGTAAGAATCAGGCATTGAATGAATCAACATACCCCCCTAATATAAACAAAAACAAAAACAAAAACAAAACAAAACAAAAACAAAAACAAACAAACACAAAAATAAAACAAAACAAAACAAAAACAAAAAATCAAAAACAAAGACATAAGAAAAAAATACATGCATGTCTTTCCATGCGATCTAAAATCTGAAATGTAGAAATGGCATGCATTCATTTCTTTTTTAAGTGCATGCCAGTAATTCGAAGTTTTATGATTATCATTTATATGAAATGAATTGAACTTTCAATGGGAGATAACTGATTTCCGCCCACCTTTCATTATTGTTACTTTTAACTCACTTTTCTGCATCACTGGATATTTTAAAACGAATGAACTGCCATTTTTTTAATCGATCATAATCTATGTGCCCACATTGTCAATTTCCTGGTTAAGAAATATTTTTACGGTCTGCAGCGCTTTCCAACGTTGAGATTCTGTCATTACCAGCTTTTATTTATCTACCACTTAAATTCAAAAGTATCGAGTCTCTGGCGAGACATTTCAAACTCAAAAGACTGCTGAAATACGATAACTAACCACTGGACTAGATTGAGCTCATTATACATGTATAAGTGTCTTTAATACGGTTTTCGAGTTTTGTTCGACATGACGACATCAATTTCACACGGGTATTATTATAGGAGATTATGAATAACTCCCAAAGAACGCATATTTTATTAACAATAAATAAAAGTAAATAAAATGATAATAATAAATAAATGAAATAAAAATACACACGATGAAACTTATTTTCTTTGCATAGAACAAAAATCCAAAACAGAAATACAAGAACTTCAGTCTCAAGGAGGGGTGGAGTCCTATGCTTGAATCTCCACATATTGTTGGAAAATTATGTTAGTTTCGTGCATGGAGTTGGGGAGGTAAAAATCGATCGATAATAGACTTGACCCCCATCTCTGCATGACTTGTTCCAACACAGAATCCCGTAATACCAGAATATATGTGGGTTGGAAAACATCTCTTTAAAACATCGTTGAATGTTGAAACTTTACAATATTACTGATTTACATGTGTAATTACAAAAAAAACCTTCTACAACTGACAAATGACCACGAAAACTTACTAAGGACATGAACCTAAGAAACATTATAAATGAAGGTTTGTACATTTTTGACAACAAAGGTTTATAATACATTAAATATGTTGCAAAAATGCGACCTTTCAGAAACTAGATGTACGAAAACAAGGCAAGATATTTACGTTTGCTTGCCGACATTTTAACCTTTTGACCGGTGACATTAATAACAAGACTTGCACTTTGTCCTTCCATAACATTTTGAATATATTGTTACCGTTTTACATTATCTAAAATTTTGTATTCCACGGATTTTTTTTGGTTCCGATATAATGTTTATATCACATATATGTCCAATAGTACAAAGATTTTTCAAGTCTTTCTAAAAATCAGACAGAGATTGATTCATGCATGTCAAAAACCTACCGAATTCAGTTTTATTTCTTTGTCAAAAACAGTTACACATAACCGGTCTTAGTTTTTCATTCATTTGCTTGTTGCGTTTTGAGATAAAAATTATATAGATTGTACATGAAATTGACACTTTGCAAGAGTTATCATTCTTGATTTGGTCTCATTTGGTTGATTTTAGTGGGAGATAAATGTACGATTTTCTAAAAGTGCAGACCATAATGCAAGAACGATTATCGTTATGTGAAAGTACATGTAGATTGAAAAATCGTTTGTTTGGTATTTTTTAATAGCATGAATCACTTTTCCATTGGCAGTGTCTAAATTTATGTAGACTGGTACTTAAATCAACAACGGATGACTCAAAAAATGATTTTACAGTTCCCTAAGAAAGCAACCAAAGTTTGCACAAAATGAAAGAATTACATGTAGCTCCCATTTTCAATGAGTTTTAATGCATTTCTCTTTAATCGTTGCAGTCAAAAATCAACAATCAATTTTGAAAAAGGGTGTATTTGCGATATGAAATAGATGATTTATTTCTAAACAAAATTTGTCATGTGCCACCTACTAACTGGTTTTTGCATGGACACCCTTAATACTTTCAGTTATCACCAAAAGGAACGTTTTTGTATCTTGCTGAAATGAATTCAAGAGTTTTGTCATCTCGTCGGTTACATGTAATAAATCACTTCTACGGCCTTGACATATTTACTCCTTTAGTTTGTAAGAAGTACGTAAGTACACCCCTTATCTGGATTAGTTTATGTTCATGTTTGTTGAGGAATAGGGATGAGGAGTGGAGATTTCATATAGGGAGGGTGCGAAGTTTGAAATGAACGAAATTGGGGAAATTGCTTTAAACCATTTACAAGTAATTATTCCGAAATAAAATAAAAAAAAGGACGATCTAAAAGTTGAAATCAAATATAATTCTTTACTTAAGTTGATAATATACATCACTATTTTAACTTTCGACCGGCAACCATCTTGCCATCTTGGAATGGCGACCATTTTTTTCTTTTTGTCAATCGATCGGAAGCCCTGGTGGTGACCTATATTCAAACCAAGTATCAAGTCTCTGCGATTTTTTTCTATTTTGTATGCTTTTGTCGTCACCAAATGACGGCCGTATGTTTGAAAATTCAGACAGTGGTTGCACATTTGCAGATAGTGTCCTATTTTTGTCCTAAGTTTGGTTCCAATCCGTTCGGCCGTTTTTGAGAAGATACGCGGACAAAAGTATACGGGTAAGAATAATTATGAAGGGAAGAACAAATAAAGAGCTGCGATTTACGCGCATGATACGCACGTTGCCCTTATAGCTTGTTCTTATGCTTTTAATAAATTTATATGATCGACTAGAAATACTGCGAGCCCTGTCAAAAAACCTCCTCCCACCCCTTCCAAAACAAGTAAATAAAAAATGCACAAAAAAATAAGGCACTATCATAACAAATGATCCATTTTCAACGATTTTTCAACGAATAAATTTCCTTGGTCGTTTCCGCCTTTTTTTAAAGGAGTAAAACTTCATAAGACGGAAACGTGAATTTTGACATTTATACAAATCGGAAGGGAGCTAACGTCATTAGATATGAACGATTGACCAAAGTTTCATAAAAGTTAGTGAAAGTGTTTTTGAGTTATTGTGTAAAACGTGAAAATCCTCCTTTTTTAAGTATAAAAATTCATAACACAGGAACGATAAATTTGAAATTTATTAAAATCGATAGGTAGCTTACAACAATAAGAACAATTCACCAGTTTCATAAAAGTAGGTGAAAGTGTTTTTGAGTTAATGTCCGAAAACTTGAAAATTCCCCTTTGTTAAGTATAAAAAAAATCATTACACGGAAACAAAAAATCTGAAATTTCTAAAAATCGAAAGAAAGATTAGGTCAATAGATATAGACAATTCACCAAAGTTTCATAAAAGTTAGTGAAACTGTTTTCGAGTTATTGTGTGAAAACTTGAAAATACTCCTTTTTTTAGTATAAAAAAACATTACACGGAAACCAAAAATCTGAATTTTTTTTTATTGAAATCAAAAGGGAGCTTACATCAATAGATATGAACAATTCACCAAAGTTTCACGAGAGTAGGTGAAAGTGTTTTTGAGTTTTTGTCTGAAAACTTGAAAATTCCACTATTTTAAGTATAAAAAATTCATAACACGGAAAAGAAAAATCTGAAATTTATAAAAATCGAAAGAGAGAGCATATGTCAATAGATATTAACAATTCACCAAAGTTTCATAAAAGTATGTGAAAGTCTTTTTGAGTTATTGTCCGAAGTATTGACGGGCGGACAACGGTATACCATTATACGTCCCTTCTTAGACGGGCGTATAAAAAATATGTCTTCACACTATGTCATGGGAACATAATTATACATGTAGATATACAGTCATGCATTATATGTTAATAAATATGTAATTTCATATTGGCCCTGTTCTAGGTTTGAGGTCTGACATATTGGACGAGGCGGCCGTATTGATCCCGAGGCATTGCCGAGGGCCAATACGGCTGTCGAGGCCAATATGATTGACCGAAATCTATAATAGGGCAAATATGAAATTACATATTTATTGACAAAAACTATACCACATGCCGTATTCACCTACGACCTATATCACACCTCGGGACTGCGGTCCTTTGGGGTTGATATGTGAGTCTCGGGTTAATATGGCATATGATACAGATTTAAACATGTGATATTCAGTACATATACAAAAGTACAATGAACACTTTCATTTATTAATTGAATATAACATTTAAACTTCAAAACACGATCTGCTTTAAAAGTAACAAAAATATTTATATAACTAATCAAAATTATTAATTGATACGTTCCACAAAGTTCCTTCCCATTTAAACTTTATAGAAAGAAACTTTAAAGAAAATATTTAAGAAAATTATAATGTTTACTACTCTACATGATCTTTTGATTAAAAACATATATGTTATAAATCAAGCGTTGATTCAGAGGTTTAAAGTGAAAATACAAATAAGTTATTATAACTCGTCTGTTACTTTAGTCGACGTAAAAAAGATATCGAAAATGAAATTCACATTTTGATATTTCACTCATCTTTATAATGAAAACAGGTACAAATTATAAAAGGGGCGAGTTCGCCTAGTTTCATCAATTGTTTGATCTACATGTACGTATATACCGTGCAAATTAACCATTATAAATTAAAAATTGAATTAACTTACATGTATTTGGAAATCAGGTACAGCTAAGGAGGACTTGCACATACAAACGAATGTGTGCTAACGGTTTATATGTATTTGTCACATGCATGGGTATTTCCTTACTTGTATACATGTAGATGGTTGTTACCAGCCCTGGTTATTTATTTGCATGCAAGTTATATTGTCTGTCCTTACAGTATCGGCCACCAAAGTAAGCATTGAAATGGCTTTTACACGATGGAGTTTTTTTTTCTGCATGGTTTGGGCCATAGCTCGTAAAAGTGATTTTATGCAAACTATACCGATATGGGAGCATCGATTGTATAATATTCCCTATGTTTTTGACTGTATTGAGGCGTATTTGTTTAACCACACGATAACGGTTGTCATGAGACGTTGTTTACATCAAGGAATTATACATGTAATATGTTAGTTACTTGTTTGTAGATTCTCATTCCAACTCGATTCTTTGAATCTTGTAACAAGAAAAGAAAACTACATGTACGTCAGTGGTTCCATGTTTGTTCATCCCTGAATGGTACAATATCTAATTAATACACACAAATGTCTTCAGACTTTGTCAAACTCCTGAAATGTTTGGAGAATGAGACTTACTCCCATCTTCAATTGCCTTTGATAGTTGCAGATAATGTTGAGTTGCTGCTGGCTAAGATTGTCGCCCAGTTAGTAGAGCTTATTCTTCCACTGGATGAGTCGGTAGTCCGTGAGTGTGTTGGAGCTGTAACTGTTGACGTTGAAGATGTACAAATGTAATTGGTTATACCTAAACGTAACGACTACTTACTTGTGTGGGCAAATGTTTTAATGTTTTTAGAAGGCGCTGTCTCTGAACTGCATTAGCTAAGAGTAAATTCTCGTTAAAGTTTTCAATCTATAGCTGTAAAATTTCCGGAAAATCATACAGACGCATCTAAATTCACTTAAACACCTGAGGGAGACGAATGCCAAATATTCTATTTTTTAAGATCGCTCATTCGTAATATTAGTGATCATATTAAATAGCTATCAAGTTGAATATGTTAGAAGTTTTTTTTTATTCTTTTGTAATCTTTAAAGCTATCAGATGAGTGTACATGTGCATATACATATGTGGTAAATCGAGTCCACCCCAAACTTCATGAATATATTTTCACCTCCGTGTGCCAGATGCATTTTGTAAATTACGGTAGTGTCCATATATTCCCGACTTGCGGACCAACATTTTGTCAACATTTATCTCCCTTTGGTGCAGGTGTCTATTCGGAACACGTAAGGTTTTCCATCCGATAGAAAATCTCGAAAGTCAAAAGAGAATTTCTCGTTCTACTGATACTGCCATAAATTTTCTTTACCCGGGATACAAATGAAAATCATCCTTATGTAACCTATCAACAAAATGAAACATCCTGTAAATTTTAGAAACACCGTTGTGTGTGTCTGTTGGGAATTCCATTTTCATTCGAGTTACCTCTTTTTTCTGCATCCGAATCCGAACGTCGATTAGAGAGACTTCGAAATTATACCTGCTCTTACGGGAGGTAACTCTGCAAAAACAGGATAAAATATGTCTGCATCCCGAGCTCCGCAAGTAGGGAATATGGTCTTTTAAAGATACAGAGGAAGTTAAACGGCGGAAAAGTATTTCAACCACTATTCAAATGATTAGGCCTTTCTTCGAATCAGTACCATAAAGTGTATATGAAATGATTCTAAGATGCAATGAATTTATTTATTTATTTCAGCAACAAAACGTTTTACAAAGACTTACACATAATGTTATACCAAAATAAAATATAAAAATGGGAAAAATCAGAAACATGCATGTCAAAAACCCACTGATCTGACAATGTTATTTCACTCAAGGATGATTCCTCTAGTTGAAACATACTACATTTGATCTCTGCATCACTAGATTTGATCGAAATGTTTTCAATATAATGTTTGAAATAAGAGATTTTGACAGAGTTATTTGCCCTTTAAATGTTTATTTTCGGTGCATTTTAGTAGCAGTCTTTCTAAACATCAGACAGAACGTGATTCATGCATGTCAAAAACCCAATGAATTTAGATTTTTTTCTTGTTCAGGAACTGTTACTGATCAAATAACCGGTCTTAGTTTTTCATTTAGTTGTTACGCTTTTGAGATAAAAATTATATAGTTTGTACATGACATTTGCACTTTGCAAGAATTATGATCGTTCTTGATTTGGCTTGATTTGGTTGATTTTAGTGGAAGATGAATGTATGGTTTTCTAAATAGTGCAGATCCAAATGCAGAAAATATTTTTGTTACATTTTATGTGAACGTATAGCATATGTAGACTAAAAATGCATCGTTTTTTTATGAGTTTTTTCTTGACCATGAATCACTTTGACATTGACAATGTCTGAATTTTATGTGGACTGGTACATTAAAAAATATTACTCCATTTATCAAAAGGATATGGATAATCTTGTTTTTTTCTTTGATTCCGTTGGTGGTGCAAATAGTCAAATTGCACTTTAAAAATGGTGTGATTTTTATACCATGTTTCTCTCACTGCCTGAATCTAACAAAGACTGAGACACTTTACTATTTCTAAGTCATGCCTGATTATTACACGAGTCTGCACAATTTCTTTGCCGATTTAATACAAGTATACAGATGATATCAATAAGTATATACATATTGTATATGGGTTATTTAATATTTCATTAATGTGTAAACAAAATTTCTTCACAGGTTTTCCATCGTTCGCCTGCCGACTTCCCCAAAGATTTAAACTTTTAAAACTTTTAAAATATTTTTTCTGCTGACTAAAAATTCGTGAAATAATCGACATTTTGGTTGATTGTTAATTGATCTGAAAACAAAACAATCCACTGTAAACCCATTAAAAACAAATTACAAAGCATTTTGATTTCTCGTTATTCCCACTTGTCTAGAATTAATACATAAGAAAGTATGCCAACTTAAGTTGTGCGAAACGAAAATTCCCTCTTTGTTTGTGAGCTAATCTATAATTGATTGAGATTTACAAACGTAACTGCTTTCTGATTTGTGATATGATGAAAGTAACAAGCAGTTAGTTGAGGTCAATCAAGGACGAGTCCAAGTGCAATCTAATTCTAAAACAGACTTCAAAGCATCTAGTGGACAAAAATCTGGGGTAAACAAACGTTTGATCACGCACAAAATTTTCTAACATGTAGGAATGTGAATAAGAAATAATAAAAAAAAATAAAT
This sequence comes from Perna viridis, assembly GCA_037379345.1. Classification (NCBI taxonomy): domain Eukaryota; kingdom Metazoa; phylum Mollusca; class Bivalvia; order Mytilida; family Mytilidae; genus Perna; species Perna viridis. The sequence goes on from CM074513.1 coordinate 7,513,213, forward strand.
AAAACGGAGAGGTATTACGTACAGAAAACCAGATAAAATGTAATATGTAAATATCAATGACAGACAGATCTATAAAAAAATATGTGGAAAATGTCCACCAGTGATACCCTCACACCCAAATGTGATCAAAATATAAACTGACCCACTAGACTGAAAGTAGTTGTCGCCCCCAAAGGTCAAATCCCACGACTTAAACACTACACGGCCATCTATATTTATAATCCCTCTTTAGTGACCGTCCAAAAGAAAGAGAAATCATAGTCACAAAAAGAGAGATAGTCTTAACAAACATAATTGACTAAAATACCAAAATCTAGAACTCTTACTCAAGACAGGTTATTGCTGGAAACAGGTGTTCCCTTAGACAAAGTTAATGTGACAAGCTAGTAGTTAAATGGAAAGCTGTTACGAAAAACACGTGACTAATTAAACAGGCGAACAGACAAGATTAAATCAGTATATCTCTACGTGCGGAGCTGTAGTGTACATTTTGTAATTAAAGAAAAGCACTTGTTCTTCATTTTTAGCACATAAGATTTAATTCACCATGCATTTTGATGCTTTTCCAGAATCTATTTTTGTGTTTTTTTTTCCTTTTCAATAGAATGAATGCTCTCTCAATTAAGTAAATTACAAATGTATTTGGACTTTTAACTCTGGACTCGATATGTAGTGTGTTTGTAGTCTCCATGATGCAAGACCAGATTGTATACTCCACCGGAAGTACAAATTTACACGTACAAATGTAAAACTGTTAGACGAACTTTGACTTCCATAAGCTCTTATATAAACTTGTTAAGATGTATAATGAATGTTCCTTTAAAAATTGATGTTTTCAACAATAAGAATATAAATAGTTTGTCACGACGCTTCTATGTTGACATTACATATATGACATTAAACCAACATATGTCAAGTGTTGTAATAACGTAATTTCATATTTAAAAATAATAATTTGCACTCAGAGATTTCTGTCGTTATTTGGTTACTATTTATCAAATTTCACTCAGAATTGGCTTAATAAACACATACGCCCAATTTACCTCTTGTATTTGCCCGTTGTCTGCCTGACACACGAAGACCAAGAAATATTTTTTGCAACATTACTTCAATTTCATTTTTACATGACACTTATAAATGAACCATTCATTTTAAAACCACTATGTTTGTTTTCTGAGTTGAAGGTTAATCATAATTAAAGCTTTTGGGGAGGGTGAAAATTGCAAAAATGGCAAATTTTTCGTCAATACTTACTAATAATGTTAAAAAAACCGATAAATTTTCGATTAAAAAAGAAATTAAAAACAAAACCCTGTGGCAAAACTCTTTCCTTTTATCATTTGGAAACTTGAACGTTTTTCAACTTCATGTTTTTTGTACTTCTGAAAATGAATGACCAAAGAAGGATAATTCCGAGTACAGTATCCTTCCCAAATATTTTAGGGAATGAAGGGTTAAAACAAGCCAAAGTTAAAGTATCTTTTACAGATAGTTACAAATCACTCATGGTCTTCCAATACAGAAATTCACTGTTACAACATTTTGTTTCGAACCCTATAAAATCTGAATTCAATTGTCATTTTTGTAAGCGACTTCTTGCACTCTTAATGTCAGTACTTCATATTCGTATATTATTTGCATAATTATATATTTATACCTCACGTAATGCTGCAGATCTGTGCCGTGTTTATCGCCATAGCGCCATAGTTCTAGCTTCATACGAGATAAAAATGTACCTCTTAAATATCATACACGTGTGGTCTACGTGTGTTTCTTGCTTGTATGAGAACGGGAAGTTTGCATAAAATGATCGGTTAGCATTGAACATTACCCAGTTTCCGCTTCAGGGGCAGGGGCTCGTTACAAGACTCATATACATTAGCGCGACTCCGATATCTATAAAATCAATATTCATTGCTAGTTGTTTAATCTGGTTCCTAATCTGGTTCTCTAGTCAATATCATAAGCAACCCAAAGATCGCTACAAAGTGTCTCTTTTAAAAAAATATCATACACTTGTTAATGTGTGTTTTTTTTTCGCTTGTATGACAATGGGAGTTTACATTAAAAGATGAAATGATCGGTTAGCATTGAATTTATGTAATATCACCCAGTTTCCGATTCAAACAGAGGGGCTCGTTATGATATATATATATATATATATATATATATATATATATATATATATATATATATATATATATGTCATATACATTATCAGGACCCCGTTATCTATACATGTATGTAGCCATTGCTAGTTGTTTAAATTGGTTCCGGGTAATCGAAAACATTCGGGTCATCACGGTTACGAAAGAGTACGCAATCATATCAATTGAACCAAGATTTTAGCGGAAGCCGCCCGATTTTAGAGCATATTGTATTTGTTTCATTTCAGATGTTGAAAGTAAGCCAAAATCAGTGACAGAGAATAGTGTTTGTAAGTCCCGTTCTAATTTCAGTTTCCCTTCCGGAATTTACGATGTAGAACGGATCGAAATGAGAAGACCGAACTGAATTTTACTGTTTACTTTCGGGAAATCGAAACGCTGCATCACAATGCAAAATCTTCAATTTTATGCTTTCATTAACATTTTTCATGCAGAACTAGATATTTTTCATTTTTTATCAATACTTTTACACAAAAAGGATATTTTGCTTTTAATATTGAACCCAATGATACAATATATGTTAATGACGAATCTTCGTGCATTTGAATGGTAGACGAGGACCCATTCTCATGAAACCAGTGAGTCACGTGACGAGACTTACATACCCTATATTTGACGATTAGCGACTTTGAAGACTTCAGTCTTTGATTTGTATAGTTCTGCGGATTCTCGTCACCAACATGTGAGCTCTTTCCGTTCCAGTTTAAATATCTTTCTTACTGAATAAATGACATTAACTTTATCTAAAAAGGTAAAATGGGTTGATGCGTAGTAGTTCACGTCTAAATAGTCTTATATTAACAGATTAGATCTGTACAATAACTTGATGCAGTAATGTTCCTTTGTTTTATTGATATTTCATCGGTACAACTCAATACCAATTTCCGCTGAACTCCCAATGAAATAATTCGGATTCTGACATGTTTTATTCAATACAAAAAAAAACTGGTCTCAAGTGTAGTTGACAATAATGTTAATACTGATGCATCTCATTCAAGTGTGACCGAGTGGTCTTAAAAGGACTATATTGAGCCCAGTAAACTATAAGTAGATCAAATCTCACGGCTAAGGACATTGACATTTAGGTAGAAAGAGAATGTTCTCTATGATAACAAAATGTTTGAAAAAAAATCGAATCAGATAATTGAGTCGACGTGTTCCAGTTAGAATTCTGTTGACTGTTCATGTCCATTTCTTACTCAACCTAGTATGTTTCATTCGAAATTTATTCAAAGGTATACATGACTGAAGAAATGACGAAGTGAATAAAAAAATGATGACAAAATAAAAAAAAATATCATCGGCAAGCATTTTGAAAGTGAGTTTCATACTTAACAGCGGGACAGATTTTTTTTAAATTATAACACTAGAAATACATATACAAATTACACATAGACTCCATAAAAAAGAATATGTACCGATAGGTATAAAATATAGTCACTACAAATGGAAAAATTGATTCATGGTTTAAAAAGAACAACCGTACCAACTGAATGTAACGAACCAGTAAAAAGAGAGGTAACTCTAATGAAAAGCAAAATCATGTTCCTACTGATACACTTGTACGTGAATTTTTTTATGATGGATTAATTAAAAAAACAGATCTGTATATATAATATAAAATGTCTCGCATGAATACGAATATGTATTTTATACTCGCATTTCGAAATATTTAGTACATTTGTACATTTATCAATTCAGACTATTATATATACATTGTATAAAAATGTACCAGCAAAGAAACTTGCGTGGATAATTTCACCTGGCCTACAAAATCTTATTCAAAGCACAACTTGCACATAAACACGCTCATAGTATTAGTTCCAGGAAGTTACAGAATTTCACTGTGTACTTAGCTCTTGTAGGCAAGCAGTAATTATACAAAGTCACTGAGTAGTTTGGTCCTCACACTTTTTACTTTGTAGACAAGTCTTAAAATTGTTGAAGTACAGAATGTTACAACACAACACATTACTATCTGATATATAACAAATCATCTGATTATTTAAAGATCGTATTAGTACAAGACCTTGTATGAGATTCATCAGTGGAATGTTATTGTCACTGATATTTCTAAAACTTTTATATGGAGTCTGTTATATCTTTTCATTATACTAGTACTAACAGGACAAACTTATTTCATTGTGGAAATTGTTTATGCTCTAATACAAGAAAAGACCAGTTTGGTGACACACCAACTAAATTCAGTTTTAACTGATCACTGACATTTTTAAAAGAGAAAGAAAATACTCCTATGTGTGGTGATTGTTATACCTTTTCATTTCATGCAATTCAAATTGTTTTGTTGTAGATATTACATAAAAAAGTAATACTACTGTAGAAGAAATAATACACATTAAACAAATTGTTTCAATTTTCTTGTAACATGTACTTGTGATTGTTATATTTTTCAAAGGTCATGATTAGGTTTGTTGGAATTTTTTTTAACAGTGTAAGAATTAAAGATTCAACCAAACTGTGATATTGAAAAAAAGATGTGTAATATTTCATCAACATTATCTCCCCTATGGTGAATGGAACAAAATTACAGGGATCCAGGCATGCGTCAACTTGACATGGTAGGATAAAATTTGGGATTTTTTGCTGGAAAACATAAATGCTGGACGAATAAGTTTATCAAATCGTTGCTAGAATATTAATCGACTGATTGATATGAAATTTTGTTGAAAAATTGTGTGTAATAACATTTGTAACATTTACTCTGAACTCAACTCATGATACAAAAACGTAAACAAACATGGATGCCTCCGTACATGATGATCACGAATTGCCCATATTTACCCAATCACAACCAAATCCCAGTACTGATTCTTTAGATTCTACAAAACCCACCACTAACAAACGTCGCAACCCAGAGAGCCCCGATACCCTACCTGCCACTGAGAAGCAAACAAAAAGACAAATCCGTAGACGAAATTCGTTGAATGACTTAACCGAACTCCAAACTCCGGCTACCAAAAAACAGACAGCTGCAATGAAAAATCTCGCAGACAAGGTATTAGAAATCTTGATGAGCCCAGAAATTCTGACAACAATAATGCCAGTACTTGCTAGTAAAATCAGCGAGTCTATATCTGCTGACATTGAACAAGTCAATCTACGAATCGATCATGAAACAAAGTCACTGCGCAATGAGTTGGAAAAACAGAACGCAATCATCACAAAAAATGAACAAAAAAATCTGTAAACAATTTATTGAAATATCCTCTTTAGAAAGATCCGTTCAGACCAACATTAGTGCGGTCAAAGAACGTGAAAGAGACATCGACGCTCTATATAAAACATCGCTGAACTTGAATACAGACTAGAAAATCAGGAACAATATTCTAGAAGAACTAGTCTTAGGTTTCACAATGTCCCAGTTCCAACAGATGAGGATGGCCGAATCAAGCACCCTTTAAACACGGACCAACTTGTCCTTGATATTTGCAATGGCAAAATGAATTTGAATATTGGACTGAATGACATAGGCCGATCGCATGTAATCGGAAAAGTTAGAAATGGAAAATCCCAAGTTATCGTCAGATTTATAAGATACAGGACAAGGGCTTTGGTTTATTCCACTAAAAAAGTCTTAAAGAACGACACAAATGGCACCTTTATTACAGAAAATCTAACACCCTATAGAACGGAATTGGTTAAGAGACTTGCCAAACTTAAAATTGACAAATTAATCGAAGCATACTGGACATTTGATGGTAGAATTTTCGTTAAACAATATGCAGAGAGTCGAAAAGAGATCATAAACAACTTTGATGATATAGCTAACTTTGAGCGACGTATCAGAGATCATGCAGCAGTTGAGCATAGCCGTGATATAAACGTCTAAAGGATGCTTTCTGCTTTAAAATAGCCTATCTATGTCTTCATGAATTGTTTTTATTTTATTGTTTGTAAACATAAGCATTCATCCAAAACATGCGTTCTAACTTCTACCTGCGGGTTTTTTTGTGTAGGCTATATTTAGACGAATTTACCTGTTCTGTTTGATATCAACAGAAACAATTATCCAAATTTTACTTGTATTTTTGGGACTGCGATTTAGATGATAATATAAAAAAAACTTGAACACATTTCAAACATTACTCCTTAGTATAACTAGAGAATTTATACGTACATTGGACCTCCTATGTCAAAGTTGTACGGACTATGAGATCCATACACGTTTTATCACGGAAATGAAAGGGGTATATAGATTTACTATTGTCCGTGAGTACGTCCGTGCGTTCCTATCTTGGTCAAGATTTTTTGGGCTTAGGTCCATTTCTCGGGTATTGTATATGGTTGGGCAACGATACTTTGTCACTTAATTAGAACACCAATATCCACAATAAATTATGTCAATTTGACATACATTTTCCGCTTAAGTGACTTGATAAGGTTTGTTAGTTTTTTTTTGTTTTTTTTTCTCTTTCTTTTTTTCTTGGGTACTACTCCATGATAGGACAACGATACATTGTCAGTATGTTTATCTTGGTTAGTAAAGCACGATCCAAAATGCGGACTTCAGACATTTTGACCTACATTCTCCATTTTGCCACTGTCAAGTTTTGTTTTTAGGTCCATAAAATCCAAATATATGGAAGGGCAATGATACTATGTTATTAGATATAACCCCGGATATAACTATGTTGACATAACAGGGTCCACGTTGAATTAGCATGGAACTTTGTAGTTAAACTTTTAGGTTATTGTGAATACCTATCGTGGCATCTTCCGTCCCACTTACACATTTTCTAGTTGTTTTTGTAAGTATGTTTCATACATTATAGTAAGATATAGCTATCATACACCTTAGTAAGATATAGCTAAAATATTGCATATGAATAAATATCATCAAATGTTCGCATCGATATAACCTGTATGGAGGAGAAATACTAATAGTCGAATCAGTTAATATATATTTTTTTGTTACTTTCTCTTTATTCCATATTTTCATGTTAATATGGCGAAAAAAATGTGACTTCTCCATATTACTTAAATAATATATGATTGGTTGTAAAACTCGTTTTTACTCTGCAGTACTTTGTACTTTGTTTGGATTTGAATTGCTGCTAGGACTGTATAACTGTAATACATGCCCGAGGCCCCTGATGTTACAGTTCTGCAGACCTATCAATTCAAACTATCCTACCCAATAAGTACAATGTACTACTTAATGATAAAGCTAATTGCAGGATAAAATTTGAGAAAGTTTACTCATATAATTGTTCAGGTACTTCCTCATGTAACAAATTATAACTGAAAATGGAGTACCAAGTGAATAATTGTCAACCTGTAAACAGCAACTGGAGTAATCTATAATAATCTATGACAATAAACAGTTGAACAGTATAATGTATTAATTTATGTTATATGTATTTACTATTAGTTAATTGACTGGTAGCGTATAACATATTAATCGTAAGGAACGTGTCATTTTTTTTTGCCTGGGAGGGGGGCTGGTCAAAATATAGGGGATATCATTGTTTTTTCTTTTGATGGAAAAGGAGAGTTCAGGTTTTTATCTTTCTTTATAGAGGGGGATCATTTCTCAAAACTTTCCTAATTGCTGAAATGCAAATGATATAAAGAGACCCACGACAGTGTATAACTATATAAAAAGTCTTATATTTGCATGTCCTCATTGTAATGCAGCTACCAACAAATATGACATGGCTACTAATATTGGAACACACTCGGTATCTGTCCACCCATCATATTATTGACGTTGAATTTTTACTTTGGGTATACCGCAATTTACATGCATATCTGTACAATAACTATAAATGAAAAAGGGGGATAAAGTATTTTCCCTAACTTGAAGAAGGCGTACCTAAATATATCCCTATATTTAGGCGAGGGGTTCTTTTTTTTACTCCAACTTTCAATTCTAAATGACTACCCCCTAGGCCTCCCAGCTAAGAAATGATACGTCCCTAAATACATATGTAGGTATATTACATTGTCAAATCCCAATGCCCACTCAGCCTCTATGACGTATATGTCATATATGTATTTTCTTCAAGTCTTTGTAATTTGTTTTGTATATAATGTATGTGTTTTATGTTATGTTTCTAAAGTTGGTGATGGTGAATTGACATGTGTAATACTCTTTGACAGTAGCTGTTATATCATCATATCTGCAACTTCTGTCTCTGTGATAGATGGCAGGTAATGATCTTTGTACTTACAGAGCAGCCATTGGTTTGTTTAACAACAGAAAACTGTTTAATTCAATACCCCTAAATTATAGAAATTCAACCTATCTTGATCTGCTTCTCATTAATTTTAATTGTACATTTTTTGTCATCGGCCTTTCATTTCTTCAATCAGTACACCCCAAAATAGACAGTTTTTTTCTGCTTTTTGTACTACACTTCATTCTCATTACAGGAAATGTTGAAATGAACCCAGGTCCTATAATTAACTCCTCAAAGTTTTTTATTAGCTCCTCCAGTAACGACAACTCCCTTTCACTATGTAACATTAATATACGAAGTATTCGGAACAAACTAGATTTTTTAAACCTGTTCTGTGAGGATTTTGATATCATAATCATAACGGAAACACACTTAGATCCAAATATAAAAGATGAAGATATACTTCTAGACTCCTTTTCTAAATCCGTCATCAGAAAAGATCGTAATAACTTTGGTCGCGGTATATTAATGTATACAAAAGACGATATTCATGTCAACAGACTGAATATTTTAGAAAATGATATCGACGAAACACTCTGGGTTGAGATCAGAGCAAAGGGTCAAAGATTTGTACTCTGTAATATTTATCGTATCCCTGGAACTGATGTTGATTTTTTTACACGATTAAATCATGCGATAGGAATGACCTACCAGTTCAATGAAAACATTGTGGTCACGGATGATTTAAATTCGGATGTATTTATGATTGATAACAATAGACTTTTTGACACAATAAATCTGTTCAATTTTACAAATGTGATTAACAAGCCAACTAGAACAACTGATAATCGAAGATCTTTATTAGATCCTATTATTATAAGCAACACAGTATCGTACACCATTGCCGATGTCTTTTATATTCTCAGATCTGTAAGTGACCACGACGCATCTATTGTATATTTGGTATGTCCGAACAAAGATCCTGTCTCTTACAAAAGACTTGTCTGGCTGTACGACCAAACTGACAAACAAAAGTTTGCCGAGAAACTAGAGGCCGTGGATTGGGAACATTTTTGTCCATCGCGAAGTAGTGCATTCCAACCAAAGAAGTTATCATTAGAAAAAATGATAAATGTTGGTTTAATAACGAACTTAGAAAGGAAATTAGAAAGCGTGACCGTTTTAGAAAAAAAGCTTTGAAATCAAAAATTAAAAGTGATATTCTGAGGTACAAGAATTAGAGAAACAGAGTCAATAATTTAAAAAAAGCTGCCAAAGAAAAGTTTGAAAGTAATCTTGACAATTATATCTTAGATAATGTAAGTAATCCTAAAGCGTATTGGAAGATTATGAAAATGCTGATAAAATCAAACAAAGGTACAAATTCTATCCCGCCCTTTCAAAATATAATAAACGATGATGTATTAAGTGACATAGTATACACAGAAAAATGTACATTACTGAATAAATATTTTTGTTCTATCTCAAAACTAGAGGAGGAAAACCATCAGTTACCAGATTTCGAAAGTAAGACAAATAGCTGTATTTCAAATATTAGAATAGATGAAAACGAAATCGTTGATATATTAAAGATTTTAAAACCCAACAAAGCATCGGGACCAGATATTGTTAGTCATAGGATGCTCCAGCTTTGTCCAGAAAAAGTCGCTATCGCCTTAAAGAAGATTTTTAATAAATCAATCCAACAATGCAAATACCCATCTAGCTGGAAGATGGCAAATGTTACTGCTTTATTCAAGAAAGGAGACCCCTCTTTGCCTTCAAACTATAGACCAATATCGTTAATAAGTTGTGTTGGCAAAGTCATGGAAAGAATTATATTTAAACATGTATATAATCATCTATATAGTAATAAGCTAATTTATCAGTACCAATCTGGTTTTCTGCCAAAATACTCTACCGTGCATCAACTTCTTGAGATATACAGTAACATTTTAAATTCTTTTGGGAAAAAGGAAATGAACTGTTTTTTTGTGATTTTTCGAAAGCGTTTGATAAAGTTTGGCACAAAGGTTTATTAAAAAGATTAAATCATATGGTATTTCAGGAAATTCATTTAGTTGGTTTAAAAGTTACTTAGATGGTAGACGTCAAAAGGTAATGTTGAATACAGCATCCTCAGATGATTACAATCTTTCAGCTGGTGTTCCACAGGGTTCTGTACTTGGACCCCTTCTTTTTATTATATACATAAATGATATAGCAGGTAACTTGACATCCTTGTGCAGACTTTTCGCAGACGACACTTCCTTCAATTACTCAGATTTTGACAGTGAACAGATCCTCTCTGTAATCAGTCACGATCTGAGTGAATTGGATGAATGGTCCAAAAAGTGGCTGATTTCCTTTAATCCAGATAAAACCGAAATTTTGATATTCTCCAATTATGAAACTCCCAACTTCACGTTCTCCTTGAATGGAATAGACATTCCAATCAAAAACCAACATAAACATTTAGGAGTAACATTTAGCAGTAATGCCAAGTGGAACGACCATGTAGAAAATATTATAGCTAGTGTTAAAAAACATCTAAATATTCTTCGGAAGTTGAAGTATCAACTTACTAGAAACACTTTAGAGAAGTTATATTTAATATATATAAGACCTTTACTTGAATATGCACCTGAAGTTTGGGATAATTGTGGTGTATGTAATACCTCCAAATTAGAAAGACTTCAATTAGCGAGAATTGTCACGGGTTTACCTATTTTTACAAAGATAGAAAAAATATATCAAGAAGTTAATTGGGAACCACTAGATGTTAGACGCAAAAGAAGAAAGTTACAAATGATTTATAATATTGAACATAAAAATGCCCCATCTTATTTGCTTGACATAATACCACCCAAAGTACAATCCCTTACTAATTATCCCCTAAGAACGGAGATGACATATTACAGCCATTTTGTAGATTATCTGTAACAAGCGAGTCTTTTTTCCCTGCTACTATTAAAGAATGGAATAAACTTGATGTATCCACTCGACAATTAGACACTATTTCCAAATTTAAAACAGAGTTAAAGAAGGATACACACAAACCACTAGTTCCTAATTATTATTCTATTGGTGAACGAAAACTGAATATTATTTGGACACAATTAAGATGTTCTGCTCCTTCTTTAAACTATGACTTATGTAGAGTCAATATCGTAAGTAGTTCTTTATGTAGATGCGGAGATGTTGAGGATGCTCATCATTTCTTTCTTGACTGTCCCTTACACGAAAACACTCGAGTAATCCTTATGAATAACATTAGTTGGCTGCCCGATGATTTGCCATTGAATGTAAATCTTTTGATTCATGGAAATCCAAATTTAACTTATGATCAAAATGTTCGTTTAATAAAACATGTCCATAGATATATCAAAGAAACTAAAAGATTTTCTGTTGTTTGATGAAATTTGATGAAATAGTGATATGCCCATGTTTTCTTCACCATCACCACATTCCTCTCAACTCTCTTATTTTTTCTTTCCTTTTCTCAAACTCTTCTCTTCTATGTCTTATTTTTCACTTTATTTTTTATCTAGTGTTTGAAAAATGATGCATGCTCGGTTTGAGAAAATATTGTACATTGCTATTGTATATGGGAGAGGACCTCGTAAGTATGTTTTACTTTTATCCAATCCTTTTTGTTTATTACAAATAAAATATATTTAAACTAAAAACAAAATTACATCCCTTGGTTAAAACAAATTTATCTGAAGAACTCAAATGAAATTTGTAATTATGAAATTATAGAAACAATTGATTCTTGGGATTTTTAAAATGATTTATGTAACTTACCAGATTTCTCATGAGAACAGTCCACGCTTCCCATGGGAACAAAAGTTCCTATGGGAAAAGTGAATCTTCCCATGGAAAATTAGTTCCCATAGAATCTTTACACATCCCATGGAAAATATATGATTTTCCCTTAGGAAATCCAGATTTTCCTATGGGAAATCTGATCGACTTTATTCCGTAATAACTTTTTTCTCGATAGTTTTTTTTATCTCTTTGCATGTCTATGCTTAGACTACTTAAGTACTACATGATCAGCCAAAAAATATCCTTCTACATTTTTCTTTAAGCATGTAAAATTTGCCGTTTCCGGAATGGCAAATTTGTCTCGCAAGGAGTTTATATATATTACATTGTTCTGATGTTACCAGTAAAACGTTATCCCCTTAATGAACTGTAGGTATTTTAATGCAATGTACATGGAATTAACTGAACTGGAATCACCTGTTACTTCTACGATGACAATGAGACAATAGATTTGTCGAAGAGAACTCCAAAAGCATAAAATTTGACAGAGATGATTATTCGTATTCATGTATCGAAATCCAAATGCCAAATGGTGAAGCAATATTTTGTAATAACTTCTGAAAAAAAAATCCGAATATCGTAACAATGTTTATTATTGTATAATTGTTTTAACATTTTATATAATATAATATATGTTATTAACTAATTACCCAAAAATACGTCAAAATATGTCAAAACTGACCAATTGATATCAATTCAAACCAGGCATCTATACGGGGCCAATATGAAAAAAGCGGGCCAATATGGATCAAACCAAGGCCAATACGGCATTATAACTTCCGGTCGTTCGACACCGCCATTTTGAGTTACAATTGGATTTCATGAACTTTGATCACCATGCAGATCTAAAAGCTGTATAAATAAATATGTATATTCGTATTGGCCCTGTTATAGGTTTAAGGTCTGTCATATTGGTCGAGGCGGTTGTATTGGTCCCAAGGCATCGCCGAGGGCCAATACAGCTGTCGAGGCCAATATGAATGACCGAAACCTATAACAGGGCCAATATGAAATTACATATTTATTGACAATTTTATTAACCAACTCAAGTAGATGATTTGTAAAACAGTTATTTTCGTGTTTTACCAAGAACATGTAGGTTTATTTGCATTTATCAGTCTTAAATATCCTTTTCGTATTAAATGGAAGATTTTTTTGTGTTTCTGCAGCTTTTAAATCTGATGATGAAAGTTCATGAAATCCAATTCTAAGTCAAAATGGCGGTGTCAAACGACCGGAAGTTATGATGCCGCATTGGCCCTGGTTTGATCCATATTGGCCCCGTATAGATGCCCGGTTTGAATTCATATCAATTTGTCAGTTTTTGACATATATTAACGTATTTTGGACAGTTGGTGGGTTAATAACATATAATATAATATAACATCTCTGTATAATCCTAATTACATACGTCCCTTTTCAGTATACATGTGCATGTATACCATATTACTCTTGAGAAGCAGTGGATACATACACATTGTACATGTAACTACATACCTTCTATGTCATTTCTATAGAAATTATACACCACATTATATATATGTACATGTAAAAACGTGATCTGTAAGGATTCATAAAAAAATACAACAGATTACTGTGGAAATATTTCGTAGTACAAAGAAATGTTGTTCGTTGCATTTTATGAACAGTATAAAACCACTCTGTTCAATTTCATTTTCCTTATATGTACCACAGAAGTTAAAATGTATTAAGTACCATTCTGTATAAGAATCAGGCAATGGGTGGAACATCATTTTTCCTAATTTAGTCATTTTTGTATAAACATTATTCAGTACATCTAAAAAAAACAAAAAGCTATTTAAGTTTATCCTAAAGCATCTGTGACATAGATATATTTGACTGCTTATGTAAGGAAGAAGTGCGGGAAAATTTCCCCGCCATTTTTCCATAGTGCATTTCAACTAAATTTCTGGATGTTATAAACTTACATTACAAAAATAGCTGCACGTACTCCGACAATATTGTTGTGTTGTGATAAGCGTGTAATGCGCAGGTACACATGTACTATGAAAGGCTGCCTGATAATTTCCACAATGTATAACACTTCTTTGTTATTCTTGATCTATATATGCAAGGTCATTTTGTGCTGAAATAATAAACAATATAAATTAAAAGGAAATACTGGAAGTCTGTTGTGTATATCGGAAGAGATATTAAATGAAAATAAAGCCTATATCCTGTCAAAAAATGTATATAAAAAAGATGGACTTGAGATAATTATTTCTTAAAGAAATAATAATAAAAAAAAAACATGTTGATAAACTGGAACAGAATTTTGTTATGTTGGTTATGATAACTCTTGCATGCGGTACCAATGCTGGAAGTACTTCTGGTGGATCAGGCCTGGATGAATCTTATCTGATTAAACGGGTAAAAAATCTGATACGGAAAGAAGTTGAGAGTGCTGTCAGTGGTATTAAGAGTTCAAGTATCTTAGGTAAGTACATGTACATGTAGTAAGTTGTTCATCTACAAAGTTCTGTGTCAATTAATTTAATCCGAAATTATATTTTCAATAAATGACTCTTTACTGGTATCTTTCCCGAACTGCTACCTGATATGGGAAAAGACCAATCAGCATAGTATTATGCTTGTAGTCGAATTTTGATTTGATGTACTGACCATGTCACATTATACATGTCACGTTGTAGTTAACGCATCCCGGTGTTAAAAAAAGATGGTCCACCTAGATACAAATATACAGTTCTTGGTAGAGGTTCCTCATACTGTATAAAAATAATTCTAAATCATCTTCCGAATATTCAGAATTTTTTTTTAAAAATGCTTAAATTTTTGATTGACAACATATTTGTCTAGTGTGGTGGACGCGTTTTTCAACAAACGGTCGGCATTCCTATGGGAACAAATTTGCTCCTCTACTTGCTGGCCTATTCCTTCACTCTTATGAGGCTGACTTTATACCTGATCTGATCCGAAAGATAGAGCATCGTTTAGCTAGATCCTTTAATCTAAGTTTCCACTATATAGATGACGTATTATCGTTAAACAATCCTAGTTTCGGGGATTTGATACATCGTATTTACCCCAAAGAACTTGAGATAAAGGATACTAAAGACACTGTGAAGTCAGCCTCATATCTTGACCTACACTTAGAAATCGTTGGTAAGGGAAAACTATTGACTTCACAACAAACGTGATGACTTCTCATTCGGAACTTTCCTTACATCTGTGGCAACATCCCTTCAGCACTTGCGTATGGAGCTTTCATATCACAACTCATACGTTATGTCAGAGCTTGCCGTAACTACGCGGGTTTTTTGTATCGCGCTAGATTTCTTACAATTAGGCTTCTGGAACAGAGTTATGTTGCTACAAGATTGAAGTTATCACTACAGAAGTTTTATGGGCGTCATCAAGAACTAGTGGATGGTTACGGTGCACCATGAAAACTGATTCGTTCAATGTGTCATAGTTTTCCTTCCCTCTTTCGTCTACCCCGAACTTGACTTATTATGAACAACTCGGCGAGTGTTTCTTGAAAAGCATAGGACGCTTACCCTGTCAGTGCACTTGGTCTATGGTCCGAATTGTTCATTTACCTTTGTTATTTTGTATGTATTATTTTAGTTACTTTATGTTCTTTGTTGTGTTTGTCTATTTTCCATGTCTGGCCTTTGTTCCCGGATTACATTTTTGGATTTCCGCTAGAATCTTGCTTCCCTTGATTACTCTTTGAAGAAAATAACAAATATGGTGGTACACTCAGTAGAAACAAGACATTTCCTCGTTGATAATGCTTTCACAACAAACTATTCGCGGGAAACTAATTCGTAACTTATCTGTAGCGCTTATAGAATGTGTAACGGCGTATGCCAGTTAACTAGCGTTCTTCACATATGCCAAGCCCATACACAATATTCGTCTAACATACACCCAGGTCGTGCATGACGTGTTAAATTGCACATGAACATGTATATAATGATGTCGGGCGTTCGATTAGCATTCATTCAACTTTTTGTAACGTGCTTAGAACATGATCCATATTTACGGAACGCATATCGTCTCACCTTGCATACATGCGTGTGAATAGGCCGAAAGTTCTCCCAATTTTACCTTGTCCTTAGCACGTGTTGTGCTTGACCTAAGGTGTATCCTATTAATTGCAGCTCAGAAAAATTGTTACCTTCAAAATTGTATCAGCTCTACTCTGCTTTCTCTTTCTCTTGACAGTTAGAAACAATAAAGGTTACAATTTGAGTCATAGTTTTACATCAGTTCTAACCTTGATAGGCTAGTATGTGACATTTTTTATATAGTGTGCTGCATTCATATTTGGGTTAGAAGAAATTGGTGGCCTAAATATGGTAGAAATCCAAATAACTCCTAGATTTTACTATAAGATGTATCTATGGATGCTGGTAAACTCTTTTCTTATGTCAATGAAGTTCATGAATATAGGCATGTTTCATTCAATACCTTGCTAAATATAGTAACAAATTGTAATAATCTGATCAATACACACTCTACAATGTACTGGTATTTTTTCGGAAGCCTGTTCCTCTCTTATCTTATTGTATACTGCTTCATCAATTTTAGCCAGAACTTTAAAAAAATACTTTGCTTTTGACAGACAGTAAAGTTACTCTTAACACACTTTCTCTTTCTTTCTAAATATGTCAATGCGAAACGACCCGGTGCGAATAGACTCGGGGCAATCGGGGTGAAACGACTAAACACCCTTATCCGATATTACGAGATACTTTAATGGAAGCGTTGATGTCCGATTTAAGCAAATGTACATTAAGGGAATCCATTACTGTAGTTTTGTACAATGTAGATCCTGAGCAACTTCGTTGCTTTTATTTTGCAGTTCATCCTAGGCTGGTGGACTAGTTCAATATTAATGCATTTATAATCACTTTAATAAAATGTTCTCACAAGTCTCTGCACACGTTGGAGGTCAGGGTCATAGATACTTTGTTACTTCGAAATATTTTTGAGAAACCCCCTACAATGTGGACACTCGTTTTGTTCACTTAAATAATTGATTATAGTTTACGCCTTTCTTCTTTTAGTGATGGGCGTAATTACGTGACTTTTCATGGTGATATGGATGCCGCAGGTATCGTCAGACATATCGTACATTTTGTACATACAGGCTTGGAATCCCCGTAAACGGAATTCCGTTTGTATGCACAAACATTTCAAGAATGCCAACATCATAGGATACATCAAATATACATGCACATATATTTTTCCCTTTTTGTTATTGCTTTACATTCTTATTCTCCTTTCAGTGATTGCTGTTTTGATTTATTTCAGATCGAAAAAAATATCCTGCGTTTTTTGTCACGTTACAGCCACACCTTTTCAGTCTTTATGGCATTGACGACGTCATTAAATTCGACGGAGTAAAGGTCAACATCGGTGGAGGATATAACAGTCTAACGGGGCATTTTGTCTGTCCGAAGTCTGGGGTCTACTTTTTTTCTGCAATGATTCTGGGGAACCACGGACATGTTGTTCATTATCAAATGAACAAAAACAACAGTCCTTATGTCCTAGGGTACAGTAAGCTTGGTAAATATGCTGATTCGAGTACTCTTAGTGTTGTCGCTAAGCTAGAAAGAGGAGACAGGGTGTTTATTAAACATCGTGTACAGAACCACCTGGAGCAAATCTTTGGATATGATCATTCGTCGTTTTCTGGCTTCTTTGTGCATGAGTAAAGTTTGCCAGCATAATATTTGATGATTTAATTAAAAGCAAAACGAAAATTATAATTTACTGTAACTATTACATGTACGATCCCATAGCCTGACAATTTAAAGTAGCATTTACATTCTAGTGTCAAATCAGAAAAAAAAAATTCTTTGGTTTATAATTTTAAACATATTACATGTATTTAGTCACACCGATCTAACTGACAATCCCATTATGACCATACAGCATTGACACAATTTACTGATTGTACATGTAAGAATAATCAAAGGAACCAAGATCCGCACAGATATCAAAAGAAGATAATCCAAGAATCAAGACAAGATAGGAAAATATGGACACACACAACAAAAAGAAAAACAAAAACAAAACAAAACAAAACAAAAAAGCAAATGAGTAACTCTGGACCCTCCCAAAACTGGAAGATTGGATCAGGTGCACCTGTGGTGTTAGCGTCTTATTTATGCTTTTCTGGAAACACATATCGAGTTGCTCGTTACAAATGTCAAGTCCGGTGAAGAAGAAAGATGAAAAAACTAAGGCACGGTGAACAAATCAGTTCTCATGGGGCAGATGTATTCATTTGTATTATTCAAATGGATTACACATTGATTTGTTTTGTTCAATATCAATTCCATTCTATGAAACCTGCATTTGGTTTGAGAGTTTTAAAGAATTTTTACCACACTGAACAGATCAATATCAGAATTGCAGTAATGCACGAAAATCAAAGATTTTTGCAGTGAAATGTTTAACCCTTTTTCTCTTACACAAATCTGTTGGAAGCACACAATTTGTATTAAAAATCATTGCAGGGTTAATAAGACAGCCAAAAAAGCTCAAACTTAAATAATTATACATGTAATTATAAAAAACACTTTGGACAAAAGTTTTTATTGTTATAGTGTTAATATGTTCTTTGATTATCCGTAATAATTGATTGTGTATATAGTTGGGTTGCCCCGGTAGGGTAAGTGGTCTCTGGTTTTCTAGAAACACTCGCCGAGTTACAGATGGAAAAATCGCAACTATCCACGACCATAAAACTTCTGTAATGATGACTTCAATCTTGTAGCAAAATTACTAGTAAATTGACTTCATAGAAATTCATTTCTTTAATTCAACCCATTTGAAGTACATGAATTATAAAACTAGTCTGATAAATACCTGGCATACCTCATACCTGGCATCCAATGCCAGTTATTTATTGCTTATTGGCTCCTAATTAACATGACCCCCACCCAAGCATCACCTGTATCCAATATACAACAGGAATTTACTAATTTACAGAGCAGGTACGTGGACCTACAGGTAATTTCACCTGTACAGTTAATTATCACACACAGGTGGCTCAACTCAGTTTTTTAAAATGAATATAAAAAATGGAATATGTTAAAGAAAAATTTGTTAGAAGTTTTTTTTTTGTTATATTTATATTTTAATTACAAAATTTTAAATATAAAACAGGACATTTTTTCTAAATTTTGTTCTAGATTTAATATAAAATTTTGCATTTAAGTAAATATTGTTTTTTCTGCTTTAATTTACTGTTTAATATTTCCATGTATAACTGTGAAACTAATTAACAGTGTGTCCAAACTTCTGACTTGAAAATCTTACATTTTATAAGTATACCTTGGGGCCTGAATAGTACACACCATACATCCAGTGTTTTTGTAATTAATACTTACGACCAGGATGACAGGATGTGGAAAAGGTCATAAAACACAAAGCCTAACCTGAAGGCAAATTAAAAACTTTGAACATCAGGTGTTTCTACTTTATAAATCTATTAATTTATTTTACTTCAGTGTGTAGCCACTACTTAATTATTTCATAGTATTGCATTTCATTAAAAAAATCTAAATCTTAACTCTTGAGAAGAAAAAAGTTTTGCTACACTTCAAGTGTAAAAAAATAATCATGTACTTATTGTTAATTTTCTGATATACACGTATGTAAGTGTAGTCAACCACTTTTGTAAAAAAAAATTCTTTAAAATGTTTTGCCAATTCTTAAATTCTTCTTGAATGAAAATATATAGATTTATTCTTATAAGACTGAACATTTCAATTTTGTTGCTGCTCTTATTATGAGAAGCCATCAAATTAAGTAAGTGTTTTGTGTCATAAAATACTAATTCGCTGAATACCTATTTAACTTTGCTACTTGTACCTGTCTAGGTGAACAGGTAAAATTTACCTGAGATACCAAAATTTACTTTCAAGTAATTAATAGTTGTATATTAGAAATTACAGAGGTAAACTTCTAAGAGTTGTGCCAGGTATGCCAGGTATTGGAGGTATACCTGGCATCTATTAGACTATGCTGCGAGCTGTACTGTAATTTATACTCAAAATGGCTACTGGAGACTATTTGTAACCATTGCTAAAAAGAAAGTTACAAAATTAATTAACACATCAATGATACTATAATTCCTAAGCAGATGTACATTACATACATATGTTAACGCTTACATTAAAATGTAGGAATTCTGATTGGATAATAAGCCGGGTACATCCCGATATATAATATAGAAGGGTCTGAAAAATTCCCAACGATGTTAGAACTGTCAACTTTGCCAAGAAAATTTTTGGTCGTTCCCTCCGCGGGACTCGAACTCGTACCGCTGTGACATCTATGGCAACACCGCCTGCACTAAGTCCAGCGCCCTAGACCACTCGGCCAGCTAGGCTATATATATATAGGCGCTGGACAGTGCGTGCGGTGTTGCCATAGATGTCACAGCGGTACGAGTTCGGAGGGAAAGACCAAAAATTTGCTTGGCAAATTTGACAGTTCTAACATCGTTGGGAATTTTTCAGACCCTTCTATAAGTTTACGTTATCTTCCCTGTATCAATTTGATCCGATGGAGCAGTGTAGCGAATAGAGTCGTCACATTCTGAGACGTTGTATTCAGGTTACAGACCACCAATTCAACCAATGAGCATTTGGAACGTACGCAAAAATAGTCCTACGCAGAAATTACCCCTGTTCCTCATAGTGCTGTGAAAAAAGTTCTCATTTCATTTAAAAAATTTAAACAGTTTCTGAAAGGAAAAACATTTCGGTACATTTTATAGGTGCATTTTGCTTCTTGTGATGTGAAGCCTAATCTCGATAATGATTTCTAAATATACCCCTATCTTATGAAAACACTGGGATTTCCCATGCTATTTATAGACACTTCACTTCCGGTGACCAGTACTGCACTGCAAGTCTGCTAACCCCACATGCCATTCTGAGGATTGTGAGCTGACATATGTAGAATCATGCTGATATATAGTCCTCTGCAGGTTCAAGTTAAGGTAAAGTCCAGAGAAGCCATTGAATATTGTGAAATTAGCATAGAAGCCTATGGGAAGTGGAATTATTGGTTTTTAGCCTATAATATTGATTTGTTGTGACATGCATCTTAATTTGATCCTCTATCCTACATATTTACATCTAAATGAACTGTCCCGTACCACCATACATCGTGTACTAAGTTACAGCCCTAGATTAATCCTACGAGGAAGAATGACCCAGCCAGCGAAAGCTATATTTTATATAGCCTAGCTGGCCGAGTGGTCTAGGGCGCTGGACTTTGTGCAGGCGGTGTTGCCATACATGTCACAGCAGTACGAGTTCGAGTCCCGCGGAGGGAACGACCAAAAATTTGCATCGCAAATTTGACAGTTCTAACATCGTTGGGAATTTTCAGACCTTTCTATATATATATATATTATGTCATATATTATTATATGTCATATTCTTGCAAAATATTTGAGTGTGCTTACTTTAAATTAGCTTGAGGGTACAAAATTAATGACTAAAATGCTAAAATATAACTATCATATAGTGGCTGTGACTAATTAATTTCAGTCAAATTTCTCCAAAATGTCATATTGTAGTAAAATACATCAGTGCGCACACTTTTTAATTTGCTTGAGGGTATAACATTATTGACTAAGATACTAATCATTTCAATGTAACTATCATATATGGGCTGTGACATATTATTTTGAGTCAATTTTTAAAAAAAAATGTCATATTCTTGCAAAATGTATGCCTGTGTACACTTTTTATTTGCATGACGGTCTAAAATTAATGACTAAAATGCTTAAGTTTTCAATATAACTATCATGTGGATGGCTGTGACACATTTGTTGGATTCAAAATTCTTTAAAAATATCTTATTCTTGCAAAATGTATATGAGTGTGAGCACTTTAGAGTTCCATTAAGGTCTAAAATTTCTGTATAAACTGTTTAAAATTGTCAGGGGCGTAGCACGTACGGCAGGCAATATTTTTTGTTGGTACTGCATGCTATACATAAAAGTCGGGTAAAAAATAAAAAAAAAATCAAGTTTAAATATAGCAAGGCTTCGTTCCCGTCGTACGAATGGGATTCGGGCCTTTTTTCGTAATCACGTACATGTACTGTATGTAATTCGGTCAGAGAAGTATTCGCGAGCTAATGACTGTCAGAATCTGTCAGGAACTCTTCTAATCCACATATCTGTTCTACCTAGAACAGTTCCTGACAGGAGAGTGTAACGACCAATGACAGATTATAACTGAGTTTGTCCAATGCCCTGAGAGATACTGACAAGGTCACGGTCAGAACAGTTTTTTCAGAACTCTTTGACAGCAAACCCTAACAGAATTGAAGAGAGGTTTGAGGTAATCGCAACTGTAGGGTTGTGGCGGCAGGCAATAGGCTGTTTCCGAAGATGTGTACCCTCTTTCTGTATGTGAAGATTCTTGTTGGTGACAGTGACAACATCTAAAGAAGTAGAACTCCACCAATAAGTTTGTTTGCCAAGTTTAGTCCTGTTTGTATCACTTCGTTTAATAATTATGGCAGTGAATTTGACGAGCTGCTTTCCTATTGTTGAACTTTTCTTGAGACTAGCGTTCAACGGTTCTGCTCTATGCCTTGCTTCATTTTCATTGTTAGACACTGATGGTAAAGGTGCCTTGAAAGGTAGTAGAGCTAACCGATGCCCTGTTGAATATAGCTGAAACTCATTGTTCATTTGCTCCCAGAACTTCCGGTCTCTTTCCGGCATTCCTGTCTAATCGTCGTCTTTAGCATTTTCAAAGAATAATCAAGGAAACCAAAAATCGAGCGAAAATCTAAAGAACACATTCCATGGATAGAGACTAGACAAGTAAAACACACACACACACACACACACACACACACACACACATACATACATAAACAAACCAAAGTGTCACGTACAAAGAAACAAAAGGAAATGAGCAACCCGGACTCTAATAAAAATTGGAAGTGCGGAACAAGTACACCGGTAGTGTAATCGTCTTCTGCTTTCTAGAAACAAATGGCGAGTTGCTTTAAAATATTACATCCCGGGTAGACGATAAAAGAATGGAAAACTATGACACGGTGAAGAAATCCATTATCGTGGCGCAGATTGATGTACCGCAACGATCCACGAGTCTATGATGACGATCATTATATTTCTGTTGTGATTTACTTAATCTTGTAGCAATATAACCCTGTTTCAGAAGCCTAATTGTAAGGAGTATAGCACGCTACAAAAATCAGAGCAGTTACGACAAGCTCTGGTATAACATATGAGTTACGTGATAGGAAAACTCCATACGCATGTTCCAAAGGTGTTGCCACTGAAAAGGAAAGTGAAAGGAAAATTGACAAAAAAATACGGAATGATAAATCTTCACCTTTGGTCATTAGTTTTCCTATTCCGTTGGTCTTTACGTGTTTGTCAAGATATGAAGCTACATCTATAATGTATGTAGTATTTTTCATCCCAAATAATGTTTTATTATATTAAAGGGTGTTTTTTAGTTTTGTTTGTTTTGTTTGTTGGGATTTAACGTCCGAGCAGCAATATTTCAGATATATTCAGACGATGAACATGAAATTGATGATAAATGAACATGAAATGATGATGAAATGAAATAGGGATGGGACACAAGGACAATGGGGTCGACAAATTTTGATTGCCACTGAAAATAGGGAGAGGTGGGTAGGGTCGGGCAATTTAGCCTCCTGTGACGGATCCCTATGGTTCCTGCTCCGGGAGAATACCACAGTAGGCTTCTGTAACGTGCGAGGAACGTGGCATCTTTCCCAATACGGTGCACCACTATGGTTTTCGGTCAGGTTTTCCTTATTATAGTCTGACAACCCCAGCATGTAACACGCCAGGAGTATCCCATTCAACCACCTGGGACAGAGCGTTACCAAGTTGGTCGAATACTTCTATAGAAACTATCATCATGTAGTGGTTGACAATGGTTTTACGAGTCCAGTTTTGGGCCGTGATCTGTTTGGTAACCAAACCTACTTGACGAGAACAGCGAGGAACACATGAAGGAACATGCCGAAAAGCGTCAGAAACATGAAACCACAGAAAGGTGAACGAGTTGTCCTACAGTCCGGTGAAGTAATGTCTCTACAGTACGGAGACAGGAGGACAGAGTGCCTTTTGTCTTCTATATATCCTCCAAGGTAATACTATTGTGTAAGTTGTCAATCAATCACTTATTTTTTGTTTTAAACAAATAATTTAGTCTTCCTTTTTATACATTGTACATATGCCTTTAAGTGTAATTTCCAAATAACAAATAATATTATTTACCGGTACGGTAAACAGAGCACGCTTGCACCTGGTCCATGCTCCCAGTTTTTAGTGGAGTCCGAATTGCTCATTTGCTTTTGTTACTTTGTATGTATGATTTTAATTACTTTATGTTCTGTATGTCTGTTTTCCATGTCTGGTCTTTGTCCCTGGAATTACATTCTTTTGATTACCGCTATAATTTTGGTTCCCTTTATTACTCATTTAATCATACTTCTTTCAGTTTGGAAAATTATATGAATTCAAAAGGCGTTGTACACGATATTTCGAGAGCAGTTGTCATGTACTTTATAACAAATTAATAGGAGGTGTTGATATGGCGGTCCAAATGCTGACAACTTATGAATCAAATGTGAAGTCTGTAAAATTATGGAAGAAACTTCTGATGAACGTACTTCTTAGAATCACTTGTAAGTTAACTGAGATTATTTGGGTGGGAAAACATTTTGCTATGCCTATGTTCGTCTGTTTGCCTGTCATGACTTTGTAAGTGCAACTCCTCAAGAAAAGGACTGGCAGGCAAAGTATTCACCCTGTTCTTCAGAGACTGACAGAACGCCATTTTATTCATCTATTTCCAAGTTAGTTTTAATATTTTATTATTTTTGTTCAGTTTGAACCAAATCTATAGTGCTTTTGATGAAAAAAATTTGAAAGATCGTCGACCAATTTGTTGGTTAGATTTATTCAAATATTAAACTGTCGAAGTGAATATTTTCCGTTTTGTTTTCAGTATCATCATTCGGTTTTTTAATGACTCAGTCCGTTAATTTTATACATCGTAATTGTGTCTATATATATACATCGTAATTGTGTCGCCCCGTGCAGGTCCGGGTGTCAAAAGAATAGGCCTGCAGCAGCGCTAAGCTTGTCGTATAAGGCGACTAAATAGTGCTCAGAAACCTAGCCGGGGGCTAGGCGCTCTGCCCACAGAGCAACTGGGATGTGTGCCCCAGGTGGTGGAATGGGGTGCACCTGGCGTGTTACATGCTGGGGTTGTCAGGCTATAATACGGAAAACCTGACCGCAAACCATAGTGGTGCACCGTGTTGTGAAAGATACCACGTTCCTCGCACGTTAAAGGACCCTGCTGTGGTATTCGATAGGAGTAGGAACCTTTGCGCTCCGCCACAGGAGGCTAAATTTCCCTACCTTACCCATCCCCCCTTTTTCCAGTGGCAATCAAAATTTGTCGACCCTATTATCCTTGTGACCCATCCTTTTTGTTTCATTTCATGTTCATTTTGTCATCCATTTCACGTTCATTGTCTGAATATAGCTGAAATATTGCTGCTCGGACGTTAAACCCCAACAAACAAACAAACAAACGTAATTGTGTCTGTGAATAACATAAGCTTCAAGATCTTTATTTACTCCTGGCTATAACTTCTTTAGACAATTTGCATACAGCCCAAAACAGTAAATAGTTTACCAAAACAAATATCTACGAGGATCCGTAAACCGAGCAGAAATCTTCCCAAGTTAGATTATCTCCCATTTCATTGTAATTTTCGACTGTTTGGGAGGAAATGGCTGCGATAGGCCGTTGTTGATTCCGATACCGAAAATGATCGAATATGACCGACATTCACGTGTTGATAATGTATATGTCTGGTGAAAAGTGCTTTCTACATGTATGGTGAACAGGAAACGACAAATGTAGATCGTGCCTTTTGCTTGACAGATTTGTAAAACGATGATTCCATTGGATGGATAAGTTGTGAAAAATTCTTATATTGGTGGTAAACTGTGGTGCCCTGATGATATTTCGTAGTTTAAAATTGGATCATGCGTTTTGTTTTTATGAGAAGTGTTTCTAGTTTCCTAGAAAGTAAAAACAAATATTTTCCTCCGAGGTCGCATATAGAAGTGATCCCCTTAAACTTAAAATTTTATTTGAAGACACAACACACGTACATTATTGAGTAAACAAAAAGAGTCAAAGGTTGTAATGTAGAACGTACATGAACTGTCCTATAGCTTCATTCATGATCTCAATCGGTGTACGGCAATCGTATCTAAAAATCATTCAAGATTGGAGTAGAATATGATGATAGCTAATGAAGGATTCTTACAGACAAGTTACGATTTTGCCATTTTTGGAACAGGTTCTATGCAGACGCTATATATGTTACAATTAGAGCACGTGACAATCAGAAAGCCAGTAAAAATTCGCCACAGTGTTTTGTTTTAGGCACCATGTTTATAATTAAAGAAGGACCAGATCGTATGGTCTTTCTGAAAAAAAAAGAGTTCCAAATTCTCTGATTTTTATCTCATCCATTCATTGAAAAAAAATTATAATCTGCCATCAAATCTAGGTAAACACATCCCCCTCCCGGTCCCCCTCCCGCGGGATACAAATGGTCGGTGTCTTTACTATTAAACTAAACTCACCAGATTAAGTTGACCTTAATACAATTACATTACAGGATAAAGAAAGGTTTGTATTTATTTTGGGGTTTTGGAGGAATGTCGTGTAGTCCTTTGACATATAAAAAATATGTCGCCATCGGGATGTTTCTCGGTGCCGCATTCTGAACACTTTGTGCACATGTGTAGTGTAATTGCCTTTCCTATTGAAAAAAATTCGGCATAGTTTTAAATTTCGTAAACCACAGAATAAGAGACAGTGTGATTGTTACACAAACATAAGAAATTCGGGACTGTTAGCGTGAGAAAGGAATTCAGAGTAGAACGTATGTTGTTTGCATATTTTGACAGAGAGAAAAAATCTGCGAACGGATACATTTTAAATAAAAGCCATGTTCAACACTACAACAGACACCTCAAAAGCAAGAATTAATCAAATTTTCAGATTTTCGCGAATAAAATTCCTAGTAAATAGAGTGAAATTATACTCAAATAATATACCGGTATGAGTTAATTGTAGTAAATCACTTTTGGTATTAAACCATGCCACGTTTTCGATATACACGTAACCTTGATCTTAATTGTTGACAAGCTCATTGACATGATTATACAGGTAAAGTTAGGTAAATGTATGCCATGTGTACATCGGCAAGGCTTCGATGTCCCGACTCAATTAATTTTTTTTTATAATTATCACGGCTAGAAAAAATTCCAAATTTGACATGTTGGTAGATACACGTTTGTCGGACTTGTATATTTTTTCCTGATTTTTTTGTGATCAAACAAAAAGCGTGATCCAATTTTGATTAAACGTACCCCCACTCAAAATCATTTCAATTAAAGATCGAGGCTTTATCTTGGTATTATTTGATACTGTTTTCGTTGATAATTTAATGTTAAGTAATAATGTTCCTAACTTAAATCGAAAATAATAATTTTTTTGTCTAAAAGTAACTATTAAGGTCATTAGCAATGGCAACAAACAACAGAATTAAATTTTCCGCCTCAACTAAACGAGAGCGCGAGTTCTATTGTTCTCGTCGCGGTAGGGTTCTGCCTGAAACCATGGCAAAATATTTGAATTAACTCTCATGATACAGAGTGCCACCTAAAGGTAATTTAAAATTACGTAAATGCTTTTGGAATACATGTACAATGTATTTAGAGGCACTGAGCCTAAATCTTGGTATAAATCTGCAATGAAAATCTGTATGAACCGTAAATCTTTTAGTAGTCAAATATTTTACTTTTATTTTGCTGTTCATGAAGAATTTTATATATATATTTTTTATTTTTTAGTTATGCTTCCAATCATTCCATCTGAGGGTGACAGAAGAAAAATTGTACTATGTAAATGTACATGCACCGTTAAATGTAGAACGGACCATTATTTGTAAAGAAAGAAAAGATCGCAAAATATGTCAGATTACACAATCATCCTTGAAATTCACGTGGCCAGATTGATATATTTATTGTTCAAACATTTATATAAACTAAATATTTTTCACAGGAGAATTGTGAATTAATTAGTATTAAAGCTAAGTAAGACTTAATGTTACTATAATGGTTGATTGGCACCAGATCCACAAAGGTTACAAAATCATTAGTGTGCCATCATTTAACGTTGTTGGGCTATTAAAACCATTACAACGCACGTACAAACGCGTAATAAAGAGAGCACCGACTGCTATCAACTGAGACGTTTTTACACGATTTTTATGACATTGAAAATAAACGTCGCACATAACCATTGATAAATTTGAAAACCAACAACGGCCTATATGATGACTATCTGTGAAATAGGACGATGTCTTAGATTGGAATCGACATTAGCTATATTAAAATAAATGATTCAATTAAAATTTGTTTTCTGCATACAAAAACGTACGTTTCCTATGTTCAAAATTCACTTGATCATACAATCATGATAATATCCAAATCTTTATCATGTCCTAACTACCTACAAAGTTTCATGGAACTCCGAGGAGTTGCAGTTATAAAGTTATGGCAGGCAGACAGACGGACATAGCCAAAGCAAAATGTTTTCCCACCCAAATAATCTCAGTTAACTTACCAGTGATTCTAAGAAGTACGTTCATCAGAAGTTTCTTCCATAATTTTACAAACTTCACATCTGATTAATAAGTTGTCAGCATTTGGTCCGCGAGATTAACAACTCCCATTAATTTGTTATAAAGTACATGACAACTGCTTTCGAAATATCGTGTACAACACCTTCTGAATTCATATAATTTTCCAAACTGAAAGAAGTATGATTAAATGAGTAATCAAGGGAACCTAGCTTAAAGCGGTAATCAAAAGAATGTAATTCCAGGGACAAAGACCAGACATGGAAGAGTAATCAAGGGAACCAAAGTTATAGCAGAAATCAAAAGAATGTAGTCCAGGGACAAGACATGGAACACAGACATACACAACAAAGAACATAGACTAACTAAAATCATACATACAAAGTAACAAGAGTAAATAAGCAACTAGGACTCCACTAGAACCTGGGACCATGGACCAGGTGTACCGGTAGGGTAAGCGTCCTCTGCTTTTCTAGAAACACCCGCCGAGTTGCTTATAAAAAGTCAAATCCGGGGTAGACGAAAGAGGAAAGGAAAACTATGACACGTTGAACAAATCAGTTTTCATGTCGCAGATGGATACAGCGTAACGATCCACGAGTTCCTGATGACGACCATAAAACCTTTGTAGTGATGACTTCTGACATACACAACAAAGAACATAAAGTAATTAAAATCATTCATACAAAGTAACAAAAGCAAATAAACAACGAAAACTGGGAGCATGGACCAGGTGCACCGGTAGGGTAAGCGTGCTCTGCTTACCGTACCGGTAAATAGTATTATTTGTTATTTTGGAAGTTACACTTAAAGACATATGTACAATGTATAAAAGGAAATTATTTGTTTAAAACAAAAAATAAGCAACTGTTTGACAACTTACATATTTGTAATACCTTGGATGATATATAGAAGACAAAAGGCAAACTGTCTTCCTGTCTCCGTACGTTAGAGCCATTACTTCACCGGACTGTCGCACAACTCGTTCACCTTTCTGTAGTTTCATGTTTCTGAAGCCTTTTGGCATGTTTCTTCTTGTGTTCCTCGCTGTTCCCGTCAAGTAGGTTTGGTTACCAAACAGATTTTGTGTTTTCAAAAGGACACTTTTTTTCTTTTTTGGTCGAATGGCTTTATAAGTGATATGTAGGAAACTACCCAGTAATGAATGGATTGTTTGTCATACAGATACATTTTTGATTTATTTTAATTTGATTTATTTGCGTTTTGATAAATACACAGTCAGTATCCAAATCGAATTACTTACTCACTCCCACAATAAGTCGAACTCTTCTATTAAAGTCATTATAGCATATTTAATCAGATTTTGTTGATATATATATACATGCCGGCGTACAGAGATGGGCTTAAAGTATACCCCGTGTGCGACTCTGCAAGTACCCACACTTTAGCATTCCAGCAATGAGCCTTTTTAGCTGGCATATACTATACTGTGTAATCTCGACCTTTATGTCCAACCATACTCTCGTCAACCATTAAATCTCGTACTGCCGCATACCTCTCCTTGAAAAAACTTTATTTGTCAGGTCATAAATTCTACAAACCTTGTGAGCAGGATCATAGTTTGGATTTCCCATGGATACAGCACCTACATTTAAAAATATTATTTGCGTGAAACCATAACAAAACCATCTGGAACCGATCTCGCCGCATTACCTTGGTAAATGTCGGTGTATTGTATAACCAGATTTGCTGACTTCCATAACAATAAGATGCAAATGTGGGTTTACAGA
This sequence comes from Perna viridis, assembly GCA_037379345.1. Taxonomy (NCBI): domain Eukaryota; kingdom Metazoa; phylum Mollusca; class Bivalvia; order Mytilida; family Mytilidae; genus Perna; species Perna viridis. The sequence continues at coordinate 7,543,891 of CM074513.1, forward strand.
TAACACCCATGGACAACCAAGTCCGACATTTCTTCATGATTACTAACTTCCAATTTATCTAGTCTTGCATTTGGTTTAAAGTTGTTAGTGTTTCAAATGTGGTTAGCATATCGATTTGTTTCTTCAACAAGAAAGTCAATAATGGAAGTATTGGTCCAATTGACTCCTCAAAAGGTTCAATATCATGTGGAAATTCAAAACTGTCAGCATCTAGCAATGTCCACATATATTCAGGGTTTAAATCTTTATAATTTTCTTCGTTACTTTCTTCATCACTCTCCTCGTACAGGCTCGTCAAGTTCGTCGTCCATTTTGAATAAAAGTCAAACACGCCGAAAATGCATGACGTCATTACACGTATGACGTCATCATGTCCATGACGTCAAGATTTGCTCTTAAAATTACTTAGCAACATGGTAAAAATACAAAACTGTAACTGTTAGCCCATTCATTGGTCTTAATTTTAATTTATTTTTGTGAAGGAATGTTTGTTGTCTGAAGGATATATGTGTCCTTCGCGCAGGCAAATGGTTAACATATACAAAGATTAAACCACATGAAAAAGAACAATGTCGTATGTAAATCATTGTATTGTATTCAGGTTCGTGTTTTGCTTGTTTAGATTACAAAAGGCACGAATGGTGGATAGGACTAAATGATTTAAAAACTGAAGGGAACTTTGAGTGGATAAATGGAGCAAAGCTTGGCTTCACAAATTGGGAACCAAATCAACCTGACTCCATTTCAGGTGATGGAGCTCCAGGGGCTGATTGTGCGTTAATGCGTCATTTCAATATATCTTCGTTTAAATGGTATGACAGAAATTGCAATTTCCAGTTAAGATTAAGTTAACTTACAATCATAAACCTCGAAACGGTTTAAAAAATATTTAACCTGGCCCAAAATTGTGGACCGAATCGACGTTAATGACGTCACAGTACCAAAGTAAATTATACAAAACAATGGTATTTAATTGAGACCGTATCTTTGATTTGTCTTAAAACATGTCCAATGCTCGTGTAATGATTTTAAAAAAAAAATACTTTCTAAAAATTTTAATTCGTGTCGCCCAGTAATACAATTATCTTATAGATATTTCTGGTTCTTACCGCTGTGGTCGGAATATTACCATATTTATTTTTTGCAAACCAAAACCAAAACCTAATCGACATATTGTTTACACCGTCATCTAAATTATAAAGACAATATAAGTTTTAAAGTATATGAGGTCTGTTTCTAGGCAATAGTTAACATTTTCCCGGAGAGTGTTGTTTCATGTTATAGAAAATATGTTTGTATAATATATATATTCCTAAAGGAAAATCGAATATCAATATTACATGTGCAAAAAAAAATGTATTAGTTTCTTACATTTTTTGATAATAACAAATCATGGATATCAAGTTGAAAACGTCATTTCAAATGTATACAGTTAAAAGGTGTACTCATGCATATGCAAGAATATTAACGTGAATTACTCTTTAAGTTATAAATGCTTAATTGAAATTAACTAGAATTCTACAGTTTTAAGTATTTGAAAATAAAAGGTGAAACTTGGAGGTCATATTGATTGTGCTTAGTAAAGCATTCGTACACTAATAGATGCAGTTCTTGTGAAAATCGAGAGATGCAAAATGTGTTTTAAACTAAACGGAATTATTCAGGTCCTTGTCTCCTCTGTACCAGTTGGTTCTTTTCCAAAAGTGCAAAATTTTGCATGAAATTTTATAACTGAAATCGTGAACAGATGAGCCGAAAAAGTTACACATATTTCTGTTTTTTTTTTACATCAATACCATGCCTGCTTACTTATTCTTGCAGTTTTAAAGTCTTTTGACAGTTAATTTCGGGAAGGCACCAAAGATGTATCATTAAAACTGATATTTTGTTCCAATTATGTTACCATCACTACAATTTTTAGAGAATATTCATCATTTTCAAGGATCTTCATAATGTAGAGATTTGAAAAAAAATATATAAGGAGGTAGACCTAGTCTGAGGGGCATTACTCATAAAAATAATCTTGATTTTTGTGTAAAGCATTTTACGTCTATCACATGTAAACATCAAACTCTAAAAAGTAATAAGTAATAATGCGGCGAAGTAAATAAAGTATGGGACTGCATAAACAATAAATATCACAATTTAGAAATGAAGAGTCGTGAGTGCATAACAGAGATTTCCCAGACACCAATGGGTAAAATTTCAAGTTCTATGACGAGGCTCTCACTAAAGATAGAGAACATTAATATTTTTCCTGAGGGTGTCGGAGAATTCTCAGTCTTTCATTCTTTTGCCGTTTGATTGTTTTTCTCATTTGTAAAATGGGAGTTTTGTAATCAGTATGCCCAATAAGAACGCGTGATTTTACTTAATAAATCAATTTAATGTTGTGACGTCACAAAATCGCGTGTTTAATTTCAACCGTTGGTGGGATTACGAAATCTATATATATATATATATCCTTAAACAAAAGTGATATATCATAAATATATCCGAAATGTCTTTAAACTATCCCGATGCAGCTAATTTTTAATTCTTAAGGTTCATACAAAGAGTAATCAAGGGAACCAAGCTTATAGCGGTAATCAAAAGAATGTAATCCAGGGACAAAGACCAGACATGGAAAACAGACATACACAACAAAGAACATGAAGTAACTAAAATCATACATACAAAGTAACAAAAGCAACTCAGACTCCACTAAAAACTGGGAGCATGGACCAGGTGCACCGGTAGGGTAAGCGTCCTCTGCTTTTCTAGAAACACCCGCCGAGTTGCTTATAAAAAGTCAAGTCCGGGGTAGACAAACGAGGAAAGGAAAACTATGACCTGTTGAATAAATCAGTTTTCATGGTGCTAATGGATACTCCATAATGATCCACGAGTTCATGATGACGACCATAAATTTTCTGTAGTGATGACTTCAATCTTGTAGCAACATAACCCTGTTCCAGAATTCTATTTGTTAGAGTTCTAGCGCGATACAAAAAGTTTGCGTAGTTTCGGCGAGCTCTGGCATAATGTATGAGTTGTGATATGAACATACCATACGCAGGAGCCGAAGGGATGTTAATTTAGGCCATATTATAATGTAACATGTTTTGATAGGACAGGTAATTCTATGAATAACGAAATATCCGCCAGCAGAATATTCATTTTGTTTATCTTCCTGCCTTCACGTTTTTTAGTTTGTGTGGACCCTTGCTTTACTTATGAGAGGGAACTTCAAAGATGTGTGAAGTTATATAACAGTAAACTGTCTTAGTACCAGGCTAAAGAAGCATGGAAAGTACTTCTAGTTTTGGATAGTGAGGAAAAGCAAGAGGCCATTTCGAAAAGGATAAGAAATCTCAGTAAGGAACCGATCATTTTTATTGGGGGGTATTTTTGAAAAGTAAAAAGAATAATTTTACTTTGAAGAAAAACAAAACAAATATAAGTACCACGTTGGTAAAAACAATTAAATAATGTTTTATTCTGTATTTCATAATAAAAGATTAGGCAGAACAAAAGGGGAAAAAAAGAAAAGGAAAGGAGAGGAATTGCATGTGCATATAGTAAATATATTATAAACTGTCATTCAACATGTAAAATTATGTCTGGAGAAATATATGACTTTAATATTAACTTTTACGGTTTTTAGTCGCAAAATTCATGATGTTATAATGAGTTAGTGAATGGATATCGAGACTTTTGTTGTATATTTATCCAGTATTTTAAATTCTATTAGAAAGATGCTCAGATGTAACACTCATTAGAGAAAAATCAGAATAAAAAAAAAGTATTTTTAGAAAAAGTTTAAACAGGGGTTTAACAGGGTTACATATTATCCAATGTGGCAGAATGTATATCTAACAAAATTATACAACCAAACATTTTAACCAATTTAAATTGTATCTCCAACAGAGAGGAGGTTAGAATACAAGGTCGTTCGAATATTTCTCGAAGTTGTTCTCCAACGGAAATCTCCAACGGTAGACTTCTTGACTATTTTTTGCTACCTATAGTTAGAAATAATGTACGCGATAGCTTGGAACTTCTACAGTTTTTGAATGACTAAAATGTTCTATATATCATGTATACAAACAACTTCAGTAATGAACTAATTAAGGTGGCTGAAAATTTCAACTTTGAAATGAAAAAAAAGAAGACTGCTATTCCGCTTTTTAGCAAAGATAGCTTAGTTGTAATATTAGAATTAATTCTTAAGACTACTGAATTTAAATTAGCTCACTTTTATCTCATCTAGCGTATAGGATGCGCAATGGTTCCTAGCCCTTGAAATATGCGACATATGAGAGTATGAACTTATTAAATTTATTATTGAAAAATTCTCAAACAAGCACAACATAATTTTGCATCGAAAGTTCTGATATGATTGCTTTCTTGTATTAAATGGTTTTTTGATTAGCTTCAAATGTTATATAAAATTGCTAATAAAGAACATTAACTACTTAAATTTACTTATACGTTCTCTAAGTCCTCAGTTAATTTCTTAGATTTAACAATTTACAAGGGCGAAAGGTTTGAGGCAACTAACATACTTGATACAAAATCATACATGAAGGAAACTGAAAGGTCTCATTAAGTGGGGAGGGGGTTGGCTGGGGTGGAACCATACTTACGTCACTTAAAACTTAATAGTAGTCCATAATCTCAACAGTTTTCATTTAAAAAAGCTACTCGACTTTTGAAATTCAGGAAAATATGCAGCTTGCTCAGCCCACTAGCAGAGGTGTGCTCTCAGACTTTAAGTCAATAAAACAAATAAAAAGTTAATAACATTTGTAACAAAATTGCACATAATCTTTTATTTATTATGAAAGCACTGGTCTTATATAATTAATTACCTTGAATGCTCTCAAGTATTTGAATCACCATCCATCTTAGCCTTTAAAAGAGGAAATAATATAGTAGACAATGGTTTGTGAAACTTTTTTCTAAATCCAAATAGTCTTAATAGAGAACTAATTATTCCAGGTTTTAATATTAATCTTGAGAAGAAAGATGCGTGGTGGTGGTGGTGGTGGTATTTTAGTTTATTTTCATTATGATCTAACTTTCTAATAGACGTGATTCAGATATTGATACTTTATGGTTGGAGACTTTACATGAAAAGTCCTTTTCCTTGTGCTATGTGTACCGACCATCTAAGTCATTAACTGATTGGATTGATAACTTTGAAAAAGAAATGAGTATAGCTAATAATTTAAATTCTAATATTATAATTATGGGTGATTTTTAATATGAGTTTTCATATCCATCAAAACATCCACCAAACCTCTACCAAACGATTAGATTTCATTAATATGTTTCATCTTCATTAGCTGATAACTGAGCCAACTAGAGTATCAGAAAATTCAAGCACTTTAATTGATGATAATAGCAAATTATATCATATGGTCCTGGATTCTTTTGTTTGCAAATTTGCTATCAGTGATCATTCCCCAGTTAGTTTAGTTAGAAAAGAAAAGAGACATGAAATTAAAAAGATCCATTCATCTATAACTTAAAGAAATTTTAAGTTTTTTAATGAGGAGTCTTTCGTTTCAGGTATGATTAATACATCTTTTTATCTTATCGAGCAAGAGAATGAGCCTTCTGTACATCTTGATGTATGTATTCATATTATTTTCGTGGTTATATACATGTACTAGTGTGGCTGCATATTTGTTAGTGTGAGCAAGGCTCTGAGGCTAATGATTGGACGCCAAAACAAAATACGTGAAATTTTCTTATGGGTATATATATTACATAATACATTTATTTTACTAAAATATAAATGAAATACTGTCATGAAGTTATAATGTCATACATTTGCACTATAGACTAAATATAGGTGTGCAAGAATGTTTATTAGATAAACAATCATGAATGTATTCAAAGATTACTTCCCGCTTAATTGATATATTTTTTGAGATGCTTAAAGAATGCTAATTTATGCAAGTCAATCACGATTGACTATGCATAATTGATTGTAGCCTGGGTACTGCTATGTTTTAGAAGAAGCAAGTTGGAGGAGCTCCTTGTCCAATTCCTTGCTACACACAAATCCATGTCTTGTTTAGGCCAAGTAAACATAAATGGTAGATTTTCATAAAAAAATGTAGGGTGGGTGGGAGATTATTTTTTTTTATTTCTTATTTGTTATCCGATATTTACTAGCTTAATTATAGCTATTTAATGTATCGATCTGTTCTAAATATAAGAAATGAAAGATGTGTGTATTATAGTATCTCAATACTGAAAACTGAGGTAAAAAAATCCTGATTTTGAAATTCCTTTTTCATCTCTTTTTTTCATTTTGTAGGGACGGGAAGGGATGAAAATTTACTGAAATATTTTATTTGGCCTTATCAAGAAAAAAAATTCTGATTGAACTGACAATAACAAAATCTGTCATATGCCTGAAAAAAAAATTATAATTCATTTGCCTTTGAAAAAAATAAAAGAGCAGACAAAAAGCAAAATTAAAAATCCCAGACCCTCCATATAAAAATGGTTGGTGCCTAAGTTACATATAAGATAATGTAGTACCAGAAGATATATGCATATAGGTAGTTAATATCTATTTATAATAAACTTCATTTTCGTAGTTTTTTTCCTTGATATTGCCATTTGTTATATGGACAGGCAGAAACCTACCCAAGTTAGGCCGTTGTTGGTTCTAATACGGAAAATGATCGAAATGAACGAAATTCATGTGTTGATAATATATGACTTGTGAAAATTGCTTTCTACATGTAAGGTAAACAGGAAACGACAAGTGTAGATTATGCCGTTTGCTTGACGGATTTGTGAAACGATGATTTCTTTAGATGGATAAGTGTGAAAATTTTTTATATTGGTGGTAAACTGTGGTGCTCTAATGTTATTTCGTGGTTTAAAATTGGATCATGCGTTTTGATTTTATGGTAAGTATTTCTAGTTTCCTAGAAAGTAAAAATTATTTTCCTCCGAAGTCGCATATAGAAATAATCCCATTAAACTTAACATTTTACTTGAAGACACAACACACGTACATTATTAAGTAAACAAAAAGGGTGAAAGGTTGTAATGTATAAACGTACATGTACTGTCCTATAGCTCCATTCTTGATTTCAATCGTATCTTAAAATCATTCAAGATTAGAGTAGAATATGATAATAGCTAATGAAGGATTCTTACACACTCACAAGATGACAAGTTACCATTTTGCCATTGTTTGGAACAGGTTATATGCAAATTGTATGCAAAAACGCTATACATGTTATATTCCGAGCACATGACAATCAGAAAGCGAGTTAAAATTCGTTACAAGGTTTTGTTATAAGCACCATGTTTATAATTGAAGAAGGGCCAGATCATATGTTTTTTTTTGAAAAAAAAGAGTTCCAAATTTGGTGATTTTTAACTCATCCATTCATTGAAAAAATAATTATAATCTGACATCTAATCCAAGCACACACACGACCCTCCCGCCGGATACAAGTGATCGGTGTCTTTATTAGTAAACTAAATATATATTATTTAAAAGTTTAATTTTGAACTAGCATTTTTCTTAAAGTGCATCCACATATACCCTGTGATGATTTTTTCCCCAAGGTACATGTAGAAATGTACGTGTGGATAGTGATAGAAACAAGTGCATGCGACGCGTACCTATAATTTATTCATTGTTTAACAAATATGATTGGCAATTGAAAATGATTTTACCAGTTCCCTAGTACTTATTGAATATTAAACATAGTACATGTACACTGCAACAAGTGATAAATATTCTTTTCAGGCTTACAAGTAGTAAATTTCTCTTTTTCCTTAATGTTACATTTATTTAATATTTTCCTTGTGTTCCGTAATAGGATTTTCGTATCTATTATATTGGTAGCATTTATATGTAGCTATACTTGTACATGTATGTATTAAAGACATATACACATATATATTTATAGTAACTGTTAACTAGTTTAACTAAATATACATACATGTGTATACTATTGCCATATTTAAAGTCAGTATTACTATATAATGCAGTTGTTATTTTACAGGGAAAGTACAAATAAGTGTGGTAGAACAGCTTATGTCGGATTGGATCAACGTGTGTATATATCTATATGAACAGCAACAGAAGGAACACATTTATCAAATATGTGAAGAAGTCAAGAACTGTTAAGAACAAAAAAAAACCAAACAAAAAAACCAAACAAAATAACAAAAACAAAAACAAAAAAAAAAAAAAAAACGAAATAAATTCAACATTTATCACATTGTTACTATTATGGTTCCTGCTATGATCCTGGTTAAGTTACTATTAACCAAACGAAAAATTAAGAGTTGTATCAAACTTGAATGTTGTGTTGATACTTGTCTTTATTGTCGAATGTTCTACCTTTACGGTCGTCTTAAACTGCAACTCGGGGAGCTTTACATTCCTTGTTGAATTAGAATTGGTTAATATTAGGTAGCATCATACTTTCAAAAAGGATGAGACTTAAAGAAATACTGATTTGGGTATTATAGTATTTATACATGTACATAGATAGTAAATAATTCAACAATTTTGATGAGAAGGAAGTGTGAAATGGATGCTTTCAGCTTTACGGAAAGAAACATGTCTACACCAGATTAGATTGATCTTAATACAATTTTATAACTGGGTAAAGATTGGCGGGGTTTTAGAGGTTGGTGTGGTTTTGGAGGAATGTCTGACCAACCAAAATTATGTCGCCATTGTGATGTTTCTCGGTGCCGCATCCTGTACACTTTGTGCACATGTGTAGTGTAATTGCCTTTTCTATAGAAAAAAATCGGTATAGTTTTAAATTTTGTAAACCATAGAATAAGAGACAGTGTGATTGTTAAACAAACATAAGAAATTAGGGACTCAAAACGTGAGAAAGGAATTAAGAGTAAAACGTAAAACTGAATTCAAAATACAAAATGCATGGAATAAACAAAAAGAAAATCTAACGACGTGGATACAAACTTAATCATGAACTCACAGACTAAGTGTTGTTTAACTGATAATTCAGCAGATTTCAACAGAATCACGATAAAACAGATTTTTACGTAGTTTGCGTATTTTGACGGAAAGAAAAAATCTGCGAACGGAAACGTTTCAATTAAAAGCCATGTTCAACACTACCTCAAACACCTCAAAAGCAAGAAATAATCACATTTTCTGATTTTCACGTATAAAACTCCTAGAAAGTAGAGTGACAAGAATACTAAAATCATATTTGAGTAAATATCACTGATAGATGTATAATTGTAGTATATCACTTTTGGTGTTAAAGCGTAATCAATGGAACCAACGTTATAGCAAACCACGCCAATTTTCCGACATACACGTACATTTAACCTTGAACTGAATTGTTGACAAGCTTATTGACGTGATTTTACAGGTAAACTTAGGTAAAAATATGTCATGTGTACAAGCCATTGACTCACTTAATTTTTTTCCATAATTATTACAGCTAGAAAAAAAAAGTACCAAAATTTGCATGTTGGTAGATACACGTTTGACGGACTTGTGTATTTTTCCCTGATTTTTTTGTGATCAAACAAAAAGCGTGATCCAATTTTGATTAAACGAACCCCAACTCAAAATCATTTCAATTAAATATCCAGACTTTATCTTAGTATTATTTGATACTGTTTTTGTTGATAATTTAATGCTTAATAATAATAGCCCAAACCTTAAATTGAAAATAATAACTTTTTTTGTCTAAAAGTAACTTTTAAGATCATTGGCAACGGCAATAAACGACAGGATTGACTTTTCCGCCTCAACTAAACGAGAGCGCGAGTTCTATTATTCTCGTCGCTGTGAACTTTCGTCTTGACTACTGATTCTATCAATTCGACAATTTTGTTATTACCCTTCACCTCTTTCTAACACTGATCATTTTGGACGAAATGTGGTTAATCGGAGCGTCATTCCCGTTTCCCATATTTGAGATCAATCTTTAATGTGCTTTTACATTTATATTACCAAATTTTATTATGTTTCCCAAACCCAGTGGGGGAAATATGTTGTTTTTGTTCTAACTTTTCCAATTCTTCTTTGCCGTATACTTTTGCCCATCTTTCTTCTCAAAAATGTCTGAATGGATTGGAACCAATCTTTCAAAATGGTCGCCGTTGAAATACGAACAAAAATCATAAAAAGGAATGACGTATAAAATTGATACTTGGTTTACAAATAGGTCACCAGAAAGGCTCCATTAAAAATACATTAAAAATGAAAAAAGACCGTCATTTCAAGATGGCCGGCGGTCGAAAATTTAAACAATTGAAAATCGAAAATTATCATAGTCGTAGAAACTGATCCTGGGTACTCCTGTGGTAATAGGACAGTTTCGGAAACGTAGTTGTTTGTGTCCAAAATATGTACTAATTCTTGGTTGATATGTACCTTCACACTCTCTAAAGGTTACTTGTTTTCTTTTCTCACAAGGAGTTGATTGGTAGATAGGTGCAACTAAAAATAGTGGTGTTTTTGAATGGACGAATGGGCAAAACCGACAATATACGTCCTGGTTACCTAACGAACCAAGAAGATATGTACGACAGAGTTGTATGTTGATGAGGTTTCAAAACGATAATGATTTCGACGGAAATAGGGCAGCAGCAACATGCAGTCATCAACTTAATTTTGTATGCGATACTTTTCCAGTAATTTAAGTTGCACTCATTCAAAATGTTTCTCAATGTTACTCAATATATTGAATATTAATAACTACATATAACTCTTTTTAGAAAGATGGGAAATCAAATTAAAATTTACGTTTCGACAAAATGTGTAGAAGTCGCCTCAGGTTTCTTGATCTGTCTTTTGAGAAACATATCTTCAATTGAACTGCTTATTATTAATCGAGGCAGCTTAAAGAACGTGAATATCAAAGTTCAACGAAACCGAAAAACTTTGACTTTCGACTGCAGTGGAGGCCATTTTGAAATTGCTAGTCGATACGTAGCTCAAATTGTCAATTAAACCGCAGATTCATAATCGGGACGGATTAAAGAACTCAGATATCGATTTTCATCAAAATCGGACAAATTAAAATTTGCAACCGCAGTGGCGGCCATTTTGAAAATGGCAGTCCATACGCAGCTCAAATTGCCGATTGAACCGCCGATTATTAATCAGAACGGCTCAAAGAACCTAGATATCAATTTTCATCAAAATCGGACAAATTTTAATTGTCGACCGCGTTGGCAGCCATTTTGAAAATGGCGATCGAGATGCACGCGATTTTTTTTTCGTAATTTTGTGTTAACATTGAGCTTAATATATATACCAAGTTTGGTCAAATTCTGATCCGCAGTTTTTGAGATATTTGATGTTCCAATATCCGGTGTAAAAAATGGGTATCCTTAGTCCGGCGGCCACTTTAAAAAAAAAGGCAGCAGCTGGAAATTGTTTTTTTAAGTCTTGCATCGTTCGAAGAGTAGTTCTAACTTCTTGAAAAGTTTCATCTCAATCAAACCAGCCACATTTGAGAAAAAAGGCGAACACTTTTAACAATTTTATGACAGGAGGATTAAAATAATAATAATAATATGATGAAGGTGAAACCTTTTAACGCTCCCAAACAAACATTAATTAAAAACCTCCGATAATTTTTGTCAGCTCTGACTTGATATATTATACTTATAACCTTCAAGTATGGTAAATTTTGTAATGATATATATTTGTCCTAAAGCATTATACTAATTGTCATGGTCTGATATGTCTATTGGCCAAAATGTCCGGCATTCATAAGGAGTTATTAGCTGTCATGGTCCGAAATGTCTTTGAGTAATCAAGGGAACCAAGGTTACAGTTTGGGTCGCATTGTCTGGCACTGGTTAACATTATGGTTCTTTTAATTTGCGAAACGTATTAAAAGATTTCTTTTATCATATTTAGTTTCGCTTCATTCTATTTCATTTTGTATAGTTTAATTATGTTTTATAACGATTTGATTCATTTTATAGAATTGATTCGTTTCGATTTTCGATTCTTTTTTTATCGATTATTTTCGTTTCGTTTTGGTTCGTTTTCGTTTCGCAATTTTTATGACACGAGAATTATGGGTAATATTGATTACATAATTTTCGTAAACATCTGGGCGCCATACTATAAGACCAACTCTATCTTGGAAAAGTTATGATTCGATTTGTATTTAATTATCGAAACTAGGAAATATTTTCATAGACTGGTTTGGCTCTCAATCGCACATATACAAGTATACGCAAATGAAGCTGCCATTATGCTGTTTTTTTCAGCTCCTGAAAATGCAGGTACAAACCGGATATTGATGCTTTTTCTTGCCATAAGTATACAGAACCAAGTTGATAATACAACCATGTACGCTCCTTTCGGGAGCGTAATAATAATAATAATAAAAACAGTAATTAAGCAATAAGTCACCGCCACTTCGTGGTCGGCGACTTAATTAGTGTAGTGCATGGTTCATATCCTTTACTGCGTCCTAATAGCTATGTAAGACTGGCTAAAATTTATCTTATTCAATGTCCATAGACTACCATTCCCGATTAAGGCAATATACCTATACAAAAATTAACCGCGAAACAAAACAGTACTAAACTAAACGTAAAAGGGATTTCTTAGTCTAAAAGCAAGTTGAGTATTTTTTTTTATTATATTAAGAGTTATTAAGTAAAGTTTCCTAATGGACTGAGTGATCGCTTTGGATGACCTATTATCTATTGTACATGTAAGACGCATATAATTGAAACTTAAGTCATTCTGTAAGTAATATACAAAATCTTGAAGACATAAATACAAAACGAATATTCTGTAAAAACATAACGGAAATGAGTTCCGTTATCATCAAACTCCGATCAAATTAAACATATTACCAAAGAAGCACAACTATTCTTATGTTTTATATCTTGTCTTTAAAACTGTACAAATGCACCAGCTTTTTATAACATAATATCAGCTACCGCACTGAGGTTTGATATTGCTGTGAAGTACATGTATTTTATAACTTTCCATGAAATACTGATACACGTTTTAATACCAATTGAAATTAAATTCTGCTTAGTTTCTCTATTATGTACACTATACATCTGATAACGTCATCAGTCTGAATTGTAAAAATGTCGAATCGCGTTATATGGAGTTATGGGCCCTGAAATAACAACTTACGACGTTATTTTGGTTGCTTTTTTTCTTTATATTATTTCAAATATTATTCTCCTCAGAAACTACCGAACTAAATTGAAGTAATCTTGGTTTTTAACATATGAATATTTCTGTAAGTATCCTATATATGTTGTTGGGATATTTGATCCGTAGACACCTATGGCCGCTGTTTCTAAAAAAATGAATGGGTGGGAATAACAGTATTATGCAAATATCTCTAAAACAAATTCTGTCATCAATAAAAGTGTTGAAATCTATCTATGGTGAAATTGGTGTGAAATTCTGTTGATTGATAAAGAATTATTATCCTTTTTGACGTTTCTTTTAGGATTTGTTTTCATGTTATTAAACATTTTTACAGATCAACTCCTCTGAAACTTCAACTGCCGTTATTTTGAAGTTATAGGGACGTTAATCATCTTTACAAATGATCAAATTTCTGTGTTTCCCAAAAAGTTCAGCGAGTAACAGGAATGATATAAGAGTTGGATACTCTTAATTTTCCAAATGATTTACACTTACTAGATGATTGCAATTCTCCAGGTAAGCGATTCACATTTTTAAGTGCCTCTAGTTTTCTATAAAACAGGTAAAGTATTTCATTCATGAGTATCAATAGTTCACTCTAGACGTCTTGAATACATTTCATCGTCGAAACGTACTGAAATTTCATTTAGTTGGTACAAAGTGTATCTCCATTTACATAATGCGCACAATGTTCTATTTATCTTTAAGAATGGCTAAACACAATAATCATTTGATCGGTGGATTTATTGATTGTAGATATCTAAATTATTTCAGGACAAAAGCTTTTGACCAATCGGACATATCAGGCTTTGTTCTAGTCCTACAGACAATGCCAAATTTTAATCGATCTAGATAAAGGGTAATAATAAAATAATCAAACTGGTGTACTACAGGTAATTGTTAATTGAATAGCCAAAAGGAAAGTCATATCGTTAAGGATAGCATTTTCTGGTATTAAGATTGTTTCACTCATAGGGTCTTTGCATAGAAATTAAACACTGAAATTTAAAGCAGTTTTTGGCATGACATGGGTTTTGTTCTCGCAGAACTTGTAATGTACCGTTATTTTCAACCCCGCATTGCAAGAAGTGGGATTGATTTACATACGATGGGAACATAACTACTGACCAAAATTCACGACAAACGTGATGACTTTTCATTCAGAATTGTCAACTTTCCTTTCATCTGTGGCAACATACCTTCAGCACCTGGGTATGGGGCGTTTATATCACAACTGATACGTTATACCAGAGCTTGCCGAAACTACGCAGACTTTTTGTATCGTGCTAGAATTTAAAAAATAGGCTTCTGGAACAGGGTTATGATGCTACAAGGTTGAAGTCATCACTACAAAAATTTAATGGTCGTCATCATGAACTCGTGGATCGTTATGGTGTATCCATCTGCACCATGAAAACTGATTTATTCAACGGGTCATAGTTTTCCTTTCCTCGTTTGACTACCTTAGACTTGACTTTTTATGAGCAACTCGGCGGGTGTTTCTAGAAAAGCAGAGGACGCTTACCCTACCGGTGCACCTGGTCCATGCTTCCAGTTTTTAGTGGAGTCCGAGTTGTTCATTTGCTTTTGTTACTTTGTATGTATGATTTTATTTACTTTATGTTCTTTGTTGTGTATGTCTGTTTTCAATGTCTGGTCTTTGTCCCTGGATTACATTCATTTAATTACCGCTATAACCTTGTTCCTTTGATTACTCTTTTGCAGGTTTAAACTGGTCTGGAGTTGGCATGTCAGTTAACTGCTAGTAGTCCTTAGTTAGAGCATTTGTGTAATTTATATTCAGTTTCTTTATTGTCGTTGTAACAGGGAACTGAGACCTTTTTGAACTGATTTTTAAATGTGTTAAATTGTGTAATATTTTTTCCATTTTTCACAGTGGACAGAATTTAAGAAGGGAGGGTTGTGATCACGTCAAAGACCTTCAACCCCGCCGCATTTCTTTTTGCGCATGTCCCAAGTCAGGAATTTCTAGCCTCTGTATGTCTTGTTTCGTTTTCACCTTTAGTTTTTTTATATGTTACTTGAGTATATAGGGGCAACTCTTTCGCTGTACCTGTATATAATTATGTTTTAGGGCCAGCTTCAGCCTGCCCTGTGGTGTGAGTATTTCCTCGTAGTTCATTGAAGACGGCCTTGGGTTGACATTTTCATCCCGGTGGGGTAGTTGGCTCTTCGACATATACATCATACCTATTCTCGTTATTATATTTAAATTCTCGTTTTTCTATCTAATTTATTAGAATGACGTTGACTGTACAGAAGTTCGTGTTTCCTGGGAGTGGCAGTACTTAAAAATACAATTTATGTGGATTGTTTTCATTGTTCATATCCAGTCTTGTTGTATATATATATATATATATATATATATATATATATATATATATATATATATATATAAAGGACGATAGGTACAAAGAACCATTTTCCGAATGATATCTAAGTAGTGTGCCCAATGCTGGTTTCCACAGCGCAAAACTTTTTTTTGTGTGTCTAATAAGCGTCGTGTCTATAATCGGTGAGTATTTCAATATAGTGTATAAGAAATATTGCGTCTTTTGCCTTTCAGTTATGTTTTCAATTGACATATTTTAATTTGAAAATATATATATGTTTTTGAAATTTCCCTACGTAGATCTGTAAAGGATAAAACATTGAATGTCATATAAAATCTGTTACTTATTGTACTTAATGTTTGTAATTCGCACAGTAAAATACAAAGTACAAAGTACGACTGTGTTGTTTCGAAACTAGAAGTACATTTCAATTACACTGAATACTTTACACTGCAACTGGAACACATGTACTTAAACATATAAGCACGAAGTTAAGAGGCAAAAATAAAGAAAAAGAAAGAAAAGAAATTTTTTTTTTGTATTTTTTTTTATAAAATCGTTGACTGATTTTTATTTATTACAAAAAAGATGAAAATCGTTTGATATTGACCGAAACTCTTATATAACCTTTAAATTTTACAAAATCTTGTGTTTAGATTTGGATATATCCAATAAAAAAGATTTTGGTTTTAGAACGGATCAAATTGCTCTAAGTTCACATAGATAATACTCTTGACACGAACAGGATGATTATGACCGGTGGGGGACGTCTCAAAAGAACTTAAAAATATTTTTACTTTTTGAAAATTAATATTTTGATAGCTTTTCTTTTAACAATAAGAGAGGAAAAATACTTTCATCATTCCAAAACAACTTGTCGAACATTATACTGTTACAAATGCGAAAACAAATAATTGAGTCTATGTTTTCTCGTATATCACACAATGCCTATAGCAAAAAGGAATCTTCTTACAACTTGTTATATGAAAATTTTATATGCAGATACTTAAGTGTAAGTACATTTGTCGGTTCAAGTACTTGAATGTATGACTTACACGAAAAACAATATTCTTATTTCCATTTAATAATGAAGTTTGAAACCCACTTAATGGATATTTCCACTAAATTGACGAAAAAACAGACGTACCAACAGGGATACACGTTTTGTTATGTTGAATGACCTCAATTATAGTAGAAATAATGCTCAAACTAAGATATATCTCATCTCGAATTCATTGAAATTATAATAAAAATTAATGTAATGCCTAAACAAACTGGGTCATTTACCTATTAGACTGAAAATCGAGTAAATAATATCATACGTACCGTTCGTTCGGTTACGACGAAATACGTATCGCAAGGATTATGGAAGGGGAGGAAACTTTAAAATGTTAACTGTCGCCTATTATCTTTTAGATTTATTTATTTTTCGTATAGTTACGAACCATATATAAAATTTTATAAACATCGAATAATATTGCGCAGTTCTTCTGTAGACATACTTCCAAGACAGTTAAAGCGGGGAAACCTTTTGAAATATATAAAGTGGGGAAACTCTCCCAGATCCACCTGAGGTCTGGCAGTATAGACCAGAGCGTCTGCATAGCAGCCTTGCCCGAGTTCTTCTGTCAGATATCCCGAAGGCTGGGACACCAGTTGGTTCTATTAACCACTAACATCGACATTGAGAGGCCTGTATTGGTATTCAAGGTCATTAAAAATTACACATCATCAAATACCATTACAGTTAGTGATGTCCAGTAGCCATTGACTATAGCTTATCTGAACTTATGACATAGACATGTAATTTATATCTCGATTAATGTGATCTGTCGTAAAAATCCTGGATTTGAGCATGTTACAGTCATTCCTGCTCAAGATGCATTGTACAATGTAAAAACACTTAAAATGATGTTTTTCACAGGGGTATTTTGTGAACTTTTGTAGATATGCATACCTTTGTAGAGTAGACTCAGCGAATTTCTTCTTTGGTACTGAATAATTTCACGACGAAAGAATATCCCCCCAGACAAAGTCTGAGTATGGTGACCTAATGCATGTATACCACCTTTTATCTCCAATCAGTATATGCTATATTATACTGAATATCATTAAGTTCGTATTCGGACAAATTATCAAGAATTTGTCAGGATGAATTTCCGAATATTATATTTTCTCTTTCTCTCTTCTTTGTTGGTGTCACCAAGGGGAAAATAACTTTAGTCGTTACATTTTGGGCGGAAAGAATATACGATCTGCACCTGTATATGGTTATTTTAGTGGAGCGGAATTGGCCAATAATTTTCATTTACAATAAAGATCTTGTAGTTACCGGAATCATTTAAAATTAGAGTAACATTGAAAGAGGAACAAAAAGTAAAATCTTCAGCTGTGATGAGCGTGAACTACTTGACCAACAACGAACAAGAATAAATCAACGAAGCGAAAAAGTCACAATTAGCTACATAAATTTGGATGTATAATTCGTGAAAAATCAGGATTTCATGCCAATAAAATGATTTTTCCAATTTTTTTTAGGAATGGGATGTTCGCCCGGTACGACTGTTCTTTGATCCGCGACTGAATACATTACCTAACATGTCATATGTTTAGACTATTTAATCTGCATGGATATGTATATTCAGATACTCATAACTTTATTTTACACTCAAGTACTAGTATTCAAAAGGAGATTAGCGTGCTAAAATTAAGCGCATTTCTGATTCAGTTACTCGTATGCGGACACTTAGCATTCAGAAAGATCGAGGTTTGAAAACAAGAATAACAATAATTTTGTTTTGAATTATTTTAGGACAAATATATGTAATGTAGGTAGCTGGGAATTTAGAGTAGCAAACGTGTAGATGTCGTATTTATAGGAAAGTAGCAACTGTAAGTGAAACAAAACTCTAAAGAGAAAATAGTGTAACAAAATGCGTCGCCTAAGCAAAACAAAATAAAACATAGAATAGTTTTAGAATTTGGATAAGGTTATTGAAAGGCACAACATATGTTGTGCTATATACAAAATGTGCTTTATTCCATACAACATAACCAATTCAATATAACATCTCTCGAAATTTGACACTTATCCAAAACTTTGAAGTTTAAATAAATTATATGTATATAAAACGCACTCAAACCTCTATGCATTCGAACGATATTCTAGTTGATAAATGACTAATTCTATACTATAACAAAATATATGTGACTTAAAATATGCATTTTGCATATACTTTCGCAGTGTCGGTGCCGGAAGGAGTCCGGGGTTTGGAAACCCTTTATTATTGGAAACGTTTGCTAACTTTATGCATAATTTGGACAAAACAAGCTGTTTAAAGCCTTGTAACCCGTTTTTTTTTCTCCCGTCTACCCTCCATAATTTTAATCACTGGAACCGCCCCTGCTGTCTCATTTATCTGCTTATCATAATAACTGCACAGAATATGAGATTAATATTGTTGATCTCTAATAAAGCTATGAACTGTAAAACAGATATGAATAGTTCCACGATTTTCATCTGCACTAATTGTAAGTAATTTCACTCGTCCTTCATGGTCTGTCGCATAAGGTTCTAGTCGAGCAAGTTTCGTTGCGTTGTGTTCGTTTACAGCGAGTTCCGTCAAATTAGTGGAAATTTATATTAGTCGTATATGCTACAATACCTAGTACGTGTATGTGGAGGGAGGGGAACAAACAAAAAAAAAAAAACAAAAAAACAAAAACAAAAACAAAACCAAAAACAAAAACACACAAAACAAAAAACGTTTGTTCTTTTGTTTTTGTAGTCTTGTCCTCTTGGGTTAACAAACTAGTACTGTATTACTCCCAAAACTGTTCAGTATATCACATTTATCAATCTCAGAAATATTTCAAAGTTTTGTTTGTTCGAATTTCATTTCAAACAAATAAATAAAATATCAAATAAAGGCAATATCGATTATACTTACTGGGAATATAACGTAGGCAATATCGATTATACTTCAAAGAAAGTTATACAATCCACGGTAACTGAAGAATTAACAATTGTTACAAATCAAACTAAAAAGTAATATAACAACACAGAGTCATTAAAATGACATACATCTCCTGAGTGAGGACAGGAGCAAAAACTTCTAAAAGACCATTTGTAATAACGGGGGTTGAATATAAACAAAATAATGTGACTATTGGACAGAGAACCAAGATAATTGTATTAAACTGTGCAACTGCCTATATTAAAAGAATACTCATGGAATTAGAAAACCTTTCACAGTTGGAGATTCTCCTAGATTATTACGAATGACGTCATACAGTGCACGCAAATTTTAATTAGAAAGTCGTTTTCCTTGTTAAGCGATAACTTCCGTAAACCGGAAATAGCCCGAAAATGTGATGTTTGTATCCGGAAGGTGGAATTTTAGATATGATCTGATATGTTACAATCGGAATATTGCTGCGGACGGCTAAGGATTTTTCGAACATTAATGGTATTTGAGAATATACGTATACGGTTATATCATATGTCAATGGAAAGATATATCAATGTAGGTTTTGAATATCATTCTTTTCTAACTGAAAAGTGGTAACGTTTTCTGCTATTTTGCATTAATTAGAGGAGGGGTTAAAGATCAATCGACCCCAATACGCTTTGAAAAGTGATGTAAATGCAAACAATCATTGTAGGGATATGAAAACAAGTAACATGCAAAGATCATATATATATAGAATTTCAAAAATGTTAAAAAAGATATTTTTCCGACAAACGTTGACTATTGGCTATTTAATCACAGAACAAATATGACCTTAAAATTGGTTTAGTGCGTTTTAAATGATGAAGAGATAATAAGACACTGTAAAACTAAAAAAAAAAAAAAGGCTATCGAAGAATTTTTGAAAGAGATTGTAAGTGAAATAAATATATCAGCATTGCGATGTTTTTCTTTAGATATTTTGGTTTTTTTTATTGTGAAATGAAGAATATGAATGTGGCAGTATATCAATTGATTAGAAGTTCCGTCTAGCAACATATATGTAGCATAAGGAATTTTGCAATTTTTATATAAAGATGGTATATTCGAAATTTGAAACCAATTTGTTAAACCGAGGTCAGCGATGTACTCACTGTCTATGTAGGCAGATTTGTCTGATTTAAATTGATAGATTGGTTCCCGACATTTGCAATATCAACAATTTCAAACCACTTCAAAACTTTGAGGCTTCATTCCCACATTCCTATAGTGTGCACAAGGTAGATATTCCTAATGCTTAACATGCCTTCTTGTTAGGATTTATTTTTTGTGTGTACTTCGTGTATTTATAATTTCAGTCTTTATTTCTGATTAAAGGTAACTCCATGATACACATGTGCTGCATTACAGAATTTACAATATATATATATATATATCGTCTCAGAATGTGACGACTCTATTCACTACACTGCTCCATCGGAACAAATTGATACAGGGAAGATAACGTAAACTCATAGAAGGGTCTGAAAAATTCCCAACGATGTTAGAACTGTCAAATTTGCGAAGCAATTTTTTTGTCGTTCCCTCCGCGGGACTCGAACTCGTACCCCTGTGACATCTATGGCAACACCGCCTGCACTAGGTCCAGCGCCCTAGACCACTCGGCCAGCTAGGCTATATAAAAATATAGCTTTCGCTGGCCGGATGATTCCTCCTCGTAGGATTCATCTAGGGCTGTAACTTAGTACACGATGTATGGTAGTACGGGACAGTTCATCTAGGTGTTATTATGTAGGATAGAGGATCAAATTAAGGATGTATGTCACAACAAATCAATATTATACAACGTATAATATATATATATATTAGACCAGTATATTCGTATCTCGAACTCTAAAATTCAAATGTTTACAAGACTTTCAAATAGCTGTATTGTGTATCAAATATTCTATAATAAAATTTAATATTGTACAGGTTGTGAAGCTTGCTATACGAAGGGACTTAAAAGATGTGTGAATTTTTCTGCTAGTAAACTGTCTTGGTACGAGGCTGATCATGAATGTAAACGTCAAAACGGCTAGCTGTTAATTCTGGATAATATTGAAAAGCAAGAAGCAACGTCTAAGAGGATTAAGAATCTTAGTAAGTAAGGTGTAGTGATTTAAGGTTCGTGAAATGTTTTCATAGAGGCAATTAATTAAGAACTTAATGTTTCCTTTTTTATGTTGTAACGACATGTAAAAAGTTGATCATAGCACATTGTCAATAAAGCACAAGCAGTTAACTCTTCTACACGCCGATTAAACGTAAAAAAGTCACATATAATACTTATTACGTCATTTTAATGCTTCTCTTGTTTACTATTCTTTGTTTAGTTAAATATAGAAAGAGTAATCAAGGAAACCAAGGTTATAGCGGTAACCAAAAGAATGTAATCCAGGTACAAAGACCAGACATGGAAAACAGACATACACAACAAAGAACATAAAGTAAATAAAATCATACATACAAAGTAACAAAAGCAAATGAGCAACTCGGTCTCCACTAAAAACTGGGAGCATGGACCAGGTGCACCGGTAGGGTAAGCGTAATAGGCAATACATATTGGTCAATAGTAATCAAGGGAACCAATGTTATAGCAGTAATCAAAAGAATGTAATCCAGGGACAACGACCTGACATGGAAAACAGACATACACAACAAAGAACATAAAGTAACTAAAATACATACATATAAAGTAACAAAAGCAAATGAGCAACTCGGACTCCACTAAAAACTTTGAGCATGGACCAGGTGCAACGGTAGTGTGAGCGTCTTCTGTTTTTCTAGAAACACCAACCAAGTTGCGAGTCCGGGGTAGTCGAAAGAGGAAAGGAAAACTATGACACGTTGAACAAATCAGTCTTCATTGTGCAGATGGATACACCGAAGCGATCCACGAGTTCATGATGACGACCATAGAACGTCTGTAGTGATGACTTGTAGCAGCATAATCCTGTTCCAGGAGCCTATTTGCTAGAAGTCTAGCGCGATACAAGAAGCTCTGGCATAACGTATGAGTTGTGATATGAATACTTCATACGCAGGTGCTGAAGGGCTTTTGCCACAGACGAAAGGAAAGTTGACAATTCTGAATGAAAAGTCATCACGTTTGTCGTAATGTCGTAAAGTTTGGTCAAGTCTACTTCATAGTGGGTCTGGCCTATATAAATAGCTAGAAGCCGAGTATCCAGAAAGGTTTTCGTCTTTTAATGTAAATGTATTGATGTATTAATTCTAAATTGATACACTGTCACTTCCGTTTAAATTTATTAAAGTATTACACACGACGCGTAGTTTATTCGAAATGGATAAACTTAAATATAAACTTAACGTTATTTATACATCATTATACCCCGAATGGTTGTCGACTATGATTACATCTCTTCTTTTTTTTAAGTTAAATTTTAAGACATATTAATTAGATTCTGAGAGGATAATATCACGTTTTTTAAATCTTATTTTACATTTCAATGTTGTATTGAAGATGAATAAATTACGTGAAGTTTATATACAAGTGGTCGGGGGTTAGTAACAATTTTTCATGTCGCAAAATTTGCAAATTTAAAACACAATGAGCAGATGATACATGCAGCTTGTAATCATCAATTTGGTTTTAGAATGATTTTCATTTCTGAACCAACCCCTGGCGACACTATTCACTTGTTTTGCACTAAATTCATTCTCTATCAATACTATTTAATTACCGTTCAATGCAATCGTCAATTGAAGTTCATATGCAAAACATAGTGTGTTTTAAGCTGCAATCATTAAAGTTTTCCATGTTCAACCTACTTGCTTAGACAGAACGCTTTCATTGTTCAAAAAGTACCTTCTATAAAATATATATTTGCCAAAATATGCTGTAAATATAAATGTTGACTGTGGTCAGAATTTAACAGAGCATACTAACTTAATATTTACGTATAAGTATATAAGATCAATATAGTTAGTGTCAACATATGAGTGATTTTGAAATATATTACTTATCCATTGTTAAATTCATTGAGAAAGGGTTGTGTGTATTTTTTTATGTTTAGCGAAATTAGTTGTATGGGCAATAATTTAAATGAATGATAAAATCAGAATTCTATATTGTGTCCGTTTTTACTATGCAAACACTGACAAATATTTTTTTTTCAATTATTGACACTCTTATTAGATATTACAAAAAATGGACAGTTTATGCTTCATGAAAAGCGAAGCTTAAATTATCCTAAAAATGGCTAAACATGCATAATGCATATTTAGGTTTGTATGCATTAGATATCTAGTTAATCACAGGAGTAATCTAAGGAAGCAGGATTCGAGCGGAATCAAAGAGTAATCAATGGAACCAAGGTTATAGCGGTAATCAAAAGAATGTAATCCAGGGACATGGAAAACAGACATACACAACAAAGAACATAAAGTAACTAAAATTATACATACAAAGTAACAAAAGTAAATGAGCAACTCGGACTCCACTCAAAACTGGGAGCATGGACCAGGTGCACCGGTAGGGTAAGCGTCCTCTGCTTTTCTAGAAACACCCGCCGAGTTGCTCATAAACAGTCAAGTCCGGGGTAGACAAACGAAGAAAGGGAAACTATGACCCGTTGAATAAATCAGTTTTTATGGTGCTCATGGATACACCATAACGATCCACGAGTTCATGATGACGACCATAAAACTTCTGTAGTGATGACTTCAATCTTGTAGCAACATAACCCTGTTCCAGAAGCCTATTTGTTAGAGTTCTAGCGCAATACAAAAAGTCTGCGTAGTTTCGGCAAGCTCTGGCATAACGTATGATTTGTGATATGAACACTCCATACGCAGGAGCCGAAGGGATGTTGCCACAGATGAAAGGAAAGTTGACAATTCTGAATGAAAAGTCATCACGTTTGTCGTAAAGTTTGGTCAGTAGTTTTCCTTTATCATCGATTTCTAACTGTAGGTCAAGATAGGAGGCTGACTTCACAGTGTCTGTAGTATCCTTTATCTCAAGTTCTTTTGGGTAGATGCGATGTATCAAATCCCCGAAATTAGGATTGTTTAAAGATAATACGTCATCTATATAGCGGAAACTGAGATTGAAGGATCTAGCTAAACGATATTCTTTCTTTCCGATCAGATCAGCTATAAAGTCAGCCTCATAAGAGTGAAGGAATAAGTCAGCAAGTAAAGGAGCACAATTTGTTCCCATTGGAATGCCGACCGTTTGTTGTAAAACCCGCCCACCACACTGGACAAATATGTTGTCAATTAAAAATTCCAACATTTTGTAAACATCTTCCTCTGTATATTTGGAAGATGATTTGGAATTATTTCTTGCAAAGTATGAGGAATCTCTACCAAGAACTATATATTTGTATCTAGGTGTACCATCTTTTTTGGAAAAACAACGATGTATAATGTTTTTAAGTCGGGATTTTAACTGAGTATGGGGAATAGAAGTATACAGTGTTGAAAAATCATAGGTTTTAATGCTATTATATTCAGATAATAGTCTTGAACTGATTGTCTCCAAAAGATCTTTCGAATTTTTCAGGATCCACATTAAATTAATTTCACTACGGGAGTAACAAGTGTTGTGGTAGGACTGTAGACCCTCTTTGACAGTTGTGAGTATAGAAGTTAAAAGTTTTGAAAGAGGTTTAGTGGTACATTTTGCAGATCCAGCTATGAAACGTTGTTTGTATGGATTCTTGTAAAGTTTAGGAATCCAATACATAGACGGTAAATCACAATCATCGTCCTTGGTAGAGAGACCAAAAGAGGATAGCACAGATTTATGGTTTTCCACAATCTCTTCTTTGGAGAGAGTGGTAGCAGTGTAGGTCTTATCACTGCTATTATTTTGTACGTCTACCTCTGATAATAAACATTGGATATAAAACGTTTTGCAGACAAAAACAATATTGTTTTGGGCTTTGTCTGCTGGTACGACAACATATTTGTCATGTATAGTAGACAATGTTTTTGCTACATCTTTGAAAACTGATGTAGCCTTGGCACTCATTGACCTACTTAAAACTTTCATTCGTTTCAAAATTAAAGACCTCACGGCCTTCAACCACTCTGATAGAGAATTAATGTCTTCTTGTTCTAGTTTTATCCATTTTCTTGCATAGTCCTCGACGGCATCCATAAAAACTTTAAAGTTATTATTCTAATTTATGGAGCGTGGTTCACGGTACTTGGGACATTTAGAAAGGATATAACGCAGAGATTCGTTTTCGATAATGGTTAAATCTCCCGTAACGACGTGACCAGAAGGACCATACTTGAACGGAGAGGTTTTGCCTAGAAGTCCTCAATCTCGAGGTTCTGCAATAGCCTTTTATAATTGAAAACTTTGGATGCGATGGGTGAAGTATAGGAATATGAAATAATTGGTATGGATTTGTCTTTGAAATATGGGGGAATTTTGTTGGTAACGTTTTTGTGATGGAAGATGTTAGCCAAATTAATTGCATCTATATCTTTGTTGACAAAGGTAGTGGAAGAAATGATCGTTTTTCTTCATCTTGACTTTTCACACAAACGGGTTTAAAGAGTCTGTAGAAACCAATATCCAAAATGATGGCAACAAGTCTTGATAATGATGAGGTGGGGTCAGAAACAGGAGTGTCAAGACTTGTTTTATAAAGGGAGTGTAGTAGAGTGAGAGGTATAGAATAAAGTTTGGTTCTAATGTGATGAAGTCCAAGAGGTTTTTGTATGAAAGGAAGGAGACCATCTATGTAGACATCATGTAACTTAGGTGACGTATAGTGGCGATGGCCATGACTCCTTTCCCGTCTTGAATTTTTGTCAAATAAATTCATCAAAAAGTATATTTTCCAGGGATTATCACCAGAAATGGAACACACACACACACAC
This sequence comes from Perna viridis, assembly GCA_037379345.1. Classification (NCBI taxonomy): domain Eukaryota; kingdom Metazoa; phylum Mollusca; class Bivalvia; order Mytilida; family Mytilidae; genus Perna; species Perna viridis. The sequence continues at coordinate 7,570,269 of CM074513.1, forward strand.
ACACACACACACACACACATATATACACACACAAGTAAATGAGCAATTGGCACACTACTTAATACTAGGAGCATGAACCAAATGTATCGGTAAGGTAAGCGTCTTCTGGTTTTCTAGAAAACACCTGCGCAGTTACTTATTAAATGTATCAATCGGATAGATGAAGGAAAACGGGGAAGTTAAAAATAAATGCGTAACCAATGGAATTAGTAGAGTTCAGTATTTACTTGTTCTCCATTTCTTGTTATAAATTAATACTTTTGTCGTCATAAATATGAAACTGCAAAATCTACAAATAAATTTACTCATTCCGATATGTTATTGTTATTGCGAGCATTTGCCTTGATTAAATAATACCTATAAATGATTCTGAGATAAAGAAATATGGAAGCAATCCCGATGACTCAAAATAAAACATAACTGTTTTCATAAAACAAATTTCATGTACATAATGTACACTGTACGTGCTATTGTAGTATAATTTGATTTCAGAAAAAAATCTACTTTTGATTTCTGATTAGATAAAACAATTTGTCCATCATCTCATAGTAAAAATTCTGTTATGTGACTTTGACATCGAAATTTTTAAATGATTTAGTCGTCGAATTTTGATACTAAAATTGTATTATATATTTTTTTCGGTCTATTTGACAGCACCTTGATGCTCCTGGTGCACTCTTGAAAATAACTTACTATGCAGGTTACTGAGTTTGCACTACCTGATTGAGGTCATTTCCTCATAAACCGAAAAACTAGCATTGATTGGTCACAATCTGATGGATGCACTAATCCGATTTCATGACCTGTGGTGCTTTCACAAATAAAACATATTGTGTTGATTTGCATACTTTTGTACGGAAGTTTATTTAGCATTATTCATATTAAGTACGATGTCCCAATGTGCATGACCATTTTATACAGGTAGATTTTGAGTGTTTATTTCGGCCTGGAAAAAATATTTTTGCAAAAGTAAATTTAGAAGAAAGAAGTTTCAGGGTCGTTAAACATGGATCTGACAAACAACGTCATATCTTAACAAAATGTGTATGTGAAAATAAAAACAAATCCAGAGTTAATGGTTAAATCAACGTCCTGAGATCCCAATGGCATTCCATGTCGGAACGACTTTTGAAAACTGAAAAAAGAAAGTTAGGCTTACATGTATCACATGCTTGAGCGCAGCAGTGTTCAATTCCTGAAATAAAATGCATCGTTTTGAATTAAATTCTAATAGCTATTTTTATTGTTTTGAATTAATATCCTCTTTAGAATTTACAATCATATACAAAATGTGTTATTGATATATTGTGTTAAGGGAATTTTTGCGTATATGGGGCTAACAGATCGACTGAAACTCAACTTTGTACACTCAAAGCCTTATCAAGATATATCAAGTCCTGCATAAATAAAGATAGATAAGTCAATCAATTTCAAGTTAAAAAAATATGCGTCAAACAAAGAATGACATGAAAGAATCATGTTCAATGGGTTGATCCGTTAACCATTATAATATTGATAAATAATATGCAGCCAACGCTAACTTATATGATAGCTTTGTGAAGTAAACCAGACAATCCAGACTCCACAAAATCAGATATGATATTTAGTGTTTTTAATAAAAATTTTCTTCAACAAAATGAGCCTACTGTTCAGACAGAAGGAAGACACACTTCTCTTATAAATTTCTAACGACCTGGTTGTCATTTACAGGGATACTTATCGACAAAAGATAATCTCAAAGAAGATCAAGACTTTCTGTATTTGCCTAGGAAAGAACAACCATGTAAAATGTTAATTGATCTAGATACTTATATGACAATTTTTAAATAACGCAATTAATAGAAATGTATATCTAATCTTCGGCCCAAAAATTTACCATTCTGGTAAAACAGAAAATTTGTAAGCCTTTCATTGAACAAAATTTGTATTAACAACGTAAAAATTAATTATGGATACATTATTTTGAATTTGGGTACAAGGAAGAACAACAATAAAAAAACTTGAAACATTTGCGAAAGGATGTTTCAGCTAAAAAAGGCTATATTAAGGACATGATTATTTCAGCAATTAAAATAATCACACATTACTATGTTTTACCGTTTAGAGGAATGTTTTACCGTTTAGAGGAAAGACAAATGTGAACTTGAATATAGAATTGTTGCCTCAGATTTCTGTTTTCCAATACTGTGAAAGGGCTTTAATTCATGAATACCAATATTTGTGGATCAATGAAGAAACGCAAGTTCGTGGGTTCTTGAATTCGTTGGTTTTAAGTTTTTCAGTAAACACATCGTGGCGAACCGAATTTCGTGGTTTGACCTATCCACGAAAACCATGAAAATTCACAGTATACAGAACGTTTACTTGTTAAGGACTATTTACTGGCTACCATGCTGTTGAAACATTTGTATAAATCAATTATCCACAGAGAATATACATTTCATATAATATAATCATTACGCTGGAAAATTATGTCATCACTTCAAGGATTTTTGGTTAACCCGTGGTGTATCTACCCGCACCATGAAAAGAATTGTGTGTACTTTGTCATAGGTTTTTTTTGTTTCGATTAAGGCTTACTCACTGTGGAAGATCACAACAATCTATTGTCAAGGTCAAATATGATAGAATGACATGAGAGTTTTGCATGATGAGATGTGGTATAAGATTCTAGGTGATTCATTGGGGTATGAAGAAAATTACATAAGGCAAGAAGAATGTCATTTAGTGGAAAATAAAAGAAAGCTGGATTACCTTTCTCTCCACTCAAATAAACAAGCCAGATGCAGAACAAGACAACAAAGCTTGAAGCTGTAGCAACATCGGCAAAAGAGAGAAGTGTACATTGTGGACTGGGAAAGGTAAAATAATACATCTATCATCGTAGTTTCAGCTTTCCACAGATTCAAAAGCAAAACGGATCAGTATTTGGCATACTCTAAAAAAAAGTCCAGTTTCAATCACAAGACAAGCCCTGCATTGGAATCCGCAGCGAAAACGTGCAAGGGACAGCCCTAGAACTTCTCGGAAGTCATTCACGGAGGAGATGATGAAAGCATGGTACAATTGGCAACACCAACTTAATTTCATATGCGAAACTTTTCCACTGTTTTAATTTGCGATTATCCTCTGACCTTTATAGGCTGAATGAATCGTCGTGTATTATCGTAGACGGAGCTTTTAAGGTTTTTTCAAAGCTTTATATATAAAGAAGCATGTACTATAAATATTCATTTTGATTAGCAATAATACATTCGATTCAAGCTGATACCAAGCAAAACAAGTGAAACAAAAAAAAGTATAGAAGAAATCTTAAGAGAAAAACATTAAATTTTCCGAACAATACAATTATTTTTAGGGCATTTAAATAGTTTTGTCTTAATACAAAACCCATTACAAGTCTTACATTTCTTTTTATTTTATCCCAATAACAAAATATATCTTTCGTTAGAAATCTTAATTGTATAGTTTTTAAAATTAATATTTTGTACCCTACTTGAAGGATTATTTGTAGTATTTAGTTTTACTAGAACTTCATTTATTTTGCAAAAAAGCCCATTTTAAGCCTGTGTGGCCATAGAAGACCTCCGACCCATATCTTAATTGTGGCTATCTCGCATGGAAAGCATACATATAACTCCTTGGTTGCCTTAATTATGATTCACACACGTAATAGATAGAATATCACTGACGCCTACTTATGCATATACTACAATACTTTTAAAACATTTGCTTGTTTTGATGACTTTATGCATTTATATTTGTTGTACACTTTTATGAGAGGAAACTTCCGTTTTAAACTGAAATAACATATCGCTCAATATTAGTTTCGGGTTGAAGTAGGCCTTTAATTAATTCAGCTTACATTTTTACGACAAAATATATCTTTTCCTGGATAATGTTTATCAATAATAATGATTGCTGCACCGAGTCATTTCAAACACATGGGATATAGAGGCTATTTATGTTGAAAATAATAATGAATAATGGTTGTCATGCGTTTTAGATAATTGAACACATTCGTTGAATATCTTTTTTTAAATAAGACTATACATACTATGCCACCAAAATACATAACATGAAAGGTTAAGACGCATTCACATCATCAAGTCCAATCAGGTCGTCTTATTTGCTAAAACATGTGCCACTTACGCTTGAAACCGTAAAAGACTTGGGCTTACTCACAAACTTTTTCTATAATTAGGTCATTTAAGTACAACTCAACTGCTATATTATGTTTGGCTGATTGGGAAACACCGGGATATAGGTGTTATAAATTGAAATTCAATACAATACGAACTGTTCTTGCACAAAAAAGACCAGTCAATTATTGAAACATTTTTTCTATGATATTTTGACAAACCAAAACTACACAAAACAACCCCCCCCCGGAAAAAAATAATTAAAAAAAATCCAGGTATCAGGCTCGAAATAAAAATCAATTATTTAACATTGGAAACAGGAAACAAACGAAACAAAATGCGTAAAATGTCTTAATAAGCCATATAAGATCAACCGTTTTTTTGTTTTGTCCTGTTTTTGTTTGTTTTCTTTGTAAAAAAAACTATATTTTTACCTACAAACAACTTACCAAATATCTTACGTATCTATTCAGTGAAATAACATATGTAATACTTGCATCAAGGCTTTATTGAAATTTTCTGACTTATATTCCAAGCAGATGTACTCAAATGTATTATCATTTGGGAGCTCAATTTTGTTCTTTTTCTCTACCTGATTTTCCAAAATTTTAATTTTGGGAAAATAATGTTTTTCAACAGATTTTGATGAAACTTTCGGTCATTAACGCAATTTTTAAATATGATCCTACTTTCTGGTTAGACTCCTATGGAAAGTTGGCAAGGTAATTAAAATAAAACGTTTGAAGCTCTTTATGTTAGTCTTTGTACCATTAAAAATAATTTACATTGTTTTAGTTCCGCAATTACAAAGTAAATATGTAAGATTTGAACATTTTATCTAGATCGAAAGCATATATATATAAACATCTCAGAATGTGACGACTCTATTCGCTACACTGCTCCATTGGATCAAATTGATACAGGGAAGATATGTAAACGTATAGAAAGGTCTGAAAAATTCCCAACGATGTTAGAACTGTCAAATTTGCGATGCAAATTTTTGGTCGTTCCCTCCGCGGGACTCGAACTCGTACCGCTGTGACATCTATGGCAACACCGCCTGCACAAAGTCCAGCGCCCTAGACCACTCAGCCAGCTAGGCTATAACAATATAGCTTTTGCTGGCCGGGTCATTCCTCCTCGCAGGATTAATCTAGGGCTGTAATTTAGTACACGATGTATGGTAGTACGGGACAGTTCATTTAAATTTTATTATTTAAGATAGAGGATCCTCTATGATGTTCATTGGGAGAACGGAGAAGTTGGTTGAATACCTTAAATTAATAAGAAAAACCCATTCGGATTTGGTTTTGTTTCCAATTATCTTAAGGGGTACACTAGAATAAACAGATACATGTAAACCCCGAACGTTCCCAAAGAAAAACGAGAAAAAAACAAAGGTACCCAAATTAGTCTCTGCGCGTTTTTGCCTGATAGAATTTTGTTACGGCGTTTTACATGGTGATGCGAAGTAAGAGAGGACGTTGGATAAATCATTCCTGCTGGAAACGGAAAGTCCTTTTGTCCCAAGTTTTTGGGGCCCATATTGTAATAGATCTTTAATTTTCATGTAACAATTTTTAACTTCTCAACCATTTACTTCCGATCACGAGCACGTGCTCACTACATGACAACGCATTTCCATTCTTTATTGGTTCATTCATATTTTCTAAACATTATCACTTAACCAACTAATAACATATTTATTTTCAGGGAAAGGTGAATTTGTTCTCATCCAGCTACTTAGGGGGACCAGTACTAAAACACTTCCTGCCTTTGACGGATTTGTATTGAAAATTATATTTAAAAATGATGTCTGCTTCGATTATAGGAAGGATTAATTTTCTTTGTTTCTGTTTTGTAGTTCAGGGAAATGGTAAGTAATAATTACAACTTAAAAAACATTTACTTAGAGAAGCACTTGGAAAAGAACCTATGTAGCTTGATAAAAACGGGTTCAGAGTAATGGTGAGAACAAATTCACCTTTCTCTGTATCCATCTGCGCCATGAAATTTGATTTGTTCAACGTGTCATAGTTTTCCTTTTCTCTTTGTCTACCCCGGACTTGACTTTTTATGAGCAATTCGGCGAGTGTTACTAGAAAAGCAGAGGACGCTTACCTACCGGTGCACCTGATCCATGCTCCCAGTTTTTAGTGGAGTTGCTCATTTGCTTTTGTTTCTTTGTATGTATGATTTTAGTTACTTTATGTTCTATGTTATGTATGTCTGGTCTTTGTCTCTGGATTACATTCTTTTGATTACCGCTATAACCTTGGTTCCCTTGATTACTCTTTCATACGGGTTTTGTGTTATTAATATTAAGTTTAGTCACACTCAACAACATATTACAATATAACAAGAATATATGTGGTGAATATGTCAAAGAGACAACAATGCTACCTGGATGAAAAATGTCAGCTCAAGACCACCAATGCCTCTTCAATGCCCCTAAGCAAAGTTATACAAATATAAAGCACATGGAGCACATTTATGGTTCCTAAAATCATTCATGAACAATCAACATACCTTATTTTTATACATGTATCTGAAGTCCAATGGAAAACATGTAATTCTTACTTGCATATTCGTCATGAAAAATATGCTAATTCCAAGCATTTATCTTTCATATTTTTATCATTTTGATCATCAAAATATTTTTCCGTATTAACTATCGTTTCTGTACTATTTTTACCTTAACGTAGGCTTCCATGTTCTATTACAGTAGTTGTGTGGGAAAACGTTGTATTATACGGTATTGTGGGATGGGGGTTAAATTAGAAAGATAGGGAACTGGGTTAAAATATATTTATTTTCATTGAAGTTATATTTTATTAAAAAAATTGAAGACTTTAACATGTTTAAATATTGCAACTTAAAGTTAGTAATAAAATATAGAAGGAACGTCAGCGTCAAGTCGTTATCCCAGGATAATATCCGTTTTGATTACCCGTTCAAATCATGTTCCCTTTGATTAGAACTAACCTCCCCTTTTATTATATTTGAATTCAACCACAGTTTATACAGCTTTTATATGGTGGTGGTCGAGGCGCTTGTTGGCAACTCCCACACAGTAAGTGATAAAAATGTATATAAACTGTATGGACTTCAAATTTCATGTAGTACAATACTAACTGTTTTGAAATATTAATATCATCCGAAATTGTGGAAATTCATTAGAGAAATAAGACTTTAACATACATCGTTTATTATTATTGATATGTAAACATTATCGATCACCATGAACTCATTTCTACCAAGAAGGCTATTTACAGCCACGGTCCACGCTGAATTAAACAACAGGTACAGTACACCTGCCGTGAAACGTTATCGTCGCACCAGACGCAGGGTGAAAGCCTGTAGATGGGTGGACCGACCCACTCAGACAATTATTAGTTATGGAAGGGATTTTACATCAAAATATTCCGAAGGCCATAAAACTTAAAATCTAGTCGATTGCATATCGCAAAACAGAACGTCGTAAAGCAGAACAGCTAGCTAATTCATTTGGCGACTTTTTCATTGGAAAGATCGAGACCATCCGTAGCAATTTGTGGTCATCAGGTGAGCGAGAAAATGTCGACATATTACGAGCTGATGTAAAATATGAAGGTGTACCACTCACATCTTTTCATTCGGCTTCTATTGATGAAATCCATAAGATCATTTAGAAGACCAAACCGAAATCTTGCGAGCTGGACCCAATGCCAACATATCTTCTAAAATCGTGTTTGGAAAGCGTTGTCCATTTCATAACAGATATTGTCAATACATCTTTTACGGAAGAACATGTTCCGAAGATATGTCAGGAGGCCATTGCACGACCTTAAAAAGTCCGGCTTGGATAAAGATGTGTTTAAAAATTACCGCCCTGTGTCAAACCTATCATTCCTGTCAAAGATCCTCGAAAAAATAGTAGCGGCGCGTCTTGAAAGTAACCTGCAGTCCAATTCACTCCTTGACAACTTGCAGTCAGCTTACCGTACTGGACATTCTACGGAGACAGCTCTTTTACGAGTTTACCATGGCATTACATCTGCACTAGACAACAACTCGTGTGCGGTTTTTGTTATGCTGGATCTTGAGGCTTTATTGCCCATTTTCTAAACCGATTGGACAAATATGCCAACAACACGGCATCGAATATTACTGTTATGCGGATGATACCAAGGTCATTGAACTATTAGACAGCTGGGGTGACTTTTCAAGTCGCATTGAAGCATGCCTAGCAGACATTAGCAACTGGGTGCGATCAAATCTCCTTAATTTGAACCAAGATAAGACCAATTGATCGTTTTCACATCAAAACAACGGATTAAAGACTTTTTCCGATTGTAATCTTTCGTTCGACGGACCAGTTGTCAGTGATGTCTTCCTTGATCGAAATCTTGGTGTTAAATCTTTGGTTTCGAAAAGACACTCACTATGGAGAAACAGATCAGTGCAAATCATGCTTTTTTTCATATCCGAAACATCGGACGAATATGATTTTACATTACAACCGATGCTTGTAAAACCTTAATAAACTCGCTAGTAACTTCAACATTGGATTATGGAAATGCCACGCTATATGGACTGCCTACTAACATTACAAACAAATTGCAACGAGTCCAGAACACAGCAGCCCGTGTGATAACAAAAACGAGGAAACATAGTCATATCACACCGACTCTCGTTTCTCTCCATTGACTACGTGTGCGTTACCGCTGCCAGTATAACATTTAAATGTCTTTGTGACGGTGCTCCATCCTATCTACGAGACGTGGTCGATGTCTATCAGCTACACGGTCACTACGATCAGAGAAGTGTTCATTACTCACTACACTTCGCATCCACACCAAAACGTATGGCGAGAGACGCTTCGAGAAAGCAGCTGCTAGTCTGTGGAGTAACCTACCTGCTACTCTCAGGAATGAACTATCACTCTGTTGTTTTAACAGAAGTCTAAAGAGACACCTTTTTAGACTTGCACATCAAGATTTTTTTTACTGTCGTTTAATTATGGAGTCTCAGATTTTTATTAGCTGTCTTTTGATATTGAGAATTTTTTACCTGACTTTTACTGTTGAGATATTTATTTACTGTCTATTTATATTGCTATGAATTTGTACAGTATGTTTTATTGCTTTTTATGCATTTTTCAATATTTCATTATTTTTACTTCACATTTTTTTATCGCTGCATGATTTTTATCATTTTCATTAATTTTTAATTTCTGTTTGTTTCATTATTTTTAAAGTTGATAACGGATAATTTTTAACCTTCCATCAAAACATCATTTTAAGTTTGTGTAAATAATTTTAATATTTTATTTGGATGACTGATATGATCATTTAATATCTTATCTTGAATCTGGTTGGTTTTAAATATATAATGCGCTATAAAAGAACCTTGTGATGATAATAATAATAATTTTATCTTATGACTTCTAAATGAATCTTTAAATTGTACATATTAATCGCCTTTTGCTTTTGTCTGTCTTTGTTACAATTTTTTTTTTTTTTTCAGCGATGACTTTCGATAGATACAAATTTATAGAAGATTTTGATAGTTATTTGAATTTCCATGTGACTGCACTGACCTGGAACACCGCGTCGGAAGCTTGTAATAAGGAAGGAGGAGATCTTGTAGTAATCGACAGTGTCAAGAAACAAAAGGCGATTGAGGAAGAATTAAGATTCGACGGTAATTACAAAATGTACATTACGTAACACATTATTAATTGTTTATATACATGATTTTTTTATCCATTTTCATCATTTCTGAATTTTGTTATTGAACTCATCGGTGCTTGATTTAGGTTCCAATTTCAATGTTCTGAGTCTTGAGTACTTCTTGTATATGATTTATCTATTTGTTAACCTTGAACTCCCTAAGTATAATCGGTTCTAATACTTCTGATTAGTCGTTACTCCATGAAACACGTATACAGCATACCACAATTTGCATAAAATTTAATTTGTACATGACATGAATTATAGTACCAGATCACACGTATGATAACAGGCAGTGTGTCGGGGTGTTTATATACAGTGAAACCTATCTATAACGGTCCCTAAATAATTGGAAAAACTGTCTAAACCAGACAGGTTTTAAATCCGTTTTTATCAATATAAATGTATTTTGAACTTTTGTAAACCGAACACCTTTATAAACCAATCTTTCATTATATTCCCATAGGGGTATGGTTTAGGAGGTTTAAGGTATAGCCGACTTCTACAGTAAAATGAAAACAAAATATTCATTTCTTATTCGCCCTCTTCCCATAACTTTCATCAAAAGGAACTTTAGGCTTGCACTCCGTCTTTCACGCAAATCAATTTTCGTATTTTTGTTCATGCCTCTATATAATTATTTATACTTTCATTGTTGTACATGACAAGTTGAAAAAAAAAAACATTTGTCAAAATCAAAAACGAAAATAATCAAATCAAAATGAGTATAAACACACTTTCAAATTATCAGAATTTGAAACAGTTAAGTATTTACCTTGAAGGACACTATCTGATGCATATATTTTGTATGTAATGCCAGTATTCAATGGGTCCAGAGACAGGATGCTTTAAATTGTATTATTACCTTAATGTTCATTTCAAGAAAACAATGTTAATTGCTTTTCTTCAACTTGCCATTTCATACTTGAAATCGACTATGAGACTTGTAAGTGTAAAGTATATTTTCTATCTAAGACTTGTACAAAAATAACTTTAAACATTGTCAACTACAATTAAATTAATAATATCTAAATAGGAATAATTGAAGAATTCAAAAAGCACAAAACTCTAACAATGTGATTAATATACATGAGCTGAGATTATTCCATATGATAGGGTAGAGACTGCTTACTTTACACCTGCCCAAAACATTTTCTACCTACTCACCGACTCTTACAATATCAAATGGGCAGTTTCAGTGCACTAACAGTTGGTCAACTCTTTGTATTGTTTAGCATATTGGTAACGATAGAGTGTCATGGTTGTAGAAAAATTGCTGTTATAGAAAAACGATTTAGAATTAGAGACTTTGCATACATCGAATCATATCTACTGTTCGCTTTAACTATAAATGTGTTCATCATGTTTAAGGTACATTGTTATTTAATCTTAGTGTCAACAAAATGCAGTACTAATTTGTAAACAATCACAGGTAAGCACCTGGTCCATGCCCCTAGTTTTTAGAGTCCGAGTTGCTCATTTACTTTTGTTACTTTGTATGTATGATTTTAGTTACTTTATGTTCTTTGTTGTGTATGTTTGTTTTCCATGTCCCTGGATTATATTATTTTGATTACCGCTATAACCTTGGTTCCCTTGATTACTCTTTGATTACCGCTATAACCTTGGTTCCCTTGATTACTCTTTGATTACCGCTATAACCTTGGTTCCCTTGATTACTCTTTAACATTATAAGAACTCATGAGTCATTTATGTTGACATCTATATACATGTGTTTATATTTATTCATTTTAGTTTACAGATATTTGCTAAACGGTGCCGATTTTAAGATGTTTCAAGATAATGGGTGGATATTTCGACAAATGACCTCCATTAGTGTCAAATAAAACTTTATTTTTGAAAACTGCTCACTGTGCGTTTGCTATTGCGGACTTTATTTATTGTTCAATGAACCGTTATGATATTGAATTGATAATGTAAAAAAGTTAATGATCTTGAACTTCTTGTAAACAGAGAAACGTTGTTAAAAACAAATGATAATAAGGATTGAATTATGATTTTTTTGTGATTTGTTTTGGTCGTAAACTTTGAAGTACCAGTCCATATAAAATTCAGACACTACCAATGGGAAAGTGATTCATGGTCAAGAAAAAAACACCAAACAATCGATGCTTTGTAAGTCTACATATACTACATCTTCATAAAACGATAAGCTTTTCTGCATACATATCTGCACTTTTTAGAAAATCATACATTCATCTCCCACTAAAATCAACCAAAATGTAGCCAAATCAAGATTCAAATTCCATGTACGATCTTTATAATTTTTCTCTCAGAAGTGCAACAACCAAATGAAACCTAAGACTGGCTTTGTGATCAGTAACTCTCTCTGAAAAAAAAAGAAATAAAATAAATTCGGTGGGTTTTAGATATGCATGAATCATTCTCTGTTTGCTACTTAACTCTTTTATCCAAAACTTTTCACGTGCCTCCATTGTTTTGTTCTCCACTGAGTGTAATGTTCAATAATAAATATTATAACAGTATTAAACAGTTCGATATTGTGGTCGGAGAGTTTTAAGTGCTGACTGATAGGAAGAAAGATTTTTCTCTCTGGGCGCTCATGTGGCAAATAAGCTGTTTGTGATAAAAGTTGTATTGATTTTCCCACATACTGGGGTCTACAGATTTTACAATCGATGAGATGGATTACAAACTGACAAATGATGAGTAGACTTATATGTGGGAACAGCAATTGCAACGCATATCGCCATGTGGGATACATTCTTTCGCCGCTTTTAAAGGTTAAGCCATTTCGAACCGTATCAACACATTCTCGATGCTGTTAGGTTGTTGGAGGGCCATGACCAGAGGTTTGGGAAAAGGTTTGGACAGTTGTTGGGCACTTCAGTTAATTTCAAATGTGTATGAAAAATGTCATAACTGTTCCTAAAATCTGGATGGTACGTGAGGACACAAGGAACTCTCGATTTCTCTTTGTTGCAGTACTAGTATTTTTATTAATAATTTTCTTTTTGGAATAGACTCTACTCTCCAAAAGCAATTATTTATATTTTTTTTAAGAGCCCTCTTTAAATGGCCTTTACAGAAACACGGTGTCGTTATTGGACCCTTCGTATACGAAGATAATGATACAAGCAGATGGATGGCAGATTTAGGTGAAAAATATAGATGCTTATCTGTAAATTTTGTATAATTACCCGTGTCAATTGTCCCGTGTGTTAGAGTACTAAAATAATCAAGGAAGATGATGTTTGATGAGGTGACCTCAACGGTGATTTTGATAGTTGGGTGAAAGTTGTTGGTATGAATAATGAAGCTGCTAAAATTGTCATCGTTTTTGTTACATTTCATGACAACATTGCCAATGAAGTGAAAATAAGACATTGTATTTTTAACTAAGGTCTCCTAGCGGTTACCGCTCCAGTTTGCTCATGATGATGTAGGAATACAAGGGGACTATTTTGGTTTCAATAGCAGTCCCATTATTCTGTATAAAGATGTCTCTATTGAACTTAAAACTGTTGTAATTAAGGACGATGATGTTCATTTCAACTAAGCATTTTGTTTGTGTAAAATTGTGTTAAAGTCCCAAGCTTCCCTTAAGAATGATGTATATTGGTAAAAAGAGAGGGAAGAGACTAAAGAGCTTCCATTATCCATATGTACATTGTAATCGGAAGCGTATATTATATAAAATTGTTAGGTTAAGACTTCTACAAAAGATCGGTGGTAGTAATTCTTATGATTTTCCGTAGCGTGTCCATTGGCTGAGACTTCCAGTCTTCCCGTGTTGTCGTTATTATTGATCTTAGCCTGGTTACGGATCTGCAGGTGTTACGTTTTGAAGTTATTTTTAGTTATGAACACCATTTCGTTGTTAGGAATATGACTAGAAAGTGACAAAAAAAAAAGACAAACATTTTTTGTCCTTTTAATGCAAGACTTTTCAGAAGTCCTCATTTTTCTTCTGATGTAAGTGAACATGGTTTCTTAATCTATAATAAACACATTACATACTTGATGATTAATTTTCAGTTGTATTTTAGCCCAATTAGTGTCTTGAACACTCCTAAAATAAAGGTTGTAATATAATTTGTATTCGGAGTAAACTTTTTCTCCTACATGATTTTCTTTCAGTAGATGAGTTTGTATGATGTGTCAACACAATATTTAATAAATTCTGAAGAAAATTTGATTATTTTTTTCTGTCTATAATAAAATAATATAGTACGACTGGAGTATTTATCATTTGAAAGTAAATTTCAAGCTCTATCGAAGTTTTGTTGTCTTAAGCATTGATCATAATTGTGACAAAATGTATCCAAGTCCAAGCCATGATTTGTTAGAAAAAAATGCTGATTGTTTGGATGTCTAATTTTGCCTTGCTGTCAAGCAAGATTTTGAAAATCTTAATCAACCCTGATTTTTCACAGTTTTTAGCATCACTAGTGTTTATTAATTGTTAAAAAATTCTTTGATAGACATAGAAATAATAGATTTAATTCTTTCATCTTTTATGAAACATACATATGAATCCTTTGCACTTTTTTAGATTCCTTCAGTAAGGTTCGAAAATATGTTTTAGATTAATTTAGGTCAAATGTATAATCTCCAAAAGAACATATACTAATCTATTGGATATACATTATTTTTCATTAACTTCTAGTTTGTCAACATTAAGAGGGGATGGTATCAAATCTGAGAAATAGTAAGATATTCAAACGTGGGAATACATTTACTTCTATAAAAGAGAGAACACAAATGAGAAAATACATATTCAAAATTGAGTTAATTTCGTTTTTTATGGTCATAAATGCTGGTGAAAATTACTCATTGGATAAGATGTACGGGTTTCTTTTGGATTATTGAAATACAACAAAAAACGAATATGAATTTTCCATACACTTTCTAAACCCTGTTGTAAAAATATTGAAAAGTAATTATCTAATGATAAAGATAGATCTATTTCATTTTTTAACTGACTTTACTGATAGAAGCTGGACAAAGATGTTGATGAAACGTCATTTTATTGTAATTGAACTATGTTTTAAGAGAAAGATTGGTGGATAGGATTGAATGATTTAAAGACTGAAGGAACTTTTGAATGGATAAATGGAGCACAGCTTGGATACAAAAACTGGATGGCAAATCAGCCTGACAACATATCTATTGACGGTCATCCAGAAGTTGATTGCACTTTAATTGGAGCTGAACAGTCCTATAAATGGTTCGACAGAAATTGCAATTATTCTTTACCATTCATTTGCGAAAGGAATTCGGAAAGTATGCGTAAATAAAATGAAAGTTATCTAAACCGAACCGTTAGTAATCTGAACATCTGTTCAAACTAATAATTTGTGTTTGTTTAAATGATACTTTGGTTAACAGAACCAATTTTAAATCCTGGTTTGGTTTAGACAGGTTTCACTGAAATATTTATTACTTAAGCAGCACTCCAATTAAGAATCATGCAAAATGTGAAACATGGTTGGAAAGCCCACATATTTTTTTATATTTTGTTTGAATGTCATAGTAAGCAAACATTAATATGTCGTTTTTCATATAACACGTGTTCTTAGAAAATAAAATTATACAGAATGTGCCGTAGAATTCAAAACTAAGGTAGATAACTCTGTAAATGACACAAAAATACAATAGAAACTGTTGAAATATCAATGTGAATTATCTCCTAAGAGCAGACATATTGGAATAAATAAGAATACATTTCAAAATACAGACCTATAAAGCAATTTAATAAAAAATTAAAATATGTAGCCTTTTTTGGGGTGCATAACAACTTACCAAATTTGCATGATTCTTACAAAGACTGCTTCTTAATTAGACAGTGAATGCTTTATTAAAATAAAGATGAAACTTTAGTTAGCTGCTTTTGTATTGAGCTTAAAGTTAGTTTCAAAATAATTCAGGTTGTATTTTTATAGATATAGAAATAGAGGAAGCTAAAAACCGGTCATCTCTGCATAATTTTGTTCCAATTTGGTCACAATTTTACTTTGATTCCTCATAGAACTTTGCTTACAATTGGTCCATTTTAAGGATCTGGCCAAGTTGAGAAATGAAAACTTCTTGTAGTCTTTTGTTTTAAACTTAAATATAAAGGACTACAATATTCTGCACTTACTTTCTAGTTTTGAATCCTCCATAAATTAAATTTTCACATTTTTTTTTCAGAATGTCCGTCCCCTTGTTTCACCTATATGAAGGATTTTAAAAGGTGTATAAAGTTATTTGCAAGGAGTCTGCCATGGGACAAAGCTAAAATAGCTTGCGAGAATGATAATACTGGGCGATTACTTACTCTAGATAGTCAAGAAAAACACCAGGCTATTTCAAAGAAGATCAGAAATCTACGTAAGTCAGATTTTGTGTCAATATACTCTACATAGATTGAAAAAAAAATAGTTTTAAAGATGATTTAATTTACTTTGTTTAACGAACCAATCAAACTTGCAAATTTGAAATTGCCTGTTTGTAATTGTAAATTGTAAATCCATGCTCCAAGTTTGCTTTTGTTGCTTTGTATTTTTTTAGTTACTTAATGTTGTTTGTTTCTATGTCTGGCCTTTGTCCCCGGATAACATTCTTTTGATTACCGCTAGAATCTTGGTTCCCTTGAGAACTCTTTAAAATGACTAAGGGATTCATTGGTTTATTAAAGAATCTAACCTACGGTGTGTTTTGAATATATACTCCGAAGAATTTACTGGTATGTTTTTATCAGTTACACTAGCAGATACATGTACCTTCATCTTAACATATTTTAGGGGACTGTCCAAGTAGAAACCAGTCAGGTGATATGTTATGAGCGGCACATAGTATATATTTCATCCCACCATTTTATTTATTCCAATTTTATGTTAAACTCAATATAATGTCAGGGAGAACAGGCTTTTTCTGTATCGAAAATGGATGACTTAAAATATATGTTCAAACTCGATTGAATCAGGTTAATCATGAAGAGGTCGAAGAATTTTTCCCTTTCCCTTATTCAAAATTATGTGATGCTTTATCATTTCAGTTAATTGTAAAACAATATTGATTATTCTGTCTGTGTTCTCAATTCGATGAACAAGTTTGTTGAAAACAAAATACAGTATGTGCCACCCATAGGCACTGCAGCCTAGGTCTTCAATATACATTTTCTTATAGATTAATATTGATAATCCATTCACATACACGAATCCTTATCAATCATCAAATTTTAGTCATTCGCAAGCAATTGTATTTAACTCGTCGGTATTCGTAAACTACTCTTACATGTAACAAGTAAGTAGATATTCGTAGGCGTTCGAATTGATTCCTAAAAGAATAGAAATTTTGTTGACATGTCAAAAACCTTTACAAATGTCCACGAATCCATTTTGAAAATTTTATTCGTAAAGTGCTCGCAAACCACTCGTACCCATTCGTAAGGCAATCGCAAGAACCCGTAACGAGTTCGGGTTTGGAATGTTACTGAATACGATTATTACAAAAATACTACTATTAGTTTAGTACGATAGTTTTTCTTATGGATTTACGGATAAACACGATTTCAAGCGAGCACTTTGCGAATGTGTACGAATAATTTGTCGAGGACTAGGAGGGTTAGGTTGTCGAGTCGACGAATAGGACATAATGCTACATTTGTACCTGATTGAAAAGTCATTGATGTTCGTAAAACACTCGTAACTAATAAACCACAAGTATTTGTATGGTTATCGTTAACCATCGTTGATCTTCATTATTGTAAATTGTGTAAGTATTATTATAAGTGATCATTTGGGGAAAAAATGACTTAAGATTAATGGTCATTTTATGTAAAGCAAAGTACACAGTAAAGTTGATTGAAACGGCTGTAAACTAAAACTGTCATGTAACTTAAATTCATATATTAAAGAAAAGGCATTAAAAAGTCAGCACACCGGTTCTTACGGCAATTAAAGATCATATTGAAACAACTTCAAATGTAAACAGTCGTACAGCCGAACCAAGCAAATCTTCATGGAAAAATTCAACATCATATTCATTTGCATAATTCCGGCAAAAAGTCATCATTGGGACCGAAAAGTACAAATTTTGGCCCTCCTGAAAAAACCATTTTTTCCGATGCTTGAAAACGCTATTAGTTTATTGACATTGAAAATATGTCCTGTTTGCGACTATTCGGAGGTAAAGGGGTACGTAACTAGCGAAAACTCAACAACTGTATAACACTAGTACTGAAAACATTTTTTCTTGATACTATTTAAGCGCTAGAATTTTTGGCTAAATGATGACCATAAATGCTTAGTTTCTTCATTAGTGATATTCTATGGTGACTTTAATAAGAGGATTTTTAATTGAGTCAAGACAATTTAGGTTTTTAATACATATTTTGTAAGACTTATACTGTCAAAAAATTAAGATTGATCGTAATTCAAAACTAAAAGGAACCAAAAAATTATCATGAAATTAATAAGCCGGAAATCACGATGGATCTTCCTAGCACATGGACAACACAATTGGTGAAATGTACAATGTAACCTACAGAGCGATATTTCTGGGAAAGTAAAGGACGCTGACACATACAGTACACCCGGTCTATGCTTACTGTACATAAAGTAGAGTCTCGATTGCTCAATTTTTTTCTTCTTTTTTTGTGCAAATTTTTCACTTACAATATTTTGTATTATTTCTTGTGCTTTTTATCTGTTATCTTGATCAGATTTGTAACTGGATTGTAAACATCTAAATTATAATCATGGATTCCCTGCTTTGACTATTTTTACGAAGAATAATTTACTTTACTACTATCATGAACAATATAACCATGTACTAGTACAATTGCATAAAATAAATTCACGTTTTTCACTAGGTTTGAATTGGTGGATCGGAGCAAGCCGCAATGGCAGTGTTGATACGAAATGGACTAATGGGAAGCCGCTACAGTATACAAATTGGCTGACAACGCCCCCTTATTGGTATCCTAACCTGAACTGTGTAATGATGAGGTTCAATCGTGATAACAATTACAATGGACAATGGATGGAAGAGTTTTGTAACTCTACGTTACATTTCATATGTGAAACGTTTCCGGTGTTATAGTATACTATATATTCTGTTTATCATTCATACTGCTAGAACATTATTTAGAAACACTTAGTCTTTTATATTGACAGTCATGTGTGGAACAAAACAACATTGAACAATTATGTAGAATGAAGTACGACAAATCGTAGTTCATTTTGTTATAACTTTGGACAAAATATGTTCAAATATCATGATTTAGGTGAAGAACTAGTGAAGTCAAGAGAACAAAAGATATGATGTATAACTTAAATACAAGATAGTTAAGGTACATACTTTCTGAGGTAATCAAGGTAAACAAGAAAGATTTGAATAAGCTATGAAAGCCCTGACAACTAAAACATACAGTAAAATCCACGGTAACGAAACGATAACAATTATTCAAATTAAAACTAAAAAAGTAATATAATGACAAAAACACCTTTAGCCCAACATCTGACTCGACAGACACATGAAATCTGGAGTGTGGCTAGACTAGTTTATAAGGCCTGAAGTAGGGAGATAACGTTTTAATTTCGCGCAAAATTTGATTGCTTGCTAAGGGAACCCTATAATCATTTTCCGAGCCATCCATTGTCGATTTGAACGAACTTTATACGTTTATTGTATTGGATAAAAAAAATCACTGGGTTAAAATTTACCTTGTTCCACTCAGATAATAGGATCTGACAGATTTGTATATAGACTCTTAACGAATGTGAATAACATTACATAAAACTGCCGAGCACTTATACAATTAAATGGAAGTAATTAAACAAGGAGAATCAAAACATGTCTTTCGACGAAAATCTACAAAAGTTTCAATCTATGTATAACCTTGGTTCCCTTGATTACTTTTTGTAGAGTGTTTACGAAACTATTTTTTTTTCATTCGAAACACCAGTCACGAAATAACGTTTAAAGATGTAGAATTATGCAATTTGAAATAATATTTTATGAATACTTATGATTTTTGTGCATTAAACTTGCACACAATTTTGAGTGTGTATTTCCGAATTTTGAGTGTATTATTTTCGTTTTTTTTTAAGTGCGTCCTTTCATTCCTCTGTGCAATTTAGCCATTTCTGGTGCATGGTTGAAATCCTGTAGTGCGGAATAAAACTTTTGAGTGTGTACTATTAATTAAAACTTTGAGAATGTAAGCAGGTATTTAAATATTTTGACTTCAGAATAAACATTGTGAGTATGTAATTTTACATCACATTTTATTCCCATACTTTTGACGAGAATAGTGTGCTATTTTTAACACTCAAAATTTCCTTTCATATCACATTTGTTTACATATAGGGAGCAATACAATACTGACAGCAAAGAAAAATACTGAACCTAAACAAGTGACTTACTTTCATTACCTTGAACACAAAGTATACATTTTTGTAGTATACGATTAGTGTTCGATAAAGGGATTTACTAATTCATTAGTAAAAAAATTACAACTGTTCATACAATGCTTGCACGAATTAAATGTAAATAGGTTTTTCGACTATTCGATGGAAATAAAATGCAGCTATAGATTGAAAGTACAAGTAGTATTATTAATGAATCCCAATTTTGCCATGCAGTCAACTTTGATTTGGCTAAAATACTTGCCGTAGCAAAGAAAAAGGTGTACATGCAAGTTGTTATATTTTTGTGTTGCAATATATTGTGAGTTGTAATTCAAGCTTATTTGTGCAAACTATTTGAAGGAGACAGGCATTGTTAAAGAGTAATCAAAGGAACCAAGATTCTAACGGACATCAAAAGACTGTAATCCAGGGACAAAGATCAGACATGGAAAACAAACACATACACACACAGAACATAAAATAACCGAACTAATACTACAAAGCAACAGAAGTAAATGAACATCTCCACTGAAAACTGGGAGCATAGACCAGGTTCATCTTCTGCTTTTCTAGAAACGCGTGCCAAGCTGCTCATACAGGGTCAAGACATGGAAAGGCGAAAGAGGAAAGGAAGATATGGAATGCCTATCATTGTAAAGTATCTCATCCTGATGATTTGTGTTTTACATTTAAACAAAATATCATATTAAAAAGAATTAACTTACTCTTCACATACACAATATTTTCTTAAGAATCCGTTCGAATCTCCAAAATTTACAGTATTCGTAAAACATTTGCAAATCCTTACGAAAAATCACTTACGAATGATTCGTGAGTGCTTTTACGATCGATTACGCGTTTGAACGAATCACTTAAATACGATTTGAAAAAAAAAACCATTCTCTTAACTTATGGTAAAGCACTTGTTAAATGGACAAGTTCGCAAGTATTCGTGTTAGTTTTACGAGACTTGTAAATTCTGGAAATACTTTATTAAGGATTCGTATTTAGAAAGATCCGTGAATGTGAAAGGGGTATTACGGATACATACGAGCAATTTACGAATGCATAAGTTATTAATAAAGTAAACTATCTTTAAAGAATTATTGCAAATACAATATGAATTGTTATGATTTGTTCCTAGCTTTAACGAATAACTAACAAATAATTTGTCATAACCTAACGAGTTTATACGAAAATTCGCAATTTATTTTTACGAATGGTAATAACTTTGTTATGAGATGGCATTTACTCATATAAATTGTGGCCCATACAAATTCATTTTTCTCCAGATAAACTTTGACGGAGACGAGACAGGTCAAGTTAATATCTGTAGACAGTGATTTTCAGATTGCACTTTATCTGACAGTTACCCACTCTTATCTTGTTGGTCCCCGGATATTTT
Source organism: Perna viridis (assembly GCA_037379345.1). NCBI lineage: Eukaryota > Metazoa > Mollusca > Bivalvia > Mytilida > Mytilidae > Perna > Perna viridis. The sequence goes on from CM074513.1 coordinate 7,591,912, forward strand.
TCAAGTTACACACACGTAAACAATTTTTGTGCTTATTATGTTAAAGTATACAAAGAATTTTTGTGCTTATTATGTTAAAGTGACATTTTCTAGATAGTGAAATGTATAAACTATTTTCCAGTGTGTACGCTATTATCATTTCCTAGACTCTGTGCTGATATTTCGTGGGAATACTTTATTATACGGTTATTTCATTAGCTCCTTTAATTGCTGACCTATTCCTTCGCTCTTATGAGGCTGACTTTAGGTTACAGACCACCAATTCAACCAATGGGCATTTGGAACGTATGCAAAAATAGTCCTACGCAGAAATTACCCCTGTTCCTCATAGAGCTGTGAAAAAAGTTCTCATCTCATTTAAAAAATTTAAACAGTTTCTGAAAGGAAAAACATTTCTGTACATTTTATTGGTGCATTTTGCTTCTTGTGATGTGAAGCCTAATCTCCATAATAATTTCTAAATATACCCCTATCTTGTGAAAACACTGGGATTTCCCATGCTATATATAGACACTTCACTTCCGGTTACCAGTACTGCACTGCAAGTCTGCTAACCCCACATGCCATTCTGAGGATTGTGAGCTGACATATGTAGAATCATGCTGATATATAGTTCTCTGCAGGTTAAAGTTAAGGTAAAGTCCAGAGAAGCCATTGAATATTGTGAAATTAGCATAGAAGCCTATGGGAAGTGGAATTAGTAGTTTTTAGCCTTTATAGTTGTTCTGATCCGAAAAATAGAATATCGTTTGGCCAGATCCTTCAATCCCCAAAGAACTTGAGATAAAGGATACTACAGATACTGTGAAGTCAGACTCATATCTTGACCTACACTTAGAAATCGATGGTAAAGGAAAACTATTGACCAAACTTTACGACAAAACGTGACGATTTTTCATTCAGAATTGTCAACTTTTATTTCATCTGTGGCAACATCCCTTCAGCACCTGCGTATGGAGTTTTCATATAACAACTCATACGTTATGCCAGAGCTTGCCGAAACTTCTCAGACTTTTTGTATCGGGCTAGAACTCTAACAAATAGGCTTCTGGAACAAGGTTATGTTGATACAAGATTGACGTCATCACTTCAGAAGTTTTATGGTCGTCATCATGAACTCGTGGATCATTATGGTGTATCCATCTGCACCATGAACACTGATTTATTCAACGGGTCATAGTTTTCCTTTCCTCGTTTGTCTATTCCGGACTTGACTTTTTATGAGCAACTTTTATGGCGGGTGTTTCTAGAAAAGCAGAGGACGCTTACCCTACCGGTGTACCTGGTCCATGCTTCCAGTTTTTAGTGGAGTCCGAGTTGCTCATTTGCTTTTGTAATTTTGTATGTATGATTTTAGTTACTCTATGCTCTTTGTTGTGTATGTATATTTTCCATGTCTGGTCTTTGTCCGTGGGTCACATTCTTTTGATTACCGCTATAATCTTGTTTCCCTTGATTACTCTTCTGAACTAAGAAAGATAAATTTGTAAATGACATTAATGCAAAAGAACCCTTTTTCTATTTGTATCCCATACCCTAGGTTTACATCCTTTATTCAAATTTATAATAATACTTATCATATGAGTACTTTAGCATTGAAGCATGTTTTCATTTTGATTATTTTGAGTAGATGTGTAACTGAAAAATTAACAACAAAAAAAACAAACAAACAAACAAAAATAAAAAACAAACAAACAACAAACAAACAAAAAACAACAACAACAAACAAACAAACAAACAAACAAAAAACCAACAACAAATAAACAAACAAAATTAAAAGACTGGTGAAGCACTTGCAAGGACACACTTTTAGCGGCTTAAATTTAAAAAAAGACCCCAAAAAGTATCGACAGAGTACGTAATATACTGACAAATACGATGATTAAATAAATATGAGATAGTTTGAAAAAAAAATCCAACGAACACATTAATGCTAGCTTTTTATATGTAGACGATTCAGTTAAGCAATAATATTTTGATACATATTCAAATATGTATCTTGGGGAAGTTTATCTTTCTAAAATCATATGGTATTCAAATCATTGAGACGATTAATCGAAATTATCGACCGGTTATAACAACCGTACCCTTTATGAACATGTCAACGGTACATCTCTAGTTTTCAGGGGCGGATCCAGGATTTGAGTTTAGGGGGGAGCGTAAATTGAATTAAATGCCGTGCAAAGCAAGGCAAACATATTATGGGGTGAAATTTGTGGCGAATTTTTATTTTCTTACCGATTTAGGGGGGCGTACGCCCAGTACGACAGTCCTTTGATCCGCGCCTGGTTTTATTAAATATTGTTTAGGCGAAATTCAATGCTAAAGTACAAACAGCTAACAAAATAAAATAAGACTGAAATAGATGAACATGTAGTTTTAAAAGACAAAACTCACGAATGAACTACAACGTTCAAACAATTATATAAACCATACAATAACTGTACCTTTAAGAAAAGGTTGATCTCCATGTAATATTCTTGGCTAATTCTCTAATGTTCTGTTGTAGGTCAAATTCCGGTAGGTATGAATTGATTATTTGAGAAAATGCCATAGTTCCCTAAAACAGGAATCACAAGCGGTTAGTAATATTTTTTCATAATATCATTCTACGCGTTGCTATTTATCATCTCATTGTTAGCGTGTGGAGCTCCATCCCAGAAAAAGAAATGACAAAAATCGATATTTTAATGTATAATTTATAATGTGCATTCAAACGTACTAGTTTGACCATAACACAAGAACTGAATGAAAAACAAAGTAGCCATGTATTTTAACTTAGACGTCTAAATTGTTTAAATAACATTTAAATAAATAAATAATGTATGTTTTTTTTCGAGAATAATCATATAATTTAGATGAGTGTTTGTTTAAGGAGGTAGATCTTGGGTTATGGACACAACTCTTTCAAATCATTGGAATATTAGTATTCAGAATTTCATATCAAGCTGATGTAAACTTGGAATGATTTCATTCTATTTCAAATGAAAGCTTGATAGGCTTTGATGGCATTGAATATGATGCAAGCATATCATTTATTTCAAGAGTAATGTCCCTTACCCTAGATCGTCTTCCTTAAGCGAATGTTTTACAAAAAAATCACTGGATTGAAGTGTAGCCAGATCACATTTTCGAACGTGGGGACACTTGTAAGGAGATACTCATTCAAACATAATTTAATATTTCTATCATATTTTTGTTTTGCAATTGTTTTCATCGTATATAAACATGTTGTATATGTCTATATTTTCTTGCACAGAGGCATTGCAAACTCCTCATGCCAACGGTTACTATTGACAAATTCAACTCACCCTGCCCAAAAAACAAATCCACGCGATCATTTATTCACATGGCTTCTACAGATTCGTTTGTTAATTTCCATGGGGAGGCACACATATATTCTCCGAAATCGCCATGGTTTTTTTTATATCTTCATGGCAAGAAATGTCTTCTCCAGAATAAGATGGATCAAAATGGAAGTCAGTGATATGCCAAAAGTATCCTAAGAATTAAACCGCGAATTAAACCTGCATTCCACGTTTTAGTCAATATTCACAATTCCCGCGCGTAAAATGTAGGTACTTAAATCTAATGCTGTCGATATTTAAGTCCATTGTCGTTAAACTTGGTTCGATGAAGGATATCGGGAGCACAAATATGGCAAGTTATTGGAATGCATTCTGCAGGTTTGTCTTACAAAACAACAAGAAAGTAACTTGCCTACTACTACATAGTTATCGCTCGACTGGTTCAAATAATGCACAGAACAATGACGTAAAGGACGTAACAAGATTCTGTCGAATAAATTGACGTTAGCTTGACAGGACCTAGTATTTGGTCCGTTAGTACAGCGCAATCCATGTAAGACCAGTACAGCCCTGAAACATCAATGGATGCCGCATAGACGCATGAAATTTAAGAACACGAAGAAGAGTATACACTGGTCTGATGAAAGTCGGCTCTTATTTAATGTTACAGAAGGACGAGTTAGGGTTAGAGAGAAAAAATATACACCTTTTATGTCAAAAAAACAAAATCCCAACTGTCCAATTCGGCGATGGTTTCGTTATGGTGTGAAGTTGCTTCTCCCATTACTTTGAGTTACTGGGTTACTTAACAAAAGACGGTACATATGGGAGTTACTCGAACTAGTAAATGTGTCTCATTTCTGTCCTAATTGGCGGTGGTTTCGTTATGGTGTGGGGTTGCATCTCCCATGATTTTAAGATCTCGTAATCGTTCTTGGTAACTTAACAAGGGACAGTACGTCAGGGAGGTATTCGAACTAGTAATTGTGCCCAGTTCGAAAACCACCCACTGGCTACTTGACCATTATTTATGGATTATAATGCCATGCCGCATCATTCAAGATCAGTTCAAGCTTTTTTTTCAGGATGAGTCGGTAGACAGGATTCCCTGACCAGCAGGAATTTCTGACTTGAATCCAATGAAGCATCTTTGGGACCATCTTGTTAGACGCGTACCTGCGCTAGATCCGCCTGTTTAAACTCTACAAAAGTTGGGAAGCAGAATTACACTGCAAGTGTCAACAAGTGACACTTCAGAAAATCCGTAGGTTGACTTCAGGCATGAGATGTAGAATTGACGCAGTCATTCTTGCAAATTGCGGTAATACGCGTCATTTATCTGTCTTTTCTACTTATTCAAATACTGTGATACGATTAAACATTTTTATAGTTACGGCTGAAAAATGTGACTTAATCTATTGTTTTCCGATACACTTGGAAAAGACATTGTTTTAATGATGTTTGTGAAGATATTGTTCCAGTGCTTTTCCTATTTGAAAAAAAAAACATGGGTTTGAAACTTATTTCTTAATGTTTCATATTAACACAAAAGTTTTGTGGGTTTTTGACATACCTTTTTCAGGTTTTTACCAATTTGCTAGAAAAAATACAATTACGGTCATTAATTTGTCTCATCACGAAACTTAAGTTGGATCACCTAACATAAGGTTTATACTTAAAAGTGTAATATTTTAGGAATTACTATTATTTTTTTGCGATTTTTCTCATGTTGATTCATAAATATATACTCTTACTCCATGTCGCTTGTGGATGGTATATTGAAATCGCCTTTTCCATCGTCACAATTTTGGAGCATGTAGAAGAAAATGGAAATGAAAACTATGACGTGGAGAACAACTGATCTGGCAGAACGTATGAGTTATGATATGAAAACTCAATAAGCAGGTGCTGAAGAAATTGTGACAAAACTATACAACCATATACCAGGGACAAGGACCAGACAGGGAAAACAGACATACACAACAAAGAACATGTAGTAACTAAAATCAGACATACAATGTAACAAAAGCATACGAGTAATTAAAAACATTGATACTTCATATGTTCATAAACAAGATAAAAAATATTATTTTTTTTTATAACAAAGCTTTTGACAACTTCTCATTTTAACATCGAATAGACGTAAGATGTCGGTCATCCAACCACTGAAAAATTTCTGTGACTTATGTCATGATAAATGTGACCATAAACAGAAATATTCACTTTAACTTAAAGCAGCTACAAAAGTTTTAAGGATGAGTGACATTAGATTATGAGTGAACCATGATAATGCAAAATACCCACATATTCACAATATTATAGGTGATAAACAGACATTGAGTGTAAGACTTAGTCTTTAACTGGTTAAAAAAGTGAAAACCTTGACTCATGATAGCATGTGTCTACTGAGATGTTAAAATATAAAGGGCAAAATGTTTTAGTAAAAAATTATGATTTTGACGATTATTATCGCAACTTAATGAATAAACAAACATGCGGTGTTTAGGCTCAATTATATGCGCTACATTTATATAATAACTATAATTCGCAATTTTTCACTCATGTATGAAATATGATAGGGGATTAGCGTAAAAATTTAACACATTTTCAATGAAGTAATTAGTATGCGAACCCTTTGTTTTTGTTCAGAAAAACTTAGAAGGTAGCCATTTTGAAGCATTTTTGGGCAAACGTATAAGCAAACTATGTCATAAAAGTATCAGGCTTGTACATGTATGGATATGGAAACAGTAACTTTAAATAATTTCGTTTATCCTGCATATTGTTAAATACGCTAATCTCATTGAATAATCGGCTTTTCACGTGATGTTTTATGAGTCGATGAAACACATCTTTGAGCGATTTATAATCTAAAACAGTGTTTGAATGAAATAAATGAAACAAATGAAATATAATTACAAATAATTGAATGTTTTATATTTGATATTTAATCGTAGTGTAAAACGTTGACTGATTTGCTATGGTCAGCGCTTTAATTTACACGCCGAAGTTACATAAAAAATGAGCATTTAATTATAAATTTAAACAATGCTTGGGAGAAAAATGAAATGAACCATTAGATAGCCGTCAAAACGTATGACAAACTGAACATTTGCTTCTTGGAATATTCCTTAAAATTACGGGAGAAAATTTTGTTACAGACATCGTATACATGATGCCGAATCAAATATAATTTTGTGTAACACGTACATGCATACAACACATTATAACCATGATTTGATTCCAAGTTTATTGTTTAAACTTAAGCCTTAGTCCCGAGATATGACGACGAGCAAATACACTGTCAAAAGGCATTGACATGACATGTGGTTTGACTTTTGAATGGTATTGTTAATTCTGTACATGGACAATACTCCAAAATCAGTACTTTTTCATACTTTTGAATACCCGATTAACTACAACATCTCATTCAAAGCCAACCCAAAAAAACGATGTATTTCATATTTCAATGGTTTAAACTTTAGTATTTGTTCAATATAAGATACAGACAGATGTGTATGCACGCGAACGACCTTCGGGTTGGTAGTTCGAGCGTTTGTCTCTCTAGATAATAACTGAAAAGCTTGATTTACTATCTTTGTCTAATGTGTTATCTAAATATTCTACCGAATTCGCGGATAAATAGGTGGGGTCGTAGGTAGGAAACTCCCTTTTTGTGTCAATTTTTGTTTTGGGAAAACGACCATATTATAGTTCCAAAAGCCCTAATATACTGGACCATCTATTCCAAATCTCTTATATCACTTTCTAATATTTAAAGAGCACAAATATTTTAATATTCATATGTCAATTTCTAATAAAAAAATATAAACAATGAAAGTAATATAAATGGCTCCACCATTTTCATCTGCACTAATTATGAATGATTTCCCTTCTCTTCATGCTCTGTCGAATTTAGTTCTGTAAGGGCGAGTTTCGTCGAGTTACAATTGCTAACGGCAAAATTTCGTCAATTTAGTGTAAATCTCTAATAACACTTCTTAACAACAAAGCGGTTAGAAACATGTGAAATCAAAAGGCTCAAAAAGCTCTCTTTGTACCAAGATATTAGACTATTCAAGAGTTGAAAGTTTTATTCATTTTAAATTGTACAATACTAACTGTAATTAGAAATTCGGAAAAAAATTGATGACAGGGAAGAATTTACACAGACTGTGATTTAATCATCGGTTGTTATTTCTTAAAGAATCCAAGAATATTCTATACCAATACACTATAATGGTCAAATACATATTCAACATATCGTTAGTGGCCGATTTAAAGTTAATTAACTTGTAAAGCAGCAATACTCAGATTTAAACACTTGTCCCATTTTATTACCTTTTAGTAATTGCCAAACGATGGCAGTTAATTCAAGTATAGAAATCCACATAGATAATAGCAATAGCCTAATAAATTCGAAAGGGGAAGCTCGAGAGTACAGTGATTCCTTATTTGCCCAAGGGACTTTAATATGTCTGTTTGTTTGTTGGGGTTTAACGTCCGAGCAGCAATATTTAAGCTATATTCAGACGATAAACATGAAATTGATGATAAAATGAACATGAACTGATGATGAAATAAAAAAGGGATGGGACACAAGGACAATGGGGTCGACAAATTTTGATTGCCACTAGAAATAAGGAGAGGTGGGTAGGGTCGGGCAATTTAGCCTCCTGTGGCGGAGCCCTATGGTTCCTAATACGGGAGAATACCACAGTAGGGTTCTTTAACGTGCGAGGAACGTGGCATCTTTCCCAACACGGTGCACCACTATGGTTTGCGGTCAGGTTTTCCGTATTATAGTCTGTCAACCCCAGCATGTAACACGCCAGGGGTACCCCATTCTACCGCCTGGGGACGCATCCCAGTTGCTCTGTGAGCAAAGCGTCCTAGCCACCGTCTAGGGTTCTGAGCACTGTTTAGTCGCCTTTTACGACAAGCTTAGCCCTGCTGCAGGCCTATTCTGTTAACACCCGGACCTGCACGGGGCCCCAAGGGACTTTAAGTAAAACCGTCAAGAAAAGTAAACATCTTATATATTTGAACTTACCGTGAAACATCGCGATGACGCTTTGATTAGTATTTAGAAACAGTAATAACGATAACAGAAACATGTTATATGACATCTTAGGTAATTTAAATGAGTTTGATTGTTAACTTTACAGACCCTTATTTATAAAGATATTAGCTTATTGTTGTCATGTCAATATTTTACACATTAGTACACTCGTACGTGGTAACGGCTTTTACACGTTTGCTATTTTTAACCTTATATTGGAAAAAAACATACCTTGAAAAGTCAGACTATTTAACTGCAATAATTATATTTGTTTGTCTGCAGCAGCCACCAAATGTTTTAACTATATGTATTAGTTCTTGTTTAGATTATTCGAAATAAAATTCGTTTGTCACTACTGAGGATATTATAGCAATTCTTTAATAAACAGTTCTATTATTTGCCATAAATTACCTTTTTGAGTAAAGACATCATTTATTGTAAATTCGTTTCTAAACTTACAGAAATCCGTACATCTCAATTTTAACTTTCAAATACTCAAGTTCTTTTTGGAAGTTTGGACCAGAATGATAAATATTTTTAAAACATCTAACTTTAGTATTTGGAGCCCCATTTTATTTGCACAAAAATCGATGTTAGAATACGTAATCTAATCTTATCCGTTATCTACATTGAGGTGCTAAAACATACCATATAGACACATAAAATGATAACTTATAGTTTTAAGATTTCTATTTGTTTACTTTATTATTGGTCGGTCTTTCACATCGGTCCATATAATGTTGTATGGAGTAATAGGTAGTTATATAGACTGGCTCGCTTTAAAACTAAGAATGCATGGCAGTAATTTAGGAGATGTCTATAATTTTCTCTTTTTTCTTTTCTTCCAGAGCAAATAACATTTAAAAGGTATGAAATAGTAAATAGGTCATAAGGTCAAATTGCAATATATATGCAATATATATGAACGGGTTGGTTGCCCAAAAAAGTTCAATGATCATCAGCTGTGCATATATATTGCCTTTGGCATCATATTATAGAGGTTTCTAATAAAGACAAATTAATGGGCAACATGGAAATTAGAGGATTAAATCAGAATAAGAAAAACTTCATGTTAAAACAAATTCAAGTCAAATAGTTCGGTACATACTTTTTGCTTTGAAAATTCATTTATATGTGGTGAACTCACTACTTAGTCCAGCGGCCACAAAAGGAAACATTGACCCCCTTTGCAAAATTCGGGAATATGATTTTAAGTTGCTAAAAATTACTTCTTTTAGGTGTTTGTCCAATATCATCAACTGCTAAATATACAATTTTCAACAAAAATTAGGGTCGAGTGCTTGCATTTTAGTATTTTTGTTTTAGGGGTAAATATTTGTTTGGCTAGAAACACGTCAAAACGTAAAATATATTTATTTAGTGTGTGACCTATCTATTGCTTACATCAACCTCTTTCTCAATCACTTTAACGTAATTTGAGTTTCATTAAATTACTAACGGTTTAAAAGAAAATGTCTACATTTATACCCCTATCGATTAAACATTTACAATTGCAACTAAACAGAAAAAAACATTGTTTCTTTTAATAATGGATTATTTTGAAGTATAACTTGATAACAAATTAAAAACAATCATTATACAGTCAAACCTCGGTAGCTCGAACTCCAAGGGTCCATTGAAATGTGTTCGAGTTATCGGGAGTTCGAGAAATTGGAGTTAATATATTTCCTGATTTTTTTCGTTGCCGGTCCGAGTTCGACTTTATCGTTAAAAATTGCTTACTTCTTACGAAGTTGTGTTAGTTTCTGGATCCTTTTCATTCGCTTTCGGAAGATTATGTTGATTTGTGGACCTTAAAAATGTTGTGTTCGCTTTTAAAAAAGTGCAGAGTTCGAGTTCCTTGGTCAATAATTTGTTTTTATCTGATTTACTTTCATGCTGTCATCATACCGACTTCGGGACATTCTTAAACTTTAATCAGTACTGTGTTAAGATCAAAACTACCTAATTAGTGATTAAGTATTACCTGTAATTAACTAAAATGACACTGACTAATGATAGGGTTTCAGTTTTTTACACCTTTTATTATCCAAGCTGACAAAATGGTTGACGAGTTCGAGTTAGTGATGGTTATTCTCTAAGATTACTACCGAACTGACCGACTAGTCAATTCGAGCGTTCGAGAAATCCATGGTTATTTATATTGGTTATATAGGAGAAAATTTTGGTACTTTGAATTGTGTTCGAGAAATCCCGGATGTTCGAGCCATCCGAGTTCGACCGAGTGAAGTTCGACTGTAATTTAATTTCTGACTGATTAAAATTTATATAAAGGCCGATCGTTAATGACGTCATAATATCAAGGTCATATTTTGCCAATATGAAAAATAAACATCAAATCAAATTATTGGAAAAAGTGTCCCAAATCAATAATATGGTTCACTGATAAGAAAGTGTGTTTTTTTATATAAAAAAACAGCTATGACATACATCGTGGTTTATAGATTAAGTCAAGGGAAACATACATTAGTTTTGAGTTGATAAATGTATTAGGAGAATGAATATGGTGAATATGTCAAAGAGATTCCAACCATTCACCCATTATCCCCATTCATTTCGTCTTAGCTGTCGAATTTGGTATATAAAATTATTCCCATTTCGCCTTAGTAAAATTTGGATCGAACTAAGACGAAATGGGAACTTGTGTAAACATGTCATTTTAAGTTGTGTTTTTATTGCATTTAAACATAATAAACACATGCATATGTAAATCTTTGTATTGTTTGTTGATTTATTTATTCTTATTTTGTGAAGTGTTTAAGTGGTTTTAGTTGGGTTTTAGTCTTAATTTATTTTTTAAAATGGCCTTTTCATTTTCTGATGTAAATCCCCTTTTTCCTTTTTTATGGATACTATTAAAGAACAAAATTCAAAATAAATATGATATGACTGACAACTTTGATAGCATCTTTACTCAGAGAAGCATATCCAAATATTTGAAAGCATAAAACAATGAAGAGGCAAATTAAAACATTCATATTAAACATACAACAATGAATGAGCGAAATTGTAATAAAACATGATTCCTGCAGAACAAAATTAAAAGCAACAGAAGAAGACAGTATCAGGCTGAGGTCAGCGGGCACTATTGAGAAGGTTCATAGACCGTATATAATAATCTATATAAGCAAGTTAACGCTCAATAATGTGTGTACATGTTTAATAAGTACTCCGAAAGTAACTATTCTATCATAAACATATACAGTCATTAGATTTAAAAAAAAAAAATCATATCTCATTTTCAAACTTAATTTTTCGTTTTTTTAATAGTCCCTGAATTGTATGTGTACTAAAATATGAAGCAAATTATATATATTTTACTAGTATCTTTTTTAAATGAATTTTTATCAAGAAAAATTATAACTTGTAAAAGTATTCAGATATTTTGAATTAGTGGCTTAAAAAGAAAAAAAAACTATAAAACTTCAATTTCATAATTATTTTGCCTTAATCATTGTAACAACACCACATTTCGCCTTAGTACTTTTTTTACCTATTTTAACTGTAATTTACGGCTAAGGCGAAATGGGAACACACCATTCACCCCTCCCCACCCCCATCCCCTATCATTAATATTTCTGTGAAACAAAAATCATTCCACATCCTCAAAATAGACAAGCCAAACACTGATTTCGAGTTCTTTTTGAAACCCTACATTAACTTAGTAAATATATCTACAATATATATTATATCGTTATAAAAGCTAAAGGAAGGGCAAATGCAGCAAATTAAAATGTGTGTACTATTGTCAACAGTGATATTTTCGCGGCATTTGTATATCGCTATTGCCGCAGAACATTTTCGTGAATATTTCCTTGTAGAACATTATTATTTGATTTGAGATGCGAACGCAAATTCGACACAGTTTGAAGGTAGATTGTCATCCAAGACAAAGAAAACGGCGAAAAATTTCCCGGTTAACAGTATTGAAATGATGAATGTACCGTGACTTATTATGCCATCATATCAAAGATTTAGTAATTAGTCATTTGAAACTTTTTGTATGACTATTGGCATTCGAGTATTTTATAAGTGTCATTTATGAGTAAAATGATTATTAGAACTTTACGCCTCCATGGGTTACTATCATAACTTTGGTCAAGTACTTTGAATTTCAAGAAAATAGGTTGTTATAGAGATTAAATTTATCTTAATAGAAAGAAATGAAGATTCCAAAATTGAGCTTAAAGGGACAAGAACGCTCCATTATTCAGCTGTACGATATTTCCTTATCTTACCCACGGATTGTGACTGAACGAATAAAAAATGGCACAATAAAAGCAAGGACTCCACATACTCGGTAAAAATGATTCAAGATCATATTCCGAATATACCGAAGAAAAGGTTATCAAACATATTTGGTCATTATGGTGTATGCGGATTAAATAGGGTCAGAATTCCAGTGGAATCAAATTGTACTCCGCTACTAGCTGACCTACTCTTTCACTCTTATGAAGCTGACTTTATAGCTGATCTGATTCAAAGGATGGAACACATTTACACCTAGCCAGACCCTTTGATATCAATTTCTGTACGTTATTTAAATCACGTATTATCTTTGCAGAATCCAAGCTTCAGGAATTTAATACATCGCATTTACACAAAAGAACTTGAGATAAAGGACACTACATACACTTTGAGGGCAGCTTCATATCTTGACCTTCAGATTAAGTTCGCATGTAAAGAAAAACCCATGACAAAACTATACGACAAACCGGATAGCATCTCATTCCGTATTATCAACTCAATTTTTTCTATGGAAACACCCCTACAGTACGTTTAGAGTTTTCATACCACAACTTAGGCCAGGGCTTGCCGTAACTACACGGACTATCTGTACCGAGCTCGATTTCCTAAAACTGGGCTTCTGGAATAGTTATGGTGCTACAAGATTGAAGACTGATTTTTTTTGGTCGTCATCAGTTCCCATAACCTTTGTCATAAAATGTGTCACATTATAGTACATCGGTGAGGTTTTTCCACATGTAAACCTTAGTATTTATAAAAGAATTCAAAAATACAAATTCATGATTTGGTAAATTGCTTGCACATTTAAATCAATTCAAATAAAGATTTCAGTTCAATTAGAAAATACAACTGCATTTTGTTCTGATTACCACAAATGCATCAACGGTTTACTGAAGGTTATTGAAATTCTATAATTTTCGATACACATATAATTACATCTTAAAAGTAGTAAATTTAAATGTTTGGTTGCATAGTTTGTGCACATCTTAGGTAAACTATTCCCTTGAACTCTTTATGTAAAATACGACAAAAAATGTCAAATTTAAGGATGAATATGTACATTTTTCATTTTAATCTTCAGTACCTTGATCATATTCATTTGTTTTTTTCCTGATCCGATTTTGTTATTGAAATATACCGAAATGTGGAGTATAAATTGAAAGTGTGCACTATAAAGATACATTTTAAGTTCACAAAATTAACCCGTTCTTATTTATAAAACGTGAACCAAAAGTTAAAAGTTGGTGGATATATTGATAAAATATAGTTAAGGATTAATACATAAACAGATGCAATATGAGTGATTTGTAAAGAAATGTTATTTAAATACAAGGAATATAAAACAACAAAAACACACACTCAAATAAACAATAGGACAGTGATAAATGATAATGAAAGAACCAAACCCGTTATCACCATTATCTGCATGTGACAAAGGTGCTTTGTTTATCCACCATTTCTTATGTGTTCAAATTGGTCACCAACATAAGGGTTGAACTAGTTGTTGTCGTATATAATGCTGCGCTTGGTGTACATTTTATCTTAACCTATTATCTTGAATTGTCTAGTTGTTACTTGTATCTTGAATTTTCAAGTTGTTATCTTGAAATTTCAACTTATTATCTACAACTTTCTGTTTTCTAAAAAAAATTAAAATGAGTAGCCGATATAGACCAGAGTTTATTAGGTTTAATACGCTGGATTTGTGTAGTGGATTCGGTCCATGAAGGACAAAGGTGCATACCCGGCAACATCACAAAATTGTTATACGGCTCAATTGTATCCAATAATAGCAAAGTATATGAATTTAAACTGACATCAAAACTACCGGTTCACCTGCTCCATGCTCCCAGTTTGTAATGGAGTCCGCGTTGCCCATTTACTTTTGTTACTTTGTATATATTATTTTAGTCACTTAATTTTCTTTGTTGTGTTTGTCTGTTTTCCATATCTGGTCTTTGTCCCTGGATTATATTCTTTTAATTTCCGCTAGAATTTCGGTTCCATTGATTACCCTTAAATGAAGACAATAAATCGTGACAATATTATAGCATATAACACATCATAACAACAAAAACACACGTTTCTGCTACTATGTCTGCGAAAATAATCAAATTAAGACCTAAAAAATCGTAAGAATGGCTGGTTGGGAGGGAAAATAAATTTCGGTGTGCAATCATTTTACATAAATTATTCAAACTGATAAAAGCGAACACAAATTCTCAATAAATGTAGATCAAATCAAAAGAAAATACCTGAACGAATCGTATGATAAACCAATCAATAACAAATTATGCAAGTCCCACCCAATCAGGAAATCAATTTAGAAACCAACCACCGTAAAAACCGAAAACCCATGAAAAATATGCATCCAATTATTTACGTTGGACAATCAGTGATTTTGAGAGTCAAACTGGTACTATGTTGAATTAATTGTACTTTTCTTAGCAAACGAAATTTATAAAAATTTTATCAAAAAATATGTTTTTCTTTTTTCAGGGAGGGGGTTAGTTTCCAAAAATGATTGATTGATTTGAGTTTAAAGACCAAGCAGCAATATTTCAACTATATCTGAGCATGAAAATGAAATGAATGATACAATGAACATGAAATCATGATGGAATTAAAAATGGGATGGGACACAAGAATAACAATGTCGACGAGTTTCGATTGCCACTGGAAATTGGGATATTTGGGCAGGGTAGCATCCTGTAGCATCCAGGCCGCGGATACTGCTCCTGTCGAATACCAGAGCATGGTTATCTAAATTGTGAGGAGCGTGGCATTATTAGACACTTTGAAAGGGAGGGGTTCTTTAGAAAAAGGCGGTACTAGGACATTATTTGCAATTTATTTTCAATTTTACTTATGAAAATGACCCCTCCCCCTTGATCCGACGGTGTTTAAATCGTATAATAGACTGTCTATCCCGTCATGTAGCACACCAGATGTACCCCACGAACACCTGGGACAGGACAACACAACCAGTTGATCAGCTGGGATTATTAAAAAAAATGTATTCAAAGTTTAAGTTTTTTTTACTATCCAATGGGCAGAATGAAATATAATTCAATATTCCCTACCACTTAATTATGCAGCAATTATATGATTCAATATTCCTCCATTCACTTAATTACGCAGCAATTATATGATTCAATATTTCCCACATCACTTTATTATGTAAAATTTCTAAGACAAATTTTAGCTTTGGCTGCTTCTGAAAAAAAAAAAAATTAACTCAACATAAAAGAACATCCAACCCTTCGAAAAGAAAATGATCTGATCTGTCCCTTATTTGTGCCAAATTTCAAATAATGAAATAAAACGTAATTAAGACTCGTTTAAATATGATAAATGGTATGGTGTATACATGCAAAAAAAAAAAAAAAAAATTATATTATTAGACAAGTAGAGTAAAGATCAAGAGGTACCAAATGGTGTGTTTAAGGAGGTAGACCTAGGATAAGGGACATAACTCTTGAAATCAATGAAATCATATTAAATTTCACCAAAGCCTATCAAGCTTTCATTTGATACAGAAAGAAATCTATCAATTTTACTTTGATGCTTACATGAAGTTGATGTGAAATACGTTCCAATGATTCGTAAATGTTATGTCCCTAACCCTAGATTTACCTCCTTAAAATATCGCAATAAAGTTGTTCTCCAGTCACTTTCAAGTTCACAATTAACACAAGGAAGTGTACTTCGTCTTCAACCTCAAATTGACAAAACGGACGAAGTCTTTGGTTTAACGTGATTGGTTGTTTATTATAGTGGCTGGTATTAACTCTTACAACTAATGTAGAGTAACATTCTAAATTTAAGCTTAGCTATGCAACTGCTAACTTTGCGACGGAAATAGTGTGTAACATAATTTTCACTAACAAGGTCTGTATAGCCTGAGCGTGTTACCGTTTATGTTCACAGTGCTATTCGGTATCTCGGTGAACCAAAGGTCTTTTTAAATGCGTATTTTTACCTTGATTGAATTTTCCCTAACTATATACCGTTCAACCATACATCTTTAAATACTTGATATTAAAATTATAGTTCAACCATAAACTCGACACTCCACTCTCCACGGCTTTAAAGTTGTTTGTTGCAACAGAAAAATAAAAGAGGCCTCCAAAAATTCCCTTGGGTAAAATGGTAGACATTAAACTTTCTAGTAATTTATTAATCCTCTGTACAAAAAAAATAGTGTGGGGTTTTTATATATATATTGACCTTCAGTTCACATTAAAGAAGATATACGTTTTATCATTAAAATGGCCCCGTGCAGGTCCGGGTGTCAAAAGAATAGGCCTGCAGCAACGCTAAGCTTGTCGTAAAAGGCGATTAAATAGTGCTCAGAAACCTAGACGGGGGCTAGGCGCTCTGCCCACAGAGCAACTGAGTTGTGTGCCTCAGATGGTGGAATGGGGTACCTTTGTCGTGTTACATTCTGGGGTTGTCAGGCTATAATGCAAAAAAAAACTTACCGCAAACCATAGTGGTGCACCGTGTTGGGAAAGATGCCACATTAAAGAATCCTGCTGTGGTATTCGATAGGAGTTAGAACCTTTGCGCTCCGCCGCAGGAGGCTAAATTGACCGACCCTACCCATCCCTACCCTTTTCTAGTGGCAATCTAAATTTGTCGACTCCGTTGCCCCAACAATCAATCAATCAATCAATCAATCATTGAAATGATATAGTAATAATATTATTATTATATTTAAAACGTCTGTCTGTTAGATTAATTCGTGTGGTCTAGGTAGTTAACAGTGTGAACAATCTTTTAACAGTTTGAATTCATAAATGTATCAAGTTTGCCACTAAATATTTAATGATTGATTTATTTTATCTTGCATCTTCAAATATATATATAACACACAAGCACAAGTCAAAGGGAAAAAATGTTTTATGACTTCTATATAACATAAACAACAAAAGTGTAAACAGCATTTAGAACACATCTACAGCTATCAAAAACAAGATTGAAGTCTGAAATTCATGAAAACCTGTTCCTAAATATATTATGCAGTCCAAGCTAACAGTAGTCGTATTTAAACAATTGTCATCTCTTTAAATTTACATGAATTGCGATATTTTATGTCATGATCCAGTTAAACACCAATACCAATAAACATAAAATATTGAAATGTTTATCTAAATCTGGCAATTGGTCACAAATTATAGCAAAATTTCATTGCACTTAATATTTAGGCTACAGCATATTTTGATTTCCGAACAAAAGTATGTTCCGGTAAATCTGTACATTTATTTCAGGGACATGATAATTGCATTATTAACATCTTGATTAAAATTATCTTGGCGATTTATGTCAATTTTTGACATTATAAAATGATTGTCATATTTTATGCTAATTTCAGTTAGAGTTAACCAATAATAATTTTTTTTATCGATAATTCAATACAAAAGTGTATCTCTCAATTTTGATAATTTTTTTTCTGAAACTTTTTGAGAACATCGCGTGAAATTTACTTGGAGTTGAAAACAACTACATGTTATAAAAAAAAATCAGATATCCTCATCCTAGTTAGTTTGTATCCACTGTATAAACTTTTGATTAAAACATGCTAATTACTAAACATGTTTTCACTAATATTTACAGTAAATCAGCAAGATAACTTCTAAATTGCCAGGTTGATAAAAAATTTCAAAACAAACAGATAAGTGCCAAATTATTTATTGAAAATACTGATTTAATATTACAAACCGTGAATTATTGAAAGAAAAAAGTTTTTATCATTCAAAATAATCATCATACGTAAATGTAACATAATCTTGCATTGCTCTGAATTTTATGCAAATATAAACAGACAGAATCATCGTGATAATTTTTTTAATATAAAAGTGTATGCAATTTTATTCATAGAATAATTATTTGGATAGAATGAATTCAAATATATATGGTGTTGAGTTTCGAAGATCTCATATATGTTACCTCGCAAAAGTTAAATCTTAACGCGTTCTTGGCACGTGTGGTCATAGTTTGATTAGTGACGATAACCATTTATATAGGAATTTTTTCATTATCCCTTAATATTTTCAAAATGTTTTTTTTTAATTTTGTGAACGGTTGATTAATATTCGTGCTGTGACGTTTTGTGACAATTTGGCAGAAGCAGTTTTAAAGTGCAAGTGTAAAAATACAGATTTTATTTTACTGTGAATTATTGATTTATCATCACATGTAACATTCCGTAAAACACTGCTATTGTTATAATAATTTATTACCCAATTTTATTCTGATTACATGTTAATTACTTTACCTCACTGTAGAAGAGAATGAAAACACTATAAACCCGGACAAGAACATGATATTTGATATGTGTATGTTTAAAAATCACATTTAATCGTTTAAAATTCCTTGGCAACATTGCGCTCAGTTACATTCAGACATATTTATGTTTTAATGCAAATGTCAATCATCCTTTATTTACTAAAACAAACTCTATAGGGAGAGAAATAATAAATTTAATCTTCGATAAGACAAAATACAAATAAAATTATGACCAAAAAGGAGTTTACTATGAAAACAAAAAAATAAATAAGAGGAGGATTATATTCCCATTCTACTAATATATAACCATAGCAACCACATTGATCATTACTTAAACATGAAAGTCAAATAATTTGACAGCTAATAAAATACTGATAAAGTACCATATCAAATTAAGACACTTATTTGTAAATGCCAGTGCAAATAGAATAGTTTTGTTTTCAATCATCGGCCATTTCTTGCATTACATGTAATATCATATTAAATAAATTATTGTTGCAAATAATTTAAATTACAGACACATCACAATAAGGAAAAAATCACAAATATATTATGATACTTAAATATGCAGATATAATCCAAATTCAATCGGAACCACTCTATCAATTCCGTTACATAACGAAATATGCCGAGTAACTCCGTTTGACCCAAGTTATGGTTGTGTACTTGTATATGAATTAGGCATTATTACGTATATTTAAGCATTCAAATATACAATCTGAAAAATCTAAGATAATATTACCATTGTCACAATTCATGAACCAAATATGCAGATTAAAGTTCAGATAAAAGCACCACTTGATATAAGATATAAGTATTTCATTTTCCACATTGCCAGATTTGCAAATATTTCATGTCTATTCGCTCAAGAACATCTTTTTTTATTTCTAAACGATAGGAGCTTATTCTGAATACTGTAAAACATTTGTTTTAAATTCCAAAATACACATATGCAGACTCTGCCCATATTAAAGTGATCCATGGTGTATGCTATATTTAACGCAATGATATTCTTTTTACAAAGCATTCGATGCTTTACAAATGCATCATTAAAACGCAAATTTTACTTAAGTAACCAAACTATTCACATGGCTATCGATATGCACAAAATTAAATATTTTGAAAGAAAAAACAATTTTAAAATGAAATATTTTTTTTCTATCTCAGAAAAGGGTCGAGTATTTACTTTTAATGTTAGTATACATAATTCTAATTATTATTCAGCTACAAATATAAAGGCAAAAAGGTAAACAAAATTCAGATTTCTTTTCATCTACATGTACTCTAAGTTATCTCAGTCAATCTTGGGGCAATTTAAAGGTTAAATGTTCCATTCCTTACGTAAATTGATGTTACTAATGGTTTGTTTCTAACCAATCACTGGGCCTTATGGGACTACTTTAATTATGACATATAAAATTAAGTCAATCCTCTCTTGACCAAATAAGAAGCAAAACAATATAGGTCGAACTGTGTGTTGTCAAATAACCAATCGTTTCATTCACTAGTGTTCACTGGTTGCA
The DNA here is from genome assembly GCA_037379345.1 of Perna viridis. NCBI lineage: Eukaryota > Metazoa > Mollusca > Bivalvia > Mytilida > Mytilidae > Perna > Perna viridis. The sequence continues at coordinate 7,612,365 of CM074513.1, forward strand.
GCACTAGTTAGCCACGTGTTACATGTAAATTTAAAAATAAAATATTGGCTTACATGATATTTTATCATCAGAAAAAAGTTAAAGTTTGATTTTACAAAATTAGAAATATACTTTCCAGAGCCGAACATGTGTATTTTAGTCAGGGTTTAAATTAGTTTTCATTTGATTATCCTTCCACGTACACGTGACAGTCCCTTGTTTAGAAATAGTAATTATAATAATAACCCTTATCTTGTGAATTATTTTGTCATTATTCAGCCCATTAATGAATCGTTTTCCCGCTTATACACTAACATTATATTCCTTGTAACTACTAAGTACTATGATGTCAATGAATACAAATTAGTATGTTTTGCCACATAAAAACTGTTACACATAATTTATAATACTGTGGAACAATACTGGATATCTTACGGCGTAAAGGAAGAAAAACAAACTTATATGCAGAATATGCTATGACGTTTTATACATACTATTCAAAAAGAAAAAAAACTTATGCATAACACGTGAAAGGATAGGTGGTGTTGAAAATCACATGAAGCGATATTTTTTTTCACTTGTAAGAACATACTGTTTGAAAAATAATACGCTCCCGAAGGGAGCGTTTATGGTTGTATTATCAACTTGTTTCTGTATACTTATGGAAAGAAAAATCATCAATATCCGGTTTGTACATGCATTTTCAGGAGCTGAAAAACAGCATAATGGCAGCTTCATTTGCGTATACTTGTGTATGTGCGATTGAGCGCCAAACTAGTCTCGGAAAATATTTGCTAGTTTCGATAATTAAATACAAATTGAATCATAGTTTTCCCAAGATAGGGTTGGCCTTATAGTCTGCAGTATGGCTCCCGGATGCAAACGAAAATTACGTCATCAATATTACCCATAATTCTCGGGTCATAAAAATTGCGAAACGAAAACGAACCAAAACGAAACGAAAATAATCGATAAAAGAAAGAATTGAAACAATTCGATAAAATGAATCAAATCGTAATGAAAACATAATTAAACTATACTAAATGAAACAGAATGCAGCGAAACTTAATACAATAAAAGAAATGATAAGACGTTTCGCAAATTTTAAGAACCATAATGTTAACCAGTGCCGGACAATTCGACCCAAAGACATTTCGGACCACGAAAACCAATAATTGTTTATGAATGCCGGACATTTCGGCCAGTAGACATATCAGACAATGACAATTAGTATAATGTTTTAGGGCAAATATATATCATTACAAAATTTACCATACTTCAAGGTATAACATATCAAATAAGAGCTGACAAAAAATTAGTTTTTATTAATGTTTCCTCGGGAGCGTTAAAAGGTTTTACCTTCATCATATTACTAGAAATATCTTTCTGCAAAACAATATGGTGATAACATAAAAACATAAATATTTAGATACGACACTCCAAGATTAATCTTATGGTATGATTTATATATTGTTTAAGGAAAAGTTAGATTTTAAAACTGTACGGCTTTGTCTCTTAATGATTATTCCACCAAAGAGAATTGAAAATTTCTAATTGCAGGTATGATTGAAAGGTAATTAAGTAGCACTCCAGCTAAGAATTATGCAAAATGTGATTCATGGGTAAAAAGCCTACATATCTTTATTTTTGATATTTTGTTTGAATTGCCATAGTAAACAGAAATTAGCATTAGTGTTTCATGTAACCCGTGTGCATAAGAAATAACACTCAAATACAATAGAATCTATTGGATTTTCAATGTTGATTCTCTCCTAAGAGCAGGCAGTTTGGAATGAATAATTACATATTTCATGGTATAGACCCATAAAAAAACTTAATTACAAAAATAAAAATATGTAGCCTTTTTTATCACATTTTTCAGATTTTGCATGATTCTTACAGAGACAGCACTTAAGTACTTATAGAATCACGGCGAAAATGTCAAAATTGGAATTAATGAAGTGTCATAAATTGTCTGATTCTTACACAGAATGGTACTTAAGTATTTAAAGTATTTTCCCTGAATCCAATAAAAAATTATTTACATTGACCATCAAATAGTTACAAATAGATACATAATTCAGACAATAGTAAAAGTTTTAGGTTCCGCTTAGTCAAAATCTAGGACATTACTTGACAGATTATTTTTGAAGTTTTAGTGGAGTGCGAGTTGCTCATTTACTTTTGTTAATTTGTACCTATGTATTATCTTAGTTATTGTATGTTCTCTGTTGTGTTTGTGTGTTTTCCATGTCTGGTCTTTGTCCCTGGGTTACATCCTTTTGATTTCCGCCAGAATCCTGGTTCCCTTGATCACACTTTGTATTCACTGTTTCAATAATGTGTTTAATAAATCACTGGAATTTTGCTAAATGTTTCTTAACACAGTGAATTACATATAGACATGGTTCATTGTTTTATTTAACATGTTAATACAAATTTTGCAAACAAAATAGGTTTTTAATAAATACATAGCTTTTACAGGACATATTTATTATTAGAGATGCACATATCTTGTAATTAAATCTATTTTCGACGTCACCTACAGCACATTTTCGATTTGAAGCTTTTTTTTTTAAACTGCCGGGACTTACCCGCTAGAGTTGTTTCTATTTTATTCACTCTGAAGATCGTTTGCATATATGCATGAGGTGATAGTACCAACAAGATGCTTATTGAATGAAATCGTGCGTAACAAACCGTTTCGGGAAAATCCTACAATAATATCGCCATGTTGGTTTCTACGGGACGATTTGTTTACAAACGAAGTTCGTAAGTTCCCATCGAACTCCGGTGACAATCGTGTAATTTCCCGCTAAATTGGATGTGAACAACAACTGATTTGTCAGAGGCTTCTTACATAATGCTGTACAGTTTTTAAGTCGTTAAACATATCTATTTACACTGTTTTTGTGTATCAGTTACGATTGTAGGCAATTTTAAACTAGATTTCAAGTAGGACAGCCAGGATTCGTCGGTTCAGATATTTTTCTACTGTGAGTTAGTCACATGCAATGGACTTTTTCCGGCAGAAATTTGTATGTGATAAAACATGAGAGGTTACCGTTAAGAGTGCAAAATTTGCCTATGATACATGGCATTTCTTGCAGAAGCTTCCACGTTAAACAAAAGTATAAAAACATATGTTTACATGCGACAGGGACTATATATATGAAATACTAATTGTAATTTAGTCCCTGAAGACTTCATAGCAGTCCTCATCGGGGCACTCTGAATTTATGGAGGCACAGGCACTTGGGTGGATGCCTTTTCATTTTTATCTTGTGGAGACGCTGAGTAATCGCTTGCATTACTGTCATTATCACTGTATTGCATTGTGCTATGAATTGACAATAGAAAAGATCATGAACATGTAAATTAATTACAGGTCTATGAAAATACGAAGCTACTTCAAAATAGTCAGCTGACCTACATAAACAACTAGTTTTTCCTACCAACGAAATTATTTAAAATTTTAATAGTTATGCATTGAAATTTTAAAATGATAAGCATACCAAGTAAACCAAGTGGTGTTTTCTGTACATATATTGAAAATTGTAAATTAGTACTGGTTATCGGGTAAACAATAAAGCCAGTTAAATGAAAGTTCAATTAATGTAACGCAGATTCCGGAGTTGTGTCCGGTTTTCGACAAGCCTTTGTAATGCTTACGTCAGTAATCTGTAACGTCATTGTCAGCGTTCATGAATGCCGAACGGTTCTCAATAAATGAAATGTATGTAATTCAACATTTTTAACCTGAATAACACGGTATGCTCGAAACAAGAGAAGTGAGGAGAACGTGCAATATCGACTGATCTCTCAACTTGTACTAGTCTACGTCCATTCAAACTTGAGCTGGAAAAGGGGCCATTTTGTGGACTCTTTGTCAGTTCTGTTTATAAATCTCGCTTAGTGAACTGTTTCACTCTTCAAATTGAGAGTTTTATTTTGTTTTAGTTTTTCTTCGTAGGTTGTACGTTTTTTAAGTTCAGGAAAATAAATCATTTTTACTTGTAGCCGCTTTGTATGAAATTATATTCATAGGTTAAATCACCTTCAACATTTACAATAATATTACTGTGTAGGTAAACTATGAAACGCTAATTTTGTCTCCGCAGGGCAGTGCACAGGGTTTTCTATATTAAATGGTGATGTAAACTACGCAAATTATCTAAATATATGACAAGCTGGCGTTACTCTTAAAACAACAATTGGGATTTCTATTATCATACATACATGTGTGTGGCATTTACGGCTTTATTTCACTGCTGAAATGTGACTTTTGGCCCCGCATCAGTCCTCCTTCCAGAAGGCACTATGTAGTAGGTCAATGTTTGTCGAAATAATGCTGTCAAATAGAAAAATCTGGGTTTCCCCCAAGAGGCTTGATGAGAAAATATGTATATATTAATCCGTGGAAGTACGCAAATTAAATGTTTTGTTAAAGACAAATCACACTAACCAGTTGTAACGTTAGGAATATCGTAAAATTTTAATGGAATGGTCTCAAGTATAAAGGCATTGAAATAAGCTTCTGAAATCATCGTGCTTTTAACAGTTAGATATAGCAGTTAAAAATTCGCGAAATTGGGAGTTTTTGTCATTTTCCGAATTCGATTCATACGTCTCTGAACTTGCCAATAATTTTACGAATGACACATGTCATACACCAGTAGATTGGAAATTGTCTCTATTTCATTCATAAATTAAAATAAAATACAATGAGTTTTATCTGCCTAAAAAGAACCTTTTATTGTTTCCCGCCAAAAGAAAAAATAATTTTTGAACCATATTTACAGTAATCTGAAATACTTATCACGTTAATATTTTTTTCAAACTTGCAGCATGAAAAGGTTTCCACTAGCTGATGTTATAAACTCTTTAAAAAGCGGGGGTCACCGATCGATCAAATTAAAGTAAGAAAACATCGTACGACAGCCGCCGGTGAAATGTTTTTATATGTAAGAGAACGCACCTTCCATATGTCCTCGTACAAGTTTGTGTCTTCTTGTGGCCGTACTTTGTATCAAATTTGAAATAAAAATGCAGGATTGAAATTTTCAAGAAATGAAAAGCCAGGATCTATTATTGTCCTAATATTTTTTGTTCACATTAAAAAAAATATTTCGGCACTCTATGCCAAAACAAAAGTTTTCTAAACAAAAGGGCAGGACAAAACATTTGATCAAAGAAATTAAATTGGCAGGCCATCCTTGTCGGTAAACATACGTTCAATTTGTAAGGCTATATTATTTTGCAGGTGTTCCCACACTGATACTTTGTTGATTGTATTGCAAATAGACGACAATCAATAAAATGCATGAGATCCATAATATAAGTGGGCTAATAAAAAAATTTAAAGACCGAGCGAAGCAATGCAATATCCTCAAATTTCAAGGGAGGAGCATTCGCTGGATCCGCCCCTCTGAATCCGCGCCTGGATTAGATACTCCGCACGGAACTTTTTCTTAATTTTTACCTCGGTAAATGAACTGGCGAATTATGCTTTATTTGCAACAATACGGGACTATCTTTAATATTTCCCTCTTATAAACATCTTGTCGGGATTAGGAAGACTATCTCACATTCTCCAAGAAAAAAACATTGTTCCATATCTCCCATCCAATCCCCGCTAAAATGTTTGATAATCAAATTGGCAAAACTACCCCCAAAACTACTTCATATAAGTTTCCTCGTAATCCGTTGTGAAATAGTAGTCGTGAGTTTGTGTAGGACAGACGGACATACGTACGGACGCCTGTCATTTACGGAAGATTTTTCAAAGAGGCCCTTGAATCTCGACGTCATATTGCTTCTACTGTCAAAGGGAGATAAATCGCAAAATAACGACGTCACAAATTGACGACGATATAATAGTTTGCCCCATACGATGCACATAAACAATAGTGTGGTTTGTCGGGCACTTGGAAGTTAGTCGCAAGAGTCGGTATGGCAAAGTAAAAGCAAGAAAGCATTGATTAGATCAAGGATCTAGGTATTGACATACCTAGGATAAGGAACACATTGAACTAACCCTGACACTTAAGGGAAATATATATAACCGTTACAAGGATTTCCAATACATGGTTAGTTCCTTAACCAGTTTGTATTAAGGAACTAAACATTACGAAAGGGGACACAAATATTTCGAATACCTCGAATTACAATTATTTACAATCAGATGCATTACGTCAGGCTAAGTATTAAATCAACTACTTTAAGCGTTACGCCCATGAATTTTCAGAGCGGTCAATTTAGCGTACGGAACAGTACAAAACCATGTTGTATTTAGGTTAGAGCGCGAGTATGTAGTACGAAATTATCACTTGAAACCTAAATTTCTGTTGTATTTCATTTGCACTTGCTGAGAGCCAGTGAGTTACTCTTTTTGATTTATACAGAGTCAAACAGATAAAAGGTATTGATTAGTTTGTTGAGTTCTTACAAAGCTAGATAGTCTACTGTTATTCTTGTATGGTCGAATCATCTTTATGTAGATGCAAATGTTTACACAAGATGTAAGAAACATTATTACTGTATAATGCGTGAAGAATATTATTTTATGTGTTTGCATCTTCAATTGTACACACATTTTACGATGCTGTTTATGGAGGTTATCTTATATGTACATATATGTAAGAAGAGGTGCGTAATGGAATTTAATAAAATCGATTTTACTTCAGGGTTTAGCATTTGCAGTCAAATAGACATATGGTATTCATAGTCAGGTCTTCATTTAAATTACTACTATAAAGTTTCTTTTATTTATCTATTTTTATTCTTTTTTTTAAATTTTTTTGAGCGAGATACTATCCAGAAGAAATGATAATACTGCCACTGCACAAAACATATAGTAGAGAAAACTCGAAAAAAAACGAGTAAACTCAGTTGTTAATGAATATCAAACGTTAAAGCAGTACGAAAAGTATGAAATATGATAACAAGCTAAGCAGTATGCTTTCAATATTCAGCCTAGATTATAATGCTGCACTAAAAATATAATTTGTAGCTGTAGAAAAAACTCGAAAAGTGAAGAAACTCATTTGCTAATAAACATTAAAACGATCGTACATATTAGCAGCCTACATTTATTTAATATAAACAACAACAAACAAAGTTTTCTTTGCAAATGATGTATCTCGCTCTCTTTTCCCGCGCCTTTGAGGATGGACCCGTTTGGACGTGACCATTTTGGCAGAATCTGGCAAGATGAGAGGGGGTTAGGATCCTATAATTCTGCGTAGGACCATTTTATTATACACCTTTAAATAAGGCTTTATCTGTAACCAGAGCAGCCGGTACACGACTGGTACCTCTGTAACCAGGGTAACTTATTTACATGTGGCCTAACGTATGTGAGGATTGGGCTCCCTGTTCATTCAGTAATGCACAGAGGAACTTCCGTTATCGCTGTTTCCAGCGAAAACGCCTACTTAAGCTAATTTACTTCTCGGCGGTTTGTACCGTCTTCCCAGATCTCGTCTTTCCGCTTTCTGCAGCCGTTTTGCTAACACATTCATTAAGTACTGGTTATCGGGTACACAATATAGCGAGTTTAATGAAAGTTCAATTAATGTAACGCTGATGCCGGAGTTGTCAGCGTTCATGAATGGCGAACGGTTCTCAAAACCATCCCCCCATTCCCTTAACCTTTCACAGATACTTTTCTGCTGTTGTTTTCCTATATTTTTCAGCAATAACTACAGATATTGCAGCACAGATTTAGTCGCCAGAGGGATTGATGCCTACGAGCGGAACATTATCGAACATGCAGATACTTTCAGTAAGGAAGCGCAGTTTTATTGTGCATCGTCATTAATGATGTATGGTTTGTTATTCAAAAAATTCAGACTAGCAAGATGCCTTATTATCGTTTCTATCTTTTAAAACCTTGATACATAATCTCGCAAAGTGCAACTTTCACGTTTTTTTGTGAGTTTGGATTTGTCATTCAGAATACCAAAGGTACAAACTTATAAAGCCAAACGTTATTGCTTATTGTAGTATAGATTTGACTCTTACAGTATAACCAAAATTGCAGTAGTATTTGCCATTATGATGTTCATTTAATACCCAACATGGCCTTTGAATGGAAAACTGTACATGTCTGTTCTTATAGATATGTACAGAATATGAGATGACCAGTAACATTTTCTCAGAAGACCGTTTTTGACAAGCAACAAATTTGTTTTGGAATCTTCTTTTTTTTGCATATTCAGAATGCAATTTATACTTCCTACGACATTTTTTGTGTATTGTATTTTATTGCTATGTAAGTAAATAAAATGAAATTGTTAAAGTGACGGGCGGGTAAGATGAGAAGGGGTCAGAATCCTATTTCTGCGTTGGACCATATTATTTTATACCTTTCTGTGGTACCACGGGAAGGTGGGTTTAAATAAGGCTTTACCTGTTACCAGAACGACCAGTTCACGACTGGTACCAGTCGGAATTTCTCGTCCTCTCTAACCAGGGTGACTTATTTACATGTGGCCTAACATATGTGAGGATCGGGCTCCCTGTTCACTCAGTAATGCACAGATAAACTTCCGTTTTCGCTGTTTCCAACGAAATGCCTACCTTGGCTAATTTACTTATCCGCTGTTTGTACCGTATTCCCAGATCGCGTCTTTACCGCTTTTTGCAGCCGTTTTGCTAACACAACATTTCACATTTTATTGAATCTTTTATTAAAAGTACTGGTATGAGATCGAACGTTCATATGCACAGGTTTATTACTGAAGACATTACTGTATGAGTTGTAGTCATATTTTCACCATGAAATGAATGTCAACAGCCAAAGGATATTTCTCACTGATTCTCCTTGGATTGGACTATATAAATGTTCAAAACGTACACGATCTCAGTGCACAAGTATACATGTGTTTCCAACAGCAAGTCTCTTTAAGTTAGTTAATGTGTGTTTGATTCAAGATAGAACTTACGAGGCACAGCACAATTCAGTGCAACAGTCTTGTCCATATTTTCTTTTCATTGATGTATTTCTTACCAAGTTAATAATTTTATTTTGATAATTAAATCAGAATGCTTTTAAGTAATTCGGTAAATAGTATTTGTGTTGTATGTTATTACATCTGTCAGCTTGAGGTGTGAATTCACTACTCTGCGCTGTAGAGAATCGATGCATATTGCATGTTGTAAATGGTCTATTGTTAATGCATACGTGTATAATTTTGCAACTCCATTAAACACAATATTGACAAATATCTGACTCCATATATTCTACAAGTACATATAATAGTAAAATATGGCCACACTTTTTTGTCAACTTTAGTCCACCAATGAACATTTCTAAATGTTTAATTCAGATGAATTATTCTTTTATTGTGTTATAAAAGGGACTAATTAGTACATGTACTAATTATTATTTTTGAAGTTAATTTAATTTGAAGTTAAAATTAGAAGTAAAAGTTTATTTTCTGAAATAGATAGAAGCTTTACTTGACGGTAATTCTCACTTCCACATGTTCAAAAGCTATTAATGTTATGATTAAAACCTTCGGGTTAGAAATTCAAGTTTATAATCTTATATTCAAATGTCATCTTATATTTTAGGATCTTTTTGTGTGTCTGCCGGATATAATAAATAAATATAAAACAATAATCAAAGAGTGCCGCCGGATAAATTTACATGTATTTGCCACATTGCAAATCTTACGTGTCCATATGGAATGGACGGTTTATACCCACTTGTCCTACATTGGTAAAAAAACATACATCCCACTTGTCCTGCAAAATTATTTTGACTTATTAGATACTTATGTTTTTATAAAGTATTGGTAGTGTTATAGTCTTTTCCATTAATTGGCAATAAATCTGCATCTAAAGTACAACAAAGAAGGCAAAATGATATTCAATAATTAAAAAAAAAAGTATTAACTAATGTACAAAAAAATAATGTATAATAATTTATTTTTGTTATTTAAAAAACTTACTATATATATCAAAAAAAAAAAAAAACATTATTGCATAAATAAATGTTATAAGATATTATATATATATATATGATCAAAAGTTCTAAAAAAATATAAATAAATAAAAAGAAAATGTTGCTAACTTATTTACTTACTCATCATAACTTATTGAATCTTATAATCATCATAATTAAGCACATCTTCAAGTAAGTTTTCATTATAATGAGCTTGGTATATCACTTTAGCTTAAGTTTGGTAATAGTTGAAAATTATTTTAATATTCTTATTAGTAAGTAATGTTCACATAATTATTTATTAGCATGGCTTTGAATACTGTTCAGTATATGTATATAAGCATAGAGAAAATTGGAAAATTCATCAGTCAAAATGGCTAATGCTCAGTTAAACTTTGAATTCGTAGAGAACACCAAGGGTGGACAAAGTCTTGTCTACAACAACTACCGTTTCGAGATAAAATCACGACGTGAAGAGAGAGTCTACTGGCGATGTGCTGTTAGAACTTGTCCAGCAACTATAAACACTCTTAATAAAATTCCCATTGGCTTCAATCTTCAGCATAATCATGCATCTGACCCATATAAGCTGCAAGCAAATAAAGTAATGAATGCTATAAAAAAGAGATGTAGAGAAGAGACCGACCCTGTTCCAAAGATATATGATGAAGAAATTGCGAAGTTTGGAACACCAGAATGGGATGACGCCACTGAGCAGATGGTTGCAAAGCTTTCTACTTTCCAGTCTTCTAGAACTATTCTGTACAGACAACGTTCCCGTCTCTTACCCAAGTTGCCATCAACCACTAATGAACTTGATTTGCAAGACCAATGGGTTCAGACTTCAACTGGTGAACAATTCCTACTTGCTGATGACAACAATGGACCTAGGATTCTCGTTTTTGCCACAGAAAGGAACTTGCAGCATCTTACAAACAACACTACCTTGTATGGAGACGGAACTTTCTACACATGTCCTACCTTATTTACACAAATCTATATAATCCATGGGACAGTAAACGGCCAGATGTATCCACTCGTCTGGGAAAAGTGAGCAGATTTACACCAGATTCTTCAACATTGTGAAAGCCAAATGTACAGAGATTGGACTTCAGCTTCAACCAACAACTCTAGTGGTGGATTTTGAAACTGCAACTATTAATGCCGCTAAGACTGTATTTCCTGGTGCTACACTGAGAGGTTGTTTCTTCCACTTTACACAATGTATCTAGAGAAAAACTCAACACACAGGCCTACAGATTGCATACAGAGACATTGACGCAGTGCAGCTGTATTACCACTTGTACTGCAAGAAAGTGTAGAAGATGTATGGTTCAATGCCTTGAACGAGCTTGACAATGCTGATGTGAACATGGACACAGTTCCGTTTACCGACTATGTAACCACACAATGGGTAGAGTCAGACCGCCACATTTGGAACCACTTCAGTCATGGTGGACCAAGAACAACAAATCACTTGGAAGGATGGCACTCAAAGATAAAGAAACAGATACAAACTGCTCATCCAGACATCTACTCGTTCACCAAACACATCAAACAGATTCAAGCTGTCAATGAAGTAAACATCATTCAGATTGCCACCGAAGGACTACCAGCACGAAAACGCAGAAAGTACCGCAATATAGACACCAGACTGCAACAACTCGAACAAAGACTTCACAACAATGAGATGACAGTTTTGCAGTATGCTGACGCCGCCTCTCATCTGATACACCTTGGTTAGGTGATAATGAACATTTGGTGTGACAATGAACATTTTATGAAAACAATGTGATGTATTAGTGCTTATAAATGATATTTGTAGTGCAAATGTAAACATTTGTTATTTTCATTGTTATATTTATGTACGAAATAAAATATTGAGATATATTTTGCGTAATTTTTGCAACCTACATGTTTACAAAGAAAAAATAGCATTATAATGGTAACTCCATACAAAACTTGACTTTTATTTATATATTTTACAGACGACTTTACCTTTTGAATGTGGCTACCTTTTCACACAATTTAAAACAGACTATAGATAGCTCCCTTTGATCTTTTGTTGTGATAAACAAGCAATTAACAGGTAATTAATAACTACATACCTCCCACTTGTCCTACAAATTTTAACCTATATTTTACCTGTAATTAACAAATGCATGACAAGTGGGATGACACCGAATGGACATGGGCGGAGTTTCGTAAGTCTCTGGAGGCCAAGGATCAATCACTATATAAGTCAAGGTATTATTACTTTTTATTAACTTGATCCCTGGAAAATAAAATTGTTACATCCAGAACTTACATCTATTTTAGTCTTGATATACTGAATCATAAGAAAAACAGAAAAAACACCTAAAAGCAGCACAATACTTTGACAAAGTAATACATGTTCTTTTAGTGTCATTGTGACGGTCTTTGACCCATTTTTGTTGTTGTTGTGTTCAATATACATGAACAATTGCTGAAAGATCAGAATCTTTTTCTTTGGAGAAGGGGTAGGGACATTTTTGTTTGGTACAAACAAGTAGGTTAGGAAAAAGGGCAAACACTATTTTAGTTAGAGACTTACAAGAAAATCACCTGAGTTTTGTACACATATCATATTTATTTGTGGACAGCTAAGTTGCGAATTTTCAATCAAAAAGTCAAGACACGGAGAGAAAAAAATAAGATATTATAGGCTAAGTTTCACAACGTTGTTTTATAATATATAATTTAACAATTCCAATATCAGCATGATCAGGTAATTGTTCGTTCTAATAATAAAATCAAGTAATTGTACATTTTAAACAAATCAACCCGAATGCTATCATATATTAATCATCTAATAAATATCAAATCTATAGTAAATACATTGCCTTAAATTAAACTATAAAGGAGTAAAACAACATGGTGAACATTTAGGTTATCGATATAAGCAATGAAACATGATTGTACATGTAATAAGTTTAAATATAACAAGTAACAAATAACAAGACTTAAATTTTTAATAGGAACAGTTCAGTACAGATGTTGAAATTGTATCACAGATATTGCTTGTATCATAGGTATTGACTGTATCACAATTCATTCATATGTTCAAGGTGGGATAATATATTCATAAAACCTCACCTGCTGGATCAATGAAATCAGAGATATCGTCTAGGTCATTGCCATCACCCTCCCCCATTATCCGAAACACAGTAAGGAATAGTCCTCTGGCTGTCATCAGTCAGAATCATCTGTCACAGTAAGCCACACGTGGTCCGTCCATCTGCCAGAGCTTTTCCCCATACTCCCTTATCACATGAGTCTCATATCTGTCCCAGGTCTGACCATCAAAATGGGACTTGGCCTCCTTAAAAAGCTTTATACAATCTGATTTTTTGCAGCTAGTATTTCTACAAGCAACATAGCCTTTCTACTTAGGCTAAACCGTTTCGGTTGGATTTAGCTCACAATCATAAGGAGGTAATCGTAAAACCTCATGGCCATAAACTGATGCAATGCCGTCAATCACATGCATCGGACGAGGCTTGTTTTAACTTACAAGATCACTTAAATCAGCCTTTTCCATTTTCTTATCGTAAGGGACATTGTTCTTTCTAAGGCCATGCCAAGATGTCTTACTTTTTGGCACCTTTTGTTACGAACCTAAATTCAGGATCCAAGTGGCTGTGATACGGAGCAATATCCATTGCAATCACAGACTGAGGGAGCAATCTTGTGAGGAGGGTGTCCTAAACCACTCTGTAAAGTTCTCTTCATCTCGTCATCATAATCCTGACTATTCGTTTTAGATTCAAAGTTCAGACCACATCCATGGATTAGACCTTGACCTTTAGGCTAAAAACCACTAATTCCACTTTCCATAGGCTTCTATGCTAATTTCACAATATTCAATGGCTTCTCTGGACTTTACCTTAACTTTAACCTGCAGAGGACTATATATCAGCATGATTTTACATATGTCAGCTCACAATCCTCAGAATGGCATGTGGGGTTAGCAGACTTGCAGTGCAGTACTGGTCACCGGAATTGAAGGGTCTATAAATAGCATGGGAAATCCCAGTGTTTTCACAAGATAGGGGTATATTTAAAAATCATTATGGAGATTAGGCTTCACATCACAAGAAGCCAAATGCACCTATAAAATGTACAGAAATGTTTTTCCTTTCAGAAACTGTTTAAATTTTTTAAATAAGATGAAAACTTTTTTCACAGCACTATGAGGAACAGGGGTAATTTCTGCGTAGGACTATTTTTGCGTACGTTCCAAATGCTCATTGGTTGAATTGGTGGTCTGTAACCTTTATAACTAGCATCAAGGATTATTAATCTGGTACCTTTCACCGTAGAGAACCGCCATTTCAATGTGGCTCAAAAACTGACATGGAAGTACTGGGAATATCCAGCCAATCTCCCTTGATCACATGATTTGTTTTCAGCCAAGACTCATCCAAGTATACGATATTTCGGCCTTGTTGCCTAAACTTGCGTATCTTGCGAATGTCTGTATGACGCCACTGCACAATGTCAGGACGTTCTGTAATGAATCTTCGTTCTGATGCATTCTTGTAGAAACTGAAAAAGAAAATGAAATTTTGATAAGTACTTTGATAATTGAACCTCCCTCTTTTATTTTTAAAAAAGATCAAGAACAACAAATCTTGCAAAGTGCTGTTACACATATAGATGTTATAGGAGTGCATCATAAAAAACTAAATGACAAACTTGGTTATATGAATTGTGTAGACGTATCAGAATTAAAATCAAATATCTGGTTTGTATTTATAGACACACTAAATGTACTTACTTACTGCTAATACATGTTTCAGTATGCTAATGTCTTATTGTTAACAAATGTAATATATAAAATTTCCGGAACCTCAGTTGCTTCGCTGTTCTTGCCACAGTAGATACTGAAACAACAATATCTTTATCCTCCAAAGTTTGCTATAGTGCGGGAAAGGTCACAGCCTATGACTTCTGTTGCAACTCGTAAAACTGTTCTCCTCGTCACCTTTGTCAAATCATCCAACTTCTGACTGCTAAGAACAGGTTTTTGGGCAGTGGCCAGACGAATAGATTTCACAACATCTCGCTGACTGGTAAATACTATGAATATGTTAATGTATACCTAGCTAAGGAAATGTTTTCTGGGAAAAGAAGTAGCCACTTCCAGGCTTGGACTCCTGAAAATAGTTTTTCAACCAATTTGATTTTTGTCTGTAATTGTTTACTTTTTTCTGAATGCTTTCTTTGATGTGGTGTTCAACGTTGTCATTCATAGACAAGTGAATTGCACTAACGAGATACATTGTAAGAAAAAACCCTAATTCTAATTATCTCCCGTTGGAGTCCTCTGACAGTATTTATATTCCTTCATTCACATCTACATATGATACCCAACCTTTCTAAAAAAATTCTTTACAATACATTGAGTGGTTTTGGTGTCATAGTTGCGCTAACATGAAATATGGACAAACAAGGTGATTCCTTTATATCCCCTAATTGTATTTGCAGTGGGTATAATAACTTAAATATTCCTAGCTAGATCAAGGCAATATTGTACTATATAAACATCTTTTTTTCCAATTATGTATGAATTGCATACACTTTTTAAATTTGAAATTGAAATGTGTTGTTATTACCTGTTGCTCTAGCAATACGACTAACAGGGCATTTGAGGCACCACATTCTTTTTAAGTCTTTCTTCTATTTTAAAAAACTTAAACAATATCCAAAACCTGAAAAAAAGAATTTACATAAGTTTAAATAATCTCGATTTTTGTTATTAAAATACCGAGTACAGTATTACACTTCAAATGAATTTCTTCTAGATTAAAAAAAATCAAATACATTACAAAACAGTTTGATAGCCCACCTCAAAATCTAGCAACCATGGGCGACTGAGCAACTACAATTTCTATCCATAAAGATACGGTTACATATTTGACCAGATTCATAATGACACTTTTCAACCTTTATTCCAAAATTGTTCCATGAGTCAGAATACCTGCAATAAATCCTGGAGAAAGGCCATTTTATATTTTATTTAACATGTTATATCGTGTCCAGTTGAAAAAATAAAATTATATAATGTTGTAACTCGGTCATAACCATATTTCCGTTAGGATTTTGTGCCAATAAAGTATTTGTATTTAATGGGCACGGGGGCTAGGATCAGATTTGAAAGAAAAAGTTGAGATTGAAGTAGCAAGAAAAACAAGAGTCTCCCAGGAGCCTGAATCACTCAACTGTTTAAATTCTTGCTTTTTCATAGGCAATAAGTCTAACGAAGAGTTGTCCTGAATTTTGATTCCATGAGGACTTTGGTAGGACTTATCATAAGGATCATTCCATGAATTGAAAGTTTCATTATATCTATTATATTTTCCAAGATATTGGTTGAAAACTGCTAAAACGTTATTTCATTTTTGCCTTTCAAGGACAATAATTCTGACTAGGAATCGCCTGACAACTTTGATCTCTGGAGACTTTTCAGAACTCATAATAAGGATCATTCCAGCAACTGAAAGTCTCATTCTATCTATCATAGTTTTCAGAATAATGGCTGAAAACTAAAAAAAGTCATTTTCACCTCGTAAGGGCAATAACTCTTACACGGAGTCGTCTGCAACTGAAAGATATTGGCTAAACCTAACGGTTCTGGAAATATATGCAAAAAACAACTGTCTGATCCCTATGTGTTTTTAAGTAACGGCGGCAATGTCTTTTAACGATCAAAAATCCAAATAGCCATTTTGTTGAGGATACCCTAAAAAAAAAACAAAAACAAAAACAAATAAAAAAAACAAAACAAATACAACTTTCATTGAATTCTGTATTGTAGTCCCTTTGGAGAAGATTTTCGAAAGTAATAATATCGAAAAAACAGCAAAATATGCCCAAAAAGGGCAAAAACTCCAACAAAGGTCAACAGAATTTCCCCAAAATTTGACAGCAGATAAATACCATAAAAATGAAGAAAATTTGATCATAACCCACTTGTCCCATCAAAATTAAATTGTTGTACCCTTAGTGGTTTATACGTAGCATCACGTGGTACAATTTCTGGTCTATTTACTATATTCAGGTTATCATATAAATATAACGAAAATGATTGTTTTTATGACCCTTTATTCCTCATACAGGTCAATTCACCATCCCTAAATGGCAACAAATAATAAATAATGATATTTATAAATTCTAGTCTTCCTTCTGTTTTACAAACATATATGCGGGGGAAGTTCATTTTGTACCATTTGGTTTATAAAAGTGGGGTGTTAGGTTCAAATTTTGCAGAAATAAAAAAGAAGTATATATTATTGTCTTAATATTTTTTGTATATATGTATATATTTATATTTTTTACAGCAAGACCTATAGTTTTCTCAAAATAAAAAAGACAAGATATAAAATTCGAACTTAGCCACATATAAATTAAACGGATTGAAAAGTTCATTATAGACTGACAGTTTTCGTATGTTGAAATTTTTAGTATGTAAGTTTCATATGTATAATGAGGAGATTTGGTGGTGAGAAATTCAAACATGTTTTAATGTTGCAAAAAAATTACTAATCAATCCGATCAGCACGACTATACTGGTGATGCTATGTACCCAATGTTCTCTAAAAATGGCGGGAGAAGGGGAGGTAACTATATAATAGTTACTTTTTGACGATATTTGTGTGAATTGTTGCTTTACAAATTAACAGTGGTTGATCAAGAAAAATGATTTCTGTTGGCTGGCCTGGGATGGGGGTCTTGTGATTTTCACCCTTTTTTTAATTAACCTAATTTTTCTAGTATAAGTGGTCTAATATTTAAGAATATTATTTAAAATTGAAACTGAAAAGGTGCATTTTTTTATATCAAATTTCCATTGGAAATTTTATCATGCAGAAAAAGTAACATAAAATGAGTGCTTTACTTTATCATTACAGAAATATGTAAAGTTATAATACCTATGAAATGAGAATTCATATTCCAAACAAAAAAAGTTCTTAGTATAATTTTTGACATGAGCAGCATTTATAATATAGGGCATGCTTATCAGGTTCTCCGTTAAACCTATGCTTGCTCTTAATTTCTTGTCCATCAAATGTAAGAAGGCAGTCTAATGATTGGACAAAACTAAACGTGTAGTTTTTAGGATGATATTTTGCAAGATTCAATCACTTTATGACTTTGTGAATTACGGGTATGTAGCAACACTTACGTCATAGGTTATGGAGTGATCATTTGATTCTGAGGAGGCTTGCGGGTTGAGAATATTTATTTTTTTTTAAATTTTGCAGGTCGTTTTCAACCATATTGTGGAAAGATTATTTAATGCCATTTAGGAGTATGAAGTATTTTGACTGAAGTCAGAAGATATATTTATTTTTAGTATAGGAGATAATAGACTATAATTTTTATTTTCACCAATGTCAGGGCCAGAATATTTATCTCCAAAAACTGCACCCCAACTCAGAATAAAAGTTTTCTCCTCACTGTACTAGAAATGCACGTAATAGATTTAGTGATATGATACATATATGACATCATTTTCAAACTACAGTGTTTTGTTTGAAAATGTTTCATACAGGTCTTTATTTTAAAATATGACAGATTCTGTATGTATTTGTATTATCAATATTTAAACACAGTCTTGTTTAAAAATGGGGAGGGGGTTCCATATTAATTTGTTATTAATGCCTGTGATTCATTAAAGCTACAACTCGTCTGATAAGTCTCCCAGTTTTGATTCCTTCCTGATTTTATTATTTATGATTGATTAGGAAACGCTGTATTGCTAGTAATTCAGTTAACAGAATATCGTCAATATTGAAATTTGTTTTTAGAAATTCTCTGTCTCAAAATTTTTCCTCTTTTGTACCATTTTCACACGCTGCTGCTGCTTTGCTATCTTCTCAATCTGAATAACCAAAACAATCGTCTGCTTGATCAATTTCTCGGCATTGTACGTTGTAGAATATATCCGAACTAGAGCAGAAATGCATTCTGGGTTCTTCGGTTAATGAACAAACCATTTAAGCGTAAACAACATCTCCTGGCATCCCGATCGCTGTAAGCATTGCCGACTTTTGACAATGTAAATATTAGGACCTAGAATTAAAATCTCACCGAAATTTAACCACACTGCTTCATCGGATCAAATTGATACAGGGAAGATAAAGTAAGAAGTATAGAAAGGTATGAAAAATTCCCAAAGATATTAGAACTGTCAAATTTGCGATGCAAATTTTTGGTCGTTCCCTCGTTTATAGCCTTGCTGGCCGAGTGGTCTAGGGCACTGGACTTTGTGCAGGCGGTGTTGCCATAGATGTCACAGCGGTACAAGTTCGAGTCCACCGGAGGGAACGACCAAAAATTTGACAGTTCTAACATCGTTGGGAATTTTTCAGACCTTTCTATACGTTTACATATCTTCCCTGTATCAATTTGATCCGATGGAGCAGTGTAGTGAATAGAGTCGTCACATTATGAGTGTAGTGAATAGAGTCGTCACATTCTGAGACTTTCATACACACTCAGTTTATTTAAGGCACTGAAGAAGGTCATTTGTTGACTGAAAATTTTGCCCATTATATATTTTATTATAGTGTGTTAACATCGTTATCGGTATCGTTGTACAATCCTTTAGACTTATATATATATTATATATATATATAATGTAGACACATACATATTTATAAAACTATAGTTCAAAGTTACGTTTAATGCATACTCTACATGATGAATGAAAACAATTTGGAATGTCCTATATATTGACTAACGTGGAAACTTAAGATGCAATTCAAAAACCGAATCTATGTAAATCACACAATGAACCGGATTTAACAACAATCGAATCTATTGAATTATTCAAGAAAAGCGCATTACTTGAACCAACATCTGTTTGCAATGAGCTATAACTCAGTCATTTGTAGAGGTCAGTAAAATTACTGAGTTTTTCAACTGAGACCAACATTTTTATGTCCAGGTGTTCTAACGAGACTATTTGGTCCATTATTCTAACGACGCCAGTAGTTTTGTAGTATAGTAAAATATACAGACGATGATTTCACTTGTCAAATTTATTCGAAGTGAAATACAGTCCGAATTTCCTCTGACCCTGCAACCCTCCTCTATTTAGTTTGATATTGATATGTCCCGTTGTGATCAGAATGATATGCTTTACAAAAAGTTGGAGATTCAGTGGCAAAGCGGAGTATCGTCTTTCAACCGCTTCGTACGGCTTTCGAGATTAAATCGTGCATGTCACATCTACCTAGTTGGATCCCGGAATCATTTTCCTGTATACTAATACCATATGTCTTTAAAAATTACATTTGTATTGAAGTTTTGAAGACAGACCCTGCTTTGTTGACATTTTGAATCGTAATACATGTTTAGTTGCGTGAGACGAGAGTAGACTGAGCTTATCATTTTGTTCGGGATGGAGCAGACACGATTATGAAAACCGAAATCCAACAGAATATTTCATAATTCCAGCGAAAATGTACTTGTCTGCTACCGTTCTGTTCCAAAAAAAAAAACGATACCCAGGCTGACTCTAGCCAAGTTTTTCAAACTATACATGTAGTACATTTACTGATGTAATACTATTTGCTTCTATTAATTATATCGTGACTTTATCAACTGCACTGCTGAAGCTGTTTTAGGCTTTTTTTTCTGTTATTGCATTTCACATAAAACGTACTTCTAACCCATTTGTATGTATTAGCCTGTTCTCATTTTTCTCATATCCAGGAAGTATCTTTTTCCCTATAACTTGTACAACCTTACCGCGGGAATGCTTGGTACTTTCCTTTTTCGTCATAACGTAATGATTTTGGGGTTAACTAGCATTACAATCTGTCAAACTTTTTTTCTACTTTGGTCTGCAAATACCATAATTGAATGTTTTCAGTTATAATGTAGTCATCCGGATTTTGATCTATATCTTTGTTTTTCCCTGCAATGAAAGTTTGACTGGTTTCCGTTATCGCATTATGAGGTCGGTTGATTGGCCCAGGGATCAATTGCAATCTAGTCATGTTCTTTATCTGTTTTCGTGTATTACATCTCATAATACCTTCAGTTTTTTAACATTTCAGGTAATATTTTTCATTAGAATAATATAGTAATATTATCAGTATTTTTTTAAACGTCTGTCTGTAAAAATAATTCGTGTGATTTGTGTAGGTAACAGAGTGAACTTTTTTTCACAGTTTAAATTCATAAATGCATCAAGTTTGCCACCAGATATCTAAGGATTGACTTATTTTATATTGCATCTTTACATGTATATAACACACAACCATAAGTCAAAATTAGGAAACAAAATGTTTTGTAAATTATATATATATCATCAACAACAAAAGTGTAAAACAGCATATTTTAGAACAAATCTACAGCTGTCAAAAACAAGATTTGAAGTCTGAAATTCATGTAACATGGCAACATTCTTGAAAAAAATTGTCATTTCTGTAAGTTTAGATGAATTGCGATTCAGCTAAATACCAATACTAATAAACATTATATGATACAACTTTCATTCCAATCTGACAATTTATCACAAATTATAGCTAGCTTTTTACTGCACTAGAAAGTTCGGCTAAAACATATTTGCATATACGAAAAAAAATCTATTCTTGTAAATTTGACACCAATTTAAAAAAAAATGATGTTTACACTTCTATTGTTAGAAAAAAATGCCTGTAGTACCATGTTTCATGAAGGAAAACAACTTGCTTATATGTAGAATGCTGTGAAAAGGAGCATTATGCAAAGTTTTCAGTAACACAATAATTGCATTCTTAGCATCTTGACTAAAATTACCTTGACAGTTAATGTCCTAGAATTTGATTTTACTAGAACCTTAATAGACATTTTTGACATTATAAAATGATTGATTATCATATGTGATGCCAATTTCTATAAAGTTTAGCAATAGTCATTTTTTATTGATAATTCTATATTAAAATGTATCTCTCACTGTTAATATATCATTTTTTTTCTTGAGAACATCTTGTGAAATTGCATATTACCAGGAGTTGAAAACGACAAATGCTTATCCCAGTTATTTTGTATCTACTGTATAAATATTTGACTAAAACAATCTGGTTAGTAAGCATGTTTGCACTAATATTTACAGTAAATCAACAAGGCAACTTCTTAAATCCAAAACTGCCAGTTTAAAAAAATGCAGTACAAACAGATAAATGCTGAGTTATTTATTACAAAACTGATTTATGTTACAAACCGTGAATTAATAAAAGAAAGGAGTTTTCGTCATTCAAAATTAATCTTATTCATAATGTAACATAATCTTGCATTGTTCCGAATTTTATGCAAATACCAATCAATAAATGAAACTGAAAGAATCATCGTGATTATTTTCTTAAATAAAAGTGTGTGCCATTCTATTTTTTGATAGTTATTTTGATATAATGAATAAAAAAATGCATAATGTTGTTTGCCGAAGGCAACATTGTTCCTCCCAAAAGTGAAATCTGAAAGCGTTCTTGGTACGAGTTATCATATTTTGGTTTTTCACGATAACCATTGATATATGGATTTAAAAAAAAAATTATCCCTTAATATTTTCAACATTTCTTTTATATTGATATTGTGAACGGTGGATTAATATTCGTGTCGTGACGTTTTGTGACATATTGGTTGGAGAAAATTTAAAGTCCGAGAGAGAAATTAAAGAAATTATTTAACTGTGATTCGTCAATTTATTATCACATGTTACTTTCGGTAAAACACTACTATTTATTTCACAATTTTATTCTGAATACGTGTTAATTTCCTTTCCTCCGTAGTAGAAGAGAATAAAGACACTATAAACCCGGATTAGAGCATAATATTTAATATTTGCATGTTTAAAAATCGCCTTTTCGTTAAGAAATGAGTTTTTGATTATTAGTTTACATAACACATGTGTTAAATCAAAAAGTTTAAATGTTGAAGAATTGAAAAAAAAATTCAATCCAATAAAATACTATGATATGTGGATTGTAAAAGGGAATTTTTCACAGGGATAAATTGGGATTTCTCTTTGCGGAATGGGTACAGGGACAACGGCGAAAAAGGAAGGGGAGATAATATATATCACAAGAGTTTAACAAATTAAAATCATATTGATACCTTGTATGATTATGCTTTTTTGTTTTTGTTTTTGTTTTGTTTTACATTTGTTATGTATAGATTAAATTTCATGAGTTTTTATTCCGTCTAGATTGTCAAATGTATTATTTTTCAGTAACTCATATGAAATCAAAATGTATATTGCACTGCAATTGATACTCAAACCGCTTTACGGAATCTGCAATACATTGTCACAATAACTAGAATTGTTAACTATACATGTAAAGGGTTGGTAGATAAAATGTGATATCCTCTATACCTATTTACGACGGTAATTGAAGATAACTATAGAAAATATAGTTGGTTTACTCTAGATTAAATATCAATGATTTAACTGGACTACTAAAAAGACAATTAATCAAACTTAAGGTATCTTCGCAATGATAAAAAGTTTAAATCTCCTTTGTCTTTTTTTGCAATGCAAAAACTCAAGAAATATTATCAGGCATCTGTCAGTTTTGTGGTAGAAAAAAACTTGAAGTAAACTCTGTAATTTGCTGTAAAAGAAAGTAACGTACATTGGATGAACAAAAACTTGCCTTTTGCCGATAACTGAAGAAGTATATGAGATAATATTTTAATAGATTTACAAACAAAGGCTGCATATTGACTCACAAATGACACAAACACGATAACATATTTCATAGATCAATAATATAATAGCAAAAATTTTAAAAAACGCAAACTACTATACATTGATACATAAAAGCCATGCTGAGTGAAGTTGATGATTGATTTTTAACTCCAAAAAATTCTCATAGCATTGATCTCTTTCTCACTCTCTTGGTTTCCTCACATTCCGAAGATTGAACAGAATTTAAGGAATACCGTCTCACAGACAAACAGTGTTTCAGAGTTTAAATGACACACACAAGAATCGCCATTGTACTTACTAACAGGAACACAAACGTTTCAAGCTATTTGCATTTAAAAGATTCAGACAAAAGTATACAAATGCAATGCTTATTGTCATATCCTATGATTTCATTGTTCTGCAACAAAGCCTTCCGTAAATCACTTCCGGTAATGCATCAACTTGTGGTAACTTCTTACATTTTTAAACTGAAATAATCACTAAACAAAACAAAACAAAAAAACAAAAAAAAACAAAAACAAAAACAAAAACAAAAACAAAACAAAACAAAAAAAAAACTACTATGATGATAAACACTGTTAAATCTACACCTACAATCACAAAATTGAAACAAACCGCTTCTTATCATAATAGAAGAACACGATACCAGAACTTAAGACAAAAGAACAACAGATCATGATACTCCTGCTACTTAACTACTGCCCCTCCTTCTACTTTTCTACTTCTACAAATACTACTGCTTCTTACATTGTATATACAAATTTAACACTACAACGTCCACACTAAATTCGCGTATTACTTATACGGTGTTTTTACCACAACTACTACTATGTTCACTTCTTTTACACCTTTCTTTGCATATACAGTATAGCAATCTCCTCCGTAAACTGATAACCACTTCGTATTTCACTGTGTATCACTACATAGTCGTATAGGCTCTGCTATACAGGATGTGAACAATTTCACAGAACAAATACAAATTACGTGGAGCTGTTTCCCATTTCCTGTAGAAATTTGCATAAATAGGATTAATACTGAGTGTGGCAGATGTATCAACCTTTAAAAATAGCGAATATACCATATGTGCCTGAGATTGTAACTACAACATCCACTTATCCTACCTCTGATACAACGATGACGATTGCCCTTATTACAGGAACTTCATGGTCTACCAAAAACTATTAGATCTTTTTTTCTGATTTCTATTATGTTCAAACATTATTTATCTTTTAAAGTGTTGGCGATCCATATTGAATTCAAGACATCATGAAAACTTGAATAGATGCAATATTTGTACGAGGTAAACTGTCTATGCTAATGCATATGGGGTTGATGAATGAGTATTCTGTAAGATGTTTAGAAGAAGCATTTTCAAAATTATCCGGATGTTTCCATTTTATCTTTTTTTCAATGATGAAATGGACACTATTTAAAGTATTATTTTTTATAAGATTTATGTTCAATGAAAAACAAAAATATGACAAAAAGTTAAAAATATGATATTAAAGTTGGTGATAAATTTGTTTATTTATTTTTTTTTTGTGTGTTTAGAAGAAGGGGAATGGGAAATATGGGAGAGTATATGGTGTGAATTGTTTATACAATTAGAGATTTGTATATCTACAAAAGCGTCGACAACCAAGAGGTTTCATATATCGTTTGTTTCCAAAGGCATCACATCATGTTTTTGTTTGTACATTGTTTGTGATTGATAAATGGTGATAACAATGGAAACTTTCGTGCGTTCTGCAAAGTGACAAACTTCAAACATTAAATAAAACAAATACGCTTCACTTTGTCAAAAGTTCTATATAGCGTGAGCTTGCCTTTTAGATGGTCGTAGTTTTAGTACCTTTGCACTTTCAGACTTCGTCACTTCCTTGTTTGTACTTTTGTTGCAAGAGCGATTTTGCTGTAAAGCATTCCTGAGATTTTTGCCTAAGGGGATATATAAGATAAAGTTAGACAGTCATCCCAATATGGTTGAAACTTTCAGGAGCTCCAGCAACGTTTTAAAGCCCTTGATATTTGTCTCATCTGTTGCTACTGCTATGATATAGTTGATGTTTTCACTGTACGGTGTAGTTGCTAGTAACAACCTGGGTAAATGTGCAAAAATTGTCTGAGTAACAATCTCCAACTCTTCCAATATTTCTTGTTTGATAAGTCGATTCTTTTTAAAAACTGTCTTTTCATCGCATTTCTATTGAACAGCAGATTTAGTAATGTATCCAGTATTTGTCTTCCTTCAAAAATTGTTCTAGCTGTTGAATGATAATATCTGCAGTTGGTTGTACAATGTTGTAATTGTACTTTTATTACTTTTTGTTTGATCCTATGTAGTACTTTTTCAATGAAACGCTCAAAGTTTGGAAAAAGATATCTTAATTTCAACTGCCATCTTTTATATAGTATGTTTCTACCAATTTCATGAATCCCATCTCTATTTATTGATTTTATAGCTTTCACTTTTGTTTTGAATTTCAAGGTGCTTTCAGATAAAGAATAATCTTCCAGCTGTTGTTCCACTCTTGCTTCTATTTGTTCTGTTAATTTCTTCCACACGTTATCATGTTTTCAATCACTTGATTGATAAACACCAAAAATGTTAACATTTAGATACAGTCGTGGAGTTTCGGTAACTAAAAATACCAGATGTACTCTGATGACAAAAATGCAAGACCTTTTTTTGTTTCAACGGCATTTCCGAAGTTTTTCCTAATTTTTTCGTTTTGCAGTGTGATATTAATAGGAAGTGCTGATCCAATCATGCCAACAGATGCCAATAGTAACACTGTCGACAAACAAAGTGAATGAATTACTAGAATAATTGTTTTAAGTTTAGATCATGCGCGTGTACAATGCACGTTTCCTCCTCACTCTTTGAGGAGAAGGTTATCTCGGTATGTAAAGGACATGGGACATAATAAAACAATCAATGCATGCAGCAAACGATATCATTATCGTTATTCCAGTCCGGGTCCATATCGGCATCAAGATAGCAAATACCATCTGTACCCCTAGACACGTGGTCAACAGAACGGAGGTCAAATGAAAGCAATCAGAAAACTGGTTGGAAAAGTAGTGCAGTGCACACAAAGGATAGTTCAAGGTGACAATTTTTGATGTCGTTAGACGTTTGTAGACCTCTTGTGCTTCGTTCCTTGAAGAACAAAACGTTGGTGTAATAGTTCCAAAAGATTGGTTCCAATCTATACAAACACAGTGCTGTCAGGCAATCTGCAATTGCAAGACCTTGCATAAGTACCGTAGCTGGTGACGATAATGCTTTAATAAATAGAATGCAGAAAACAGATATGTTCAGTATAATTCCCAAATACGACAAAGCAGGACCAACTGCAAAGTTCAGAGTGAATGGAATCCTATCAAACAACATTTTGCCCGCTGTACTTGCTGCCTGCAAAATGAGTCCATGTTCTTTTATACAACAATTAAATGCCACATTCTAATTCATATGATAGAATCTAATTTCAATCGAATAGAAGCGTTGAGATCCGTTTCTGGCCCTTTTTACCAATCACTTGAATATTTGTCAAGTTGAAGAGCGCTATGAATTTTTCATGGTATGGATATTCAATTTGTTGCCTAGCTACCGACTGATATTTTGTTTTATCATAGCAGAACGGCGAGGAGATTTGATAGTTCTGATGAATTTTATCGTAAAGAAGAGAACATACAAATACAATTATGAGCAAAAAGATTATACGAAAATAAAATCTGATTACAGGAGAATCCATCCCAATTCCAGTCTAATTATACATAACCATAGCAACCATATTGATGATTATTTGTATATAAAAGTCAAATAGTTTGACAGATAATAAATGATACTGATAAAGTACCATATTAAATTAAGACACTTTATAATAGTAAATACCTGTCCATATAGAACAGATTTTTTTTCAATCATCGGCTATTTCTTACATACATGTAAAATATAAGAATAAATTAATCGTTGTTGTTAATAATTATAATAACAGAAATATCAAAATAATAAAAAAAAATAATAAAAAATAAAAAATAAATTTAAAAAAAAGCACATATATATTATGATATTTAAATATGCAAATACAATCAAAATTTAATCGGTACCACTCGGTCAATTCCGTTACACTAAAAACAATATGTATAACGAGGAAGGCCGAGTAACACCGATTCACCATAATTATGGTTGTGTACGTGTACATGAATTAGGCATTATTTCGTATATATAGGCATTCAGAAATATAATCTGCAAATTACAAAATGATATTATTATTGTCACAATTCATGAGCCAAAAATGCAGGCAATAGTTCAGACAATTGCTCCACTGAATATAAGATGTATTTCATTTTCTACTTTGCAAGATTTGAAAATATTTCATTTCCTTTCTCCCATAACGTCGCTAAATAATGGGAGCTTATTCGGAATGTAGTAAAACTTTTTTTTTTCATGTTTCAATGTCAGTTTACATAATTTTAATAATAATTCAGCTACAAATATAAACACAAAATAGGAAGGAAAAGGAAAATTTGCGTCAACTACATATACATTCAGTTATTCCAATTGTTCTTGGGGCAGTTGAAAGGCATAAATGTCCCTACTCCTCGTGTAAATAGATTTTACTCATGGGTTTTTCTAACCAATCACTGGGCCTTACGAGACTAATTGAATTATGATATACAAAATAAAGAGAAACCAATATACGTCGACCTCGTGTTGTTAAATAATCAATCGTTTTATTTATTAGTGTTCCGATCACCGGCAGCATTACTAGTTGGCCAATGTAAAACAGATCTTGGCTTACATGATATTTTTATTATGGGGATAACGTTGCAGCTTGATTTTCCTATTAGATATATATTTTCAAGTACGTTCACGTGACAGTCCCTTGTTCAGCAATAATAATGGTAACAGCTAATTTTTCATTATACAGTCCATTAAAGAATCGTATTGTGGTAAGCTTATACACAAACATTATATTTTTGATGACAACTAAGTACTTTAATGTCACTGAAAAAACATGTATATATTTGGCCCCTTGAAACTGTTACACACCCTATATATTACTGTAGGACAATACTGAACATATAAAAGGCGAGAAAAATACCTATATACACAATTTGCTATGATGTTTTAAACATACGTTAAAAAAGAAAGGCTTATTTATAACACGTATAAGGATGGGTGGTGCTGAAATTCGCTATAGTACCATGAAGCGATAAATCTTCCACTGATATAAACCTACTTAAGAAAAATAATAGTAAAATCTTTCTGTAAGCGAACACATCAAAAAATAAATCTTAAACCCTCCAAGATAGATTTATTGATAAAACTGTACAGCTTTGTATCTTAATGATCATTCCAATGAAGTGAAAGGATAAAACATACTGTTTCATGAAAATTTCTATCTCAGACATGGTTGAAATGCAATTAAGGTAATTTAACACCTTTAGCCTCACAATATTTCCTAGAAAGGCCCGTTTTTAGATACTGATATGAGAATTAGCAGACAAAAAAAACTCCTAAATGGTGTTTTGTACTTATTTCCCAAATTAGAGATTTATTCAACTGCCACTCCTACCATAAACTACTTGATGCATGATACAAAATACAATGTTATGTTATCAGTATTTCTCGGTCTTAGAATCAGACAAAATGTGTGGCAGAAGTGAAAAAAAAATCGATTTTATTGCATCCAAGTATCCATCCAAGTATTTATCACTCATATCCTCAAAAATAGCCATCAAAGTGTTTGCAAAAATTGCCTTTTTAACATATAGATTTGTCAAGAAGTGTAGTTGAGATATATATATATATATATATATATATATATATATATATAGAAAGGTCTGAAAAATTCCCAACGATGTCAGACCTGTCAAATTTGCGATGCAGATTTTTGGTCGTTCCCTCCGCGGGACTCGAGCTCGTACCGCTGTGACACCTATGGTAACACCGCCTGCACAAAGTCCAGCGCCCTAGACCACTCGGACAGCTAAGCTATATAAAAATATAGCTTTCGCTGGCCGGGTCATTCCTCCTCGTAGGATTTAATATAGGACTGTAACTTAGTACACGATGTATTGTAGTACGGAACAGTTCATTTAGGTGTTATTTTGTAGGATAGAGGATCAAATTAATGATGCATGTGACAACTCAATATCATACAAACGTCTCAGAATGTGACGACTCTATCCGCTACACTGCTCCATCGGATCAAATGGATACAGAGAAGATATGTAAACGTATAGAAAAGTCTGAAAAATTCCCAACGATGTCTGAACTGTCAAATTTGCGATACAAATTTTTGGTCGTTCCCTCCGCGGGACTCGAACTCGCAAATTTGACAGTTCTGACATCGTTTGACATTATGTTTATTATTTATTTACGTAATTCAGACAGAAGTCAAAAGTTTAATGTACCGCTAAGGTCAAAATCAAGGAAATTTGTAGACAAAGTATTTATATTCGCTATTTCAATAATGTGCTTAATAAATCCCTGAAATTTTGTGAAATGCATCTTTACACAGTTATTTACATACAGACATGGTCAATTGTTTTTTTTTTGTTTTGTTTTTTTTTTAAATCATTTTTATACAAATTTTGCAAACAAAATAAGTTTAAACATATGTTGTGAATAAATATATAGCTTTTACAGTACATATTTTTGTTTGGGGATGCACATATCCTGTAAGCTACGGGGCAATCGGGAATTTTGATGAAAAACTATAATATATTGCGATTTTGAGCTAGACACCAGCATAAACTATCAAAGTTTTGAAGAATTTACTATTATTTTATGCCAGTCCATGCCTACTTACCCTGCATAATACACTTGGGATTAAGAATATTTGCATTTAAGTCTTTAAATCTGAATTTTGAAAGCTGTTTTCATTCAAAAACATGTTGATTACGTATTTGTTGTTTGTGAAATATAGAATTTCAAAAACACTTTTCCCAAGTTTGATGTGTGTCTTTATGTTCAATGACACATCAATATGTATGAAGCAATATGTCAAAGATACATTTAATGCATACTCTACCTGATGAATGAAAACAATTTAGCTAGAAATGTTTTCGATGTTGACTTACGTGGAGCTTTAATATACAATTTAGTAACCGAACTATCTATCTATTTTCAAACGGCGTAAATGAAACAATGAACCTGATATAACAACAGACAAATCGAGTATTGAATTATTTAAGAAATTCATTACTTGAAACCAAATCTGTCTGCAACGATTTATAACTCAGTTATTTGTAGAGATCAGTGAAGTTACTGTGTTGTTCTACTGAAGCCAACATTTTTTTTATCCAAGTCTTCTAACGAAACTTGTAACTATCGGTTCTTTTAGTCTAACACTGTCAGTAGTTTTGTAGTTCATTAAAATACACAGAAGGTGATTTCAGTTGTCAGTTTGAATCCATGTCACAGAAAGTCCAAAGTTCCTCTGCAACCCTCATCTATTTATTTTGATATTGATATGTCTGATTGGGGTCAGAACGATCTGCCATACAAAAAGTTGGAGATTAAGCGGTATCGCAGAGTACCGCCCTTCAACTGCGTCTTACGGTTTTCGAGATAAAATCGTGCATATCACACATGTCTAGTTCGATTGGAGAATCATTTTTATGTATACTGATACCATACTTGCTAAAAAAAATACATTTTTTATTGAAGTTTTGATCATTGACCCTGCTTTGAATTGTAATACATGTTAAATGGCAACGTGACGAGTATAGACGGAGCTTGTTATTTTCGTGCGGAACGGAGTAGATACTGAAGCTGTTCTAATTTTCTTTTCCTTTATTGCATTTCTTATTACTTGTGCAACCGTACCACGGGAATGCATATTACTTCCGTTCTTTCGACCTGACGTAATGCCTTTTTGGGTTAACTAGCATATCCACCTGTCTGTCATTCTTACCACTTTGGTCTGCATATATCATAATTGCATGTATTGTAATTATAAATTAGAAATCCGGATTATGATCTACACCTATGTTCGCCCTTGCAACTTATATTTGACTAGTTCCGTTTTGCATTATCAGATCGGGTGATTGGCCCTGGGTCATTTGCAAACTAATCGTGTATTTTGTCTGTCTATAATTGTGAAAGTTCTATATTTCGTGGGGTACCAATTTTCGTGGTTTTCGTTGGTTAGTAAAGCCACGAAGTTTGGTTTCCAACGAAAAGGAGATTTCAGTTGATGTGTATATGGAAAATCTCAAAATCACGAATTCAAGAATACACGAACTTGTGTTTCTTCTCAAATCCACGATAATCTTTAATTTTTTTATCGTTGAAATAATATAGTAATAATATCATTACTATTTTTAAAACGTCTGTCTGTTGCATGAGTTCGTGTGGTCTGAGTAGGTAACAGTGTGAACAATTTTGTTACAGTTTTAATTAATAAATGTATCAAGTTTGCCACCAAATATTTAAGGATTTATTTATTTTATCTTTCATCTTTATATGCATATAACGCACAAGTCGAACTTTAGGGAAAAAAGGTTTATTTTTTCGAATAAAAAGTCAATATATAAAAGTGATATTCCCTTTAAGTTTCAGCTAAAGTCAATATCTAAGACATCCCTTAATGATATGTTTTCATTTATATTTTAATTAAACATTAAATTTATTGCTGAAACATTGCAAAATGTATCATTTTATGTATATAACACACAAGCACAAATCAAACTTAGAAAAAAATGTTTTATAAGTTCTATATACAGCATATTTTAGAACAAATCTACAATTGTCAAAAACAAGATTTCATCTCTGAAATTCAGGTAACCTTGTTCCTAAATGTATTATGCAGTCAAAGCTAGATTAATTTGCAAACAATTGTAATTTGTTTAAAGTTAGATGAATTGCGATATTTTACATCAGCTAAATACCAATACCAATAAACATAACATATTGATTTTTTAAAATTTAGATCTGGCAATTTGTTACAAATAATAGCAAGCTTACGCTGCACTAGATATTTAGGCTAAAACATCTTTTATTTCCGAACAAAAATCTGTACTGGAAAATTTGTAAGTTATTTTTTAATTGATGTTTACATTTCTGCGGTTAGCAAAATATGGCTGTAGTAACATGTTTTAAGAAGGAAGACGACATGCATATATGTCGAATACTGTAAGAAGAAGCATGAAGCAAAGTTTTTGCTAATATTTTCATTAAATCAACACGGTAACTTCTAAAATTCGAAATTGCCAGTTGAAGAATAATTCAAAACAAACCGATAAATGCTAAGTTATTTATTGCAAATACTAATTTAATGTTACAAACCATGAATTATTAAAAGAAAGATTTTGTCTTTCAAAGTAATTGTCCTATGTAAATGTGATATAATCTTGCATTGTATTGCATTTTATGCGATATGAACCAATAAATGGAACCGATAGAATCATCGTGATTATTTTCTAAGATGAAACTGTATGCAATTTTTATAATATGATAATTATTTGGATAGAATGAATAAAATATGTATGGTGTTGAGTGCCGAAGATCGCATAGATTTTTCCTCGCAAAAGTTAAATCTGAAAGCGTTCTTGGCTTGAGTGATATATTTTGGTTGTTCACAGTAACCATTTATATAGGATTTTTTTTTCATTATCCCTTAACATTTTTAACATGAATTTTTAATTTTGTGAACGGCGGATTAATATTCGTGCTGTGACGTTTTTTGACATTTTTGCGGGAGCAATTTAAAAGTCCAAAAGTGAAACTACCGAGTTATATTACTGTGATTTATCGATTTATGATCACATGTAACATTGGGTAAAACACTGCTATTAATACAATAATTTATTTCTCAATTTTATTCTGATTATATGTTAATTTCGTTACCTCCGTAGTAGAAGCGAATTAAATACAATAGCATAGTATTTGAGATTGGCATGGTTGAAAATCGCCTTTTCGTTTCAAGTTCCTAGGCAACATTGCGCTCAATTGCATTCAGACATATTTATGTTTTAATGCAAATGACCACCAATCTATGTTAAATTAGATAAGCTTTCTAGGGAGAGAAGGGTTATTCTTTGTCTTGCTCATAAACAAATGGTAAATAGTGCAGAATTATTTTTACTATATTTTATTCAACAGTAATACAGTTGGGGCAATCATTTGTTTGGTGAGTTTTTTCTACACCATAAGTCACTTTACCATAGGCAGTGTCTGAATTTATGTTGATTGGAATATGTACTTAATATCATTGTAGTATACAAAACTGCCACCACTGCACTTTCAGTATACAACAGTAGTAGAAAGAATTATGTTGAAATTAAAAAAAAATAAAATTGAAAGTTGAACCTTATGTGACAAACCGTAAAGAACGGGATAAATTATTGATAATTAGTGTAGATGAAAATCGTGGAACCATTCATATCTATTTCACTTCACAATTCATAGCATTATTATCAATTATAATATTATCAACAATATTCTCATATGCTGTGCATCTCTTCATATAAGTAGATAAATGCGACAGCATGGGCGGTTCCAGTGATTAAAATAGTGTGGGTGGACCGGATGAAAAGCGGGATACAAGGCTATACATACATGTAGCTTGTTTTATCCTAATTATGCATAAAAATCGCGCACTTTTCCGATAATAAAGGGTTTCCAAACCCCAGACTTCTTCAGGCTCCGCCACTGCGAAAGTATATGTAAAATGCATATTTTAAGTCACAAATATTTAGTTATAGCTTAGAATTAGTCATTTATAAACCCGAATGTCGTTCGAATGCATAGAGGCTTGAGTGCGTTTCATATACACATAATTTATTTAAACTTCAAAGTTTTGGATAAGTGTCATATTTTGAAAGATTTTGTAGTTAATTGGTTATGTTGTATGGAATAAAGCACATTTTTATGAAGCACGTGATATTTTGTACCTTTCAGTGACCTTAAGCAAATTCTAAAATTTACTTGTTACATGTATGTCACTTTTGAAACGTCCAAGGGTAAGTTAATCGCCCCATATCATATCTCGAGATTTGAGATATAGTATTAAAAATAAATGTGTGTCTAAAGTATTATTTATAATACATTTCAACAATAAGATTGGAATTGAATTATGGTATTTATACTGTTCCTGCATGTACAAAGAACACAAAATTATAATTTGAAGTACGACAAAGTAAACGCACAACTAGCTAGCTCTCCATAAAATCAAATGAATGTTCAATTACGTGTTCAAAGCTATTGTATGTTTTGTTATTTGATTTGACGACGCTTTTTGTTACACTATTTTCTCTTCAGAGTTTTGTTTCATTTACTGTTGCTACTTTCCTATAAATACGACATATACACGTTTGTTTGTCTAAATTCCCTGCTCCCTACATTACATGTACAAGTTTGTGCGGAAATAATTCAAAACAAAAAAATGCGCTTAATTTTAGCACGAAAATCTCCTTTTGAAAGCTAGTACATAAGTATAAAATAAAGTTATGAATATCATATCTGAATATACATATCCATGCAGATTAAAGAATTTAAACATATAACGCACTAGGTAATGCA
Source organism: Perna viridis (assembly GCA_037379345.1). Classification (NCBI taxonomy): domain Eukaryota; kingdom Metazoa; phylum Mollusca; class Bivalvia; order Mytilida; family Mytilidae; genus Perna; species Perna viridis. The sequence goes on from CM074513.1 coordinate 7,647,561, forward strand.
TTCAGGCATAGATCAAAAGACAGTTGTTCCGGGCAAACGTCCCATTTCCCAAAAATTGGGAAGATAAATTGTATTGGCATGAAATCTTGATTTTTCACGAATTCTACATCCAAATTTATGCAGCTAATTATGACTATTTCGTTGTGGTTATTATTTTTTGTTTCGTCGTTGGTCAAGTAGTTCACGCTCATCATAGCTGAATATTATACTTTTTGTTCCCCTTTCAATGTTACCGATATTTTAAATTATTCCTTATCTTAAATCCTTATTGTAAATGAACATCATCGGCCATTTCTGCTTTACTAAAATAACCATATACAGGTGCAGATCATATATACTTTTCGCCCGAAATGTAACCACTTATTATTTTCCCCTTAGTGACACCAGCAAACAAGACAGAGAGAGAAAATATTATTTTCGGAAATACATCATGACAAATTCTTTAGAATTTGTCCGAACACGAACTTATTGATATTCACTATAATATAACACATATTGATTGCAGTTAAAAGGTGGTATACATGCACTAGATCACCATACTCAGACTTTTTCTCGGGTTAAATTCTTCCTTCGTGAAATAATGCTTTACCAAAGAAGTCATTCGCCGAGTCTGCTATACAAAGGTATGCATATCTACAAAACTTCACAAAATACTCATGTCAAAACACCAGTTTTAAACGTTTTTACATAGCACAATGCATCTTGAGCGGGAATGACTGTAACATGCTCAAATCCATGAATTTATAGAGAGATCACATTAATTGAGATATGAAAACATGTCTTTGTCATAAGTTCAAATAAGCTATAGCCAATGACTATTGAACATCAGTAACTGTCATGTATGTAGTATTTGATGATTGGGTGTTTTAACGACCTTGAATAACACTACAGGCCTCCAACGGTCGATGTTAGTGGTTAATAGAACCAACTGGTGTTGGTGGCGGAGCCCAGCCTTCGGGATATCTGACTGAAGAACTCGGGCATGGCTGATATGTAGACGCTCTGATTTATTCTGCCAGACCTCAGGTGGATATAGGAGTTTTTCCCCACTTTATTTGTTTTATTATATTTCAAACGGTTTCCATACTTTAACTGTCTTCGAAGTACGTCAACGGTAGAACTGCGAAATATTTTTTTTCAAAATATATAAACTATAATATATGGTGCAGCACCATTGCCTTTATAATGTTTAAATGATGTTTAGGTTTTGCAAATATTTTGCAAAAGAATAATCATTCACAGTTCAGAATTTCAAAATACATTAAGTTTATTTCTTTCATTCTGGTTATGAAATAAAATAAAAGAAATATTTAAAAAGCTATTAGAAAAAATAAATAAAGCTAAGAGATAATGGGCGACAATTAACACTTAAAGTTTCTTCCCTTTCCATAATTCTAGGGATACGTAATTCTTCGTAACCGAACGAACGGTACGTTTCATATTATTACCCCGATTTTTAGTCTAATTAATAAAAGGCTCAGTTTGTAGAGGCATTACATTAATTTTGATTATAATTTCAATGAAATCTAAATGAGTTAAACCTTAGTTTGAGCACTATTTCTACTGTAATTGAGGTCATTCAACATAACAAAACAGACGATCCCTATTGGTTCGTCCGTTCGTTCGTCATTTTACTGTAAATTTCTAGTAAAACTTAGTATGCCCAACTCCAACAAGAGAATTATGATTGATTTTAATTGAATTATCGGGAATAATTAATGACCATCGAAAATTCCGAATGCTAACCAATCGAATACGGAGGATAAGTTACTGGTAGTTGGGTCGTAGGGAATGGAAATGTGGTATGTGAATTTGTATTGGGGTGCTACACATACTTTTTGTATTGCACTAGAACTCTCTAACAAATAGGCTTCTGGAACAAGGTTATGTTGCTACAAGATTATAGTCATCACTACAGAGGTTTTATGATCGTTATGGTATATCCATCTGCACCATGAAAACTTATTTATACAACGGGTCATAGTTTTCTTTTCCTCGCTTGTCTAACCCGGACTTTACTTTTTACGAGAAACCCCGCGGGTGTTTCTAGAAAAGCAGAGGACGCTTACCCTACCGGTGCACCTGGTCCATGCTTCTAGTATTTATTGGAGTTCGAGTTGCTCATTTGCTATTGTTACTTTGTATGTATGATTTTAGTTACTCTATGTTCTTTTTGTGTATGTATGTTTTTCATGTCTGGTCTTTTGTCCCTGGATTACATTCTTTTGATTACCGTTATAAACTTGGATCCCTTGATTACTCTTTAACACCACTGGGTCGATACTTCTGCTGGTGGATTTTGTTCCCGCGGGTATCATCAACCTAGTAATAAAATTTAAAAATTAATGGTTTTAAGTAGCACTCCGCCTAAGGATCATGCAGTGAGTGATTTATCGATGTCAGATATTTTATCCAAATTGACTTTAAATCAGTTGGAAAAACAACCTAATTATCACAAAAACATCACAATTTGAATGTAATTTTATATATCTAATGGTGGAAATTTGTCAAACTGCATAATGCACTTTATGTTAATCAAAGTGTGACTAAAGGAAAACAATTTACAATAAAACAATAAAGTACAAAGCAAGCAACCAAAATTCTTAATTTTTGACATTTTGAAATATACGAAAATAGGCTATGTTCAGATCCGTTTTGCCATCACTAGAGAGAAGATATTATCCAAATGTATGCATGGATGTGTAGCAAGACCTCTCCATTGGAACATATCAAAAATTTAAAAAATGTAACTTATCTTTGTTTTAGATCATCTGGACCCGAAATCACCACCCATAAAGATTTGTCTTCTTCTTAACGCTTTTCATACTAACATTGTCCAGACCAAAACGTTTTTATCATTTGACTTAGACTTCTAATATTTGGTATGTTGGTATATCCTCTCAGGGCAGAGTGTCGCACACCAGAATAGGTGAACTTTGACCTTGATATTTTACCTCAAGGTAAAATCGCATACACATTTTGGCAAAATACAATTCATAATTTTGTCTGTGCCGTTACTTTTTGGTCTTTTTACTTTGACATTTAAGTATATCACACCACGGCAGAGAGTAACGTTTTAGGCAGGTGACCTTTGACTTGATCTCTGACCCCAAGGTCAAATAACATTAAAAATTATGCAAAATTTGGCAAAATACCATACAAAACTTTGTCTTGGCTATAACGTTTTTTGTCTTTTTACCCAGATATCTGATACTTAGTATGTAAGTAAATCACATTAAGGTAGATTGTAATATTCTAGATACGATGACTTTTGACCTTGACCTTTGACTCCAAAGTCAGATGACATACAAAAGTTTGGCCAAATACCATACAAAATTTCGTCTTTGTCTTTTTACTTAGACTTATGATATTTTATATAAGGTTATAATTCATTAAGGCGTGGCGTCACGTACAAGAGTGGTTGACATTTGAGTTTGACCTTTGAACTCATAGACAAATAACATAGCAAATTATGACTTAGTGTTAATGAGAACGGATGTCATATGACTGATATTACCGGTGCACCTGGTCCACACTCCCAGTTTTTAGTGGAGTCCGAGTTGCTTATTTGCTTTTGTTACTTTGTATGTATGATTTTAGTTATTTTATGTTCTTTGTTGTGTGAGTCTGTTTTCCATGTCTGGTCCTTGTTCCTGGATTACATTCTTTTGATTACCGCTATACCCTAGGTTCCCTTGATTACTCTTTTATGTATTTCTCTATATTGAGAGAATTCAATTAGACTCCAGAATCATGATTGTTTTTTTTGTTGATCTTCTCATGACATGATATCCCATTTCCATTTTTTGAGCTCATGTTTTACTGAAATGCACATCTCATTATCAAAATGTCCCAGGATTACCGCTAGAATGTTGGTTCCCTTGATTACTCTTATAAACATGAACATATAGATTATTTTCATAGAATATCTCAAAATGTTTTATAATTTTGAAGTTTAAACATAATGTCACAATATTGTGATTTATTCAATATGGAATATGGCGCCAGAAATTTAGATAAGAACAATTGGAGAATAAACATTTATAAATATATCATAGAAATATTATAAATGGATAACTAGGAGCTCAAGAGAACCTGAATCGCGCACCTGGTTTACCATTTGCTTATTACAAAAAATTGAAAATGAGACTGGCTATGTGAAAATTAACTGAATAGTCAAATGCTTTTAATAACATTTTATGATTTGTACTAGAATTTTGTTGAAGACAACAGTTTTTGAACTATTTAAAAAACTGTTTTCCGACCCCTTTAGTATAGGCAGCCATATTATATGCATGGATTAAAAATCACAAGTCGTTTCGATCACAAATACACTAAAGAACTGATATGCTTTATTTCCATTAAATTATCTTAAATGGTTTTATAGACGATTTTCAAAGTTGTACATGTACATGTGAAAAAAAAAGAATTGTTTCAGGAACCATTACTCCTACATCAGTAGACGAAACGTTTTGCACATTTCGGAATTGTTCGTTCGTATGATGCTGAACAATATAACCCCATCAAACAAATTGCTAAAGGCAACAAAGTTTAACTTACAAATGCATTTGCAAAACATGTCATCTGACTCCTGTGTTCTATTTTTAGTAACAGATTAAAAGTACCAACAGTCATATTGTGTGGGATACCCTAAGAAACAACTACGCCAACTTTCATTGAATTATGTACAATGGTATAAGATTTACGAAGTGCATCATGCAAAAACTGGCAAAAACTGTTTCAGGGGCTGTAACTCCTAAATCAAATGATAAATTAATTTGAAAATTCCGGGATATGTTTGTCTGATGAGGTTGAACGATATTACTCCACAAGAATTTTGCTAAGGTTAACAACCTTTGAGTTGTTTGCAAAAAATAAACTGACCCCTATGTTCTATTTTTAGAAACAGGGGTTATTTTTTTTTTTCATGGATCAAAAATCTCAACAGTCATTTTGTGTGGAATACCCTACAAAACAATTATGCAAACTTTAACTGAATTCCGCACAATGGTTTGTTAGAAGAATATCTTCAAAGTTGTACATACGAAGAATGCCAAAAACGCTGTTTTAGGGGTCATAACTCCTACATCAGTTGTCAATATCGTTTTCAGAATTTCGGCATAGGTCTGTCTCTTAATGCTGAACAATATTATCCCCAGCCAGAATTTCGCTAAAGGCAATGATTTTTTATTTGTTTGCCTTTAGACCCCTATGTTCTAATTTTAGTAACGGTGGTAATGTTTTTTTTTTCATGGATCATAAATCTCAACGGTCATTTTGTTGACAATTCTCTAGAAGAGAAGATTTTTGAAAATTCGTCGACAATTACAGATGCCAAGTGATGGCTTGAGCCTAGTATAAAAAGGTCCGAACCTGACAGCAGATCGGACACTGTTGTCTTGTAAGAATGTGGTGTCCCACATCTGGTATGGAAAGTGCCCCGACCAACTCAACTAAAAGTACCCAATCACACGTTCAGTCTGCAGACCATCTATTCCAGTACAAAATTCTGACTATTTCAAAATTATCAAACCATGTTCAATCACTTGAAATGATATTTTTGACTACATTGATGACGAACCACATTGTACAATATCAAAATGCGGTATAAAAAATTGCAAAACGTGCAACATTCTTACAACCGACTCTTACTTCTCCAGTTCCCTTACAAACAAAACCTTCCATAGTTCCATAGTGACTTAAGTTGCAAATCAACAAACTTAATACATGGATTAGAATGCAACTTATGTGGTTTAGTATATGTCGGAGAAACACAAGAACCAAATTCCCGACAATTTATCAATATTTTAAGCAACAAGATCATTCAATCCTCTCTATGAGAGTTCGTATACTAGAAAAGAATTACCGTCCTACACGCAGTCCCGTTCTTAGTAAAACTATCATATGGAAAGAGAGGAGTACTGGATACGCAGACTAGGTACTGCAATACCTTATGGATACAATGACAACATCAAAAGTATAGGAAGCCTTTGAAGCCAATACAACAATAGCATAAATGTGATGAATTTATTTCACAAAAATCCAAGACGGGAAAGTAGTAATTTACACGATGTCTCAATAGATGGTCTCCTTCCTTTCATACAAAAAAAAACTTTTTCGACTTTTCACATTAGAACCAAACTTTATTCTATACTTCTCCCTCTACTACAATCCCTTTACAAAATAGCTTTTTACACTCCTGTTTCTGACCCAACCTCATCATTATACAGACTTGTTGCCATCATTTTGGATATTGGTTTCCACAGACTCATTAAACCAGTTTGTGTGAAAAGTCAAAATAAAGAAAAACAATCATTTCTTCCACTACCGTTTGTCAACAAAGGTATAGATGCAATTAATTTGGCTACCATCCTCCATCACAAAAATGTTACCGGCTAAAATCCCCCATATTTCAAAGATAAATCCATACCAATTATTTCATATTCCTGTACTTCACCCATTGCATCCAAACTTTTTAATTATAAAAAGGCTATTGCAGAACCTCGAGATTGAGTACTTCAAGGCTAAACCACCTGACTCTTCTTGCAAAAACTCTCCATTCAAATATGTTCCTTCTAGTCACGTCGTTACGGGAGATTTAACCATCATCAAAAACGAATCTCTGCGTAAGATCCTTTCTAAAGGTCCCCAGTACCGTGAACCACGCTCCATAAATTGGAATTATAACTTTGAAATTCTTATGGATGCCGTGGAGGACTATGCAAGTAAATGGATAAAATGAGAACAAAAAAACATTGATTTTCTGTCAGTGGTTAAAGACCGTGAGGTCTAATTTTGAAACGAATGAAAGTTTTAAGTAGGTCAATGAGAGCCAAGACTACATCAGTTTTCAAAGACACCGATCTAGCAAAAACATTGTGTACTATGTATGACAAATATGTAGTGGTACCAGCAGCCAAAGTCCAAAACAACATTTTTTGTCTGCAAAACGTTTTACATCCAATATTTATTATCAGAATAGACGTAGAAAATAATAGCAGTGATAAGACCTATACTGCTACCACACTCTCCAAAGAAGAGAGTATGGAACACCATAAATCTGTGCTATCCTCTTTTGGTCTCTCTAGCAAGGACAATGATTGTGAGTTACCTTCTATGTACTGGATTCCTACACTGCACAAGAATCCATACAAACAATGTTTCATTGCTTAATCTGCAAAATGTACCACCAAACCTCTTTCTAAACTTTTAACTTCTATACTAACAACTGTCAAAGAGGGTCTACAGTCCTACCACAACACTTGTTGCTCCCGTAGTGGTATTAATTCATTGTGGATCCTGAAAATTTCGAAAGATCTTTTGGAGACAATCAATTCAAGACTATTATATGAATAAAGTAGCCTTAAAACATGATTTTTCAACACTGTATGCATCTATTCCCCATAATCAGTTCAAATCCCGACTTGAAACATTATACATCGTTATTTTTTTTTTTTTTTTTAAAAAGATGGTACACCTGGAGACAAATATATGGTTCTTGGTAGAGATTCCTCATACTTTGTAAGAAATAATTCCAAATCATCTTCCTAATATTCAGAGGAAGATGTTTACAAAATGCTGAAATTTTTAATCGACATAATATTTGTCTCGTGTGGTGGACGTGTTATTCAACATTGGTGGGCATTCCAATGGGAACAAATTGTGCTCCTTTACTTGCTGACCTATTTCTTCCCTATTATGTAGCTGACTTTATAGCTGATCTGATCCAAAAGAAGGAATAGCGTATGGCTAAATCCTACCCTACCGGTGCACTTGGCCTATGCTCCAATTTATTTTTGGAGTCCGATTTACTCATTTGCTTTTGTTCCTTTGTATGTATGATTTTATTTTGTATTCATTTGCACCATGAAAACTGATTTGTATTATTTTAGTGATTTTATGTTCCTTGTGGTGTGTGTCTGTTTCTCAAGTCCGATCTTTGCCCCTGGATTACATTCTTTTGATTTCCGCTTCGCTAGAATCTTGGTTCCCTTAATTACTCTTTCAACGTGTCATAGTTTTCATTTTGCTCTTTCATCTGCCCTAGACGTGATCTTTTCTAAGCAACGACTCGGGAGGTGTTTCTAGAAAGCAAAGGACGCTTACCCTACCGGTGCACCTTTTTCCATGATCCCAGAGTTTAGTTGAGTCCGAGTTGCTCATTGACTTTTATAACTATGTATGTTTTAGTTTGGTTATTTTATGTACTTAGTACGTTGTGTGTGTCTGGTCTTTGTCCCTGTATAACATTCTTTTAATTACCCCTATAATATTGAAACCTTTGATTACTCTTGAAAAAGTTAAAAAGCTATTTATACTTTGCATGATTATTTTTGTTTGTGTGCTTGATTTCTGTCTTTGTTTTTGTTTTGTTTTATTTTGTTTTTTGTTTTTTTTTTACATTTGTTTATGTATTATTAAATTATTTTGGTTTTTATTCTGTCTTAGATTGTGACATGTATTTTGTTTCAGTAATTTTCTTGAGATATACATAATTGGATTTGAAACCATATGTAACCTACATTTGAATTGCACTGAAATTGATACTTAAACCTTCTTAAGACATTTGCAATACATTGTAACAACAGCTACTATTGTATAGTGTACATGTTACGGTTTGAGAAAATGTGATATTCATAATAACTTTTAACGCTGGTTATTCAAGATAACTGCAGAAAATAGCATTGTTTTTCCATTGATTAAATACCAATAATTTGACGATCCTTACGTGAATAACTGGACTATTTGCAGTGATAGAAAGTGGTAATCTCCTTATAAATTGTTTTCTTATTTTGCAACAACTCAAGTTATGAATTTTATCAGGCATCTGTCAGTTTTGTGGTAGATAGATAAACTCTTTGCCTTGAAGTTAGCTATGTAACTCGCTGTAAAAGATGATAACGTGTATTGGATGAACGAAATCTTGCCTTTTGCGGAGAATCGCAATCGGAGCATATGAGGTAATATTGTAATAGATTTCCAAACAAAGGCTGCATATTGACTCACAAATGACATGAACACAATAACATATTTTAATACATCAATGAAATGATAGCAAACGAAATAAAAAACATTAAAAAGCATACAGAATAAAAACCCTTTAGTAAGATTGATTATTAACTCCTACAAATCCTTGTTTCTCTCTCTCTCTCTCTCACTCTCTCTCTCTCTCTGGGTTTCTTTACACTTCGAAAATGGAATAGAATTTAAGAAATATCGTCTAAAAAAAAACACACTGTTTCTGAGTTTAAATGACATACAAAAGAATCGCCATTGCATTCACTCACAATAACACAGTCATTTCAAGCAGGCATTTCAAGCTATTTGCGTTTTAAAAGGTTTCAGTCGAAAGTATACAAATGCAATGCTTATGGTCATGACCTGTTATTTCACTGTTCTGCTACAAAGCCTTTCGTAAGTAACTTCTGATAATCAGTTCCTTTACATACACAGTAAAACAATCTCCTCCGTAAACTGATAACCGCTTCGTAATTCACTGCGTATTACTACGCAGTCTTATAGGCTCTGCTATACAGGATGTGAAAAAATTTACAGAGGAAATACAAATACGCGGAGCTGTTTTCCATGTCATGTACTAATTTGCATAAATGGGTTATTATTTAATACTTAGGGTGGCAGAGGTTTAAACCTCTGCAATATCTAATACACATTATGTGCAGGAGATAGTAACTGCAACATCCATTTACACTGCTTCAAAAAATGGACATAGATTGCGCTGACTTCAGGAAATTCATGGTCTGCCAAAAATTATACGATCATCATTTACTGATTTATTTTATGTTTACATAAAAACTATTATATTTTCATTGCTGAATGAGTATTCCGTAAGGTGTTTAGAAGAGAACCATTTCCAAATTGTCCGGATGTTTCCATTTTTTCTCAATGATGAAATCGAAGCTCTAGTTTGATTAAATACTATTCATCGAAAGGTTAATATTTAATGAAAGACCAAAAATAAGTTGAAAAGTTAAAATATAATATTAAATTTGGTGATGTAGTTTTTTGTTTATTTTAAAAGAATGAAAATGGGAAATATTGGAGAGTATATTGTGTGAATCGTTTTTACAATTTACAGATTTATATATCTACAGAAGAGTCGACAAACGAGAGATTTTCATCGTGTACATAACATTTTTTCAAAAGACATCACATCATGACTTCGGCTGCACTCTTTTTCAGATTAACAAATGTTGATACCAATGGTGCAACCTGAAACATTAGATTGAATATATACGCTTCCCTTAATCAAAAGTTCTATTTAGTGTGAGCTTGCCTGATAGACGTTCGTAGGTTTAGTACCTTTGCACTCCCAGACTTCGTCGCTTCTTTGTTTGTACTTTTGTAGCAAGAGAGAGTTTTCAGTAATGCAATCCTGAGATTTTTGCTTAAAGAGATATATAACATAAAGTTAGACAGACATCCCAATATGGTTGAAAGTTTCAGGATCTCCAGCAACGTTTTAAAGCCCATGATATTTGTCTCATTTGGTGCTATTGCTAAAATATAGTTCATGTTTTCACTGTATGGGGTGGTTGCTAGTAACAACCTTGGTAATTTTGCTAAAATTGCCCGAGAAATAATCTCCGTCTCTTCCAATAATTCTCGTAGGAAAAGTTGACGTATTTTATTATACGGTTTCATCGCATTTCTGTTGGACAGTTTAGTCCGCAATTTATCCCATATTTGTTGTCCTTTTCGGTTCAGATATTGTTCTAACCATGGAAAGATTCTATCTGCAACTGGTCGTAACTGTCCTTTAATTTGCCCTCTTACTTTCTGTTTTTTCTTTAATAGAACTTTTTGAGGAAGACTTTTAACTTCGTCCCATAAACGTTTTAATTTCAACTGCCACTTTTCAAATAGTCTTTTTGTGCTAGTTTCATTATACTTTTCCATGTTTATTGACTTTATAGCTTCTACCGCTGCTGCGAGGTTCGACATGTGTTCAGGTAAGTTAGAATCTCCAAATTGCTGCTCCACTCTTGCTATCATTTGATCCGTTAATGTTTTCCAGACTTTGTGATGTTCCCAATCACTTGATTGATAAACACCAAAAATGTTAACATGAAGATACAGTCGTGGAGTTTCGGTGACTACAAATACAAGAAGTATTCCAATAACAAGAATGCAAGACCTTTTTTGTTTCAACGGCATTTGCGAGGTTCGTCCTAAATACTTCTTCTTGCAAAGTGTGATAATAATAAGAAGTGTGGATCCCATCATGCAAAAGGATGCCAGTAGCAACATTATCGACAAACAAAATGGATGGATTATCAGAGTAAATTTTTCCAAATTAGCATCATGCGTGCGTACAATGCATATCCCCTCACACTTCGAAGAGAAGGTTACAACTAAGAATCTCGGTATGTAAATGACATTGGACATAATGAAACAAGCAATACATGCAGCAACCGATTTCTTTTTCGTTATTCCAGTTCGGGTCCATATCGGCATCAAAATAGCAATTACCTTCTGTACCCCTAGACACGTGGTCAGTAGAACGGAGATCAAATGGAAACAATCAGCTAACTGGCTGGCGTAGTAGTGCAGTGCACACAAAGGATAATTCAGGTGGATAATTTTAGATGTCGTTAGCCGTTTAAAGACCTCTTGTGTTACGTTCCTTGAAGACAAAACGTTGGTGTAATAGTTCCAAAAGATTGGTTCCAATCCATACAAACACAGTGCTGTCAGGCTATCTGCTATTGCAAGACCTTGCATTAGTACCGTAGCCGGTGATGATAATGCTTTATTAAATAGAATGCAGAAAACAGAAATGTTCAGTATAATTCCCAAATACGACAAAGCAGGACCAACTACAATGTTTAGACTAAATGGAATCCTATCAAACAACATAAAAAACATTTTGCGCACTGTATTTGCTGATCGCTTAGTGTTTCAAAATAAGTGCTTGTTCATTTATACTACAATTAAATGCCACATTTAATTTCATATACTAGAATTTTATTTTTAAACGAGTAGAAGCGTTAAGACCCATTTTTGGCCCTTTCTACTAATCCCGTCAAGTAGAAGGGTGCTATAAATTTTATCATGGTATGATATTCAATTTGTTGCCTAGCTACCGACTGATATCTTTTGTTTAACATAGCAGCAACAACTAGGAAATTTGATAATATAATAAAAAACAAATATAGATTATGATAATTAAATATGCAAATATTATCCAAATTCAATCAGAAGCACTCGAAAAATTCCGTTAAATATAAAATATCTGTATAACTGTTAAACGAGAAAGGCCGAGTAACTCCGATTGACCCAAATTATTGTTGTGTACGTGCACATGAATTAGGCAGTATTTTGTATATTAAAGCATTCAAAACTTTCCAATTCCAAGATAATATTATCATTGTCACAATTCATCAGCCCAATATGCTGGTTAATATCAAACAATACCTCCAGCTAAATATAAGATGTATTTTATTTCCCACTTCGTCAGAATTTCACATATGTCATTTCCTTTCACTTATAACATACGTATTCAATTTTGAAATGATGGGAGTTTATTCTGAGTGCTGTGAAACATTTTTGTAATTAATTTCAAAATGCATATATGCTGACACTAGCTATGTCAAGGTGATCCTTGGCGTAGAAATACTGACGGAACAAATGATGCATTTGCAGTCTACATATGTTATATTTTTACGCAATGGTAGTCCTTTTATAAAGCTTTCAATGATCTAGTAATGCATCATAATAAATGCGGGATTTACTTAAGTGACTAAAATGTTCACATGACAATTGGTATGTACAAAAAAATAAATATTTTGAAATTAAGGTTCGTTTTTAAAGTTTAATCTACAATACTTTAAGTTATTCCAGTTCTTTTTTGGGCAATTTCAAGGTATGAATGCCCCTACTCCCTTCATAAATATATATGTCTCAGGGTTGTTTTTAAACCAATCACTGGGCCTTACGGGACTACTTTAATTATGACGTATAAAATTAAGTCAATCCTCTCTTGAACAAATAAGTATCAAAACAATGTTCGTCGAACTTGTGTTGTCAAATAAGCAATCGTTTCATCAGCACTAGTTGACTATGTGAAAAATGTTAAAATAATCTTGACTTACTTTATATTTTTTCATCAGGAAAATGTTGAAGTTTGATTTTGCTGTGAAAATATACTCCCAGTACTGAACATGTGTGCTGTAGTCAGTTAGGTTGCGCAAGTTATTTTCAAAGGATCGCTTTCTTCCACCCCTCCCCCAACAGTTATTTACATTAACCATTCAATAGTTGAATATAGATAATTCCGACGAAAGTCAAAATCTAGGATATTTTCAGTAAAAAAATCACTTTTTCAATAATGTGCTAAATAATTCCCTTATACTTTGATGTATGCTTCTTTACATAGTGAACACATATGTATATATGTTTTATATATGTATATATGTTACTTTTGATAATGTCATTGCATGAAAGTTTTTATATCTGAGTTAATATACTTGAATTCGATTTTTTAATGCCATTTACTTCTGTTTTGACATATTTTATGATTTATATTGATAACATAAATCATATTTGTTAAATTTCAGCGTTACATTGAAATCTTCGTCAACCGAACCACTATATAGCTATGAATTAAACTTGGTTTGGTCTTGACAGTGGTTCGGTTTATCCGGGTTCAAATTACATCTGAATTAAAAACAGACTATAAAATATTTTTGGTTTAGACAGGTGTTCGGATTACATAAGCTTCGGTGTAGAAAAGTTTCACTGTATAAACATAAATGTCTGCCAATAGGTCCATAATATTTTGTCCTTTAATTAAACTTTTTGATTTTGCACAACGATGTTTCCAATGGATTATAATTATTTGTAAATGAATGGACAATAAAATTTAACTTAGGTTTAGGTTTCTTTTATTCCAATGATTTTTGCAGGTTAATTTGAGAGACATCTGCACGTTGTCTAATTCGTATTGTAGTTTAATCAGTTATATACAATTATCAACTTTTAAGTACTTCAAATGTAATCAATACGCTTTTATTACTTAAAGATAAATTTGGGTTATTCAGGATTCGACCGGAAATCAATAGAATATAATTCAAGATATTTTAATAACACATAAAAAAAACAGAAATAAATGAGCGAACCTGACATCACTGCAAACAAAAACCTGCTGAAAAGTAAAGGGATACATCCAATTTTTGATTAATATAGATTTGGAACATCCTTTCGGGATGATAAGCTATAATATAATATATAAAATATAAATATACAGAAAATATACTTAATTTAAACCTTTTATTTTATCCTCCAGAAAGTGGTCTACTACTGCTATTCCGAAATTGTGAACCACTACTTTAATTACCATTAAAAACCTTGTTGTAGATTATTGCAATGACTATTATAAATATAATGGCGTTCATTGTTCACAAAAAACTTATTAGTATTATTATTGACGGCGGAATAAATACACTTACTGGACATATGATCAATACATTATTTTTTATTGACAATATTTATGTTCGTTTTGGTATTACTCAATACAGAGATATTGTTAGTATTCCAATGGAGCCTAATTGTGCGCCTCCCAAAGCCGATTTACTCCTCTACTGTTACAAATCAAAGATCCTTCCAAACTGTTGTGTGAATTTTATTATATTTATCTCAATAATGTTTTGGCGGTAAATAATCCTAACTTCGAAAGATATTTTAAAAACACTACCCAAACATACTTTGTTTCATCAAGTGTAACATAAATAGGACTCGCGCATGTACACCTTTTCTTGATCGCCAATATAAGTACAGGAGGAACATCAAATGTTACTGTACTGTTAGATTATGGGGTTTCTGACATGCATGTTTTAGTTTTGACTGATTTGCTTGATTTTACCTTGACATGCATTGATGTATAATTACTTTGTGTTGACTTTTGATTATGATAGAGGCAGGGATTTCAAGTGTACCAGGATTCGAACGGCAATAAAAACGAACACAATCAAAGGATAGTATTGTGACAAGGAAATAATACACACAAAAGAAAAAGAAGTAATCCAAATATTACACGTACAATGAAAATAAACAACAGTAAATGAGTTACAAGGACTCCGACTAAAACTAGGAGCACCGGTAGGGTAAGCGCCCTCTGCTTTTCTAAAACACCCACTGAATGTCCAGTAAAATGCGGTATGTAGTTAAAATGTAATATCTAAACCCTTCACATTTAATGTTACACAATTGAAATAGCTTATTGCAAGAACAAATATAGTCCATTTACAAATAACTACAACAAAGGGACTTGGAATCGATTAATGTCTGGTTTCATTACATAGGTCATGTGTTATAACCTAATAATTCTAAAAATATGAAATCCTTAATGGAGTCACCGGACGATATCTGCTGAGTATATTATTTTGAATGTCATGTACGTTTAAACCATTGTTGTGACGTCAACGTATTGTTTTAACAATGGATTCTTTTTTTACGAATCAACGGTAGACAAACAATAGACAAAACTTTCCAAGTGAGTAGTTTTTAGAAAGTGTAAACTGTTGTTCGATTTATCAGGACACCACTAATCACCATCAGTCCAAAAAGAACTAACCAAAAAGTTCAGTCATTTTATTCACGTTGACTTCTGAATGTATATACGCGAATCTTAGTCGGGTTTCCGCTAGTCCTTTCGCCATTTTGTTTATCACGAACAGGCGTTTACCTGTACACTTCGCTTGCTTCGTAGTGACGACTCCATTAAGACCTTCCATGGTACATGTTTGTGCGTTACAACTGTTGGTCGGAAGAAAATTGTTTAGATAGGATTTTTGTTACTTTGGCGTCTATTGCATGTACATTTTTCCACCAACCAGCGGGCTGGGCTATAATTCAAGACCAATAAAATAATAATCATAAAAAAGTAAACTTACATTAATGACTCGTGAGAAACGATAATATTTGCTATCTGTCTCCCGTTTTCGGTTTTTAAAATCAAACTGCTAAGGCAAAAAAAAGTGGAAAAGCAAGAATGTTAGTTTCCGCTCATCGCAGTATTTCGCAGTTCCACTAACTTATCTTTACTTCAAGGAAAAATGATAATTATATACATTTCCAACTTCTTGAGAATTACACAAAGGAATTGAAAACATGACCAGGAATATGATCTCTTCTGGGCTGTTATGAACTTACCAAAAGAAGAAACCACGTTCAGCCAGTTTGAGCTTCATAAATGAGCCTTTGTCTTTAAACAATTCCAGATTCAGGGATTAAATACATCGAATCAACCCTGGACAGTATGAAAAAAGGCAATACCTACATTAAGTCAGCCTCATATGCATAAACTATACGACAAACGTAATAACTTCTCTTTCTGTATCTCTTTTTAGATTTTTTGCACCTTAATACAAATGCAATGTCGTCTGCAAAGTCTAGATCTCTCAAATGTGATGTTATTTTTCATTTGAATGCTTATGTTATTATTCAGGAAAAGTTTTCATAATCAAGTCAATCAATATCATAAGAAATTTTACGATCGTGAACACAACTTGATTGACAAATATGAAATTTCTATTTCACAGATGAGTCAAGATATATAGCTTGAACTAGATTCCACTATTTCCTGTATTGACGGAAACCAACCGAATACGACACTTACTAGCTGCAGTAGTGTAGCTCCTTTGGCGAAAATGTATCTAAGCGAGTCAAAGGAGTTAGGTCAAATGATTCACTGTATTATTGTTGTTAAACTATTACTGGATAACACTCACTTGCAATATGACAGATTCTGCTGCCGCAGCTGATAGCATTCCAAGTTTTTGTTAGGAATTCGGAAAGCTCGATACTTAGCCATTGAGTTAACTTAACTGTTGAATAGGCTCATTCGTTAGGGATATGATTTTGTTGTCAAGCCGTTAAGGGTAGCATTTTGGCAAAAACATTGATTTGTTTATCAAGTCTACATATAAATTAAAGCACTATATTGGAAAGCAGCTTTTGGTATGATATGAGTAATGATGTACCGTGGTTCTCAACCCCGCATATGAAGAATTGAGATGGATTTTACCTACGTTGGGGACATAGATCTTTTGTAGGTTTAATTGGTCTGGAGCTGGCGTGTAAGTTAACTGCTAGTAATTCTTAGTTTGTACATCTATGTTATTCATATTCATTTTCTTTATTTCCGTTTTAACAAGGGACTCAGACCTTTTCAAACTGATATGTATGTTTATTTAATTGTGTGATTTAAAACAGTGGCCAGATTTTAAAGGGGAGGAGTGATCACATTAATATACTTTAAACCCAACGCATTTTTTGCGCCTGTCCAAAGTCAGGAATTTCTGGCCTCTGTATGTCTTGTTTCGTTTTTCCTTTTAGTTTATTTCGCTGTATCTGTGTTTCATGATGCAGCCTGCACATTGGTGTGAGGGTTTCATTGTCGTTCATTGAAGACCAGTGGGTGGGGTTGTTGTTTCGTTGACATATTTACCAAACCTATTCTAGTAATATACATGTATCAAGAGCGCTGAAACAACAAACAGAATAGTAGAATTGAATGTATACGTACAAATACATTCGAATCTTCACAATACATTTTACAGGTCGATACCACTAGAATTCTGAGGTACTTAACAATGTGAAAGTCGCTCACGTGTAAACTATAATAAATCTCTTTTCAGTTTTTCGTTTGTTTTAGTTCCAATATCGGATTTTGGAAGTATGAATATTTAATTCAAATAAATAAGTAATGTGCTTACGTCGTAGTATTTAAGTCTAGGCTATGCTCTTCAATTTTAAGCTTTCTGAAGAAAAACCACCAATTCAAAAATCTGTCGTTGAAAGACAGCATGCTAATTTATAAGTTTTCTCCATTAACAAAAAACACATTAACAAAAAGATTGCTAATCTTATGACGAATAGAAAAACACATTGATCAAAAGTACAAGATTTGCTTAGCTTGTAAAAGTGAACAACACTAACCAGCCTTTTAACTTGGAATTCATATATTCGGGACGATACATGTATACCATCCTTATCAAAAGTGAAGTTTCATCTGGTCAATAAAATATACAAGAACGACGAACGGATCCAGGTTTTATTTTAAAAAGAGGTATAAAGGCTATCGTTTGTTCATTTGTCCCGATTTTGCACATTCTGCAAAATGGTGAAGCCATCTCCTGGACCCTACAACTCGATAAAAATTAAGTATACAACAATAAATACACTATAAATGTATATATTTCGTTTATTTTGGCCAACCTTTGACCTATATATACGTTAATAGATCATGGACGCCCCTTGACTATTGGCTACTTCTGACAACAACTCTCATCACGAAATATTGCTTTTTTTCTCTCTCGGTTTTGAAAATGGCGACATTTCAGTGAAAAAAGTTGAATGAGATTTCAATGAGACGCAGCAAACAAAACAGTTTCATTAATATTGCCCGAACAAAACAGTTATAAGCGTAAAAAAAGACAAATTTTTGGATTCATGGAATTTTCAGTTTTTCCGTTGCCATGGCAACAGACAAAATATCGATTTACTTTGTTTGCATAATTTTATTAGACTCATTCAGTTCTACCACCATACCAAACTGCAAGTTTCTAGCCATCTAGGTTTCTGAGATACAAATAGGCATCTGGAAAAAAGCTATGTAGCTACATGATTGAAGTCATCACCACAGAGGTGTTATGGTCGTCATCATGAACTCGTAAATCGTTATGGTGTATCCATCTACACCGTGAAAACTGATTTATTCAACGGGTCATAGTTTTCCTTTCCTCGTTTGTCTACCACGGACTTGACTTTTTATGAGCAACTCTTCGGGTGTTTCTAGAAAAGCAGAGGACGCTTACACTACCGTTGCACCTGGTCCATGCTCCCAGTTTTTAGTGGAGTCCGAGTTGCTCATTTACTTTTGTTACTTTGTATGTATGATTTTAGTTACTTTATGTTCTTTGTTGTGTATGTCTGTTTTCCATGTCTGGTCTTTTATCCCTGGATTACATTCTTTTGATTACCGCTATATCCTTGGTTCCCTTGATTACTCTTCCATGGTAAGGTAGCCATTTTATTCACCAAAAGGTCTTATCCACCCAATAATATCTACCTCTATACCAAGTTTCAGTTCATTTCCTTCAGAGATGCCCTCTTAAAACTCCAGACAAAAATCTTTGGATGAAAAAAAAAATAATGATGTTGATAATAATAATAATAATAATAATTATAATAATAATAATAATAATAATAATGATAATAATAATAATAATAATAATAATAACGGAACAATAGCAATACATTCGTCTGGGACGACAAAATAAGAAACAATATTTCTTCTTCAATTTTTAAATTCTTAATATAAAATATTTGCATGAAAAATTCTCGTAGTCAGAAATACGCATTATCAATATCTCTTCTATTACAAATTAAAACAAGTGATACAATCTTAACTGCTGGTGACAACCGTTTCGAATTCAGATAATATTCATTGTATTTGTCATTCTTCAACTTTAAAAGAATACGTGAAATGCTGAAGGGATTATCTTCTTTTCTGTAATATTTTGACTAGGATAACGTGTAGCAATAAAGCCATTTGGGAGAAAAACAAAACACATAATGGCGAATACATCATCCCCGAACCAAGAATAATTGGGGAGATTTACAAATTGAGATGAATACTGTCTATTCAATACATTTTTTTTACAATAATTGCGAAAAATCTCAAAATGTTTCATAGAAAAAGGTAAAAAATAATTTAAAATAATAATCTGCTTTTAATCACTCTCTCACACGCGTCTCTCGCTTTTTAGCGGATTACATTATTCAGCTTCTTTCTGTTTTTTCAAGTTATTTTTACAACACTTTATAAATACAGTGTAACAAAATTTATGGAAACATGTGTCTAAAAGGGGTCCGTCGTCTGTCATAAAGTTACATCTGAATGGTCTTCAATGCAAAGAATTCTTCAAATTCATATAAATATTTGAGCTTTCACTTCAATTCAATGAAGTTTTGGAAGTTTCTCCTGTAATATTATAGCAATAGGCTATCGTTAGCATATTGACTATTTAGAGGTTCTTTATTATTAATAATTA
The DNA here is from genome assembly GCA_037379345.1 of Perna viridis. Taxonomy (NCBI): domain Eukaryota; kingdom Metazoa; phylum Mollusca; class Bivalvia; order Mytilida; family Mytilidae; genus Perna; species Perna viridis. The sequence goes on from CM074513.1 coordinate 7,667,636, forward strand.
TTCGTGAATATCATTACTGCTCTTCATCTTAACTGTTAGTGGCTCAACTATAATGATAAATAAGTAAGGTGATTATGGATCTCCTTGTCTGTATCCTTCGCTAAGACAGAATAAATTTGACAAGCCACAATTGTTGACCACACAATGTTGATTTTCTTGTTCCTTTAGAATAAGAGACTTGTCTGAAATATGATCAATTCATTCATTCATTTCTGGATTACAAGACTGTCTTAGTCAAGTAGGTTGTCGTCAAGTGTTTCTTCTAGTTTCTGGATAACAAGTGATCTACAAGTTCTAAGTTATCTATTATCTCTCCAATCTTTTTATGAGAGTTGAAATTTCTTTTTCGTAATTATTAATAGTATAGTTTTGAACCACATTCCAGTCTCCTCAGAACAGAACTCTAAAACATTTCTTGAAAATTCATTGTTTTCTTATAAAAGTTTGGTTCATTATTGTTGAACACATATAGAGTCACAACCGTTAATCGTTGTTCTTTACCTCTTTAAAATTGTGCATCTAACAAAAAAAGTTTAAACAAGCAAACACATCAGTCCTCTTTTCCAGACAAGACCTTAAACCCCTTACATTCATAGAAAGTACACATACAATAGTTTTAAGGTCTAGGGCTTGTTTAACGATGATATCCAAAATGACATCTTAGGATACTGATTAGAAAAGACGTTTTACAATCTTACCACACGGTGGATATCTAACTATATAATATCATTATTTGTATTAATACTTACAATTAAATGGATATAAAAACATAAGTTCTGCATATTTTAGTGAATATATACTGTATTTCAGTTAGAATCTCATGCACAAAGGTCTAGCTTGCTCTTTTTGATCTGTCTTTACATTTTAATTGACAAAATGGCGTCAATAAAATTCAACACAAAAGGTTAATACTGTTCATTTTAAAGGCAATTGACTTTTTAATGTGGCAAAATAATGCCCTTAAATAACGGAACACACGTGTGTGTATTCCCATTTGTTATTCAACAAATATTGCAATTAGAAAAAAAGTGGTACAATTTTATAGACAAAAAAGATTTCAGAATTCTTCCGTATCACGGGTAATTTTCGCGGGGGCGCTAATTTTGTTGTATTTTAGCGGTCTGTCTATATATAACAAAATATATTCCGTAAATATTTCCACTGGGCTTATATAATTAAGTATTTAAGAACATCTTTCATTCGCAAAATGAAAACCAAATGTTTGGTTTATATATCTTAATTTAAAATCGCCCAAGTTTACACCCGCCAAAATGACCAACTATACGGTTTTATATGGTATGGAAGGATTGAAGCTTTTTAACTGATATTCTATTAATTTAACACATTCTAACACTACGACATATTAAAATGGCCTTAAAATTATTAATTAGGTGTAGTTCGTGTAAATATTGTCTTTTTCATGAACAGAACTAGTGGTTGAGTCCAATTTAAGACATATTGAAAATATAAGTTTGACTTTGTCTTTAAAAAAAGTTTGATATGTAATTTTTCAATATATTTCAGTTGCTGCTGTCACAAATTCAGTTTTTTATCAGTTAATGAATGCAACTTTTTATATAATACCATACAGGGCGTAACAATATTTTTATAATCATGTTTTACATATGTTTAATTTGTTACTATACCAAACGATTCCCTTGTCAATTCCATGGCATATTCAGCAAATGTCAGTAAATGTAACAAACAATTATTTGATATCACATGTGAGGCCTGCGAAAAGTTCAGTATTCAATATTTTATAATATTTAACATACTTTTAGAATTTCTGAGAAAAATTATCGACGCAGCTGCGCTTTTTCCATTTCTTAATTTACACACCATTGAAAGCTTTCCAAATTCAGGCTTGAAATTTGGACCTTATTGACCTATATATGTAAATGTAATATATACGTAAATGCAACCGCAATAGTCAAATCATCTTCCTCCTCCTCTTTCCGTTTTTCTTTCCTTGATATGGCCATTTTATACGGACTTCCTTTTTTGACTATTCCTTTTAACTTTTCCCGGAGGATATAGCTTAGATACTTTGTTAAATCACTTCTTTAGTTAGCTGAAAAAGACGCATTACATCTTATAGTAAACATGTTAAGGACAGTGAGATTTGTTCAGTTGGTCGTCGGTATACACAGATTTAAAAGTTTTGAAATTGATATGAAGGGACTTCAGACATGTGGTTAAACAGGTTTCCGGTTCATTTAGGGTGCGGTCTAGACAACTTTCTTTCTAATAAATTGCAAAACGCGCGATGGAATATTATATTTTTTAAGAGTAATCAAGGGAACCAAGGTTATAGTGGTAATCAAAAGAATGTAATCCAGGGACAAAGACCAGACATGGAAAACAGACATACGCAAAAAAAAGAACATAAAGCTAAAATCATATATACAAAGTAACAAAAGCAAATGAGCAACTCGGACTCCATTAAAACTGGGAGCATGAACCAGGTGCACAGGTAGGGTAAGCGTCTATACGGAGGAGCTGAATGGATGTTGCCACAGATGAAAGGAAAATTAACAATTCTGAATGAAAAGTCATCACGTTTGTCGTAAAGTTTGGTCAATAGTTTTCCTTTACCATCGACTTCTAAGTGTAGGTCAAGGTATGAGGCTGACTTCACAGTGTCTGTAGTATCCTTTATCTCAAGTTCTTTTGGGTAGATGCGATGTATCAAATCCCCGAAATTAGGATTGTTTAAAGATAATACGTCATCTATATTGCGGAAACTGAGATTAAAGGATCTAGCTAAACGATATTTTATCTTTCGGATCAGATCAGCTATAAAGTCAGCCTCATAAGAGTGAAGGAAAAGGTCAGCAAGTAAAGGAGCACAATTTGTTCTCATTGGAATTCCGCCCGATTGTTGAAAAAAACACGTCCACCTCACTGGAGAAATATGCTGTCAATTAAAAATTCCAATAGTTTGTAAACATATTCTTCTTCTTCCGAACTGATAGGCAGTGTTTTTGTGAGCTCCAATCAATTAATGAAAAATTGTGATTTTCTGGACGATGTTTTAAGCAATTCAGTTCAAAATGGATGTAACATCAATCATTTTTAAGAACATTTCTTCATTTATCGTTCAATTCCCAGGGATAAGTATTGTTTTGGAGGATATTGATTTTTTTTAAATCATGTGAGTTATATAATATCAAAACTCTTTCTTATGTTGTAAACTTCAGAAACAATGACATTCAAAGTAAATTTGAAGAGATTTTATACATTAATTATCCATAAGATTTATTTGATGATAGAGACAAAAATAGATATGTCTATTACTTTCAATCGCCAGAAGGAACAGTTGTCTTACATAACTTTACACACTACATATCATCGGTGCTGGTTGTATTTATTGGTTTAAATCTAGTTTCAAAATTTATGGTGAGGAATTACATAAACTTTATATATCATAATATTCGGTATGTACAGAAATAAAACGAAAGTATCAACGGAGTTCAGATGAAACCACTATTGACCACTTTGATGAAAATCAGATGGGAGTTTCACAGATTTATGATGTGCCAGAAGCCAATCCCCAGATTAAAGCACATAATTACAACATGACATATGATTCCTCAGAAACTGACATGAAGCCAATTAATAATGATGATATAATTATTACAATATCAACATCCACTAGGACATCATCTGACATGTGTACTAATAAATTGTCGATGACTAATCTATTACCAATTATTGCACCTTATGATCGGATGGTCCAGTCTGAAAGTATTCTGTAGAACTTAAACAACTTGTCCTCCAGTTAAAAAAGGAAATAGAAAAGTTGAAATTATCAACTAAAGTTAAAAAAACGAAACAGTATCAAAATGTGATGCCTCGATTGAAATTACCAAACCACCGATTTCGTGTAATTCAATAGCAGTTCAAACAGATTTTAAACTGGAAACAAAGAGCAGACATACAGAAATGGCCTAAGCTGCTCTTAAATCTATGGCAACTCAAATGTATATAGAAATAAATGAAACTATATCTCCCAATAAACAAGAACAAACAGTACATCCTCCAAACTTATGTGACGTATGATATTTGTATCCCTGATGCCAAAATGATTTTGTATTGTTTATCCATATTTTTTACTTATCTGATTATCACATTGTCTTGTATGTATGAATTGTGTAAGCACATCCATGGAAACTCAGTCAGAGATCTAGTAACTGATAACAGATTCAACCCATATGGGTTTAATATTCATAAATCTAGTAAGATCCGTAGTGACAATGCAAATATAATAAGTCACAAGATTGATGAAATTCGTTATAATGTTTTAAATTCTGATAATCCTCCAGATGTTTACGGTTGTTGCGAAACTTTTTTGACAGATACAGTACCTAATAATGACATTGATATCCCGGGTTACACATTAAAAAGAAAAGATAGAACCACTCATGGAGGTGGTGGATGGGCTATTTATTTTTCGGAAAAATTGCAATTTGAAAGGAAGTAAAAATTAGAAATTTCAAATATCAAGACAGTTTGGTTTGAAGTTAAGACTAGTCATAGAAAACCATTTTTATTATGCTTTGTATATAGGCTTCCACGATCTCTTATACAATGGATTGATTACTTTGAAAATGAATTGTCTACTACCACAAATTCCAATTCTGACATTATTTCGACTGGTCATTTTAATATGGACTTCCTATTACCTGATAAATTACCAACTAAATGGAAACGTATGTTAGAGATTTTTGGTCTTCATAAAATTATAAAAGAACCAACAAGGGTTACACAAAATTATAGAACTTTAACTGATCATATTTATGTTACAAACTTAGATACAGTTTTAGAATCACGTGTGATGAAATACAGTTTTAGTGATCATTATCCTATTTGTATATCTAGAAAAGAAAAAAATAAAAGAAAATGAAAAACGTTCTCATAGTCATATAACATGGAGCAGGTGATTGTGCTTTTCCAACGAATTATAGACCGATATCGGTTTTACCAACTATTTCAAAACTTACTAAGCGCCATCTTCACTCCCATCTTTATGATTATCTCTCTAAATTTGAGTTACTCCACCCTGATCAATCACGTTTTTGGCCTGGTCATTGATGTCAGACATCCTTGATCAATATAGTTGATAAATTTCTTGAGGAAATGAATGAGGGAAATATTAATATTGCAATTCTCCTAGATTTGAAAAAAAAGAATTGGATGTTGTTGACCATTCTATACTTAGGCAAAAATTAGAATTATATGGCCTTGGCAAAAACAGTGTAAACTTTTTTTTAATCTTATTTGGAAAAAAAGAACCCAGCAAGTTCAAATAGGAAATGTTTAGTAAAAAAAAACTCCCAGTGTAATATGGTGTACCTCAAGGATCAATTCTTGGTCCTCTTTTGTTTAGTTTATACATAAATGACCTTCAACTTCACATAAAAAAATTGTAATATTGATCTTTACGCAGACGACTCAACAATTCATTTATCTGGAAAAGATATAATCAAGATAAAACCTAAAATACAACAAGACCTAGTGAAAATAGAAAAATGGTGCGAAAGTAAAAAGATGTTTATAAACTGTGCTAAAACAAAATGTATGTTAATTGGAACTAGGCAGAAAGTCTTGTAACAAAATGATGCTCCTTCATTTACAATAAGCTCTAATATTATTCAAATTTCCAATTGTGAGAAGTTACTAGGTGTTATGATAGATCCTAAATTATGCTGGTCAAAGCAGGTAGAAGAAGTATGTCTAAAAATATAGTCGTATTTATCTGAAATTTCTAAATCTTGATTTAAGGAAGCTTTTTTTATTCAGGATATATTTTACCTCTTATTGATTTTTCTATAGTTATTTGGAGTAACTGTAGTCTGGAAAATCTGAGCCGCATTTTGAAACTGCAAAAAAGGGCTGCACGACTAATCCTGGATACAGAATTCCTTGCACCATCTGCGCCCTTTTTCAAACAACTAGAATGTTTGACGGTTGAAAATAGAATGATATATCACAAACATGTTCTTATTTTTAAAAGTATAAGAAATGAAGCTCCATCTTATTTCTCTAATAAGATAAAGTATATATCTGATAACAACTCATTATTATTCATTACGAAACACTATCAACTTATCTATTCCTAAAACGAAAACTAATCTCTACAAAATATCTTTTAGTTACTCTGGACCAACTCTGTGGAACAATCTACCAACAATAGTAGGAAATTCCAAAAACTGCCATTTTTTTTTAAAACGGATTAAGATGCTATTTACTTAGCAAAGATAGTTGATGTTTTTGTTTTTGTGTGACTGTATGTTAGCGTGTATTTTAAACTATATGTATTATTGATTTGTTGTATTTGTTTACTGTTGACAGCTTCAGGGAAGATTAGTATATTTACTAACAGTATTACCCTCTTGAAATAAAGTATTATTATTATTATTATTATTATTATTATTATTATTATTAATATATTTGGAAGATGATTTGGAATTATTTCTTACAAAGTATGAGGAATCTCTAACAAGAACAATATATTTGTATCTATGTGTACCATCTTTTTTTGAAAACATTTTGAGACAAATAAAATTCATCTAACTTTTAACAAAAGAAAACCATTGTCGTGATTTAATATATTTTGCCTGGTATATTGTTTTTATGGACGTTTTGAATTGGCTATCATTTTGGCTATAGAGAATGAAAAAGTTAACAGCATTTTCTCATTTATTTTTCATAATGTCAATATTATCAACAACATTTTTAATTAGTTTTTAATGTCATGTTGGGTGTGACGACTAGTTTTCCCTCTGTCCTAACTTTGTTTTTAGATTTAAATTGAAAATATATTTTATTAGTATTGTATAAAATGATCTACACAAAACATGTCAATACAGTGAACCTGTTTAAAGAAAAAAACACTTTTTAGTTTGGTTTTGACAGTTGTTCGGTTTTACCCAGGTTCAAAATACATCTAAATTGATATAAAAGGACTTTAAAGAATGTCTGGTTTAGACAGGTTTTTTAATTATTCAGGATTTGGTAAAGACAAGTTTCACTATATACAAATATCTGCCAATAGGTTCACATTAATTTGTTTTCGAATCTTTTTAAAATGAAACGCCTTGATTAATCTTGCATATTTTCCCTGGTACGTTTAGTACATGTATTGTTTAATTTGTGGAATAAATAACAAGTTCACGTTGGGAGTATGTATCTTGTGATATTCTATTTTTCTAGTTCGTACAAACTACTTTGACAGACTATATATCTACATTTTGCTCAAAGGGTTAAATAGTTTAATTAGTTAAACACTGTATGGAATAATCACATTTTAAGTTATTCAAATTTGAAAAATAAGCCTTGAATACTCTCAGCGAAATTGAAATAAATACTTTTGATCTTTGTAAGTATAAAACATGATTTAAAACATCCATTCAATACAATTAGTAATATACTTTATACTACTGTTAAAAATAGATCAATTTGTCTTGAATATAAGTACAGAAGGAACATTAAATATCAATGTAGTGTTAGATTGGGGCGTTTCCTGCATTCCTGTTTAAGATTTGACAGATGTACTTGATTTTTGCATCGAAATGCTTACTTTGAGTTGACTCTTTTTGTAAGGATTGACATGATATTAATGATATAATACACATCATGGAGGCAGGGATGTCAAGTGTAAAAGAATTCGAAGAACAGTTATAAAAAAGGACTGTGTTAAATAAAAAAAGGAAATCCTAAAAAGGAGCCACCAGATGATATCTGTGGACTATAATTTTGAATGTCATTCTATGTTAGTAAAATGTATGCTTTGACAAAATTACTATCACCTTTATGTTTAAACTGATCGATTGCCGTCATGCATTGTAGTCACCTTTTCGTTCAAAGTATCCAGGTTTCGATGGGTAGACGATGTGCGTGCTAAAAACAAATTAAATTTAATTTAAAGAATTTGACTACAATGTGCAAAATGAATTTAAATTAAGCTTTTGCAACTTTTCTGGTATCTTAGAAAAAGACTGAAATGATATTGACAATAATGAATTAAGAAAATGGTTATACACGCTGAATTGAATCAACGTTTTTTATACAAATGTACGTTCGACATAAAACAAACTAAAACAAACATAAATGCCATACGTTGGTTTGACTGACGGTATGGAACAAACAATTCATAAGAATATGTGGAATAGGGAATGAAGAGGTTTGGGAACGAGCATGTGGGTGGGGATTTTGAAAGTAGAGGATGTGAAAAGTAGATTTTAAATATTAGTTCACCTGAAAATATGTAAAAACAATAAGAAAAAGACAGCTTAAATACGAAATCCATTTCGATGATATAAATTTTTAAAAAAAAGACATTGGGGATTGTATCGGAGAACTGTTTTTTTTCAAAGTGGAATAAGGAATTATATATGGTGATTTGGGATGGGGGCAATGCGGAATGGGGAGTGCATAAATGGTGTTAATGAGATGTTAATACCATTCTTCGAGGGCTGTAGCTGTAGCTTCTTTACTGAGGAAAGACAAAACAGGACAAGTTTATTCTGCTAACTCAGGCATTAATAAGTGCTGCAAGAGCAATAAATAACTAAATATATAACAATGTGACAAACGGCTGAAAAGACAAATCAATATCAACAGTTTAAATCAGCTCACATGTAAAATCTCTCTCGAATTTCATTCAACATAAATCTTTATATAATCTTACAATCCTTTAATTTCAAATGGGCAATTAACCCTGCACCTTAACAGAAGATGGGTTTAGAGAGTAATAACCTTGAATTTATTTATTCCTCAGTTACACTAACTCATTGTTATTACAAGTAAACAGATAATGATATTCTTGTTCAACTTCTTGAATTACACAATGGGGATTGAGAATATAGTCAGGAACAAGCCCACTCATGGGCTGTCTTGAGGCACACTCTATCCAAATAAAAAGAAACCAGGTTTAGCCAGATCAGTTGATATCAGATTGAGCTATATAAATGACTTTCTGTCTTTACACAATACGGGGATTTCATACATCGCACCTAACCCAAACAACAGGAGATAAAAGACGAAACCAAAGTTATTGCTTACATGTATTTCATATGAATAATTAAAAGTTAAACTGTGGTGTAAGGTATAGATCCTTAATTAGTTTTTTTTTTACCTCTATTAATCATATCCCTTTATTATCAAAATGACTTTTTATGATAAATTGTTTTTTTGCAGCTGATTTTGATTAATTTATGAAGTAAATGTGAAAAACTTTAAAAACGACAAGACTAGAATCTAGAATATATAGTTCAAGTGAATTTTAAACAGTCATCCTGCAAATTTTACTTGAGGTCTTACGTTAAGCATTCTAACATTTCATACTTATTGACTGTGTATGAGGGGAAAATAAACTTACTATTCCTCGAATATACAGCCAGTAAGTGTTTTATTCTACTGACAAAAGTAATAGACATACATTTATACCAAACAGTGTGTATTGTGTTTTGTTTCCTTGTTGTATTGTCCGCCACTGTCCCAAATCGGGACAGTGGGGGGTCAGAACTCATAAATATGTTTATCCCCGGAACATACTTCGTGTGTCTGATCCAAGCCTGGAATTTGTAGTCCATCGGTTTTCGTTGTTCTTTAGTGTTCATTGTTACTCGTTTTGCTTTGTTCAAATTATCTGCTCGAGGAATAAAAAAGTCAATATAGTCGATCAGATGCACATTCTTGAGAACAAAAGAATGAAATTTCATTATGTAAATCAAAAACAATAACGACAAGAAACACAATAAAATCAAACAACAATACAATAAAATATAAATCTATACTTAGAACATAATTATTCTGTCCAATGAATTAAGCGAAATAAACGGTTTTCCAAAAAAGTTTGTGTTGAAGAATGTAACTATGACACAATCTATGGAATGGAGCAAGATCATAAATCTAAATTTCGAACTGTTTGATGAGATATAGACTTTTCTATGTGTCGTCAGTTTTATATTACTTGCTCTGATTTAATAATTACATGTGGTCATTTTGTATTTATGTTATGTAGCAACACCTATACATTATGTCGTTTTTGTTTTACGTTCTCTCATTTCGTCTTTAGGTTCTCTCATTTCGTCTTTAGGTTCTCTCATTTCGTCTTTGCGTTCTCTCATTTCGTTCTACGTTCTGTCGTTCTATGATAACGTTATGTCAACAAATGTTTGCGTTTTGTGGATTTATCTTTACATGCAGCAGTTTTTTTATTACTTGAGCTCGTTTCGTCTTTACTTTATGTCGATCTCTCATTACTATGAGCAATATCCTATCGATTTCAGAGAGTCTTATTTACAGAAAATTCAGGTCCTACAATATTAGCAAGTACCAGTTTGATTGCATAGAACATGACACTTTTTATTTTATAGATGTTAAGACGAAAAAATCATTTCATTATCCATTTATGGTATGAGTTAGCTTTATACATTGTGAAATAATATTCATATGAGGCTATAAAGAAAATATATTTGGCATTACAGTTAAAATTTCATGTGTTCGCAAAGTCAGAGTTCTCTACCTTTTTCAAGAATGTCCATGAACCTGCATAATAACTTAGGCTTCTAGGTCATTTGCTACAAGATTGAAGTCATCACTACAGATGTTTTATAGTCGTCACCATGAACCCGTGGATCGTTATGGTGTATCCATCTGCACCATGATAACTGATTTATTCAACGTGTCATAGTTTTCCTTTCCCTGTTTGTCTACCCCGGACTTGACTTTTATGAGTAACTCGGCGGGTGTTTCTAAAAAATCAGAGGACGCTCACCCTACCGATGCACTTGGTACATGCTCCCAGTTTTTAGTCCGAGTTGCTCATTTGCTTTTGTTACTTTGTATGTATAATTTTAGTTACTTTATGTCCTTTGTTGTTTATGTCTGTTTTCCATGTCTTGTCTGTGTCCCTGGATTACATTCTTTTGATTACCGCTATAAACTTGGTTCCCTTGATCAGTCTTTGAAATCTTTTTTTTTGTTGTTGTTGAAGCCGAGATTTTTGTGACGAAAATTGTCGATATAAAACACACCACGTTCAACACCTCTCGAGCAGTAGTGGTTCGGAAATGCTTCCAGTTTTACCCGGTGGTTGTTTTTATGGACTGGAGGCTAGAATATACATTTACTTTGTAGTGGGTGTTGGCCTTAATAACAGTAAAAATCTACTAGTAGCCACAGTAGGTGTAATTTTTCAGTAGCAGTCTTTATAAAAATCAGACAGAAGGTGATTCATGCATGTCAAAACCCCAGCAAATTAACTTGTATTTCATGTTCAGAAACAGCTATAGAAAACATAAGCAGTCTTAGTTTTTCATTTGGGTGTTACGCTTTTGAGATAAAATTAATACGGTTGTACATGAAATCGTAAGAGTTATTGTTCTTGGTTTAGTTTGATTTGGTTGATGTTAGTGGGCGATTGAAGTGTAGTTTTCTCGAAAGTACAGATCTAAATACAGAAAGGACTATTGTCACATAAAAATATAGCATATGTAGAGTAAAAAGCATCATTTGTTCCGGGGCTTTTTCTACACCATGAATAACTTTATCATAGGCAGTGTCTGAACTTTATATAGACTGGTACCTAATTCATAAAATCTACCAGATGTGTGGATATAATTAGTAAGACCATACTCAATATTTTATAGAGTGAATTAAAAAAATGCATAATATAGAGATAACAATAATTTGCTTGGAAAGTACTATAGATCTAGGTCAGACATTTATTAAATGGAAAATAACTTAATTGTGTTTGTCGGATTCCTCTTTTCGAAGTTTTCGTTTAAAGCAAAAATTAATCTTCCATAATTTATTTGATATGTTTTATTGAAATACCAATAATATGGTATTTATGCAATAACAACAGTGTAAAAGATTCAAAATGTATGCACCACCTCCATATAGCCCTCGACACCCGCCACTTTGACAAACCTCGTACGTTTTGTTGATACACTTCGTCAGTTATATTTCAGTAAACACAAGTTATTTATTTCTCTACAACAAAGTTCTATTTCACAAATAAATCTTGGTTTTATTTTTTAAAAACATGAATTATTTATCTCCAGCGTGGTGATTGAAGTTTGTCGCGAATGTTCAAGAAAACTACAGTGTATTATCTGGAGTAAAATGGCTGGTGATAGCCAAATGATGTGCACGTTCTGTCCAATATGTTTTGTAATGACAATATTAAGCTTAAATCGTGAAATAAAAAAAAAAACTGACCTAGAAAGGACGGAGTTTCAGGTAGAACGGTACTTTTTCTCATTATTTTAGGTTGACCTTTCGTGTACCCTTTTCAGGTAAATACTTCCGGACGCTGTGATTGGACTAATTGTACAGATATCAAAAATGTTTTATTAATTCCAGGCTATAACATTATAACACTTTTAAAAAATTGCATTATATTTTTTAAAACCATTTTATATAAATATTATAATTTTTTAAAATTCTTGACCCCAAACATCATCTGCTTAAAATACCAGACACGAGACGTTTATGCTGTGACTTTGCTTACAATTTTATTTAGGGAATGAATTTGACTGAAAAAATTCAGTCTATAGTTCTGTCATTATTTTAAAGGGGTGAATATTTCAAATGTTTTACTATTGTTGCCCATGGGAAATAAATGGTATCGTTCTACCTTCAAGCTCATAAAAAACATCACTGGATTAAACCGGAAGCACACCCGAACCGCCCCCGATCAAGAGTTGTTGTACGTGAACAGGTATAAAAATTCAATGTTCCCTTTAACTGGAAGTTCATATCTGACATAGTCAAAAATCTCATACATTACGCATGGGACATATGGATGATTTGAAATAAATTAATTTTGTGGGAGCCGAAAAATTTTTATGACAGAAGATGGACGGAATGACGGACGAACAGACAAGGTTGACCCATTACACAACCCATCCCTCGATTGGGATTATACTATAAGGCATTTTAATTAACACGGAACCAAGGCAATGTACGTAAATAAGAAACCACATCACGTAATGAAGAAATGAAATCACTGCACGTAAATATTATAACGAATGCACATAAAGTAATGAGAGATCGACATAAAGTTAAGACGAAACAACGTCAATAAAAAGTAATAAAAAACCACTGCATGTAAAGATAAATCCACATAAGATAAATAACGACAGAACTTGAAAACGAAATGAGAGAACGAAAAGAAGAAATGGGAGAACGTAAGACGAAATGACAGAACGTAAAGAAAAAACGACATAATGTTAAGGTGTTGATACATAACGTTAATACAAAATGACCACATGTAATTATTAAACCACAGCAAGTAATATAAAAAAGACGACACAGAAATAAATCCGCATCTCTTCAGACAGTCTAGGCGTTCTATATTGTAATGTGTTGAAAATCAATTTCGCCGGTAACATTTTTGCACTTTTCTGTCCACCGCCAAAAATCAAAATTTAATATAAATTAAGCAACTCGGACTCCACTAAAAACTGGGAGCATGGACCAGGTGCACCGGTAGGGTAAACGTCCTCTGCTTTTCTAGAAACACCCACTAATTTGCTCATAAAAAGTCAAGTCCGGGGTAGACGAAAGAGGAAAGGAAAACTATAACAATGTATTCCTATCAAGCGTTAAATTATTATCTTTCATGCTCTAACGGGTTAAAAAATTCAAATATATCAATATAGTCGTAAAATGACTGAATATACTTTCTTTTTTTCATTTATCTTTTTCCGGCTTTCAAGCAGAGATAATATGTAAGAATGTTCGTTGATTTTATTTTAACAAAAATGATAGTTTAATATAGGAGAGCGATGTAAATATCCTAAATAAAGAGACGAAATTTTCTTATTCATATGGTCGTCTTTTTAAAAAGCGTTACTCTCATCTTTCGTGGATACATTGTACACTACAGGAAAGAAAAATGTATATGAATATTTTGTTTGACACAAATTTTGCTTCGTTACTAAATATCTGTTGCATATCAGATATATATATGTAAAGTTAATTGTCCTAAGAAAATAAAACAAGACAAAGGGTGATAACTCAATGTATAAATGTATCGTTGCAGTGAGAGAAACATGAGTAAACAAGATCTATTTCTAATTGAAAACATCTATTGGACACCTTTTAACACATGAAGGAAAAGTCTATGTATTATAAAGCTACAATTGAATTACTTAGATAACACGGTAGTTCATGTGATAATTGATTTGACATTTGTTTTTTGTTTTTTGTTTTTTGTTTTTTTTTGGGAGGGTAGTTTTTTTTAGTTTTTGTTTTTGTTTTTGTATTTTTTTAGTGTTTTGTTTTGTTTTTAATTTTTGTTTTTGTTTTTTGTTTTTGTTTTTTTTTAGTGTGTGCTTTGTATAATATATACTGTTAATATTCAGAGCTTCTCTTAAGTTTATTGAGATATTTGATATCACCCTCGCAAAGCATTTGCGTTGTTTACCATCGGTATTTAATAAGGATCATATTCTTCGTTTATATGTGTGTTTTGTGTGTTTTTTAATTTTATTGCGTTGCGAGTCTTGTTTCCTCTTAACTGTACATTTGGCGTTAACGATTTCACCTTGTCAGAACCTTCAATGATTCTACTTCTCTAATTTATCCGAACAAGATAAATATAATGAGTTAAAAATGAATATCCCATACTATTATACGAAACTAAGGACAATCGTTCTCTAGAATGTGCATCTGACCGACTATACTGACTTTTTTATTTCTTAATTAGATAATTTTAACAGAGCAGAAGAAATCAAGGGAACCAGGAATACAAAAAATCACATGCACATAGAAGCAAATGTAAATGGACAACAAAAATTCCACTAAATTAACCAAGTGCGTCGGGGTATAGAGTAAGCGACCTCTGCTCTTCTAGAAACACCAGCCGAGTTGCTCATGAAATGTCACGTTCAGGAAGACGAAATATGAAAGCAAAACTATGACACGGTGAACAGTGTGATGAATCATTACGATTTACGCATTTATAATAACGACCATAACACTTTTACCACTTTTCTTTGACATGCTCATAGTTTGATAAAGGACGGTGTCATCCGAACATCATTGGTGTCATAAGATTTCTTGCCATACAGTTCATGCGTTTTTATTTTATTAAAATAAAAGAAATTGTTTGAAATGCGATTTCATCCATAAATAATGCAGAGGTTAATTAGTGTATATTTTTGCAAAGTGTGAATATAGCCACGTTTGTAATGTAACAAGGTTGTTTTATGATCAATTGTTATGTATTTATTAATGTTGACGTATTGTTGTAACATTATGTGTTATTAATTGTTTATTTATAACTTTTTCAAAACATGTACATAAAGAAACACAGTGACCTCAGCGCCTTTTCATGCAGTGTTACTCTGTATAAGGCCGCTCCTGGACAGCTGGTCCCGGTCAGTCCACCACTTTTAATCTATGACGTCAGACATATCGGGATCTTTGGTGCCAACAAGACGCATTTACGAGCGTCCACTAAATTTTGAGATAAACTTTGCATTTCTGGTGATAAATAATTAAAAATGAAATTCCCTTGATATTAATGTAATTTAGCTATATATAAACTGTGAAATACCGTGAATAACAATAATTTAGAACATCTCGTTGAATCCCGTCAGTAATCATACACCTGTTACAGTATGAATGAATTCCACAACGGTTGCTGTAAGTTTGTACTATTTTGACATGTTTGATTTGAGAAGAACAGAACGCATTGAAGAAATATTGATGGCATATATTATTTTATATAATTCAAAAATATGGTTTTAGTTAATCACATTAATTTTCAAATACTAGACATTAGACTTTGATTTTTTTTTCACATAGATATGACTTTATGGCAAATTTAAATTTACATGATTCTTGGTGTACCCTTATTTCAGAGGATTTTTTAAGATGAGATTTTTGTAGGAAATGATTAATATTGCACTGATTTTTTTCACAAACATGTACATGCAGTTTACTAAATACATATATTAAAACATAATTTATATATACCGTAATAACTGGTTGAGCAACACATTTAATAAGCAGTTTCGGTTTTCAAAATTATGCAATTTTCGTTTTAATTAATGATTACAGGGGAATTTAAAAAATAAAATGTTTTGGTGAATTTAATTATCTTTCAGCATTCTGAGGCACTGACCATCCTGATGGGTCTGACATTTTATGTCGGATAAGAATTAGTTTTTCGCGAAAGCGCAAACTTTTTATTTATATTTCAGCAGCAACCCAAATCAATGTTTTATTTGAAAATCTGCCTTGTTAAGTTATAAGCAAAATTTGGATTTTTTTTTCTTTCATATCAATGAGTAAAAAAACAGTTTCCCAAAATTTAAAACACTCATTGTGTAAATTGTTTACTTCTTCTTAAACATAGAAAGTAATCATTCAACAAAAATGTAATACACGTATTTGTCTTGGTATTATACTACATAATGAGATGAAGATATATTAAATGTGTGAATCTAAAGTTAAATTCGAGAAGAAAATGTGACACTTTATAATGAAAAACGGAAAGAATTTGGCTGTCTTGTATCAAATGTATTTTTTCTGCAAATAAATACAAACATGAATAAAGGACATTTTTCTAGATCGGAGACCGTTCTCACCACACCACCTCTTATTGCAAGATAAAGGGAGCTCACTTACATTTCATAACATTATACATGATTAAACAGATGTACTTCTGTTTGCACGCTATATTTATTGTATGTTGTATAAAGACCAAAAAACATATTTTTCTATTTATATCATCTTTAAAAAATTAATACCGCAATAAGCTTTTATTTTATTTTTATTTTTATTATTTTTTTTTATTATTATTTTTGTTTTATTTTGAAAAAAAACATTGTAAGTTTATAATTAAGGCCGTGAAATATGACTTGTAAATCAGTGTTGATATATCACAGTGAATAACGTATTTATCATAGAGTGTCATATTGTTAGGAAAAAAAAATAATTACAGTAACTAAGTACTACAAAGTTAGTGTCATTTTAGGCTACTATTATGCAATGTATGTCAATGTGTTATGTAAGTTCTGAGGTAAGTTTAGTAATCTGAAAAACAGTTCTACTTTTGGACGGACAACCAATAACCTAGCATTATTTTTTTAAATTTAACTTATAGACTACGGCTCTACCATTTTTTGTTATGAGTATTGCTTGGCAAATTTCAAATTTCAACGTTTTGATTGCTAATATACTACTGTAAATCGATGGGTATTACTAAGAGAAGCCTCACCCAACCGGTACACCCGACCCAAGCTCTAAATGTTAGTGGAGTCCGGGTTTTCAATTACTTTTGTTTCTTTTTATGTCTTATTTTGGTTATTTCATGTTCTATGTTATGTGTTTTTTCTACATGTCTGGTTGTTACCCTTGCATAATTTTAATTAGATAACCGTGATAATTCTTGTTTCTTTGACTCTTGTATTAGTAATGACGTCATAGGTATGCATTGTATGATTTTTCTACATATTTTCACTTCATTATGAATGAAAGTTGAATATCGCGTACTATCAAAGAGTAATCAAGGGAACCAAGGTTAAAGCGGTAATCAAAAGAATGTAATCCAGGGAGAAAGACCAGACATGGAAAACAGACATATACAACAAAGAACATAAAGTTACTAAAATCATACATACAAAGTAACAACTTAATGTACAGTATGACACAAAACCAAAGAAAGTGTGTGCATCTGGTCGACTATTTTGACTTTTTTATTCCTCAATTAGATAATTTGAACATAGCAGAAGGAAATCAAGGGAACCGGGATTCAAAAAGTAAATAAAGAATTAATGATTAATGGAAAAAGACGAAACAAGTAAAATAGACAAAACAAAAGCATGAAATAGCAATACAATAGACAATAACAGGGTACCTACTTGACATAAAACAGATATAGTGATGAGTCTAAGAACTGCGGGAAAATGCGAGGCGGTACCGAAAATGTTCATCGGTTCGAGCCGAATTCGTAAATAAAAGTTTTTGTTAAGTTTGTGCACTGTTATTGTATTTATACTGCAACAAAAATGTAAAAAAAAAAAAGAAACGACGTTTAAAGTAAGAAAACAACGTTTTATTATTCGAAGCATCATGACACAATGTAACGTTTAATTTGTGACGTCGAAACAGAAAGTTTTATTCATTCAGTTACCGTATATCACTTGTACTTATACAGTCTATGCATTTTGACTGCTCGAATAGATCGGTTCCAGTCTAAGATATGTTATCACGTTTATACTTGATCCGGTTTAATCCGTGAAGTATGCGTTATGTTAATCTTGGAAGGGATGGTACAAGTTTAATGCAATGTCGTGCAGCCTTGCATATTTGATTCCATACAGCGTAATGAATTCATATATCTTTGTGAATAAAATGACACTCAAGACCAACTTTTCTAACATACACAATAATAACTTATATAAGGTAAAATTGTGATATAACAAATATGCAACCTTCATCATATTTGCATATTTAGTTTACTGGGAAGATGATTATGCCAACTGTCTTATACTGCCAACTGTTATACAGTTTTGGTTTTCTAAAGTATACAATACAGTTTTAATTATCCTAAGGAATGCAAAGAATTTATTACAAATTCAACTATTTCACAAGCTCATTATTTGTGAAATGTTTACGAGTTTAGAGACGATAATTTAGAATTAAATTATCTAATATGTCAAAATCATAGGATAAAGTATTCAAGTTTTGGAACGACTTAAATAAAATTAGCGTTGAACATCCAATAATATTTATGTATTCAATATTACGTGTTAGTCTCTACAAGTATCAGGCAGTCGGTGAAACATGGCAGTTCACCCTTACAGTGTAATTTTACGATTTGTATCACCAGAATCAAGGAGTGAAGACATAGTATTTCCAGTCATATTAATTAAAATATCAATTGAATATTTCTAGGGCAAGTAATTCTATCAATAAGCTCAATTCTCATATCCTTATGAAATTTCATACACCTCAAGTGGAAGTAAGATTAAAAAAAATGCCAAATAGATAATACTTCATCGAATGAACGTTTTTTGTTAAAGTGGTGTATTTTTTTTTTTTTTTTTTTACAGTATGACTTATTCTTACGACGACTTGCACTGACATGGTCTCACAAATAGCCACACCCCTTGTGAATTAAAAGTACATTTTTATTTATATAATATGAATACTGCCCAGAAACTTAAATATTTGAATAGCTTAAAGCAGATGTAAGAATTTACTACCTTCTTCTATGAAAGGTGATTTTGTCAATGATAAAACATCAAACAAATAAAATAAAAAGAAACACATAATAAATTTAATTAATATTTTTTTTCATTTTGGTACAAATTAATAGAAAATGCATTATGTGTGATGAATTGTTATCAACAAATTGTACTTATGAATCAAAAACCTTAATTTGCTTGAATTATTATTACCTACAAATAAACACCAGTAACGCTGTTCCGTATGTATCTTTTTTGCTTCTCTCAGCATGTTCTGCATAGTTTTATTCAAAACGACGCAAAGAGGACAGGCTGGGATCCAAAATAATAATAATAATAATAATAATAATAATAATAATAACGCTAGCAATGATTAAAAAAAATAATGCGTTGAAGGACCACATAATCAAAATGGTCAAATACTACGTTAATATAAATTCCTCAACTGAAGGACCATATAAAGTATTACGTATAAGCATATTTTTCTGCTCCTTAGAATAACGGCTGGTTTCTCTATGCCAAGTTGTCAAATAAAATGTATCATATAAACAGGCTAACACCTAAATTATCTTAATTTATAGCTAACGTCTGAAAGTTAATGACCTACCTGCAAATTTACATATGTATGTTAAAGGTTAATTGCATTACTGCAATTAAAATCCAAAAATATGTTACATTATGACTTTGTTCAGTTTTTTGAAGATATATTATGGTTGGATTCATCATATATCACTCTAAGAAATGCTTGACATAAGCGATATCTATGTATGTGTACATGCACTAGGGATTTCACTAATTGGACTTAATTTAACCTCTAACTTTACTTTTACTAGTGTTAAAAAAATTTTTTTTCATTATTGCAACAAATGTTATGAGTACCAAAAATCGTTTGAGGTATTAGATCGGCTTCATTACTTTCAAGATTCCTGTGATTCTGTAAAAAGTTAAGAATATTTTACTTTATATACAACACTGCCCAAAAAACATATGTAGGGCAAGTTGTCATTTATAATTAAATGATTTTTTTATAAATCTGGCTCTCAATCTATTCATGTAATGACCACAATGTTTTTTCAGTGTTTTTGTTTCAGTGCATTGAATTTCATAGCTGACATTTATATTCGTTTTGGTAATACTCTATAAAGATAAGTTGTTGGTATTCATATGGGGACTTAATGTGCTCCTCTCAAAGCCGATTTGTTTTTTACTGTTACGAATCAGTTCAGGGCTAAACTCTTTCAAGATCCTTCAAAATGTGGTCTGTTGCGTGAATTTAATAACACTTGTATATATCTTGATGAAATTTAGGCCGTACATTATCTCCAAAAACCATTTTCAAGATATTTTCCCATTTCTTGATTTTGAAAAATAATTGACATAACACTATAACTGGCAGCCTTCATACAAACATTTATGACAAAAGAGACAATTTTGATTTTCTATTTTCCATTTCTCGATAGTGATATTCCGGGAGCGCCCACCTATGGTATTTACATTTCACAATTGGTCCACACTGTTCATATTTGTAATAAAGTGTCAGATTTTAATGAATGCGACAAATTCCTCTCAGAAAAGCTGTTGCATCAGGGGTACTTCTTAAAACATTTGCTAATTTTTTTTTTGCATTATTAATCGTCTCTTAATAAAAATGATGGCGTTATTCACCCAGTTATGGAAATATAGTCTATACAGCACATTCTTTAAACAACATTCGATGGTTAATCAACTGCCCTTACTAGATTTATTCGTAAATGATAATTATCAAATCATTGTATATTTTTGAAACCTTGTTTTCACAAATACATATTGTTCGACCCCTAATTGAATCCTACGTAAAAACTAAGTCATTTGTGTCATGCACGTCATCGAATCTTACCGCAGAACTGAACATTACTACTCCAAATCCAGTCCACTGAAACTGTAATGACCGGTTATTTCTGATGCTGGTAAATTTTATGATCATTCTTTGATATGTCCTGAGGTAGCTTTCAGTAACTGCCATCGTTCTTGAATTAGATATTTCATTTTTGTCAATATGTTGTATGTTTAGGTATTCCATGAAGGAAAATTGAATATAATACTGAATGATTTTCATGGTACGTTTATTTCTTGTTTCAGTTCAACACTGATCTTACACTAAAAGGAGGATGGTAAAGGCCTAATAAAACTAGTTTAACCCCACTGCAGACAAACGCCTGTCCACAGTCAGAAGATGTTGGTCAATATTATGTTTTCGTGTCGTTATTTGAGTTTCTGGTTTATTGTGAAGTGTCATCGTTCTCTAACTATGGATTTTATTACTTTTTTGTAGGGCCTTTCAGTACTTAATTATAGGTGTGCTTACACTGCTCGAAGACTTTCTAGTGATCTCTATAAGTATTTACTATTTCAATAAAGGGAATTTGAATAACGGCGCATTTGTTGCTTTTCATCATATATGTTCCTTTTTCTATTGTAATTTGTTGAAAGGTCATTTTCTCTGGAAAAAATTTAAACAAAATTGACGGAAGAAAATAATTCAGCATAAAATTACCACTTTTATACTGAAGGCCACTCTGCTTTTTCCTTTATTTTTCCTCTTGAATTAGGAATAAAACTTTTCTTGGACACATCATAATTTCCTTACTATATCCAACGATAACATAATAATTTAAGTGGCCTTATGTTAATTTGATAGGTTTATGTTGTGTTGTGTCAGTTGTCTAATATTTAACACTCTGCCTCCAGAGGAGTTTGTTATTAACATGAAATAAAACAAATGTAGACTTTGAGTATGATAGTAAGTACACTGATATTAATTATTCTTGCACCTGTGCATATTTGCGTCATGTAAAGTATATATATATATATATATATACGACAGGACTTAATTATTATACAAATGTCTAACTAGTTAACAGATTGATGTTCTTCAAAATACAATAAACAGGACATTAATGGAACATGTTGTGTTGATCAAAACCATATTAACCAAGAAAACTGGAAATCTATGTTTTTATTGTTTTTATTGTTATTTCAGATTCTGCCGTCGCACTAATATGTATTAGCAATTTCTTCTCATTAAATGTAAATTGTAAATTGCAAATAAAGAGATTAAAATTATTTTTTAACGTTTTGACAAAGCAGTACATTACGCACAATAGGACTCACTGTTAAATATTCACAAAAGAATGGTCGTACTTCTGTATATAGTTTTTTCAGAAGAAAGTAGAAATACGGTGCGCAGGAATGGGAATCATTGGAAAGAACAACAGTGGACACATCCAAAAGGACACCAAAGAACAAATCAGCACCAGAAACATTCGACAGAACAACAAACTCAGAATAAATTTACACCGGACAATCCAAAACGACATCAGACCAAGAATAAATTAATACTATTAAAAAAGATCTTAAGGACAACAAACAATGACTAAATAAATACCAGATACATCCAGAAGGACAACAGACTACGATTAACCTAGACAACAGCTGAAACCCATGTAGTAAAACAGGAAAAAACTAAAAAGTACAACCAGAAAAAGAAACAAATTACTGAAAGACTGGAATGATATGGACGGTGCGTCAGCGACCAGAGCCATTAATTACTGAAAATTCTGACAGAAGTCGAAATTTGTCCACACGAAATAAGACGAATGCACAAGTTCGAAGGCGCTGTTTTGTCTTTTAATACCTCGATGGTTACGATTCTATGTATATATATATATATATATATATATATATATATATATATATATATATATATATATATATATATATATATATATATATATATTTATGTAATAATAATAATAATTTGGAAATTTTTGGCTGTGGTGAAATATATTAAGCTTTCCCGGAAGAAAGTCTCACGCAATCTCCTCACCGAATGGGACTTCGCTCATAGGTACATGCGGTGGATAGGAAAAAAGATCAAAAGTCAAAGTAGGGGAAAAGGCACCTTTTAATAGGTATTTTTGTTTGTTTCTATTTCTATCTACCCTAGCAAAATGGCGTGCACCGTAAACAAAAAATGAGCCCCGTCCATCATAGGCAGAGCCTAAAATCATTAGAATTTGAAATATTTTTCTAAGAAAACAACTCTATGACAAATATGAAAAATATGATGAATTTCTCATCGTCTATTCGAGAGCTCGTCGATATTGCTCTAAACGTCTGAAAGTTTTTTTTTTTTTTTTTTTTTTTTTTTTTTTTTTTTTTTTTTTTTTTTTTTTTTATCTACAGTTATATTTTATTCTAATTCCATTCTAGAGGTTATAGATGTATTTCTACAATTCAGAGTCCATACTTCATATTTCGGTATTTTGATGGTTTTCTTTTCACTGATTATTGCTTAAACCTCAGACTTCGTATTCATACATAATTATGCCATAAGTTTATATCCTATTATACATGAATGAAGACAATTTCGTAGGAAATAATTTCCTACTATTGAAAATGAGTGCGAGATAAAAAAAAAATCATTTTGCGATTTTTCTTATTATATATGCAGACTTATTTCATCATCTCGTATAAAGTTGATCATGGAGGTATTTAAAGTTGAATTGCTCTTCTTATTAAATTAAAACATATATTATTCTAACCAATAAAAGAATAAAATCAATTTCGATATGCTGTAAAGGTAACTACAAAAGTTGGCGTATGGTTATTACTGATTGTTAATGGTTTCAAAGTACGCGTTCGTAAAATCAGTTCTTGGGTCTTTTTATGTACAAAACGCTACAAATAGTGTTGTTTTCTAATAAACGTTCAAATATTGTCAATTCCTGTCTAAGGAATTCTTCATTAATTCAGGTTGTAGCATGGTATATTCATCAAATACAATTGTATAAGTGAGTAGGGGAGGAGTAATCAAGGGAACCAATATCCTAGCGGAAATCAAAAGAATGCAATCCATGTCGTAGTGTTCATTTCTAACAAGACATCAGGAGGTATATGTACTTGTTTTGATATACAAATGATCATGCTTTTAAATCACCAATCTAAACATCAGCGATTTTTGCACCAAAACGAATTCCCGCCGTTTTCCTCCCATTTGATACTGCTGGCCATATGAGGTTTATTGGGAATGTTGACAAATGAATTATCTTAATTTTAATTTTGCTTTTAAAAGTAGCTGATCTTCGCAGTGCTTGATAACTTATAACTATAGCTACAGTAATGTAACTCCTGGAATAAAGAGGTCCCATTTCATAGAATGGACGATTCCCGTACATTTTAAAATGTAAAAGGTTAATATTTGGACAAAAAGAAAT
The DNA here is from genome assembly GCA_037379345.1 of Perna viridis. Classification (NCBI taxonomy): domain Eukaryota; kingdom Metazoa; phylum Mollusca; class Bivalvia; order Mytilida; family Mytilidae; genus Perna; species Perna viridis. The sequence goes on from CM074513.1 coordinate 7,692,108, forward strand.
TTGAATTAATGAATATTACAACTTTTAGAAATCCACGTCGTACGCTACTTCCTCACATTTACATTACATAATACACAGTTGATCTTGAACTTGATATTCATAAATGCATTTAAATTGTAATTTAACTAAATGTAACTTTGTTTTATTTCAGAACACTACCCGACAAGAATTATCATCGTTTAAGGTACATGTATCATAATCTTTGCTAAACGTTTAACATGTGCGGAACAACTATACAAAACACAGAAAAGGTGTATGAACCCGTGTTCCTAAGAACAAACTTTTCCTACAGATGTTTATTTATTAATTTTTTTTGTTTTTTTGTTGTTTTTTTGTTGTTGTTTTTTGTTTTTTGTTTTTTGTTTTTTGTTTTGTTTTATTTGTATTTCATTGACATGTGCGTTGACACAAAGAGCTTTGAAAAGGATATACTAGTAGAACAATGTGCCTATCATCAGTGAAGGAAATTAACTTTATATTCATTTAGGGGTATGGCTTTTAAAAACACTAAAAGAAAATACTATTGAATGACCATTTTAGATGAAGGTCCAGGAAACGGTGACTTCAAGATAAAATTAAATATTAGTAATCATATTTCCCTCGATGGATTACTCTTTAACGGTACATTTGTAACTTTATCTCATTCTGATATTATTGGTATCCATTTTAACATTGTACTTTTATTAAACTGCCCTTACCTCAATGTCACATACCATGTGAATTTGATATGTCAAAAGTAGTTTAACACTTCATCTGATTTCAACTGAACCATACATGTTTTAAGCGTATTTCATTTCTTATTTGAAGTATGTGCATAAGATATTATTTCGGTTCAAGAGAATTTCTCAAAGCATTTTTTGCATTCTTACCAATGTTTATCCATTACAAATGTCATTGCAAAAAGACTTTTACGGTTTTTAATATCAATGCAACTTAACTTTTAAACATTAATTTTCTGCAATAATATTTACCTTAACTCTTATCAGAATGATATAAAGCTATCCTCATTTTGATTATTTAACAAAAAACTAGTAGTTGAAGTATATGAATTAGAAGTGACCTGCTTGGACAGTATTGAAAAACTCTTTGTGTGGCGTAACATTATGATATATCAACGGTATTTTGTGTGAAAGCTAACATTTGCACAATATATTCTGTACAAGAGTACAAATGCAAATGTGTTTTCAAATGTTAAAAAGCGTTTACTACGTCGAACTCTCGACTTCATCCACCAATGTGTATTAATACTATTACTCATGTACTAGTTAACCTAATGTACAAATTATTTTCACTCTTCTACAAAATGTAATATGCCCATCAAAAATACGACTGATGGTTTCAGTATAGTTCAAAATAGGTTTTCGAAAGATGTCTGCCTTCTGTCAGTGTGAAATGCACAAGTATTATCATGATAGGTATCTTATATTATATTAAATAGGTTTGTTCTTATTTTCTGCTTTCCTAAATGAAAATGTGATGTTTCTAAAAAACATGGACAAACAAACAACATGTGTTATTCTGCTAAAACCCGGACCATTTCTGTAAGATGTTTCTATATGACTGTTTTTACTGTTAATTACCTTGTTTGAAATATCGTCCATTAGTCTTCATGAACCGCATGGTATTTTTAATTTATGTATTATTATTTGTTTGAATTTGACATTATATATTAAGATTAAAATATGTTGTAGTTGCATTTGCACTTTTATTAATTGTGTAAAGCTTATATCGTTTAACCTATATAGCATACCGTATATCGCAATTCTACACGAAACCCACTTGAAATACAATTAAAATATATTATCTAATGAAGATGACATGTCGTAATCTTTCAGTCCTCGACCTATTTTAACCCTCGAGCCGGTGGCCCTTGGGTGATATAGGAGTCTCGGCTTAATATGGTATATGTGTAATACAGATCGTGGCATGTAATTTTCAGTATATATCACATAGTATTGTGAAAAATGAAGTATAATTTTATTAAAAAGGAGAACTCGGCTTTCTTCAATCTCTAATTCATTATTGAAACAAACATAAATAAAGAAATCAAGCGTTGAACAAAAAATTGCAACGTTCGCTATTGTTCTATTTTTTTTTCCTCAGAGAAGTTTGAAATGATAAATTATTTTACAAATAAACAACCGTGCCTATTAACGGAAGATTGACGAATGCTAAGATTAGAAGATTTTGATATGACTTATTTTGTTTAAAGTCAGTTTTTGTGGATGTTACCGGTCGAAACGAAGCTTCAAGTCAAATATATTACTCCTGACATTTCCTTTGTTACTGCTAAGACCAAACCTGTTGTCTGGGCAAACGTTTTAGCAAGTCCTATGTTTATTGTACTGAGTCATTTGTTTTTATTAAGGCATCTAACGAATCCGCTAATTGCAAGTAATGATTGAATGCTATAATGTGTAATATATGCTCTAGACATTGCTGAAATTGACACGCATATAAAGGCAAACGATAAACAAAAGATAAGAAAATTTGACCTAAATGCAACAATCTAATTCCGTTTAAATATGCCACGTCCTATAAATAACATACTGGAATTTGCTTAAAGACCATATATAGTTTATTTGGATTTGACAAATGCATGAGGTTACCCGCCTTCTAAGCCAAGAAATGTTAGTTCAATAGCACAAAAAAAAATACAATATACTATAATGACATTCATTGTATTCTTAGATTCATGTATTATACTGCTCAATATTTCCTTTAACCATGTATCATGCGAACGGTCGATGTGGTTTTATTTTTAATCCGTTTTAGTGCTACTTAATATCAATGACACAGGCACACACCTGTTATTGCTTATCATAAGATCATATAGATCAAATGTCATTAAAGAATATCAAGGGAACAAAGATTGTAGCGGAAATCAAAAGAATGTAATCCAGGGACAAAAACCAGACATGGAAGAGTAATCAAGGGAACCAAGGTTATAGCGGTAATCAAAAGAATGTAATCCAGGGACAAAGACCCGACATGGAAAACAGACATACACAACAAAGAACATAAAGTAGCTAAAGTCATATATACAAAGTAATAAAAGTAAATGAGCAACTCGGACTCCACTAAAAACTGGGAGCATGGACTAGGTGCACGGGTAGGGTAGGCGTCCTCTGCTTTTCTAGAAACACCCGCCGAGTTGCTCATAAAAAGTCAAGTCCGGGGTAGACAAACGAGGAAAGGAAACCTATGACCCGTTGAATAAATCAGTTTTCATGGTGCTGATGGATACACCATAACGACCCACGAGTTCATGATGACGACCATAAAACTTCTGTAGTGATGACTTCAATCTTGTAGCAACATAACCCTGTTCCAGAAGCCTATTTGTTAGAGTTCTAGCGCGATACAAAAGGTCTGCGTAGTTTCGGCAAGCTCTGGCATAACGTATGAGTTGTGATATGAACACTTCATACGCAGGAGCCGAAGGGATGTTGCAACAGATGAAAGGAAAAGACAATTCTGAATGAAAAGTCATCACGTTTGTCGTAAAGTTTGGTCAATAGTTTTCCTTTACCATCGATTTCTAAGTGTAGGTAAAGATATGAGGCTGACTTCACAGTGTCTGTAGTATCCTTTATCTCAAGTTCTTTTTGGGTAGATGTGATGTATCAAATCCCCGAAATTAGGGTTTTTTAAAGATAATACGTCATCTTTATAGCGGAAACTGAGATTGAAAAACAGGCATAAAACACATAAAATTTCCAAAATAATACGAACTATAAGTAACAAAAGTAAATAAGCGGCTCGGACTCATCTAAATATGGGATGCAGGGACCAGATGCATCGGTGGGTAAACGTCTCCTGCTTTTCTAGAAACACCCGCCGAGTTGCTCAAGTCCAGGGTAGACGAAAGAGCAATGAAAAAATATGATTTGTTGAGCAAATCAGTTTTCATAGTGCAGATTGATACAACGAACGATCCATGAGTTCATGTTTACCACCGATGAAACGTTGAATAATATTTAGATTGCTTTAAAAGCAATCATTTTCTTTTCACAATCTAAATCGTAAATTTATTTTCAAATTTGAATCATTTGTATCCAGCATGCATGAGTGATTGCTACACTTATGAATGGGGTTTACTTATTTATAGGGTTAAAATACTACATGAATATTGAAAGAGTAATAAAGGGAATCAATATTCTAGCGGAACTCAAAAGAATGTAATCCAGGGACAAAGACCAGACATAGAAAACAGAAAAACACAACAAACAACATACAGTAACTAAAATAATACATACAAAGTAACAAAAGTAAATGAACAACTCGGACTCCACTAAAACCTGGGAGCATGGACCAGGTGCATGGGTAGGGTAGGCGTCCTTTGCTTTTCTAGAAACACCCGCCGAGAAAAGTGTATACCAATGAGTGCAATATGTGCCGCAAACCGTTGAAAGGTAATTTTGATTGAGACTTGTATTACTTCAGATTATCCTGTCGTTTTTACCAATGAACACATCAACCACATTTACCAATGTGAATGTGTCCAACTATGAATAGAGAAACATTAAAGTTGGGTTTAGACGGTAAAATTTCATCCATTTGAATCATAATAAAAACTTACAAGAAGTAAAATTACTTTGTATTCGTATATATTGATTTTATCATTTATAGCACAACTGTACCAGTTGTAAGTTCCTTTTTTTCATGCTAATGTACATGTTGCCTTAATTATAAAGATAAGGGTTCCATCCGTCTAATAAAAATTGGCATTTTGAATCAATATTCGGAAAGAAACAACCGATTTTGATGTTAAATAAACAAATAGTTAATAAAAAAGATTAAATTGTCTGATTTTTTTTACTTTTCTATTGCTTGTATGTCACAGCTCAATACATGCGTCTTGTCAGTATCAAATGTAAATGCTTTTAGGCTTAGTTTTACTTACTTTTCAATTTATCTTGAGTTTTGCTTAGCTTTTCAAATTTTAATGCTTTGCATTAAAACTGTGTATAACATACGATGTGAACAAATAACAACATCAAACAACTTCTTTACGTAAACAGGCAACAGTATACATTTCGTAACTTTACATAAACATATAGGGTATGAATGACACACAGGGAAAACAGACACACACAACAAAGAACATGAAATGGCACGTACAAAGAATCAAAAGCAATTGAGCAACTTAAATTCAATCACAAACGTGCTGCATGAACTGGAAATGAGGGGCCATTGCGTTTGTCGAATAGTTTATCAAGAGTCTCGTAGCGGAAGTCAAGATGTAAGGCTGACTGCAAAGTGCTACAGTGTCCTGTAAAAATCAACAATTGCCATGCAGCTGAATGCCTAATTATAAAAGGAAAAAAAACAAATGGATATCGCTGTGTAATCACATTAACATGGAAACGACATATCGATTGAGAAATATTCCTAATGATGACAAACACTTCATACAAATTTAAACACTATGCTCGCATTTGTATTTTGTATGACACATTCACTACAAGAAGCAAAATTGAAGTTTCAAAATAACATTAAGCTTCACAAAGTATCACAATTAAAATGAATGTCAACTGGACAATTGAAGCCTTTACGTCCGTACGTTTGACTAATAATCTTGTAGCTGCCGCACAGCTATAATAAGCTATAATCGAGTCTATGTATATGGAAAAATTTCATTCAGGATAAGAAATACCACCACATATTGTCTCCTGACATAAATTCATGGAGTAGGCGATGTTGCTGATTTATGTTTTGAGTAATTTTTCTTGTTCATTTTAAGTTTTCCATCTTTATCTTCGAAAACAGCAAATTATTATTTTTGAAACTGAAACGACGACCAACCTGATACAAACAAGTACATGTGTAGAGCAACCTAGACTCTGCCAAAAACTGGGAATATGATTCATTTGAAAATTACACCATGACACCTTGTTTGAATTTGTATTGTGCCATAATTTCAGTATAATATTTCACCATGTCAGTAAATTCGAACTTGATTATTCAAACTCCCTCAATATAATTACACCTCCTCAGATTTATATTTGAATTGTCGCAATAATAAACACTATATTATGCTTGCAGATTTAATTCTTCCGTCACCGGGTCCATTATATCACCTCGGGTGTTATTGATACTGACATGTAAATCACGAATTGTTTGAAATGAAGAATAATTTGATCTCAATGCAGAAAAGTTAATAAATAAAATGACCTTCTTTATATAAGTCAAATTTTAACTGTGTGGCCCTCCATATCAGAATAAAGAGAAGAAAATGGGAAATTATAAAAGTCAAGAGTTATTATGATATAGAATGATGATGCAGTTCTAAATAAGTTTCTCATAAATTCTCTAATGTTTTGATTCTTATATGTAAGTAAAGGATAGTATTCTACAATATACATAGCTAAAGCTTAGATATAATCCTACGATCTTAAAGTTTTCTAAATTTTATGAAATTCTCAAGTAAGTTTAAAATATAAAATTATGTCAAGACAAGTCTCACCTCTCATTTGCGTGTGTAATAACTATTAAAATATTTGTTAATTGTACTTAATGAATGCATTATATTCTTGCGTACATCTGTAGTTGGACACAATGTGCCAATATCATACTTCGCTTACCCTACAAGTGCACCTGATCCTTTCTCCCAGTTTTAGCGGAGTCTAAGTTACTCATTTACTTTTGTAACTTTGTGTGTATTATCTGGTTATCTTGTGTTCTTTGTTGTGTGTGTCTGTTTTCCATTTCTGGTCTTGGTCAATGAATTACATTATTTTGATTTCCGCTAGGAACTTGGTTGCCTTGTTTACTCTTTTAATTCATACATGTAACTATAATCACATTATTCACCTAAAAGTGAAAGGAGAAAAACCTTGAAATTACGAAAAACCGTATAGACCTTTTCGTGCTTATTTTCTAAGCATGATCAGTTGGTACTTCCGCATATTCCCGTAAACAATCCAACAGTTGTCAACCAAATTATTACGATAACGTAATGAATTTACCTCTCAGAAGTACCAACTGAGCCTCAGAAAATTAGTACGAATGGGGTATGTAAAAAAAAACAGACACAAGGACAAACGATAAGCTGAAGGTTATTTCAGCAACCCTAGTTCAATTCAAACTGCGGTCTTTCAATTGAACATGGTATAATATATTGTGATGTGTGATAGCCTTACGTAAGATGCTTCGAACTCCTATAATCTACTGTTTAATTTATAATGATTTTTCTTATTTTTCTGTTAGCTTGTTTTTTTTAATGTTTATTTTCTTCTGTCCTTTTTTTTTTTTTTTTTTTTTTTTTGTTTCTTTTGGTTCTTCCAGTGTGTTTTTCTTAGTCTGTTATATCACACGTGTTTTACATATTTGATTTTAAAAAATGTGTTTGCAGAATGATTGCGTATTCAAGGACTTTTTTTATCATTTACTTAGACTTGGTTTAAATCATTTATATATTTTCTTTTGTGCTCTCTCCAAATTACATTTTAACTTTTTAAAACAGACAATGTCATCCCATAATCCGAATGTTATGCTCTTAACCTTAATATACTGTAAGCAGCAATTTTTATAGGTATGAACATTTGATCAAATTTATCTTTTTTTTAAGAATTGCCCGTTCTAAGTCAATGTCCTAGTATCAAGCGTTTGTACCTACTTTTCACCCAATATCTTTCACGAGTGTTTGATTTTATTTGGATATAAAGTTGTTTATTACCCTTAAAACATTTGTAGTTTAGATTTTCTATGTACTTCAAATATACAAATTATTTTGTGTTTTATATGACACTTTTATCGCCTTTGTATGAATTCTAAACTATTTAAGATACATTTAGCACACATTATAAAATGCTATCTATCTCCTTTTGCTTGTCTAAGAAACTTTATACAAACATCTCTAAGCACAGACGAATTATGATCATATCTTTTACCAAGTAGACGAAGAAAGTCATTAATATCTTATCTTTATTATAGTGTTATGAGAGAGGCGGAAAATATTACTAGAGTGTCCTTTTCACAACTGACAAATGATGATATATTTTATCGGTGGGATCAAGACTGGCAGAATCTAAGGAAGATGTTATTTTCTCATTTTTTTTCGTTTCATGTATGTCAGACTAACAAAAGTAAATACTGTCTTACTCTACATAAGATAGGATTGCCTTGAGGTGAATTATTGATAGAATCATTCTAGTTGATTTTTTTGAAAACTATGACTAAGGATTTTTAGTGGATTTCAAATAGAGGGGATGTGTATCTTATGGAAACATTTATTAATGAAAAGCAGCTCTTCAAACTGATGAAGGCTCATAATGAAAAAAGTATGGGCCAGATAATACATTGCACATTATATATGAACAAAATGAAACAGGACTCATACGAAACGACAAAATCATGCAATGAAGACCAATAGTAAAAGGAAATATAAATTTGTATAAAGAACATAAAAAGCTAAAAATCGCAATAGGATAAAACTGTTATGGTAGTCAATCGAAACATTAATTTGGCGAACTTCTGTTGTAAAACTCAACTCTTGTTCCATTAATAACAGTGATATAAATTGCATATGACAAAAACTTTCAGACACAAAAAGACAACAAAAACCCGGTATAATGATTTGTTTAATTGGTAAATACAAACATATATTTGCGCCATCAAAATCAAGGAAAACAGACAAGATTTTCCATATCATGCTGGACCAATGAGTTTCAATTGCATTGAAATGCGCTGAAAATGAACATTTCAAGGGCAGATAACTGTCAAAAACCTCATTTTTCTTACATTCTATTGAAAAATTTCTGCACATAGCCAGTGACGCAGAGATCAAATAATGGTCTTTTCAAATAGACAAAGTATCCTTGGGTGATATTACATTGTCAGATCGGTGGGGTTTTGACATGCGTTCAGTGTATATGCATACATTTGCTTAATACTTGTACATGTACATGTAGCTAGTCCATCGTATGGATCAAGTTAATAAAAAAGACGACTTATAGCGAGCGCCACGAAGCGGTGTGAGCTCTACCGTTATTACGTGTACTTTTTAAAGTTCCCAAATATACTCATGAAAAAAAGTAATTCACGGAAGTAATAAAAAGTGACTGTCCTTACGGAGAAAATTCATCATTTCCTTCAACCCAACAAATAAAAAAAATGTAGGTTAAGATTACGTTTCAGTAAAAATAAATTCATCTTTTCTGATAGTTTTCAAGTCTTTTTCTAATCTGTTTTACTTATGTTATGTTTATAAAAACTTCGGGAAACACGTGGGTGTACGTACGTGTATCTCAGCTGTTCCACAGCTGCTGTTGTCAGAACCTAACCCGCCTCGGAAAAAAATGTAACTCCGATTATATTATCAAAATCGAAGCATAGGAAAGGCAATCATTTTCTTGTTTGGAACTTGCAGCTGTCGTCTGAATTTTGTTTACGTCACATGATATGTGTAAAATATTCCCACCATCCACAGAGAACTGTAATATTTCCGATATATGTACAGATTGATCTTACAGGCCAAAACTGAAATGGATGTTGCTAGAGATGCCCTTATGGTATAAGAAAGCGAGGGGAAAGGGGAATTTTGGGGGGAAAATTGTCAAGTTATTCATTTATTGAAAAAAATCTCCCCCATTCATTAACAAGACAGACTTTCAAATAGAAATATTGATTTTATTTGCTGCTTAAATATAAATAAAATTATTGCACTTGCCAAGCAAAAATTTCTTCCGGGTTGACCCCCCCCCCTCTTTGTAATGTCCTTTATTATTTTTACGAGTCTCGCCCAGACGGTACATGTATGGGAAAGCTCACGGTGCTCGCTGATTTAGGCAATGCCTACCCGTATTACTAATGTACGCTGCCTAAAAAAGTTTTATTTCCGATATCTAGATCTAATTGATAAACATTGTTTTATAAACAGATGAAAAACAAATCAACAGATTTATTTTACCTTAGCTTTTGTCGTTTTGTTGTCATCTAGAACTTAACGCGCCTTCCCTACAAAGTTCAAGACATACATGTACCTTAAAGTCGGTGTCTTCTTACTTGTAATTGTATTGTAATTATACCCCCGCAAGCAAAGTTTTCTTTTTTGTGGGGGGAGGGGAGGGGGCATCATGTATATAAGAACCATCCCGTCTGTCTGTCTGTCTGTCCATATTAATTGCAAGCGTAAGCAACCTAAACTTCTCCAGGGATTTTGATGAAATGTCATAGGTAGTTTGAGAATTATACTAACATGTAGTGTAGATGCGCATGAAGAAATAAAAATACTGTTGGCGAACTCTGAAAGGAGATAATCCAAATTAAAGGTTTAAAATGTAAAATTCTCGTAAGCGCAACTCGTCCTAATTTTTTTAAACCGCTCAAATATTATAGGAAGGTTGGGAATGATATGTAGATGTGCATGAAAGAATATAATTACTGTGGATGACTCTATAGGGCGATAATCCAAATCAAGATTTTTGCATGTTACAATCTTGTAAGCGCTAATTCTCCATCACAACATAAGGGATGTTTTATGTAATTTTATAGAAAATAAATGTTTGGCATCATATTCAGAATTACATGAAGGGATACAATGACTCTCATGGGACTCAAAGGGGGATAATCAATATTTATGGCTTTACACGTTTAAACCTCGTAAACCGCTCAAGGAATTTTGAAGGTTGGGTATTATACGTTACAGTAAATGTGAAAAGAATATAATTACTCTTGGATGACTCCGAAGGGAGATAAATCCAAATTAAAGGTTTTACATTTGAATCCATTTAAAGATTGTTCACAGTATTTCTAGTTGTATTTAGTTCCTTTTTATTTTCATTTATTTATTGTTTATTTTTACTGCACTGATTTTGACTACTGATTTACCCGATTTTGACAGGTGGTAACATGCTAAAAACCAAGCCTGGTTTAACCCATCATTACTATTACAAGTGCCTGTATAAATTCAGAACCATTGTGGCTGTTTTCAGCGGTCCGGTTTTTACCTGATACTGCCATTTGTTAAACGGATTTCTTTTTTTTCTGACGCAGACGGTATAGTTTCGCTTTTTACCCTTTGACCCAAAGGACGCTCTTCTATGGAAACTCAGACCACCTGATCGCAATTCTGTTCCCGATATTGTCCAAATACTGATAACTTGATAACAAGGTTAATGTATCTTAATGAATCAAATTAAGTTAGGTTAAGAATTCTTCATACAACAGCCCCGTGCAGGTTCGGGTGTTAAAAGAATAGGCCTGCAGCAGCGCTAAGCTTGTCGTAAAAGGCGACTAAATAGTGCTCAGAACCCTAGCCGGGGGCAAAATCCGCAAAAAAGAACGTGAAAAAAATGAACAAAGTCCCATAACTCCCATAACAATTGTCTAATCAAAATAGCGGTTAAGTATGATCAACTACATATGGTGACAAACAATCCTACAAAATTTGGTCAAATTCTGCTCAGCGGTTTCTGAGTTGCGTCCACAAAATGTTCCTATGCGAATAATGTGAAAAATGAACAAAGTCCCATAACTCCCATAAAAATTGCCGAATCAAAATAGCGGTTAAGTATGATCAACTACATATGGTGACAAACAATCCTGCAATATTTGGTTAAATTCTGTTCAGTGGTCTCTGAGGAGTACTTGTTTTACTCATTCTTCTTACTCTTGCCTGGTTAGAGTTTATCAGTTCGGTTGTTTTGTTATTACTATCCATGTAAGACTTGTTGAAAGTCTGAATATATTGAGATGTTTGGTCTTTCTTGTGATCATAACTTGATTAAATGTAAGTGTTTGTAATAATCAGGCAAACTGGGTGAATCAGAAACATTTATGTCAAAACCTCACCGATCTGACAATAATATCACTCAATGATACTTTCCCTATTTGTTCTCTGCATCACTGGATTAGCTTAAATTTTTCTTCAGTAGAATTTAAGAAAAATGAGGTCTTTGACAGAGTAATCTGCCCTTGAAATGTTCATTTTCAGGGCATTTCAATAACATTATAAATCAGTGCACCAACATGATTTGGAACGTCTTGTCTTTTTTCCTTAATTCTGATGTGTAAATAGCCAAATTAAACATTCAAAATGGTGGTTTCTTTTCACTTTCGGTCAAAGCCGCTGTAGAAATATGGAGTTTGAATGTTCAAATTATTGTGTTGGTTTAATTAGAAGTATTTGATGGTAATACCTGTGTTGTTATTCATTTGATTCATCATTTGTCCAGTGATTTTATTTGAAAAAAAATAGTGGAAGCGAGGCACCCCCAAATATGGGATCACTCTTGTATAGGTTATTTTGCTAGTGGAGTTGCATATTCGATCATGAAAGCAAGCCCCTGTGTTTTTAATACACGATTAATCGCCTCCTTTTTTTATCATCCGCAAACTTTTTTATTTAAGATTTCGTAGTCATTTGAAAGTTGCATTTGAGATAATTTTACTGTGTTTGAAGATTTGGAAGCATCAATTAGCTCCCTGAAATAAACGATATAACTTCTCATTGATTCTTTTCATGGATGCCAAACGTATTTTAGCTATACATTATCGTAAGGCGACAACATACCAAACCGGAAGTTCGTGCTTGTTTGATTTTTTTTCTACCAAATATTGCTCCCGAAACAGTATGTTGAACACATTTATTTGTCATGTATAACAATTATTACAGTAATGATTGTCATGAATGTTGACGTAATGATGACGTAGAATATACATAGTACACAATAATAATTTACATATTTACCATTCGACACACATCAAATTAGCAAACAGATACAATAATGCTATTTTAGCAAAATACACAAAAGACATGAATTGTGGAAAAAAATAATAAAATAAAGTTTTGAAATATATATTGCCCTTCTTATTACAAATGTGTTTGCCCTAGTAACGTGGCCCTAGTGAATGGAAGTTGGTTAAAGCATTTCACAGCCAAAACAAAAGAGGCAGATGAATGCCATATTGTTTCAATATTTTTTCCGGAATGAATTACTCAATCGTTCGCCCTCCTAAAATATTTCTCTGCTTCAACCGAAGAAGAAATTTACTGATCTGTTAGCGCAGTCATATATTGAGCATGTACAAGTCCTGACAGGTCCAATGATCAGTAAATGTTTAAGTGACTGTTCATTTAAAAACTAGGCAGTTCTTATAAGGATGGAACATGGTAAATTTTAACCCACGAATTTTTTTTTGTTCGCATGTAATGTTAGTATTATATATATATATATGTCCAATAGTAAAAAGATTTGTTGACAATGGATGGCTCAGAAAATGATTTTCTAGTTCCACAAAAAAGCAACCAAATTTTGCACAAAATGAAAGAGTTATCTCCCTTTTTCAATGAATTCAAATCTTTTCTATGTAACTCATTTCTCTTTAACAGTCCAAATCTAATACTCAACTCTGAGAAAGGATGCATTTTCGATGTGAAACAGATGAAAATTTATGAAAACAGAATTTGTTATGTGCCATCCACTGCCTGGTTTTTGCGTGGACGCCCTCTTAAAAGTATCAGTTACCGTAGATAATGCATACATGTACTACTATTGGGCTTACACTCAGAATTGCTTTCCATGGAGAATAGAGACAGACCCCGCGTGTATCTTCTCTCTTGCAACTTGGATTGGCCATGGCATCGAATATTATTGTACATGATAATTGTTGCGTCTTTTCAAACCTTCCTATCCACATGAAAAACTAAATAAGTAAAGTCTTATTTGTTTTCATTTACCGAACTTTCAAAACAAATTTACTTTTAAGTAAACATGTAAAATTGTAATTTTAACGTCATTCTGTGATCGCCATTTAGTATCAATACCCCTTGTATCAATAATAACCAGTATAATTACTAATATTTTTTAACAGAAACCCAGATCATTTTGTTACTTTGTTACATTATATTTGTCAAGGGATCCGAGGGACACAAGCGAACGCATGAACTCTGACAATGTCAACATCATCAATTATATCAGAAATCAGGAAGTAATTGTATTTTAAACAAGGAACCTTTGGTGTTGACATAATTAAAATATTCTATACTGTTACATGTATATATATTTTCATTTAAAAACAGAAATATGATACTTTTACAGTGCCCGGTTTCATAAAAATTCTCAAATTGAGAATTTCCTAAATTCACTCCTGAGCTCAAACTTCGACCAATCAGAACATTTAAAACTGAAGATTTGAAGAAATACTCCGGACGTGATGAAATTGTTAACTTGAGATTTTCTATGAAACACAGGCCTGATCACTGAATGTACATGCAAGTTCGCATGCACAATCCTTCTTTTCGTCATTTGAATGAACTATACGTACATGTATATTCAAATACTAGTGGCGAAATAAGCTTCATGTGATTATCTGTATATATACCCTGCTACTGATAATATTTTCATAAATAACAATATGATGAGCAAAATGCTTGGAACTATTTTTAGATTTTTTTTGCTTTGATTTTCATCAAACAAATCAAAGATGTCATTAAAGAACTCATACTTGCAAACAGATGGATAAAAAGGGTCATAGAGGTGAAAGGACAGTCTTCTTTTGACAAAAACAAAATTTTGTCTTTCGTGAAAATCAAAATCTTAACATAGTGGTTATACATGTAAAATTAATGCTGACTAACCAATCAATATCCGTCAATTTTGAATCGAGGCGAGGCAGATCTATAACTTTAAAAGAACCTTATACAGTGAAGCCTGTCGAAACCGAACCCTGAATAAACCTAAAATCTGTCAAACCAGACACTATACCAACCCTTTTATATACATTTAAGGAGTTAGACCTAGTGTAAGGGACAAAACCCTTTAAAATCATTGGGACGTCTGTATTCAGCATTTTACATCAATGTCATGTAAGCATCAAAGTAACTTAGATTGATTTCACTCTGTGTCAAATGAAAGCTCTATAGCCTTTGGTGAAATTGAATATGATCCAAAATATCACTGACTACATGAGTTATGTCCCTTACCCTAGGTCTACCTCCTTAAATGTATTTTGAACCTTTGTTAAACCAAATGCCTGTACAAACCGACACGGGTTTGGTTTAAACGGGGTTCACTGTATAACATTAAAGATATCAAACCAATCGAAAAGAGGAAAAGTAACAGTCTCGATTCGTTCATAAAATACAATACTAAAAATAGAACATCGATAAATTCGCCTCTATACATCAAATATGATGTCAATACATCCATGCCATGCTAATACAACCCAGGAAATGTTTTGGACGAGTTCCACATCTAATCGGTGTCTGTATGCTGCTTGCTATAGTACCTAAACTCTCCTAGCATTTCCTGGGGACCGGGATCTGCAACTTCCGGTTGAATATCACCGTTATCTGTCTTTGTCACTAACGATCAATTTTGTCATGATCCTGTCTCGTTAAAGTGTGTTTTATATTCTCGTTGCTTACATGAACGACAACATGCTGTTCTATAAAATGAATAATCACAGAGTTCTATCTTTGCTTGAGGTACAAGTTTGCAGTTGGGGAGTTTGTCAATACATGTTGGATCTGGAAAGAGATAAAAAATGGAAATGATTTTGTGGTCGTGATTGTAGCTTAATGAAATGTTTAATAATTGTGCCAAAAAAAAAAAATACAATTTTAGTCACAAAAAAAATAAATGTTGTGATAAGCTGTTTGCCTTAATTTTGAAACTTACATAATATAGAACCTGTGGTAAATCCATTGTAAACATCACAGAGAAGAGAGCCAGAAGAATACAAGAGGGTCAAATAGAGATTTTCACCACAGTAACACAGCAAATATTCAAAGAATGTATACTAAATTGATTTTGAAAACGATATTTTTTTATCAAATTTTATGATTTAAAAATACTCTCTTCTCGTAGCATGAGCATTTCCTCACAATTAGCCAATATAAGCGATGAAGAAATCATGCATTGTGTAAGCTCTACGATATATTGGCATGCTGCCACAGATATTTGGCAATGTTGTTTCTAGAATAAAAACGAAACACTACTTAAAGAGGTAGACCAGGGTAATGGACGTAACTCATGAAATCAATGACATGTTTGTATTATATTCAATTTCACCAAAGCGTCTCAAGCTTTCGTTTTTAAACAGGATAAGAATCCAAGTTAATTAGATGCTTACATAAGATTGATGTAAAATGCTGAATACAAACGTTCCAATGATTCTTAAGAGTTGTACCCCTTACCCTAGGTCTACCTCCTTAACTTCAAAGTGAAAACAGAGAAGTGCCGTAAAAAGTAATTGTTTTCCTAGTATACTCAAAGTCTAAGTGATACAGACATTTTGCGTGGCCTTGCTGTTTTCAAACACTTAGTAAAAAGTTCCAATATTCAGCTAAGGATTTCTTTTGTCAGTTCTTTAAAACAAACCTTCATCAAGCTGAGGAAGGTCGCATGATGCTGTGTTACAAATGTGCCGTTTAGATGGACGTAGGTCCGCTGGACAAGTCGAACTTGGGCGAAGTTCTTGATCGAGACACTTGATGTATCGGGTCCTGGTGCCAGTATCACATGATTTGGAACACTGCAAATAACAAGTTGTATTTGTGAACAATTGGAAGTTGAAACGATAAAAAATAGAATGCTTAAAGCAGCGCCAGAAAATAGAGCCTTATTTAAGAATATTCATTATTTTATAGATACATGTAACAGTGTAACTTTTATCGAATGTTCCCACTACGAACTTCCCAGTGTAATAAATTTCGATAATTTACAGAGTTATAGATAAATTCGGTAATTTCACATTTGGACTTTCTCGGACCAAAACGTCACAACTTTGATATCAATCCGCCAATCACAGAATTTAAAATTCATGCTGATAATATCGATAGATTATTAAAAAAAATCTATACAATAAATAGGATAATCAATTTAACCAAAATATGACCATCCGCGTCAAGAACGCTAGAAGATTTAACTCGAGCGCGGAACAAGTTCCGCAAACTCGTTAAATCTAAAGGCGTTCTTCGGCACTCGTGATAATAATATATTGGTAATTCACTCTTCCCAATTAATTATCCTATTATACATTGTTCGTTTTTTATTTTCTTTCTTTTTTCTTTTTTTTTCTTTTTTTTTTGTTAAAGCCATGATACATGTACCTGTAAAGCCAGTTACATAATTACATATTATATAGTAATATTCTAACATATAAAGTAGATATAAACCTCATTCTTTATATATTGAAAGAGAAATTCGAAATATCAACTATATCAACTAATTAACACACAAGAAAAATAAGACAACACTGAAAACAACGGATAGAAATGTATAAAGGAGTAATGATCAATAAAACCAAGACGAGCAAAAATCAAAAGAAAATATTTTTTTTTTATCGCAAGGACATAGAACAGACAGGGAAAATAAACACAAAAATGTAAATGAAACAAGCAATGTAATACTCACAAAGAAAAAAGTAAATGAGCAACCTGGACTCCACAAAATACTGGGAGCATGCAGTCACGTGAGAACACAGTTACCACACAATACAAAAGGGTTTATAAGTACACACAGAAAAAAAAACAGACAACATGAACAACAGTAAAACCTGGTCCAGATTCCCACGCCCCATAATGATGAGCATTTTCTGCTTCTAACAAGACACCGGCATCGTCACTTTATGAAAGTAAAGTCCGAAGAAAGAGGACTGACATCTACATATGTTTGACAACTGGAGGTCACCGGTCAAATGTAAATGGAAACTAGATATGGATCAATCATGTCAGAGTGACGACCGTAAAACTTTTGAAATGACCACTTTAATCTATGTGCATATGTTGCCTTAGCTCAGCAATTAATACATGTATTTGTAAGTTATTATAGCCATTCTAGGAACTCGGCATACTGGTCACCACTTGAAACATGTAATGGCCAAAAATAATAATAGCTTATGATAACAGGGTAGGAAACTCACTCAAATTCTAGCCAGTCCCGAATACAATTTTCCAATATATTTACCATATGGCTATATAAATTTTTGCTAAAATTAGCCAGCCCTGCCAAAAAATAGCCAGTCTTGGGCTTGCGGAAAGGTTACTATTTCTAAATCTGAAGCGGCTTATGCTAAGCTGTGCTCAAGCATAAGCTGTGCTCTTTCTAGAATTGGCATAGAAAACGTCATGTAGAAAAGAAAGTACATACAGCTTAGTAATTGGAATCTATCAAAGGTTCAAACCAATGAGTTTATAGTACATGTAAAATGTTTTAATATTTCATAGAAAGAGTTATCTCCCCTTTTTAAATTAAAAAAAATATATATATTAATTAAAACGACTCCATAATATATTAATAAACTAGTACCTTTGACCAGGATGACATGAACCATTCTGACTGACATTTAGGTAGCCCTTTACATGGTTTGGTACTAGATGGTTTATTGTCTGTCAGACAGTTTTCATCACCGACGACACTGATGATGCTTTCGCCAAATCTTTTCATACAAACTACATCCCTCTTTTTTACACCCTCACCGCATGTCACAGAGCACTGAAATGTACATGCAGGAAAGGGTATTAAGTACGAAAATACATGTATACCCAATCATGTTAGGTCGATGATCGATGAAACATACTTCCGCGAGGTAACCGTGGGTAAATTTTCCCTTGTGCATGTTCCACTCATGTTCATCGATTAACCCATAGATGACACGAAATGGTCTATTAGATAGACAGCATTGGTTTCTCATACTTAAGTTGCAAACTGTTTCGCCTTAGTTGACTTTTCATTGTAAAAAAATAAACTTGAAGATTAAAACATCGACTTTGCAGAAAAGAAACGATATAAATACCTTCGACCATGGTCCCTCGAACCAGATACCTCCACAGGGTATCCTTTTCCGGCAAGGTCTTTTCTGTTTAGGTTTAGACTTCTTAGAACATTTGAATTCTGGCAGAGGAGTACCATCGGCGGCTGCGCAGTAAACTTTCCGGGTAACGACACCAGTTCCGCAACTTGACGAACACTGCAATGGAACAATACAGGTAATACAGATAACTGAATAACCATTGGATATTTGTCTGTGGGACCTAAAATAAAATATAAAGAGAAAGAAAATTCACAGAGGAAAGTACAAACTGGATAGATATATAACAAATAAACCAACACACGAAAATAATCAGAACAGGAAGGTCCAAACGTAATCATTGATACACTTATTGCATTCTCGTTATATACCCCATATACAAAAAAAAAACAGATAACCGGTCTTCTTTGAGAAATTTTTCAATTGTTTTTACTTATTCCAAAATACATGTGAGAAGTAAAAGCTATATAAACCTGGGTTAATACAAGAATACCCCATCGGTCTAAATGGCTGTATTTAATATATGAAGTTTTGAAAAAAAAAAGTTACCAAAAAATCATCGAAAGAAAAACAGATAGACGGACGAACCTGTATGCTTAGAAGATGAAATTTATTTGCACAGGATTCCTTTTACAGGATCAGTTTTAGTTCAGCAATAATACGTTTAACAAGATTTTAGGCTATGCCTATGATGGGCGGATCTCATTCTTTGTTTCTTTGTGCATCGCCATGTTGCTATCGGCGAAGTCTCATTCGGTGAGAAGAATGTGTGAGACTTTCTTCTTGGAAAGCTTAATACAGTTCTACATTTCTACACAGCCAATAGTTTCAAAATTATCACTGAATAAATAAATAAATATAAAATCGTATTTATCCACGTATTCAAAGACGAAACAGCGCCTTCGCACTTGCGGAATTGTCTACATGTACTTCTCGACTTCCTCAGAATAATTTTAGGCATTCATTGTTCTGGTCTTACATTCTACATATATAAAATGCATTTAACAAGCTTCGTTAGTACATCATTTAAGGAAATTCGTATTGTGCAGTTTCATATCATTTCAAAACAACGTCAATAGATCCTGGAGATTAGATTACTGGAAACTTCGGTAGCTTTTTATGCTAAATAAAACACGTCTTTGATTACATCAAACTGTCACGGTGGTTTTTGTTCTGAAAGGTTTATTGGGCGCAGATTATAGTTTTCGTCGTAGCCCGTAGCGAAGTAAATCTTCAAGTGAGCCACATATAGTTACAAATAAGCAGATTTGTATTTTGTCAATAAAGTTGTTACTTTGCATATATAAGAAGCCGCTGGGCACTTCATTTTTAAGACGAATAAATTTCAAATAAAGAACAAAAACAGCGTGAAATTTACATATAGATTATCATAGCACAAAAATTTTCCTCAACAAGAAATATCTTCCAATTTTATCAAGGAAAAAATATACAAAATATTTTTATGACCGGGAGATGTACATGCATAGAAGCGTCTCGGACCACACCAATCGGATGTAAAGCTAAGTTTTAGAATCAGGCAGATTTGAACTAAAATCTATTTTGTCAGAAGCTTAACTGATATCACAAGTTTGCTTGGTTGTTATTATAACAAGTTAAAAAAAATCTACGTAATATTCATTTGTACCAAAGGGCTTCCATTCAAATCCGTCTTACAGACAGTAGCTTTGTAAATCGACCAAAGAGAAGCAACTTAGTTAAGCTATAATAAATACTTTTAATCCTGAATATCGACTCAGTGAAGAAATAACCAGCAAACCAGCAAGGTATAGACATATTACATAATATATTATAGGAAAAACGTGTGTGTGTGTGTGTGTGTGTGTGTGTGTGTGTGTGTGTGTGTGTGTGTGCTTTTAGAACGTGTGAAAAAAATATTTGCCAACACAGGAAGGATACAATACAGGAATGTTCTATAGTAAGACAACTTAAATATTGTATAACTTAAATGTTTTTATCCCATATCTTGTCAAATAAACTATCTAGTGACCTCGGGATATTGATCCTACAAAAAATCTCTAATAAATTAAAATGTCATTACGGCATTTTCTCTTCTGAACTGTTCAATAAAGACGGAAGACTTACAAGTACTCACTTCTAAAATGTAAGATTCGCAAGCATTTCAAACAAACTATATGTATTTCTACTTGACAGCACGATATGAGAAAACCGAGTAATTTTTGGCTTCATTAAATGTACGTTATCAAATTGAAATTCAATTAAAATAGAACATATCGTATAACAAGAATCCAAGAAAGCAAATACAGACTGAAAAAAAACGAGAAAAAAAACATGACAGATGATTTGATACGGTTACTAAAAAAATTAAGAACATGTATAGCAATATAAGAAAAATATACATGTAAATAAGACAATCAAAAAATTGTTTGAGGTATATGTACATGTATGATTCTGTTGTACTGGTATGAAATGTAGCTTGTGGATGCACTTCAACATTATATACTCATTTACAGCGAACCGCTCGTGTTATTTTAAGGTGTGCTAATACACGACGAAAACAACGATAGGAGATACATCTTTGGTCTTCGAGCTGGGTACGGACACACCATACCGACTAGTGAGCCTCTGATTTTGGACATCAAATAATGTACAATTATTGACAGCTTTATTTATACAAACATGTAATTATGTTCGATAAACAACGAAGTATTTAGCATTAGCGGTAGATTGCATCTAAACAGAACAACATGAATAAAATAAATTTCTACTACATGTACATGCACAGAAAGGAGGAAGCAACGCTGACCAGCATTTATGCGGTGCAGTTGTGTTTTGTTTTGTTCTGCTGCTTATGCTTCGAACCATTTTGAGAGCAAGTATTGTTCTTCTTTCATGCAAGCTTTTACAAAGGGTTGTTTATGTAAAATACATGAATCCAATAAATTATCATTGGAGTCAAACGACAAAAGGCATATTAAGAACACAGGAAAAGTTGCAACATATGTTTTCATATGGAACATATGTTTATGACCTATATGGAAATGTATGTTTTGTGCGTATAAAATCACATGGAAACAACGTTTTTCTAAATATATGAAAGCCATTACATTTTCAAAACGAAGTCCCGTGGAAGACATATATTTATCTACATTTTTCCTTAATTATTTGTTAGTCTTTTTCGTGTTTTTCGTGCGTTTTTCATGATGGTCCTAAACATATGAAAAACATATGAGAAACATATGATTTCAGATGTTTTCAAAACATACAAGTCATGCATGAAAAACATACTTTGCAATTTTTCCTATGTACATGTAAATGCTTCCATGTATCTAGACGTCTTATCCAAATGAATTTTATCCAACCACTTGATTAAAATTTACCCGTGCATTAACCATTTAATGTTTTTCATCATGTTCTTACCCTTCTTGACCATTTAGAGTATAACCAGCCAACAGCACATTGTCCCATCTCACAGGACTTCTTAGAGTGGGGTTTGGGTCCGGTGCATTCCGAATCTGATGTGTTGTGTCCATTTATGTGCTGACAGAATATTTCTCTCTTCTGTTTCCCACGTCCACAATTGACAGAACACTGAAAAATTGACATGAAAATTGAATTGTACTGTGTCTGATATTCTACTGTTTTGTTGATAAATTCATCTTTTTTTTAAAATCTACTTGTAAAAGATGGGTTTTTTTGGAAGTGTTAGCGTTAGCGCTGTGGATAAATGTATATAGCTACAGGTGAGATCGGTTCTAATCTCTAAAAAACTGTCCAAGAACTGTAAGAATCTATCTAACAATTCTATAACAAATTTAGAACAGTTCTCAGACAGTTCTAGAGCCAGCTCTTATGACAGTTTTAGCAGAGCCGGCTCTACTAGTAGTACTGTTCTCGTAGAGCCCGAAGAGCTGGCTCTATTAATAGAACTTTTGGTACAGCCGGTTCTGCTAGTAGAACTTTCATAATAGCTGGCTCTAGAACTTTTCTATGACACTTTTAGAACTGTTCTAGATTTCTGACAGTTCCCCTGAGAGATAAGAACTGTCCTAGAGCCGGTTCTTCTGACAGTTCCCCTGAGAGATTAGAACTGTCCTAGAGCTGGCTCTTCTGACATTACCCCTGAGAGATTAGAACTGTCCTAGAGCCAGTTCTTCTGGTAGTTCCCCTGAGAGATTAGAACTGTCCCGGAGCCGGTTCTTCTGGTAGTTCCCCTGAGAGATTATAACTGTCCTAGAGCCGGTTCTTCTGGTAGTTCCCTGAGAGGTTAGAACTGTCCTAGAGCCGGTTCTTCTGGTAGTTCTCTGAGAGGTTAGATAGAGCCGGCTCTTCTGGTAGTTCCCCTGGGAGATTAGAACTGTCCTAGATTTGGCTCTTCTGACAGTTCCCCTGAGAGATTAGAACTGTCCTAGATTTGGCTCTTCTGACAGTTCCCCTGAGAGATTAGAACATTTAGCCAGTGAAAAGCAGTGTTCAGGCAATATAAATTGTGTTGCTAGAGTTACAGAATTTAATGGTTTAGGGGTTTGTGTTGCTGTTGTACAAGGAAAAAAAAGATTTGAATTTTTTCGCAATTTCTTTTTGGAGTTCACATTATATCATATTCCTCTGCTATACCATATATCCTATTTTACTTCACATATTTTCCCATTGTAGTTCCGTGGATAACTACTTATTGTCAGAATGATAATAACCTCACTCCAGTTGCCATGGCTCCATTCTGCACATGGTTTAGGACTACAACTTCGGGCAGACTCTGGTCTCGTTCTCATGTCGCATCTATTTGTCGGTACTTCCGGGTGGAGGTCTGCGTCTATCAGCTGTTTGCAGAGAACATGTCTTGTCTGCATGCCTTGTCCACAACTAACACTACAGTCTGACCAATTACCAGAATCCCAACTGAAAACAGTTACATTTATTAAAGAATAAGAACAATGTTTCAATCATCATACAATTTACTCCCACGCGTATAATTAAATAATAACATGATAATTTGATGTCTTTCCGATATGTTATTCTTCAGAAAGCATTTTCATTCAGTCAGTAATATATTTAACAGCAATATGTAGGTATAAAGTACATGTAACAGTATGACTCATATTTCTCTCAAAACTTTTCGGCTTCAAGTAAGATACAGTTAATATGATCATGCGCTGGTTTTTATTGTGTTCCTTCATGTTAATTGACAAGTGTTGTACCTCAGTTTCTACAGAAATAATGTCGTACTGGAAATGCATGTACTGGAAGCAGAAGAAGTACAAATACCGGGAACATATATACATGTACATAGTATTACACGTACGTGTATTTTGAAAGTTCAGCTTGTTAACCAAAACTTCATGTACATGTACACTATACCATAAATATATAGGAAAAGGCATAATGTCCTGACAATACAAAAGATGATTATTGTCCAGTAAATACATGTTTGTTTGTTGGGGTTTAACGTCCGAGCAGCAATATTTCAGCTATATTCAGACAATGAACATGAAATGAAAAAAAAGGATGGGACACAAGGACAATAGGGTCGACAAACTTTGATGGCCACTGCTAAAAGGAGGGATGGGTAAAGTCGGGCAATTTAGCCTCCTGTGACGGAGCGCTATGGTTCCTACTCCTATCGAATACCACAGCAGGGTTCTTTAACGTGCGAGGAACGTGGCATCTTTCCCAACACGGTGCACCACTATGGTTTGCGGTCAGGTTTTCCGTATTATAGCCTGACAACCCCAGCATGCAACACGCCAGGGGTACCCCATTCCACCACCTGGGGCACACATCTCAGTTGCTCTGTGGGCAGAGCGCCTAGCCCCCGGCTATGTTTCTGAGCACTATTTAGTCGCCTTATACGACAAGCTTAGCGCTGCTGCAGGCCTATTCTTTTAACATCCGGACCTGCACGGGGCAGTAAATACATGTACGACCCATGTAATTGCATGCATGTATATGTGTAAGGCTAGTTTACCCAATATAATCAGTGAAGGCACGAAGCTCCCGATAAATTGACTACAAATGCAATACACCTTAACATCGTACTAGACTACTTACTTTGGAGGACATATATTCTTATTACATTTTAGCACCTGTGTCTCCGGCTTAAGTCTTGGATCACAGTTGGAGTCCGTTACCATGACATTGGTGTCTTTCTTCAAGCAGATAATTTTTGTATCTTGCAGTCCTGAAAAATGTAGACTATAAATGCAGTACTTCCCAAAGTTATCATATGGTTTGTGATCACTCCGGTCATTGCAGTATATTGTGTTCTTATTCCGCATCGATATAAGCATCTGAATTCGAATTACCTTAATATATCATCATGCAAAGGCAATCGACAATTATGAACTAGACATTGCCCACATTGACCATAACATGACTAATACCCCCGCAGCCGGTAGGACCCTGTACATATGCGGACAAGTGGACACACGATTCAGATTGGACAACATTTTTATGGTGGATAGACTAAAGTTCTGGGAAAATCACACACAATTAACATTGATATATTAACACAATTAGCTCCCATTTACACAATCTATATTCTTTGACAATATACAATACAATGACAGAATATGACTGCAAATTTTCTTTAAACATAAATTCCTGAAAAAATGCTCATCTCAATATGGTTAATTAACACGCCATTAAGTTTCATAAAAATTCTGCAAGCTGTTTGAGGGTGAGAAGCGGACAACACTTGAGACAAAGTTTTGATGAAAAAGGCTTACCTCTAACAGCTGTGATCTCTACAATTTGTCCCAAAACATAAATTATTGACAAAATAGTAATTTAACACTGAAATAGTAATTTCATTTCAATCCAGCAAGTCGTTAAGGAGGAGCTGCGGACAACGCATCAGACTGTTTTGCTGAAAAATTGCCTAAGTTCATCAGCCGTTATTTCAACAATTTTAGTCCATAACTTTCTGACAGTATGCTCATTATCATGCGGTTATATTACATTCTACAAAGTTTAATAGAAATGCTGCAAAACACTAAGAAAATAGTTTGGACAGACAGACGGACACATAGGTCCAAAACTCTGTACACCCCAAACTTTCTTTGCAAGGAGTATGAGTAACATTTTAATCATCCTTTAATTTTGCGTGTGCTTTCATTCGGTTTCTAAATGTTTCTGTCTCCCATATTTATCTTAAGTCTTCGGACAGTGAGGTCAATAATATAATTTGCTCTTTTTACCATGGTTTTGCACACTAAAAGATCCAAAACAAGGGATCAACCACTGAAACCATCTACCCCTTTTGGATCCGCCGCTGGTTTGTCGTTTTTGACATTCGTTTTTACTATTGTTCAAGGAATTGTACATTTGTACATGTACACGTATCTTTCGATTTCAATGTGACCTTTTAAGTATTCCAAACGCTAGTTCATTATGCATTATGTTTATTATATTTACATAATAAATATATCACTAGTGTAGTATTCGGTACCATTTTGATTTATCCTTGTTGCATTTATCGGATAGTGTAAAGTGCCAAAAAGTCCGAGACGCTACGAAGAGGACAAATTCAAACTATGCCATGCTATTTCTAAAGAAGCTTCTATCTAAAGTACATAAAAATAGATATTAGATATCAGTTTAACACGGTGCACTTCATATCATCAATCAAAAGGACTGAAACATTCCAAACGGGTCCCTGATAACGAGTTTAGCATTATGAAATAGGACCTATCTTATACTGTTGTGCCATCCTAAGAAATTGATCCTATTGAGTGAAGTCATTAGTTTTTGATAAAAAATATATTAAATTTACCAAATAATTTATGTGCATATCAGCATGTTATTGAATATGGCATATCGATAGGATGTGGAATGTGGCTAAACGGAAAAGCAATTTAAACTTCTCAATAGACCAAGAAATCTATTAGTCCCACCCTGGGTTTAAATCGTGTTCTTGATCGGAATACTGCAGTTTAAAGGGTACTTGTTTTTAGAAATATTGTCCCTGCTAAACGCACCGTTCATTTTGTTTACTAAGATACTCTGTACCTTTTAGTAACTGAAAAATATAATTATGATAGAATTAACTTCGTCATTGAAAAAGAAAATATTTTGTTAATATTTAAAATATTTGCAAATGTTTATTGAGCTATTTTAGGCCAGTTAACTTCAATAGCAATCTGCTTTTTTTGAGTTTGTTTTATTCTCTTATTGTTTTAAGTAGTACTCCAGCTAAGTATCATGCAAATTCTGTAATATGTGATACACCTCAAAAAAGGATGCACATTTTTATTTAAGTTATTGTTGTTATTAAGTTGCTTTATAGGTTTATGACAGAGAACTCACGGGAACCAAGATTCTAACGGAAAGAGTGTAATCCAGGGACAAAGACCACACATTGAAAACAGATAATCACAACAAAGAATATAAAGTAACTAAAATAATACATACAAAGTAACAAATGTAAATGAGCAACACGGACTCCATTAAAAACTGGGAGCAAGGAGCAGGTGCACTGGTAGGGTAAGCGTCATCTGGTTTTCTAGAAATTATCAAATATGTATTATCATTCATTCTAATCTGCCTGCTCCTAGAAGTTAATTTAGATTGAAAATCCAATAGTTTCTATTGTATTTTAGTGTCATTTACAGGGCTATCTCCCTTAATTTTAAATTCTACAGTACATTCTATATAATTTTTATATCGTATGAACAACGAAAAGCCACACGCAATTGTCTGTTTACTTAAGCATTTTAAATAAAATGTAAAAAATATAAATGTGCAGGCTTTCCAGCCATGTATCACATATTGCATGATTCTTAGCTGTATGTTTTCACATGTATATATCCAAAATAGACGTAGTTTTTGAGAGAAATGGTTCTTATTCCGAACTGAAACTTAAGGCTCTAATACTGACGCTCATTTGAAAGTATCATGCACGTATTATTTATCAGAAACATTGTGCAGCTTTTTTCTTCTGTAACAAATTGAATGTTTTAGTCATACAATATACATGTATATTTATTCCATATAAAACTGCATTTCTGAATCAATCGAAAAAAATCCACGCAGAATATAAGCAAACCGTTCTTCTTCAAGTACATGGAAAATAACAAGGAACGACTTCAACGTTGCGAGTGAAAATGTGCAACGTACAGCATATACGTGTACATGTAAGTCTTTAAATTATTTTATACTCAAAATAAATGGTACTAGAGCAAAGACACATGCGAATATAAACATTGAAATTAAGTCGGTTTATCTTGGTTCTTTTTCAATGTACATGTATTATGTTTTAAACATTAAGTATGCTAAGTCATTAAAAACGCCCTTTCATCTAATTTTCAAAAAGTGCAATTACAGGATAGTCGACAATAGTCAATTGTTGAATTAAAGATAAAATTTTTACAATTCTGTTTATCATAAATGAATTTTCTTTGAATGCAGAAACATTTATAAAACTCTCAAGGGGTAAGTCGCTCTTGGTGCCATTACATCACCTCGTAGTTCAAACAGCTTAAAGATTGATAAAAATCTCCCCAAATTGCACTTTTTGTAAATTGGTGAATAGCTTTGTAATGCGTAATTCATACTTCAGACGAAAGGGGGAGACATGAAAAACGTTAACATTGACAAAATACATGCATTTCCCATGTAAAAGAAATAAAACATTTAGAACAAAACCTTGATTAGATAAAATAAAACATTCATTTTACGCTTTTAACAAATGGCCCTAGTCCCTTTTAGTACGACTTTCAGTGGAAATCAAAGCAATTATTTAAAATTGTTTGGATTTTATTTGCCGTAGTGTCTGCATGTCTTTCTTTGTACCTCGATTGATTATTGATGATACCTTTTACAAATTACTAATATCGCTTGAAATTAAGTAACTGTTTTTTCAGTAAACCGCCAATAACTCGTTGTAGTTCTGTGAAACACAAACCCGTAAAATTTCATTATGCAAACGTAGGATTAATGAGCATGCAATAAAATACTGAAGCGCGTACAATTAAGACACGTCAAATCCAAGTACATGTATATGGCCAGAATGTGAAAACTGGAAACAAAGACGCACAATGTACTGAATGCAATAGATTACATACACACATAAAAACTGAAGATAAGGAAAACGTTGCTGTAACACAAAAAACGAAAGATAATACTATAAAGAGAATGGATTTGGTGAATATTTCAAAGGGACAACAGTCCTACCGGGATGAAAAATGTCAGCTCAAGGCCACCCATGGGCCTTCAATGAACATCGAGAAAACCCACAGCACAGGGCGGGCTGCAGTTGGCCTCAAACCAATATTATACACATGTACATGTACCGCAAAATATATGCAGTTGCCCCTATATATTCTAGCAACATAAAAGTAAACTGAAAGTGAAAAATAAACAATATATACTGCACAGAGGCCGGAAATTCTTGACTTGGGACTGGTGCAAAAAATGCGAGAAAGAATAATAAAGGGAAGCAAGATTTTAGCGGAAATCAAAAGAATGTAATCCGAGGACAAAGACCAGACATGGAAAACAGACAAATGCAATAAAGAACATACAATAACCAAAATAATACATACAATGTAACAAAAGCAAATGAACAACTCGTACTCCACTAAAAAACTGGGAGCATGGACCAGGTGCAATCCTGCTTCTAGCAAGATAACCACCGAAGATTAAGAAAGAGGAAGAAAATCTATTATGCCAAATGTTGTTCATTCGCCATTATATAGAAACAGTCATGATAAGCTAGGACATAGTGACGACCGTAGAACTAACTTTCCAATCGAAAGCTCCGGAATTCGGTTAACGAAAAGGAACATGATACTTATAGCAGAGGAAACCGAAGTTAAAGAAGAGATCGACAATAAAAATCAAAGAACACAGAAAACCCGAAAGAAAATGGAGAGAAATCCTAAAGAAACGGTTCAAAACTTGTACAAAATGGTCATCATGGTTCTGATGGACAGAGTTCTAAACTTAAACATGTACATGTACTTAAATGTAAGTTTTATAATATATTTACTACGTTTTTGCTTACAATATTTGGCAGCAGTCACGCACTCGAAGGTTGAGGTACATGTAGTTTCAACTTAACAAGATACAAATGCAGGTTGGTCATTGACCAGCTTATTTTGGTTCGGCTTTGACTGGTACAAATGTATGTGTTTAGACAGGTTGTGAGGACATTAATTTCACGATAGCAAAAGACAAATCAAACTTGAATGAAAAAGTAGTGTTGAATCACGTGTAGCAATATTCCTCTGTGGATGACTTACATAATTGTACATGTAATGGAATTTAGTAAAAAAAAAGAACTAAGTGCCTTTCTATTATGACGTGCCTCGTTTCAACTTTCTCCTTAGTATATCATTGCAATATTCCACGACGACTCGACTGATCTGCATACAAAACAAAGATTTTAAGCAGACCTAAGGCAAACGCCTGACGAACAGACGCATGGGCACAAAAATACATGTATTGTGTTGATGTATACAAAAAGCACAAAATCAGTGTATATTGCCTTACCTCCACCACATGTTCTAGAACACTCTGTGAACCCAGAAATTCTCCAGAAATAATTCCTACTGTCTGGAATGTTATTGGCTATTACCAATGGAGGCTTATTGACAGTTCCTCCTCCAAGAGGAACACCACCAAAGTTTCCCACAGGTACACTGTTAATATTCCTTCCGTCAGCAGTCTTAGAAAGCGGAATTCCTTGGCTGTAAACAGGATATCCATTATTTCTTGAAGACTCAGAAACTTTTTGCCCATAGTCACCTTTTGCAGCTTGTTTGTATACTCCTAGTTGATTTGAATATGAGTATCGACTGCTACTTCCTTTCTGGTAACTCTGATCAACAGGTGTCTGTTGCAGGGCACTAGTTTGTAAAGTACTATCCATCGCTGGTATCTTTGTATTGTCTTTCACATTTGTGCTTGGTCTATTCTGGTATGATGGATTTCTTAGTCTTGTATTTTGATATCTATTATGATTCGTTTGTCTGTTAAGCACATTTGGATTTGTTATCATATGAACGTTTCGCTGAGAATGTGAACTTTGATTTGGAGTACGGCGTAAGCCCATAGTCCGAGCTGGCTGTCGTAAGTTTGGAATCATATTCCTCATAAAGTAGTCAGTTAAATTATTTGGAACAGTAAACTGATACGTAATTCCAGTGTTTACTTGATAAAACAAAAGCTGAAAAAAAACAAAATGAATTATCTTTACTGCATGTAGTGCAATTCTATATGTGAAAGTACGGGTATGTCCCACAACAGACATACCGGTATACATGTATGCTTATCTTGAGCAATTCTCGCTTTCAATCTGATCCGGTCAAAGTTGAAAGGTTGCTTCCGTAATGTTCGTAAACTGTCCCTGTCGTATTCAGAAATTTCTAGAGACTGTCAATGTAGAAACCAGGCAGTTCCTATAATATCCTATTGTGTTGCAAGCTCAGAATGACGGATTTCTAATTTTCTAAGCTGCCGTATTAATTCAAGAGTTACAAATGTATGATGTCTCACTTACAGCATGATTACTAAAATACATTGCACCAGTTTGGACTGGTTTTGATAAATAAAAAAACCTTATTCGCGACAGCAATGCCTTAGTACATTAAAACTGACTGTACGCCGCGTCTGTCGTGGGAACATAATACGTGTTAAATTTTGTTCCGTTGGATTTGAATGATTCTTGCACAAATACAAACTTGGATGACGAGAAAGGATTCAGATTCTACGGGAATTTAATGTCAATATTTTGAATGTCAGGGTCTCCGCAGCTAATATAGCAATAGTACACAACAAGTATTGTCCGCCTCAGAACTTCGAGACTAGACGGTAAAGGTCAGTTATGCCATTTCAACAACTGCAAGAGGGCAGATTTTGGTTTCATTTTTTATACATGCATGTACATGTACATTGTATATCATAATCAGACTTGATTTCAAATATTGTGTGCATAGTTTGAAACTGAATCTAAAGAAGAGGTTCTTCGACTTAATACGAGAAAATAAATCATTACATTCTGAGCAAACTGGTTTCTTCAGAATATGCAATAAAATAGATCTACGATTACCACACGACAACGTCTAATAACCTTCTATAGTGGTAACTTAATTTAAAAGATTTATTCGCGTATGAAAAATATATGATATACTAACCCTGGACTTTTCAGCTAGCCGTAAAGACGTTTTGATATTTTTATGTGTTATGATGTCACTCTTGTCACTCGTGTTGTCAATTTAAAACAAGCCTCCAGCAGAGATTTCACAGAATTACATACATACCTTGAATGTTTGCTATAAACATACAAGTCAATTCGCTATTCAACAGGTTTTAAAGTTGCAGTTCTTTGTTACATGTATTTGCCATAGTTAAACTTAACGGATTAAATTTTGTGTATTGACAATTCTGTAAATTAAGATTTTACGTATCATTAACTATTTCTGAAGCAATATATTATTCGAGTCGAGGATAATTATTAGTCTTCTACGAACACTGATCCTCTTGGTCTCGACCAATGAACAGTTATACAAACCCTTCTACAGTGTGAAAAATATTAGTATGTTGGAAGCGTGTATTCGAATGAAAACTATCCAAACACTAATACCAATAGCCGCATTATTGTGCATATGACTTTTATATATTGTGCATATGACTTTATATATATATATATATATATATATATATATATATATATATATATATATATATATATATATGGAAATTGAATGTTTTCATTATTTGATATGTGTATCATTCCTTAAACTATTGTATCGTACCTCTAAATCGATAGATTTTGTTGTTGGCCCTATCGCTTTGATGCACTGTGATCTACATCCGGGCTCTCGTTTGTTTCTATAGTAGTTAAATGTCGTTCCTGCTTCATTAAAAGCATGACCTCTACTTAGTCTGTAGTTGCCATTGAAAATATAGTCACCATTAGTAACTTTCAAAGCTGTAATGAAGACAAAATTATTATAAATAATATTATAAATAATACAAATGTAAAGGAAACTCACCCACAAAATCACACAGGTTGTTTTTTTTTTTTTTTTTTTTTTTTTTTTTTTTTTTTTTTTTTAAATGTGAAAACAAGTCAACAATGAAAACCCTTTACTAGATAGATTCCAGAATAAATCGACAACCTGCCTTACGTGTAAATGAAATTAAATAAAAAGCTTCGCCGCCGAGCGCAGCATGA
This sequence comes from Perna viridis, assembly GCA_037379345.1. Lineage (NCBI taxonomy): Eukaryota > Metazoa > Mollusca > Bivalvia > Mytilida > Mytilidae > Perna > Perna viridis. The sequence continues at coordinate 7,725,022 of CM074513.1, forward strand.
TACGACCGCCGTGGTCGAACCCTGAACAGTTGAGGTAAGTGTGGACACAATACAAGTTTTTGACACACATAAGCATAGGGGCTTACAGTTCATTATAGATCCAACAACTGGTTTGGATACAATATAGCACAAAACTTGAATTGTTCTTTTCAAAATCAGACCAAAACATAAAAAGTCGATCTTTTTGGGGTGTGGCCCATTTGACCCCTTATGATTCGAAAACCTTAAAGACATCTGAAATCTTACTGAAAAATACAGGCAGGGATTTTCATAAGGAATTTTTTTTAGGTGTGGCACTTACATTGTAATGTCTTTACCCCCAAAATCAATCTAATTCTGACCATAGTGGTATTGATATGAATATTGTGGAACAGTATCATAGACATTCATAATCTTTTACTGGAGTTACATAGTTGAATTCTATAAAAATACTGTATTTGTTTTAGACCCCTTTGTTTGCCCATAATTCATAACGGTTGAGGGTATAACCCCTAAAATCAAAACCAACCTTTCCTTTATGGTTTGCAACCTATATATTTATGAAGATCAACCAACAAATTCTCAAGTTATCGTATAAAAACCAAGTGTTTACGGACGACGACAGCGCCAAACCAAAATATACGACCGCATTTTTTTTTTTTTTTTTTTTTTTGCGGTCGTATAAATAACGACCTGTTTATACAGAAACCGGAACAAAGTTATAACCTGTCTAAACTCTATATGTAGTCATACTGATAAACTGTCTATAAATCAGAAACCTGAATGAACGACAATTTGCCTAATCAGAAGCATGGAATAACCGACAACCTGCGCAATAATAAACTTAAAAAGCGACAACCTGTCTAATCAGAAGCATGACATAGCCGACAACCTGTCCAATTAGACGCCTGAAATAAACCAAAACATGACTAATCAGAAATATGGAAAAACTGACAATTTGTCTTAATTGAACCCCAAACCCCACCCCCACCCCCATCCCCCCAAAAATACAAAACAAAACAAAACAACAATCACCTGCAGGTCAGAAACTTGGAAAAACCAACAACCTGTCTTATCATAAACGTGGAAGAATTGACAACCTGACAAATCTGAAATTCGAGATAACCGACAATCTGTCCAATCAAAAACGTGGAAGAATCGACAACCTGACTAATCTGAAATTCGAGATAACCGACAACCTGTCTAATCAGAAACTTGGAAGAACTGGCGTGAAGAACCAACGATCCTTTGAGTCGGAATCGGGATTTAAACTATTAATAACTTACAGGACAATGTAAATTAAAATATGTGAATAAACAGCAACTTGTCTGTTCAGAAACCAGTCCTTCATGTAATTAAGCCCTCGGTATTTAAAAACAAAAAAAACTTTTCTAGGCCAAGCAATCTTTGAAGTGCCTACATGTTAAAGTCCATCTTATTGTGAATCAACCCTATATGAACCAAACACAAGTAAAAAATAAAATCAGAACAACGGTTTAAGGAAGTAGACCTAGGGTAATGGACATAACTCATGAAGTCAGTGATATGTTTGTATCATATTCAATTTCATCAAGGGCTATTAAGCTTTCATTTGACACAGAATGAAATTAATCTAAGTTACTTTGATGCTTACATGACATTGATGTTAAATGCTGAATTCAAACGTTCCGATGATTTGTAAGGGTTGTGTCCCATACCCTAGATCTACCTCCTGAACTAATAAATATATTTCACTGAATATAATGTTGTAATCGAAAGAATTTAATATAGAGACAAGGACATGGAGATTGTTGATTGTACATGTACATGTATGGATTCTTTGTCTACTGTTGATGTCACATAGTGACATGTACGTATGACAATCCATTCTACTTGTATTAGTCACTTATCAGAAGCAATTGGGTTTGAATACTCTTGTAAGAGCTCGATTCCATAAACCTGTTGCCATAGCAACTAATTTAAAAACTGGCAATACACTGGAATAAAGATGACCAAAACTAATCAAGATGATCAATTAAGCATACATGCGAACGGTTTGACATCAATTCTCTTATTTGTTTAAAAATGGTGTTTCAATTGCAAACGTAACTTCGGGGCTTTCTCGTGCAAATGTACCAATATTAGATTTTGTTGAATGTTAAAGTATAATTATTTACGAAATTGTCACATTTGTATGGCGGATTTGTAGTTAACGAGGTGAACTAATTGATTTCACAGTGACATGATATTTACGACTTTGTTATGCAATTTATGGTCTTCTATAATTAAAAAAAAATCCACGAACTATTAACAGTACATATCGCTCTAAGCACTATGTGAATCTGCGATCCAATATCTGCTGGTGAGGAACATTCGCACCCGCCGTTTTTCCTTTTTTTTGTTGTCAGTTTGTTAGTTTGTTTGTCTTTGTTATTGTTTTTGTTTTTTTCTTTGGTTATTTTCTTTTTTTTTTTTTTGGGGGGGGGGCTTAATGTTTTCCCTTTACCCCCCCCCCCCCTTTTACCCTAAGGAAAAAATAGCTCAATTCAGTATGTTAGAATATCCCGTCGGTTGTCTATTATTCAATTCATAGACAATCGAAAACATCGTTAATCAATACGAATGATTGATGTAACTGAAAATCTGACAGAATCAGAAGTCTGAAGTTACTAGTATAATTATTTCAGCTTCACAAACTTGTAGATATTCAAATGAACAAAATTGAATAATTCTAATTATTTCAAAGTTTGCTGTAAACATGTACATACATTTCATAACGCCAATTTAACGTTTACACGCACTTCAGAGTCTATATGAATTTGTTTTCGTCCGCGGTGAAAACTCAGTTTGTATAACTTCATCATATGTAGAGTGTAATGGCCTAATTATACGATTACATTACCCATATTAGTGATAGTAATATAAACATCAAAATTTTTCATACACTCGCCTCCTTAATTGAAAACATTTAGTACATATCTCGCTAACAACTTCGCTGATATGCTATTTTAATAGATAAAGTACTAATCTAAACAAATGAAATGGACACCTTATGGTACGGCCACCGAAAGATTGACTCCATATGGTCACTCTCCGCTTTGAAAGTGTAATGAAAACATTGATGAAGTAACGAAAAATTGGTTTTAAAGGACGATGCTATCAGATAACCTTTGTCCTCCATTTGGTCAGTTATTTCATTTCCATTTATTTGAACATTAGACTACATCCGTATGATAACAGAAATAAGTCGAGAAATACTTGGCTAGGTCACAGAGACTTGACTGGGGATTAGAGGTGGATAATATTATTAGGCATACATTGAAACATACTAGTAACTCAGGTGACAAACCTGAATTACAAGTTCATGTAGTTCGAAGACCTAGGATAAAGACAATTGCATGTATACTCTCTTCCTGTGTAATTTAACCCCCCTCAAAACGTCCCCTCCCCCACATAAGAAAAAACTTTCCAAATTACATTCAAGTTAATCATGTACATGTACATGTCCCTTTTTGATTATATAAGTACTGAAATTCATTTCCTTCAAATTTAAATACAATGTAATTTGCTTTCAAGACACTTTTATTCTCGAAAAAGAATCTGGTCACCCGTTCGATCATGCAAACCACATTATCATCTATGAGAACAATTTCATGTAATGTAAGACTGTAGCTTTGACTCAACGAGTAACGGTACCACATGCACAATGTAATATTCATCTCTTACATGTATGCTCTGATTTTACGAGAAGAAAAGTATACAAAATTTGTGTCTAAAAACAAACAATTTATTGCGTGCTACCTCATGGTTCATTTTGATAAATGAGCATTCCAAAGAGCGCCAGAGTCCATCAGTCTACTACTGCGAATGTCATAGATCCCTCATATTACCATCCAAAGACAAAAAAAAAAACAATGACTCTTAAAGAAATTTAATACTGCAAACTCCACAACAAGCGAGAATACAAAAAGTTGATGAAACTGTATATGCTACTGTATACAAATATTGGTTTTAAATTATTTCATGAAGAATTTTAATGAACTTGATGGTTTAAATCTGATGCCTAATATACAAACATTAACACAGAAACGAAAAAATTCAGGCGTAACTGGAAATTTTACACATATTTTGTAACAAGTCAACTTAAAAGAAAATAAAAATGCAATGTGTTTGATGGTACTGTTTAAACAGTGTGTTGTAAGCGAAATGACACCATATAAAGTATATAGTAATTTCACATATTTGAAGTTCAGTAATATATTGTGTCTAAATTACCCAATTTTGGTCATTTATAAAGTTGACAAGCAGCCAAAGTGTCAGTAACCTTTTTCGCTGTGACAATTCTATTTGCTTTTAAAGTCTAATCGCCTTGTTGCCAAGTTGATATCTAATTTGTCACTTAAATTGGACTATTCAGTTTTAATTATGAAAAAAAAAATACAGAGGTCGGTTATGCATCTCTATGTCGTCCTAAGGAATTAGAATTTGAAATTGAAATGGTTTCCGATAATCCACGAGTTACGATGTGAAAATCTGTTTCAAACGTCAAAAGTGATAATTTTAAATATTTGTAGAATGTGACCTTATTAATTAACGTTATAACGTCACAAAAAGATCATGTAGAGAAAACCTCGCCTAAACAATTATTAATTGTTAATTATCTTTGAGATAAAAGTTCAAATTTAAGAAATTGTAATACAAAAAAACTTCCAGAAACAAAACCAACAGCAAAAACTGCATGTAAACCTGCAAAACAAAAGAAGAATAACGAAGCGGATAAAGTGAAGAAAAAAAATAAACACAAGTGTAATTTTTCATCATTCATCTATAAAGGAATGGTCGTCTCGAAGCATTAGCTGTGAGTAAACATGTAACCATAGTGTATAAATGCACACGTTCAAATAAAAAAATTATACGTGTACATGGAAAGATTAATTGTTGGGGTTTAACGCCCGAGCAGCAATATTTCAGCGATATTCAGGCGATTACATGGGGAAAAAAAGAGACTGAGTTTCCGCTTACCCAATACATTTCTACTCCTTGACATCTCAGTAATGTTGATGTTGCAGGCTCCGGCGGGAATTCGGCTAATCAAGTTGTAGCCATAGGATAAATATCGCCTCGTAAATATACCAGAAATAAGCTGACAGGTAGAACCATCGCCATTACAAATTCCACACTGATCCAAAATGGCGTCGGATCCGGCAATCCCATCACAGCCAATTCTCTGGAAGAAAAAGATGTTGATTAATATCCATTTGTCTCAGTGATAAAAAATATCTTTGATTTTCTTGGGAATATAAAACAGATCGAACTCTGAGAAGACATAGTTTTGATGATGAAACGTTAGTAAATCAACGGAAACCAATATGACTATGGTGACTAGGGGAATAGACTGACTGCATCGACGAGACCGGTTTCCTCTATGGTTTTTCGCCCGATGCATTAACACGTAAGGCTTTAACTTTGACTTTCGATCATTTTGTAGGATCGATAAAAGTACAAATTAATTAAGTACTTCCCCGTCTAAAAATCAGGCAAAGTGTATATAAGGTCTGTCACATGAAAAAAAGCAGAGATTTTATTGTATTAACCAAGTATTTAACCTGATAACCTCCGGAAATAACCAAGTACTTGTAAAATTTGCTTTTTGTAGGATAATGATAGGTCAAATCTAGTTGAAATGCATTATGGAAAAATGGCGGGAAAATTTTCTCGCACTTCTCACTTATATAACCAGTCAAACAATATCTACGTCACAGATGCTTCATGATAAATTTAAATAGCTTTTCTGCTTAATTGTTTCCTAGATGTATTGAATGTATTTAATCTCAAGGCAAAAGACGAAATTGAGAATTATGTTGTGCCACCCATTGAGTGATTCTTGTACAGAATGGCACTTAAAACTGCAGTTGACATATTCTTTTAACATCTTGATATAGACCTTTCCTCAAAATCTTCAAATGTCTTCCTCTATTCAATTTCATCGCAGAAAGAAATGGAAAAATATACAAAGGACTATAAGAAAATGTAGGTACATCTATGATATGGTATTTTCCATACAATGATGTTCGCCTACTACATGTAATACATTTTTGTATATTTCATTCAAATAAATACACTTTCATGCATATTTGCAAGTACATGTAAACAATTAATAAAACAAGGGTTTGATAGACACATTTAACAAGAAGTTACAATGTACAGTAAATGCGCTCAACCTAGAATTGATGTCAATTATTCAACATTTGTATTTACTATAAAATCCCATTGTAAACCTATTAACGAAGTATCTTTGCTCAGATAACAATATAAAAGAAAGACAAACATTTATTATGAGAGTGTTGATGTATTATCTTTAGCTATCACAATCTCTTGCTCTGATCCTAGATATCATATACTGTTACCCAAAACCTAAAGTGATAACACTTTGACACTTAACGCTGTACTTGACATTGGCGTTTCTGACCTCAGTCAGTTAAGATTTCAAGTATTTGAAATTTATCCAGCTTTAAGACAAACTGATGGTTTCTATGGAAGGTGATGGAAACCAAATGATGAAACTGTAGACTTTTGTACATTTACAGTTCTGTAGACACGGAACACGAATGCTATCTAACTGTAACAATTTCATCTTTTGACATTTTTTTTCAGATATTTATCCACTTCTTCTAATAAATGCACGTGGATAAATCATGATCAGATCTGCACACAGTTGCCGATCTAGGAAAGATTTTGTTAATTTCATGACAAATTTGGAGGGGGGACTTTTTGATGGTAAACTGGACATCCATGCATCTAGAGATACTCAAGCAGTTGTTCAATGGTTTCGCGTTTTAAACAATAGGATGAAAATTGACTTCGAAATATTCCACAAACCGACTTAATGCAGCGCTACTATTTTTTTAAATTCATTTCTATTATATATATCAAGTTTCATGATAATGTAGTCTTCAAAACTCTCTGTTGACATACAGGTGTTAAGTATATTATTATAATTGTTCTTTCAAGGACGTTTCTCTAAATTCTAAAATATGGTAAATCATTTAAAGGTCTTTCAATTAGCCTATAACGAAATTATCAGATACTTTGCACAATGGAATGAAACCCAATGTGAAAATTATACGTCTAGAGGCAAAACAGACATCCCATTACAAAAACGAGAAGGCCACAAGTCTATAATTATAGTAGCATAGAACATTTCTACACTTGTTAGTGATAAGTTTCCCCCGTAACTATCAAGTCATGTAATTGTACTTTGTATATAGTGAATATATCTCTGACAATAACAAGGGCGACAATTACATTGCGATACTATCAGGATTCATTACTTTCGACACCAAATAATTAAGTTATATCGCTACGGCCACTAGCACACGGACTGTCACCTGTAAACAATGCTAAGAGCCTATTTTATCGCTCATTTATATCTATCTTAAGGTACAATACGTCTGTGTCAAGCGCACGTATGATATAGCTAAATTGCTAAATATGAGGCTGTAACCAGAAGCACAACTAAAAAACACAAACTCGTAGATATTGTATGTTTTGGCTATAGTTGTGTCAGTTATATATAGATATTGTGATAATTGATCTACATGTACAATGCACGTTACCAATTGTACATACAGTATATGTGTGCATTGAAATTCCAGGCTGAACTCGGATAGCTTGTACCTCTTTATTCAATAAAAATGTCTCCCCAGACCGAAATAATTTAGAGTGATCATTTTGAATCACGTTGACATATTAGCTCAGACCAAAATGGCTATTTCAGTCTATTACCGAACGAAATGAGGTATTTACGAACCTCATTAGGTGTAACATTGACAAATTTAGAATGACATCTTTTGTCTGGCTTTACAATGTACATTACAAAAATCTTTAAAATGCAGTTAAATTTTAATAAGGGCTGATATCTATGGTTTGACCACTTTTTCAATTTGTCATTAAAGGGGAAAATTGATCTTTTTCTTACTTTCTATTACTTATTTACTGTTTAGGTTGTGTTTTTTTTTTCTCGCGATGAATTGCACTTTCTCATTACTACCCTACCAATTAAGACATTTGTTTATAATATTTGCCGATAATGGGCCTGTTTCAATGATATGTGTGATTATTATGCTTGCATTTGTACATATACAAATTTATCAGGCATATATATCTTTAGATTAATACTTTTCATGTGGTAAATTTTCCATTCCTTATCATATGACAATTGAATCCTGCATAAGTTTCGGTGAAAGTTTTTACCTTATTGTTTGAAAAAAACATTCCTGAATAACCAGAACAGTACCATGAATGGTTTTGTGTAACTAGAAAGGGTAGCCAAGGGAACCAAGATTCTAGCGGAAACCAAAAGAATGCAATCAAGGGATAAAACTACAGAAATAAACAGACACACACAAGAAAGAACGAGAAATAACCAAAATAACACGTACAAAGAAACAGAAGTAAATGAGCAACTCGGACTCCAATAAAAATGGGGGCATGGACCAGGTGAGGATATGGATACTTTCAGAACTTACATATATTATTTTCAAATGTATATTGTCCCGTGAAAAATCTTGTCGATATCTATGAGACAAGATGTCAATGAACAGTTTTCCCCATGAAACATACAATCTTGTTGCAGTGAAATCTGTCTTAACTGAATTGAATTCAATTTGAAATTGGTTCGGATCAGACAGATGATATGATTTAAACTAATACATGTATTAACGAACTTTAAAATCTGTCTGGTTTAAAAGGGTTCTGTTTTATAAGGTTCAGCGAAAACGTACAAAGTTGATATAAAGGAACTTTTAAATTTGTCTGGTTTAAAAGGGTTCCATTTTATAAGGTTCAGCGAACAGAGAACGTACAAACTTGATATCTTCATAACCACTGAAGCAAGATTTCTAGTCACTTTGTCAAACCGTTTCAAAGGACTGACCATGGCATTTATGGTTAATAGGAGCTATTAACACGTTATTGTTAAGATATATACTTAAAACAGGCAAGGAAAATGTCTACTTCCTTGTGTAAAAATTATGGCTGCATCAACATTTCGGTACTTAACAGATCCAACAGAGAACGTATGCAGGTGTTGTGTTGCAATTACAAGTATTTAGTACCTGAACAAGCCATAACATGAAAAATGCACTAAAATGGCATAAATGTACATGTACATCTGTTAGTGACAAAATGAAATATCAAAAATCACTCAAGATTTCAAATACGATTCTTTGTTGAAATAATTAAACAAATTTATACATGTACGTGATTTTTGTCAGATGTTTCTAATTGAAGATAGTCAGAATTAAAGGTATACAGCTCACCAATCAAGGTGGGGTGAGCCGGTTATAACTGCATGCTACGGTACGAAAGCTTAAGTCGAGTAAGCGACAGTCTACATATATGCCGAAAAGGGGGCAGTTAAGTTGAATTGTCATCCATCTCAACGATACAGTCATTGGGCAAAATAACTTAGTTGTCTTCCTTTTTTGTAAAATTATTATTTTTTTAAACAAAAGATCGTTTATTTGCTTTTCGTACAAAGTTCGTTTATTTTTCTCCCATCCAAAATTATAACCCTCTCCAACTTGTGTCATGGTGTCAGAAATCTTAACTTGCTGATGATTTGAGCATTGCAAAGAATGATTACGTATACCACTTAACATGAAAAGCTGTTGTAATAACTGTACTATTCTGTTCATAGTACCGAAAAAAGTCTCGTGTCAGATTGTATCAAACTCTTTTACTCTTTGTTTTCATTCATTCGCAAAACAAACTGTGCAGACACAAGTGACACAGTATTTGTGTTGGCACTGTAACAAATATTTTACTTTTTTTCTTAATAGATAAGTAAATATAGTAAACGTCATCGATCACATGACATATCAATCTATTGCAGGTTCATTCATAAAAAGCAAAGCTCCCTTTCATTAAGGGGGAATGTAAGAAACTTCGTTATGATTTACAATATTTGTCAGATAATAATTTACCCATAAAAAGTCAGGTGACAGGTTCTTGAATAATTCGCATAGTAGTAAATGGAACAACGGAATAGTGGGTGCCACATCCGGTTCCAATAGCTAAAGGTACCAGTAAAACTAGTTAAAAAACAAATTTCATTTACGAATTGCCACAATTTGTCTATAGAATAGTTCAACTGACTATACATTTCTACATGTATACATATTTGTAATGCAAAACAATGGGAACCGTAGGCGGTTCGGAATTTTTTTTAGATGGATGTTTAGTGAACACATGTAAGTGCCAGTAAGGTAATTTATACCCCGCTTTACATGTTAAATCACTTATGGTATAGTTCTTAGCATGTATGATTCGCTGTAGAATATGACCGTCGTTATTTAGTATCATTATCAGTTTTGGAGAAATGTCCTTTTACATCCGACCAGCCTTGTTTATGTCACACAAACTTCGTTTCCGATCTCAAATCGAAGGAAGTGATATTTCAGATGAATCTACATAATAATTATCCGGTTAGGTCACCTACCCCGTCACCCTTATCAAAATGAGTGATTACTATTCAAATCTAGATATGTTCTACAGCTGAGTTTCATGAGATTAGTAAAAATCACGACTGACATCACCCGGGTTCTTATGGTAAGCAGAGCTAGCTTAATCTAAAGAAGCCAGGGTTAACGAAGTTCTCTATTAATATATTAACATTAGATAAACAAAGAAAGAAGAAATATTCCTTTTTAATTGCAATTTTAATAACCCGAAATCGTTATACAATCTTTTTATCCCTTAACTTGAGGTGTTTCTAAACAAAGCAAAAGAGCGGATTTCATCACACTTGTTAGAATCGGTCGTACATTTGCCAACATCTGCAGAATTCAGTTAGAAATGCAAAATCATTCATTACACAAGTGTCAAGTGTTTTATGTTGGTAACGGATTGACGTGCTACATGTTCCCGCTCTTTGACATAATTTGTCACGTCTTTGACAACTGTAATTTTCCCTTATTTGTTTATGACACTTAAACATTTACATATCAATTACCGTTAAGATATGTACCGGGATTGAATGGTAAGATTTCTTCAATTTTACACATGACTGTGTAGAATTATTTGTACCATAGACTAACCTAATCATCTTTGGATAAACCAGATGTGATGCATACACGTATATTGTAGCAACATTATAAAGTATGTATCTAGACAGTAAACAGACGCATACATGTACGAGCGGAGCAACATTCTCCTGTCCTAACATCCGGGTACTTAAGGGGTAATCAAATTGGTTGTGTTTATACCACTTTTTCGACGAAACAAAATAATACATGGACATCCAATACCAATAATAAATTGTTTTACATTTTTTGGCCCTTTAAAAAAGCAACAATATCTGCAATACCTCAAGAAGGACGATTGGTAACGTCGGATTTCTGGTTAAACGATTGGCATAATCATACATCTACATGTACATGCGCAGACCCTTATAGGTTTTCAGAAAGTGTATTTCCAGACTACCATTCGCAAATTCTGTCTCAAAACTGTACGAAATAAACATACACTGTTATTATAGTATTTTAAAAAGGGAGTCCCCAAGAAATACCCAAAAATGGGGGTCATACAGTAAAAGCTTTAGACGTGTCAATGTCATACACGTACAAAGTAGGGCGTAGAATAGCATAAGTAAAGTTAACAATTACAACACTTAAATAAATAACAAAACAGGAGTTTTGTAATCATAGTAATAAACAACTGCACGTAACAGCTTGATATACCTTTTTTCGCCCATAAATCAATACAAAGACAAAATTGTTTCGTTCAAAACAAGGTAAATTCAATTTGGCTATTGAATTCACCGTAATTCACACAGGAACTTAAAATGTCATTTTTCATATTTATGTTGAAAAGGTCTTTTCATTTTCAAAAATATGCTTCATGTTAAAACAACTCGCAAGTTGTGTGCTACAAAAACTACAAAAATGTGTACATCACCACATCATGACCTGGCAAGAGTGACTCGATAATCATGGTACATGTAAAACTAATTACTAGCTTCGTATGTATAAGGAAGCAACCATATGATATTTTGTTTTTCAATATTGATTCTGACCTGACTTTTTTCACTCTAGTCCGTTCCTGATTTCTTTAGATCGTGTTTTTCCCCTACTGACATGCATCCTGCCTTTCTATTTGACCTGATTGGGAATCCTGGATTATTTTTTTACAATAAATCATCGTCCTGCCCCTTATTTCAAATTTTAGTCTCCCCCTTAAAAAATAAACTCCCTCAGTGACTTCCGGTGCTTTTTAAAGTCAATTTTACAATAAATGTTTAAAAGCCTGGTGTTTTAGAATAAAGTAATTTAGTTACAGGTTAGTGGTAAACATTTTCTGTACAAATACACGCTCACTGCGAAACGGCTAAATTTCCTAAATCGTCTAAGTGAAATATTACTAAAAACTTATACAGTTTCCCGCCTAACGATTAGAAAGGTTTGTACATAAATACCATAAATAAAATTACGTAACAGAATTAATATAGCTTTCGGTAGAATATACACAAAATAAATTAAAAATCGGTATTAGTTTTTCTACTTATAAATCCCGATTTGTTTATGGAATGCAAAATGTCCTACTGCGGGAGCCATATTTATGATCTCAAATCTCAGGTGTGCTTAGTCAAATTTATAGCATCTTTTTTACTTGCATAGGTAGATATAGGCGTAAAAGGGACGGTTGCTATTTTAGAACTTGTGACTAACATGATAATGTACAAAATTCAATAATGGTAATGTTTCTTGTTATTATTGCAGTAAACTTGAAGGAAAACGACACAGTGAAAAAAGCATGTAACCGTAAAATGATATTAAAGGAAAGGTGGCAAATTGTCACGCTTATACGCAAAATGGGAATTGCGACTTCTGAAAGAGGGTTTTTTTGTTGTTTTTTTTTTTTGTTTACTGCTATGCTTTCGTTTGGTTAGATATGTAAGTAACAAAGCCTTCTGTCTGCTTTATTCAATTTTAATTTGAAGAAAATGTATAAATTTCACTTGTTCCTATGTAAGACAATTTACGGTTGCTATTTTAGAACTTGTGACTAACATGATAATGTACAAAATGCAATAATGGTAATGTTTCTTGTTATTATTGCAGTAAACTTGAAGGAAAACGACACAGTGAAAAAAGCATGTAACCGTAAAATGATATTAAAGGAAAGGTTGCAAATTGTCACGCTTATACGCAAAATGGGAATTGCGACTTCTGAAAGAGGGTTTTTTTGTTGTTTTTTTTTGTTTTTTTTGTTTACTGCTATGCTTTCGTTTGGTTAGATATGTAAGTAACAAAGCCTTCTGTCTGCTTTATTCAATTTTAATTTGAAGAAAATGTATAAATTTCACTTGTTCCTATGTAAGACAATTTAGAGCGTTGATTTAACGGAAAGGGAAGATGGGGTGAAAAATTCGGTTCCGGTCCCATCTCATTATGGCGACCCTCCTTCATGTATGTTTCCACTACAACACCGACTTAAGGACAGGTTTATTATATTTTAATTTTAATCTGATGGTAAAATCTTTTCTTTAGACCTTCATTAAATAGTTTATACTTATTTAGTCAATTATATTTAAATTACAACAGGTATAGTAATGGATGTCCAGACAGGTGTCCGTCGCTTTAGGGATAATATACCACATTAAAGAGTCACTGGACAAAACGTGCTAATCGTCAAACCATTTTCGTCGCAAATGAGAAGCAAACGGTCCCTGTAATATCAGGTACAATGAGATATTTTGTCATTTGTATTTGTAAACTGAATATGTACATGTCCATGGACCATACCATCTTGGAATCATTTCGCAATTACTTTTCAAAATGCCCGTATATCTCCGTCCTTTTGCCATAATTGATAGTACAACGAATGAAACCAAGAAGACAATTTACATTAAGTTGTACCAAACATTATGTTCCCATTAAATAATTTTATCATACTACTTTCCCCAAATATGTTTATTTTAAGCCTTCACATGAAATGGTTGATCGGACAAGAACTCGGTCATGGGGTGTGTACAGTTTATTGAACATTCACTAAAATATTGATAACAATCGGTATAGTCCTCTTAAATCATGATCCACTAAACTATCTATGTTTTTCTTAAGTCATATGTTTTATATATTGATGAATAGTAATAGCGTACCAGACAAATGTCCGGCGCTATCGGGGACGTATTTATTCTGTATTGAGACTGCGACCTACTATCAGCAATTTTAAATTCCCCGTCCAACTTACTGGTTGATATGAAGTCAAACGAAGTGGTTTGATTCCATATCAACCAGTCAGAAGAACAGGTAAATTTGCTTTCCTTTCAATATTATAGCACGAGAAGTGGACTAGTACCAAGCAGGATCCATTCGATTTGTCACATTTTCTTGTACTGAAAGAAGTGTTTTCGAACTTAAAGGTTGCACACAATGGCCATAGCTAGTACAGAGGAAAGCTTAAAACTGTTAGTTGAAAATACTTTGACCGCTTTGCCTTACACCCGCAAGCAAGTCCAAGAAGTCTGTACACACGTTGTAATTTCAAGCACATTGTATGACCATTCTCTCAACAAAACCGTTGTTTCATTAGTTAGGTTTACTTTGTTTAACATTTTAGAGAATTAGTCGATATTAGTTAGTTGTTATATATAGCATATACCATTGTATGTCCACCAAAAACTAATTAATTCCTCCGAATGTCAAGAAACTATGAAAAGTGAACTACAAAAATAAGCGACCACCCTTTTCACCAATAATAAAGGTTGAAAAAAAAAGCCGTTCTACTGAGTCTCACATGCAATACACATTTTATTCAGATCAGGTCACTGCAGTGATAACTTGTAAATCTATATAAACGCGTTATTGCTTGTGGACCCAGGTCGTGGTACATAAATAAACACGTTCATAAAGTTTAAAATCTTTGGTTGAAAAGTATAATTTATATTTTGTTGTAAGTGTATCTCTAACAAAGCGAAGCAAATTTTCTCCCACGGAATGTAAATGCTAATATTCTCATGTGTTTGCGAAATTACCAATCTTAAACCACGAAGATAAAAACGTGACAAGTTTTAAAAAGCATGTTCACGTAACTTAATGCATATATTGTACTGTTAAAATTTGGCCATCTCAACCCACGCAGAGGAGGCGGGTAGGTGTTAAAGCACAGTCCGATCGATTCAAGTTGAGGCTTTCTACATCACAAGTACTGGGTACTTTAACGGGAAATTACATGTACGTGCATGTATAAAAAGTGAAATAAGATAAAGATGAAAGGGTAAAAACTCTAACTAAATGCATTTCATTACTTTTGTATTGTTTTCATTTTTAACTGAGAATAAGGTGGTGTCTGAAGCCTAAGTAATTTATTTTGCAAAAAGATCAAGGTGAACGAGGTTGGATTGTACAATTGAAGTTAACAACATTTTGAACGAAATAAACAAATACATTTTTGAAGTGGTCGTGTAAAGTAAAGAAGTTAGCACTTCAGAATAGAATTTTAATCAAAGCCAATCTTAGCATAAAATTAAAAAGCATCTAAAACACTCGGTGACTGCGTCAATGTATAAATCATTTATGGATTATATAATAGCATTATGTACATGTATTTGAATACTAATTTCGAGCTGCATTCATGTTCTCACTTAAGCCTTCGATAGGTTTGTCAAGTTTATTATTGCCAGTTACACTGCGAGTATGATAAACATTTCACTTCCACGCGACACGGTTGCGGAAAATGGTGCACGAAAAACAAAATGGTTCTGGTAACAAACTGCACTATGTATACATGTTTGTCAAGTTATCTAAAATCAGATGACTGCTGTAGCCGCTTGTCACAATACAAAAGTTCAAGCTTTCGAAAGTATCCCACTGTCGGGCGAGTTGAAATTGAAAGGTACACCTGAATTGTAGTGTACATTGTACATGTAGCCGAAGAATGTATCCCTCTCACGATACAAGTTTGATTTGCATTAAAGAAGCACCTACTTAAAATGAAAATATTGTGTAAACAGTTACACCAAATTAATGCATTTTCAAGTTACACAAGTGTGTTAAATATTTTCGGAATCCTTTGATTATATAATTTTATAGAGTTCATGCAGTTGAATATAAATTTCGTTATATTTACATTGCATTATTTAAGTTGCTGTTTTATTCTCTAGCCATAAAACAAACATGACACTCTTAGAATGTCAACACAGAAGGTGTGGGGCCAATTCCTGAATAATAATACCGTACAATGTATCTAGATACAATACGTGTATCACCCGAAGCAGGACATATGTTTAGGAAATGTGCATTTATAAGAAACTTTCTATTAATGTGACCCGTTTTGTAGTTAGATTATCAGTTCAATAAACCAACAATCAAAGTAAACCAGTCACAACCGAACATGTTTCGGATTCTAGATTTTGTCTAATTTTCCACAGATAAAAGAAAAAATTATACATGTATGTACAGGTACATACAAGGCTATAACTTAATCGGATGAGACTGTAACTTTCTTGGGTTCGTTGTGGATAGAATCATCATATTGGAAACGATCGGCAAAATTGCTTTTTTGGTATTACATTGATATCAAGGTCAGATATGTTTGAACGCATTCTCAAGTGCAAGATTATAATTATTAGCTATTTCAAAGCTGGTACACTTCTACCATATTCAGTACTTAAAGCCGCCTCTTTATGCAAATTAGTACATAACAATGGTAAACACCTCCGCGAATTCGTTTTGTTAATACATGTAGTAGTTCGCATGCCTTATGAAATGTTTCACATCCTGTTCGTAGCAAAACTTATCATCTAGCGGAGTGATAAGTACATTGTAGTGATTCATGAAGCGGATATAGGTCTGCGGAGGAGAATTAGACTAAGATGGAACGCAACGTGACTCTCTATGTTAAAGATGCAACTTAATAGCCGATACATATATATATGTACATGTACATGAGTACGAAGGAAATGAATGGCATTAGTAAGGTAGCATCTCTTTTTTCTATAATTAATTTTGTATGAAGATAGAAGTAACCAAGAAAAAGTTGCAATAAGTTCAGACAAGTTAACTAATTTAAAAACTCATTCAAGTAGCAGTTTGGTGAAATTGACTGCAATGTTTTAATTGGAAAATCCGAAACGTAACAAGCAAACTGTACCTTTTAAACAGTGCATTAAAATCTTTACTCAGAACTATACGTACATGTGTACAACTTCTTAGTGATAACAATATGAAATATCAAATCGGTAGTAATGCATCGCATTAATCTAGGAATGCACCTTTAACTACATCAAAGAAAGCCAAAAATGTTTGTCTTTCTTCTCAATATCCTCAGATATTTTTGTCATTCATCAAAAATAATAGGATTCGTGCTTTGGGAATTACATAAATAATGAATGAATTTCTTTGGGGAGGTCACGAAGTTAGAATAAAATGGCCGACCTTTACTAGGCCTATTCACCCAAATACCACAAAAGTATATACAAAAACGGTCGTTATTTCCCTAATGCTGAACAGCAATCTTACGTTTCTAAGTTGACTTAAAATCCATAGATTAACTTTTAAAAACGGAACAAATTAATCCAAAGCCACTAAGTCAAGTACACTTCATTTTGATTTCAAGGTAAAATTGATGTGATATACGTTAGTCGTAATGTTAATATAAATATCTAATCATTCTGACAAAAATGATTGAAACTGTTAATGGCTAAACGGTTTCTTTTTCATTCATAAAATAGTGACATGTTTATACGGTTAACATTTAGGGTTGTATGACGCCTGGCACACAACTCAAATCTGAGGTAACTCCATATCTCATATGCTGGTCTATGATGGAACGTTTCATTTTAACACGTCAAAAGAACAAAGCTCGCCCCAAGATACTATTATACAATGAATAAAAACGTTAAACCTGTAAAAATAGAAAATAAATATAGTTTTCAACATTCCTAACTACTATGAAATGGATACATGTATCTGGAAGCCTCGCGAGATCTTGTGTTCTTTTAAGGACGTGATCAAGCACAGAATGTAAAGAATCACAAAACTTGCACCATCTTACTGTATCCGCTCATACGTTGATTTTATTTTTGTACATGCCAGCGTGCAACGATTGTTTTTTTTTCTTCTTTAAATAAACAGGTACCATCTACTTGTATTTGGTCCGAATAGTTACAAGCTTATTACTTACAATGCACCACATACACGTACTTCTTACTACTATGCATTTCATAACAGCTTTATACAACTTGCTGAACTTTATACATGAAGTACATGAAGCTAATCAGGAGAATGTGTCAATCAAATGCACATTACCTCTATTAAGATCGGCGCTAAAAACACAAATGAAATTGTGAGTTTTATCAAATTCGTAGCCAACCACAGGCCCGTGGGCAGGACTTTGTAGAGGGGGTTCTTTAGACTCGTTGAGCAAGTCCTGCACCTCGCACTGTGAGTTGCAGTCGATTTTAATAGTCACAAATCAAACAAAACCTTGAATTTAATAGTGCGTATTCGCTTTTAAGGTGGGGTCGAAAAACGTTGAAAGACCCCCCCCCGTGGCTACGGGTGTGAACCATGTCTTAAATAAAGAAACTATGCGAATAAGTTTTACTTATCATACATGTCAAAATGTCATGCCATTTAATGGTCATACATTGTACGTGTATACCAAAAGTCTCCCCAGGTTTAATTTGGTTTCCGCTTTTTGACTACTTTCGTTGTACTTGACTATGTTTATAGGTAAAATATCGAGTACTGGATTCGATAGTGTTACTGACAAAATGACAAAAAGGTATTTCTGCCGACAGACTCAGTCAAAAATATAGTCAGTCGGTTGGCAAAACTTGGAACTGAACACATTTTATTGTATAAAAAGCAAAGGGATTGAACATACTTATAAACATCCTCTCCCAAAACTGTATTTGGTTTCAAACTTTTTGACTGGTTTGTCTTAGAGACACATGCAGAATTTAATAATGCTTGTCAAAAAAATGACAACAAAAAACTTAAGGAGGTAGACCTAGGGTAAGGGACACAACTCCTACAAATAATTGGAACGTTTGTATTCTGCATCAATCTCATGTAAACATCAAAATAACTTGGACTGATTTCATTCTGTTTCAAATGAAAGCTTGATAGCCTTTGGTGAAATCGAATATGATACAAACATATCACTGATTTCAACAGTTATGTCCCTTTCCCTATGTCTAACTCCTTAATCGCAGGCTAAAAAATTAGGGTCGTACATGCAGGGTAGTATAAACATGACTATTTTTTAAGCCTGATAATTATGCAAGAGCTGGTCTTTCCAATAGTACCTACTGAAGCAGCAAAATGGTACCAGGTGGTAATTAACTGGATTAATTATATCCGCTTATAAACGATTTGGCTGACTAAGTCCTATGGCTTCCAAAAAGAATTAACTTTTCTTTACTTCTTTACTTTAACCATTAAATTGATTGTGTATCTTCTCATAAATTCTTTTAATTGAACGGCTTAACACCTGTGTGTACAATTGGATTGAAGCTTTTTACGAATCGATTTCAAAATGCAAGTACATCTCTTGCTATTTAGAAGAGTTCAATTGCTATATTGATATGAACGAATGAAAAATACAGGTGTACAAAAAATGAGAAGAAATAAGCATAATACAAGTACATATATCGGCAAAAAATGTTCTAACAACAATAATTTGAAAAATGTTCAAGGTAAAATTTAGAAATAAACGATAACTCAAATAGTTATGTAATAAAAAGCGCTATTGTACTGTTAAATCCCCCTTCAGTTATTTCCGTCGAAATGATGCTGCAATATTTTCTTATCAGTGGGAATAAACTTTTATTTATGCTTTTTAATCTGAGTTACACTTTCGTCACTTGAAATTTGACATTTAGTAAGATTTTTGTCTGTTAAAAATTATGTTAAGTCTAGGTCCTATGTACTACATGTACAGCTGTATGTACACGTGCATGAGTATATTGTGATACTTTCGAGCAATAGTTACCGGTTCAAGGTTAACGATATTTATTTGTAGAAACATATGTTAAATATGGTACGGTACGAACAGACGGACTAGGAATTGAACAAAAAGTGGCAGATCTGTACTTTGTTGTGGCCGAACCGGTGCCTGACCCTTTTCAATGAACCATAAATATAAATTGAGTACTGGTTTCTCAAAAATACCTCTTTTTGATAAACTACCACATCCATTACTGCATGCGGAATTAAGATTAGAAAATAAAATTAAGAGTAAACCTACAACAGATGCACGTGCATTTCAAAGTAGAACCCCAAATGCGGTACTGATCAAATAACATAAAAATTGATCCTCAGAACTTTCGAAACACTGCGCTTAACAACAATAAGTTGCACAAATGTTACATAACATTTATTAAGAAGATTCGGATTAACTAAATGTGGTCGTATACGGGCGTACACAATTTATTTTGAATGTTTATTGATCATACTGCATTATCGCCGCGCCTTCTTCAAATACAGGAGATATTCAGTAACTCGTATGCAAAATCGATAATATGTTCGTGTCTTTAAATAATCCACACCTAGTACGCATTTTATCCCATTCATAAATTTCGAGACTAGTGTCAAACAGGGCCATATGTCATGTATATTTGGCAATGCAAACACGCTCGTACTTCCGTTTTAGTTTCATAAGGATAGATCAAGTCATTTTTATCAATATTAGAAATGTACATGTAAACATGCACAAGTACAATTTATCATACAGGATACACAGTATATGTACAAGCATGGGATAGTTAAAAATTGAGATGCATTAGATATCCGGTGTACTGAATACATGTATATCATTGTCTTTTTAGCAGAAATGATGTACGTATCGTACATTTAACTGGCGCAGATCCATATCCCTTGGAAAGGAGGATCCAGAAAAAGGGGGATTCTATGCTGTAATGATACATTTTCCCCAAGGTGTTCAAAAAAGCGATCCGCCACCGGCAAGTTAATTTCGTGTCACAAGCATTCACTACACCTGCGTTGTTCAAAACTACTTAAAGGGGCTAAAATTCAAAATTAAAAACAAAAATTAAAACCCTCATCATCGGCACAAATTCGAAGAAAATTTTACATACCCCCAAACTATATTTTGTACTACACGCATTAAAACCTTTGCGGCTAATCATGATCCCTTTACAATGTCAAGGAACACAACAGCATACATTATCATATGTTTCTTTCATGTTTATGGCATTATTTGG
The DNA here is from genome assembly GCA_037379345.1 of Perna viridis. Lineage (NCBI taxonomy): Eukaryota > Metazoa > Mollusca > Bivalvia > Mytilida > Mytilidae > Perna > Perna viridis. The sequence goes on from CM074513.1 coordinate 7,746,212, forward strand.
ATTCGTACGGTGTTATACAGATATTTGACTTGAATGCTTCCATTCCATTTTTCTTTATTTATTTTTAAAAGCAAAACTTACAGTTAGTTGAAGTACTATTTTTTGTATCTGATCAAAAATAACTTATATTTATAACTGTCAGTGCTGGATTCAGTGGAAGGTTCCGGACCCCTCACTTTTTTATTGAAATTATTGCGTGAGATTTAGACAGTAATGTGCTAATGACAGCCTGCAGAGATTGATACCATTTTCATCGATTTATGGTTAAAAACACCCCTATTTTTAGTGTTATGAATCCGCCCCGACTGTCTATAATACACAATTCCCTTACTTAAGATGGTTTTATACCAATACAACTATTATACATGCATGTCTTGTTTCAATCAGCTCTTTATTGAAAGGAATTATGATGCAAGAAGTATTATTTCGTGAAAGATACAACAATCTCGCATAAGTGTCAAACCTTGCACCTCTTTTTTTCTCCTTCTGAAATTGTATATCTAGACTATATAGTTACGTAATGTTCATTTCTGTTCATTGTAAAATGGCTGTATTCATCCATTTGTATGAGCATAATAAATACCAGTTTACCTAAGAATCATGCAGATGATGTTTAGCCACATTTTTGTTTAGTTTCTTTAAAGTACAAATTCCTCTTATTTTGGACAACTTTCTTACGTTCTCTGCCTTAGATAAACCTCTTGGCATTTTTATCAAGCATAACTTTCGAGAAGCTTTACTTGATCTATAGGCTGCTTAGAAAATTTACAACAATTTTCGACTTACCACTTCATCTTTTTTGCATGATTCTTAAGACAGTCTGTAGTTCAAACTGTATACAGAGAAATAGCAATCTGTGTGTTGACTTAACAAAATACATTTATGGCGGACTTAAGTTTCATAATCATATGAAATTGTAGTTGCTTATTCAAATGCAAAAAATATGAGATAGAAATGAGAACCGAAATGAATCTTCTTCTTGCATTGAATTGATATTATTATCTGAAAATTGACTATAGTTGACTTAAAGAGGTTTAAGCCTCAGTGCATTCGATAACAGCATATTGTAACGTCCATATATGTAGATAAAATTCCTTTAAATTCTACTTTCTTAACCCAATATTTCATATGTCTGACTGTTGTTGTAATATAATGACAAAATAATGTGCATGAACATTTTCTGGGGCAACATAGAAAAATAAAAAAAAATGTCGGTATGATTTCCCTGTCAAGTCTTTATGCCTGGATTACATTTTTTTTTTTGCATTCTTTTGATTTCCACAAAAATCATGGTTCCCTTGATTACTTTAAATTCATATAAAATAAGAAAAATGCGTGTCTTAGAATTCAACAAATAAAATTGTAAGTCTACATTGGCATTTTTACTTTTAAATATCAAAATCGCAAATATGATAAATAAATTACATAATTTCCCGCCTTATAATAAAATTAAGAAACAAATCACGGAAACTCCATTTTATTATTGTTTTACCACGAGCTGGCCTTTGATGTAGCATTGTTATTCCCCGAGTAGTAGCGAGGGATTAAATAACAACGAAAATGGTCAGCCCGTGGTAAAACAATGATAAAATGGCATTTCCGTGATATATTTCGGTTCTAATAGGACTAGTTTCTTCATATTTTTAATAGTTAATAGACGCAGCCTATGTGTTGCACGATGGTCATGTGTTTATCACTTTTTTACTACGGCTGTGGTCTAAAGAGCTTAGGAGCACGTCATATTACAATAATTTGATTTGATGTGTAACAAATTTCAAATTTCTGATTGGTTAGTTCGCTTTGAGCTAACAAAGTTATTTTGAATAAACTGCTTTGGTACTGTGACGTTTTTTAACGTCGATAGATCCACACTTCGCCATTGAATATTACGTTTTGATAATGAAAAAGTTCGCAATATTTTGATTTGAATTCATTCGAAATTAAATTATGATAAGCTATTATTAGAAATAAAAAATAGAAAGAGATAGAAATATGACCTAGTTGATAAAGATATGGAGAATTGTCCTAATGTTGATATACAATGTATGTAGACTCAGTCAATATTTACAAAAATGTCTGTCCTACATATTGCAGAAAATCAATGTTTGACACTGCATTGTTGTTGTACATGTACATTTCACGCCTTAAGATGAGGGTCTTTACGAATATCGTTATTTCAAGGTAGACAACTAAGTAATTATAGTCTTTTTGTTTGTTTGTTTTTGCTTGACTGTTTTGTGTGTGTGTGTGTGTGTGTTTTATTGGTTGTGCCATTAACTGAAATTCTTTTGGACACTTCTTTAGCCGTCAGATAATTAAATCGCTTGTATTGTATGGTCAAATGTTTATCACTAAGATAAAGTTGTCAAATTCCTTCCGACATCCTATTAGAAATTCGGTCAAACTTCGACGGAATCGCCTATCCAATAATGAATTTAAATTCTGTACGCCTAGCGTTTTGTCCATCCCTTTAATATATGTCTAGACTTTCATCAAACAAGATTGTTCACCATACCTACATTCATTTCATAAAGAACGAATGAATTTGAAAAATCGATGTTTCGATGTCAGATCCGCTTATCATCAATGACCACCTCATACATGAACATGTAGACAAGTCAAGGACCGGCGCGTCATACCCAAGAAACGTTTATAGTTTATATTGTCAAAAAAAGAGCCCCACTGAATTTCACTCTGCATGTATGTCTTCGGTAGCGATTTTATTATCTATAACTTTCCAAAGTTTACAATGTCTTATATCTCTCAGAGAATCGGATCTAATGTTTCCATTGTTCCAGCATAAACAAACTATCTGTATCCTCTTCGTCAATGTCTAAGGCGTTCCTACTCGTGTATTACAAAACGCAACTTGAGAAAAACTTAACAAGCACATTGACACGATATTCTCTTTGTAAATATTTACCCGTTTGTCTGACAAGAATTTCAGTACAAATTTAAAAATTGTTGTTTTATTTTAAACTTCTATTTTACGCCTGTTAAAGGGGCACTTTAACGATTAGTGACCATGTGATCAACAATAAAAACCTGCACTTGACCACTAGCATGAATAATTAATAAAAAATTAGGAGAGCGCTTTACACGCGGTGAGGTTCTGATTTATATAGGTATGCAAGATGTGGGTCGGAACAAGAAACAAAACTGAATTAGGTGGGTGTTTGACATGCATGAATCACCTTCTGTCTGATTTTTATAAAGACTGCTACTCAAGCTAAAACCAAACTGCTGTTATATTTATAAGTAAATCTATGTAAAGTTGGTATGAGCAGTATCAGTTGCATCAGCTCCGCAGACCTATAACCGCTTCCAGACATGCTGATTACAAATACGCGAAGCTGCATTTTATAGTACTATTTTGCATAAAGGGGAGGGGTTAAGTATGCGTAACACAGAGGTGTAAAAGTTTTAAATAGCGAATACCTTGTAGGTAGGAGGTATATGTAAATGTTCTCAAGGTCATATAAAGTGTCTACATTCATCGACTTTAAAAAGCATAAAAAAGTCATTGATTGTGTTTTTAAATTGCATGACTCTCAAACATACTAGTACTTCGAAAGTTGAAGAATTTAACACGTTGCAAAAAGTTATAATTTATGTTTTGTATTTATAGCGTCAACTGCTACTTGTAATGGCTTAAAAGATTGCACATACATGTATACGCCAAAGTATTCATGAAATGTAATGTTACAATTTTTTACACATTATACATGGTTTTCATTTCTTTCATTCCTTCCTTTAGCGTCTAGACAGTTGTCAAATAAGGCCGTTTGCTTTTACTATTTAATTGTATAAACATTTGAACTTCCGCAGATCTGAGGTCAATAGCTATAAAATGCCTCTATAGGAAATAGATTTATAAATTATTTTATGGAGCATTCCGTAATTCATTTTTTATGCTATCGTATCAACATGGTGAATATCGACATGACAGTTTTAGAACGTTTACAGCCTTAACAAAGTTGGTTCGGGACAATTTATATTTTTTGTTAAATAAAGACTTTTTTCACGGTTTACACTCATTATACCAACATACATTAAAGCGGAAACTAAACTGTTATATTTATAAGTATTTTTTAAGTGAAGTTGGTGTGAGCAGTATGACTCGCAATCTCCTCCGCCAACCTATAAACGCTTTCTGATTTAATTTGTATCACTCCGCTAGTAAAGCCTTAATTTAGCTAATACACCAATGCATGAATAATTACAATATATTCGACGATAGCCGTTTGCTGGTACCATACTTTGAAGTACTTGAACATGAAGGAGTAAGCAATGGAACCAAGATTCGAGCGGAAATCAAAAGAATATATTCCAAGTATAAAGACTAGACAAGGAAAACAGACACACAACAAAGGACATGAAATAACTGAAATAACACGTACAAAGGAACGAGCGTAAATGAGCAACAAGCTTGGTTTGAAATAACCTATTTCGTTTTGCTATGGTCATTAAGTACCAGTTTATATACAAATAAGACACTGCCTATGGTAGAGGTGATTCATGGTGTCAAAAATCCACAAAACAAATGATGTTTTTGTCTACATATGCTATATTTTTACATAATTTTCTGTATTCAGATCCTTATTTTTTTTAGAAAACAATGCATGCATCTCCCACTGAAATAATCAAGTCAAACCAAATTAAGAACGACAACTCTTGCAAAGTGCCAATTTATATTATATACAATCAATATATTTTTTCTCGAACAACCAAATGACAAACTAAAACTGGTAAAGTGGTCTATATGACTGTTTCTGAATTGGAAATAAAAGTGAATTCGGTGGGTTAACTGCTACTTAATTGTCAAAGTCTTGAAATAAACCTCATCTACTTTTAGGCTGAAATATCTGCTAAATATCAACAAAATCATTTGACATTACACATTCAGTGACAGAATTGTCATTTAAAAAAATCATTAAATGAGAGATGTAAGATGCATGAACTTTGCGACCGGACATTACAAACAAAATATTCTTCTTAGTAGGACGCACATGTACATGTAGGAAACTTCTTCAAGGAGAGATGTAACACAAACATAATTTTGATAATACTAGTAAAAATCTCCTGATGAACTCGGGCAAAATAGATTCCACATTACACCGTGTCTTTACATGTTGTAAATAGTACCAAAAGCAATTACATATGTAATTAACAACTAAAAGACTTTATCAAATTCGAGTTGACCTCATGTGCTTGTTCAAATGTTTTCAACAAAACTATTTTAAAATACAACACGGGAATTCCATTCACAAATTAAAAGGGCTCAAAGTAATATTTACATGTATAACAACGTCTTAATCTCTACAACAGATCTATACATTGTTGCAGACTTGTAGTAATTCATCGTTTGTCATATTCCATGTTCTTATTATATTAATTTGACAATTGCACAAATTCCTTAAATTGCACTATACATCAAACATGTGTAATTGTTTCGCATAAAAGTCTACAAAAGGTACTTAATTTTTTCTTGCAATATGAAATACAGTAAAAAGCTTGTTTTCAAAACAAGTTTCCAGTGGTATTTTTTTAAAATTCCACACCACATTGTAATTATTACATCATATTTGTTAGATGTTATTTTTTTTCAAAGTAAATTATTGCAGTCGTTAAATAATAGTTGGCCAAATATTTATCATATTCAAAAACATAATTATATACAGTTAAAGATAAATTTTCATATCTTTTATGTACTTGCATTTTTTTTGGAGGGAGTAATGGAAACGTATTAGAGATAGGCTATTACGTTAAATCCATGTGTTCTCCTTAAAATATCTATGAACAATCTTTATGAGACGTATGAAGAAGTATTATTATTGACTAAAAACATGTAAAAATATACAATAACATCTAACTGTGCATTTTACATGCAGCATGTCATAATAGAATTATAAATAAATACTTCTCCGATAGCATATTTACGTATAAAATATGGAATCTAAAAAGATAACAATTCGGAAAACAAACAAACAAACAAAAATAAATGAATTTGTATTAACATAAAATGAAACTTACCAATATGAGACATATAATAAAAGTCCAGTGAAGATCCATTACTGGTCCATTCGATTCAAAAGTTGACCAAGAAGTTACATTATATTGATCCTGAGCTAAATTTTGGCACTAAACACTTAATTTGACAACTCCACTCCTGATATCCAATAATGTAAAACAAAGCGTCCCGCTGTGAAAATCGTATTTTACATTATAAAAATCTCAGGTGTGCTTAAGCAATACACCTTTTTCACCTGTTCAGGTAGAAAATAAGGTATAAAAGGGACGACTGCAATATTAGACCCAACTGATAACTTGAGCAAACTAAACTAAGCATTTTTACCTGTTGGATTGCATTAAATATACCTGAGATCAAGATTGACATTAATTTTATCCAATTAAGTAGAAGGCGTAAAAGAAATCTTAAACTGACGCCAGTTAAGGAATCTATTTTCTCATGTTGGAACCTTTAAATCTAACTTTTGAGGAGCCTATCGTGATATCTAACTGGAAAGAAGTTAATAATAAAAGGAGCAGATTACAAAAGAGCTATTTAGTGTATTAAGCATATCTTAAAATTTAGCATAATTATACTGAGTGCATTTCCATACCGATTTGATTTTTCTTTTATCATGATAGAAAGAGAGTACTTTTAAAAATCGGTCATTTTATAATGGGAAAAGATATCAACAAAAACACTCAAGGACAACGAACAGATTTCACAATCTAAAAGCCCTGCTTCAAATTGTTCTTGAAACAGAAAGCCGAATACTTGCATCTGACTGAATGCGAGTTTTACTTGCGCCACTAACAGCGAACGCAGGTCTAGTTTCCGCTCAACTCCGTCCGGCCGGCAGTCACGTGTAAGGGGTACCTATTTTATGTAATCGTGGTCCGGTTTCATGAAAAAAAATCTCAAATGGAGATTTTCCTCAAATCTTTAATTTCAACTGATCTGATTGGTCGAAATTTGATTTGAGGAAGGATTTTAAGAAAATCTCAATGTAAGAATTTTTATAAAACCGGCTCCTGTAACGTAAAAAAGTATGCAACCAATATCATTCAAACTTTTCATAATGTATAATAATAATAAATTTAATATATAAATATTGAATATGTGCATCGAATATTTTGGGAAGATTCGATTATTACCCTCCCCCCATTTATAGCATGTTAAACTTATTTGAAGAAGAATTAATGCTTACTTAATGTAGATTTTCACAACCAATCAAGTGGACAATTATGTCACATTTATGATACAAAATGATTGTTAAGATCATATTCATAATGATGAACTATTACAAGATTCATGTATAATAAATAGCAAGATGTCAATGTGTTATTTATTACACAATTAGCATAAATGCTTTTGCTTTTCTCTCCCCTTGTCCTTTTTCCAAAGGAATTATAGGAAAGAAGAAAATGAAAGAAACTCAGCTTCAATTTTATTTTTTCAGAATGTTCGAAAAATAAATTTTGGTTTTGCTGTTAAATCTACCCTATACTTTATGATTCTTTAAAAATGAACAAAGTTTTAAAAAATCATTGATCCGTTCTCAAATTATCACCAGGAAACCCTCGGTGAACGGACAGACGGACGGACACGCAACTTTTCTGATTATATAATATAACACTCCGCCACCTCATGTGACGGGGTATAAAACACATACTCTCCAAAGGTTTGTCACTTGTACAAAACAAGCGAACATGTACACGAATAATAAGTTTGACAACAAAATCTATCATGGCATCCCATTTAATCATACCCATAAAGTAGTCTATATATCAATTCATTTTTTGGACATGCCTGTGGAAAGCGCGCTCTTGTTTATTCTAATCACACTTTTAATAAGAACGTCAATTCTCCTTAAAACGAGACCGATTGGATAAATGACTGCTACATGTAACAGAGCAAGAAAAGAAAGAAACAAGAAAATATTATGACGTGATTTAAAAGCTCGGGTCAGAAACAAAATGAGCATATCTATGGTTTCGCTACTAAGTAAGAATCATACAAGATAGAATAAATACGAATATTAAATTCAGGTAAAAGGATTAAAGTGCGTCTAATATAAATCACATAAATCATAAATGATGGCACATGAATTTTTGTTCAGAAGATATATACAGTATGCATCAAGGAATGGAAAGGTACGGGTAAAATTTCTCGCCAATTTTCAACATCGAACACATAAATGTGCCATTTTTCTAAAGAAAAAGATATCGCAAGGAATTTTTATGGGTTAGCATATTCATTTAGATACTTCAGCTTGGAACCTATTAATGATGCGACGATTAGCATTCGGATTTTTTTCAGATGGAACCTCATTTACATGCGACTATCACTTTCAAAATGTTTCTTGATGATTTTGATACCGTCCCTAAATAAACTGGTGGTGCTAATACGGCTCTAGCAAGGCTGGATCAAAACGGAATGATAGGTGAATCCCAGATGATAAAATTGCAAGTCTTAAATACATGTAACTAATAAGTTAAAACTGGATCGTGCGACAGACGTACAGACCAGGAATGTGTAATCATACCCGAACTTTATTGACGAGGGATATATCATTATTCTACTAGTTTTCGTCTAATCCAATTCAGTATAAGTTTTGGAAACATGTACATATAGTGTTATTATTAGCACTTGGTCGCGGAAACACTTCCTACTATTACAAAAGTGACTGAGCTGAAATGTGAAGAAGCCCTACTTAAAATTCTTTCACTTAATAATTTGACCTTTATTGATCGTTTCTGCGGACGTAGATTACTATCAGACGAAATGAATGTTGAGTACCGGATGAAAACATATCGTAAAACAAGTCGCTACTGGCATCTGAAACTCTCTACACCTTGTAAGAATATAAATTTCGACATAATTATCAAATGGCTAGGGAACAGGTCCATTTACTTTAATGCCATTTAAGTATATACAAGAAGGTCAAACGTTTACGGTCTCTACCAGATATAAGTGAAAGTCTCTGTTTCTAGGTTGACCAAAAATCTTAAGATTATCTGTTAAAAATGGAACGAATTAATTCAAAGTTACTCTATCATGAAAACTTCATTTTGCTTTCAACTTAAAATTAATGCGATTTCAAACAGGTGTAATGTTAGTTTTATGTTGATAGATCATTGTTCTGCCAAAAGAGATTAAAAATGTTAAAAGTTGAGACTTTTAATATCCATTCATGTAACATGTGACATGTTTGTTTTATGAAAACGTTTGACATCTCACTTTCTTTCATATCAACAATTTGCATGCATTTCAGAAGTTATTTGGCAAAGCTGTGTAAATGCGTAAATGGCTATATCTATATTGCCTCGTTCAACTTCAAAGAAATGCTTGTATGGTCATATATTAGCCGGAGATATTATAGTATTATTGCGTAAGGTTTCCCATCTCCGAAGTCCATTACTTCTAGTCGAGGACCAATAACTCAGCTAATATGGAAAACCTTACCCAATTATACCTTTATTGACTAACTTATCCAATACGCTAGGCCAATATGGATTTTAACCAGACCTATATGACGTATTTGACGGGTAAAAGCCGAATTGGACGGCTAAATCCATATTGGCGCACTTTTGAATTTAGTACTGTATTGGCAGTTTTGATCAGTTATTATATAGTAATAAATATTTTCCTATTCAAATCAGTAGAAAACAAAGCATGCAATATATCCCGATATTTGCACACAAACTTTCGTTCGTATCTGGAAAAATTCGGAGACGTTCCAAATACGTTTTTAAATTTATTGCACTGTTGTCGTCTGCTACAAAATGGCTGAACGGGATATTGTCAGGTTGTTATGAAACGGCAATGACGTCTTTATATGGGTCATATTTCCGTGTTTTGGTGACAGTTATCGTGATTCCATTTTTCCTTCAAATAATACAAACAAAAATGCATTCCTTTCAATTTTACTACAATTTATCAAACATTCATAAATTCACATTGCACTAGTTCATATATTTATTATGCATCATATTTGAACAAGTGCAATAAAACACATATGCATTACATCCAACAAATTAGTATAATGTTAACTGAAATATTTATTACTATATAATAAAAGGGTTATTGCATGAATACTGGTGAATATTGTCCCGAGCAGAATATTATATAGCACGAGCTTGCGAGCAATAATGCAATAATGTTAATAGACATATGGGATACATCCATTCCTTTTGAATATACCATTCGGAGGTGGATAACGAAGCGTTCATGTCTGTCTGGTTGCCTACATTGCATACTGTACTGTTACATATATTTTTCTTCCGTAACCTTAAATGAAATTGTCCGATATGTAAGACTAAAAAAGAGATAAATTTGACGCTACGAAGGCGTTCTCATTTCTCAATAGTTCTTGGTAGAGATTCCTCATACTTTGTAAGAAATAATTCCAAATCATCTTCCAAAAATATACTGAGGAAGATGTTTACAAAATGCTGGAATTTTTAATCGACAACATATTCGTCCAGTGTGGTGGACGTGTTTTTCAACAAACGGTCGGCATTCCAATGGGAACAAATTGTGCTCCTTTACTTGCTGACCTATTCCTTCACTCTTATGAAGCTGACTTTATAGCTGATCTGATCAGAAAGAAAGAATATCGTTTGGCTAGATCCTTCAATTTCAGTTTCCGCTATATAGATGACATATTATCTTTAAACAATCCTAACTTCGGGGATTTGATACATCGCATCTACCTAAAAGAACTTGAGATAAAGGATACTATAGACACAGTGAAGTCAGCCTCATATCTTGACCTACACTTAGAAATCGATGGTAAAGGTAAACTATTGACCAAACTTTACGACAAACGTGATGACTTTTCATTCAGAATTGTCAACTTTCCTTTCATCTTTGGCAACATCCCTTCGGCTCCTGCGTATGGAATGTTCATATCACAACTCATACGTTATGTTAGAGCTTGCCGAAATTACGCAGACTTTGTATCGTGCTAGAATTCTAACAAATAGGCTTCTGGAACAGGGGTATGTTGCTACAAGATTGAAGTCATCACAACAGAAGTTTTATGGTCGTCATCATGAACTCATGGATCGTTATGGTGTATCCATCAGCACCATGAAAACTGATTTATTCAACGGGTCATAGTTTTCCTTTCCTCGTTTGTCTACCCCGGACTTTTTATGAGCAACTCGGCGGCTGTTTCTAGAAAAGCAGAGGACGCTTACCCTACCGGTGCACCTGGTTCATGCTTCCAGTTTTTAGTGGAGTCCGAGTTGCTCATTTGCTTTTGTTACTTTGTATGTATGATTTTAGTTACTTTATGTTCTTTGTTGTGTATGTCTGTTTTCCATGTATGGTTTTGTCCCTGGATTACATTCTTTTGATTACCGCAATAACCTTGGTTTCCTTGATTACTTCTTTACCTGGTCGTGCATAATGTTTTTGAAATTTTCAAGATGGCCGCAAATTAAGGTTTGTAATATACTTCTGTCCATTGATCCGTCAAAAGGAAAAGATACAATATTGTAAATTTACAGATAGGGATACAACTAACTGTATATACATGTAATTAACTCCAAACCACGAATAAAGAATGAAGCACCAAATACAAATGTAAATGTTTTGCCCACTCTCCCACGCAACTATCTCTCCGGTGGCTTACCAAACTATGTATGGTTGCACTCGATTCACGTTCTACCTAAATTCATTTGCAATTGATTCATAAAATTTCAAACATTTGCCTGCCTGGCTAAGTTGTTCAGGTACTTCGCCCCCTCAATCTTCAAAATCCTGGAACTGCGCCTGCTAACATTAAGAAAACCGGACACGAACGCATTCTATTTACTTAAGAAATATCATATATTACTCCCTCTGGGACACGCACATGTTTTCATTCTGAAAACAAACAAAATTCTCCTAACGCGTGTCTAATGACTTCTAAATCTTTTAGCACTGGAATTGTTTCAACATCAGAAAAAAAGTTTGACGTTAAAAGATATGCGATAAATAGGCAAAATTCCTATGCCACTTGTTGTTTGTAACTACTCCCGCGATTTTGTTGATAACATTGTTTTAGTGGAATTCCTTATCTTGAAGAAGTATCGAATTGATGATAAATCGGTGAGAGATCATTATATTTACCAGAGCCAATATTAGAACAATGTTAACAAATGCTTTATTTCTGTAACTTTATTTCACTGTTTTAAGAAATAAAATAAACATATTTTTATTTACGATGGGTAGATTCTTGATTATTTTTTGCAACTTGAAGTGATTTGTATAAGAATGAATCTTTAGCATGACAGTAGAAATATATACAACACTAAACAAATATACACAGCGAATGTTTGGTGTTAAAAGAGCACGACTAACACGCCTAATTCAGCAACGATACAGTTTCCTTTAGAGCCTCAGCTAGCATTGCATACATATGACTCGTCCTGGGACTTAAAATGTAATTGTGAGCCTATTGAGAAATCATTACATTTTTTAGGAAAGAGGGGGTATATAATTCTATGATTATTCACTTGACTTTGTTATGTACATATGTTATGAATGATTTAGCTTTAACTAAACATTTTTGTTTAATTTCGTACCCAGAAATCTATCTGAGGGTTCCATTCAAAAAATATTATTTTAGTAATTTTGCAGATTTTCCTGTATATCACTTGCATATTACACATAATTAATAGTAACTATATTTCAACAGAAGACGTCTTTAATCCCCGGAAATCTGGCACTTGGACCTGTAGCTTTTCTTGTTTTTTTTCTTTTTGATATGAATGGCCTAATAATCAAATTTCACCCAAACCCATACCACAATTATAGTTTCTTCTCGAGATACCCCTGGAAACATCCAGAGACCCAGGGTTATTATATAGTTTAACTATGTACTCTACGCGAAGGCTCTTTGGATCAAAAGAAGAATACTTCACATTATTATGTAAATCAATTAACTACACGTAAAATGCTACAATGATACATGTACATGTATTGTTTTGCAGAATACGTGTTGAAAATATTGAATTATTATGCACAACACTGCAATTTCAGTGAGGGATACATCCTACAATGATATGAGTATGATGATGATGATGATAATAATAATAATAATAATAATAATAATAATATAAAATAATAATGCAACTAACAGTGCCTACATTGTATGTGTTGAAGGAGTAATCAAGGGAACTAAGATTCTAGTGGTAACTAAAAGAATGTGATCCAGACACAAAGACCAGTTATGGAAAACAGACATACACAACAAAGAACATAAAGTAAATAAAATCATACATACAAAGTAACAAAAGCAAATGAGCAACTCGGACTCCACTAAAAACTGGGAGCAAGGACCAGATGCGCCGGTAGGGTAAGCGTCCTTTGTTTGTCTAGAAACACCCGCTAAGTTGCTCATAAAAAGTCAAGTCCGGGGTAAGCGAAAGAGGAAAGGAAAACTATGACACGTTGAACAAATCAGTTTTCATGGTGCACATGGATACACCGTAACAGTTCATGATGACTACCATAAAACTTCTGTAGTGATGACTTCAATCATGTAGCAACATAACCCTGTTTCAGAAGCCTATTTGTTAGAATTCTAGTGCTATACAAAAAGTCTGCGTTGTTCCGACAAGCTCTGGCATAACATATGAGTTGTTATATGAACACTCTACAATTTCTGTGGTAACTTATGGCCACATAGTGCCCTGTTGCCCATGTAAGGCAATTATAATTTCATCCACCAACTGACCTTTACAAAAAATTTTAACAAATTAATCGTCATGACGAAATTGTATTTTTCTATGATGAGTGAGCTGCATGAGCGAAAATTAATTATTGCTCTCTGGACCAACGGGTATATTCGTTTATTGACTTTGCATAATGATTCAATGTTAATGTACACAAAATTTCCCGATACAAAAAAATGTTTAATTACAACATGTTCGCCAAAGTTCGCCCTCGTACATAGAGATGGAGCGCGCATACGTGTTTTAACTACTGTCATAATATAAGTAAAATCAAATCTTATTCGTGAATTTACGATGTAATGTTAGAATTTTTCAGTGCAAAAACAATTTCGTAGATTTATTGCACTAAGCTGCACGTGTCGTTGATAAATTTCTCTTGTCTCACATACATGTATATAAAATACATAAAATTTTTGAAAATGCGTTTTCAAAATCGTTTATTCACCTGTACTATAATTTGCCTCTCTTAATCTGAGATAAAACACCTGACAACCCATAAATTTTATTACACGTTCGAATTATTGCAACAGTCACAAGGGTGTTGTTAAATTTCATAATGCATATACTGTAGGTATATACAATTGCGGATCCTGGGGCCCGACCCCCTTTAGAAAATTGCAATTTTTAAAAATGGTTGAAAAATTGTTCAAGATACCCTCAGAATGCAGGATTTGAGGTTTAATATTTCAAATTTTTCTTGGGGGGGGGAGGGGCATGCCTCAAACTCCCCTAGTAAAATCGGATCACTTCGTGATCCTCACCGGTGGTCCTGTCTATATTTTTTTTGTCCCCTTACATAAAAATCTGGTTCCGCCACTGATATACATGTAATTGTTTAGTTTTGGCTACCAGTGATCTTTCCAGCTGAGGTGGCGGAGCCAAGGAGGGAATGAATGGAATCCCTTTAAGTTGGAAACTATAATATTGTGCAAACTTTGGGCGAACCATTTGTCTTGATCCCCCCTTTTTGAACCCTCTGTTTCTAATTTCTGAATCTTCGCCTGAGCTGTAAGTCTAATTTTACAATACAAACCCTGAAGCTCTAACAAAACCGAAAGAAAACTCATCAAATCGTCATTATAAAACGTTGATCATATTTTGATGTAGAATTTTCACCAAAATTTGACTCTAACACATTTGAAAGTAGAATTCAGTGACAAACTATATCAATGTCCAAAAGACGACAAGAAATAAAACGGTCGAACAGACACACGGGTGACAATTACTATAAAACAAGACAGGAAGGAGAACGATCGAACACACTGGCGAATAGTGTTGCCATTCTTTTCATTTATGGTCATGATGATGGAGGTGATACAGTAAAATTTAAGCATTAAAATATCATTTGCAAGACATATACATGATAAAAAAGGCGGCACATGCATTATTTTTGACAAAATTATACACAAAAATGAAAAAAATGATCCGTGACAATGCAAATGTTTTTAATATTTAATTAGAATATTTCAAAAATGAAAACACATTTCAGGTAGAAATATTATAAATTTTATTAATATCACAGTACCGTAACGACAAAAAGCTCGTGTTATGTTTTATTATTTACCCAGAATTAATGAAATAAAAATAACAATATTCTTAAACGCAACATTTGCAAACCCTGAGGTTCTAATTGAGGCGCTGCTGTATTGTTAATGATTAGTATAATAAAGTGTCTCTTACCTTCAACATTAATAGAAATACAAAGATGATATAACAATCCATCTTAAAAAAAATCAACTCCAATTCTTAGTATCATCTGATGAGCAATTAGAAGATAAGATGTCTTTCTAGAGATAATTTGAATTCATCAATGGCATTATCTTCATTTCGATTCTTTTATAAACGCACCGTTTTTTTTTCTGATGATGTAATTTAATTAGTCAGTATAGTTAAACACTCCATAATATGCTGCTTCATTTGTGCGTTTGGCGTGCGCCCTCTTAACGATATAAATTCCGAGCATGTTCCTGACAAATTTCAAAGGCTTTTTGAAACCATAAGAAATCACAATGCGACGGATTGTGCAAATGATAACGCCAGTTTAACCCTAATCAGTGTTACCAACTATACGGAATTGCGTAATAATTGTGTGAAAATCTCATACAAAGAGAATGAGAATTGCAAACGACTCTTTCAAAGCCATCAATCTTAATTTTCTTTAAAAAATTGGCTCTTATTTATTAACAGTTATACTCAGCCTCCAGGAATGATAATGAATGCCTTATAATTCGGGTGATGACGTATAAAGATTAATAATCAGATTAACCCTTGTTTGACAGTTTGTTGAAATCTTAGCGCTAATTATTGCTGAACTTAGAACAAGAAATATGCACAATGCACTTAACTGCAATTCGTATTTTCGAGAATCTGACATATTTAATTGGTTCTACTGTGAACGAAGTCAGATTTCATTATAGGGTATGTAAGTCTCGTCATGTAACTCCGTGATTTCACGAGAATGGGTCCTAGTCTACCATTCAAAAGCAAGGAGATTTGTCATTTAGAGAGCGTTGAGTTCACTGTTAAAGGCAAAACATCTTTTTGTATAAAAATACCGATAAAAATGACAAATATCTATTTCTACATGATAGAGGTATTAAAAAAAACATAAAATAGAAGATTTTGCATTGTTATACAGTGTTTCGAGTACCCCTAAGTATATAATAAAATACAGATCGGTCTTCGGTTTTCAATATGTTCTACGCCGGAAATTCTGGTAAAGAAAATGAAACTAGAACGATACTAACATACCTTATAAACAGTCATTTTCATACAATAATGATCAATTAAAGAATGAAGTTTTAAACTCTAGTAAAACAACGGGTGTGCTCGAATTGTCGTGTTCATCATTATTGCCAGTTTTTGTGAGTGAACTCGGCATTTGCAATTTCTACATGCAAGTCGCATCGACAAAAATAGACATATGAGATGTGTTGGACACTTTGAAAGAAGAGACACAATACGTACAAGTCGCCGTCGCCACAGAAAAGTAGAACACCAAAAGAAAGCCATTAGGTTAAATACAAGCTGAGAAATGTGTTACCACAAAGAGACGGACCAACTATGTAATTAAGTGTTAACATCCAAATTTATCCCAACAGTTACAACAATGTAACCCTTTTCATTTTCTGTCTTTATTTTAGGACAAAATAATTCAGTCGGATCGAAATACCAAGTTGTTAGAGAGCGCATAAGAACCAAACAACCGTAGACTTATGTACAAATGTGTTAAATATATCTTAAAGCTGCGTTAGCTGCCAAATTGGTTCAGTTTTGATTCTACTGAATTTTGCTTTTTCAACGAAGTAAGTTTGTACTAATGCAGTTGAAGCAATTAATGTGGATAATACGTACAGAATATTGTGAAAACAAGGTTTTTTTTAGTCAGAGAATATCGATAGGTCTGATCTAATTATTTTTCGCCATTACTTCCGACAGGACATTCACCAGGGTTAAAAATACTTTAACCTTGGCAAAAAAAATAGCAATAACGGATACACAGGTAAGCACGTGTTTTGTTTTCATTTCATTTCATCTATATCTTGATTAGTTTTCAAATAAATAATGACCATATTTGAGCCACATTATATCACAATACGTAAATTTCCAAAGGATCCTTGCGTTATAATCGAACTTTTTTCTTTTACGGCCTGAGTCCGTCGGACTTCCTTGCCGTTTAATAACCGCTTTCGTTTTGCAATCAGATTTGTTATTAAAGAAGCGACCCTTACAGCACATGCGTAGATTAAGGTCACCAGAAGTCACATGCATACGAACTTATCTAGGTCGATTTTTTGTCTTGCAAGACAATAAGTATATAGACACCTATTTCATGTATTTAGTGCATTTTATTTGTGGATATCAAATGAAATTGTACAAGAAAAGTACTATTTAGTAGAAATAATTCAAAGTTATGGTATATTTCAAAAGTAACAAAAATTCACGAAAATTACAGCTAATGCAGCTATAATAATTGGTGAAACTTACTGATTTTATTGTATTAGATAACCGGAAAATTTGATGCATGGTTATTTCATTTGTTTCTCGACACTTATGCGATGTAGTGATACAAGAATTACATGTACTAAACTATTAATATAACATACTGGAAACTAGCTTTGACATCTCAATGTACAAAACTACCGATCAAAGGGAAGGGCAACCAAAATTTGCCTGATTAATTTGCGGATAAAAGTAACTTATTTCCATTGAAGCATATAAAGAAGCTTGGCTGTGTATGTGTGCAGTAATTCGTCATCACCTGGACTGGAAAAGCTTTAATATGCAATGAACTGACAATTCCGCCACGCCACACAGAATAAAATCAGGATTATACATTAGTCTCGAGCTTTGCAGAATTATACTACATGGCGTGTCTGTATATACAATCAATCCGCGTTCAGTGTTGACTTTCTGTTTGCTTTCTGTAGTACATGTACCTTACATGTAATACATTAATGAGAATGGTAATAAGAATTGGAAATCTTCTTCTGGGTCGTGTACATATTGTGTTTGTTGGCACGTTATTGTAATACATTATTATATGTACTAATTAATTAACAAGTACTAACACTAAATCTCCATAGCTCTGCAAAAAGTCAATGCTGAACTCTGTGGGGTTGTAAAATTCATACCGAGGATACAAGTATAAGTCTAGTCAACCATTCTCTGATTTGATGGAGGAATTAATAAATTTGTCTATAATCACTTCATTCTCCCTGTGTCAGTGATTTGACACATGAAAATATGAAACATTTCATCACCTTCGAATATAAAAATTAGATATTGGGCGTTAGTATTTAGCCAGCTTTACTCCACACAGGCATGGTAATTACTTTTATTATTATGCGAACAAATCATTCTACATCGTTTTAATTGACTTTGGAAAAATCACTCTTTCACAAATAACTTCGTCATTTGACATAAACCAAATATTGTCATCATGGAAAGCAATTAAAAGTGTCAAGACGATGAAGGATGCAATCTTCAATTTATGTCAATATCCAAAAACATTTGCACATCAAAGTAGCTTAGCTTTCGATGGATAAGTTCAGCACAAGTTATAGCGTTGAAATCTCCACATAAAAAGCATTCATATTCGTCTTAAAAGTATACAAATATTTCTCAATAGAACATCAAAAGAAAGCAAACACATCCGACATTGAAGTTAATGCAATAATTGGATTGTGACTTAAAATATTTTTTCATGTTTCAAGTCAAACCAAGTTTAAACAAACACTAGACTCAATATGATAAATTGGACTGCAAAGATAGACTCTTATGCCCTTTACCGCGTTCAGTTTTTTGAAAGCCGCTATTGAGATTCTTTTATCTTTAGATTTTTCCTTTATAAATTTATTTGGAACCTTGATCCCATTACACCCTTATGGTTTTCTTGACAACAAGAGGCAAGAAGCGGAAATGAGCACTTATCAGAAAAATACTTTGGGACATTTTAAAAGACAATTTACAATTCTTAAACAAACATGTAATGCATGTAAAATATTTAAATAGCCTGAATAGACACATAAAAAAGTTAAAGATACATATTAATATGGTTATGTATATTTAGTAGGAAATCTTTTGATTAAATAATGGTCCTACATGTACCAGAAAATATCCGAACACAGTCGAATCTGTCAACAAAATTTATTAATTTGCACAAATGACAAGTTACCTTTGAACCATTTCCAACTATTTACATATTAATTGAAAGGGGCTTTACAAAATAATTTAGATATGTTGCCACTTTAATCTACTTTTGACAAGCTACAATGATCGTCTCTGCTTTATTTTTATCATTTTTTTGTTTTAACCTAAGAGTCTCTGAAAGAATTAGACAAAAGGAACAACGACAGTTCGAGCTGATTACAAAGCATGCCAAAAGCGTACTAACTTGATAATTCATTATTCTTTCGAGGGGATCTTCCCTTTTCATGGCGACCAGTATTTGTACTTGACAACGAAAAGAGAAAATAATAGAATGTCTCAAAATGTATTTTTGACACTCATTCAAAGTTTTTGCATACCAATATAATATAACTTACATGTAATATATAAGTTAATCAGCCGCGAATCCAGATATAAAGAAAAGAGAATGAGGAGAAAAAGGGGTTCGCAGTATATTATTGATAGTTTTTGCTAAATGAAGAATGAAGTTAACGAATTTTCGAGCTTCTTATGGAAAGAATTAGTACACGCACATGTATTGTGTTTATTTAAAACCGCCAATTATATTGAACAAAACATCTCGATCATCTCTGTCTTTAATTTAGATGGTACAAACAGCGAAATAATATCGTTTGTTTTGGATATGACCGTTTTCAATGCTATCTAAATGTACTTACATGTATTAAGGGAAATCGTCTAAGTAAAATACCTACACTTAACTCAAGTCTTTGTAAGACTATTTGGGGGGGGGGGTCAAAAAAAAAAACTTAACAGAATGTGTTTCACCATGATGTCTCGTACTTTGCCAGATAATTAGTTCAATGCAATTACTGTTAGAAATTACGTTCTTATTTCATACTTGTATATTAACTTTGGGTATATTATCGCCAATTATCTATTTATCACAAAAAAAATATAATATAAGACAGAAAAAAAGTGTATCATATCGAAAATTCTTTCAAAGAAGTTATTAATATATTCATTAACTATCTTTCGAAATAATTTCGTAAGTCTAAGATCTTAAGATCATTTACAAGATATGAATTCTGTTGTTTATATCTAGATTCTCAATTATTGGGTAATATGGACGTTATCAGTGTTGGCGAGAATGTTGCTAGATAAACATTTATTATAAAAGTATAACACATACATGCAGCAATAAAAAAAGTCCAAAAAACGACTTCATAATGAAAATGAAACGGATATATCCATGACAAAACTACCCCGTTTAACCAAAATTCAAATTTGAACATACCCAGTAACTCATTTGGTTAGTGACTTGAAAGATAATGTCGATATATGTAAATAAATGTGATGTACATTTGTTTTTATGAAATCATGCATATTAATTTGAAGACCCATAATTTGGAAAAAAAATATATATATATAAACAAACAAACAAAGAACTAAAGGTTATAGATGCCTAAGAGGGCCCAAATCGCTCACCTTTGACTCAGATATATCACTAAAGAATACTGATATCATTAATAAAAAGTACAGTGCAAACCTATCCTTTGGCGGGATAAGTAGGGGTTTAAGAAATCGACATGATGACACGTACATTGTAGAAAAAAATGCGTCATTCATCCAAGGCAGAATAAATAAATAATATCTCTGTTTCCTGCTACCCTACCAACCCTCTTTTGTGCCTACATGTACCCTAAACATTTTATTTCCATTTTGGCACATGGATGCTGATACCCCATAACACGTAACTCAATGCAAAATGATTAAATTTTGAAAAATAAAATAATTTTCCAACCTATTGTAAGCATTTTTCTTTTGCTAGTAGATATTTTTTTTTCTCCTTTTTTATTTGGTTTGGCTTACGTAAAATCAGTGTTGTCATTGCGGAGACAGGAAATGACCGAAATAAAATCTTAATAATACTGTCCTTGCCCGCCTATAGATATTTACAATTTGCTGATTCAGTTTTATTCAAAGGATCCTTTTTAACCATGCATTCTTGAAATACTTGAAAGTAGAACTGGATAAAATCAGAGTTTATATAGGGATACTGTATGAAATCAAATCATCAAAGCCAATTAACAAATTCAATTAATTCTAGACATCTGCACATAATAAAGATTGTCAAAAAGGAAGGTGGACGGACGTAAACAGAACTTTCAATTACTTTGAAAATTAATCATTGAAATGTAATGTTGCATTCTGCTCACAATGCAAGTTTTATTCATCCTAATTTTAATTAATCAATCAATTGAGTTAACTATTACAATGAATATAGCAGATAAGAGGTACTTGAAATAACAATATTGTTTATGTTATTTTGAAGGAGATCACTAATCTCTGAGTCAAGTGCGGTGTTTAATCTACGACGTCTTAATTTAATGCTGACAATTACGTAACCGGTTTCCTCTTTCGATTCGTCAATTAATGGATTTTACAGAGCCAAAATACTAATAATACCTCGCAATAAGAAAAAATAAGGCACTTCACAGAATTGAACATGAACATTATTACTTTGTGAAGATGATTGTAAATGAAATGATGTATAACAATATTTTTTTATGGAGCTCTTTTTATTCATCAACACTTCTGTGAGAAACGCTACAGATCGGAAACTATTTTAATTATTAATCTATTTTGTAGCTTTTTATTCGAAAGTTCACATATAAAAAACAGAAGTGACATAAAAATAGACTAATTGTATGCAGTATATATTTTTTTTAAATATTAATAAATTGTCTTGATTAACCTAAGAATAATGGGGTGAGCGACTTCGTGTATATACGGACGATAAGTATACTAATACATGTATGTTCAAGTACAAGTAAGGAAACAGAAGACCCTATAGTACGTTCCATGCACCTCACACGAACTTGAAATAGTCATGGGGTAGATCTATATAGTTTAAAACTGTGATTCCATGCTATTATTGACTCATACATGTATGTGCCTACATTTCAGGCAAAATTAACCAAATTTTCCAACAAAAGGGTTCTCGGGGTTCGCTACTCTACTCTTTTATGATCATCCTAAGGTTGTTGGATTTGCTTTCATTTTTCTCGTGTTTCCTGTGCAATATCTACAGTCTTAGCCCAAAACTTTTGAAATTCACAACGGTGGAGATTATCTATATTTATGAACAAATATATAGTACCATATTCGATCGGTCCATCAACAATACATAGATGTATATATATATATATATATATATATATATATATATATATATATATATATATATCCATACTTGGATAGCCGAAACACAAATTATTAACTTTGTTCTGTGTATCCTCCCCCCCAAAAAAACAACGATATAGATATGCAGTTTTTGCCAACCATAGATATGTTTGTTACACTCGAACAAATGTGAGCCATCATATGGATCAGGTAATAAAGGAAAGAATTCCAAGCTTGTTATCATCATGAAAATATGCATTTCTGTCCTGAAATATTTCCATGTTATTACAGAATACATGATTACTACATTTGTATACACCGGTGTACAGGTGTACATGTACATGTACCTCACATATGCATGCACTGTAATTACGCTAGGGTCGGATCTAGTCTTCTGGTTAGGGTTGGTGATAGAATTAAAGGCCGAGATGGCGATGGCAAGAAGATATGTTTGCGTAGAAGAGTAAAAAATCAAGTCTTACGTTTTATGCACACATAAAAAATACCAGTTTAAGGGGGAAATGAGGAGGGGCATACACTCGTTCATTGGGTCTGCTCATAAAAGCGTCGAGTTTCAAATTAACTTACCTGGCAGGTCCCATCGACACACATGCCTTCAATCTCTGAACGATGTACATATTTTATTTTGCATTTTGTACCGTCTTCAGCCTTGTCTTCAAACTTTTTATAGAATCCATAATGTGACGCTTTGCAATACAAAGCGCATGGATCATTAGATTTGACATATCCGTACCAGTGGTGTCGTCTTCCGTAAACTATCTCATTAATATACTTTTTACACTGGCGATCTCTTGAGCCTATGGCTTTCCCTGGGCATTTCTGTAAAAGGGTAAGGAAAAAAAGATTTTACGGATACAAAGATTTGAAGACACAGAATGTATGTTTCTGTTAAAATGATTTCTGATGTATTTGCAACAAATATTTATTTAAAGAAATGCTTGTACAAAGCGTACTCTTGACAATAGGAAGTACTCAGCCATTTCTGCTATACTAAAAAAATAATGGTTGTATTTTTGTGTAACGAGAAAGACTGATGTGTTCCGGTTGAGACTCTTGGCTAGCGCATTGGATCAAATTGTAATTTGAACCGTTTTTTGACGAGCGTATGTACATGATATAATACCGCATCACGTCTACCTGCTCGTCATAATAAATGCAGTCTTCTTTTTGGTATTTTTCGTTTCAGATACTTTTTAACCGATGAAAATTATCACATCTTACATGCAACACGATAGTAGGAGATTTACGGAATTTATTCTAGCCTAGCAAAAAAGCATTGTGGCATAGTTTGAATCTGAAAACACCTATTTTAAGCAACTTCCCATTTAAAACGAATGCACATGTACATGTAAATATACATAAGTTCTCGTCCGTCAATGTCATCATCGTCAATCTTAATCCCCACGTTACAGCTTAATGAATACTCTACGGACTAGTTTGAATGAAAATGGGACAAAATGCGTAAAGTACGATGTTTGAATAGTTAAGAAATTAAAAACACTAATTCTAGATAACACACAAACAGACAATCACACATATCAATAGGTACATTTTGTACGGTTCAATAAAATAGTTTGGCAGAAAACTAGTTCGAGGTATGTGCCCTTAAATCCCTTGTGCCTCCCCTTTGTCATACGTTCCTACATAACATCTTTACATTTATAAGACTCCAGTAGTAGTACCTGTTGTTGGCAAATCTTTATCTGCCGTTTCATTCCCTTACAGCCGTTGCCTCTAAAAAGGAAGTGATAATATAGATGATTGCGTAAAACAGAAAGAATGGAAAAAAAAGGGTTTGGCTTTCTTCCTCATAACAATTGAATGATTCATGTTTTGTATATTATTTTAGTGTATAAAAGATAATTTGTAAACGAAACATATTGGGTATACTATCGAAAGTCGACTTAATCTCATGGTTATTTCTAAAAAATTCTGCAAAATATGTGGTTATCAAAAGAGTCCTTTGAATATCAATGAAACTGGTGGCTATTTATCTATCATTTCTATTCATTCGTTCGTTTGTTTGTTTCTTTCTTGCTTTCCTTTTTCTTTCCTTTTCCTTTCTTTCGTTACCATGTATTTTTTTGAAGAAAAAAAATGTCATAACTAATATATATCATACACGTGAACAACTTACCCTTGTTGGCAGTTTTCAATTCTAGTTTGTATACCGTGGCCACAAGTTTGTGAACATTTTGACCATGGATTCCATTCAATAGAGGTTTTTGAGTCTTCAGAAATCTGAAAAAGAAGAAAAAAAAAAAACACTAGTCAAAATAAATCAAGCTAAAGATTGCGTTTTGCAAAATCGGGGACTAATCCTGCATATATTGTCGCACGGAAGAAGCTTAATCCATAAATGTCAATGTTCCTTGAAACTGGACAGCATTGATTTTTTTATTATTTGGAGGCCACTTTAAAAGTTTCAATTCTTGAAAGCACCCCGCAACATCAATTATATCTAAAACATGATTCGGTCAAGTTTCGGTTTGATCAGTTGCATGTTCATATGTGCCGTTTACGAGAAAAAAGTGTCAGACGAATTCGTGCATAGGAAAACCGGGGAAAATGAGTAAAAGACAACAGTTACTATAGTAAAAAGAAACAAACGAAAAGCAATAAGTCACTGTGGTCATTTTGTGACTTAAATATATACTGAATATTACATGTCGAAATCTGTATCACACATGCTGTATCAAACCAAGACACCTTTACATATATCACCTCACCATCGTGGGGGATACAGGTCGAGGGTTGATACAGCATTTGATACAGATTTTAACTTGTCATGTTCATTATATCATGTATTTTAACCATACTTCAAATATGGTCTGTGAAGGGGTTTGATATAAGGTATGAGATATAGGTCTAGAGGTGTGATATAGGGTATGCGATATAGGTCTAGGGGTATGATATAAGGTATGCGATATAGGTCTAGGGGTATGATATAAGGTATGCGATATAGGTCTAGGGGTGTGATATATATAGGGTATGCGATATAGGTCTAGAGATGATCATGTTATATAGGGTATACGATATAGGTCTAGGGTATGCGATATAGGTCTAGGGGTGTGATATAGGATACGCGATATAGGTATAGAGATGTTATATATGGTATGCGACAAAGGGTAGACACTATATTGTTTAAACAAACACTTATAATGCATGTACAAAAAAGTTACATTTTAATCTAACTATATGATATATTGGTACATATGAAGAAAGTCTTTGGTTGTATATCGATACAGAATAAGTAAACAATTCGGTGTCTTTATTTGATCGACGAACGATGACCGAAGGCCGATATAAACGGTGATTGGTCAAATAAAACAAAATCAAAATGAGTATTTACACGTTATACTTTATTAATTAAAACCAATACTTACCTGCTGAAACGAAGGAACAAAACTTGCTACGAATATTATCCTCACTATCCATTTTGTTATAGACTGCATTATGATATTATTGACGATCAACTGTAAATTTTAAAAAAAGTCAAATTTTACGACATTACAACATTACAAAATGCAAATTGCCTTTTGCACTTTTAAAAGGCAGACAATAAGAAATAAAATGAAGCTTGATTGTATTTTTAAAGTTTTTTTATTACGCATTTTGTCATAAATTATCGTGTCAAACGCACGACAGAAATTTGTGCGTAGTATATTCTAATTTGTCATTTTGCCGACAATACTGCTGTGTAATAAGAGAACGTAAGGAAAGCTGCAATAAGTTAAATCAAGGAAAACAAATTATACGGAAGGAATAAATCAATTTAAAAACAAAAAAAAATATGTGGTACAATATCTACAAAAAATAAACAATGAAAATCTTTACACGTGTGCAAAAGTACTATAACAAGTACACAAATGTATATGTACAAATGAATACAACTGTATACATTTGTGAATCACTTTAACTCAACATCACACGTCAACATTGCCGGTCAAACTTTATCCCCCCCTTTACAAATTTCACTTCCGGTTCGTATAAATACTTCGCTTGTAATGTTCCAATTATCATTGAACACAGTCCAGAAATCACCGTAGTTTTATATACAAATACAAAATGTTTGAGCACAAGGAAATATAATATATTCTTGTAAACAATTGCTTTGAATTGCTTTGAAAATCGCAGCTCTGGAAATGTCATACGAATTTATTTTCGTATCTCTTCTGAGAGAAAAGTAATGAAAATATAAAGATAACAAATCGCTTAATTCAAGTAACACATGTAGACAACTACAGTTTAATAAAACTACGCATGGTTGCAGTTGTGAAGTTGTTTCCCTTTTAGATTGGAATTCCATGACATATTGTTTCGAAATAAACCAAATTCATTGCATGTTACGTTCGTATTTAAAGACCTATAGTTATGGAATTCTGAAAGCTTTTAGCCAGAATTATTTGAAGAAGCCGGATGCAAGTAGGTAAAATAAAGATGTTTGTGAGCAGCATAAAAGCTGTTAGTCTCTATCATTTTTCTCGATTATCTAACTTTATTTTGTATACATGCGGGTTTGACAAGGATTTTTGTCTTCGCTTTTTGATTTTTATCAGTTTAGATCGAATATCAGAATTGATATAGCAGTCGCCAGAGCATTTTGATTTGTAAAGCCTGTTAGCATCTGAAATTGCAGGGAAATAATCCCACTGGCATACCCCATTAAGGTTCAAATACAGATTGTAACGTCCACTTTATAGGTATTTCTAATATATAATATTTCATTCTATGCTATTAACGCAAAATTAACAAACCCAAATAAACAACTTTTACTGCGAGATAAATATGATGATTTCTACATGTAATTTGGTTTGTATTAACAACGATCTAATTAAAAATAGTTGACCTTTAATTTCACCAGTACCTGTTTATTTCTATGCATTTACCAGAATAAACCAATCGTTCATTATATTATATTCAATATGTCGATATATTTAAGTTGCCTACAAATGAAATATTCTTAGACGCATAATAAACTATTTGATGTTTAGTTAGAATTGGAAACCATTCGAGATTATAAATAGCCATAGTTCATAGAAATGAAATAGAGTAATGCTGTGTGCCAATTTGAAGAGCTGTCTTCAGACATTTCATGCAGTGCCTGGCGGATCGATTTATTTACAAAAATGGGGAAGTGGTTCCGATCAAGAAACTTATATAAAGAAAGAGTTTCAGGCAGGTACTACACTGCCTTTTTCAGGCTAATATGTGTCGTGCATTGTTTGCTAAAGTTTTAAGAAAAGAGTAGCATAATTCCCCGAAACCATATCGCCCACTGTATCGTGCATGTATTTTGATTACGGTTATTTCCTCGTGATATTGGAAGTCCGGAGATGAATAAAATGAAACTTTGATTATAGACAATGGTATAGGAATTCCGATAATGCAAGATTTCTCAGGAATGGTATTAGTCTGTGGTCTGGTGACATTGTTTTTTGTAATAATAATTCTATTTAGCTATTTAGCCATGTGTTATAATGATAGAGCTGTAGGTGCTTCAGGGTCTTAAAAACACATGGCGAGTATTTCCTGCAACAGACATAATTGTTGAAATTTCATTCGAAGACTGGCGTTTATGTTAATGTACGTGTCTCTGGAACTAGGTGCCCAGAAACTAAGCGCTTTTAAAAGACACGCATGTAGGATTTGAGCTATGTAGCTTATCAACTGAGAAATATAGCTAGCTTAAAGGGACATGTATCTAAGGACCTGCTTAATTCCAATGATTGTGACCCAAGTTTGAAGGATTTGACGGACTGTTTCGACCTGGATATATTTAAACTGAATTTTGACTTGAACATTTAGAAGCTGGGAAAGGTCAGCAAGTAGTTTGTAGTTCAGTTATGCAGTATGTTGGATATTTTATGTTAATTCATCTATGTGTTCCATGTAAACCAACATCGAATCTGAATATTTGGAAAAATTTTGCACTGCATGCCACGATGCATCGCGAATTTTGTTGTGTGTTTATTAAATGTCATTCGTAATCCTATATTTTTGCAATTTGACAATTATTTGAGGCGTAAAAAATTTAAAGGATCGATATAAATTGATTCAGTACATGAGTACTTTGACTAATGTTATCTGCGTCATTTTATTTCCAAGCTAAGCGCTGTTGAGGACCTATTCTTTTCATACCCGGAACCACACGGTTCTATTTCTTGTGGGAACAATTATATTTCGTCTTGAGGGAACAAGATAGCATACTTATGGTCCGAACGTCATAATATATTGAGGGAATATGATAAGTTTCTAGTGGGAACGACATAGTAACTTTAGGGAACCAAAGATAACTATGTTGTCGAACGACATATTATCTTGAGGGAACAATATACATGTAACTACCGTGTAGGGTCGATATTATTACATAGTGGGAACAACATAAAATAAAAAAAACTTTCATGCGTGGCTGCAATCTGCTACTGTGTGTATTTAGGGTGCCTGAACCGACATAAAATGTTGTTGCCTCATGAAACTAAGTATGTTAGTAAATCATGGCCACAGTTGTGTATATAAAACTACCATTTCATTGACCGTTATGGTCCTCCATTAAATTATTTTGAGAATGAGACGTACATGTATAAAGCTAAATATAAATCCTTAAATATATTAAAGAAGAGCAAACAAAGAAAGAAATCTGTTCTTTTTTTCTACAGGGTTTGTTCTTGTGCGCACTATCTTATATATAATATAGTTATTAATAGTCATGTCAAGTCTCACTCCAAAGAAAGGTTTTACAGCAAGCACATTTTTTTACAGACGCTGATTACTACATGTATAAAGCTTTGGTTGATAATCGGCGATGCGTAAATATAGTACTAATTTTTTTTTTCAACTAAATTAACGGTAAGTCTCTCAAATCTCAAACTGAATACAAGTATTTATACCTACAGATACATTGTATCTCAATATAGTTTTTATGGTTCAACAAAATACACTAATTCATAGCCATGAATTTTTTACCCATATTAGGTTTCATATTTTTTTAGGCTTGATAATAGAAAAAAAAAATGCAACGACCTACCTTAATTAATACTTATTATGAATGGTAATTATTAAAGTCCTCGAAATTCAGACCAGTGAATTTAGCATGTCGCATCTGTTAGTTACAAGAATTTCTTTATTGCTAAATCTAATCTAAAAGTCCATAATTACAAGTATTCGGCTTAAATCGATACGTTAGCCAGATCCGATCTCTTAAGTATTGTCCAGTGGTCAGTTTCAGGTGGCATTAGGAATTCTGAAATTAATTAAACTTTTAATCAGCATTTACCACTGTATATACTGAGATATTATCTGCTTCGCATGATAATTAATTAAGCTAAGTATGCGAGTTGTACTATAAGCTTGTAATATGAACTACATGTAAAAGTTAAAAATGAAAGGAAAATGAATTGCATGCATCTTACTCAAAGCAAATCTTCTATTGTCATACACAGGCAAAATTATTTTGCACGATTTTCACATGAAGTTTACGTGATTTTCATCCAAATTGAGCCAATAAAAAATTGTGACAGTTTTTTCACGTGAATTTGTGTGAATCGAACTTTCACGTGAATTTGTGTGAATCGAACTTTCACGCAAATTTCATTTAGAATCTCAACATGAAGTTCATGTTAAGTGAATTTCATGTGATAATCTCGTAGATGTTCGTGAATGTCACTTGAAGCCCAATTCACATAAGTTTTACGTGAACAATATATGGGATACCAGTACATGAAAAAGGGAAGTGCTACGGGTGTGCAAGACACGAATCTTCCAAATTATCTGACTGCACACCTTTCATGGACACATTGCATAAATAATTTGCAACCTTAGAAAGTTTTAAATATGTTTTTGTTTCACACTTTCCCATGTCGCACTGCTAATTATATTCCTTTTGCCTTCTATGCTTAACAAAACATAGACTGATCATGCGCTACAAACACACGATGTTAAATGTAAGTCTAAAACAAACTTTATGGAGTAGCTTAAAATCCACAGCCTTTTTATGGGGTCTATAGGGGTCCTAGGCTGTTATTTGCTATTTTTTTGCCTAAATTTTGCAAATTATTGTTTCGAAATAAAAACGGAAAAACATATAACATTATGTATGTTAAACTTTATTTAATAAAATGAACATGACTAGGGGGAGACGATTCCCGACAGAATGAAATCTTTATGGGATCTCTGATTAACAAATAATATATATCTGTTTAACACGTTAAAAATTATACTTGTTCATAGTATAATAAAGTATTTAAAAGAATAATCAAGGGAACCAAGGTTATAGCGGTAATCAAGGGAACCAAGGTTATAGAGGTAATCAAGGAGTAATCACGGGAACCAAGGTTATAGCGGTAATCAAAGAATAATCAAGGGAACCAAGGTTATAGCGGTAATCAAACAATAATCAAGGGAACCAAGGTTATAGAGGTAATCAACGAGTAATCAAGGGAACCAAGGTTATAGAGGTTATCAAAAGAATGTAATCCAGGGACAAAGACCAGACATGGAAAAAAAGACATACACAACAAAGAACATAGAGTAATTAAAATCATACATACAAAGTAACAAAAGTAACTGAGCAACTCGGACTCCACTAAAAACTGGGAGCATGGACCAGGTGCACTGGTAGGGTAAGCGTTCTCTGTTTTTCTAGAAACACCTGCCGAGTTGCTCATAAAAATTCAAGTCCGGGGTAGACGAAAGAGGAAAGGAAAACTATGACACGTTGAACAAATCAGTTTTCATGGCGCAGATGGATACACCGTAACGAGTTCATGATGAAGGCCATAAAACTTTTGTAGTGATGACTTCAATCTTGTAGCAACTTAACCCTGCTCCAGAAGCCTATTTGCTAGAATTCTAGCGCGATACAAAAAAGCCTTAAAATAAAATAGAACGATCTGGGTTGTGTTTGCATAACATAACATAATGGAAACCCATTTGTCTTTATATGGGTCACGAAGTACATGTACTTGTACTGTATGTTAACCAGATATCAACGTACATTGGCTTCGTTTACATAATTAAGATTAAAAACTAATACAACATCCATGCAATAATAAGGCAGCCTCTGTAATACTAGTATTCTAAAATCTAATCTCAGACAATTTCCTATCTTCTTGATCAAATTTTAAGCGTTTATTTATAGTGTCTTTGAACGCAAGTTATATGATGTTTCATGATCATCTATCGTGTATTTAGTCGGGCTTAAGTTTAGATCGGTCTTATTGTATGTACACGTAAGAACATGACTTGTGCATGCACTGTACATTTATAAGAAAATGTAAATCGATTCCGGTTAAAATTGAACTTTTTCATAAAGAAACTGAATACGAATTAAATAGAACAAGCAATACTGATCTTATAAAATTTAAGGTTAACAAGTTGTCGTTCCTTTAGACGTATACAATTGTCAACACCGCCTAAATAATTATATATTTGTTCGTGGAAGGCTTTAAAATAATGAAATTACAATAATTTTACGTTGCATATTGTATATACCGTACACGGGGTATTAATTTTCATTGGCGTATTTTAGTGGGCTGTCTAAAAGCGCCTCAATAAATTCGCAAATTAGTTATTCTTGGCTTTAGTACTTAGTGCACTACTTATCGTCCGCAAAAACTAGAAAAACCAGAATTTTTTGTGTACCTTGCCAAACTTTACACCTGCAAAAATAACTCACCATACGGTATACCACTGCATGATTCATATAAAGATTAGTATTTAAAGTATAAAATGTACATGAGCAATCTATACAGAGAAAAAAAGGCATTCAAAACATTCCAACTGATAATGTGGTGATGACAAGTTTCATAATAAAAACATTAATTTTAAAGTGATGCACTTTTTTGTTTTTTGCACGTTCGTAGATTGTTCTGAAAGAATTCTTCATCTAATCTCTAAGCTAGAATAAGTATAACTTTTAAGCCTTGTTCCCCGTAGCATATTTGTGTTTGATTTTTGTTTGTTTGTTTTGTTTTCGTTTTTTTCTATTGTACATGATACATGTATATTGAATTCATGTGCAGGGGCCTTTGAAAACAATCTAACTGAAATTAAATCCATCAATTGTTCAATTCAGTCACTAACAACACTCCATTTCAGTTTCTGTTAGGTGACCTTTTCAGAAACCTTCGGTCATCAGAACAGAAAGTAGAATTGAGTATTGTTATATCCTACGTGCAGTGACTGAATGGAACAATTGATAGGTTTAGATTGCTTTGAAAAGAAATGAAGGTTGCATTAGCGTCAAAATCAAAAAAAGATTTGGTAGGCTAAAATGTGTTCGAAATTGGAAAAGGTAATAATAATGAATTTCGAACAGGCTTTTACTCCTTGCTTCCCCATACGTTCAAAAGTAAACAAATACAATTTAATTTAGAAAGCTTGCATTTTCATCGGAATCGCGTTTAGCAAGTCAGGACCATTACGGTTATTTTGCAGCCTTCCGTTTTTTGGTTTTTTTTTTGTTTTTTTGTTTTTTTTGTTTTTTTTTTGGGGGGGGGTTATGTTTTG
Source organism: Perna viridis (assembly GCA_037379345.1). NCBI lineage: Eukaryota > Metazoa > Mollusca > Bivalvia > Mytilida > Mytilidae > Perna > Perna viridis. Next base: position 7,779,293 of record CM074513.1, read on the forward strand.
TTTTGTTTTTGTTTTTGTTTTGTTTTTTTGCCTTGATATTGCCATTTGGTATGTGGACCTTCTTCTCTACACTGTTCCTTTTAATTATTGCCTAGAGTTTGCCAATCTGTTCGACAAATTTGTTCGTACCCATTATTTGCTTCAGACTTATCGATAATTCTTTTCTGTTATAAAGATTTGACGTTAATTTTTCATTAATTTTACACCGGTTGTTCTCTAGCTACATGTACAATGTAAATGCTTATCTCTCATTGTGCTTTTCTCTCGGAGTATCGTGCAATCGTTCAAACTGATAACACCCCTCAAATCTAAATTTTAAAGTTATTTTAAGGTTGCTTTACAATTTATCAATAAGTAAATCAATCTTTATAAAAGAGCTCCCCACTACGAAAAGCATTATGGAGCTAGTTAAACGAGCATTTTAAGTCAAAATTACATGTATGTCCCGTAATTCAGGGCTTAAATTTTAAATACTAATTAGTGTTGAAATGGTAAACTTCTTACCCCTGGATTAAATGACCAGGTGTTTTACAAAGAATTTCCTAAAAGATTAATTTTCCATTACCGAAAGAATGTGTATTCAATTTGGTATGTTTTGTCAGGCCTGGGTCTACAACGATGTAAGACCAACGGTTACATATTTTTATGTCATAAATTTTTCAATCTTTCTCTCCCTATCTTTTAGGTGCGAGTTCAGAAATTTCTTAAATGGAGGAGTTTCGATCTAGAAATTCATAAAAGGGGGGTCTCGTTTGATGATATCACGCTCATTTGCCGAACTTTTGGGAAAAACTATAAAACTTTCCACAAAGTTCAACCGTCGAAACCTTTTCCTGGAATGCACCACTGCCTCACAGTATTTATTTTAAGCCATTTACACAACCGCACCAATGTCACCTCTAAAAACACAACAAAAGAACTTCTTTCACGCATTTATGAACTTTATCAATCTACACTGGTCAACAAAAGAAACGATACAACATTTTAATAAATAAAAATATTTAACGTTTTGTAGAAACCTCCGGAGCCCGGATAGGGACATACTGCCAAAGACAGTTTCGCGACCAAATACATGTACGGACGGTTCAAAACTATTACCCGAAATTTCAATTTGAGAAATTAAATAGGAAATTCGCATCTTTCAGCTGACCATTCTGATGTTATTACGATCGATCAGGAATTCCCGGGTCGTACTTTTCGCATTCAATTTGCGGTTGCGCATGCACAAAGGACGTTTACCGGTGTCGTGACGCTACGAAAAATGTAAAATGAAAATAATTTATGTATAGATATTGAAAAAAAAACTTTGTATCGTTCCTTGTTGATTATAGTTTATTTACCAACCAATTAACAAACATACATGTATCGCATGCATTATCGAATTTAAGTGATATTGTGGGGAATTTATCATATACATGTATTTGCTGCAGAGAATCGATAACTTTGAAGTTAAAATCTAATAGTGGATGTGATAGGTAATTTACTCCACGATGATCTTAAGATCATGCAAACATACATGCACTTTTCTCGTACATGTGCATCGGTATGACTTTTCTTCGATGTGATTATTACTTGAAAGGCATTTTGTCTCAATTCTAATCGATTTGTTACAGGAATTATCTCGAATGTTGCTGTACACATTTGTTTTTTTTTATTCCATAACTACTTGAGATTGACTATCAATTCAAAATAGCTTTCACGCCCACAATTAATAAATCGCTGGTTAAACTTTGAATGAACTTCAACTTTGTACGTATTTAGACTGAATATGGTTAAATATACTTTGATGTGAGAAGATAAGAATACTGTGTAAAGTTTCAAACCCTAACAAATCATATACCAAAGAAGAATTATAAACGAAAAAGAAAAAAAAAGAATATAATACATGTAGAGTGCACCCTTAACTGTCTCGGCGGGTGGTTTGTTAAACAGCATACGTTTGTTAAAACACCTGTTTTCGTAATCTGTAAAGTTGAAGGAGAGTCTTAACATTGACTTTAACTTTCTTTCAATTTTAGATCTTTAAAATCTGTTTTCTTAATAAGGGTATAATACGGATTAAAATATACTACATTTAACAAATGCGTATTTAGATAGGGATTAGTTTAATGGACCTTAAGAAAAACAATCGGTCTGTATGTTGCGGTCACCTTTTCTCGGGTTATAGTGATTTTATAAATATTTTCCCTAAAAGTTAACGATTACGTCAATGTGTGGAATTTTTTTCGTGTAGAATTCAAAACAAAAAACAAATACCGTGTGCTATTTGGATATGCGCTTCTGTTATAAATAAACATGCTTATGAGTCTCTGTAATACACTTTCATTTGTTTATATCAACAGTACTTATTTGCCCATTACTAATTCTTCGTTCAATATTCATTAGAGTTGCCTTAGACTTTGTACAAGGGACAACTATTTTTGTCTTGTAGATTGATTAATTGATTGATTGTTGGGGTTTAACGCCCGAGCAGTAGTATTTCAGGTAAATTCAGGCGATGAACATGAAATGAATGGAAGGAAAAGGCATGCCCTTGCTTTTCTGTCCCTCTGATCCAAATTTTCTCATATTAAAAATTTTTATATAAAAAAATAATTTGATTCGATGTATGTGAAAAAAATATCGTTACCAATAACATAGTAAAAAAACGTATTTTGATCCGAAGAAATCTTCCAAACCCAGCATTCAACCCCTCTGTACAAGTATAAATAAGGAACACATACTCGACTAAGGTGCGCCGGTAGTGTAAGCGTCCTTTGCTTTTCTAAAACACCCACCGAGCTGCTCATACGATTAAAATGCGGGTTAAAACGGGAGTGGTGAGGAACGATATCGTAAATAATCTGTGAACATTGTGAAGACATTGTCAAGTATATTCAGAATCCCTTCTAAAATGAATGGAGTCAGGATTCGAACGATAATATAAAAAGAACATACGTGTAATCAAGAGATAACGACTAGACAAAGAAAACAGACAACCGCAACAAAAAACACGAGAAAACATGCATATACATGTAAAATAAAAAGTAAATGAGCACCGGGACTCTACTAAAAACTAGAAGTATGCACAAGGTGCACCGGTAGCGTTGACCTCCGCTGCTGTTCTGGAAACACCTACCGAGTTCACTTTCTCGTTTATAATAATTCTATTTACTCAACTAAAACAAATGGGATAGTACACAAGTTAGTCAATATTATGAAGTCTTCTCCTACCGAGTTGCTCGTATAGTACAAAAGATGCAATATTCATACATTGTAAGTTATGGTATAAATGGGTGTTATACAGGAACTACATTATATGGTAATTTTATATATTCATGAATATGTCGTACATAGGTTCTATACTCGATTCTCTTTTCTTAAGAAATCCCAGTTACATTGTAAAAACCGAAAGCGTTGGGGTGTTATCCGCCTTAAAGTCGTTTACAATGAGAATGTTGCACATTTCCGAACTATAAATTAAAGCCCTAAAAGTGAATTGCCGGATTCGCCTTCTGAGTACCATTACGGTATATGTAATGGATTTAGAGGACAGTAGCCTCAATCGTCAGTTGCATTTATTTTTGGAGTAGTTAAAAGTATTTGTTAGACATAACTATAAGTTTACGATAGAACTTCGTGTTAACTCATATTGGCCATAATACACATATAACGATAAAAATTGAAAATATACATTATCAAGCAAAGTTTAGTCGGAGGAAAATCAGATATTTGAGTGCGTTACACAAAATCATGCTTTTTTAAATTACATATCCCATAGGCAGGGAGGATACGAAGAACCTTCATTTGGAAACAACATATAGCGTTAATAACTGATTAACACTACATTTAGTTTAAAACTGGTTAAGCTCTATAAGTCTGAAAAAAAAATCATCCAAAATAACCCCTCCGAACCCGCCCCCCTTCGGAAAAGTTCTGGCTTCGGGCCTGTATTACATAAAACAAGTTATGGCGCGGGACCACTTTGATTATATTTATGAATCACAAAATTCAGATCATCGATCGTATGCAAAAAGATCTGAAACAGGCCAATATCACAAAAATCAGATCATCGATCATATGGATAAAGATCTGAAACTGACCATTAGTGTGACACGTTGTGCATTACCGGTACCAATTAAAATATATCGGAAATAGTAATCAAGGGAACCAATATTCTGGCGGAAATCAAAAGAATGTAGTTTAGGGACAGAGACCAGACATTGAATGCTGACACACACAACAAACAACATAAAATAACCAAAATAATACATACAAAGTGACAAAAGTAAATGAACAACTCGGACTCCACTAAAAACTGGAATCATGAACCAGGTGCACAGGTAGGGTAAGCGTCCTTTGCTCTGAAAACTAATTGTAGTGCTTCATTTTTACGTCGTTAACCCGACTTAGGTTACTCGTCACATCGACTTAAACTAATTTGTTGTAACGACTTACATTGTATTTAACTCGACATTAAAATGAATAACGCCTGACACTGAAATTACCGAGCTTCCGTAGAAACTGTTGCGTAGTCATTAACGGGTGAGCGAATGTTAGATCTTGAATAGAGGGGCACGTTTAATAATTATTATAGATGATAAAAAAAATATTTTGATAAGAGCGGAAACAAAAACTGAAGGACGAGAGGTCGTGATGACTGACCAAAGACGGACGCGGACCGCCAAGGATTGGAAAAACCATAGTCGAGCAGCTACAGTTGTGATTAGTTTTATTAGTTTCATCTTTTCGGTTTGTTATTGGGCCTCAAATTTCAATCATGAACTCGTGGATCGTTATGGTGTATCCATCAGCACCATGAAAACTGATTTATTCAACGGGTCATGGTTTTCCTTTCCTCGTTTGTCTACCCCGGACTTGACTTTTTATGAGCAACTCGGCGGGTGTTTCTAGAAAAGCAGAGGACGCTTACCCTACCGGTGCACCTTGTCCTTGCTCCCAGTTTTTAGTGGAGTCCGAGTTGCTCATTTGCTTTTGTTACTTTGTATGTTTTTGTTTTGGTTACTTTATGTTCTTTGTTGTGTATGTCTGTTTTCCATGTCTGGTCTTTGTCCCTGGATTACATTCTTTTTATTACCGCTATAACCTTGGTTCCCTTGACTACTCTTTCAATATCAGCAAATAATTTAAATGCAGAACTAGTGTAATGCGAGAAATTCATGTCGCTACTTTATACATGTATGCCAATGGATGATGTTTACATGTATAATGAAGTCAAACTTTATGTATGAAGACAGCGTTACTTTGTTCTGTGCATAATGACATGAACATAATTAACATGTTACCAACGAGAATTCCCGTGATTTCCGGTTGTAAGTTAGGTCAGGTTACACTCAGGCTCCCGTAGACTGTTTTTTTTTCTGCAGAAACATTGATACCAAATTTGATTTTCTTACCCTAATTGACAATTTAATCTGTCGAAAATCACAATATCAATTTCAGAGGCGGATCTAATATTTTATAAAGGTGGTTCCAGGCTATTTTTGGTTAATTTTTGCCAATTTTGTATTTAAGTAACAGAATTTTCATAACAAGGGTGTGCAACCCCGAACCCCCAGGAATGGCTACTGCATAAGGACTACGTAATAAAGTGTAGATCTTGGATTAAAACAAGCACCGAATACAATCAAGGATGATTGTTACGCCTTGATAAATATATAATAGATGAAACCTAAGCTGTGCGTTGCAATTACTCTTAATCGGTCTTATAGCTTAAATTTGAATGAAATAGCCTTCACCTACTGTGAACACCCTAATAAAATGCTTGTTCTATCATTGAGATATTGTTTATTACTTAATAAATAAATACTAAAACAATAATCTCTTTTTGAGATTCAAGTCTCCATTGCCAATAAAAATAAAAAGTTGTATATGAAGTTTTGAAAGCTTTCCAAAGGGTTCAGCGAGACTAATTTACGTTTAAGATAAATATAATCGATATGAAATATTTGTGATATAAAGGTGATATTTCAATCTGGTATCGTTTATAACTTATTTATAACCTATTTTATTAATCAACTTTGAAGAAATAAGGCATGAATTTCATGTTCTAAACCTGAAAATTGACGTGAATTTTGTTGTTTGTTTTAAACTTAAAACATTGGCTATTTTTACTTATATAAGCGACATTAATTTCTAATTTCATGTCTCACTAAAAACTTTATCAATGTGTTGCATTATGTAATCAAGAAGTTAATATATAAAAAAAACGTGAGATTTGATAAATTATTTTTCAGCTGGACCAAGGTTTAACAATTAAACAACGAAGCTATTACTGCTTCCATGATTCGTAAATGGTTTTTCCGGTAAGGTTGAACCGGTGCACAATTTAGTCAAACCAGTGTTGATACACGCAGACACATGTAGTTAAAAGCAATCAACACTTCCGAATGAATGCAATTTTCACCTACATGTACATGTATAGGTTGAAGGTTTATATATTGAAAAAGTAATTGGTAAATATAATCACTTTGTAATACGAAACCATATGATTCATGCTTGTTAACGACACAGGGCGTAGGTCTGTCAAAAAATAGGAAGCAAATCTGGGACGAATTTAATGAACGCTTTATCGCAAAAAGTGAAAAAGTAGCAGGTTTTTGAAATTAATCTATTCCCTTTATTATAAATCAAGAATACAAAGAGTCACACCTTCAAAACAAGCATTTATTTTATCTGTTCGGTGTATATTCGTATATGCATATTTCACTAAGTTGCATATGAAATTAACCAGATATTTGTTTGAAAAAAATACAAATGCATGAATATGCTTCCATTCACAATGTACCATTACCTGTAAAGCTAAATTACTTTCGTTATACAAAGGAGTCGTGTTGCTATGATCTATTGGGTTCTAATTAACCCTAAAATGCCAATCGTCACCTTAGCGGGTTATTTTGAAACTCGTGTTAGCCTTTTGGTTCTAGTCTGTTTAGTGTTAATGTTTGCCACAAGTAGAAATGAATCAAATTCCATCGTGGAACTCCCGTATCCATTTCGGTATTTTGAACTTGATTCAACTCCTTGCCTTTAAATTGAAACATGCACAATGTATGTCCCCGGAATACCTACACGACAGGGTTTACCGAATGCACCCTACATATGACTGTATATAAGTCCATAAAATTAAGCCATCCTACATAATGTAATTTGAAAACATGAATTTGATTATTTTAAACTTTTACTTTAATCTAGACTTGCTACACGTCTCTCTTTAATATACATGCTATTTGATTAAATATCATTACTGCATATTGGATAGTGAACTAATATTTGATAGTATCATAGAACATATATATTACAGAGAGACTTGTAGCAAGTCCTTCTTAAGCAGGTATATCTAGGTTGAGGGACACAAATCTTACAAATCATTGGAACGTTTTTATTCAGCATTTTACATCGATCTTATGTAAGCATCAAAATAACTGGGACTGATTTCAATCAGTATCAAACGAAAGTTTGATAGGCTTAGGCGAAATTGAATATGATACAAACATGTCGCTGATTTCAAGAGTTATGTCCCTTACCATAGGTCTACATCCATAAACCATCAATGTAGAGTAAAAATTGTTTACATCTAATGCCCTAATAGGGACTTGCGCAGTTAACAATTTATATACACGTATAAGATGTCTGATTAAAACAAAACACATTTCTTGATGGTCGGTTTTGATAGATTTTACATCGTTTCAATTTGATACAAAAAAAAATGCCCCACTTTCACACTGTAGCATCAAGAACATTTTTGTTATTTTAAGACTGTAATATTTTTATAGCAAATTGTTACAAGAACGGAATTTTGTTTTCTAGGATATCATCGGTAATATCATATACATTTAGCAACCAGTTTAATCTCCTACATCGGGAAATTAAACATAAATCAAGATATCTTCAATATTTTTATACATTGCACGTATTTTATTTTAATTATTTATATTTGAAAATACAAGTATACTCACCGCATTTTAACGATGTATAATTATCCTTTCATCTTTTTAAAAAAGAAAAATACCCCTTTTTATTCCACAAGATAAGAATATTGTCACACTTGAAACTTAATATTCCCCTTTCCTCTACATTTCAACACCTACAATGAACAGTGTAAGTATAAATGAATTCTGAGACGCTCGTAAAACTTGCAGTAAAGTTGCAAAAAAAATTCCTATTATTTCAAAGCACATAATTTTTTTTACTTTGACATAACAGAACAGGGGTGAAATCCGATTAAAAACAAGTAGAAACAATTGGGGCATGCGTTAACGATATTTTTCATCGTCAAAGATTATAAAAAGAATTTGAGAGTGGAAAAATCATCATGTTTTATACAGCATAATTCTTCAAGGATTTTACGTTGCAGACAAAAATGATTAAAACTCTCATCACAACGTGATATTTTCATTTGATATAATAGCACGACTCCAGATAAATGTCATGCAATCAATGTTGCGAAGTTTAAATAAAACACTGATAATATAACATTGAATTACTTTTTTTCTCAGTTTTATGTAAGGATCTTGAATAAAAAAGATTACTCATTTTGTTTCAGTAATAGATATACAATGAAATGCCGTTGATTCGTAAAAAGAAAGCACGAACCAAAAGGGCGAGTGATTTCTTTTTACGAATCAACAGCATTTCATTGTTTCTGTTACTTAAACTATGGTCTTGACGTCTCCGAATTAATCTGTTTTGACTTCCAGTTAAGTCTTTTGTGTAACTCAAGTGAGCTAAATTCGCTTCGAGTATATATTGGGTATTTTCAACATTACTGAATTCATTTGTTTTAAGACGTTTCGAGTGGAGCAATAACTTACAGCAGCCTTGATCAATAGGAAGAGATCGATATATGAACAGATATGGAGTTTCTTTGACATGGCCTGACCCAAGAGCCAGATGGTCAATTCGACTTTTTTTCGAGTTTCCGATCGACATTTTTATCATAATATTGTTTTCCAATGAAAAAGCTAAAATCTTTGTCTCCATTTCTTTCTAATTTTGAAAAAGAAATCGTTTATACATATGTGGTCCTTAAAAGTAGCTGTCATATTATATAAAATTAAGTGCATGTACTCGTGTGCATGGAATCGCACGTCATCACTACGGAGCAAGCGAAGTGTACAGTTAAACGCCAGTTCGTGATAAACAAACTGGCGCAAGGACTGGCGGAAACCCATTGGCAACTTGGATTCGCGGATGTATACATTCAGAAGTCAATGTTAATAACTTTTTCGTTAGTTCTTTTTGAACTAATGGTAATTAGTGGCGTACTGATAAATCGAACAATGGCTTACACTTTTTAAAAACTACTCACTGAGTTGTTTTGGAAAGCTTTGTCTATTGTTTGTCTACCGTTGATTTTGTCAAAAAGAATCCACTGTTAAAACAATAGGTTGACGTCACAACAATGGTTTAATTAAAATCAAACAACTGTTCCTTGTAGGTACAGGGTTCTATTTATTGCTGCTTTTGTACATTCTTGTGATTGTAATCCAAGCACGAATATATTCCCGACCCGCGAATGACCGATTAAAAAATATGAAGAGTTGTAAAATCAGGATATTTTGTATAATAGATAAGTTGTCATGTTTCAAGATAATAGTTATAAACCACAAAATTAGCTTAACTGACCGTACATGTATATGTCACTCATTTTATGATTATCTAGGTTTTAAGTTTGTGTCCTCCTTTTTTCAATCAGTACCTTCCGAGTACTTCAATTGATCTTTAATTAACCTGCAAGTATATAAAAGGGATTTAATGAGACGTTCAAACTTGTACTGCTACACACCTTTTGAACTTCCGTCAGTCCGAGAATAAACGATCTTCTTGTATTGTATTCAATTAATACATGTACATGATGACCCGACATTGTTAATCTAGACCCTGCTGTATTTGTTTATCATACGTAAGCCATTAGAGATCTTTTATTTGGATAATGGGGACCTTGTCATGACCTTAAGATTTTCTTTCCACTGCATGATGTATTCAATATTTTGTGTCAGTTACCTTATTTAGTCTCAGCAGAGTGTCTCAAACGGTAGTTCTATAGAACTGCATGTGTTCAAACAGTAGTTATAGGGGTCAATGGGTACATGTACACGCACATGCACAACCCTTTTGTGCGAAAAGACACTAGAAATAACCCATAAAATGTTCTTGCATTTTTGCCATGATTATTTGTTGTTGTTATTTTTTTTATTGTTTTGTTCTTCAGCTTAAATTATCATGCAGATATGGGGATATGAGGGATTTGTCACTTTGAATCTCATGTTCTTAAGCGTAACCATTGACTATACAAAGAAAAATAAAAATAAACCTGCCTTCTTTTTATAGACCCCTTTCCTTAACACCTAGCTATGGCCTTTTAAAGTTCACCTTTTCAATTCAAATTTAATATGATAATGTATATCCCTATTTTGTTTCGTACAATATACTGCAACTGCAATTGCACAATTTGGTAAAGGTTACGGAATGATACAATCTATATGATGCATAATCATAATTTAGCATTGCAGTATCTAAAACTAATATAATGTTTGAAAGAAATGTGAACCATGGCATAATTATAATTCCTACATTAATCTTAAAGAGCGCTGTATCGCATAAAACATAAAAAAAACTTTCTGTTGATATCTCATTCAAATCACTTTTACGTAATAACAGTGAAGAATCTCAAGTTTTTCATCCTCGCCCACTATAACTTACAAAATTAATGGTTAATCGGTGTGTTGGTATGGAAAAAGGTCTTCAAGATGGTTAGAGAACTGATTTAAGACAGCGTGTCACAAATGATTAACGATCCTTGGTCTGTCAAGCATTTGATTTTATACATGTAGAATGTGCGTACATTGTATGAAGGTTAGTTATAATGACATCGTGTACTTAATAATCAGGATTGTTTGTGTTCTAAAAGCAATACTGCTCCAGTTCTGATTAAATGGACTGATTGTAGGTTAAGGTTCGTGTCTTCAGAATTTACACAGTCCGACTTCGTTCCTAGGATTGAAACTTACTAGGACAGATTACTCGGCAGTGACCCATGTCCTAAGCAGTAGGCTTTGATCCACGTCCTTGGCAGTCGGCTGTGATGCACGTCCTTGGCGGTCGACAGTGATCCATGCACATCTTTGGTAGTCGACTATGGGCAAACCATGTTCCCTCTTCCTGAACTTTTAGCTGTGCTTTCAGTCTGTTCGAGACAATGTTAGTGTTTTTAGATGGTTAAGTGCTCTTGCCGTGATATGGCCCTGGTCACCAAAACGGCATTAAAAAAACAATCAATTAATCAATCAATCACGTTCGAGACCTTGAGAGTCGGCTTTTGGTTTCAGTCCTAGGAACTTGGCCATAGTCCCTGCACAGGACAAACGCTTTTGGATCGTGTTCAAAGCCGTCGGCTAGAGGTCTGTTCTGACCGAGTAGCTATACATGTAGGTCATGAACATTTAGTCAGAGTTCGATACCCAACTGCTTATGTGTCCTGAACTATATACTAGAGGTTTTGTTACATGTATCAAGAAGTAAATTACTGCCATCAGCAGTCAGTTAACAATTACAATTTGTCCAATAAAAACAGTGCTTCAGTAAACACTTGTACAAACAACTCCCTCTGAACCACACACTGTTGATGCCACACAACTGGAGAAAAAACTGCTTCTGAACCACACACTGCTGACGCCAAACAACTGGAGAAAAAACTCCCTCTGAACCACACACTGCTGATGCCACACAACTGGAAAAAAAACTCCCTCTGAACCACACACTGCTGATGCCACACAACTGGAGAAAACAACTCCCTCTGAACCACACACTGCTGATGCCACACAACTGGAGAAAAAAACTCCCTCTGAAAAACACACTGCTGATGCCACACAACTGGAGAAAAAAACTCCCTCTGAACCACACACTGCTGATGCCACACAACTGGAAAAGAAACTCCCTCTTAACCACACACTGCTGATGCCACACAACTGGAAAAAAAACTCAAGAGCTGCAAATTAAACGACCCACACATAGCAGCCCCATTTTTACATTTATTCAATAAAATCATTAGAATACCCCCGATCTGACCTACCAATACCTGGACAAGTTCGCGTAACAGTCAATTGTACAAATGTTATCAAATCAAAAGATTCAATTTACTATGAGTTAATACTATCAATGTCGAAAAGTGTCATGGCATAGACTAAGTACAAATTACTGGAGATAACCCATGGTCTAATCACGAATTTTATACATTTTAAAACAACTGTATCAATATTTTTGGCAAATTTTCCAGTAACTTATCGTCAAATTTGACAGCAATAGAATTATGATCGACAGAAGTTCTGCTCATACACAAATGGTTCTCCGGCCATCAAATAAAGGTCGATTCTAGTCAAATATACGTCAGCTTGGTTGTACTGTCTACACAATCTTAGATCGCGTTATGATTTTATTATTATACCACATAATAATTTGGCGCACTCATATTTTTCAGTTTGAATATAATACTTGTATTTCTTGTTGCATGATAACTTTAGTAAAGAACTCAGAACAATGCAAACTAGTTAAAATGGAAAAGAACCCGGAAATTTCACTGTAAAACTTTTGGTCACAGTCATGATCTTGTTTGTATACGTTTGGGAACTGGCAAAGTTTCTCGAACTACACCATATTTCAAGAAGCTTAGGATGTTGTAGAACTGACTCTAAAAATACAAAGGGTTAGTGACCTATATAGCTTGACTGTAAGCAATGAAAACGGACTGTAAAATTAAATCGCAATGATTCTGCCTGACTCTTATATTGAGTAGAAATCCAGTTTACATTCACGCATGCTTTATCTTTCATATAAATTTGAATATACACTGTACAAATTAAACGATTTTTCTTCACACTTATTGATTACAAGTTTGCTTTTATATATTACCTTATCAATTTTTTAAATCAAGGGAATTCAGAAATATTTAAAAGTTGTATCAAACAAATAATGACGCAAATAACATGTTATATCTAAACTTAAATGAACCTGCGTGCCAATGAAGTTCTCTTCTATAGGTATAACCGAATATATATGTACATGTTGAGCTCCCTAAAATTTCAATCTTCATTTTAGCACTTGAAAACAACAGATTCAGGATTTTATATTGTAGGAAGTAGGGGTATTTGGGTGGTGTATATGAGGGCGTGAATAGAATGAAAACTCGGGCAAAGCGAAGCAAGAACATTTTAACGTTATTACATATTGCCCGAGTTTTCATTCTATTCACGCCCTCATATACACCACCCAACCACCCCTACTTCCTACAATATAAAATCCTGAATCTGCTGTTTTCAAGTGCTAAAATGAAGATTGAAATTTTAGGGAGCTCAACATTTACATATATATTCGGTTATACCTATAGAAGAGAACTTCATTGGCACGCAGGTTCATTTAAGTTTAGATATAACATGTTTTTTGCGTCATTATTCGTTTGACACAACTTTTAAATATTTCTGAATTCCCTTGATTTAAAAAATTGATAAGGTAATATATATATAAGTGAAAATAAATTTTCTTTGCAAGCTAATTATTTTTTGCCAGTTGTAGAATTACAACCGTAATGCATTTTGGTGGCTCAGTGCCTGGTTGGTACAGGAACACTAACACAAAACATGAATGTATATGCATATATCCAAAACAATATTGACCTTATAATTTTAGTAGATTCTTTTCTTTTGGTATTTTATTGAACAATTATCTTTGTATTTTTTCTTTCCCTTCTTTCATCGTATATGCCTTTTATGTGACTCAAAAATGTCTATTTAAAGTAGAAATAACTGAGGAAAAATAAGCGTGAGTGTGTAAATACACGCAGTAATAAATTATTGGCGTGGAAGTTTTTGGTGTTGATCAAATAGTGCCGAAATCTTGATTCTTCAAGATAAAACAGACACACAGGCTAGAAAGTTTACATTAAACCAGTTAACCACAACTTCATTACGGAATTAACACCTTTTTAAAAGTTACAAGTAAGGCTGACGAAGAAATGAAATAGTTCTATTTATAAGAATGCGTTTTTAAATGTGAAAAATACGTCTAAAAGTACATATTGTCCAATCTTAAATATTTACATGCAAGAGCAAAGAAAGACAACTCATGATGCTTTATCTTGCACACTGTTTTCGAACTTGTTTCTGTTTGTTGGGGATTGTTTTGTCTTTTATACATGTATTTAGGTATGGCCCATTTATGCATATGTTGGTGTAATCTTAGCAGTCATAATAGTTTGCGTAAAAATATTCGTTTTATATACATGTACATGTACATTTTAAAACCCGAAAGCTATTGGTTGATCCTCAAAACTGGATATTAATTCATACTGATATCCAGACTGCATATATGAGCAAAAATGTTAATATTTTTAAAAGTAATTAATGTAAACAATACACACGCAAAAAAATCAGTATGAAGTCCGGTACCAAAACCACTTAATCAAATCGGACTGAGACAAAAATGGAAGAAAATTTCGATACAAAAATTGAAATATATCAAGTAGCAGTAGAAGAAAATTGAAATAAACTGGGTAGTGGTAGAATAAAAAATGAAATATATACATGTAGTAGCAGTCTTTAAAAAAATAAAGACAGGAAGTAATTCATGGTTGTCAAAATCCCACCGATTTCATGTTTATTTATAATTCAGAGACACTTAGTGGCAAAATAACCAGTCTTACTTTGTCATTTGATTGTTGCACTTTCGAGATAAAAACATTGTTTAGCACTTTGCAAGAGTTACCGTTCTTGATTTGGTTTCATTTGGTTGATTTCAGTGGGAGATGAATGTATGAATTTCTAAAAAGTGCAGATCTGAATGCAGAAAAGATTATTGTTATGTGAAAGTATATTAGCATATGTAGACTAAAAAAGCATCGTTTGTTTTGTGGGTTTATTTATTTCACTATCATGGACCACTTTACCGCAGGCAATGTCTGAATTTTATGTTGACTAGTACTTAATTATAAAAAAAAATCCAAAAATAAAACAAAATACTTTGTACGGCTTTAATCAACGTTATTAGTTAGGATGAACAGCACCAACTTCTTGTTTGCTTGGTGAATTAAGTCAATTACCTCTACATATTATACGAAATATTAAGATTGTTAAATATGGGTTACATATTATACAAGATAAGTTTAATATGGTTTATGACTTGCATAGGTTACTATGTATTGGTGCTAGAAATGGTAAAACTTACTGGTCTTCAATTGTAGGTGATCTGCTGTTTAATATCTCTCTACAAAATGTACTTATGGTTGGATCAACGTAACATAAACGTGTCATATGAGATGTCGTATATTAAAGACAACTATTTTCAAAAGTGATATGAATGTGTATATCTGATTGTGAAAAGCGTGGTTTATACAAATTTTCCGAACTATGTTTTGAACAAGCCTTAGAAATGTATTTAAATTTACGTTTTGATGTTTGCTCTGTTAACTAAACTACACGTACGTAGTGGTACTGCAAGATTACGTATAGGGTCTGGTCGTTATGGAAATATACCAAGGAGTACTCGATATTGCAACTGTTGCATTATGAACTCAATAAAGACGAAAAAAATTTTGTTATGTTTTGTCAAGCATACAGATTTCTGATATGTAATTTTTTGCCTCGTTCCTATTAACATTAATGTGGGATCAGTACCAAGGGTTGACTAAAAAATCTATGTTTGTTCCTCAAAGCTGCCTGGAAACGTAGATGTGCATTGATGGAGGATAAGTATATTATACGGTTTAATTAAACATGTCATTGTATGTTGTTATCCGACTACATATTTTTAACGTATTTTTTAAAGCGAAAATGCATTCACCTACTTGTTCTCTGTTACATTATCAATGTATACATTTTGTATATTATGCTATGTGCTATATACTGCATCAACCCGAGATTCCTATATCACCCCAAAACCACCGGGCCGCGAGGTGATATAGGTCGAGGGTTGATACAGCATATGATACAGATTTTAACATGTCATGCTCATTATATCATATATTTCAACCATACTTAAAGTATGGTCAGTGAAGGGTTCAATGTAAGGTATGCAATATAGGTCTAGATGTGTGATATAAGGTAACGGGTTTAAACAAACACTTGTAATGCGTATGCAAAAAAAGTTATATTTTAATTTGAAGATATGATATAACACTAACATGTATATTCCTTTTGCAAATAAGTTATTCAATCTCTATTTTCTGTATGTGATTAAAAGAATGTATTACAAAAAACGTATATTTTATATCAACATACGACAGTATAATCAAATTAGTTCGATACTGTAATTTCTATTTCTTGATAGATACATAACTAATTATACCGTTTTCTATAATTATCCCAAAACAAAATTACTTTACAGAAATTTACAAGATTAAACATTAGCATAGTTTTGAATTGAGGAATTATATGATTTTGTCATCAAAACATTGTGACATGTATTTCTCGAAATGATCTTGGCTTTAAACAATAACCATTACAGTTTTTATAGCACTTCTATCAAGAACATTATTTTGACAACTGTAACCCTGAACCTATTTATAGATTTCACAGTGTGAACATACAAATTAATGTACATGTACATGTATGTAAAAGTATGGCATAGTTAATGTCAATCAATTCTACGTCATTCTATAATTAGTTTCATACTATGACGTATGTAAAACAAAAGGTCATTAAAAATGAGATGTCAATGTCAAATATGATGTACCTGTCAACCATACATTTTGTAACTATATGGTACGAATATTAATCTAGTCCTTATTAACCAATTTCCTGCAAACTTTTAACTTAGTTTCCATTAGGATAAGTTAGTAAAATCTTAATGGATATGAATTTTAAAAAGGTTAGGAGCGACCCTCGGGTCACTGAAACCACTAGCGATTATCAGAAATTTGCCGCTTATGATATCAATTTTTTAGTTCACCTGGCTGAAGGCCATGTGAGCTATTGCCATCACTTCGCGTCCGTCGTCGTCGTCGTCCTTGACCAATTGGAACAAAACTTGGTATGAATGTTCATTGGGGTATCATGCATCGAACTGATGTTAGGATTTTTGATTCGTCAAAAAACATGGCCGCTGTTACTAACAAATAGAACATAAGGGTACACTCCTTGAGACGTTTAATAATATAATATCAAAAACAACGAAAGAAAAAAATAGGAAATAAAATTAATAGAAATAAAAAAGATTAATAATGGCAAAAATATAAAGATAAAGGTTAAATCAAGGAAATAATCAAAGTACAAAAATAAATATCGTGCGTTTAAACGAACGCTCCTATCGTGTGTTTAAAAGAACGCTTTTATCGTGCGCACCATACACGAACGCTAAAATGGGAAACGTGAACGTCTCCATGAGTGTAAGACAGTAGTTTTTCGCATATATCTCCCAAAATCGTTAGGTTTAACTAAATTCTGACAGGATAAACGTGTTCAGCATGATGAGATCTATCTATGGTCAAATATTCATTTTAATCCATTAAGCCATGTTGGAGTTATTGCTCTTTTTCAACGGTTTTTTGCTATTTTTAATGAAATTTCTTTCAAAAATCTCCTCCTCTGACACTACTTTACCAATTGAACAAAAACTTGGTATGAATGTTTTTAAGGGTATCCAGCATACAACTAATGTGGGGATATTTGATCTGTCGAAATACATGGCCCCTGTTACTAAAAATAGAACATAAGGGTCAGACAGTAATTTTTCATATATATCTCCAAAACCGTTAGGTTTAGCCAATTTTTTTTCAATAGCTGAAAATCATTATTTTTAGAACTACAAAAGTCTTTAGGCATTAAATTTGTCAGATGACTCCTTATTATTGCCCTTGAAAATAAAAAAAAATGACTGATTTTTTTTTTAACAGTTTTCAGCCAATATCTTGAAAACTATGATAATTAGAAAGAAACTTGCAATTGCTGAAATGATCCTTATGAAAGGTCCTACCAAAGTCTTCTTGGTTCAAAATTGTTGGACAACTTCTTTTTAAATTTATTGCCCTTGAAAGACAGAATTCAACCAGGTGAGCGATTCAGGCTCCTGGGGCCTCTAGTTTTAATTATTGTATATTTGTATCGAAAGATAATATCAATAATTTAAAACACATATGTCAAATATGTATTATTTTATTTGAATATGATATAACGTTTGAAAGTAAATGAAATGACGAACGCAAATGATGTTCAACAAAATGAAACACATACAAAATAGGAATTACAAACTATAGACATGATATACAAACAGTGAACTTACAAGAACATTGCATTAAGCACAAATTACTGCGAATTTTAACGAATACTCAGAATTAAAATTTTATAAAATAATCCTACCATACTAAGAACTTAAATTATGGGAAGGGGGGTTGGGTTGGTAAAAAGTTTTGTTCCACCCAAATGCGCTTGTGAATGCAGACGACTGACTAGACCGTCCAGACAAAACAACTGCGTGGTTGTCAATTGGTTGACCAATTAACATTGCGCTTCCTTATTAGGACATACATGTAACTGTATAAACAAATTTTATTTAAAGAAAATAGTTTGCATGTACTTTGAAGCTCATACAAAAGTTTACATCATAAATTCCTTTATTGTTCAAGGACATAAATACACTTATCATCTAAAAAACATAATTAAATTATGATTGTTAAACAAAAACTCATACACACATGATAATAGTACAAATGTACATATGTGATAGCGAGTCAATAGTTACATTTTAAAGTAAACGCATATGATAATCATACTAAACTTCGATAAATGATATTTGCGTTTACTCTATGTACATGTACGACACACTTATCAAGTTACATGCAGAAGCAAGGTTATACTGATGTGAAGGGATGAATGAGCAACACGCAGATGATTGATTTATCAAGGACACTTTTTTCCACTGGTTTAGAAAACTAGATGAGAAGTGTAGATACTATTTGATACATTGTTATCTTGAATATAAATACAAATGAAATGACTAATGAAAAGGAGGTTTTTCATATTGTAAAAACGAATGAACACAAAAGATAGGTAAATGTACCACCGCAAACAAAAAAAAATCCTTTGCAAACAATTCAGGCAAAAAAATAATATGTTTTAACTCCAACAAAACTTTTCATGTATTGATACAACATGCCTTATGGGATGTATCGGTACATCTACCGAATAACTTCTAACATTTAAAAGTGAATAAAAATAATAATTTAGTCATCAATGCTAAGTTATTTAGAATTACAAATTGAGCAGAACCAAAGAAGATGCGTAAATTAGATTTGTTCATACATACAGTGTATGTGTGAAATGACAATTAGCTTGCAAAATATGATAATATCTGTCACCTATCCATCAAAAACATAACAACCACACAAAGGTTATTAAAGGCAAAAGGGCATTCTATAGGTGTTTTCTTACCAATTGTTTTTTTTACCTGCGTCACCACAGAATGGCAAAATTTGATCGGGGGATTTTAGTTTTCAATATTTCCTCATCTAGTTTTTGTATAAATATGGGGTTAAAATTGATAAAAAATCACAACCACTTCAGAGTTACCAGAAGTCTCATACTTGAAAGAATCAAAGGTAAGATTTAATAATATTACTGCTCCCATACATGTACTTTTAGCGTTTAAAATGTTCTACAGCTTAATCAAAATAAGCTTCATTAGAAATAAAGTTGAATAAGAATCAAAATTTAAAACAATCTCAGCATGCAAAGAAAATGCTTAACGATTTCCAGTGATACAGTATAATATAGGTAAAACAAGCGTTTGCCAACAGAAAATATACCCGTTTTACTCTTAATGATAGTGCATATACTCATCGCGCAACTTTACATTTGAATTAAGACAATAAAGTACAGACCAAAACTTGTATGAAGTTATAGTAAATGTGATTTTTAATACTTGCTAGCGTTTTGCTGCTGACTGTAAAAATGCCATGCATCAACAACATAGATAGTGTTCTGTTTCAGGGTTTACCTCTGATGTTACCGTCAGTACATGTACAATCTAGATTTCAATAAAAATGACTACATGTAGTACATTAATGGTACATATGTTTTTCCTCTTTTTTTCAGTTAACACAACATTAACATGAACGCCAAAATTGTAGCAGTTGTCATTGTTGCCATGGTTGCATTGGCTTCCGGTCAGTATGACAGATACAGTGGTAGTCGTTGGAACAGATGGGGATCTAGAGGGCTAGGAGGATCTTGGGATAGATTGAGTCTTGGAAGCAGAGGTCTTGGTCTTGGAAATAGTTGGGGACTTGGCGGTGGTAGCCTTGGTCACCACGGCAGATACAGTAAGTTTTTATGTTATTGTGAAAGTTTCGTACTGATCAAACCCCGGTGTTCCTTTTAGTGCATTTTTGTTTTCGACGTAAATCTATTATCAATGTAAGTGAAGAAAAGCACTTGATTATCAAAAGTTATATTCAGTTATATCCATTTGAATTTAATTATTGTTTCTTTGTTTTATGTCATTTAATTTTCAATTAATTTTAATATCTTAATTACTTTATCTTTTTTTCATATAAAATGTCTTTTTAATCTTCAGGGAGAGCCGCTGTCGGATACAACAGATACGGTCATTATGACAACGGTGTCCTTGGAGGCAGATTGGGAAGCCGACTTGGAGACCGTCTTGGTGGATCATGGAGACATTCTGGTCTTGGAAGCTTATGGAGAGGTAGGCATCTCTTAATTGCCACATAAATCTTTTTGATTAATATGACATAGACAGATGATATCTGAATGATTCCAACCAAACAAAATTGGTAACATATTGTATTTCATTTGTCAGACTTATAATTTATTCTTATTGAATTTGCTTCAAATCGCCTGACACACCGTCATTTGTCGAAATGTCTAGTATTGGCCGAATTGTCCGGCATTCGTAAGAAATTTTCGTTTGTCCTTGTCTGAAAGATATACACGGTATATCAAAATTTCAAAATATGTTGTTGTAATAGAGAATGTTATCCAATTATGATATTAATGTGCATAGTAATATGTTAAGTAGTAACGAAAAAAGGGTAATTAATGCCACTTGTACATTTCATAACACCCTCATTGATTATTCATTTATTTCCAGGATATTGAATAAATCAGAATGAAATCCAAGAATATACAGCCAAGTAATTCCAAAGATGTGTGCAATTCAGATATGACACTTACCATTGTGGCTATTCAATATTTTTTTATATTTTTCTATATTTATGACAATAAAATAATGAAAATGTAATACTTAAGTTTTTGTTTAGTTTTAAACGGTCTATTGTTAAAACATGACATAAGATACGAGCTACATTTCAGAGGTTTTAATCTCACACTAACTTCCGTAGTATACTGCACATTACGATTAACAAATCCACAAATTAAAATATGAAATAGTTCAGGCATCTTTGAAACTTTTAGCTTAATATAGTTAAAACAGATGACTAGATTTTTTAGACTTAAAAGAGCTTTTTTATCTTGTGTCGTAAGTTTAAAAGAAATTGGAAAAACTATGTTTATTGTCCTATCACCCATGATTGAAGTGATCTTCAAAACGAGTCAAAGCATCCCCCCCCCTAAAACACACGCCACAACAAACATCTTCTAGTAAACGCATGGACTTGAAATCTTATGAATTCATCTCTATACAAGCGGAGTTTTGTCTGAATTATTTGTAATTGTTAGAAACTACATTGTAACTTAACGAAAAGAAGGTCGAGTAAAGGTAAAGACTGAAATAATTTATGTCAAATACAGCAACTGAAAGCCTACATGTACATTACATATATATACTAAGTACAGCAATTAAACATTATGCATTATAGGCAAGTCTTTGTTCGTTAGAAGATAAAAAAGTCAACTCTTTTTCCATAATACATCGACTCGGTACAAAATATAACCCCTGATATTCTAGTATAATACATACTAAGCGATGACTGGAGTTATCAATCTACCAGTAAAGATAGGATGGATAAGGCTCGTCGCTCGGTTATATAATGCTTGTGTTCGAGCTCTTTGTAATTACATGAACTTGCTCCAACTATATCAAATATGCAACCCGACTTGTATAATATGATGAAGGTGAAACCTATTAACGCTCCCAAAGAAGATTAGTTAAAAAACAACTTTGATCATTTTCGTCAGCTCTGTTTTGATATTTATACTTATAACCTTTAAATATTGTAAATTTTGTAATGATATATGTCCTTAAGCATTATACTGATTGTCATGGTCTGTTATGTCTATTGGCCGAAATATCCGGCATTCATAAGGAATTATTGGTTGTCATAGTCTGAAATGTCTTTGGGTCGAATTGTCCGGCACTGGTAAACATTATGGTTCTTATAATTAAGACGTCTTAAGATATTTCTTGTATTCAATCTACTTTCGCTTCATTCTGTTTCGATTTGTATCGTTGAACTATGTTTTTATCACGACTCGATTCATTTTATTGAATTGTTTCGTTTCGATTCTTTCTTTTATCGTTTATTTTCGTTTCGTAATTTTTATGACCCGAGAATAATGGGTAAAATTGATAACGTAATTTTCGGTAAATATCTGGGCGCCATACTGCAGACTTTTTTGGCCAACCCTATCTTGAAAAAGCTATAATTCGATTAGTTTTTAATTATGGAAACTAGCGAATATTTTCCGAGACTGGTTTGGCTCTCAATCGCATATATATACAAATATACGCAAAGGAAGTTGCCATCATACGGTTTTTCAGCTCTTGAAAATGAAAGCACAAACCGGATATTAATGTTTTTTCTTGCCATAAGTATACAGAACCAAGTTGATAATTCAACCATAAACGTTCCCTTCTGAAGCGTATAACTAGAAAAAGGCGATTTGGGGTTACCTCTCTCCAACTAATTTTCCCCCAAATAAAATGAAGCATATTACTATTTACTTCTCTGCGGAAGGGATGTCTTATGTATTATAAACCCAAGTTTAGATATTGGCCCAAGAACCAAGGGCTAATAATGCATATGCTATTACAATGTATTAATGTCTTGTAACGGTCTTTTATTATATGCTTCACAACAGGAGGGGAAAATAAAGGATATTTATATAATAAATACAATTATCATTTGGATATTCTTCACACGCCACAACAAACATCTTCCAGTAAACAGATGTACTTGAAATCTTATGAACTCATCTCTATACAAGCGGAGTTTTATTTGTGATAACATAGAATTTTAATCGTTTTTGGAAAAAAAAGGTAAAAACCAGACATTTTGACACTAAAAGAAATATCCAAATTCATTACATTTCAGACACTTATCATAATTCAAAATTGTAAGATAACATATATATATATATATACAACGTCTCAGAATGTGACGACTCTATTTGCTACACTGCTCCATCGGATCAAATTGATACAGGGAAGATATATAAACGTATAGAAAGGTCTGAAAAATTCCCAACGATGTTAGAACTGTCAAATTTGCAATGCAAATTTTTTGTCGTTCCCTCCGCGGGACTCGAACTCGTACTGCTGTGACATCGATGACAACACCGCCTGCATAAAGTCCAGCGCCCTAGACCACTCGGCCAGCTAGGCTATAGAAAAATATAGCTTTCACTGGCCGAGTCATTCCTCCTCGTAGGATTAATATATATATATATATATATAATATATAATTATAATAGTCATGTACTTAGAGTAAATAAGTATTATTATATATATATATAATTATAATAGTCATGTACTTAGAGTAAATAAGTATTATTTCTTACCGCATGAAAAAGCAAATAAAACGGCAAACATTTGATATTTTTGCCAGATTCCCTAATCGGGCTGATATCAAAAGTTATTTCATTCCTCGGAATGATACAACATGTCCGTAAATGGTATCATACCATTTCAGTAATACAAAGTAACAAAAACATATAGTAACTAAAATCATACATACAAAGTAACAAAAACAAATGAGCAACTCGGACTCCACTAAACTGGGAGCATTGACCAGGTGCACCGGTAGGGTAGGCGTCTTCTGCTTTTCTAGACGAAAAAGGAAAAGAAAACTGACACGTTGAACAAATCAGTTTTCATGGCACGGATGAATACACCGTAGCGATCCACGAGTTCAAGATTACGACCATAGAACTTCTTTAGTGATGAAGATAGCTAACATAACCCTGTTCCAGAAGCCTATTTGTTGGAAGTCTGGCGCGATACAAAAAGTCTGCGTAGTTTTAGCAAGCTCTGGCATAGCGAATGAGTTGTGATATGAACACCCCATACGCAGGTGCTGAAGGGATGTTGCCACAGATGAAAGAAAAGTTGGCGATTCTGAATGAAAGGTCAACACGTTTGTCGTAAAGTTTGGTCAATAGTTTTCTTTTCCCATCAATTTTTAAGTGTAGGTCAAGATATGAGGCTGACTTCACAGTGTCTGTATTATCCTTTATCTCAAGTTCTTTGGGGAAGATGCGATGTATCAAGTCCCCTAAATTAGGATTGTTTAAAGATAATACGTCATCTATATAGCGGAAACTGATATAAAAAGATCTAGCCAAACGATATTCTTTCTTTCGAATCAGATCAGCAATAAAGTCAGCCGCCCCGTGCAGGTCCGGGTGTTTACAGAATAGGCGCTCTGCCCACACAGCAACTGGGATGTGTGCCCCAAGTGGTGGAATGGAGTACCCCTGGCGTGTTACATGCTGAGGTTGTCAGGCAATAAAACGGAAATCCTGACCGCAAACCATAGTGGTGCACAGTGTTGGGAAAGATGCCACGTTCCTCGCACGTTAAAGAACCCTACTGTGGTATTCTCCCGGAGTATGAACCATAGGGCTCCGCCACAGGATGCTAAATTGCCTGACCCTACCCACTTCTCCCTATTTCCAGTGGCAATCAAAATTTTTCGACCCCATTGTCCTCGTGTCCCATCCCTTTTTCATTTCATCATCATTCATGTTCATTTATCATCCATTTCATGTTCATCGTCTGAATATAGCT
Source organism: Perna viridis (assembly GCA_037379345.1). NCBI lineage: Eukaryota > Metazoa > Mollusca > Bivalvia > Mytilida > Mytilidae > Perna > Perna viridis. The sequence continues at coordinate 7,804,265 of CM074513.1, forward strand.
GAAATATTGCTGCTCGGATGTTAAACCCCAACAAACAAACAAACAAAATAAAGTCAGCCTCATAAGAGTGAAGGAAAAGGTCAGCAAGTAAAGGAACAAAATTTGTTCCCATTTAAATGCCAACCGTTTGTTGAAAAACGCGTCCACCACACTGGACAAATATGTTGTCGATTAAAAATTCCAGCATTTTTTAAACATATTTCTCTGTATTTGGAAGATGATTTGGAATTATTTCTTACAAAGTATGAGGAATGTCTACCAAGAACTATATGTTTGTATCTAGGTATACCATCTTTTTGAAAAAAAAAACAACGATGTATAATATGTTTAAGTCGGAATTTTAACTGAGTATGGGGAATAGAAGTGTTGAAAAATCATAGGTTTTAATGCTATTATATTCAGATGATAGTTTTGAATTGATTGTCTCCAAAGATCTTTCGAAGTTTTCAGGATCTACATTGAATTAATACCACTACGGGAGTAACGAGTGTTGTGGTAGGACTGTAGACCCTCTTTGACACAGGAAGTATATGTCAGATGATTACGAAAATGAATAGCACAGTGCAACTCCCCTAATAAAGCAAAGTACAGTTAATCAACATCCTACTAATAATGGTAGCCGAGAAAGATGTTACGAAAATATCATATATTACAACTGTATAAGGAAATTTGAAGTCTTTTTTTTTTTGGCAATCAGGAAGTAGATTGCATATGGTCACGAATAAAAAACCAACGGTAGAGTATACCAATATAAACCATTGTAGAAAATTACAACAGCCTGTGATTTACAGTAGCTTAGAATTCTGTTACGAAAAATGTGTTTATAATTGAAAGAATGACGAAATAACAGAATGGCGGACCCAGGTAAAACAGTAAACCCCCTTCTATGTAGCGGGAGTATACATATACAAAAAAAAAAACACTCAATTTAGTTTAATCATTTAAAGAACAATCAGCTTGTATGTGTAATAAACCAAGACAGGACTAGTCAAATGCTGCCGAAATAGTACCTGTACTATATTTCTCAGAATTCTGGCCACGAGTAGTGCAAAACCCATTTAAATGTCCAAAATTCGAACAGGAATCTGTAGAAAGAATACATATTTTTGTTAAAATACAATTTTTTGCGAACAATAAGATAGAAGAAAAGAACACAAAAGGTAGACAACTCAAATCGTTGAAAAAGATTCTTCCATCACTACAGAAGTTTTATGGTCGTCATCATGAATTCATCTGCTCCATGGAAACTGATTTGTTCAACGTGTCATAGTTTTCCTTTCCTCTTTCGTCTACTCCGGATTTTACTTTTTATGAGAACCTCGGCGGGTGTTTCTTGGAAAGCAGAGTACGCTTTCCTACCGGTGCACCAGGTCAATGCTTCCAGTTTTTAGTGGAGTTCGAGTTGCTCATTTGCTTTAGTTACTTTGTATGTATGATTTTAGTAACTTTATGTTCTTTGTTGTGTATGTCTGTTTTCCATAACTGGTCTTTGTGCCTGGATCACATTCCTTTGGTTACCGCTATAACTTTGGTTCCATTGATATATCTTTCAAATGTTTGCTCTAAATTGAATACTTCCGTTCGGACATTTATAAAGAAGCATTACAATATATGGTTTTTAACGCAATTCTTAGGGTTTGAGAAGAACCCGTTCTATGATAGAACAAAACGCATGATGGGATGATTTTAGATGAAATCAATTAACACACGAACAGAAGACAAGTCCTAGTTTGCTAGTACACACCCTACGTCTATATAGTATCCGAAGACAAATGCAAACAGTACTATGTATATTTCGTTCTAAATCCGACATATTTTTTTCTGGTATGTTATTTAAAATGTAATTATTATAATGCCATTTCCTTCCTGTGACTGTGATGTCTTATTTCGTCAAATTACATATCGTAATTTTAATAAATTTAATGCTGTAACACCTAATGTCAGGATTCCCCAATCTTCCAAATGTATGATCGTTAATACCTCAGTCGGGTGTACTTTCTTTAAACAAAACAACGTTCTAACATTACCAGGATGAAATTTCAATATATCAAAAACAGTGTTGAATATGAATAAATACATAAAATTAAAAAAAAAACAAAAACAAAACAAAACAAAACAAAACAAAAAACAAAAAACAACACAAAAAAACCCCCAAAATTATGAGAGTTGGAAATGGCAAAATTCACCAGTCAGTTGATTTATCGTAGGGGTTAGTAATTACTTTAAGGGACCAGCGTTCACGGAAAATTCGCTGCCACAAATTTGGGAAGTTGATATGATTTTTATTTATTGGTCTATAAATTGAACTGGTCTGTATATTGTACCTCCCGCTTCGTTCGTTTCTTTCGAATATTTGTTTTATATCAATGATATTCACATTATGCTTTTAATTGATGGCCAGTATTGTCAAAGTAAGGCTTTCTTCATTACATCGTACAGTTTTACGTTTTAAGACCGATGATATCTAGTAATAATATATGCTATACCAGACCTCATTAATACAACATGTCACATGTTCATCAAAAGTCACCTTCTTCTACATAAGGTTATAAGTGGTAAATTAATTTTCATTACTGATCAAATACGTATTGTTTATATCTACGTCACCACAACATAAACATAGTAACTGGGAATTTGTTTTTTTAGTTTTTCCTTCTTTTAAGTTGTATAAATATCAGGACTTGATAGACAGAAGATCACAGTAAACCTAATCACTACCGTTATCAGGGTTGCAGCATAATGTAAGTCAAAACTGTTTTTTTTATCACAAGTTTATACTAAAAGTCTTACTTTTACCACCAACAAAAAAAAATCACTCGTAATTTTTGCTCCCGTTCATTTAATACTTAAATTTTGGTTTTGTATGTTTAATCACTTATAGGATATATGAGAATATTTCTGCATTCAAATGAATTTAATTCGATCTCCATCAGATTCGTAAATGTATACAATCAAAACTTGTCTTATATTCATAAATGATGATCAAAGGAAGAAACTATTATAATGTTGTATATATTTTTATAAATACGCGTTGTCGAACAACACCACACTCTATTTCAATATTATTCAACAAAATATGGATATTGCTTCCATAGAACCGTAACTGCACCTAAATCAAGTAAACTCCTAAAATGATCTCTTACTCCTTGCTTACTTTAGTCAAAACAGAATGAACATCAAAATTGTAGCAGTCATCCTTGTTGCTATAGTAACATTAGCTTCTGCTCAGTATGACAGATACAGTCGTTGGAACAGATGGGGATCTGGGGGACCAAGAGGATCCTGGGATAGATTGAGTCTTGGAGGTAGAGGTCTTGGTCTTGGAAACAGTTGGAGTCATGGCGATGGTAGCCTTGGTCAACACGGTAGATACAGTAAGTTTTGATATGTTATCGAGAAAATTTCGAACTGATAGAATCCCGGTATTTCTTTTTTGTCCATTTTACTTTCGACGTAAATCTATGTTCAATGTAAGTGAAGAAAAGCGCTTGATTATCAAAAGTTATATTACATTTATATACATTTGAATTTAATTTGAATTCCTTTTTTTTATGTCATTTTATTTTCATTTAATTTTAATATCTATATCACTTTATCTTTTTTTTTCATATAAAATGTATTTTTTATCTTCAGGGAGAGCTGCTGTCGGATACAACAGATACGGTCACTATGGAAACGGTGTCCTTGGAGCCAGATTGGGAAGCCGACTTGGAGACCGTCTTGGTGGATCATGGAGACATTCTGGTCTTGGAAGCTTATGGAGAGGTAGGCATATTTTAAGTGCCACATAAATCTTTTTGATTAATATGAGCTAGACAGATAATACTTGAAAAAGCTTCCAACGAAACAAAATTGAAAACATAATTTAGAATTGTATTTCATTTTGTCAGACTTATGATTTATTTTTTATTATCTTTGAAATTATTTCAAATCGGGCAACACACTCACCGTCATGGTTCGAAATATCTAGTATGGGTCGAATTGTCCGGCATTCATAAGAAATTTTCGGTTGTCATATTCTGGAAGGTCTGGGTCGACTTACCCGGCAGTGGAATAGAACCATCCAAATCGTAGAAAAAGCTCTTTGTTCATAGAAACTAACTAATGTTTTCCAAGACTGGTACACTTATCAACTGCATTTACGAACATGACATTGCCATAAGTATAGTGGACCTCAATCCACTGCAGTCAAGGGAGTGTTTTGTTTAAGTTCAGATTTATGTAAACTTACATGTATTCGTGGATTTAGTTATAATTTTGACATATTTTCATGAACTTTCAAAAGATATTAACGGAATCAGAATTTCGAAATATGTTGTTGTAATAGAGAATATTATCAAATTGTGATATTATTGTGCATAGTAATATATAAAGTAGTAATGAAAAAAAGATATCTAATGCCACTTGTACATTTCATAACACCCTCATTGATTATCCATTTCATTCCAGGGTATTGAAGAAATTTAGAATGAAATCCAAGAATATACAGCCAAGTAATTCCAAAGATGCGTGCAATTCAGAAATGACGCTAATCATTGTGGCTATGCAATAATCATTATATATTTTTTTATATTTATGTCAATAAAATAATGAAAATGTGATACTTTAATTTGTTGTTTAGTTATAGACGGTTTGTTGTAAACACATGATATAAGATACGAGTTGCATTTCAGACCTAACACTAGATTCGGTTGTATACTGTACATTATGATAAAAAAGTAAATTAAAATATGAAATAGATCATGCATCTTTGAAACATTTATCTTTATACAGTTGAAACAGATGACTGCGATCTCTATACTCGAAAGATTTTTTTTTAACTTGGGATTGAAACTCTGTCGGGGAAAAAACTGTGTTTAGTGCCCGACCATCCATGATTGAAGTGTTCTTCAAAACGAGTCATAGCCCCACCCCCCCTAAAAACACACGCAAGATCAAACATCTTACAGAAATCACATGTACTCGACACCTTATGAACTCATCTCTATACAAGCGGAGGTTTGTCTGAATTATTTGTAATTGTTAGAAACTACGTGATGACTCAACGAAAGAAGGTCGAGTTAAGGTAAACAAAGACTGCAATTTTATTATATGTCAATTACAGCAACTTAAAGCCTTCCTCGCACAAACATATACCAATACAACAATTAAACATTATGTAATATAGACTTGTCCTTTTATGTTAGTAGATAAAACGTCTACTCGTTTTCCCTAAAACATCGACTTAGTATAAAGTATAACCCTTGGTATTCCTACTATAATACACACTAATAATAAACTAGTACAGGAGTAATCAATCTACCAATAAAGGTAAGATAGTTAACGCTCGTCGCTCGGTTACATTATGTTAGTGTTCGTGCTCTTTGCAATCACAAGAACTGGCTCCAACTTTATCAAATATGCAACCCGAGTTGTATATAACTAGAAAAAAGATGATCCCAGATTTGGGGGTACCTCGTTTCAACTTATTTTTTCCCGAAATAAAATCAAACATATTACTATTCACTGTTCTGTAGAAAGCCAGTGTTGCAATTGATAGAAATGACTTAAGTCTCAGCACCTCTTAGGTTGAAGCTGTTTATAACTCTTTGTAAACCTTTAAAGTGGCAGAAAGCTGAAACAAACGCATTTTTATTGAAAAATAAAACGATTCATGCTGGTTATTTGTCTTCCTTTAACGCGCTTAGAACTAAAGTGGAAGGACAAGATGAAAATCTTCATGGTAGGCTAAAGTCTTTCTATTGCTCATTTTCTATTATCAGATTTTTATATTTGATGTATTATAAACACAAGTTTAGATATAGGCACAAGAGCCGAATGTTTAATATCAAGCAAGGGCTTATAATGCATATAATATTAAAAATGGCTTGTAATCGTCGTTTTATCATTTGCTTCACAACAGGGGGGTTAAAGATATTTACATATTTGGAAAAACAAAACATTTATATTTAACAATATAAGAATACAGCAAGAAAATATTTTGATATTTGATAGTCAAACATGAATAATTATTTAAAATTTCTCATCTGAATCTAAATTTGATAACTTCATTGTTATTTTTTCAGTGCCCTGGCAAACATATGAACTATTCTATCTTTAAAGTCAACTTCAGGACCATCTATGAATTTTTAACTTTACAAGGGTTAATATCAGTCGTCTCAAAATTTGAGATATCCATTAAGAAAATCTTCAAACTTGTGTTTCTTGGTAGGCAAAGAAGAGCTGCTGGTTATCTTGGTGTATCGCCGAAACTTTCATGAAGAACCGGGCCAAATTTTATCCAGTTCTGGAACGAGAATTTCTCAATATTCCTGTGCTCAGAATTTACTTCCAGTCACATCGATAATATTTTTAGATCACTCGTGGTTTCCCTTTTGATTTTTGTTTAATATTTCATAGACTCGAAATAATCCATAGTGTAGTCTACCTCTGAATTAATCGATCTGACGCCATATTTGAAAACAATTACGGTAATTTAATTTCCAAGCGGATGGATACTGAAACAGGTGTTATACCATTTACGGACAACCGTGTCATATCATTCCGAAGCATGAAATAGCAAAATAACAATTGATATCAGCCCGATTAGCAAATCTGGGAAAATATCAAATGTTTGCCCTTTTATAAGCTTTTTCAAACAGTAAAAAGTTATACTTACTTACTCTAGGTATATGACTAATATAATTAGTTATCTGTTAGCTTAATTTTTTTAATGATGGTTTCTGAAATGTAATTAATTGGGATGTTTCCTTCAGTGTCAAAATGTCTGGTGATTACCAGAAAATTACAAAAATAATTAAAACTGTAGGTAATCACAAATCAGCCGGGAAAATACGAGTAACCCACGTATGTCACTCACTAAGAGTCTCTCGTGAAACATGTACATTATTCAAGAATTCCACAGCACTCATTTTTCTTTGTGTTATTGGTTAACGTGTTGATAATCGAATTTATGTGTCAGTATTTTACAAAAATATGTTTGCGTTTTCTGTCATATGGTAACTGTGTAAATTCCGGTGAGTGTCAAGTGTGGTAGATTATTGTATTGGTAATAGTGTATTCCCACTGAAAGTATTTTGTCTCACGCGTAATATAGATGAAGTAAGTAGATGTCATATTGTTACTAGAACTAATCCCGCCCACCCCACCCCCCCATTGGAAGTTTTGAGGAAAATATCAGCCATCTGTGATGAAGAGTAGCCGAGGAAAATGTGACGAAAATTTTTATATTACCACTGTATAAGGACACAGGAAGTACAACTGTAGAATATACCCATATAAAGCTTTGTTGAACACTTCAACAGTCTGTCATTTACAGAAGCTAAAAATTTTTACGAAAAAATTACAGAATGACGAAATAACAAACTGACGGAATGGCAGAATGAGTAACCCAGGTAAAACAGTAACCCCTCCTACGGAGTGGGGTATAAATATACAAAAACATTCAATTGAGTTTAATCATATACAAAACAATCAGCTTGTATGTGTAATAAACCAAGACAGAACTAGTAAAATGATACCGAAAAAGAACCTGGACCATATTTCCCAGAATTCTGGCCACAAGTAGTGCTTAAGTCAAAACCTATCTAAATGTCCAAAATTCAAACTTGAATCTGAAGAAAGAATACATATTGTTTATTAAAATTCAAATTTGCGAACAATCAGATAGAAGAAAAGAACACAAAAAGTAGGCAATCAAATCGTTGAAATTTTTTTTTAAATGTTTGATCTAAATTGAATACTTGCGGTCGGACATTTATAATGAACATTACAATATATGGTTTTAAGCTCATTTCGTATGATTTGAGAAGAACCCGTTCTCTGATAGCACAAAACGCATGATGGGGTGCTATTAGATAAAATCAATTAAGCACACGAACATAAGACAATTTTGAGCTTTTTAGAGCACATCTAACGTCTATATAGTATCCGAAGACAAACTGCATACAAACAGTACTATGTATATTTCGTCCTTAATCAAACATTTTTTTTCTAGTGTTTCATTTAAAATAACTAAATAACGGGAAAATTAGATTAATTATTCTAACATTAACAAGACTATATTCAAATATATCAAGAATAGAAATACCAGAAAGTTGGAAATGGCAAAATTCACTAGTCAGTTGATTTATCGTAGGGATTATTCATTACTTTTAGGGACCAGCTTTCAAGGAAAATTCGCTGTCACGAATTTTGGAATTTGATGTGATTTTTATTCATTGGTCTATAAATTGAACTGGTCTTTATAATGTACATCTCGTCTCTTTCGTTTCTTTCGAATAGTTTTATATATATTAAAACTATATATATATTCACATTATGCTTAGTGTTGAAAAATCTAGTCATATCGGTCTACGTAAATTTTTGGTTAAATACGCGGTTACAAGTTTGGATGCGATCGAACGGACTAGGGTTTGTATTTGGCAAATCCGACATCATGCACGTTAAAAATGTAGCATGCAGTTGTGTATCGAAAAACAGTCAAGTGTTGAACTGAAATTTTTAACAATTTAAATATAAGGTTTTTTTTCTATGAAAAAGATCTTCTTTAATGTAATATAGTTTCAAAAGGTTGTCGAGAAAACGCTATTTACAATATTTGCTTAATTTTTTTTGCAACATGTAATGTCGCTTACCCTGTCACATTTCCATTAATAACTGCATTTAATGGACGATCAGTATTGTCAAAGTAAGGTTTTCTTCATAACGTCGTACAGTTTTATGTTTTAAGCGCGATAATATCTAATAATAATATCTGCTATACCAGACGTCATTATTACAACATGTCAAATGTCAATCAAATGTCACCTACTACGACATAAGGTTAAAACTTGTGAATTAATTTTCATTAATATTCAAATACGTATTGTTTATATCTACGTCAACACAACATAAATATAGTAAATGGGAAAGTTTTTCTTTAGTTTTTCCTTCTTTTAAATTGTATAAATATGAGGATTTGATTGACAAAAAGATCACAGTAAACTAAATCATTGCCATCAGGGTTTCAACACAGGGTAAGTCAATGCTGTTTTTGTTATTAGTACTAAGAAAAATGAAAGCAAAAAAAAAAAAAAAACCAACAAATCACATATTATTGTATTGTATAATCCCTTCTAGGATATATGAGAATATTTCTGCATTCAAACGATTTCAATGCGCGATCTCCATCTGCTGCCTAAATGTGTGCCATCAAACCTTACGTTATATTCCCTTAAATGATGATGAGAGGAAGAAAGTATTATATTTGTGTATAAGTACATGTTTTCGAACAATACTATACTCTCTGTCAATGTTATTCAACAAAATATGGATATTGCGTTTATAGATCCATAACAGCACCAAATTCAAACAAACTCCTACAATAATCTCTTATTCCTTGGTTATTTCAGTCAAATCAGAATGAACATCAAAATTGTAGCAGTCGTCCTTGTTGCCATGGTTGCATTGGCTTGCGGTCAGTATGACAGATACAATGGTAATCGTTGGAACAGATGGGGATCTAGAGGACTAGGAGGATCTTGGGATAGATTGGGTCTTGGAGGTAGAGGTCTTGGTCTTGGAAACAGTTGGGGTCTTGGTGGTGGTAGCCTTGGTCACCACGGCAGATACAGTAATTTTTTTTTATAATCGTTGGGTAAAGCGAAAGTTTTGCAAATATCATAGCCTGTTGAAATTTCTTTTAATCTATTTTCTGCAACACTCTACATGAATCAACTATTAATGTACGTGACAAAATGTGCTTAGTTATCAAACTAGTTATTTTTAGTTATTTGTATATTTACATTTCATGAATGTGGATGTTAATTATATGTTTATTCATCTCATATTATTTTCATATTTATTCACATTGATTTTCTTAATTCATCGTAAATTTTATTTAATTTTCATCGTATTCACTTTATTTGTCATTAGCATTTCTTGTATTACATGTTTTATTTTCTGTTTTGCTACAGGAAGATCCGCTGTCGGATACAACAGATACGGTCACTATGACAACGGTGTCCTTGGAAGCAGATTTGGGAGCCGACTTGGAGGCCATCTTGGTGGAACATGGAGACATTCTGGTCTGGGAAGCTTATGGAGCGGTAGGCATTTATATATTCGCTAGATATATAATTTCCTTGTTTACTTTATATTAGATCTGTATAGACTGGTGCGATAAAAGTGTAATTTTACTATAAAATTTTGAAATGTACATTTGACTGTATAATTCAAATAACGCTTTGAAAATCGAAAATCATATTTCATTATGAGATAAATGTGTAAAACAATACATTTAGTATTAATAATAATGCATATCTTAATCAATTTAAGTGCAGCTCTGTCTTAAAAGCAGACAAAAACTTATGATTAGTGATTTATGCTTTTCGTAATCCAAATAGGTTTTAATTGGAAATCTGTCAGTATGCCTCGTAGAAACTGTATTAAAAAATAAAAGTGTAGCCAAAAGTTGGGCGATGGAGATGTAAACATTTAAAATTTCTACTACAGAATTAAAAAAAAAAGAATTGGAAAATTTCCCGCCATATTTTTTTACACTACAACCAATCGAATATTTTTCAAGAACAAGAACGTAACAAATGTATTTGAACAGTTTCGTATATTATCTTGATCTGTGATGGATTACCCCTTGCCTTGTTTAGACAGGACTATACAAAACTGGTTCATTTTAATATTTCTATCGAACATTCGTTTGATATTTTACCATGAAATGTTAAAAGATACATCTGTCGGTATAATTCGAATAACGCTTTGGAAATAAGAATGATTATTTCATTGTGATATTAATGTGTAAAACAATGCATGTAATATATAAATAAGGCATATCCTAATCCAGTTGAATGTTTTTTATGTATATTTATTTTGACTATCCATTTAATTCCAGGTTATTGAAAAATTCAAAAAAAAGAAAAATCCAAGAATATCACAGTAATTCCAAAGATGCGTGCAAGTCAGTTATGACACTTACCATTGCGGTCATCAAATTAAAGTTTTCTATTTTTCTATATATATATGACAATAAAATTATGAATTACAGATATTTTTATTTGTTTTATGCTTATAGACGGCTTATTTTCATCTTTTGTAATATATACGAACTGTATTCCAATGGCATTCACCTTTTCATTATTTTTATGATATACTTTAAATGATGATCATTATGAAAGTTTACAAATTAAAAAAAAATTAGGGACCTTGGAGACATTTCATTACCTAGTTACGGAGCGGATAGTCGTGAGTTTAATGCATCATACTCTATATTTTATCTTTGGTTCGAAAAATCTTTTGAACTTGTTTTTTGGAAAGATTAGTACACCTTAAAATAATGTTTAGCATCTGATTACGATCCTTAAAATGTAACTTAACTCGTAATGTGATGAAAAGGACAACGGAAAAAAGATTGAAAAAGAGCAAAGCCAAACAAACAACAAGAAACACGATATAGATAACACATCTTCGAAACCTTATATTGCTATAAAACGACTAATCCGTAGACAAGTCCTGATATTCTAGTAGTGAAAGCGTCTATTCTTTTCCAGAATCATTAACCAAATACCAAAAAAAAAAAAAAAAAAAAATCTTAATTTCTAGTAGAATGCAGAAGAGATGACAAAATTCCTTTAAAAAACGCCTAATAACCATCAAACCTATTCAGTCAGTCTTTATCATGATATTGTCAAATTTTATGGTGTATCAGTCATCTCAATGTCGGGAGACTTATTGAGAAGATTGATACACCATAACATTCTGCAATATCATGATAAAGACCGATTGAATATAAGGCGGGTTCTTTGATAGGAATGGCAAACTCTTGGTGCATTGTATGAGCAAGCCGGACTCAGAGGCTTAGTAGTACGTAAAATTATTTTATAAAACAGTTTCATATTACCTCTAAGGTTAAAGATGTTTTATTACATGTTTAAGTAACAGTCTTTGTAAGAATTGTGCACATTCTCTATTATGTGATACCTCTAAAAAGGCAACATATTTTTTTAAAGTTGCTTAATTGGCCTATAATGATGAAATGTATAATTAATTATTCCTTCTAACCTTTCTGTTCTTAGGAAATAATTCTTTAAAAAAAAAAAACAATAGTTTTTTTATTGTTTTTCAGTATCATTTAGAGAGTTATCGTACATTGTATATCGTTATGGTATATGGGAAATGTTGAAAATAACGAACGTTTCTAATCAATATTGGTCAATATTTAATTTCGTGCCGCAATTATTTTTTGTTTACATTTTATTTTATTTATGTTTACAATTTATATAGCTGCTATTTAAACTTAAAAGTGGCTGTGGATATAATACAATTGCTTATACCTCATGTACAATTTCTAAACATTGTATATATAGAAATTTATCAGCAACTATACATGTGCGTGTACCTAAACTTTCATTGGGCTGCAATGGGCAGTAATGGGCATTTATCATTAGATCAATTTAACTACAAAAAAATACAATCTGATTTCAGCTGCCTCAAAACTAAAAAAAATGCTTTAAGTACATCCAAATATTGTATATATATATTGACATCTGTCGGAAAATGAATCCTAAGTTTTGGATTTGAGAGAAATCAATATACATCCAAATGCAACATTACAGTTTCTATTTTACCTAACTTTCAAGAAAATGTATTGTTTGCTAACCTTCGAACAGAGCAATATAGTTTGCAATGTCCTACATGTAGTATATATGACCAGTTTTTTTACTAAACCATTATGTCATCAATTTGGAGATATTTTACGAGTTATGACATCCACCTGAAGTACTACATCTTTCCAAATATGACATGTTTTTACCAAAGTTTTGAGAAATTTTGTTGCTTTGTTACTTTCAGTTGAGAAATATAACTATTTGTCATAACCTGTGTTAAATGCAAATTTGCATTTTCAGAATAAAACATATTTTTGACTTTTAAACATATTGAGAGTTGTCGCATCCACCTAAAGTACTTCATGTTTCAAAATTAGATTACAAAAAAAAAACATTTTGTTTTGATAACTTTCAATTAGGAAAAAATGCAATATACCGTGTGCAGTAAATATTGACATTTGTCAGACAAAAAACATATATTTTGGATTTTTAGACTTATTAAGACTAATCATACCCTGCAGAAATACTACTTTTAAAAAAAAAAAAATTCACCTGAACTACGAGACATTAATGTTTTCCAGCCAATGAGCTAACAACTCATGTTTGCAATGCAACATGAATTATGCAAATTAGTGTTTTCAGGCTGAAACATGCAATTTTCAATTTTATGATTAATCAGAAGTTATCCCATGCATCCACAAGGCCAAATGACTTCATATTTTATTTTAAATCACTCATTCGCTTCCCTTGTAGAATATGCCTGTATTGAAAATTAATTACAAGTCTATTTATGATTGAAATTCGGGCATTTCTTTCATACGAAAATCGCAATCGCCGTGCCTCAACTACTTTGATTATTTTCACGATTAAACTCCGATTTGATGTAAATGCCATCGATACACTAAAATAGTAATATTACAAAAAAGATATTAATATGAAAAAGGATACAAATAAGTTCGTTTAAACAAAATTTAGAATTTTATATTTCCAAGTTTCATTTGTAAACAAAACATTGCATTGTGGTATTTAACGCTTGTCGAAAAATAGAGATATTGTGTATCGCACATCGTGTATTGTGTACCGCACATCGTGTATCGCACATCGTATACCGTGTATCGTACATCATACTGGTGGTGAGTTTACATGATCCGAGTACTATATTTATTGAATTATGATGAAATTCTGATATATAAGAATTTGGTTTTTTTAAGCTTAATTTTGTATTAAAATTATCGTTTTATGCAAGATCAGTTAGAAAATGGAATAAATATAATGCATTAACAAACCAGATAGGGCGTACCGGATTTAAAAAGGAACAAGCTTTCCTCCGTATGTAGATCTCTTCCCCTGCATATAAAAATTTCTCGGCAACTATACATGTGCGTGTTTAAAATACGCGTATTTAAGAACCTCAAGGCACACGTGTTCCTTTGTGGCCATGGCAAACGTAAAAATAGTATATTTGCAAAGTAAATATTATTCCACAAGTGGAATGAATTTATATATTCAATTACAGTAAAACAGTTGAATAAAAAATAAATAACAAATACATAGAAAGATATACAAACAATTCCAAGAACAATTCAGAAAATAAAAATTAAAATTCAAGCGCATTGTTAAAATGAGAAAAAAATGAAACATTAACATGCACAATGTGGATAACATAATAATATAAAATTACATAAAAAAGACGAATTCCATAATAAAAAAAATAATAAAAATAAAAATGAAACTACAACGGAAGGAAAATGGATGTATGTTTTGCTTCACCAGCAGGACCTGTCACATAGCTAGTTAGTAAAATTCGATTGATATCAAGTTCGGTGGATTGTCCAGTAAGACCTGTATTCTTTCTAAAGATATATTGTCGCAAGATCGTGTGAGAAAGATATGTCACATACAGCATTTGATTGGAATGACCATTCATTGAACAAATAAAACTTCAAGAATCACCATTGTCGTTGTCCCCTATCCTTATTTACCCATAGAATTCACACTGTCTTTTTTCTTTTATAAACCATCATATTAGATGCGATGTTTACAACTCTAGGATCGTGTAAACTTCTATCGAATATCGCAAATTGTGCATCGTACATCGTGTATTGTACATCGTAAATGGTACATTGGAGTAGTTAAAATTACGAGCGATTCTGATTGGTCAATACATAATTTCGTACCGGAGTCATGTTTCTTCTCTTAACGCTCCTAGAAATAAAGTGGAAGGATAAGGTGAAAATTTTCTTGTAAGGGATACAGTTTTTGTTGCTAATTTTGTACATTGCAATAGGCAGGTGCAACCGAAAGGTAAATCTGTTCGACTCCGCACCGGTGCCCTTCACATGGCTAGTGAGTATAATCCGGTTAATGTCAAGTTCTATTCTAACTGAAGGTATTTTGACTCTCGCGTGACATTTTAAACTTCTTCATTGCTGATATTAATAAAAGCTGGATATATCCCAGACTAAGAGGCGGACGTACTTGACAGTGATATGGAACAAGAAATCTGTGAGCAACGGCTCAGTGGTGAAACCTCCCGCTTTCCCTCACGATAGAAAGACAATTCAAGTTAGTTTTTTTTGGCAAACAGGAAGTAGATGTCATATAGTTACGAGAACAATTCCCACGATACAACACGTCTATTGGAACTTTTGTGGAAAATATCAGCCATCTTTGATGAACAGTAGCCGAGAAAAATTGATTTTGATATCACCACTGTATAAGGAAACAATAAGTAGATGTCATATGATTACGAAAATGAATTGCATAATGCAACATCCTAAACAAAATACAATATATCAGAATAATTAGATTAAATGTAGTCATAGAAAAATGTGACGAAAATTTTGTATGTTACCACTGTATAATGAAATCAAGTTAGTTTTTGTTTTTCGGCAAACAGGAAGTAGATGTCATATGGTCACTAAAAATCCAACGGTAAAGTATACCCATATATTGATTTGTAGATAATCAATATTATACAAACGTCTCAGAATGTGACGACTCTATTCGCTACACGAGATCGAGTCCCGCGAAGGGAACGACAAAAAATTTGAGAGGTTAAAACTAAATGTTGATGTGTTCGTATGCCATTGGTAGGGTAACATAATAATATTTATAAAAATCACTACGAGACAACTACCAAAGAGATGCATATTCAATTCAAATAAATACGTTTTCGTAAAAAATGGGAATTTAATATTTTCTATTTTCATTTGTAAACAAAACATTGCATTATGGGTCATTAACGCTTGTCAAGAGATAGGGCTATATCGTTCATCGTACATGAGAAATTGTGTATCACACATCGTATACTGTGTATCGCAAATCGTATATCTTGTATGGTGCACCGTACATCGTACTGATGGTAAGTTTTCAAATTCTAAGTATTGTAAAATCCACAAAACCAGGATTTTTTGTAAAGACAACATGCCATCTGTATAATGAAAAGAGTAACCATTATTCAAGAAGAAATCAAAAGAATGCAGTCGAGGGACAAAGACCAGGCAGGAAAGACTGACACACTCTTCAAAAAACATAAAACACCCAAAAACAACACGTACAGAGGAACAAAAAGCAATAAGCAATTATAGTAGAAACTTAGATAAAAGGCTTAACGATGTTCCCTCTTTTGACTAAGGTCAGTGATAATGTCAGCCTGATAAGATTAAAGAAATGAGTCAGTTAGTAGCGGATGACAGTTTTTTCCCAATTGAATTTCAGACACTGCCAATGGTAAGGTGATTCATGGTGAAGAAAAAACCACCAAACAAACGATGCTTTTAAGTCTACATTCAGATCTGCACTTTTTAGAAAATTATCCATTAATCCCACTAAAATAAACCAAATCAAGCCAAATCAAGAACTCTTGCAAAGTGCAAATTTCATTTACAATCTATATAATATTTATCTCAAAAGCGCAACAACCAAATGAAAATCTAAGCCTGGTTATGTGATCAGTAACTGTTTCTGAACTAGAAATACAACTGAAATCCGTGGGTTTTTGATATGTATGAATCACCTCCCGTGTGATTTTTATAACGAATGATATTTAATAATCTAAGTAGCTATGATTTTACCTAAGGTGATATTATCAACATAAAACATCCATTTCTTACATAAAATGAGAAACTTAGTAAAATAGATGACAAATTAAGATTTGTAAGGTGGTACAGAAAAAAAAACAGGAAAAGAAAAACTGGAATGTAAAAACATGAAAAACATAGTTGCATAAAATAAGCATTGACAGAAAGATAACTATCAGTAACAATGTACTGCATAAAATAAAAATGGTCATGCCACAGGTCCCGACATAATCGTTTCTAAACAGTAATCAAGGGAACCAAGGTTATAGTGACTGAATGTAATCCACGGACAGAGACCAGACATGGAAAACAGACACACACAACAAAGAACATAAAGTAACTAAAATCATACATACAAAGTAACAAAAGCAAATGAGCAACTCGGACTCCACTAAAAACTGGGAGCATGGACCAGGTGCACCGGTAAAGTAAGCGTCCTTTGCTTTTCTAGAAACACCCGCTGAGTTGCTCATAAAAAGTCAAGTCCGCAGTAGACGAAAGAGGAAAGGAAAACTATGACCCGTTGAACAAATCAGTATTCATGGCGCTGATGGATACACCGTAACGAGTTCATGATGACGAGCATAAAACTTCTGTAGTGATGACTTAAATCTTGTAGCAATATAACCCTGTTCCAAAAGCCTACTTGTTAGAATTTTAGCGCGATAAGCTCTGTGATAACGTGTCAGTTGTGATATGAACACTCCATGCACAGGTGATGAAGGGCTGTTGCCACAGGTGAAAGGAAAGTTGACAAATCTGAATGAAAAATCATGAAGTTTGGTCAATAGTTTTTCTTCACCATCGATTTCTAAGTGTAGGTCAAGATATAAGGCTGACTTCACAATGTCTGCAGTATCCTTTATCTTATGCTCGTTGGAGCTCGCGAAACGATATTCTTTCTTTCTGATCAGATCAGCTATAAAGTCAGCCTCACAGGAGTGAAGGAACAGGTCAGCAAGTAGAGGAGCACAATTTGTTCCCATTGGAATGCCGACTTTGTTGAAAAACACGTCCACCACACTGGATATATGTTGTCGATTAAAATTCCAGCATTTTGTAAACGTCTTCGTCTGTATATTTGGAAGATGATTTGAAATTATTTCTTACAAAGTATGAGGAATCTCTACCAAGAACTATATATATATGTATCTATGCGTACCATCTTTTTTGGAAAAACAACGATGTATAATGTTTTAAGTGGTGATTTTAACTGAGTATGATGAATAGAAGTATACAGTGTTGAAAAATCATATGTTTTAATGCTATTATATTCTGATAATTGTATTGAACTGATTGTTTCCAAAAGATCTTTCGAATTTTTCAGGATCCACATTGAATTAATATCACTTCGGGAGTAAGAAGTGTTGTGGTAGGACTGCAGACCCTCTTTATAGAAGTTAGAAGTTTTAAAAGAGGTTTGGTGGTACATTTTGCAGATCCAGCTATGTAACATAGTTTTTCTGGATTCTTGTGTATTTAGGAATCCAGTACATAGACGGTAAATTATAATCATCGGCCTTGATAGAGAGGCCAAAAGTGGATAGCACAGATTTATGGTTTTCTACAATCTTTTCTTTAAACAGTGTGTTAGCAGTCTTATTACTGCTATTGTTTTTTACGTCTACCTCTGATAATATAACATTGGATGTAAAACGTTTCTCAGAAAAAGAAAAAGTTGTCAAAGAAAGGTTTTAAAACAAACTACGTCTATCCAGAGGCCTTACTAGAGGTTCTAATAAAATATGCTACATCAAACCTCATTATAATCACATGTCACATGTCAATCAAAGGTCTCCTACTACTACACTTACGTTATAATTGGTAACAGACATTTTATGAATGATAAAATACGTATTGTTTATATTTACGTCATCACTAAATATTGTAACGGGGAAAACTAGTTTTTTCCATGTTTCCTTGTCAGATTTTGTATAAATATGAAGACATGATAGATAGAAAATTAAAGAAACAAATAAACACTATATTCAGTAAGGTCTGAATATAAGGTAAGATATTCAACTTTTATCATACTTTGAAAATGTACTGGAATAGCAACACTATTTCCGACCAATTTTAAAGAAAAAAAAAGAATGTGTTTTTTATATTGCATCTTCCTTTATATCTATCAATATTTCAATTTTGAAATTTTGTTTTCGTGTGTCAATACCTTTGATCTCTTACCCTTTGAACAGTTCCACGTGGTAATCTATTGTTTTTATGATAATCGTACTTAGTTGAAAAGTCAATGTCATTTCAATGAATACCTAAATTTACTATTCTTATTAAAAACTTTTTTTTTCAAACCTTACGATAGGGGCGAAGTTCTAAACGCTTTTGAACATGTGTAGATGATGATCATGTTATCGAACAGCAGCTTGATTTCAGTCAAGGATTCAAGAAAATAGGATCATGCTTGCATAAAGTTATAAGATAACTATATTTTAATGATGCAATGCTCATTGCTAATTTCAGTCTTGACAGAAATGAATACCAAAGCTGTAGTAATAATCTTTGTTGCCATGGTTGCTTTGACAACCGGTCAATATGACAGATACAGTCGTGGGAACAAATGGGAATCAGGTGGATTAGGAGGATCTTGGGATAGATTGAGTCTTGGTGGTAGTCGTCTTGGTATTGGTAACAACTGGGGTCTACGTGGTGTTAGCATTGGTCAACATGGTAGATACCGTAAGTTTTGAAAATCGTACATACACACATGTTTTGTATTTGTTTTTTAAAGATAGCTTGAAAAGTTTAAACGTTTCACTTTTTACCCTGTTGAAAAAAATCAATTTCATCACTATCCTTTTCGCTTTCTTTTTTTTCTTATCTTTTTTATACCTCCAAAATAAATCCAGTATACATGTATATATTATTAAAGAAACGCTCTTAATTATCAAAGGTTATATATATTTATCTAATTCGAAACATGAAGATGTAAAAATACACACTTATTCATTTAATTCGTTTTCAATAAAATATTTCATTTATCTAATTATTTCGTTTATTTCAATTTTGTTTTTATTGTATTTAATTTTCTTAATTATTAAGTCTTTTATTTCATTTGATGATTGTTTTCTTCAGGGAGAGCCGCTGTCGGATACGGTAGATACGGACAATATGACAATGGTGTCCTTGGAAGCAGATGGAACAACCGACTTGGAGGCCATCTTGGTGGTTCATGGAGGCGTTCTGGTCTCGGAAACTTATGGAGAGGTATGATTTATTGATTTATATATAACTTGAATGTTTACTTCATGTTAGATCTGTAAAGACGTATGTGTTAATTACGTTATTTTATCATGACATTATCAAATACACATGTTAAGCAATGCATGTATTATTATACATGTAACAAGGCATATTATCATCTTGTACAGATTTAAATATCATTCTTATTGATTACTTATTATATTCTAGGTTATTGAAGAAATCAGAAGGAAATCCATGAATATTCAACCGAGTAATCCAAAGATGTGTGCAATTTGTTATGACACTTAACATTGCTTGTGTTGTGGAATGATTGTTTTATATTTTTTTCTATATTTATGATAATAAAATAATTAAATGCTTATATTTGTTTAATGCTTAAAGACGGTTCATTTATAAAAAGGGATATTGGATTCGAACTGCATTTAAGTGAGACTGAAATCAAAGAAACAATTCAAAAACATTTTCAAGGAAAAATAACCAGAAAAAGAAAGTAGACACACACTACAATGGGCATGAAATGAATAAAAATATACACGCGCATAGAAACAGTAGTAAATGAGCGCCCAGAATGGCTTTTCTAGAAACTGAAAGAATGGAACAAGTTTACCGTTACGGAAAATGTCCTCTGCTTTTCAAAAAAAAAAAAAAAAAAAAAAAAAAAAAAAACAGCAATCTAACGCTCATAAAGTTCGTAGTATCGCTTAACATTATGATAAAAAAAAACTGCTTACAAATCAAATCAAAATATAATACTTCAGTCACCTTGGAAACATGTCACTGGACATGGAAAAAACGAATGACTTGCATTTCAGACTAGATATTTCATCCTGCGTTCGAAAATTGATAATGCAAGTTTGAGAATACATTGGATATTGAATTGAGGTTAAGTAAATATGTAAATATTATTCATTTCTAGTAATGGCAAATAACATTGCTAGCACATTAACGCATTCTTATTGATTCTGTTTTGTATTTTTTTCGATTTCACAACTAATAAAAATCTCATATTGAATATTGAAAACAAATGGAAGCTTTACAATTATAGATTTTATGTAATGTTGGCAAAAAGTTTCCACAATTCCATATATCTGAGTTTGGAAAAGGTTTGAATTATGATTCTAATATTTGACTTATTTTGTTCTGTCATTATGAAGTGTCAGAATCAATGGTCTTAACTGAAAATTTAAGAAATAGTGTAATATATATGTATTAGTCAAATAAGTCAGAAACTATCAGAACCAAAAGAACATGTATAGCGATTGATATACTAAACGTAAGGGACTTAAGTTGGTCTTCACCTTTTTATAGACAATCACTTGATTAGTTCCTTAAGATTCACCAAAAAGTCTGAACTTTCTATCACACTTTGACTTAAATAGCTATGAAAGTTTAAATGTCCATGTTCTTTGTCACCCACCATCGACATTTCATCACTCTAGTCCCTCAGGTTCCATCGACATTTCATCACTCTAGTCCCTGAGGTTCCATCGACATTTCATCACTCTAGTCCCTCAGGTTCACTATTACTATCAGTAAGTGAAGAGCTTTATTCTATTTGCTGGTCTCTTCGAAGCAGAAGACGTGCACGTCATGGTTCAAGTGAGAATTTTTGAATAACTGGGTGCAGTATTCAACATAAAAAAGAGTTTAAATGTATGAAACAAATTAAAGGTGAACAGAAGAATTTTCTTTTGCGGATGTTTTCCAAATGATGGAAATACCACCAAATGAATGAGTATTGATATTTAAGTATACTGTTACTTTGTGATGCCCTTTTCCTCAAAATTCTATACACCGGAGTTTACGACAAATCAACACTAAGACAATTGAAATACTGGGTTCTGTCTTTTCAGTAGCTGCCTCATTAAACATGTTCCGGTGCATATCCTAAAAAGCATTTTAAGTAGCAGTCCTTATAAAAAACAGACAGGAGGTGATTTATTAATATAAAAAACACCAAATTAACGTTTATTCTGGTCCAGAATCAGTTACTGATCACATATTCAGTCTTAGTTTTTCATTTGGTTGTTGCGCTTTCGAGATACAAATTGTATAGATTGACATTTTCACTTTGAGTTATTATTCTTTATTTGGTAAGAGTTGGTTAATTACAATGGGAGATGAGTGTATGATGTTCTAAAAACAGATCTGAAGACGAAAAGGTCTATGGTTACCTGAAAAATAAAGCATATATAGACTGAAAAAAGTATTGCTTATTTGGTGATTTTTTTCCGCCACGGTGAATCATTTTACCATGCGCAGAGTCTAATTTGAATATGGGCAGGTAGTTAAATAGTCTCATTTTCTAATTCAATTGATATAAATACCATCTTCTGTGTAGCATAAAGATAAAAGACCCATGCCTAACGCCAAATTTTGTATGAATTGTCTTGTCATAGAAAGAAAAATCAAGGGAACCAAAGATTCTAGCGGAAATAAAATAAACAAAAATGTAATCCAGGGACAAAGAACAGACATAAAAACAGACATTCACAGAAAAGAACACAAAATAACAAAACAATACATACAAAGTAACCAAAGTAAATAAGCAACTCCACTAAAAACTTGGTGCATGACTAGGTGCACTGGTGGAGTAAGGATCTTCTCCTTTTCTAGAAACACTTACCGATCTGCTTATATAAAGTCAGGTCCGAGGTAGACGAAAGAGGTAAGGAAAACTATGACACTTTGAACAAATCAGTTTTCATGGCGCAGATGGATACACTGTATCGATCCTCGGATTCATGATGGAGACGTTAAAACTTCAACAGTGATGTTTTCAGTCTTGTAGCAATATAACCCTGTTCCAGAAGTTTAATGGTAAGTAAGTTTAAAAAACAAGGCTGCGTAGTTACGACAAGCTCTGGCAGACCGTATGAGTTGTGAGATGAAAAGTACATACGCTGGGGCTGAAGGGATGTTACAACATATAAAAGGAAAGTTGACAATACGGAATGAAAAGTCATCGCATTTGTCGTATAGTTTGGTCAATAGTTTTCCTTTACTATCGATCTCTCAGCGTAGGTCAGGATATGACTGACTTTACAGTGCTTTGTAGTATGCTTTATCTTAAGTTCTTTGGAGAAGATGCGATGTATAAAATCCCCGAAATTAGGATTGTTTAACGATAATGCGTCATTCATAGAGCAGAAACTGAAATTAAAAGGTCTAACTGAATGATGCTCCTTCATCTGGATCAGATCAGCTGTAGTAAGCTTTATAAGAATGAATGGATTAGGTCGGCAAGTTGAGGAGCACGATTTGTTTTCATTGAAATGCCGACCGTTTGTTGAAAAACGCATCCACCACAGTGGTCAAATATGTTGTCGATAAAAAATTCCAGCATTTTTAAAACATAGCCTTCGGTATACTTGGAAGACGATTTAAATTTGTTTACCAAGTATGAGAATCTTTACCAAGAAGGACATATTTGTACCTTAGTGTTTTGTTTTTGGGAGTAACAACAATTTATAATGCTTTTGATATTTAAGATAGTATGGGGAATAGCAATATAAAGGGTTAAAAATCATGCTAATTTATTCTAATAACAATTTTGAATTGAGGGTTTCCAGAAGATTTTTCGATTTTTCACATCCACATTGAATTAATACAACTACGGGAGTAACAAGTGTCGTGGTAGGACTGGAGACCACCTTTGCAATTTACAGCTGTGAAGTTAAATGAAAGAGGTCTGGTGGTACATTTTGCAGATCCAGCTATGTAGCGTTGTTAGTATGGATTCTTGTGGAGTTAGATGGATCAAAATCATCGTTTTTTGGTAGAAGGACAAGAAGGGGATAGCACAGATTCATGGTTTTCCACTATCTTTAGTTTGGAGAGTGTGGTAGCAGTTTAGGTCTTGTTACTGCTATTACTTTGAAAACTTATTTAGCATTGACACTCATTGACACTACTTACTTAACACTTTCATGTGTTTTCAAATTAACCTCACAACTTTTTCTCGTTTTATCAGCTTTCGTACGTAGTCCTCCGTGGCATACATAAGAAATTTAAAGGTATAATTCCAATTTATGGAGCGGTACTTGGGGCCTTTAGAAAGGAACTTATGGAGAGATTTGTTTTCGGTGATGTTTTAATCTCTTGTGATGACGTGCCCAAAAGAACCATATTTTCCGAGAACAGTCAGAAATATTATGTGAAGTGGTACAAAAAAGGGAACTGCTATGTATGATCATGAAAAACAAGGCCGCATTGACGTAAAAAAAATACTAACAGTAACATTGCATATATGAATAGCAATGATCATGTTACAAGTCTCGACATAAAAGGTTATAAAAACGGTAAAAATAGTCAAAGTAAGGGTTTTAAAACATACTGGGTCACTTTATAAGACCGGCTATAGGCTTTAATAAATATGTTTCATCAGACCTCATTATAACCACATGTCATATATCAATCAATGGTCTTCTTGTACAATACATAGGTTATTACTGGTTAAAGACATTTTATTAATGATAAAATACGTATTGTTTATATCTACGCCACCACAAACTAAATTGAGTACAAGGGAAAATTTTTTCAATGTTTCCTTGTCAGATTTTGTTTAAAAATGAAGACTTGATAAAAATAAAATCACAACATCAAAACACACTGACATCACTAAGATCTCAACATAAAGTAAGTTATTAAACTGTTTATCATACTTTGAATATGTACAGAGATTAACACTATGCCCGACCATTTAAAAAAAACGTGGGGTTTTATATTGCATCTTTTCTCTTGTTTATCAACTTTTCAGTTCTGAAATTTTGATTTTGCATTTCACCATAAAATGAATAAAATAAGGTTAATATAGATACGATTTGATATTTTAACGCTAAAATGCCATTGCAATGAATGCTGATTTTCACGACATCTATTCATATATATTTTAGCTAACGATCAGGGCGAAATATGTAGCGCTTTTGAAGATGTATACATGAAGATCATGTTATTAAACAGCAGTTTGATCTCTGTAAAGCATACAAGAAAAGATGATACAGGCGTAATTCTTCCGTTAAGTTATAAGGGCATGAATTTTACACTTTTGTTTGATAATGCAACGCTCTTTTTAAATTTCAGTCTGAACAGGAATGAACACCAAAGCAATAGCAGTAATATTTGTTGCCATGGTTGCTTTGACAGCCGGTCAATATGACAGATACAGTGGTTGGAACAAATGGGGATCTGGAGGACTAGGAGGATCTTGGGATAAATGGAGTCTTGGTGGTGGTGGTCTTGGTCTTGGTAACAACTTGGGTCTTGGTAGTGGCAGACTAAATCACCATGGCAGATACCGTAAGTTTTGAAAATCTTACATACACGCCTGTTATTGTGAACTTATTTAATTACCTTTCAACCTTTTAAACGTTTCACTTTAATACCTGGTAGAATAAATCAACTTCACCAATTTCCTACTTGTTTACTTTTTTCATTTTATTTTCTTATACCTCCAACATAAATCCTGTATAAATGTATATATTATTTAAAAAAATGCCCTTCATCATCAAAAGTTATATTTATTAATCTAATTCGAAACATGAAGATGTAAGAATACACACTTAATCATTTTGTTTGTTTTTTTTTTTTTTTTTTTAAATCTTTCATTTATCCAATTATTTCGTTTATTTCATTTTATTTCTAATGTATTTAATTTTTTATAATCTAATCTTTTATTACATTTATGATTTTGTTTTTGTCTCCAGGGAGAGCCGCTGTCGGATACAGTAGATACGGTCACTATGACAATGGTGTCCTTGGAAACAGATGGAACAACCGACTTGGAGGCAATCTTGGTGGCTCATGGAGGCGTTCTGGTCTGGGAAGCTTATGGAGAGGTAGGCATCTATATGTTTGCTTGATTTATATATATCTTTAATCTTAACTTCATATTAGGTCTGTAAGGACGTATGCGTTAATTATGTTATTTCATCATGAAATTTTATAATTAGAAAAATATTAGTGGGGTAACAACTTTATGAGATAAATGTGTAAAGCAAAGCATATAGTTATACATGTAACATCTTTATATAAAACTTATTGAATGTTTATTCTATTCCAGGTTATTGAAGAAATCAGAACGAAATCCAAGAATATACAACCGAGTAATCCAAAGGTGTGTCCAGTCATATTAATGGCACTTAACGTTGTTTGTGTTATCAAATGTTTTTTTTATATATATTTCTGTATTTATGATAATAAAATAATCAAATTTCAATGCTTCTATTTGTATATACTTGAAGATGGTTTATTTATTAAAGGTGATATTAGATTCGAACTGCATTTAAGTTGGGTGGAATTCAAAGAACAAATCAGAAAGGACGTAATCCAGGACAAAATGGCTAGACAAAGAAAAATGACACACACTACCAAGAACATGAAAAAAAAATTCGTACGTAGAAACAAGAGTAAATGAGCACCCAGGATGGATCCACTAAAAACCGAAAGAATGGAACAAATGCACCGGTATGGAAAGCGTCCACTGCTTTCAAGAAACACCCATCGAGTTGCTGATAAAATTGACAAAAAGACAAAAAAAGATAATAGGTATGGTGAATATGTCAAAGAGACAATAACCCCACCGGGTTGAAAATGTCAGCTCAAAGCCAACTATTGGTCTTTTATCAACAACGATGAAACCCGCACATTACAGGACACATAGTGTTTTAACTGAAATAGAAATTATATAAATGATGAAATACGTACTGTTTATATTTACTTCACCACAAAAAAACTAGTAACGGGGAAATTTGTTTTTTCAATGTTTCTTGACAGACTGTAAAATTTGAAGATTAAATAGATTGAAATGAAGTAAGTTTTATTTTACCTATCTTTTCTTATTTATCAACATTTCAGTTTTGGAAATGGATGAATAAAATTAGGTGTGTATTCAAATATTTGATCATTTACTGTTAAAACAGTCGCACTTGGTATGCTTTTGTTTTAATAATAATCAAATTTGGTAGACAATTCAATGTCATGCAAAGAATGCCTTAATTTACGACATCTATTCTTATTTTAAAAGTTGCTATTCTTTTTTCCAAGACTATATATTTAATTTCAGAAGAGGAGTTTATATCACTTTCGATCATGTGTACATGATAAATATGTTATCAAACAGCAACTTGATTTCTGTCAAGGATTTAGCAAAATATAACCAAGCTTGCTTGGATAAGTGCATATATTAAAAACTGTGTGTTAATGGTGCAATACTTTTTTTTAAATTTCAGACTTAACAGAAATGAACAACAAAGCTATAGCACTAATCTTTGCTTTGACAGCCGGTCAATATGACAGATAGAGTTGTTGGAACAAAAGGGGATCAAGAGGACGAGGAGGATCTTGGGATAGATGGAGTCTTGGTGGTAGTGTGGAAACAACTGGCGTCTTAATGATACCACGCTAGATACATTTAGTTTTGATAATGCAAATAGTACATGCTTATCATCCAATTAAATTGTAACTTTTTTTTGTTACTGAGCAAACTGAGGTAAAATGTTATTATCATATATTTACATACTTTCTACACAAACATATAGATGGATAACGCTTATTAAATTATATTTATCATTCTTCAAAGATGTAAAGGTTTTAACTAATACAGTTAAATCTGTCTAGACTGAACCCTGAAATAATCCGAAAATCTGCCTAAACCAGATTCCTCTTGAAATCCCTTTGTATCAAATTTAATGTATTTTAAACATAACTGGGTAAACCGAATAACTTTACAGTCAAAAGGGACTCGGTTTAGACAGGTTTCATTGTATCATTGTACTGTTATTTTGTCACTGATTATGTCAAGTTTAACTTCAGGAAGAGCCGCTGTGGGATACAGTAGATACGGTCAGTATGATAACGATTAACTCGGAGACAGATTGGGTTCTTTGTTGGATCATGGAGACAGGAAAACTTATGGAGAGGTAGGCGTTTATATATTCGCCACTTGAATCTATAGCATTGCAACTTCATAATAGATCTGTATAAAAGTTTGGGTTAATATCAATATCATAATTTAATATTACATGTATTAATCGCGAAACATTTTGAACGTTATTATGGTTATACCAACTTTTTTTCTTTTGATTGGCCAGTCAAGGATGTTAAAATCCCCATTAATCATGACAATTTTTACCAAATGTGATTTATGGTTGCATATTTGTTTTTCTTTTGGATATTTTGTATAACAGAAATAAGCTCACGGCTTCTCATATAACCCTTGTTCTCAGAAGACAAAACAAATATATAGAGAATGCACTCTACATTTTAAAATCAAGAGAGGTAACTCTGTAAATGACACTAAAATGTTGAATTTTCAATGTAGATTATCTCCTAAGATCAGACATATTGGAATAAATAAGCATACATTTCATAATAAAGACCTATAAAGCAATTTAGTGACAAAACAAATGTGTGGTCTTTTTGGAGTATGTATCACATATTACAGAGTTTGGATGATTTTTACAAAGACGGCTGTTTAACTGTCTGTGTTTTAAATGAAGTACGTATTGTACTGTTTAAATGAAGCTGAGTTTACAACAGCATTAAAATCAAGTCAGCGAGTTTGTCAGGTTCCCTGAAGAAAAGCCATTTTACTTTATAATTTGGGTGATGTATAATTTCGTTAGAACTCCGTTATTCAACTTCCTTAGTAGTTTGAACGGTGATAAAAGTGATACTTTGAAAATAAATATGAATACATGAAGGTATGCATGAGATCAACGGAGTGTATATAATGGTGGTCAAAACTTAATCAGGTATTTATAGATAAACCAACCTACAAAGTACACATAAAATCAATCGGTGTGATCTTAACTAATCACAAGGTATGTATCCAACTAATTACAAGATATGAATATCTTCTTACTAAATTAAGTACATAAGTTGCAGATGTCAATTAAATTGATTAATTGAAATTTCAATATACGAAAATAATTAATTGAAATATAATATTCAGAGAGAAAAAGAACATACAAACATACACCAGAAAAATAAATGTTATTAATTTTGCAATAATTAGTATCATTTGATTATTTTGTTATTTATCAAGTCCTGTGTACAGCGATGTAAATGTAATGATTCTTTTTAGAAAATTCTGAGAGCGAATAGAAGTCATGAGCATCTTTCGCCACACAAACGGCAAAATATAAAAATACGGTAAATAACAGATTCTGCAAGGAACTTTTGGTGACTTACTTTTCATCCCCGTGGTCTTTATTACATTGGCACCATTATGTTCTCCGTTTCTATCATATTACCGCTATGACCTTGGTTCCCTTGATTACTCTCTCTCAAAGACCGCGATTTCGAACTTGAAAATGTAGGAACAGACCAATATTAATCCAAGTACAGATTGTCAAGTATTATCTTCGATGTGGTTTTTCGTCTATATAAGCTTGTAAAATAAGAACCTTTTCATGATGAAAATGGCCAACAAAGAAATTGATTAAATCAATATCAATAACATATTAAATCGCTAATCGGAAATACTATTGTATTTTAAAATCAAAGCCGTTCCGAATGTGTCTTACAGTTATACTAACACCATTGCCCATATTACATGTAAATCAAAACAACCATTGCATGACCTATATATCGCAGATAACATTATTTGACATGAGAGTATTCCACACCCCAAATCAAGTATAACCCAGGCTATTGCAGAACCTCGAGATTGAGGACTTCAAGGCTATACCACCTGACTGTTCTTGCAAAACCTCTCCATTCAAATATGGTCCTTCTGGTCACGTCGTTACGGGAGATTTAACCATTATCGAAAACGAATCTCTGCGTAATATCCTTTCTAAAGGTCCCAAGTACCGTGAACCACGCTCCATAAATTGGAATTATAACTTTAAAGTTCTTATGAATGCCGTCGAGGACTATGCAAGAAAATGGATAAAACGAGAACAAGAAGACATTGATTCTTTGTCAGAGTGGTTGAAGGCCGTGAGGTCTTTAATTTTGAAACAAATGAAAGTTTTAAGTAGGTCAATGAGTGCCAAGGCTACATCAGTTTTCAAAGACCCCGATGTAGCAAAAACATTGTCTACTATACATGACAAATATGTTGTCGTACCAGCAGACAAAGCCCAAAACAACATTGTTTTTGTTTGCAAAACGTTTTATATCCAATGTTTATTATCAGAGGTAGACGTAGAAAATAATAGCAGTAATAAGACCTACACTGCTACCATTCTTTCCAAAGAAGAGATTGTGGAAAACCATAAATCTGGGCTATCCTCTTTTGGTCTCTCTACCAAGGACGATGATTGTGATTTACCGTCTATGTACTGGATTCCTAAACTTCACAAGAAACCATACAAACAACGTTTCATAGCTGGATCTGCAAAATGTACCACCAAACCTCTTTAAACTTTTAATTTCTATACTCACGACTGCCAAAAAGTGTCTACAGTCCTACCACAACACTTGTTACTCCCGTAGTGGTATTAATTCAATGTGGATCCTGAAAAATTCAAAAGATCTTTTGGAGACAATCAGTTCAAGACTATTATCTGAATATAATAGCATTAAAACCTATGATTTTTCAACACTATATACTTCTATTCCCCATACTCAGTTAAAATCCCGACTTAAAAACATTATACATCGTTGTTTTTCCAAAAAAGAGGGTACACCTAGATACAAATATATAGTTCTTGGTAGAGATTCCTCATACTTTGTAAGAAATAATTCCAAATCATCTTCCAAATATACAGAGGAAGATGTTTACAAAATGCTGGAATTTTTAATCGACAACATATTTGTCCAGTGTGGTGGACGTGTTTTTCAACAAACGGTCGGCATTCCAATGGGAACAAATTGTGCTCCTTTACTAGCTGACCTATTCCTCCACTTTTATGAGGCTGACTTTATAGCTGATCTGATCAGAAAGAAAGAATATTGTTTGGCTAGATCCTTCAATTTCAGTTTCCGCTATATAGATGACGTGTTATCTTTAAACAATCCTAATCTCGGGGATTTGATACATCGCATCTACCCCAAAGAACTTCAGATAAAGGATACTACAGACACCGTGAAGTCAGCCTCATATCTTGACCTACACTTAGAAATCGATGGTAAAGGAAAACTTTTAACCAAACTTTACGACAAACGTGACGACTTTTCATTCAGAATTGTCAACTTCTCTTTCATCTGTGGCAACATCCCTTCGGCTCCTGCGTATGGAGTGTTCATATCACAACTCATACGTTATGCCAGAGCTTGCCGAAACTACGCAGACTTTTTGTATCGCGCTAGAACTCTAACAAATAGGCTTTTGGAACAGGGTTATGTTGCTACAAGATTGAAGTCATCACTACAGAAGTTTTATGGTCGTCATCATGAACTCGTGGATCGTTATGGTGTATCCATCAGCACCATGAAAACTGATTTATTCAACGGGTCATAGTTTTCCTTTCCTCGTTCGTCTACCCCGGACTTGACTTTTTATGAGCAATTCGGCGGTTGTTTCTAGAAAAGCAGAGGACGCTTACCCTACCGGTGCACCTGGTCCATGCTCCCAGTTTTTAATGGAGTCCGAGTTGCTCATT
Source organism: Perna viridis (assembly GCA_037379345.1). Taxonomy (NCBI): domain Eukaryota; kingdom Metazoa; phylum Mollusca; class Bivalvia; order Mytilida; family Mytilidae; genus Perna; species Perna viridis. The sequence goes on from CM074513.1 coordinate 7,835,714, forward strand.
TACTTTTGTTACTTTGTATGTATGATTTTAGTTACTTTATGTTTTTTGTTGTGTATGTATGTTTTCCATGTCTGGTCTTTGTCCCTGGATTACATTCTTTTGATTACCGCTATAACCTTGGTTCCCTTGATTACTCTTCAAAATAGTTATGGATGCCGTTGCTGAGTATGCTAAAACATGGGTCAGTTGGGAACACGACCAAGCACCCTCTCTGGACTCCTTGTCAAACTGGGCAAGAACGATTGTAGTTCCTGTAAACAAAGCTTCGAAGAACATTTTGGTTTTGTGCAAGTTGTATAACTATGAGTTGATTCTTAAAGATCTAGAAATGAAAGAAGATTTAATTAATCCCACATACAACACAGATGAAATCCTAGCAAACCATAATTACTTTATGACTTTCTTAAACATACCCATAGGTGACAAGTAAAAATATTTTTCCATATTTGTACTTTTGTAAAGCAATGATAAAGAGACAATAGACTGTATACTCACACAGTGCGATTTACCCAATGTGAATTCTAAAACAAATTCGAAAGATATTTTACACTAACTGAAATATGCAGGGGATTTACTGAAGTTACGTTGATGTTTTACTCTATGCACTAACCCTGTCACATGACAAATAAAACCCGAACTGAAATCCTTAACCCATAAGTCTTTACTTTATGCGTTTATCATAAACTATTCTGCTGGTGCACTGCCTATTTCAGAACATGACTACCACATTCAGCAAAAGTATTACGACCATAACATTACAATTAAGAATGGTTGTATATGAAAGCCTAACAAGAACTTAACTATAAACAGAAAAACCAAACCCAAATCTTTGAAAATAGTGAATACACAACTACTTTGCACACTATTGTTGACTTGAACTGGAGGGTACAACTAAAATAGTGACACTCTGTATCTTTCCTTCTTTGACGCTGTGTTATATTATAAACAAGCCAGGTAGGCTTAATTATGACCATGAGATATTTTGGGTAGCTTCTGTTATCTTTACATGGTTCGGTGAAATAGTAATCAAGGGAACCAAGGTTAGAGCGGTAATCAAAAGAATGCAAACCAGGGACGAAGACCAGACATAGAAAAGAGATATACACAACAAAGAACAGGAAGTAAGTAAAATCATGCATACAAAGTATCAAAAACAAAAACAAATGAGCAACTCGGACTCCACTAAAAACTGGGAGCATGGACCAGGTGCACCGGTACGGTAAGCGTCCTCTACTTTTTTAGAAACAACCGCCGAGTTGCTCATAAAAAGTCAAGTCCGGGGTAGACAAACGAGGAAATGAAAACTATGACCCGTTGAATAAATCAGTTTTCATGGTGCAGATGGATACACCATAACGACCCACGAGTTCATGATGACGACCATGAAAATTCTGAAATGATGATTTCAAGCTTGTAGCAACATAATCCTGCAGCCTAACTGTAAGAAGTCTAGTGCGGACATACGATTCATATTTAACAACTTCCTAGAGGATTGGCTAAGGATTTTTTACAATGAATATCGTTTTCGTAAGTCCGTAGCGACTTCTGTAGTGATGACTTCAATCTTGTAGCAACATAACCCTGTTCCAGAAGCCTATTTGTTAGAGTTTAGCGAGATACAAAACGTTTGCAAAGTTTCGGCAAGCTATGGCATAACGTATGAGTTGTGATATGAACACTCCATACGGAGGTGCTTAGGGAATGTTGCCACAGATAGAAGGAAAGTTGACAATTCTGAATGAAAAGTTATCACGTTTGTCGTAAAGTTTGGTCAATAGTTTTCCTTTACCATCGATTTCTAAGTGCAGGTCGACTGACTTTACAGTGTCTGTGAGTATCCCCTATCTCAAGTTTTTTTGGGGTAGATACGATGTATTAAATCCCCGAAATTAGGATTGTTTAAAGATAATACGTCATCTATATAGCGGAAACTGAGATAAAAGGATCTAGCCTAACGATTCTTTCTTTCGGATCAAATCAGCTATAAATTATAACATAATCATAATATAACAAACCTACTTTTATTAATATTTATTTGTTACCTAACGAATACACAAATGTACAAAAAAAGATGCATTATTCACATAGATATTTTGATTTGATAATGATATATGAGCTATTTACAGTGCAAAGTATTTGATAATACATATTTGTTTAGACTGGGAGTAAAAAATATTGACATTTGTTTACGTATTAATATCGCTGTTGCTATTTTTTTTTATTTCATTACCTCGGATTTCAGTAACCAGACATGTTATAAAAGGAAGGTGTAGATCATTTTTACTGTGGACAAAAGCAATTTATTGCAAACAGCTAAATCAAGTAAGCAATACTTACTCTTAACATATAGAATGTTAAGAAAAAAATTGATCCCTTACGAACGCGAGTTAACCAATGCATCATTTTCATGATTTAAATAACAAAGTCAAATACATGTAGAGCATTTTGACTCGATTTGGCTGGAAACTAGTTTTTCTTTTTAAACACATTTTTTTATACTTAGTCTGCAAAAGTAAAATTTTAAAGCAACCTCGATGAAAAAATTAAACTTTCAAAAGATGGTGTTTTGGCGTTAACAATATATTGAAATTTTTCAAATATTCAATTTTACTTACTAAAATTACTTTTGGAATATATATACTGTAAGAAACAAGTAGAATATGGGGCGATCAATTTTCGTTTTATTTTTTTTTATTCATTTCGTAATAATTGAAAAATAAGCACTTTATTAATCTAAACATTCTGCTACTTATAGTGTTTTAGTAAATTGTACGAACTTTTTTCTCACATAAAAATTCTACAGAATTGTTCTCCCCTGTAAAACTCACTTCAAAGGAACTTTGAAAATAAATATTCTAAAATGTGCCATTCACCATTTTAATATAAATAAGTCAATTAAAAAGATCAAAAAATGTTTGAATATCAACACAATTTATTTATTTTAAAAAATTTGCAAGATGCCCCCTTTCCCCACTCCATAAAAATGACATCGTATGAGTTAAGGTAAACACGGACAAAAATTCAAGTTGGAAGAAAACGAAAGCCGAACAAAAGAAAAAAAAATACATCTTTGAAGCTTAACGTACATCTTTTAATTACTATATCAAATATAGAAATAAAGATGTTTGATTTAAATAATGGCGGCTTATCACACGAATTAAGACATAATTATATATGTAAATAACTGCCTACAAAGCATGCAGCGAAGAAAATTTAAGATAAAGCACTCGTCAGGTGTTACTAGAAAATAAAAATATTGCACTGTGTTCTCTGAATTGCACATGTTGTTGTAAATGGATTTTCTCACTCTGTTGAATTTCTTAGTAACCTGTAAAAGAAAATAAATATCATGATTATAAAAGTCAGTCGTGGAGTGCTTTCTTAAAAAGTTTTCATTCTTATTACAAACTATCTAGAATTTTTTAAATCAACATGAAACGAAGACGCATTTGAAATACAATGTACGTTTCTAAAACCACATACCGATCAATGATCCCCTAAGACCAGATCGTCTAAAAGATCCTCCAAGATGACTCCTCAGTCGGTTTTCCCATCTATTTCCATGGAAGACATTGTCATAATTATTGTATGAACGGTATCCAAGAGCAGCTCTCCCTAAAGCACAAACACTCATTGTCAGATACAAACGTCAATATGAAACTCTGATTCAAATGTACATTAACATCAAAAGAATATTAACTTCATAATACAAACAGTAATAAAATGAGACAAACTAATATTAATTTGTGATCAAACTCTTTTATATCGAACCTCAAGGCCATGTTTGAGTTTTGGTTTTCAATCTAGCAGTCGCTTTGGGAGTAAATGTGCTGTTAATAATATTCGAAATGTAAAGAATACATATCACATTTAAGCAACTACAATAAGCAGAATTTAAAGGATGTACGATACTTGTCAGAATAAAAGGATCATTTTATTCATAACTCTGTTTTTGCAGATAAAAATATTTGTAAAAACGAAAGAGCAGAGAGTGGTTACAATTGTTATACTCACTATATCTTCGATGTCCAAAGCTTCCGCCGCCTAGACCAAGATCCCAACTGTTACCACGACCCAAGCCTCTACTACCAAGACTCCATCTGTCCAGTGATCCGAGTCCTCTTGAAGACCATCTGTTTAAGCCCCCTCTTTTGTAGGTATCATATTGACCAGCAGTCATTGCAATCATAGCAACGAGAACTATCGCTACAAGTTTGGCGTTCATTTTGTTTCTTTTTTTTTCTAAAAAAAAAGATGAAATAATGAAGTTCAATTTTAAAGTTTATTGAATTCGACCTGTTTTCAATATATGATCTTACTAACAATTCATTGTTATTGTTATAAGGACAAAAACCAGGAGATCAAAAGAAATATAATTCAAGGATGACGACTGGACCGTTACAATAGCGTAGAAATACAAACAAAAAAACAAAAAACAAAAACAAAAACAAACGTGCCTTTTAATAAGAGTGAATAAAGTTCTATTTGAACCGATCAAAATTTGATTCTAATTTCTTCAAAAGAAAAAAACAACATATCTAAAAACGTCATAACAACTTGATACTTTAGAAAGATGTAATTCTAAATATTTTTAATAATGAAAATAACTTGAGTATCTTCACCATGATAAAAGAAGTCTCGGTTCTTACCTTGATTAACTACTCGGCTTCAAGCTGAACTTTGTGAGAGACAAAATGGTTTATGAACTTACTGTGATCTTCAACCATAATTTATACAAAATTATAGAAGGAAATTTTTAAATCTAAAATTCCCTTTTTCTTGTTTTGTGGTGACGTATTTTTTCATAATTAACCAATCTCAAAAAGAAATGTCGCGTCACCTTTGTGTATTATTTATAACCTTAGTGCGGTTGTTGGCGAACTTTGATTGATAGATGACATACATGAGAGGAATACACTTACACAACAGCCTTGAACTTTTGTTTGAATATCTTGCCTTTCAAATGCAAATTCATAACAACTTTCTTCGTACACAAATGGGCGTAAAATCACTTTACTATCATTCGTGTTTGAGCAAATTTTCAAAATTAATAAAATTCTAATTATTAGTTTGCAAAACTTTAAATTTTTCATTCATGGATTTAGTACAACATATTCGGCATTTGTTGTTTGTGTTGTTACCGGTTTTTTTGCTTAGGATGTTGGCTGCTCTATTTTAGTACAACTCCTAACAAACGATGCTTTTTTTCAGTCTACATATGCAATACTTTCGCATAACAATAGTATTTTCTGTGTAACAATCTGTGTTTTGGAGAAAACCATACATTCAACTCTCGCTTGATTCAATTCTATTTAACCTAATCGAGATCGACGCCTCAAGTAAAGCGCCAATTTCACACATAATCTATACGTTTTTTATCTCAAAATTGCAAGAACCAAATGACAAACTAAGACTGGTTATGTGGTCTGTAAATGTTAAAAATAAAGGTGAATTTGGTGGGTTTTCGACATACAAGAATCATGCCTTGTTTAATTTTTACAAATACTGCTACTTAAGAATAACAAGGATTTCAAAGAGTCGGAGGTTTTTTAAGATCTTTCTTGTCAGAACAATATAAGAAGATTAAAGTTTGTTTTTGTTTGAAAAAATATATGTCTCCCCCGTCCTGCAGAAAATTTGAACTAACCAAGTAATTTAAAGTATTTTTGACAAAGTTCAAAGGTGTATATCTCGTACAAGAATTTGGGGATCAAAAATTCCTACTAATATGCACACCTATATACGATGTTCTCGCTACATACCACGTTTCGTAAAATTTGGTTTTAAGGTAATTTATGAGGATTTTTTTACAAACTTTTAAGTTCAAAGGGGCATAACTCCTACAAAATTAGGTGATCAATTTCCTGGTAACATGCACAATTACATATGATGTTCTTGCTACATACCACAATTCGTAAAATTTGGTTCAATATTTTCAGAAAAGTTGCGCTGAGAAGACAATTTATGAAGATTTTTAGCAAATTTCTAAGTTCAAAGGAGAATTATTCCTACAAAAATTAAGCGATCAAAGTTTTCTGGTAATATGCTCAACTAAATATGATGGTCTTGCTACATACCAAGTTTTGTAAAATTCGGTTCAGCAGCTTTAGAGGAGTTACGCTGTCAAACTTTTTGACGGACACACGGGCCCAAGGACACACGGACAGACAGACAAGCCAGAAACAATATGTCTCCCCACCCAAGTGGGGGAAGACATAAAAAAATAGATTGGTCAGTGTGCACGTTATTTTTAGATATAAGGTTTTGAAATTTTGGCGGGAAAAAGATTTCTCTATATTTTCCATCGGTTTTGTTTTAGTAGGTTACATATATCAAAACATCGATTTCAAAACTACTTTCCAAATAACATTTTTAAGTGTGTTTAATGAAATTATAAAAAGAATGGTTTGGGTCACTGGAGAAAAAATATTTATACTATGAAATTATAAGTAAATATATGGGAAAAAAATATGGAATTCAAGTCTGACAAAAATGTCTCAATACGACCAGCAATCATCTTAAAGATTTCGTAGAACTGTACTTATGTCAATTTACATGGCCTATATACATGTTGTAGCCATTCATTTTAAATAAAAGTTTTTTTTAGCGTGAAAGCGTAATCAAGGATATTAAGATTATAGCAGAATCAAAATATGTAACCCAGGGATAAAGGCCTAAGATTAGAATTTTAAAAAAATATAGATAAGTCATAAGGCGTTTGTCATTAGATACAGTTCCTGAATGGGTTAAAAGTCCCATTTACACGTAATGGTACACGTGGCAGTGGGAATGGGCTATGGGGTTATTTGGCAGTCAGGTATGGTTCATTGGGCAATGTGGTATAGGGAATAAGGCAATTGAAAATGGTGAAAATGGTTCTTAGATAACAACAAACACTTTAGCATTAATAGCTAATACAGAGAAAAAGACTGACACATTACAAAGAAACGTGCACGGAATTCTGCAATCTAAACACCTCAACAACACTTAACATTGGACGAAGTAAAAGACATATACATCTGTTTTGGATGTGTGTAGGTTTTTCAATGTCGACGTATTTTGATCTCCCTTTTTCGAGAATTATAAAACAAAATATTGGTTTAGTTTTTCACTGAGAAAAACAAAAATCTCATGCATGGAAATAGTTGTTATATCTTTTCAAAAACAAGTAAGCATTTACAACTTCTTAAATGACATTGATAAAAACTGTAGAAATATTGCAACTGAAATAATAATTTAATTTAGCCCTCAGTTCAGATATATCGTAAAAAGAGAATCATTTGATACTTTAAAGTGAACTGAAATACATTTAGATAAACTTAACAAACTTTATTGTGCTAATTTCGTTTTCCTTTATTTATTGAAAGTCACTTTTTAACCTTTGACGTCTTATTTTATTTGTTTTTGTACAAGGTTTACAAGTAGCTTAGAATTTGTAATATCTTCCTTTAAGTAAAGCGAGAAAGATACTTTTTTGTAATTAAAGAAAGCGAAATGATTGATATATTTCTCACCGGTAATGATAATATCATAATTAGTGCAATCAATCTTTTGTTTTCATCTGCGTCATTACAATAAGATATTTATAGAACAGAATTTTCCACATTTCCTTATATGTAAGTCTAAATATGAGTAAAGATTAAATGAAGTCAAGTATTTAATATAAAACCTGCTAACAGGCTACTGTCAGTAAATTATTATACAAGGTAAGAGGGAAATTGTTTGTCTTAACTATAAACAATGTTATCGCTATTTTGCTTAAAATTCCTTTGATCTTGCTATACGATAATTTTCAATCTCACGCCAGTCGAGGGAGAATGAAAATTATCGTATAGCATATAACTGCAGAGCATACGCGATGTCACGTAGCACTCCACCGAAAAATAGTCCCGAAAGGAACCTTTGCAGGGCTTATACAACTTACATATTTAGGTTTGGAAAACTGAAAATAAAAGAAAACCAATGCCTCACACTTCAGCAAAACAGCGATAAACAGATTATTTAATATTTTTTTCAACTCCCTGGAGTTTCTCATGCTTATCTATTCTTGCGTTGAATATAAAAAGTATTAAATAATATAATATTATATTTTACAAAATGCTAAATATTTGTTAACAACCAAGACAACGTTAATGAATTAAAAATGTTTGTGTTCATATGTGACGACAAATAAAATGATAAAATGATAAAATGTTAATTTTGGTTACAGTTGACATGCTTTCGTCGTAAACGTATCAATGATATCAGTTCTTATGATAAAAAAAGAGTGAGTTGCATGTGATTGTTCAGAAGACATTTTTATGCATAATACGTTAGTGTTGAAAGTACGGAGGGCCTTTAAAATATTATTATAGAAAAATATATAATATTGATTTTGCAAGTTAAATCTTTTGATTTGTTTAATATCATGCTAATTGCAGAAAATTAATGAATAGATAATCTAATTGCAGAACAATGAACACCAAAATTGTCATCTTAGTCGGTTTGGTTGCGATAGCAGCAGGCCAATACTATCCATACAACAACAAACGTTCATGGGGGTTGAATTCTGGTAGACTTTTTAGAATCGTTAGATATATTAGATGGATTGGGACGCATTGGACGTCACCATCTTGGACTTCCTCATTCAAGATGATACAGTAAGTTCAATTACAAAAAAATATATAACTTTCAACCGGGTTTTAACAAAGCAACAAAAAATACAATACTTTAACCCCTCTGCATTTTCCACCTTGTCCGAAGAATTTCTGGCCCTTGTGTGTATTGTTTTGTTTACACTTTCAGTTTTTACGTTTATGTTACTTGAAAGAGTAATCAAGGGAACCAAGGTTATAGCGGTAATCAAAAGAATGTAATCCTGGGACAAAGACCAGACATGGAAAACAGACATTCACAACAAAGAACACAAAGTTACTAAAATCATACATACAAAGCAACAAAAGCAAACGAGCAACTCGGACTCCACTGAAAACTGGGAGCTTGGACCAGGTGCACCGGTAGGGCAAGCGTCCTCTGCTTTTCTAGAAACACCCACTATTAGGGCAACTATTGTGATTTACCTGTGTATAATGTTGTTTTGGGGGCCAGCTGCAGCCTTGCCTGTGGTGTTATATTATATCACTGTTTTTTTTTGTAATTTTAGTCCAAAGCACCACTTTTTGTGTTCTTTTTCAAACTTCCATGCGTTCATTTTTAACACACTTTATTTGGAGATATTTTATGTCTTAAAAGTTATATTTGTAGTGAAAGAGGTACAATGCAATTATCGAATAAACAAAACACATTCGTATTAATGTATCTTCTTTTAATGGTAACACGACAACTAATTTTCAGGAAGAGCAGCAGTTGGATATGGCCCCTACGACCTATACAATCAATATGACAACTTGAGTGTCTTAGGTGGCAGAATGGTTGGTAGATTGGGAGGCCGTGTTGGTAGGTTGGGACTGTCAAACACTTGGGATGGTAGGTATTTGTGTAAATATCTTATGATATATTTATATATAAACACTAGTAATATTTGGTTATTTTTGAGAACGTACGTCTTCAATGGAACTGTATTTGTATTACAGTAAACATATTTGATGTTTTTGCATTGATAGTGACTGATCTTCATCGTCTAATATCTCGTATTTATAATGCAACTTTAATTTTTGGAGGCAAAACTATGTCTACTATTTCAATTCATAATTTAACGTCACACTGACTGTGTCGTCCACTTTCAAAATAAATCAACTAAAAGTGAAATGAATCTGAACTCAGTTTTATGACTCGCTTTGATGTTTTCTAATGTTTCGAACAGAAAATGTTGTTTTAATATGTGTTTTAATTTATATAGAAGAAATCATTTTACTGTAATGTATTTCATTTGAATGGTATACAAATGTCGTATGGTTCATATACTATAGCACTTTTTCCGTTCTTTCAGCTCTTCAGACAGTAACACTATCTCTATACATTGAATGTTTTAAGACAAAACTGATTAACATTTCCTTTTATTGATTTTGCAGCTAGATATTGATCAGCACACATAGAAAACTAATGAAGAAGGGTCGACTCAGACTTATCCATTGTGCAATACTTTAATCATCTATATAACATGTGCCAATTGAAGAAGATATGTTGAGTCCAGTGCAATGGACACCATTATAAATATTTTGTACTTTTTTTATAAAAGAGTTTTATTGAATAAAAAATATAAATTAGTTTTGTGGGTTTTTTTCGAAAATGACCCGTGGATTTGTTCTTTAAACATATTTAGGTAGAAATAATTAGTTAGAAGAAAAGGACTGATTAACATCAGGATCTATCATTTTGTTTAGTTTTTGAACGAGGTGATGAAAATTTAGAATAGGTTTATTCCAAAGATACACGAATATTTCCATTAGACCAATTATTCTATTTTACATAGATTTCATAGGTTGAATCGTATAAACTTTCCTTTTACACTAACTACCATACCCTTTTCCCATCACTCCTCTCAAAACAAACATAATTCAGTTTCTTTTTTTATCCTTATAATATAGAATCCAACATGGGACACACTTGAGTGTGATGCATTTTCTTAGTGTGGTAATCTTCGGTAACATCCTATAGGACAGGCATCATTATTATAAGATTTCCATATTAAAATGTCTATAAGAATCAGCCTGACAACTGCTCAAATAATATTCCTAAACCATCAGTCATTATTTCATTGCAGCCTACGAAAAATATGTTTATTCTCGAATAGATGCATCTAACGCTCATGATTTTTGTTTACAAAATCACTGGACAAAAGAACTGAAGTCAAGTCTGGCAATTTAACTTATCAAACTTTAACGAGTATATCAATAACATGTCTATGACACAAGTTTTGTACAGTTAAAGGGATCGGCGCACTTGATAGTCTCAAAAACGTACACCTTTTGACTTGCCCATTAAAAATACGCTTACCAGTTTTTTTTCTCTAAATTGTGCACCTTTCTTGGGGCATTAAAAAGTGTGAAAAGTCGTTGAATATTGTATATTTTGATTGACAAACATAATTATTTCATTCTCAGGACTATGTGGTAGCAAACAAAATATCAACAAGACACAAGCAAATTACCGCTACGGACTTACAAATACGATATTCTTTGTAAAAAATCCTTAGTCAATCCTCTAGGAAGTTGTCAAATATGAATCGTATGTCCGCACTAGACTTCTTACAGTTAGGCTGCTGGAACAGGATTATGTTGCTACAAGCTTGAAATCATCACTTCAGAATTTTTATGGTCTTCATCATCAACTCGTTGATCGTCACAGTGTATCCATCTGCACCATAGAAACTGATTTGTTCAACGTGTCATAGTTTTCCTTTTCTCTTTAGTCTACCCTAAACTTGACTCTTTTATGAGCAATTCGGCGGATGTATCTAGAAAAGCAGAGGCTGCTTACCCTACCGGTGCATCTTGTCAATGCTCCCAGTTTTAAGTCCGAGTTGCTCATTTACGTTTATTACTTTGTATGTATTTTTAGGTTATTTTGTGTTCTTTGTTGTAATTATCTGCCTTGTCTCTGTTCTCTGTCCATGGATTACATTTTATTTACTTCCGCTAGAATCTTGGTTCCATTAAATACTCCTTTAGACATATCATATTGTGCTCGACGAAGCTTTTTATTCATGTTCATTATGATAACTGTTGTTGGTTCTGCTTCTAGAAATTTAATTATATTAGTTAAAAAAAAACATGGTTCAAAAATGAAATTCTACAAAAAAGCCATTATGCCAACGATGACAAAAAAGACAATCTTTTAGGTGAAGACAAGTTTAAAATTCTTGACATGACAGTTTTATTGTCATATAGTCGTAGGTATTAATTCGAAAAAGGAAGGTACATTCAAAAGAGGAATTTATTTAAATTTCTTTATTAACTTATTAAAAATTGTAAAATTTTGCTACTTTCCTACTTAAGATCACCTATTAGTTACCCCAGAAAATGTATATGTGGATCATCTCTTTTTCCTGTTTTCAATTAAGTAGAACGTTTGATTTTGAACTTAAATAGTGTGTCGAAAAATTTTCGTCAATTTTTTTATCACTTTAATTCGTAAATTTGGAGAAATGTTCTTCTTTACATACGGGGCGAGAAAATCAATGAGCAAACCTAAACTTTCCAATGTACGGTGCATAATCAAAGGACCCCAAGTGTCATTTGTTTTCATTTGTTTTGTTACCTTTTTCGTTTTAGCTATTTTTCCTTTGTACCGTGTGTAACCTGTTTTATTTTATTTATTTTTTTTTGTTTGTTTATTGTTTTTTTTTTGCATCGGCGAAATTACACTACTCACTACTTTACTGGTCTCGAAAAGGTGTTAGAAATCCAACATAGACAGCTTTGAAAGTGTCAATTCAACAGAATTTGAATGGAAATGATTGTATAATTTATTTTGAACACAATGGTGGTAAAATAATGCAACTACATATAAGAGTACTGAGTTGTGCTAATCAACAGTTCTAGGAAATCCTCACACCAAAAGGCTGACTGCAGCTGGCTCAAAATCATTATTTTACACACGTACAGCGAATTTGCACCCATATACTCTTTAAAATCTGGCCACTCAGTTTTGATTTCAGACATCAGAAAAAAGAACTACAGATTTTTAGTATTCAATTTGATTGATCTGGCCACTGCCGAAAAAATATTACATGATTAAATACACCTCAAATGAGTTCAAAAAAGTCAGAGTCCCATGTTTCAAAGGAAATTAATTGTACTCTTAGTAGTCATTGTCTTCTTTTGATATAATGGCCAACATCTGGTAAGCTGCCTTACTGGTAAAATTGACAATTAGAAAAAATGGATTACATCGAAGGTATTTCAATCTATGTCTATAACAAAGTTATAATCTCCTGCCTTTTGCCAAGTTAAATTAGGCCGTTAATTTTAAGGTGATCATTCTATAATAAGACCAAACCTTTTTCCCCGTGGGTGCTACTTTACATGCCTTAACCGTAAAATAATTTTTACTTGTTACATTTTACATGCGATAGACGTGTGAATTATTCGCTAACTGATTGCAGTGTTTTGTTTTGTTTTGTTTTTGTTCTTTTTGGTTTGGTTTTGGTTTGTACTGCTTTGTTTTTGATTTTTTGTTATTGTTTTTATTTGTTCTAAGAAAAACTGAAATTCTACCAAGCACACAAAACAATCAATTGACATTTTTATATTGATTTTTTTCTAGTTGCAAGTCGCGTTTATGGTTGAATAGATTATAGGTGGTCATAGGTATAGAAAATATATGCATACATTTCTTAATCAGCAAAGGTTTCTGTTAGCGCAGGCAAATCTTTGAGCCTGAGAAGTTCGGTGACTAATAATTTGAGTCAGATTGAATCTTTATCCGTATTATACTTCTAATTTATAAGGAAATATCTCAGATCCCTGTCACTTGTTCCTTCACATTGACACAATGTAGGTGACGTGGGTCAGCAATCAAAAATGAAATGTCGCGTCAACTTTGTATAACAGTAATTACCTTTATGTGGCTGTTGGTGTATTTTGATCGATAGAAGAGATGAATACACTGTAACATTAACCTTGGTCCAATGCTGGGACATAGGACATTAATCAAACATTCTCTGTTACGTGTACTTTCTTACTCAATATACAATGTAATGCAAAAGATAAAACTCATTGGTAAACATGTTCATGAAACATGTCTGGCCCGTACATCTTTTGGGAGTAGGTAATTTCATGTTTGGAAAATTGTTCAGTTACCAAGGTTCAATTGTTGATATGGCATTATTCAATACGCAGTTAAAATGCAATAGACAAATATATTAATACTAGAAACAATGCAGTTGTCGAATAAGAATTAACTAGGTCTGTTCATCTTCAAACTTGATAGAAACCCTTTTTTGTTTGTTTTTGTTTGTTATAAGCGCATTTCTTAATACTTTTTTTTTATCTGATTTCATTTTTTATTTGAATTCATACCAAAAGGTACATTTGTTTAAATTTAATAAATATTTTCACTTTTTCATCGTTCTTTAAATCTGAAAATGAAAATAACTCTTCTTTCAAATAAACATACTTTCGACATGAGCATAAATGCAACAAATCATGATATAGAGAAAAAAATGAAGTGAAACTTTAACATATGTTAAAATACCTATGTTAAATGTTAAGATAAAGACATTGAGGCTTCATTCTTTGAACTGCACATGGTTTAACCTCTTGTTGATGGATTTGGTTTCATATTTCGACAGTTATGGTTTTGAGTACATCTTTTATACAATTAATATTCGGATTAATATATTTCATTCCAATGCTACTGATGAGAGGTTACTTCTAAAACATGTGTACAGCATATCGAAATTTTCAATACTATAACAAGAGTGGACATGATGAATATTTCAAGAGACAAAAACTCCACCGTAATGGAAAATAATTAATATGATGGTAATTTTATATAACATGCATACAAACTGAAACATTTCATGGACTGGATCACCATTGGTAGGATACATGTAGACTGAATGGATATAGTGGAGTCCGCGTTATTCTACCTTTTGTGTCTTTTAAATTATTTTGAATCGTTTGATTGTTTTTTCTTTTTCTTTTTTTTAGAAAAACGGCCCAACAATTGTTATAATATAACCTTTTGGTTTTGTTTTTTTGTTTTTTGTCAAATTAAACCAAATACAAATAAAGCAAACTTATCTTCAAAGTTTGCAGTTAATTGTTATAAGTCTCTTGTCTTAAACGTTTAAAGCCTTTGAATTTTGTTTATTAATTAAATAAAAAGAAAGAAAAAAGAAAAGACCATGAAGTTAAGTAACAATTTAGAATACATTGAATGATATTTATTGTAATGACATACAAAAAATGTTATTAATCTTATTTGTTTTACCTACTTCATTACAGGAAGCTAATTATAGAACCCAGTTTTCTGAATTTCCGTATGTGATACTAGATAAATATGAATATGGGATGTTACTATCAAACAAAAGCTCTGCACCTACTTGCAAACTCCTCTCAATTCACTCAAAAGGTAAGAAAACAGGTCGCATTTTTATTTTCTGATTTTACAGGGATCGTTGCACAGGAATCGTTATACAGAGGTCGTTGTTTGTTACGTGATAAATCAATGACATTTTTCAATTTATTTTCCACAGTTTTGATTTCAGACATCAGAACTACAGATTTTTAGTATTCAATTTTATTGATTCGATTTCGTATGAGTAAAAGCTACACTAGTGAAAAGGTCAAAAACTAACGTGTCTATTTAGAAAGTACGACAAGTATGGACAAAAGTGAAAATAAAAAATAAGTATAAGAACAAAATGAAATCAAAGACAAAAGATAATTTTGTTTTCGTCCAGAGTTGTTTTTGCTTTTCACCCCATAGTCAGTATTCTGATATAATACAAATGTACGTTTCTTCGAGATAAATGTCCCCAGAACGATGTAAATATTCCTAATATACCAACAACTATTGTTAACATGGTTTGGTTTAAATCTTAAAGCGTGATTTTTCGTCGGATATCTAAACTGCATCTTGAAGAACATATTGAGAAATTAAAATATTGCTATTTATACTTAGTTTAATTGGAAAATTCAGAAGATTGTCAATCGTCTCTATTACTTATATTTTACTCTGAGTAAATGTACCTAACAGCAAACCTAACAAGTATCTGGAATGAGGTTTTAGATTGATAAACTCGTATTTTGACCGGATGGTAGAATAAAAACTATTGGACTGTTAAGAAGTAAGCAAAATTCATAATAAAACAAAAAAAGCAATGAACATACAGATTGGTGCTGTTATCTTAGTCGCTTATTTGCTTTTATTACTTTGTATCTATGATTTTAGTTATTTCATGTTCTTTGTCGAGGATGCTTTTTTCTATGTCTGGTCTTTGTCCCTGGATTGCATTCTTTTGATTATAGCTATAACCTTGGTTTCTTTGATTATTCTTTCAATAAACCCGTCGACTACGCCTCCAGTATGTCAAAAAACATATTATCATTTTCGTAATAATCGAATTTTTTTTTTGGGTTAATTTCCAAAATATAATATATATTTACTGTTTGTGTTTTATCTTTTACAGTGTGAAATGACGACATCCCCTGTGTCAAAACTGTACTGCATCAGTGAAAAACAACACTTAACGGTTGCAAAATCGTGGTGCCCGGAATGTGACGAATACTTATGCATTAACTGCAACACACATCACAAGTTTTCAAAAGCAACACAAAAAAACACAAATTGTTAGAAACTCCATTTTTAGATGATTTACCCAAGTTCACTTTTTGTATGATAACCAAATGTGAAAAACATGAAGAAGCATAGTAAGTATCACTGCAAAATCCGTGATTTTCCATTCTGTGTAAGCTGTGCTCCAGGACAAAAGTTATGTTGCGACTTTACGATGCTCTGGAAAATGACGGACATAACAACTTCACAGTATATCACGGAACTAGAAGCAACTTTAACTTGCTTGCAAAGCACGATCCATAAAGTTGTTGAGTCCAAGTTGGTTAATTTACACACATTAACCGAACAGTACCGCGCAATTCAAGTATAAATCAAGGAATTTCGAGACAAAATTAATTAAATGGAGAAGAAAGTTTTGAATGAATTAGAAGGTGTGTACAAAAAAACAACACTGCAGAATAGAAAAGCTGTTAGCAACACTAGAATCACACAAGAAATAGGTTGACAGTATCTTAACTTATGAGTGACTTATATTCAAATCTTCTTTGCCATGCAAAAAATTCTTGCAGAAATGAAAAATGAAGATAATGATATAGAATTAATCACAAAAAGCAAAGATGTCTCCGAAACCCACATGTCGTTCCAATCGTATCAGTCATATATCAATGGAAGCATCGTTGAATCAATAGGGGCTATAGGGTGATCGAGAAACCAGTAAAGATAACTCTTCATAAACCTAAAACTAAAGAAGACCAGATTTTAGTGCCCTCTATCAACGAACCTACTGTTGTTGAAGGGTATGGAGATTGATCTATCAGGTTCTGTTTCGAATACGAAGATAAATGGCTGTGTTTTTCAAGATCGATGACTTGCTTTTACTGGGTATAATAGTAGAAACAACTGCATCATTGTGCTAGATCAACTTTGCGGTCTCAAAACGAAACTAGAACTTGACATTTGTCAAGATACAATCATTTCTGTTAAAAATGAAATTACTGAATCATCTTTCTCTGTAAAAGTTGTAAAAAAATTAATCTCTTAAACGAGAGACCACTGATTTCAGTGAGATTTGAAACTCCGGGCGATGACTTGGTTGTAGCCGGGGAAAGAATCATTGTTCACGTACGCGACAAGAACAACAAAAGATGTGATCAATCTCTAAACATCATCGGTACCATTCTGGTTTCAGTAAATAAATCACCTTACATCGGGTATTTAAATAATAAAATATTTGTTCCTCGATGAAAAGAGAATTCCGTGTACTACTACAAAATGGAAGAAGATATGAAATGGTAGTGTCAAAACGAAAATTTAAAGTCTCCACATAGCATTGTTATTGTTAAACATGACTTTTTAGTTGTGACAGGCCGCGGATCAAGCAATATATTAGCCATATCAAAGTGTGGTAGCATCAAACGGGAAATCTTTGAACAAAATGATTGAATATCCTACGGCAATAACTTTGAATTTGAACAAAAATAGACTTTATTTCATCAAATGAATTATTAAAAGTTCTTGTGTGTGATATAATGATATAATTTTATTTTCATGATAATTCATTCCAATGTATTTGCTCTTTGGAGATAATCCACATTGAAAATCCAACAGCTTTTTAAGTGTCATGTACAGAGTTATCGCCTTAATTTTAAACTCTACAGTACATTCTATATAATATTTATCTCATAAGAACAAGGATTATATGAAAAGCCACATAATAATTTCTGTTTACTATAACATTTTAAACAAAATTTCAAAAATAAAAATGTGTAGGCTTTCCAACCATGAATCACAATGTGCATGATTCTTATCTGGAGTGGTACTTAAAACAACGAGTGACATTAAAACTGCAATATATCATTCTGTTGGTTCTCCCCTGGTAGGTTTAATGGACTATGGCTTCACTGTATATTTTTTTTGGCAATCAAACCGACACATATATTGATATGACCCCCATCTTCATGAACTAAAGTCATACCTTGTTTAGTCGAAGTCGAATGGACCAGGCAAAAATGTTTGAGTCATCCGAGGTTCGGATCATCCGAGGCCGAGTTTAACCCGAAAATGATTGATGATTCCAAATCTATCACATAAATTCACTTACCAGAGTTCTTCGATCCGATCGTGATGTTTTATGCAACGTATTGGAAGACAATTTTAGTGTGTTGTGTACAAAAATGTTTCAATGAGGTTTTAAATGCTGAGCGACATTAACAGGTAAAAGTACTTTTTTTTATTTTTTTATCCGGAATTTCATACGGAAATTATTCCGTCAACGCGCTGAAAATAATAATAATAATACATGTACTTGCTATTCAAAACTTATTTTCTTTATATTGGACCATGTATACTTACCTCTGTGAGAGCTAACCATTGACCACTCGGGAAAAAAATCAAGCTTTATGTACATGCAATCGATTATACTGTTTTTAAAATTGATTTTGGTCGACTAAAGTTCAAGTTATAACCTGATATTTTACATATTTAGCCCCGCAAAACTAATATAATCGCTCTTTTGGTTTACTCAATCATATCAAAGTTTTAAATCCTATACATGCTAATTTCACATTAAAAGACTAGGTAAAGTTCTAGAAGAGAGTATATCCACTATTTTATACATTTGTGTAATATGTTCACAATATGATTAAGTAACAGTGATATTTAAATCCATATATACAGTGGCCCATAAATGGTCATACATTGCGTTCTTAGACGAAACGTACATTTTATGTGAACATTTTTTAACGTTTCAAATAAATTCATTTGACAAAAGTTTGGCATTAAAGTAATACCTTTTCAATCGTCGTTGCAAACAAACAAAAAAAAAAAAAATAAAACCGTGCAATCGGACGTTAAACTAAAATTTGGATAATTGAGATGATCTATTGAGCATTTGATACAAATGTAATCATATAGTGTGAATAATGACGAAAGGAATGTCTGATACACATGCGAGGTTTATGACATCTTATGGAGAAAGAGCAAACTAAATTTTGCTTTGCCTACATTTGGTTTTCGTGAATGATTGAAAATATATGTGTTTGTACCACTAGAGGCAGGAAAACTAAAAAAAAGTGATCAATTTTATTAGTAAGTATAATCTTTATTCATTTTAGAATTTATTTCATATCACACAGTCGACCGCTATCGTAATTTAAAAATAAAAAGCTTTAGAAAAACAGTGAATAGTGTTTATACAGTCAAATTGCGCTAGGTGTTAGACGCTGTGTATGTGTGTTTATCATTCCTTTTTAGATTATTTTAATTACTTGTATTCAGTAGTAGTCGGTATGAAGAGGGGATACATGCATGTCAAAGTGTCACAAAATTTACTTTCATTTCCTCAAAACAGTTACACGCCGTATTTGTAGCAAATACAGTCGATCCTCGATGTGCCGAACTCGGAACAGTTCGTCAAAACTCCCCTTACTCTGATACAAGTTTACCTCTAATGACTCGAAATCGAATGAATTAAAACCTAGGATAACTCGAGGTTTTCAATCAGTTCCCTCGGTGTCTTCAAGGTTAATTCACCCTGATGGAAGGAAGTCAACTAATTAGTAATAAAACTAAACTTTATCACAAATCATGGCCTAAGCTTGTTATCATAACTTTGAGCGTGCATTATGTAATCACAAATTGACACCTTTTTATGATTTTAGTTGTATATTAATACAAAACAGATTGTGTGGTTAAAGAAATGAATTTGATTTAATCACACTTTGGAAATTACACTAACAGTGATATCGGATATTTTAATGATCATTAAAAAGGACTGATACTCAATTTGTTGAAATGACATCCGAACATTTATTAACTGCATGTCAAACAGACGTTAACAACTAAATTTAATCTTGAATGTTATCATAATAATAAAAGACACGTGATTTGATGAAACTCTGATTTCCTTGAAATTTTCAAAGCAACATCTTGTGTACTAAAACATTTGGGATAAAAAAAATTAAAAAATAAAATGTTCCCTGTCAATGTCGCTAAGCATTTAAAACCTTGTTGATACAAATTTGTATACAACACACTAAAATTGTCTTCCGATACGTTGCATCGTTAAAGACACTAAAATACAAAAAAAAACTGTTGGATTTTCAATATGGATTATCAACTGTTATTACATTGTACACAAGAACTTTTGATGATTCATTTGATGAAATAAGAAGTCTACTTTTGTTCAAATTCAACGTTATTGCCGTAGGATATTAAATCATATCGTTCAAATTCAAGATTTTCCATTTGATACTACCATCATTTGATATGGCTAATGTATTGCTTGATCCGCGGCTTGTCACAACTAAAAAGTCATGTTTAACAATAGCAATGTCATGTGAAGATTTTAAATTCTCGTCTTGACATTTCCATATCATATCTCCTTCCATGTTGTAACAGTACACGGAATCCACAGGTTCCATCGAGGAACAAATATTTTATTATTTAAATACCCGAAGTAAGGTGCTTCATGCACTTAAACCGGAATGGTACCGATGATGTTTAGAGATTGATGTTTTTGTTGTTCTTGTCGCGTACGTGAACAATGATTCTTTCCCCGGCTACTACTAAAGCATAGCATGGAGTTTCAAATCTCACTGAATTCATTGTTCGTTCATTTAAAAGATTAATTATTTTTACAACTTTTGCAGATGATACGATAATTGTATTTTTAACAGAAACGATTTTTGTTGGACAAATGTCAAGTTTTAGTTTCTTTTGGAAGAGTAATCAAGGGAATGAAAGGTTATAGCGGTAATCAATAGAATGCAATCCAGGGACAAAGACTAGACATGGAAAACGGACATACACAACAAAGAACATAAAGTAACTAAAATCATACATACAAAGTAACAAAAGCAAATGAGCAACTCGCACTCCACTTAAAACTGGGAGCATGGACCAGGTGCACCGGTAGGGTAAACGTCCACTGCTTTTCTAGAAACACCCGCCGAGTTGCTCATAAAAAGTCAAGTCCGGGGTAGAAAAACGAGGAAAGGAAAACTATGCCCCGTTGAATACATCAGTTTTCATGGTGCAGATGCATACACCATAACGATCCACAAGTTCATGATGACGACCATAAAACTTCTGTAGTGATGACTTGTAGTATCTTGTAGCAACATAACCCTGTTCTAGAAGCCTTTTTGTTAGAGTTCCAGCGCGATACAAAAAGTCTGCGTAGTTTTGGCAAGCTCTGGCATAACGTATGAGTTGTGATATGAACACTCCATACGCAGGTGCTGAAGCGATGTTGCCACAGATGAAAGGAAAGTTGACAATTACACGTTTTGCTTTGTTTTTCAGCAAAATATGAAATGCACTATAAAGTTAAGCCGTCAGTCGTGCTTGTCAGTATCATAGTTATCTAACTCAATTTTACATTTTAAGACCAACCAGTGTATAATTTCTAACGGCAATCAAAGTTACTGCATATAGCGTTTTATGCCCTACAATAAGAACATTGGCATATGGACACTGGTGTATCTGAGAACGGCAGTGTGAAAAAACGGAAGTCTAAAAGCGTCAATTAAACTGAAAAAGAAATGCGTTGTAACTATTTTATTCAAATATTTTTCGATATTACGCAACTTTAGCTACAATGTCATATTTTATTTCGGTTTTATGGTATCTACCGTTTGCCTATAGGGGGGTCTGTATTGTATTTAAACCATTTTATGATGTTTATTATTCGTCTAATTTTGATGATTCTTTTACAGTAGGTAATTAAGTAAGTAAATCATCTATTGTAGTGACATGTGTACTGTACACGTGTGCTCAAAAACAAAAATTAACACTTAACTTATTTTAACACCAGTCCCATTGGACCTACAAGTATAAGTTGAAACGTAATTTTAATCACTTGATAGTCCCAAGTTACGTATTCTAATAGATATAAGTGAAAATCAGTTTTACCGAATCGAATTTCAAACGAAACAAGATAGCAGGAAGAAAATATAGAAAGCAAGAATTAAAGATGTTGCATGTATATTCACGATTATACATCAAAAGGCGTCGTTGTTCCGTTGCATTAAAATGCACTTGGATTGTTTTCGAGAATAGTTTGGAGATAAATACTTCATTCAAACGTTCAAAGTTGTCAAGGCTCGAAATCTCATCATCAACAAGAATGTCACTAAAATGAAAAAAAATGAAACGACACTCATCCAAATCGTAACAGATTCTACATGGCCTTTCTAGTTGTTGTTCACCAACATATCTTATAATCTAGACGTTTATTTTATATCAGTCGGCTTCAACTGGAAAGGCGTAACTATGGAGTTTTAACAAAAAAGCTAGGGACAAGATTTGGAAACTTTAACCAGGACAGCCGATGGTTGTCCCGTCTAGAGACTATGAAGAGAGTGCAAAGTGAAATAATAGCGGCAGTTGTGGACGATTTGAGAGAAATGGCACGAAGGGCCTACAAAGATTCCGACCCTAGAACACAAGAGGTGCTGGCATTAAATCAGCTGTACAAACCAGTCTATCCCGATCTTAAATACCAATGCAAGGATTGTAAAACTTTAACTGAAGCTGTAGAAGTATTAGAAAGTTACGAAGTTATAATGGCCGACTCCATGGACAACAGAAAACCTGTCAGAATGCTAACCAAAGGAAATTCTGAGGAGGATTGTGAAACTGTACAAGCATTAGGAAGACAAATGGCTAGTCTAGAAACATATGAAACTTACCAGTGAAACAGTAGAAAACAAAGTCCAAATGTATGCAACAATCAGGCTATACATGTGATAAGAAAACCAATGAATAGAAAAAAACAAAGGACTATGTAACATCTGCAGGAGCCTAAATCACTACTTCATTATAAACTATTTACTGCTAATGGAAAGCCAATAAAACTGTATGGAAGCTTAATAGAGACAATATCATTTGTGGAAATAGACTTTCCTGTGGAAATTTTGTTGGATATATTCAACAAGACGTCATACTTGGGTTTCACTAACCACTTCCGGGTCAAATGGCCACCCGCTATGTACTACCAAAAACACACTGAACCTAGACATATGCATTGTAAGTGCATTATTTGTGTGTATTATGATTAAAAGTAGTCAATAAAGCTAAGAATGTGTACTTTAAAATCATATATGTAATTAATTACAAAAGTGTATGAATATTGTTTACATGTGTGAGTAATTTGCCTCCATGCTGTCAGTTAGCAGAACAGGTAAAAATGTGGATTTTCAGTATTATTTATTCAAGTAAATTTTGTGAAGAATTTCTACTATCATCGTACCATTAGCATAATGATGTTGGAAGCCTTAATTTCCAAGCTTCGCAACGGTATGCAACTTTAAGATGTCATTTGTCCTGGGAATTCACAGTGAGACTTTGAAAATTACTTTTTAACATGTAAAGTAATGGAAACGTTAGAAGTGGTTAGTGAGACCTTGGACAAGATTTTCCTTTAAAGCATATGAAATAGATAACAAGAAACAAGAAATTATCTCAGCACATACTGTCACCGTACCACCCAGGTAAAAAATGATATAGAACTCAACATAGAATACGCAGGATATCTGGCTGACTACGGACTATTGGAACACAATCAAGATATAGATAAGGATACGGAAACATCTCTGACAACAGGAGTTGTAAATCCACACCAACCAGTAGTTCATGAATAAATGGTCAATATTAGGAACTAGTCACTATACACGTTCAGACATACATAGGAAAATGTGAATCTTACTATGAAATAGAACAGCCCATACACGTACAATGCAATCGGATATCAGAGGAACCTTAAAACCTTATTTGTGGGGATCTACTTTAATAATCTTTCAACCAGGAGCACTCTTTTAAATAAAACTGAGAAACGGAAAGTTAGAAAATTGCTGATAAACTATCAAGACGTTTTCCCCAAGTCAACTGACGACCTAGGAAGGACTGATAGGGTTTTACATAAAATCAACACACGGAACACAATCACAATTCATCAAGGATATCTTAGGGAAAGAAAGAGATAGACAAGGAGGAAATACAAAAGATGCTGAAAAGAGATTGAGCCATCAAAAAGTTCATGGGCCAGCCCTATTGAACTTGTCAGGAAAAAAGATGGCAGTACACATTTCTGCATAAACTATAGGGAAATGAATAAGGTAGTTATAAAGGACACCAACCCCCTACCGAGAACAGATAAATATTTGCACTCATTAGCAGGAGGAAAATGGTTTTCGTGTCTTGACCTCAATCATGGGTTCTTTCAAGTTGCGCTTCATCCGGATAGTCGCGAAGCCACAACATTTGTCACCAGCCAAGGACTGTATCAGTTTAAGGTGACTCTATTTTGATTGGTGAACAGTCTACTTTCGAAAGGCTCATGGAGAAAGTCTTACGAGGATTACAATGGTCATATTGATGACATTATTTTCGAAGGATCGACTGTGGAGGAAAGCTTGGACATGTATTCAGTAGGTTAAAGGAAGCAAATCTGAAGCTAAAACTATCCAAATGCATCTTATTCCAAAAGTCATATAGATTATAGGGCTTATCGTTTCAGGGGGAGGAAGGAATTTCAACCGATAGTCAAATTGAAGCTGTTGAAAACTGGCCAATACCTCGGAATGTAAAGGGTATCAAAAGCCTTCTAGGACTCGTATTACCGTAAATTCACCAAAGGATATGAAGAAACCGCCCGTCCTTTGCACCAAGCTTGCAAGTAAGGGCCTAATTCACATGGACTGAGGCTTGCTATGAATTCTTAATCCAACTAAAGCAGTGTTTGACTTGTTCATCAATACTTATCTATCCTATACCAGGGAAACAGTTCAAACTGGACACCGACGCCAGCAATTTTGCTGTGGGAGCTGTACTATCAGGAAGTGGATGAAAATGAACACGTTATTGCTTACATGAGCAAAGCCTTCACAAACACGAATTTTGTTATTGCACCACCAGAAAGGAATTACTTGCTGTTGTTACAGCTTTGAAGAACTTTCATCCTTAGATTTATGGAAAAAAAAGGTAATTTTAAGGACCGATGATGCAACAGTGAGCTGGATGACTAATCTCAAAAACACAACTGGAGAAGTAGTAGATGGTAAAAACAGCTAAAATCTTCCGATCTGGATCTGATCATCTTCAAGGACGGAGCCATGGAAACGCAGATGCTTTGAGTAGGAGTGTAAAGCATGCAAAAGGCAACAGGACCAGGAGGATAAAAGATACTTTAGAAGAAAGAGCTATGCTCTTAGTCAAGAAGAAAACAAGGACCAGGAAATGGAACAAAGATTGGACCAGAATGACATAAAACAAACAGAGGTACCTAGTGGAGAAGTAAGAGAAATCACTAGAAGTAAATACACTAAGGATATGTCTATCTAACACAATGATTTTTTTTCTGACAGAATGGGCTTCTCAGAATCTTAGAACTTCACAGATAGCAGACTTATATAGGACCACTATTGCTTGCTAAGGAGGAAAACTAGTCATGTCCTACATGGGAAACAGTATCAAGTGGATCATCAAGCTTGAAAACTTACTGGTCACAATGGGATATACTAGAGGAATAGAAAGGGTTGCTATACAGGAAAAGGAAACTGCAGCAATAGCAATACAGTCTAAAGAGTACTGGTAGTCAACCATTGATGGAATTTACTTGACGTCAGAGAGAAAAGTTGTTTAACTTTAACTCAGAATGTGACGACTCTATTCGCTACACTGCTCCATCGGATCAAATTGATACAGGGAAGATAAAGTGAACGTACAGAAAGGTCTGAAAAATTCCCAACGATGTTAGAACTGTCAAATTTGCGATGCAAATTTTTGAACGTTTTCTCCGCGGGACTCGAACTTGTACCGCTGTGACATCTATGGCAACACCGTCTGCACAAAGTCCAGCGCATTAGACCACTCGGCCAGCTAGGCTATATAAAAATATAGCTTTCGCTGGCCGGATCATTCCTCCTCGTAGGATTAATCTAGGGCTGTAACTTAGTACACGATGTATGGTAGTACGGGACAGTTCATTTAGGTTTTATTATGTAGGATAGAGGATCAAATTAATGATGCATGTCACAACGAATCAATATTATACAAACGTCTCAGAATGTGACGACTCTATTCGCTACGCCCCGTGCAGGTCCGGGTGTTAAAAGAATAGGCCTGCAGCAGCGCTAAGCTTGTCGTATAAGGCGACTAAATAGTGCTCAGAAACCTAGCCGGGGGCTAGGCGCTCTGCCCACAGAGCAACTGGGATGTGTGCCCCAGGTGGTGGAATGGGGTACCCCTGGCGTGTTACATTCTGGGGTTGTCAGGCTATAATACGGAAAACCTGACCGCAAACCATAGTGGTGCACCGTGTTGGGAAAGATGCCACGTTCTTCGCACGTTAAAGAACCCTGCTGTCCTATTCGATAGGAGTAGGAACCTTTGCGCTCCGCCACAGGAGGCTAAATTGCCCGACCTTACCCACTTCCCCTTGTTCCAGTGGCAATCAAAATTTGTCGACCCCATTATCCTTGTGACCCATCCTTTTTTTTTCATTTCATGTTCATTTTATCATCCATTTCATGTTCATTGTCTGAATATAGCTGAAATATTGCTGCTCGGACGTTAAACCCCAACAAACAAACAAACAGTCTATTCGCTACACTGCTAATGACATGCATCATTTAGGTGTTATTATGTAGGATAGAGGATCAAATTAATTATGCATGTCACAAGAAATCAATATTATACAAACGTCTCAGAATGTGACAACTCTATTCGCTACACTGCTAATGACATGCATCATTAATTTGATCCTCTATGGAACCCTCTAATGACCTATAAAAGTCTGCCAGGAATCAAAGTTGTGAGACGACTTGTCGTTAGCGTTATTGCCCTTGAAAGGCGACACATATTGCTTTTTAGCGGTTTTAAGCCAATATCTTGAAAATAATAATAGATATAAACTTTCAGTTGATGAAAAGTATGATAAGTCCTACCAAAGTCTTCATTGGGTCAAAATTGTCGGACAAATTCTCGTTAGAGTTAGTGCAGTACTCAGATTGGTGTGTTGAAAATTATACTTTATGAGAATAGTTTTGACCATTAATTGTGAACCTGTGTAAACCAAAAACCTACCTAAACTGAACAAATTATTCCCTGCGGTCGGGATTAGGTTAAGAAAGTTTTCATTGTATTCATATTTTATACTAATTCATATGTAAAATGTAATAATGCAAGAATGGTGTATGAATAACTTTATAGTTAAAAAAACATACTTGGTACTAGAACAAGAGACTACCATGAGCCAGAATCGTTCACCTATTTAAAGTTTGTATTTCAAGGGAAATAAATTTAAGTAGGAGTTGTCCAACAACTTTGACTCAAGAATAGTTTGGTAGGACTATCATAAAGTTTCTATCTATTATAGTTTTCAAGATATTAGCTGACAACTGTAAAATTCGGCAATTGAAAATTTCTTTCTATCTGTTATAGTTTTGAAGATATTGGTTGAAAACTGTAAAAAAAAAACAAAAAACAACAAAGAAGCAAACAAACAAACAAAAAAGTCATTTTTCATCTTTCAAGGGCAATAACTCGTACAAGGAGTCCCCGGACAACTATGATCCCTGAGGACTTTCGAAGGCCTTATATTAGAGGTCATTTCAGGAATTGAAATAATTTTGCTAAAAGTGTTTTGGAGATATATGCGAAAAACTACTGTCTAACCCCTTTGTTCTATTTTTAGTAACGGTGGCAATGTTTTTCGACGGATCAAAAATCCCTACATCAGTTCCATGTAGGATACCCGAAGGAACTTTCATACCAAATTTGGTTTCACTTGGTCAAGTAGTGTCAGAAGAGAAGTTTTTTGAAAGAAATAACATTAAAAATAGCACCAAAAAAAACGTCGAAAAAGGGCAATAACTCCAACATGGCTCAACAGATTAAAATATAAAATTAGACCCCAGATAGATCTCATCATACTGAACACTTTTACCACGTGTCAGAATTTGCCTAAACCTTATGGTATCGGAGATATATGTCCGAGACCTATGTTCTATTTTTAGTAACGGCGGTCATGTTTTTCGACGGATCAAAAACTTTACTTTGAGTTAGTGTACAAGAACTTATCTTCTCTGAGGCCCTCATGCAACATAAATGGGGTCAGAAATTATATACGCACATGTTTACAAACATGACAAAATAATACCAAACAAACAAACAAAACAAAGCGAAAGTACCTAATACAAATATGTATTATTGTTATAAAATACATAGACACAGCTGTATTGGTTAATATACAAATCACTTGTCACTCAAATACTGCTTGATTTTATGTTTAAAATCATTTGTCTTTGAAATATTACATAATGTGTTGGATAATTCATTCCATAAAATTGAACCGAAATATTCAAAAGATTTCTGTAAAGTTCAATTTTGGGTTATGGGACTACAGACATTTTGTTTTTTTATTTCTGATTAAGTAAGTGTGATAGAAACATAGTTGAACTTATCTATGAAATATTTTGGAGATAGACCTTTAACTATTTTATGCATAAGCAAATATTTATGATTTTTAATCCTATGATCAACATTCATAATACCAAGTTGTCTGAATAATGGGGCAGAGGGTGACATATGGTCAGCATCTAGTATCAATCTAGCTGCTCTCTTCTGTAGTTTAAATATTCTATTCAAATTCACATTACTACATTCACCCCATACAATACAACAGTAATCTATCAGAGGTAGTATATAACCATTATAGAAAGTTGTCCTTGCTTTCATACTATGAAAGTACTTAATTTTTTACAGTAAATAAATTTTTTACAAGTTTTGTCTATTTGTTCTCTCCATGTCAGACAATTGTCAATTTTTACACCAAGTAATGTTTCGCATGATGACTTTTTTTATAATTTCAGATAAAATTTTCAGTTCTGGTTGACAAGTCTGTGTTAACAATTTTTGTCTTGTCCCAATTAACATAAGTTTAGTTTTGTTTGTATTAATGTATATGTTATCATTCTTACACCACTTTTCTATATTAAATAGCTCATTTTTGCATTTCTCTCTGCTAGACATTGATATTTCTCCTTGATATATGCAAAGTAGTATCATCTGCATATAAGTCAGTTTTACAGCTATTAACACATAGGGGTAAGTCATTGATGAATAATATAAATAGCAGAGGCCCAAAAATCGAACCTTACGGAACACCATATCTAATTTGTCTTTTCTCTGATGAGGTATTGTGAATGTTTACTTGTTGTGTTCTTCCACTTAAATAGGATTTTAGGAAATTTACAGACTAATCACAAAATTGATACATTTTCAGTTTTCCACATAGAATATCATGATCCACTACATCAAAGGCCTTTTTAAAATCTATGAGTACAGCTAGGGTAATATAACCATTTTATGGGTGCTGAATGACAGGAATAGTTTGGTCGGAACTCAGATTGTGAAGGATGTAACAGTTCAAATTTAGATAAAAGCTTGTAAATGAGGTCAGATACAGGCATCATTTCTAAGAGTTTAGATAGAGTAGGCAGGACTGAAATTGGCCTGTAGTTATCAGCTGATGTCCTTTCACCAGCCTTAAAGATAGGAGTCACTTTTGCATTTTTTTTGTGACTGTGGATATAAACCAGTATCAATCATTCTATTAACAATATATGTAAGAGGAGATGCAATATAAGGTGCACATAATTTTAAGATTTTTGAACTAATATCATCACTACCAGAGGACTTACTTGTGTCTAATTTGAGCAGTGCATTATAGATTTCATCAATTTTCACTGCTGGTATTGTAAATTGTTCATGAGTATTGATTTTCGTTTTCACGAAGTTATGAAGATTTTCAAAATTACCAGGAGTGAGATTTATTTCCCCTCTAATTTTGTCTACACAAGAAGCAAAAAAATCATTAAAAGCATCGGCCAGTTCTTTTGTTTCAGTAATTATTTTATCATTATATGTTTTAAGTTCAAAAAGTGTACTGTGGAACTTAGGATTTAAAAGAGTAATCAAGGGAACCAAGGTTGTAGCGGTAATCAAAAGAATGTAATCCTGGGACAAAGGCCAGGCATGGAAAACAGACATACACAACAAAG
This sequence comes from Perna viridis, assembly GCA_037379345.1. Taxonomy (NCBI): domain Eukaryota; kingdom Metazoa; phylum Mollusca; class Bivalvia; order Mytilida; family Mytilidae; genus Perna; species Perna viridis. The sequence continues at coordinate 7,865,962 of CM074513.1, forward strand.
AACATAAAGTAACTAAAATCAAACATACAAAGTAATAAAAGTAAATGAGCAACTCGGACTCCATTAAAAACTGGGAGCATGGACCAGGTGCACCGGTGGAGTAAGCGTCCTCTGCTTTTCTAGAAACACCCGCCGAGTTGCTCATAAAAAGTCAAGTCCGGGGGGGAGGAAAACTATGACCCGTTGAATAAATCAGTTTTCATGGTGCTGATGGATACACCATAACGATCCACGAGTTTATGATAACGGCCATAAAACTTCTGTAGTGATGACTTCAATCTTGTAGCAACATAACTCTGTTCCAGAAGCCTATTTGTTAGAGTTCTAGCGCGATACAAAAAGTCTGCGTAGTTTCGGCAATCACTGGCATAACGTATGAGTTGTGATATGAACATTCCATACGCAGGAGCCGAAGGGATGTTGCCACAGATGAAAGGGAAGTTGACAACCCTGAATGAAAAGTCATCACGTTTGTCGTAAAGTTTGGTTAATAGTTTTCCTTTACCATCGATTTCTAAGTGTAGGTCAAGATATGAGGCTGACTTCACAGTGTCTGTAGTATCCTTTATCTCAAGTTCTTTTGGGTAGATGCGATGTATCAAATCCCCGAAATTAGGATTGTTTAAAGATAATACGTTATCTTTATTATTTAGCAGAAACTGATATTAAAGGATCTAGCCGAACGATATTCTTTCTTTCTGATCAGATCAGCTATAAAGTCAGCTTCATAAGAGTGAAGGAATAGGTCAGCAAGTAAAGGAGCACAATTTGTTCCCATTGGAATGCCGACCGTTTGTTGAAAAACACGTCCACTACACTGGACAAATATGTTGTCGATTAAAAATTCCAGCATTTTGTAAACACTTTCCATTGGATCAGGTGCAATTTGACAAGAAACTGAAACAAGTGTAGGGGACCTTTCGAAAGCTTTCTCCACATTTTCCTTATGATTGTTTTTCAGAGACTTGATTATGTTTATTAGTTCTTGATTGATCTTATTTGCATATTCATCATCTTGGTTTATTGCTAAGAGTTTTACATCAGTTAGCTATTTATCAAGTATGCTTGAGACAACAAATAAATAACTATTGTTACCTCCTTGGGGTTATTGAAATCCACATAAATACAGAAAACGGTCTAGCCATGTGTATATATTAGATCCCTGAATATTTAACAGATTTATACGCTGTTACTGTAACTCCTCTATTTTGTGTTTTGTAAATGGTTCCATGTTGAAAATCATTTTTCACTAAATTCAAGTCCTTCTGTAAAATGTTTTCGACAGCTTCAAACATGTTAAAACCCACACGCACAGTAATACTTTGAGACTTTTGAAAATTATCAGGAAAGTGTGGTATTGACACATTATTAGGGGAAAAGTCTTCATAAAGGATAATTTCAAATTCCCTGAATGAATAGCTTCCATTAATAAAATTAATTTCTTCATCACTAAAAACCTTGGTAGTGAAAAAAAGAGTTAATAGAAATCAAGGAATCAAGCAGTGTTGACATGATTAATCCATTGATAAACAGAGCTAATAAAAACACATCTTATCACTTCAGAATCCTAGAACATTCCTCGATGGTAATCCATTCACAGGGATTTTACTTTCTCAAACAGTGCTTAACAATAAAAGGGGGCTCCCCTAGTCTGAAATAGATGTAACATTCAGATTTTTCAAATCGGAATTAATCAATTTACAACCAATTTAAGGGTATAGAGAGGTGGTCGAGTGATGCTGGTGTGTAAAAGATGCTTCATCAACATGGGTTGTGCATCTACATATATGTAATTCTCTATAGAAATCTCTATGTATACGTAAATCAAGTTTTGCAAATATCGCAGACTGTGTTTATTCATAGGAGCTATGAAAATTATATGACCTGCAAATCTGGACAATAACCTTTCAATACGCCATTTCTTCGTGTTTACATTAAATTGTTACCATGCGTTTCGATAGATTTTTATATAAAGCGATCTATACGCTCTGCTTCAGCACGAAAACAATTGACCAATCGAACAGACCCTGCTTTTTACTAGTCGAACACACTAAGCCGGACATTTATTGTGCTACAATTTGATTTATGGGTCAAACTCATGAATCATACCCCAGTGTTTTTGGTTAGATCTACACTGGGTTGAAAAGACAAGTAATTTATCTTTAAAGGTATTTAATGATTTTTGCAGAGCATTGGCTTTCATCTTGAAAATTGTTAGAGGATGGTAAAACTGCCAATTGAATGAAACGACCTATGAGTCATAATTATAGTAGTTATTTTACTATAAAAGACATTATTTTTTTTTTGTTTTCACTGGTTTCTATTAAAAAAAATAGAGAGGAAATAAAAGTACTCACCAGGTCAAAGCAGTATCACAACTAGAAATAGGACAATGTATGGTGAAACTATAGGTAGATAAAATAATTCAAATGAAAATACCTAGTAACTACAAAAGTATATATGGTCCAAAGATGTACAACTTATTGTCCTTCATGGAACTGTTACTGAACAGGAGGTCGAATCAGGCTCTGTCAGATCATCTAAAATATACAAGGTGATAATTTGACTGACAAATGGTCAGTTTTTGAGGGAAAAAAAAGGGTTAAACAGAAAGTTTAGAAAATGTAAGTGTGCAGTTATTCTTTTTAAACCAGGAATTCAACTCGCACAAGACTTTATTGGTTATCACTGCTTCTCCACTATTGATTATAATCTGCACAACTGAATCAGAGAAGTATGGAGTGTCTGTTTCAAATACGACAATCTCCCATCTTCCATTAATATCACACTTTCATTCGGCATTGACCTTCAACAAGCAGCACTACAGTGTCTCGGTAAGTTCTAGGGTTTCTGAGTTAACCACCAGTAACAGTGTGGTTTGTAATGTTCCTTTGTCATTTGTACCCATACATGTAGTTCTTTCCAGTTATGCAGTTTGATCTTTGTTTATTTTGTGTTCTCATTATTGTTTAATCCAAGGATTTCACCCTGTTAAATATGTTTGACATTTCTATTTCAAATTAATGGAAAATAAATTAATTCAAATGAACCAGCCAATGATCACATTATCATTGTTCTTAACTTTGACTAAAAATTAATCCCTACAAAATACTCATGAACATCATGAGTGGACCCAGAGAAGGGGGAGGGTTCCTAACTATCTATGCTCACTTTCGCTAAAATTTACACAACACTGGGAGGCTCAAACCCCTGACATCCCCCAAACACCCTTCCTCGATTCCCCACAGAACTCAACAGTTCCACAATTTATTGGTCCAGAGACACTTTTAATAGAACCTGTGCAAAACATTGCAGCTAAAACTGGAAGTATGTCAAATAAATTATGATTGTGGGTTAACATATTCAAAAAATTCAAAACAATGCTTCATTCAATAACATTTTATTCGTTTTACCATGGGACATAACTGAAAAAAAATTAAAAATGAAAAGATCTGCTTATTGCCTTTGAATGAACAACTATCTACAAACAGTAAATTGAGTTCATTGTTCTTTATGTCATGCAATATACAGGTACATATTGACAGAATTCTGAATGAAAGGTTCCTGTTTTTTTTTAAATGAAAATGCCTAAATTTTCCTTGGATTCTTTTATAGCATTTCAGATATCTTGTGCATTTTGATTCTTCTTTTTATTATATTCTAATTGTGTGAATTTTCTTCTATTCAAAAAATCAACAGCACAGTGCCAAAGATAAATTTTCAGGATTTCTGTCCACTGCAAAAATATAACATTTACTGAATAGGGATAGTAAGTGTCGTCAATTTATCAAGAAAGAGAAAAATAGCTCATAAAAATGCTATTGCTTATACTGTTTCTTGTCAATCAGGACCAAATTGAAACCTAAAACACATGCATCAATAAATTCAATACCAAGTTTGAACAAATGTAAACAGAGCAATTCTCTGTAAACATCAAAGTGGCTTAAAAATACTATACCACAGAAGTTCAACGCAAATAAAAAGAATTATACCACTGTAAAAATGCAAGTAAGGAAAATTACCACATCAGCCCCTATATATTCTAAATTTCGATTTCATTTTTTAAAACTTTTATATTACTGATCAGGGTAAATATTCATTAAATCCCAGGACTATAAACTACGGACAATTTTTTGCTAATATTTAATAAAAGGGAGAGTGCAATGTCATTACAAATTAACAATTCAACATAGCTGCACATTTTCAGAGTGCAAATATTAACATGTTTTAAAAGCAGTTATAATAATAACATATTAATGGGGAACACAGTCTGGAGAAATTCTATATTTTAAGTAAATTGTTCTATTTAAAGAAGTACAAAAGCAAACAAAACCATAAAAAATTATAAAATTGACAGCTGTTTGGTGCTCAGATTTTTTTAAAGGCAATAAAAAGCCAAGCCAGCTACTTGCTCTTAAAATCTCAGAATTTCCATTTACAATTTTTGAAAGAGGTTAGCTCTATGTGTTAGAAATTAAAGATAATATTGAAACTAGTCCATAATAGTCAGCTCCTGACATAAATGTCTTCAAAAACTTTCACTATCCATTCCAATTACAGCTGGAAGATGAATAAAGTCATTTGGTATCGGATAAACCAAGCAATCTAAGTTATTCTCTTGTTTGTTCAGCCAAGTTGGTAGAAATCACACGTATACATCAACAGGAATGCATACGAAGAATGTCTGAACAGGTAAAGCACACTTAAATATCAGTTATCGCTATGATGATGCACCTCCTTCTTTTGATGAAGTGTTCTGTCCAAATTTGTTCGATAAAACGCGAGCAACATAGCTCCAGTATTCTCTTCGTATAGTGTCATATTCATCTGCTAGTGAAGTACATAACTGAAAGAAAAAAAAATGATTAGGAATAAAAGTCTGAAATCCTTTTAGCAAGGCCCAATAGGGGTAAATGATAAATAAACAATTGCTACCTATATCTACAAATAAGGAGAACATTAAGTGATATCCTATCACTTTACAATGGCAAAATGTTCAACATGGCCTACAACGAAAAATGCATTTTGGATTTTGCTGAAAATTGAAATTAACCTGTATTTTATGGTACTAGACTGTTCAAAGTTTAAAAAAAAATTATTGATCTATTGTAAAAATTTTCATTTGGGAACTGCTGTGGGACAGACACGCAATATTTTGGAGGGTATCATATATTACCTCGCCATTTAATTTGGTGGGATATAAAAAAGTTTAACCCCTTCTTCATTGCAGGATTAAAACAATATAAAGTACTGTATATGTCCCCTTTCTTAAAAGAAAACGAAACATCTTTGCAGCCATAGACTGTAAAATGAAACTTGCACCATTTACCACAGACTGACCAAAATATATAAGAGTGATCTTTAAGTGCTACTTTTAAGACTGTTGTTTTAGTCATGTTTTATGAAAATGAGTCGTGAAATCTTGAACTTAATGTCATTTATAACACGGGTATTATGGAGATATTCACAATTCGTAGAATGTAATTTGCACTCAAAATTCATAGAAACTATGCTGAAATCGTAGGGGTGAACAGGTCTGGATAACCATACCTGCACTGCTTTTTTCAGGGTGCTTTCCTTATCACAGTTGTTATTTTCTAACATTTCCTCATGGGCATCAATCATACATGCTATGAGGTATGGAGATCTGTAGCGGTCATCATAAAGTTGTTGACAAAAATCCATTAGACCAGGATATGTACTTAGCTCTCTGTCCAATAATACACTGAAAATAAATGAAGTCTTTGATTTTTAAAAAGAAAAAAAAACATACAAAAGTAAACTATTCTTTCAAACAGTGAAAATCAGCTTCAAAATGATAACATGATAAAAGGGACAAATCAGTCCTTACAAGATGTGTTATGTAAAGCATGGATACATAAATCTGTACAGATTCATATTTAGGGGAAAAAATGATGTCATAGTGTATAATTTTTTTTTAAAAAGAAAACAACAATTATTTTCTCAGGAAATACACAACGGATTAGTGTTATTATACACAAAATATTTTGGTTGATAGAAATATAAATTTCAAAGTTTTTTTATAACTTTAATGACCACAGAATTATTTTCAAGAACACAGGGATATTGAGTATATATCTTACTATGGAAGTCCTGAAGGGACTATATTAATTTCAATGAGTAAGAATACATCCAAATAATACATCGCAATCTATAAATAAACCTTACCCTTTTAAATAATTCCAAGCACTTTCATTGTTAGGTGCCTTCTTAATAAAATCTTGAGTATAACTGTAAGCAGAAAAAAAGATAAGAGACATCAATAATTAAACAATTGTACATACCATTCAAGTCATACAAGTTTTTCAAAAACAATTCCCCTGAATTAGTGATTTTCTATTTTTTTACAGCGAGTTACATTTTTAGCTTCAGGGAATAGAGATTGAAACTTTCTGTAAGATACAGATTTAAACACCTAAAGAATGATTATACCTGTACAATTTTAAATATCCTTGTTCAATGTCTAGTTCACTACCTAATACATTTCATCTAAAAATGGTCATGCAATCAAGGGAAGACCAACTCTATTCCCAGAAGTTAATAAAGTACTTGATGTAATAAATTTATTGAGTTATCTTTCTTTGTTCACCCATTCAGTATGAGACAATCCAAGCAAAATTTGGAGAAAAAAAATAAGTCAAATATCTCCAAGAATTTCATTTGGATGTAAGAGTGATAGAGGACATTTCTGTCTGACAATTCAGTCTTAATAAATCTTTAAGGCCAATTATATAGGGTAGTTGCTCATATTCCAAATAACATAATGATCTACTTCATCATACACTAGAAAAACTGTGAACAAGGCTCCCCTCCCTAAAAAACATAGAGAAAATCCTATAAGTTTCCAAGACGGAAAAATGAAATAGGTACAAAATAGCATTATGTGATAAAGAATTTGAGAAAGTTTCATTAAATTCTATTTAGCAGTTTTAGAGGATTTGCAGATTAGAACTGAGGATGGACAGCATGATCAATATATACATATCTTGCTGGGCAGGGGGTATAATAACAAGATATAATACCTGACTTCTCTGTCCACAACCTTGTCAGTAAAGCCTGATGTATTGTTGATTACGAAGTATCGTTGATTCCAAGCGGAGTTGTTTCTCAGATCATCTTGTAACAGTTTATTGACGTAACTCAATTCATCCTCCCATAATTCAAACTCACGTATAACCCATTGGCTGAAAAAAAGAGATATAAAATATATGGCATTTTTACTTATTTAATATATTTAAAGATGAAATGACATAAGAATGTTGTAAATGAGCACATTAACCCCCTTAAGCATAGCACATTTTTTAGGACTTAGTTAGCTCAAATACAAGTGTGAACAAACTAACCTTAAGCCTTCAATGTTCATCAGCTTTCAGAAATGATTTCATTTCATTGTACCTTTTAAACATTAAAAAAAATCTGGAAATATTTCATTTCACTGTAACTCATCTTTGAAAAATTTTACTTTTTTTTTTCGATGTCCATTAAGTGCAATAAAGTATTTAAAAGTGTATTGACATACTTCATATGAATGTTTATGGATTTCCTATACTGATGGAATTCCTAGACAAAAATAATCATGCAAAACTTAGCTACGCCTTGTCAAGTATGACAATGTTTATATTTACAGTTTGACTGGTATTGGTTATCAACTGGGTCCCTGTTCAACACCTGAAAAACACATCAATAACAGACAAAACAATTGTGTAGACCACTTATGCAATAATCACCAAAAATAAGTTTAGGGGCAATTTCATGAGACACCTAACATACAGCATAGCCAAAGGAATATGTACCTTTTGTGTTGTCTGTTGTGAAAGCACAGTGGTGCCCCTTGAATTAAACAAGAGACGTTATCATACGACACCTATGATAATGGCATACCGATGTTGCCAAGCATGATAATTTTTGGCATCGCCCTTCAAAACACGGGCAGTGAAATCTAGTTCTTCTTTTGGATCTTTTAACCATTCTACAATTACTCTTCTGTGATGCCTGAAGTAGAATATGTATATAATTAATTAGTACCATCAACACATAAGATAGTTAGTTCATAAATGTAGATTGCTTTTTGTGCTAGATACAAAAAATCAGTCAAGAAGCACCCTTTCATACAGTGTAAACACGGTGAAACCTGTCTAAACCAAACACTGAATAATGCAAAACCCTGTCTGAACCAGACACTTCTTTAAACAAGTTATTTCAGACAGAAAGACATGATAGACAGACAGGGATAATTTCAGGTATAAGTTTTATTATTTTTGAATTTTTGGATTTATCAAATTACTAGAGGCTGATATTTTACTTCTAAAAGTACACCAGTTTGGTTTTGCCTCTTCTATAAACATGTTGCTAAATCTAATTTATTACTCAAGATTTTATTCTGTCCCTTTAACACTTGAACCAGAAGTATTTAATCTCAAGAAGATTTTTTTTACCAGACTTGATAATTCTTAGGATGTTCCAAAATCATATGTGTAATGTAGTTTAATTCTTCTTTCAGATCTTTCTTCAATTCTTTCATCAGTGTTCTTCTGTAGTGCCTGAAAAGAATAAATAGAGACTGGTTCAAATCGACTTTCAGATAATAGTTTTGGTCAAATGATTGACATTGTAGTTAATGTCAACAGGAAGTTAAAAGGTCCAACAAAAAAGTGAAGAGATAAAAAAAAAACACAAAAAAAAAAAGTGAGAGGTCCAACAAAAAATGTGAAAGGTCCTCTAGAGGAGTAAATATAAAGTATGGTGAGTGACAGTCCAGAACATACGTTTTGTAGGTAAACAGAATTTTAATGGTCCTGCATCAGAAATTGAGGGTCCAGGACATCTGACTGCAGTGTTTCATTATTTTTTTGCAATGCAGTTATCGTTGGTTTTGTAGGAGGTACTTCTCATCATTTTCTTTATAAACATATATATTTATGAAATTTAAAAATTCTGGAGGTACCTTTCAGTAGCTTAGAAAAGTATAAGTACCTGGTACCGCCTCTTAAAGAAAGGCCTGATTGACCATCCGTAATTTGAACTCTAGTCCAGTGGCAAACATACTGTGCATTTGTAGAAGGAGTATTTTGTAATAACAGAGTGAACTCTGTTCTTTGCTAGTCTGGCACTTTCAGCTCCGTTTAAATCTACCAGCACATGGAAACAACAACTTGCAAGTATGTCACTCAATCTGGACATATTGTTCTCACTTCAAGTAAACCAATTGTCAGTTGAACTTATGAATGCTGTGTGCTTAGCAGAAAAACAGTGACTACTATTTCTAAAGTCTTTGGAATGTGTTAATAAGTGATTAAACCCTTAACCTTCCACACAGGAGTAGGGCATGCTATCACTAAACCACTCCTGATGGATAGTGAAATACTGAAGTCACCATTGTTTCAAGAACAAGCTAGACAGAAAAGCAAGACCAAATGGAGTGGAACATTTAATCTTTCTTGCAAGACCTCAACTGAATATAGTTTGATGTAAATATACCAAAAAATTGTTCTTCGTTAAGAAACCATACGGACCATATTTCTTTCTTATTAAGGTGCTTTGGATATTACAATATACATGATGTATGTATAAATTATCAGTACTTCAATAACTCAGAAATACCTTCACAGTGCTCATTATATTTTCATGAAAGAAAACACAGGTACATGCAAACGTATGAATTTAAATGTAAATGCCTATTAAGCAAATACAAGTACCATGGAGTCCTTAGTTTCCCCAAACATGAACTATACATACATAAGCAATGTAAAAAAGACTGACTTTAGGTCCAAGCCAATGTACATGTAATGTCTTCCAATGCCAAAATTTTTTGAAGGCCTTCATGCAGACTGTTTACATAACAAATTAGGTAGTATATTATCAGATGCATTTAAACATGAATAACATGTTGGATTTGGGCCATTGTTACCAAAATAAACTAATACAAGGCATCAAATGCTGTACATAGCCTGATGTTATCATTATTTAAAGGTCAATCCATTGATCGAATATACAGTTATCTAGAGAATGTGGTAGTTAGTTTTGCTGTACAACCTAGATTTGTAACTTTGATCTGATGATTCAATGTAAAGTAGTACAAACTATCCAACTCTTATCTATATTTGGGTGATCTAGATTTGTTTTACTGGTTTTAAGTCATTCTGAGTGGTACCAGAATAGGAGTATAGAATGGAAGCCTAAGAATAAAATGACTGCCCATGATTTGTAAACATTACTCCAACCAACCAAGCTTTGGTGATAGGTGTCAGTGTGATTTCTTCTACTTTCATGTACTTTTTACATCGGGCTATTCCAATTCAACAAAGTCAAGGGTCATGGTCAACTCACAGTAATTCAATATAAACCATAGGTGTTTAATAAGAAAATATATGTCGTTAAGGTTTCCCTACAAACCCTATTTTTACGTGCCTGCCATAACATTTTAATGGACATTTTGGCAGAAGTAAATTGTTTAAAAAAATTACCTACCTACCTACCCCTTTTTTAAGGGTATGAAACCCTATACAGACATATTTTTCCTTTAGGCCTTAACTGGATAGAAGTTCAAGGCCCGCATTCCTGCCTTTAGTCATAATCATGTAATTTAGTGTGTTGGGCTAATATCAGTGCCTAGTGATGACACAGCATGCAATATTACGATTTTGTTCTATTTATTATCTTTATGCATGCATGTAAATTACTTTTGTTTGGCTGAAATCAATATTTTGTGATGATACAGAATTCAATACAATTCATTACTTAAGACTTAAAATGAGCACTCATCCCATGGCTACAGAAATAACTAATATATCAGCAATCCACAGATTCATCTAATACATGTACTGTAAAAATTTGGTTGAAAACAATACATTTTTCTTTGATACTGCACTAGTCTATCAGCTATTAGGAAAAGGTCTTTTAGGTTACAAAAATAAACTACCTGAGAAGGAACTGACTAAAATCCTCCTCAACCCACAAAACATCCAACAAGCCAAAACTACGTGTACCGGTACATTTTTAAAAGAAAGGTTTTCAAAACAAGACATTTACTTCAGAAATCTTTTCCTCCTCTGATAATGTTTAAAATATGATATATACTTTTAAGAATATTGTTGATAATAACACTCTCTTAATCTATAACCTTTCCTCAGTGTTTTTTTACTATGCTACTTACACACTACATTGTATCAAAAAAAATATCCTGAACTTGATGCATCTTCCCTACAAAGATCGAGATCAATGCTGAAAGGCACCTTGTCTCTATATTCTGGGTCAACAGTATTTTTGTGTCAGTCTTTACTTTTAGTTCTTTTTGGCCCGGACAAAGGCTGTAAGGCCAAAAATATGGGCCTCACTTCTGTATTTTAAAAATTTTTCATGTCCATTCTTGTTATATTTTTATTTGTATTTAGCTCCCTTTTACCTTTTAAATGAGGCTATTGTTCACTTACATATTTTACTTACTCATATTGTATTAAAACCTGTGCTAATATCCAAAATAAATTATTTTTTGGGGAGATTTTTTTTGGTTTTCATTTTCTCAAGAATTGAGTGCATGTATATTGTTGTTTGTGGAATGGACTTGTATTGGGCTTATACTCAACCTACATGTACATGTAGTATGATAGAGAAACAACCATAATCAGTTTCCATTTATTACTAACCAAAACCTTACACATTAAACCTATTGACAAATAATTAATCTCTGTATTAGTTCATATTTTTCCTATTACATAGGTAGTAGAAATACTTTGGCATTAAGTACTCAGATCTTAATCTGGTTGTATTGAACCTTGAGTCAATATGAATTTATAAACTTGGTCAAAGAATGAGTTCAATTAAAGTGCAGAGAACTTACTGTCAGAATCTAAATTGTAGAAAATATATGAAGGTCTTATTAAATCAGAAAACATTTTGTAGTCTGTGTCTTCAGCCACAGGAAACATATATACAGTACTGGTAATTGAAATGATCGAAAGTGAAAATTCTGACCCCCACTTCCCAGTAAAAAGAAAGAAGCCCATATTAGAAGAAGAAAAAAACAATTAAAAAAGAAGTGAAATAGCAAAATTAGCATTAACAGACATGGTTTTATGGAGCCATCCAAAAAAGCAGAAATTATCAGAATTGGAAGTACACATATACGGTAAAAACGAACCGTAATGGTAAATTCCAGATTTGAAAGCAGAATTCAGCTATATAGTGGAAGAAAACCAGGTCAGTATTTAGAAAACCATCATTCCTTTTCAAAAGTGAAGGAAATAGTATGAATCATATTTTAATAAACTGGTATATTACTGAAACTGACCAATCCAATTCAACTTAAAGACTAATTTTGTTTTGCTTTAAATTGTTCTATGTTAAGTACACATAGTTTGGAATTTGGAAGCTATATAGCTTTATTGGTGAGGGACTTACCGGTAAACAGCTAATTATGACATGATTGATTTTGTTTATCAGGATGAGAACAATTGACCAATCATACAGACCTTGCTTTGTACTATACTCGTCGTCACATAAATAACATACTGTTAAAATTTGAATAAAAATATTTTCTACGACTTTATTGACACCAACTGTCGTTTAAATTGTCTTAAATGACTTGCTCATTCGTTTAGCCAAACAGCTTCTCAAAAACAAGTCGCTTATTAGCTTAAATCATGCGTAACAAATCCTTACGGAAAAATCCCATACTAATATCCGCCATGTTGGTTTTTACGGGACGATTTGTTTACAAACGAAGTGCGTAAGTTCCCGTCGAACTCCGGTGACAATCGTCTGCTTGATCAACTTCTCGGTATTATACGTTGTTCGCGTAAAATAAATCCGAGATATCCGAAATAACGCCGAATTGCATTCTGGGTTCTTCGGTTTTTGGACAAACCATTTAAACGTAAACAACATCTCCTAGCAACCCGATCACTGTAAACATGGCCGACTTTTTACAATGTAAATATTGCCACCTAGAATTAAAATCTGACCGGAATTTAACGATTCAATGTTTAGGGAGAAGCCGTTTGGCTAAACGAATGAGCAAGTCATTTAAGACAATTTAAACGACGGTAGGTGTCAATAAAGTCGTAGAAAATATTTTTATTCAAATTTTAACAGTATGTTATTTACGTGACGCCGACTATAGTACGGCATGCTGAGTTGGACCTTTACTATATTAGCTCACAGAGGCAACAGCCCACACATAGGCATGCCACCACATTCAGACACATTGCTTTGACCCTAAGCCAACCAGTCGTCACTCTATTACCTTAAATACCACATGAATGGCGGAGAAGCAGTGACTACTAATTTATAAATCTTAAGTCTCAACTGCACATAAATTACATCCTCATGCATTTTACATGTAATTTTACACTTTCTTTTGCATATAATTTCCATCGTCATGTATTTTTCATGCAACTGTATATTCTCTTTTGCATATGATTTAAATCCTCATATTTTTTAGATGTAGTTTTTATACACTCCTATTCATAGATTTCCATCCTTATACATTCTAAATGCAGTTTTGTACACTCTGTTGACCTCCTGCACTCAAGGTAGGCAGGCAGCCCTGAAACCAGGGGGGCCGTAGTTAGTGACATCAAATTAGGCTGTTAAATATCAATGAATAAGAAAAGTCTCTTGACGGACCACAGAGTATGACATTAACAAGTCTCTTGACGGACCACAGAGAATGACATTAACATAATGTGATTTGTCCACTTGGGCATTTCCACGAGAAGTCAACATGCCCAAATTGAAAATTAGGATGTCCTCAGCTTAATGAATGTCAGAAAATACATAAAATTTGGTTGTCCTTTGGGCAAGTGTAATTTAACTTCTACTTGCCTGAATGGTAAATTGTCCTGGGCAATAGGAAAGCATTTAATGTCAGACCCTGAACCTATGTATCAATCAGCTGAAGTTAGTTACTACTCATACTACTTTTAATGTAGCTGTCGAGAGAAGCTTGTTTTTCTCTCATAACAAGACTTCTACGAAAAATAAATCTGATAGGACTTATATTATTGCAAGTCTAAGTTTCTTATAAACAGTGGGTTCTCCTAGACTTTCAATTAGAAGAAACTTCAAGCAAACATCCCATACCATTTGTACTCCTACATGTACATGTATGTATATAATAGTTCCGTAAAGTTTTAACATTTTCCAATACCACATCAATTTTTAAACAATCAGGTTTCAAAAACAGTATCTTAGTCAATACCATGAATCAGAGATTGATTTTTTCCTGGGAAAATAAACTTTGGCTCCATTATTGATCAAGATCTAAGTAACTTCAATCAACATAACATGCAGATGAAAACCACGTTTTTGACTTTCATGGCATTAATTTGTCCCAGTGCTTATTAAAGAAATGAATAATGTTATATAACATGCAAGAAAATGTACCATCGACATTGTCATAACACTCCCTGAGTTACTGAAAGTGATTTTTTGTTCCCTGTAAAATAATTGTTCAGTTTTTAAATTAAAACAGTTCAACATAACTAATACAATCAGGGGGAATCTTGTAAAGTCAATTTCAAGCACAAACTCTTCACATTAACATATCCTGTTCTACCATGTACAAGTACATGTATATATGCAGAATACATGTCTACTATAATTACATTTCTCAGACCAGGATATGTATTCATAAGTAACCAACTTCTTACTATTAATAGCAAAACCTGATTTTTTTATTATTCATTTTAATGCATTTGTTTGTAATCAAAAATACATGTATATATTTGATTTTTAAGTTTAGAATTGAAGTGCCTGAGGTTCAAATGAACAGTGATTGGGATTAGAGGTAGCCATGTGCCATTTTACAACATTCCAGCTGAAAATGTCACATAAAAATCAGAATTTTTTACAAAGAACGTTAACAAATTCAGATTTCATATGAAAAAGGACAACACAAAGGAACTGGAAAGTTTACACAGAAAAAAAAACAGTACTGACAAATCTATGGAAGGATGTGAAGTTCTGCTACTAGCAAGATACCTACCATGCTAAGCAGTGATCTATGTAGAATTCAGGGATTCAAAATACCATAATAACATCTACATGTACATTGTGTACTGCTGGTCTGTACAAGTCCTTTCCTTTTTTTCTGTGATACATGTACATGTACTTACTGAAAATTATTCATATTCTCCTAGGAGTTAGGTTGATTGATTGATTATTGGGGTTTAACACCCTAGCAGCAATATTTCGGCTATATTCAGGCGAGATGTACATGTGCATGTATTGTCAAAATCTTGATGCTAAGTCACTGCTAACAAAACCAGAGAAGTACAGTAGAATTTGTTTTGGCATTTACAACTTTTCACTATAAGGAAATTAAAACACACAAGCTGATGAATATTTATCCTGTCTTCAAAAGTTTACATTATAAAAAGAAACTACCCTTTCCTACTTCTTGACAGGTTAGCAACCAACCCATACTAAATTCATAATCTGTACCACCCCCCTTTTTTATTTATGATCAATCCATCAGTATCTCTCCCCTTTTTACATAATTGCTGCTCTAATTACCCAGTCAGTTGTAATGTATACAAGAGAAGATTTTGGCAAAGTTTCTGTATGGGGGTGGAATCCGAACAGGTGGAAACAATTTGGAGCATAAATTGCATGTACAGTATCATAAGTACACATTTTGTATCTAAACATTATCTTAGAAATAGAGCAGAGAGTGAAAAATGTATACAAAATTGAGAAATAACAACCCTTAAATTTTGTAGGAGTTCTTGCAATACAGATATTTTCCGATATATCAAGTATAATCAATGCTGATAATAAGTTTGTCAAAATTATCCTTTATCCGGTGCTGACAAATCTATGCTACAAGTAATCTCCTTGTATTGGTAACAGAATAAGCCAAATAAAAGTAAAAAATAATGAATTAATCAACATTTAAAAAAAAATGTGTGGTAACATCAACTGCCATTACTGGACATGCATTTACGTGTAACTTTACACTATCATACCAAGAGTGAACACTGAACAAGCCTCTTTTGTTTACAACCAAAAAAAAAACACAACTACTTAAAGGAGAATTGACTGTGTCTATATAATTTAATAATTACATAATTTTAAATGATCTGAAAATAGAAACATTAAAATAACAAAATAGTCTTAGTCCATATCATGCCAAGCTGTTAAAATAATGGAGTGAAAAGTTCAAGCTGCAATCTGAAACTGATTGATGCTACCTCCCAAGGTCTAAATTATTCAAATAAATCTTCTTCACAATAGTTTCATTTACCAAAACAACACTAAAAACATTTTGGTATAAATAAAGTCATATATTCATTGAATCTATCTACTTATCAAATCTTGTTTTGACAAGGCTAAACTATTATGAAAAAATGTTCTTGTACATGTACATGTATATGACCAGCAAAATCATGAATCATGCTCAAATACTGACATTTCCATTTTTTCAAGAAATAAGAACTATCCACATTGTCCACATGTCGTCAGTGCACAATTAATTTCCATACATAAATTTACATTAACAAAATTACTTTGACTTTTAATTTCAAAATTGAATCACCATTCTGATAGATTGTGCAGTAAGGAAATAGGAGAAAAAGTCCTGAATTCACTCCATTTATTTTAAATTATGCATGATTTTTTAAATTGCCTATACATGTATATCAAAAATACAGGTGCTTAAACCATATAATTATCTATATGTGGCCTAACCTTCAAGTAACACAACCTTGAAAGGTCCTTCAAAATATAATATCTATCACATAAAAGGACCCACAAAATCTACTCAAATCCAAAGATGTTTATGTAAATACTTTATATACATTGTACATTGTACAAATACAGACATAAACGAAATCTATGCAGACCTCCTTTCAACAAAAGCTAATTATAAGTTTTGATTATTGATATTCAAATAAAATCAATAATTCATTCTTTACAAGAGTTGAAATGCAAATCAGTATTGTCTACTAATGCCTGCATCTCAATCTACAAAGAAGAAATTGAAAACATAATTTTCTTCAGCATTTTAAAATATGATTTGTCATTTTCTCTTGGTTGCACAATTCTCTTACATGCAAATGTACATTCATAATTCTGTTGAGCATGTCAGCAGAAAAATACAAGTAGGTTTGGCCTTGCACACATGTATATCAGACATAAATTTTCAGGAAGCCAACCTAGAAAGTAGAAATTGCCAAATCATGAATTGAACATACAGACATTGTGGCTGTTATATAAAAAAATGTAGCACCCTCTCCTAATGCCATTTATCGGGCCCTCTTTTCGGACTTTCTGGATACACTACAGACTTTGTTCTGAACAAGAGAAATATAATAATCTAAACTGCATCCAGTGTTGAAGCATTTATCCATTTGAGAAACATGTGGTTAATTTTTTTTAATTTAAAGCATTTCAAAATTGAAAATTTTACCACTGAAAGTGTAGAAATGAAGTTAGTCACAAAAAGTGGTATAATGACTCCCTAATGACATTTTTCATACTAAATATTTGTATGTGGCTCATTATCTTAGTAACTTCCAAAAGAAATGTGCTTTTTGTATCTAGAGTACCCTCAGTATTATTTTCTTGATCTTATTGAAACTAATTCCAAATAGAAAGATTAAAGTTTTTAATAAATGAATAATCTCATTTAATAATGTTTTTCCTACTTCTTCCTACACAATAATTTATATTTTGTAACTACATATTCTGAAATGGTTACAAAATTTGTAGGGCCTGAACGTTTTACTAAGAGTTTATGGTCAGAACACAAAAAATCACCTTTAGTAAGTTTGGCCCTAAACTAAAAATGTAAAGCTTCTTTTTTAAAGGAACCAATATCAGCCTATATTTACAACGGTGCTCTCAAATTTCCATTTTCTGTTACCCGTGGCAAATCAATTTCAGCCATGGGAAAGTGCAATTTCAAAGATAACCTATCCTGGGAAAGTAAAAATGGCTGTGTGAAATTTTCATTACATTTCAGCATGGTACCCCGCAGTTCAAACAAGAGAGAAACAATAAAAAGAGATGTAGTCTTGCAGTAATAAACTGGAGCCAGCTTGATATAAGGCTGTAAACTAAATGTACACATTAATCCAGATTCAGCTTGCTTTCAGATCACTCTCATAGTCTGAACAATCCAAATAAAGAGTGACATAATCACCAATCAGAACCAGGAAAGAAAATTTGCTATTTTAACCTTTCAGATAAATTTTGATTATTTGCAGATCCAATATGAAGAATGCCACTGATTAATTAAGAAATTCATGCGAAACTAAACTTGTGAGTAAAAATGTTCCAAATTGTATATTTCACTGCCGAGTTGTACTGGGGAAAATGCAAGGAACAAGGAACACTTAAATCCTCAATTAGAGTTCACATGTTTGATCCCTACTTAGAATAGTATAAACACTGGAGGGACCGATCATGAGAAGGCATAATATCAATCCAATCCCATCCCTCCCATTAAAGAGAAGAGAATAATAAAATTCACCATGCTTGTTGAGTCTTGTCGTTAATTAATCATAGTCGTATATGATTCAATTACTTCAATAAGCCTGGCACTTATTTTTCTTAATAAAATCAGGGAAAAAGATTTTTCTTCACTCCTTTTCCAGTGGAAAAGAGTTTCATGATAAACCCTGAAGCGATATACAAATATCTACAATTTACATGTACATGTATGTTTCAAAGTTGTTCAAAGCAGTCATACAGTCCATTTGATTTCTACAGGTTTATGAAAAAAAAAAATCTTTGAAAATGAGATTTTCTTCTGAAGTAATTTAAAAATTTTGGTAATCACATTTCTAACATCATACCAACTCCGATAACATTTACCGAAAAACGCATCTTGAAATAAAAAAAGTTTGCCATTACCCCTAATGCAAACTTTTAAGTTATTGTAGGAATGCTCAGGTACATGTAAACAAAAATGGTAACCATGTGCTTTTAGTATATTTTAGCTTGACATGTTCAATCCATTGAAGGGTTTTTCATATTTAAAATAGATTATTGCTTGTCATGCTTAAAATAGACCAAAAGCACATGGTTTTTGTTTTTATTTATATTCAAATGGCTATTGCTTTTACCTGTTCACTCCAATATCCACATTTAAATTGAAAATTTTGCATTAGGGGTATTGGTAATTTTTTTTCCAACATGAAAGTTGTTGGTAAATGCTTTAAGAGTGTATGATATTGAAAATGTGTTGGCTATTTTTATTTTTTAAATATTTTTTTTTTCAAAATCCTATAATATGGAAACCAAATGGACTACAGACGAAAGAATTAACTTATGACTACTCACCACACAGTGTAGTTAGCCGAGTTAAGCTCTGCAGCATCTTTAGTCAGATTCAATGCACGATCACTGATTTCATTTTTGGCAACTATTGCACGGAAATAGTCATAAACATCTCGAACTGTCAACAGAAAAAAAATTACTATTTAAACTTTAATTGAAATTTAATTTTTAAGTGTTATACTAATGATCATGTTACAGAATGAGAAATAAAAAAACAAATAAATAATTCTGGCAAATTCAAAACATTTCACATAAATTTTGCCTAAATATTCACATGTTTATCCTCCAAGGATGTCCAGCAAATGTTCTCTGGCATATTTTCATACTTTTGATTTAAATTCCATCACATGAATTGAAGTGCATGTACACATAACAGAGGGGAGGGGGTTACTTGCTCTTGTTTGCTCACTTTTTAGGGGATCCAACCTCAAAAATCCGCCCACTGAAGGGTTTTCGAGTGAAACAATGCATTTACTTACACTCATACTATTTGAAAATTTTTACAATACATGATAAAAGACATGACTATTTTTTGGGGGCTAATTACACGATAAAAACTTCATATCAGAAAAACTCAGTGAAGATTACACATTTTCTGTCTGTATCATAAAATTCTTCTTTAATCATGATCATAAACCAATAGTTGTAATTTTGCTTTATGACAGTGATGTTATCAAATTTTTTTCAGTTTTTACAATAGGAGAGTTCTTCATGATGTCACCACTTACCTGTGATTTGGTTTTGGTTGGCAAAAAATCCATTGAGTTGCACGGGGCATCAACTTTAAAGCAACATAACTTTTTCATTTGTTAAGATATTTGAAAAATTCTTTTGGTTCCCAAAATACCAAATAAAATTCTATCCATTTTAATTTTTAAATAAAGTAATCAGACTTTACGTGCATGAGATTTTAATTATAACTTTATATGAAAATAGAGGTTTACAAATAAATATCATTACAAGTTTATTTTTTAAGTAAAATATTTATTAATCCACATACAAAATATGAATTATTTTATCTAAATAAAACATTTTACAGAACCAAAATGGGTTATAAAATAAAAAAGTTATAAAGTTTTGAAAATTGGGATTCTAATCATGAACTTTCCAATTGTTTATTAATTTGTTTATTTGCCAACCAATTTGACACTTACTGCTATGCAAATTAGTGAATATGACATCACTAATGAGATTGGCAAACTCTACTATAAATTTTGATACTAAAAATAGACTATTTGAGATAAATGTTATCAATGACATGTGGCTGGCTATGTACTTATTTCTTCAGGTATTCCGTGCAGGAGATATTTTTTTGTTTTGACCACCACCGATTGAACAAATTCTTTTCTATTCAGTCGTTACAAATTCTACATGTAGTGACCTAACGAAATAATTGATACGTCTAAGTTCAATATGATTGAAAATATATATATATATAAAATCGCCATACATAATAATAAAGTGATAGTCAATCAAAATGCAGGATAATATAAACTTTCAATTTATCAGTACGCGCTTCAAACATGACACATGCGAGTGTCCCTTCTTTCTAAGCAACACACGTGTATGTGAATGACACACTTACATTTGTCTGAATAGGCGATCTGAACGACCGGATGGGGTCCGTCATCCTGTGGGACGGGATCAATATCCCTCCATTCGTCCCTTTCCTTATAAGAAACCCACGGTCCGTCGCCGCAATCTGACCCACTGTCCGACATGGCGCTAAAAGGAAAGTGATACCGGTAATAATATTTACATTAGTCGCAAGATGGCGCTCTCATTGACAATACCGTAAATGTCGGCAAAAACGATTTAGAGAAAATCCATGTGTGTTCAAAATGACTGGCTTGTTGTCCAGCTGCAATATTCAGATTTATAAGATATTTTAATACATTTATATGACAGGGATCGCCAAAGATATGATAAATTCAAGGATATGTGGGGCAAATCAATCTATATATGTTCCATGTTTATAGTATCACAGTTTTTTTTTCATATATAAACACAGTTTGAGGTCAGTAAATCTGATTTTATGGTCTCACAACATGTATTTGTTTATATGGATTTGTTATCAATTTTCTAAATTGAAAATTTGAAGGTGGAGCTAGTAATTTTAAGGATGGGACGGTCCCACCCTTAAATAGCCTGTGGTGAACCCTGTATCGATTTAAACGTCCAAATTAATTCATTTCCAAAAAAGACGGCACGCCTTGATATGTAGCAATTAGTAGAGATTCTTCATACTTTATAAAAACGAATCATCTCCAAATAAACCGAAGAAGATGTTATCAGAATGCTAGATTGTTTTATCGACAACATATTTGTCCAGTGTAGTGGACGCGTTTTCCAACAATTGGAACGAATCGTGCCCCTCTACTCGCTGACCTATTCCATCACTGTTATGAGGCCGACGCTAAAGCTGATCTGAGCAAGAGGAAGAAACGTCATTTAGCCAGATGCTTTGAACACAGTTTCCCTATAGAGACGTATTGTCGCCGGTTAAACAACCATCTGCATAGTTCCGGGGATTTGATTCATCGCATCTACCCCACTGAACTTGAGATACATGTAAAGGGTACTATAGACACTGTGAAGTCAGCCTCATATCTTGACCTACACTAAAAGATCGATGGTAAGAAAAGAGTAATCAAGGGAACCAAGGTTATAGCGGTACTCAAAAGAATGTAATCCAGGGACAAAGAGGAGTGCATATGGAGTTTTCTTATCACAACTCATACGTTATGCTCGCACTTGCATAATTACGAGACTTTTTGTACCGCCTTAGACTTCTCACAGTTAGGCTTCTGGAACAGGGTTATGTTGCTACACGATTGAAGTCATATCACTACAGAAGTTTATGATCGTCATCATGAACTCGTGGATCGTTACTGTGGATCAATCTGGACCATGAGTACCGATTTATTCAATTTGTTAAAGTTTTCCTTTCATCTTCCATCTACATCGGATTTGACTTTTTATGAGCAACTCGGCAGGTGTTTCTATAAAAGCAGAGGTTGCGTGCCATACCGATGCACCTGGTCAATGCTCCCAGTTTTTAGCGGAGTCCGAGTTGCTCATTTATCTTTTTTGCATTGCTCGTGTTATCTTGGTTATTTTATGTACTTAATTGTTGTTTGTGCGTCTGTTTTCCGTGTCTAGTCTTTGTCTCTGGATTACATTCTTTTGATTTCGCTAGAATATTGGTTCCCTTGAATGCCGATTCTAATTTGTTTTCAATATATTGCCTGTTTTTATGATAAAAGCAACCAAATATATAAGAATTGAAGTACATTTATATCGTCTTTACAGAATCGTTGTATCTATGAAAATATTTATTTAAATTGTATTCTCACGTTACATATGTTAATTATGTCTGAGGTAATGAATGATTTCGGCCTAGCGTAAATGTAGTGTTTGGCACGTGTCGCGGAGCTGCATATAATTGTTGCTAGATTAAATATTACCAGATTATAATACTTCTTATAATACACCTGATGTCACTCCATTATTTTTGTGGGAGTTCATATTGCTATTTGAATAAGTTGAAACGATGCATTCAAATCAGAAAATGTATTTTTCTTATCACAAAAATAAATTTATAATTAACAAAAAATCGAATTTCGTAAATGAAAATTGATAAATAAAAAAAAAAAACAGTGCCCCATATGTAGGCCTTTCCAATTAACTGTGAAAATATCGCCAAACGTGCTATTCATTGTATTTGTACAAATCAAAATATTCTGAAACTATATACACTTTTGTAGGTACTATTGGAAATATGTATACTGCTGTATCCTTTTCCCGATGTATACCTAGTTCCGATGTATTATTAATATCCCTTTTTGCACGGAACTGATTGCACGTGCTTGGGTCAGAGGTCAGAGGTTGCCGACACTAAACCAAGCCTGTTTCATTGAAACAACAACAAAGATCAGATTGCCGTTATTCCAGCGTAAATAGTATTGAAGGTAGAGTAAAGAAAGAATTTTTTGAGAGTATAATACAGTGAAAATCTGTAATTTCGTACCCAACAAATTATATTTTCCCGATTTAAGGGGTGGGGGTCCACCAGCCGCTATGAGTCCGCACTTGTTTACTTCCTGTTGTGGATTAATATTGTTTCTAGAGTGTCTCTCCAATGAATAAATGGTGTATTAATGAGATATACTCAAACTTTCATTTTTTGGTGTAATTACGGTACTTTTATATCTTAGAATGAAAACATTGCTGTGATTAGACGAAGGATATTACAATAGCCAATCAAAATGAGTTTTACATTTCATTAGCACTCCACTTGCGACTGGTTCCTAACGAATATTGTAATGCAATGCTCTTTGCCACATTTTTAATATCTGTCAAGAAGGAAAAGAAACAAAACAAAGAAGTCTAAGTTTTCTGCAAATACTGACATCATGAAAATTTAGATAATCCGTGGCACATTTCATGAGAAAAGATTTTGGTAAGCAAATATAAATAATCTCTTAAACTATGAGGTTTAGGAATTTCGTTTAAACTGATATAAAGTTCAACTTAAAGCAGTGAACTTGCAGGATGGGCGTTTAGAATGTACAACCAGAAGCCCAGGTTAATGGCCATCCTACTAGAGAAATCACAAGGCCAGACAAACTCTCCATTATCCCATTTGCCTAATTTTCCAAATGAAAATACAAAATCCAGATAATTAGTGCATTAAAATTAGAAGAACATTTTTTTCTACCACGATATACAACAGTCAACAAAGAGAAAAACAGTGGATTCCACTGAATTGCTTACTTCTTAATTGCATGAAAACTCGAAGAACAAAAACATTTCCCATCTTATCCATGTAAAAAAAATCCTATTAATTGCATTAATATTTTTTTTTAAATTTACACAAAAATGTACCAAAATTGGTAAAACAACAACACATCATTTGTGGATTACCTCAGATTTCTAAAGAAATTTTTTTAACATCAATATTTTTGCTTTCTTTTGACTAGACACTAAAGCAGGAATCTAATTAGACACAGGAAAGAATTTATCCTACTTAAACATTGAAAGAGTAATCAAGGGAACCAAGATTCTAGCAGAAATCAAAAGATTATAATCCAGAGACAAAGAGCAGTCATGGACAACAGACAAATGCAACCAAAAATATAAAATAACTAAAATAACACAAACGCTACTCTCAGCAAATTTTGTTTCTCCAGTGTTCTAGCTAGGATTTGAAAATAGAGGGGCGCAGGGAGGATGGCACTTTAACGTGTAGCATGATTTTGTATGTTTGTGTTAAGTCAGTATTTTGTATTCTTATTGCTTACCTACCAGCTTTTGAAAATGAGGGTAGCATCATAATTTGTAAACAGAGTAAATTTGACTGCATGGTTAATATATATGCATGACACCCTTATTGTATTGGAAGACCTTTCTCAGATGACCAAGAGCTTTTAGAAAACAGATACATCTTACGTATCACATATATATAGAGGTGAATGAGCTGAAAATGTATTACTGAAACCTTAAGTTCCCCTATGAAAGAGTTAAAAATTCAGTTTCAATATGATGAAGTTGTTGTGTGAACAAAATTTGTCAATGTCCTTGCAAGTGAGGCATCATGTTAACTCATGGTGGTGAATAATGATGATGATTGGGGTTTTTTATGGTCTTGACTATCATTACGGATCTCCCACGACTGATCCTTACGGAGATTCTGTTAGTAAAGCCGGTTAGTAGTAGAAGGTAGTGGAGCCCAGCCTTCAGTAGTGGTGTTCTGATGATCGGTTTAAGTCGCAAATCAGTTGGTTTAGGTCAGCGATGGCGATAATCGATTGGAAAGTTGCTCAATCGATTGCCGTCGCAAATTTCCGGATTTCCGTTAGTTCCACTCCCGATCTGTAACCGCGTTTAAAATTAGTAAAAACATGGCTGACGACAACAACAACATGGTTGTTGTGGATGAAAATGAGAAAGATAATAACGATATTGAAGTTTCGATGGAAACTGATCCAGATTTAGAAAAAATATCTTTGCATACCGGCCTCATCTGTATCTAGTGAAAGGGTGTTTAGCTTAGCTTGGCAGGTTGTAAGCAAAAAGAGAGCAAGAATGCACTCATCAAATGTAGACATGCTAATTTTTCTGAGGAAAACATGGAGAGATATTGGAAGTGAAAGGAAATTTTGCAGAAGAGTGATAACATTCTAGTCATTCTATATGTTTATGTTAATTAATTTTATTTTGTTTATCGTCATGCTAAAAGTAAAGAGAAAATGACATTTATGAGGGTTGTTATTAAACATATTAACAGTATTATGTATTACTTGCAAACATGTATTGACTATTGACTACCAACTGCAATACTGCATAAGTGGTGTTACAACAACCAGGAACTGACTATTCTTCTGGCTTGTTCACTCAAATTTTAAGTGTTCATTGTGTCGTCCGTCCATCTGTTTGTCCTACATTTGTATCCACAACTCCTCCTAACCTACTGAATTGAATTTGATGAAACTTTCAGAGAATCCCCATGATGTCATTGGGCACCTCCTATTTTAGAATTTCATCTGACCAATTTTTGGGGTTTCCAATAGCAAAACATGGACATTGCCATTCATTGTGATAGGGAGTAACAGTATGCCATCCACAAGTCCTCCTAAACTACTGAATGGAATTTGATGAAACTTTTAGAGAATCTTTATTTTATAATGCTGTTGTTCACTTCCTATTTTAGATTTTGATCTGACTAACAGTTGGGGTTACCCATACCAAAACATGGACTTTGCCATTCATTGTGATAGAGGATACCAGTATGCCATCTGCAATTACTTCTAAACCACTGAATGGAATTTAATGAAACTTTCAGGGAATCTTTATTACATAATTCCATAGTGCACCTGTGAATTAAATTTTGATCTTGCCAACTGTTGGGCGAAGTGCCACTGATGAATCTGGTAACTTTCTCCAGAAGTCAAAACAAGTGTCAAGGTGTTCATATTTTTTTTTGCAATGATCTTTATCAACCTCTGTATTTACTTGGTGTATTTGGGTAACTTGGTAAATTTAAAATGTAAAACAGTGCTCTAAGACATATCCAATAGACAATAGCTTTACAATCTGTTTCATACAGTTAGCTTTATAGACTTAAGTATGTAGGCCTATTGGACATGTTTCGTCCTCTGTGTTAATGACCCATGCAGTGCATTCAGGACTCATCAGTTAGAAATGCACCATTAACTAGAGTCAACCAAATAAAAGAAGTGTAACAGAGTTAGTAGTAACATGCAACCAAACAGGGCATGCAAAAAAACTTTATAAAGACACAGTAGTTTTTTTTTTTTATTTTTAAGTGCATTCTGCATTAAAACTGAAATTGAATCAAATTTTGCTAAAGTCTTCTTTAAGTAAATACTTCTATGTGCATGTTAAAATTATATTTTTGGGGGTTTATTGAAATTTAAAAGACAGTTTAAAAACTACTGTGACTTTAACAAAAGAAATACACAATAACAGCCAGCAAATGTGTGCAAACCTAGTTTTCTATTATGACTAATAATTTAACCGATAGAGAGAGATAATCGGTTGATTGACGCCAACCAATAGTAATAGATAATCGGTTGGTGTTTTCAACTGATTGCACAACACTAGCCTTCAGGATACCTGACCAAAGAACTCAGTCGTAGTATGTCCTACTAGCAGTTGGGCTGCTGTGTTGACGCTCTGGCCTACTCCCAGACCCCATGTGGGTCTGAGAGTGTTTCCCCTCGTTAGCTGTTTGGGAGTACATCAAGTGTAGAATGTATGGTGATAAGGGCAAGTGATTCATTACATGAATGATATTAATGATATACTATGAGGTGAAATTTGCATGAAATGTTACAAATATTCAATATTGCTCCAATTAAATATCAAATTCTTAAGTAAGTAGAAAGAATATCAATTCCTATAAATATTGCAATTAAAACTTATAGAAAATGTCCGTTACTGTTGAAGGTATAGAAAATTTTTAAAATATTCAAATTATAAGGGAGGTAACTGACATTTTGAATATAAAACATGTGCAACATGCAATGTTTACACAGGTAGTTCTACAAAATTTAGACCTGTTAACTTGAAAATATTTGTAAAATTAATTGTGCAGTAGAAATGAATTATAGATCATATCAGGATTCATTTTCTACTTGTCAATCATTATCCGATAACCTCGGTCAGCTGATGATCACCGATAATTACCTGAGGGTTAATTATGACAGGATGAAGTTAACGAAGGTGACACTTCTAAATTGGTTTTGGGCAATTTATTAACTAGAGTGGAAATCTTAAAGGGCCATTCAGATAATTGTAAATGGGCACGAAGGGGGCACTCAATATGGGCAGAGGGCACGGGCGTGATGGGGGCTGGGCGCGGCACCCCATCCATTTTACCCTTGCTAGGACACTGTTCTCTCACAGTCTTTGTTAGTCAGTGAAACGTGTCAGTCAGATTTTTTCATGGTGAAATATGAGTGTTACACCCACCCATCTCGGACATTGTATATTTCGGTTGTTAATTGTGTACGGAGAATCACTGACCTGGGTGTGTTAATCACATTGATCTCCACTGACAATATGGACGTTAGTCCCCAAACTCCCAGATTACTGACCTCCAAAATTCATTTGGGACTCCTGAAAATCATAACAAGGGAGTCCAGAGAACTTGTGAAAATTTTTAATCCAGTCGCCAAAATCTATACTACATGTAGTAACACAAGTCAATAGTTGATTTGTCCTGCTTTAATCCAAGCCATCAGCACAGTAATACAGCAGTTGAGCATGAGGTATTAACGATTGATACATGTAAATATAATGTGAAAATCATAAAAAAAGAAATTTATCATTGATACATACATCATAAACTGTCCTGTATTAAGTTGTAATTAATTTCAGTACTTTTGATGACCAGATACATATTGGTGACATTGTAAACAATATGTTCATTTAAATTTCTTAAAATAGACAATTATATATATTATATGTACGTGCGAGGTTCGTCAAAGAATTATTTTTATATGGGAGCAAACATTGGTTGGCATCAACGAAAGTTCAAAATCATTAAACAGAACTTATCAGTAAAATAAAGATATATGTAGGTTGTATTTGAAACTTACTTTAAATAAGAAATTTAATTATTAACATCTCTGAGTTAACTTGAAGCATTTTTAGCAGACGAAAAACAATCGGCTGAGGTCGCCCTCTCATCATCATTTGGACAATATATTGTAATTTTTACTGACAGTCCTGATTAAGGGTTTCTACTTTACAATTCTCATGTACACATTATATAGATGTCTTGGGACCTGTAATTAGAGTTTTTTATTTCTGGAAAAGCCATTCAATTATTAAAACAATACAGAAACTAAAAGCGTCACCAGAATGTTTTTAGAAGTCCATCAATCGAATCAAATTACAACAATCAATACTTTCAAAGTGTTTTATTTATATTTATTATTAGTAATTATCAATTTAAAAGTGCAAAATTAAAATATCAAAAGATTGCTTTATTACTTGATAAAGATATGAAGTGATATTTTTACATGATATCTCCCACTCATTGGACATAGCTGTAATGAAAAATAACACATCAACAAATGATAAACATGTATAAAATAAAAAAAAAATTGATAATGCCAAATTTTTAATGACATGACTAAATTTTTTTCTTAACTGGTGTGCTTCGCACAGAGAAACAGAAACAGAATATGTATAATATCTTACAAAGGATACCCAGTTACGCCACATTGAATCTTACAACTATTACAATATACAAATGGTCGGTTTTGGCTAGGTAGAATCTGGGTGTTAAACACTCAATATGTCAGTGTAACACCGACACTTTTGGTCACCATATGATACATTTGATTCAGGTTTTGATATGATACATGTCAAAATACAGTTTTTTTTGATTGATGAAATTACTATGCAAATTTAGTAAGGTAAGACATGTCTTGTGTGGAAAAATCCATTAATCTTTGTTTAGATCAAAGTTATAGACTCTGAGGATGAAACCCGACTTCAACAAAATTCATAATTTTTAAATCTGTGAAATATTTTTTATTCCAAAGTGAAGAAAGTATACAGGACAACATGCTATTGTGTATCAAATCGTCATCCTTGTATCGTGTCATATCACAATACATATCATATCATGAGGTAGGTGTATTGTTACAGCCCTATTGTTTACCAGTACATGTATATACATTGTATTGAAAATTTTACTGAAAATAATCTTTGTTTTATCTCCATTTATTGAATTTATTAACTAGCAATATC
Source organism: Perna viridis (assembly GCA_037379345.1). Classification (NCBI taxonomy): domain Eukaryota; kingdom Metazoa; phylum Mollusca; class Bivalvia; order Mytilida; family Mytilidae; genus Perna; species Perna viridis. Next base: position 7,895,551 of record CM074513.1, read on the forward strand.
ACTCTTGTAAATACAAGTATTAGTGATAAATATTATTAAATATTGCAATATTGCATAGAGAATATACAAATATAATGTACTAAAATAATGGTGCTACTCTGGTCTTTATACTACATTTATGTAAACTTACATGTATCACCAATTTACCAATGTACATTCATACTATGAAGGAGAAATTATTGAAGATTTTAGTGATACACTGTACAGTGGATTCCTGTTACATGTAATTGCATAAACTATTTTTTTTCTGACAAAAAAATATGCAATTAACAGGAATATGTAATTATCAAAAAATGTCATTTAAAAGGAAAATACCTGATATTTTCAATGTTTAAGTGGGGTACATGTATTTTCTTTCCTTGTGTCTGATTAGATTCCTGCTTTAATATCTAGTCAAAAGAAATAAAAAATATTGTTGTAAAAACAAATTTCTTCAGAAAACAGGTATCTCACTAAAAATGTATTTTTGTTTTACCTATTTACATTGTAGATACATTTTTTAGTAATTTTTCTCATTTTTGGCCTTATGATATGCCAATTGGTGGATTTTTTAGCATGGATAAGATGGGAAATGTTTTTGTTTTTTTGAGTTTTTATGCAATTATGGTAACAGGAATATGTAATTAACAGGTATGCGAGTAAGTGGAATCCATTGTATGAGCAGTAATTGAATTTAAGGGGAAATACTTGTAAATGCAAGTCAAAATTACGGGGTAAAACTTGCTAGTAGAAATTATTTCCCTTTCTGTATGTATACAGTGTACTATAAGTTCAGTTCAGAAATAACTCAGGAAACTTAAATTTAGTATGGTTAATTTTCAGTACTTGTTAAATTTAGCAAGTGGAACAATTTCTTTCATTCAACCCATGCTCGGTTATAAAATAAACTTATATTATGATTTACAAATGAAAAAGTTGTGATGATAATATTGAGGAAGGGTGCTTTCTCAAAACACTAAAATATTGATAATATGATATTGCCGACATGTAAAATTCAGTAATGCTTTTTTTGTTTTCAGTATTTGCTTCAGGAAATATGAGTGAAAATGGTCAACTTTTTGTATAGTTTTTGAAATTGTAAATGTTGACATTTCTATCTAAAGATAGCCATACATGTACATGTACCTTCATCTAATCATTATTTTATTTTAATTCAAAACACAAAAAGCCATCACCATTCAGTTGATTTTGGACTTGCATTTACCTTTAACTAGCTTAATACAGTATTATGAATTTTCTACTGTTCATGGAAATGGGTTTTAAGCTCTGGCTTACATGTTCATACAGGTACATGTATGTTTTATAGTTTCTTATCAGTAATCCCTGTTTACTTGTATATCTTTTATTTCAGACCATATAGAAGAATGAAAATGATGGAAAAGAGAGTAAAACTAAAGACAGTGAATTCCCACATAACATGTACTCTTTGTAGAGGTTACTTGATCGAGGCAACAACAATAACTGAGTGTTTACATACTTGTAGGTTTAGGCTTGATGTTTATTTATGATATTGAGTAACTGCAGTCTCTTTATATTTTACTCTTAATATATTGAGTCCCGGTAGTTCCTTTAAAGTTTACTTTCAATACTGAGTAACTGTGTTTTCTTAAGATGTCTTTACCCACACTCAACAAATGTGGGGTACTTGTTTATATATTACAATCACCTTGTTCTGTTGTCCATCCTAACTTAGACAAAAAAATGTAGTTGCAATTTTCAAACATCCCCCAAAACAGATACTGGTGGATTATTTTCTAACTTGGTGTGTGGCTTTATGTACATGTAGCTTGGGCATACACTGTATTGCAATTTTTGTTGGTGTCTGATATCATCTTCCTGTTTTGTTAGACTTCTTTCACATTTTTCGCCGTACGGAATGATTGGAAATTTTTTTGTCACAAAAAACTTGGCTGTCACTTGAGGAATTGATTTTAGATGTGGTACATGACTTTATTTTGCACTATAAATCTAAATAAATATCATATTATTTTGATTAATAAAGGTTCCCTCAATTTTATCAGAATATTGCTCTAATAACCATGTAATGGTTTCTTTAAGATTATATATGTACCATACTTGAAATTGAGTTACTTGAAGAATTATACAGGGTAGGAATTCAAATACGTAGAGGTATTATTGTTCATGGGGTACCAATATTTATGGATGAGCCAGATCACGATATTTGGTTCCCAACAAAAAGGAAATTCCCATTTTTGTGTATATTGAAACTCTCATGAACATGAAATGGATGATAAGATGAACATGAAATGAAAAAAAAAGGATGGGTCACAAGGATAATAGGGTCAACAAATTTTGATTGCCACTGGAAAAAGGGGGTGGGTGGGTAAGGTCAGGCAATTTAGCCTCCTGTGGCGGAGCGCAAAGGTTCCTACTCCTATCGAATTCCACAGCAGGGTTCTTTAACGTGCGAGGAACGTGGCATCTTTCCCAACACGGTGCACCACTATGATTTGCGGTCAGGTTTTCCGTATTATAGCCTGACAACCCCAGCATACAACACGCCAGGGGTACCCCATTGCACCACCTGGGGCACACATCCCAGTTGCTCTGTGGGCAGAGCGCCTAGCGGCTAGGTTTCTGAGCACTATTTAGTTGCCTTATACGACAAGCTTAGCACTGCTGCAGGCTTATACTTTTAACACCTGGACCTGCACGGGGTTTAAAACTAATTAGATATATACTCCTTTGCTATTTTTATGTTTTCAGTTTGTAAGACATGTTTAGTGAAGTACCTAGAGGACCACAACAAATGCCCAAAATGTGGTATATTGATTCACCAAAGTCATCCATTAAATTACATCAGGTAAGAAAATTGTACTGAGGTATTGTCACTACTTCTGAGCTATACACCTTTCCCTTGCTCAGTTTTAAACCCTCTATTTTAATAATATGATGCAAGTATAGCCTTTAAGAGGACAAAGATATTAGCCAGAGAATCCTTATCAATAGAATTGTCACTTAGGCCAAGAAAAGAAATGCATGGGTTTCCACTAACATGCGCATAGGGTTAGGGCGGTAGGCAAAACATGTTTTATTTTTTCAAAAGTTTTCAAACTTAAATAGTGCCAGTAGAAAAATGGCCAAGTGATTTGCAGCAGATCTCCTCCTTTCTGACTGAAATCTGACCTTCAGTGGTTCAAAGGTTGAAGATTAAATTCATATACATGTAGATTACCTTTATGAAGACTTTATCAGTTACAAATTAGTACATCACATATTTTTAGTGTGATGTGCTCATGGTTGTAAAAGTCTTCTTATCCAGTACAGCAAAAGTATTCATTGGGTCTGGAGAGGTGATAGGTATTTTGACTTACAAATGTGTCCACAAATTGACAACCTCCCATTTATAGAGATTTTAATACATGTAGAATATGAGTAAAGTATCCATGTATAAATGTATCATACTGTAGTGAGATTTTTTCAAATACTTTTAATGAAACAGTAGTTTCAACCACTTCAAACCTTCATATATAATGTACATGTAAGTAAGACAACTGTAGGTACATGTAAAAGTATACAACATTTCTGAAAAAAACTTTTTTGTCTTTTTTTTAATGTTGCTCTGTGATTTATTAGTTTTTGAAACGCAAGTTACATGTTGTGAGGAGTCATTGTCAGATGTTTCAAAATCCTTTTTTTCAGCCATGACAGAACAATGCAAGATATTGTCTATAAATTGGTGCCAAAATTACAAGAAAGTAGGTATTACTTGAGATGAAAATTTACATTTATGAATATATATGTATATACATGTTTATCATACAAAGTAGAAATTTTTCATTAATTTTTACTTTTCCTAGTCTTGTGAAACTCTTTTCTGTATATGGCACCTGAAAAATGTTGTTTTACTTAATTCATGTCCAGTTTTTCCAAGTCCTCTCATAAAAATATAGAATTTGTCTTTCCATAATTTACTGCAGCGTGTTTTAATTTTGTTTCCAAAATATGGCCAACTTTCCTAAGTTGGAAGGAAAACACATGCATTGTAAGGAAAATTGAACACTTGAAAACATACTCAACTTGTTCTGTATTTTTAACCAATTATTAAAATATAGAAGAAATTTTTGCTTCATGTTATATATATACAAATGTATATACTACCACTCAACAAGAATATTGGCGTCACCTTGTTATGCATTCATCCGTCTGAATTTCTTTGCAAATATCTCAGCTCCCAATATATGGATTGAATACAATAAGCTGTGTGGCTTTATGTAGATGAGGCACATATTGTAAGCAGTTTTTGGTGCTGCCCAATATCAAATTCCTGAACAAATGAGACTTCTACCTACAATGTAGCACAACAACGCATGCAACTTCATCTTTTCTTAATGTTTGGAAAATATTGTATAGACCCATCTCATTTTTTTTGGCACACTTCTTGCCTTTTAGTAGAACATATTAACTACCAATCTTTACATTACAGAAGAGAATAAAAGACAAGAGAAGTTTTACAAAGAGCGAGGTATCAAACCAGAACCTACAGGTATAGTTAGATGGTTCAGAAAACAAAATGTTATGATTGTCAATGTGCTAATCCAAGGCTTGTTTAATTATTTGTGAATTTTTAAAGAATTTTTTAAAATTTGTTGTGAAAAAGAGATGCATTTGTAGATATGGATGAAAAACTTAAATAATAACTATTTAAGAAAATATGAGCTGGACTATGTACATGATTGGAGAAATACTCTAAATAACCTTCATGTAATACATATCTCAGATATTCAAAATGAAACCTTTCCAGATATTCTTGATGTAAACATTTGGTCATTATCTTAAATGTGTTTTGTGATGAATTATTTTTGTTTCCATGCTCAGATTCTCAAGTTGAGGTTGAAATTAAAAAGGAACCAGTGGAGAAAGAAGAAAACAATGACTTCCATAAAAGCGATGAACAAGTGAACGTATGTTTGGAAGGGAAAGATCCTGACATGAAAACTTTAAAACGGAAATTTCTACGACTTTCATCACAAGCTACTGTTAGCCACCTGAAGAAATTTATTGCCTTGAAGTTGTTCGGTGATATGACCAGGTTTACGGAAGTAAGTATAGATTAGACAAACCTGTATAGTTGAACCTGTCAAAAAGCAACACCTTCCCTACTGAAATATTTGTTCTATTTAGGCAGCTATTCAATTTCAGCAGGTTAAAATTGTATGGAAATGGCATGAAGTTATAGAGTATAGAAAGGACAGTTGAAAAAAGATGAGTTTTTGTAGATTACTAGTTTGTTAATGAACATGCATATACATGTATTTGCAGGTATTAAAGACAAAGACATGTTTTATAGGCAACTTAAGTACCATACTTTTCCATGTATTCCCTGTATCTATGTAATTTGTTCTTTTCACTTTGGAATACTTTGAACCTGTCAATATGGTATTCTTATACAAATGATTTAGTCTATAACATGGAGTTTGTTATTTAATAGTGGTAATATAAAGCTCTAAAAATTTCATTTTCTTTTGAAATACATCGATATTAAAATTCCCAGTCAAACAAAACAGTTTACCTTGCAAGTGTAAGTTGTAAGTACCATTCTGTGTAAGAATCAGGCAATTGATGGCACATAATTATTCTCAATGAGGTATTTTTTCTCAAGTACATGTATATTCAATGCATTTAGAAAATAACCTAAAAGCTATTTAAATTTATACTGAAGCATCAGTGAGGTAGATATATTTCAAATGCTTATTATATTATTGGGAAAATAGTGCAGGAAATTTTCAATAGTGTATTTCTACAAAATTTGATTTTATCAATATCTTAAAAAGGCAAACTTTACAAATACTTCAGTGGTTATTTCTGGAGATTATTAGGTACAAATACTTGAATAATGCAATAAAATCTATGCATTTTTTTCTTAATGTACCATACTTTAACATATTTTGTCTGATTCTAATACAGAGAAGTACTTACTAGGACAGCAAGTAGATATATCTTTACAATAAAAATATGTTTTTTTTTAATTTTACAATTAGTTTTAAAGATTGTTCAGTTTGTTCCATAACTGTGGAACATTTTATTTTGCAGATTGAAATATTATGTAATGATGAACTATTAGGAAAGTACCATACATTAAAGTTTGTTGCTATCACAAGAAAAAGACAAAAGGTGAGAGGTTTTTCTATTTGTTGATGCATAGGCCTGCAGCTAGGAATCATGATTTGGCCATGTCTCTAATGGAGAAAAAAATTATTGACATGAAGCTTAGTCTTTTATGTTGTAAAACTAAAGTCAAATATTCTATTGAATCTACAATTTACTAGATGAGGTTTACTTTTACATCTTTGACAGACATGTATACTATTATCTTTGACAGACAATAGATATATGTATACATGTATGTCCATCCCTCCATGAGTGGGCTATAACTCCATCTCTGACTTCAAAGTACTTAATTAAGGATAATTGATATACCAATATTATTGATTAATATCTGTGAATATTCCAGTGTCTGTATTAGTATCTTTTTTAAATATGTACATATATTTCTATCTTTGTTTTAATTTTTTTTTTCACAGGATGGTCCATTAATGCTTCACTACAGACCCAAGACTATAGAATATTGACACAAACCATGATCATAAAAACTGGATCTGCAGAATTGACATACAAACAGTTAAGAACTATAGTGCTAGTTCAGACTGAAAGGTTCAATTTGTTTGACTATGGGTGCTTTCGCAATAGTTATTTGTATGTGTAAAGGCAATAGTTGTGATAAGATAATCCTATTACAGTAGCATCAGATATTGGAAAACTTTGCTTTTTTTTTCGTTGTTTAGTTTTTTGCACTTTTAGATAACATTCCCATTAAGGTCGCAACTTTTTATTGTTATTTGAATTATGCGATAGAAACTATAGAAGTTCATTTGCAAGTGCATATATGTACCTATCTCAGCTATCTCTTGAATATAAAATATTGAAGAATCTCATAATAAAGGCAGTTTTCAAATCAAGACAGAAAATATCAATGAGAACCAAACAGGGTGAGATGTGATGTTTTGTCAAGAGGTTCAAAACTGGTGTTATTTTTTATCAGCAGGGTCACTGTCAGTTTAACATCATGTTGTTATTAGAAATCTCAAAGTATTACAGCAGTACTCCAGTAGTCTGTGATAGAAAATAACAGGTAGTAAGAACAATGGAAAAAACAATGGAGTTGCTGAAAACACTTTATTGAAAAAAGACTAGCTTTATAGCAAATATAGTACAAATGTATTAGTGGTAGATGTAGGGGAGACCAATATGATAGATGTGTGTGTTTTGTACATCCTCCATGAGGAAATACAGTACATGTACTGTTCGAGGATTTTAGCAATGCTGTGATAAATTTATTATGAAATTAGAAATCATTGTATTTATTATATGTATTATCATTCTTAAGAACTCCTGCACATATTGTAAATTTTGCATATACATGTAGATATCAGTGGAAGCTTTGGTCTTGGCTTTGTCTCTAAAGTATTGAAAATAACAATTCAACAATAATCAGCTCCTATAGATTGAAATTCAAAATATGGGAAACAGATAGACAAGGATATGTCATATTTATATGATTATTTTTTTAAGTCAAAGGAAAGTCAAATTATTTCTGGACTTGTAGTATAATGAAACCAAACCCTGAAAAATTGGTCTGAGCCAGACACTATTGTCCTATATATAAGGTATTTTGTGCATTGTTAACCGAACCAACTTGAGATTAAAAAAGTCATGTTTCACTGTATGATAGTGACAGTTTTGTTCAAAAAGGAATGATTATTGATGTTTATTCATACTTATAATGTTTCTTATTTCATCTCAGTGTACAGTGTACAATTCTTTGTGTATTAATCATGACAAACCTAGCCATGATAAACATGTGTAAAAGTAAAGGTGCTTTCTGAATGTACATGTGCTTGTCATGGATATTTCATTGCTATTTAAACTTTTTATACTTTTATTCAACAAGTAGGTGATACATGTACATGTTGTATATTGGAATCATCAGGTCTGTCTATCATTCCGTCAGACCCAATTATCCTGACAGTAATGGATGCTGATCAATAGATTTCAAATCTGGTATGTGGCTTATATATATGTATATGGGTCACATGTGAGCTGTTAGGTTGCTGTCCTCCTCAACTTCTTATTTTCTGGGCCTTTGCCGTTTTTCACTACTGCTTTTATGGAGTGGGGTTTTTTGTTATTTTTTTTTTTCATATACTATTTTTGTCATTTACAAAATGATAAAATTAGTGTATGATATTTTAAAAATATCATTTTTAAGTCAAAATATTTGTACACGCACATATGGTAGAACAAAATGAATTACATGTACTGCTATTTAGCAACTTGTTTACATCACTATTGTACATGTAATTGCATATTTGAATTGTGTTTACAAATAAATTATTGTTTTTTGTTGTTGTTGTTTTTTTCATATTGTTTTTATATATTTATATGCATGCCCTATAAATGTCTTCAATGTTTTCCTGTAATAAGCAAATCAGTTGATGACAATATATTTGCATTATTGGTCCATGCTTCAGGTTTTTAGTGGAGTCTGAGTTCTTCATTTGCTTTTGTTACTTTGTATGTATTATTTTAGTTACTTAATGTTTTTTGTTGTGTATGTCTGTTTTCCATGTTTGGTCTTTGTCCCTGGATTGCTTTCTTTTGATTTCTACTAGAACCTTGGTTTCCTTGATTACTCTTACACAGCAATCAATGTCAAAATTACCTTTGATTTTCTTTAGTGCTGTTCCAGATTGATTAGTGTATGTGATGGGTACACAAGCATTTCTAATAAATAGATGTTTTTCTTTTTGTATGCAACAATAGGGAAGACCACCTCTATGTCATCATGAACTGGTGGATCGTTATGGTGTATCCATCTGTATCATAAAAACTGATTTGTTCAAGGTGTCATAGTTTTCCTTTCCTCCTTAGTCCACCCTGAACTTGACTTCTTTTTTTAGGAACTTGATGGGTGTCTCTTGCCCTATCTTGGTTCCCTTGATTATCTTTTAAACAGGCTTCCAGATTATTCACGGTTTCAGTCAAGACACATTTTATTGTATAAAACAAAAACACTAGAAAAAATAAATTATCAATTTAATATGCAAGACAATAAAAATATACTATTATAAACAACACATGAATGTTATACAAATAGTAAAAGATAAAAGGACCAGCCTTTTTATAAATTAACTGCTTCATAAAAGAACATGACATGAACATCCCCACTTTTCAATATTTAAATACCAATCCATATAAAACTCAGACACTACCAATGGTTGAGATGATTTCAAGTGCAGAAGAAACCCACCTACTAAACCATACATTTATTTACCACTTAATTAACCAAATCAAGAACAACAACTCTCTCTAATAACCATGTACAATTTATATAATTTTTTTCTCAAAAGTGCAACGAACAAATGTCAAATGTGGTCTATTAACTGCATCTGAATTAAGTGTAGGAATTTGGCATGCATGAATCATGCAACTGTCTAATTTTTATAAAGACTGCTACTTAAAGTCCTAAAAAAACTTTCTTCCATGAACAAGGGCAGATCCAGGATTTCAGGTAAGGGGGTGTAAATAGAACTAAATGAAAGCAATGTTTGTTTGTTGGGGTTTAACGTTTGAGCAGCAATATTTCAGCTATATTCAGACGATGAACATGAAATGGATGATAAAATGAATATGAAATAATGATGAAAGGAAAAAAGGATGGGACACATGGATAATAGGGTCGACAAATTTTGATTGCCACTAGAAAAGGGGGGATGGGTAAGGTCAGGCAATTTAGCCTCCTGTGGCAGAGCGCAAAGGTTCCAACTCCTATCGAATACCACAGCAGGGTTCTTTAACATGCAAGGAACGTGACATCTTTCCCAACACGGTGCACCACTATGGTTTGCGGTCAGGTTTTCCTTATAGCCTGACAACCCCAGCATGTAACATGACAGGGGTACCCCATTCCACCACCTGGGGCACCCATCCCAGTTGCTCTGTGGGCAGAACCTAGCCCCTGGCTAGGTTTCTGAGCACTATTTAGTCGCCTTTTACGACAAGCTTAGCCTATTCTTTTAAACATCCGGACCTGCACGGGGCAAAAAGCAATGCAATGTACGATAACATTTGGGGTATAATTTGCAAAAAATCAAAATTTCATGCAATTTTTTCCCCTAATTTAAGGGAGGGGGGAGTATGTCTGGCATGCATGTCCTTAGATCTGCTCCTAATGTAAAAAAAAATCATATAACTGAGTGATCCTACATGTTGTTATACCATAATACATGTACATACTGTAGATCTCATGATATCAACAAAAGCTTTATACAAGTTTTTTGTTCTATAATATACATCTGACAAGATTGAAGAATATTCTATACCATGCAAACACTGACATGCAAAATACATGACGCAACAAAATATATTTCATTTAAAGCTTATTTACTCAAAATACTGAGTAACATTTAAAAAAAAATATGCAAAGTTGTAAGCAAAAATAAAACCAATACAGTGGATTCCTATTTATCACATAGCCTATAACAAATAACAATATGCAACTAACAGAATGTTGCATATAAAAAAAAATAAAAGATTATGTGTTTTGAGTTCCTATTAAATCAAGTGGAATACTTAGAGTAAAATGCCCACAAGATGACAATGCTATTAGTACATGTGTATGTCTGATCAATTAATAGTATTTCAAAAATTTTGACCTATTTAAAATAATCTCAAATTGAATTGTTAAGTTTCATTTCAAATAAATCTATTTTATTAACAGTGATTTTAACTTTTGACCCAATATAAAGATATGGAAAACTTCTATCTGCACAGGTTTAATTGAATGTAAATGTAATGTAATGCAAATTTAAGTTGGTTTCTGATTCACAATTTGAGTTCGCACTGCATCACATTATACATTCAATAAAGTCAGAGGTCAGAAAGTTGATTTCTACAGTACCTCACTTTCTCCATACTGCATTACATTATATATTCAATGAAGTCAGAGGTCAGAAAGTTGATTTCTACAGTACCTCACTTTCTTCAGATACATATACATGTACCGATACTAGTACAAAACTAAAGGAAACAATCTTACCTTCATGAGATTCTATACTTTTTACATATACCCGACATAACAAATCTTACCAAATTGATATTCTGTAAGTATGGAAGGGTCTAGCAGATTTGGAAAAGTACACAGGTAAACAACTTATCAAAGCAAAAATACTATAAAAACAAGAGCAGAACTTAAGATTAATTACCTTGCAAAAGTCTGTAAAAGTACGATTTGGCTTGTGGATTAATGAATGATTTTCAACACTGAAATCTGCCTTACCTATTCATGCTATTGTCTATGTGTCGGCTAAGTCCGAGTCAAATATCTTGTGTATCACATCATATTTGTAGGATTTAAAAAATCATAGTTAAACCTGTCTTAAGTGATCTTCCACAGAAAAGCAAAATCATTGTCATATAAGACAGGTGGTCATAACCTACAGGTTTATTTTACATAAAATGAACTTTAAAGGTAAATCATTTTCATAGTCTTTAAGACAGGTTACACCTGAATACGTGTAGTCACTACAGCAGATTTTACTGTAGCTGATCAGAAACAAAATTGATACAAATATATTGCCATGTATGTGTAATACACATGATAGGTAAATGCTGTATGTACTTTACTATCATTCAGATGATAACTCTGGATGTATGCACTTAACTATCATTCAGATGATATCTCTGGATGTATGTATTGACTATCATCCAGATGATATCCCAGGATGTATGTATCGACTTTCATTCAGATGATATCTCTGGATGTATGTATTAACTATCACCTTGATACAGTAAAACCAGTCAAAATTAAGACATTTGTTCAATTTACCAGGTTCAAAATAAACTAATGTGATTTCAAAACATGTCTGGATTAAGCAGTCTTCCATTTTTTCAGGGTTTGGTTAAGACAGGTTTCACTGTATTGATATCAACTAGGGTCTTGATATTCCACAAACAGTATTTTCAGCTTAATATGTAGCACTGTAATTTAAGTTGAAACATCTCAATGGCCTTATATAGGTCTATAGCACCAAGCCATCCATACATGGAGATCATATAGCCGACCAGCAGCTGTTTGTTCAAGTCTTCTTGAAGACAATACTGCACATTCTATTTTATCCTTATTTACATATATAGAACAGGAACATTGGAGATCCCTGAAAAAAAAGTTTATAATACTAGTGATACATATTAACAAAATCAAATATCAGTTTCTACCATTTCTTAAGTGCTAGTTGTGTTTAATAATTCCATTTCAGAAGTAATACACTTTATGACTGGATGAAAAAAAATGTACATCATCTCAAAGACTAAATTGGGTAATTTTACTGTGATGTCATCAAGCATTTTAAGGATTTAAGTGTTAAATTTTACACTAAAATAAAAACTGTAAGGAAAGGCTGCTGTATTTGTGTCGATTTGTAATAATTTAAAAGCTGTGGTGCACACTTGAAAACTTGCTTCACAAATTATTTAGTGTGCATCACATGACTGAGGTTATAATTCTTCATAGACAGAAAAAATTAAAAAGGCTAAAAAAATAATAACTTTCATTTCCACTAACCCTACTGACCCTATTTTTTTTGTGCCAAACCCTAAGGTTTTTTTGCCCATTTTTTGACCAGCACTATTAAAGTCTTTATGTGTCCCCAAAACAAACCAGACAACAATTTTTGCCTACCTACCAATCCTAGTTTTTAGTGCATATTAGCAGGAACACAGGTACCATATTTATTTTCTTTTTTTTTTTTCACTAAATTTTTAGTGAAATTTGGGTCAGGGAAAGTTAGGTACTTAGTTACACTTTCCCGTGGCAAGTTGAAAATTTCATATGCTGTAAGGATTTGTTTTGTTAGGAAAGCAGTCATTGACTGTGGGAAAGTTGATTTTATATGGATTTTTCCCAAGAAAACCTCAATTTTTGAAAAATCCTTGAACACTGATGTTAACAAACCTTAGGGCTCCAGTTCATTAGGTACACCTGCTTAAGGGACCATTCTTTCATCAGTTCTTTTCCATGGCATATCAATGTAATCTGTGAATGATTATTCAAATATCAGCTAGAGAAAGTTGATGTGTTAATACAGATACCCCTGCATTTCACATAATGAAAAAGGGTCATAACTCTTGAATAGCAAATGCAAATTACAGCATAAACAAACTGGACATGTATTTTGGTTCCTAATATTTTGCTGAAGTTCGAACAGTTTTAGTTAACATTCTTTTAGTTAAGAATTTCTACTTAAAACAGACATGACTTTAAGAGGTCAAATTATGTCTGTTGAAATCAGAAAAATATTGTTGAAAACACTGCTAATAAATTACCTGTAAATTAAAAGGCAGATCTAATCTTTTCCTCAATAATTTTATTACATCTTCCACTTGCAATCTGTTTGAGCAACGAAGAAACTTTTTTTCTAATGCAGGAATCTTGTGGTTGCCACATTTCAATGGCATGCTATAAATTAAATACACTTTTTTTACAACATGTGCAATGTAAAAGTAAATAAAGCTTCAACATTTTGATTTTAGGGCAATCCAAATTAAACATGTATGTGAAAATTTAATGTTGTCATAAGTTACAAGACAAAAAGTGATAGGCTGAGTAATTAACAGTACTCTCTTAGTAAAAACTTTTAAGAAATACAACTACTACCCATACAAAATTTGATGAAACAAATAAAATAGCAGAAATTTCGCCAAATTGGTGGCAAACACACAATAAAAGAAACAAACAGAATGGTAGAGTAGGAATTAGAAAAAACAGAACTCCTTTTTAAAGGCAGAAAAATATCATGTCTGATTACTCTAGTTACTTCAACAATGAAAAGTTATATTTCCAGATCTTTAATCAATAAAATTATCATTTGTTTTCCTTTATTTCAAAATTTGTAAGTTTAATTAGTATTGTGTAATCAGTTGAAAATACCAATCAATTATCGAACATAATCAGTTCAGGTCAACAAACTGATTATCAATTACTATTGCTATATTTTCTGTACTACATTCTTACAGCACAACTCCTGGAAACAGTTCACAATTTTCACAAATAAAAGTACTTTTAAAGTTGAATATCATTTGCTATCAAAATCTTAGTCTGAGATCATTCCTTGCAAAATTAAATGAAGCAAAATATCAGTTTTTTTTTAATCTACTATATATCTAGCAAAGTAATAAAGAAACAAGTAACTTTAATTTTAATCTGTCTAGTTGCCTGCTAATATGATAAATCAAAGATACACACATGTGTCTTAATGCTGGCCTATTTTGAGACATTTTTTGTTTTCTTTTCTGAGGTTATCATGATGAGTTCTAAATTTTAAGTGTTGCTTGCCAAAATTATTGCTCTCAGAACTATTAACAGTTTCCTTGACTTTATTCAGATAGTTACAGAGACATAATAAATGTTAGGTATTCTGAGTCCTAATGATGAGTTTCACATAAAGTGAAAGTAATTGCCGACTGATTTTCTTAAAATGGGCATGTGACTTATTAAAATCTCACCAGTATGGGATTTTGAATTGTATTGACCTTCTGACACTAAGCATGTAGTTGAATTCTTATCCCATTTTTGTGGATATATTGTACATGTAGGTTATAATGGGTCCATTTAATATGGTTCACTAACTAATTTAGGTCACTGTGTACTACCTTTATGTACATCAAATATTTTGAAAGTTCTTTTTATAGAACATGTTGATTGTAACACCAAAATGTACAATTTCTTTATTTCCGTAGTAATAAGTGTCACACACTTTTTTAACTGATTTTTAGGCGTATTCAATTATGTTGTATTTTTTCCACAATGGCCAGATGGTTGTGATTACGCCAAAGTACTTAAACCCCACTACATTTTTTGCACCTGTCCTGTCAGGAATTTCTGGCTTCTGTATGTCTTGTTTTGTTTTCACCATTACTTTATTTTTTGTGTTATTTGAGTATATAGGGGCAATTCTATCACTGCACCTGTGTATACTGTTTTAAGGTCAGCTGCAGCCTGCCCTGTAGTGTGAGGGTTTCATTGTCATTCAGTGAAGACCAATGGGTGGTCTTTGGCTGACATTCTCATCCTGCTGGAATTGTTGTCTCTTTGACATATTCCCCATACCTATTCTCGTTATAGTTTGTAGTTATGTATTTGTAGGGTAGTGTCATGAGAGTGAAAATTATGAAAATTGTTCTACACTATCGTCTAAGTTTGTATACACGTTTGAATTATTGAAGAAAATACATTTTTGTACATTTTTGTGTGTGAAAAGGTTGATTTAAGGATGACCAATGACTTCGCTATATACATCTAATAATAATCAATAATGAAAATCTCAATCAATTAATCACATCTAGATGGTCAACCAACCCATGTGAGACTTTTATCCATCATCAGTACACCAATAAGTTTAATTAAATACAATAAATCATACAAACTTGTATCTCTCTAGGCATATACATATTTTCTCATCATATTTGTACATGTGACTTTCATCATTAGACTGAATACAGGTTAACTTGGGTTCTGGAACTTTTTCAACCACACCTGTAAAGTATTGGCAAGAAAATTAATCAGAAATGATTTTAACGAGGTCAAAATACAAGGTGGAAATTGGCAAAATCGGAAGTAAATATACAGTAATAAAAATTATAACATTAAAATCCAAATTTGAAATAGCAAAATTCCACTAAAAAGCAGAAAAAAATCATGTCTTAATAATCATAGGTGGCTTGGAAGCAGTAAGTAGTTGTCAAAATCAAGGAAAATACCCATTTCATTATTTTCCACAAAGAAAGGCAGGTAACTATGTACATGTAAGTATTATAATTAAGTTACATGTATGTCATCATAACAGAAAAAAGAATTGTGACATGATTATTAGACTTTTTGTAAAACAAGTACATTAGGTGTAAGTCTAGTGAGTAGATTTAAACATGAAGTTGCATGTGTTGTCACGCTAGGTATTACCCCACTCATACAGAAATTTGACAATCGGACATACCCAAAATCACTTACAACATATGCCCCATCTACAGCCACACACCAAATTTTAAATTAATCCATTCATTGAGAGATGAATTAACTGTGATAGAATGACAGACGGAAGGACAGATAAGGTCAATACACTTCCCACTCTTTCAGTGGAGTTCAAGCATTAAGTCTATACATAATTTAATCACTGTGGCCCTATCTCAGATTTAAGTAAACTTGACTACATGTATATCTTGTA
Organism: Perna viridis; assembly: GCA_037379345.1. NCBI lineage: Eukaryota > Metazoa > Mollusca > Bivalvia > Mytilida > Mytilidae > Perna > Perna viridis. Next base: position 7,911,849 of record CM074513.1, read on the forward strand.
CACTTTTAATTGAAATCAGAGTCATCCACAGAGACTTACCAGAATTCATGTAGACAATGACCTATCAATCTACTACAAATTTCTCTCACCCAAGGTCTGGGCCGTGTTTCATAAAAATATCAAATTGAGATTTTCCTCAAACAGTCCTTGCCTTCTAAATTTCAGACAACAAAACCCTACCCTTAAACTGATGGGAATTTTATACACGATACATTGGCTTGGAAGCAAAACATCTGCAAGGCAGGTGCAATTTTCACCAGAATTGTCTGATGGGCTGGCCCCAATTTCAAAGACTGCTCAAACTCTTCCTCAACTCAAATTTCAAATCATTGAAATCGAAGATGGTAGTGTGAGTACTGTGTGACATATATTTTATACCTCTCTTGTTCTTGTTAAACCCTCTGGAGTTATAGAATTCCTCCCTTCTTTTTTCTTCATCTGAAAATACATGAAAAAATTATACTATTCCACAAATTTGTCTATCAAATTAAAGCTGCATTGAGTATATTTAGATACAAGACCTATAAGGTTGAGAACTGACAATCCAATTAGTCAGAACTGAAAGTAGAATGGAGTGTTGTCAAATCCTACACGTAGTGACTGTGACTGAATGGAACCTTTCATTGGTCTAATTTTAGTTAGATTAGAGAACTAATACAAGCATTAAAAGTTTAAATTTGTGATTTCCATAATTTGTAAACAATAAAATGTCTTTTTCTTTATTGAATTGCACAAAAAATATCTACATAACTAAGGAAATACAGCAAGCCCATTTATGTACTGCAGTACATTTTTCATATTCAATAAAAATCATGTAAGTAAAATTTCACAAGTCAAAAAGTTCATGCACGTACATTTGCAATATATTCATTTCTAATTTAGATCTTTAGATTTCTGTTTTTCCATTATGTCCATCTTCTGAAACGTAATGTTCAGTGTCAAAATCCATCAACTTTCGAGAATAATATTTAATTCCATATGTATCATAAGTCTGATTGTGCCAACTAAAAAGTACCCTTAAAAACCCTCTGTACCCCACATTCTAAGGTCAGGAGTGAATGAACCCCAGACGCAAAAACTAATGGACATACTGAAATATAAAATTACAATTGAGATACCCCTCTCCCTTCCCCAGAAACCCCAAGAGTCATTGAGATGGAAACGTGAAATAAAAGGTGCACAATGGCACCATCTGATGAATAATGTGTGCAAGTTTCATCTAGTTCTGTTCAGCAGTTTAAGAAGAGTTGCTGAACTGGGGTTGGATGAACAAATGGACAAAATTATCACTATACACATATGAAACTCCCTCCTGTATTTAAACATGAGGTATAAATATCTAGAACATACTTTCAAATAAGTTAGGTACAATTTTGTAGACTATATCCTGCATGGTCCTGTCTGCCCTCAAATGTAACTGTGGCTGTGTTTCGTGTATCTTTATACAACACTGTGGACATGATTTACTGGTCTGGAGGTGTTTCACTATGCAACTCTTACAGACTAGTGAAAAAAAGACAACACAAGTTGAAATATGAACAATTGATATTACAATTGATTTTGAAGGGGATTAAAAATGAAATTCATTTCAGGAAACCATATCTAAAAACTTAAATCAATTGTTTGTAATTTAATAAACTTCACATTTACCATTACATGAAAACAAAGATAAACATTTGGTGCAATACAATTTTTAAACATTCATTAAAAGTGACGTAGCTGTCAACTTTGTAATAGTGATCACATGTATTCAGCAATACGTTGTATCTTGTTGTAATGCATTTTATGTAAAATTAATCTGTATATAAAGATCACCTGTCATCAGTGACCATAATTTTGCTCTCCCTTAGAAGGACACTTAAGACAGGTCTGACTGTGAAGACTGAAATAAGCCTTTCCAACCACTTTTAACCTTTTAAGGTTTGTATGAAGATTCCATTCCAAACTTTGAAAGGATATGTGTTGACATTTGTATTAAAACAGATTTAATTATCCAAAGATCTCATTTAAAAAAGACTCCAATGCAACCAATGATCCTTTACAGTAAAAGCTTTGTCAAGCATAGCATGATACGACTGCAGTAGTTGAACCCTGAACAGTTGAGACAAGTGTGGACACAATCTTAGTTTTTGACACACTTAAGCATAGGGACTTAGTATTCATTATGGGCACAACAAATGGTTAGGACAGTATATTGCACAAAATTTTAAATTCAATTAAAAATTTTCAAAATCAGACCAAAAATAAAAAAGTCAATTTTTTTGTGTGTTGCCCCTCTGACCAGTTATAACTTCGAAACCAAAAGAGATATCTAAAATCTGATTGAAAATACAGGAAGGGATTTTGTAAGGAATCCAATAAAAAAATCAAAATCAGACCAAATAGAAAAAAAAATTGGGCATTGCCTACCTGTGACACCCTATAACTTGAAAATGGCTCAAAAACACAATCTGCTAATGCTAATACATTTGTTTACTAGAATTAGTTAAAGTAAGCAACACAAAAAAAAACCTTACAAACATTCTACATTGGTCTTAATAAAACATCTATTTTTAACCTTTTTGGTCCCTTTTTCTAAATTGGTAAGGGGCACAAAGTCCAAATTACATAGGAACCTTCTTTTAGTGCTTAGTAAAATCATTTCAGAACAATTGGTCAACCACAACTAAAGTTATCGCAAAGAATCTTTATATTTCTCCAGACAATGATCATTGCACCATAGCATTATACAACCACAATTTTATTCCAGTTGTATAAAAATGGAGAAAGTTAATCTTGCAGAGTACCTCACATTTCAAATTTTGTTTAATGAAAATGGAGAATATAATGAGAATGGTTATGGTGAATACATTTACATTACATGTAACTTTCAGACAGTGATACAAGGCACAAAAAAAACAAACAATGCATTATCACACTACATATTGTACCTACCAGTACAAGTACATTGTACCTCTAGTTTTCCCTTAATACAGATCTCTACTTTGGAGAAAAATCCTACATATTTAAGTAAACCAAGACTGATAATTGTTGTAAACATGGCAAAGTGCCAATTTTATAGACATGTACAATTTATATCTCATAAGTGCAGCAATCAAATGACAACTAAGAAAGGTTTTGTGTCTGTAACCATGGTAACAGTTTGTGAATTAGGAAAAAACAGTGAATTTTTAGAGTTTTTGACATGCATGCACTATCTTCTAATATGTATCTATAAAGACAATTGGCTTTAGTATATGCATGGCATTACTACATACTACATGTACATGTACAAGTATATGTACAAAATCTACATTGTAAGTGACCACAAGGGAGTTAGATACATGTAGAAGGATTCTGTCACCATAGTAACACTCACAAGTGTGTAAGCATTCCGTTGTTGTAGTAGCATCAATGAAATAGCCAGCACATAAGGAACATGTGATATGTGAATTTAAATCTGAGATCTTGATCTTCAGCAGCTGAAAAAAGAAAAAAACAATGAAACCAAGGCAAACATGACATATTTTTTTTATGTATATCATTGTATATATGGGTCTGGTAAAGGCATTTAGCATACAGCAAAAGAAACTATAACAATATGTAATGTAAAGAATTCACAATCTCAGTGGTTTCAGGGAAACATGCTCGCCCCAAGTATGGAGGTTGTGAGTTCTAATCCCCAACAGTCACACCAAAGACTTTAATTTGGCAGTCACCATTTGACTGTTTGAAATGTTTCTCCCCTATGCACACAGCATATCGGAGACAGAGTGACGCTTCAGTTGGCCTGGAGTCAGAATAATGTGTCAAAGCTGGTAGTGTTCTAGGACTTTTCAGAAATTGAGGTTTTCGTGGGAAAAATCCATATAAAATCAACTTTCCCACAGTCAATGACTGCTTTCCTAACAAAACAAATCCTTACAGCATATGAAGTTTTCAACTTGCCACGGGAAAGTGTAACTAAGTACCTAACTTTCCCTGACCCAAATTCCAGCAGTGTCTGTTTTATTGGTCAAGTGATCTTGGTCTGAATGAATGAAATATCTCCCATAGGATTTTTAAACCACAATCAATAAAGTGTATCATATTTGTTGTATCAAAGGCTCTTCGGTGCTTGTTTATTTCTGTTGTATCTTCAAAAAGCAGACTCAATGCATTAAATGAGGCAAATGCAAACTTTTCTGTAAATTTCCTGTTAAACATTGTTCAATGGAGCGTTATGGTAGAGAAGTCTACTAAAAGTAAAATAAAAGACATAGCTCTGAAAATCTATTGACTCTCAACATTCATTGATGACAGAAATGGGGTTTCTGGCACAGACTTTCTTCAATGATATCATGTCATCACAAAAGGACATATAAAAAGTGAGACTACGCAGCTGAGTGTTTGGTAGATATGAATAAAATTTAGCAACAATTGTTTCAGGTTTCATCTGTCTCATTCAAATAATATTGTAAGGTTTTCATCCCAGTGAAGGAAATAAACCACAAAACAGCTGATTCTAAAAGGCTATATTTACCTCTTCTTCCAAATCCATTTTCGGAAATCCCCTATTTTTATTTTCGTATTTTTATATAACTCATACTCAATTTGATTTTAAATTCAGTTATTGGTTTTAAGAAAGATAACCATTTCATTTACATAGTTATTGTTCTCTCCTGAGTGGGTGTGGAGTTAACTAAACTACGGCTATTTTTAAAAGGCTATTTTATTTGTTCTTAATCTGTGATACGTTTATTTGATTTATCGTGTCCCAGCAATAAGCGACAAGGGACGCCAAGAAGTGTTAGAAAGAACAGGATGAGGAAGGAGCAATTAAAAAGGGACGGCGATTTGTTGATTGCAATTAAAACTATCACTATCTACCCTCTGGATATATTTTGGGACACCAAAATAACAGAAAATGTACCAATGATAACTTTTCTAATTAATGTATCGAAACTTAAAATGATCGAGCGCTCTCTGTATTAACCAAGAATTCTTTTGCACCTCAACTCATTTGCGCCAGTTTATTTTTCAAATTCCATTGTTATTTGCTGTTTACATGCAAAAGTACCAACACAATATTTAGCAGGAATCGACAGTGAATTAAAATATTGTTAAATCTGGGCATCTTCACGATGAGAACCTGAAGTTTATTTACAATGTAGGTACAATTTTCCAATTAAAGAATAGATGCTACATTACCTTCAGTAATATTCTTCATCATAAAGAGGTATAGTTTCCAAAACTCTACCATATTTCAAAAATCAATCTGTACCTACTGTCTCTTACAGTTATACTAAGACAATAATTAGTAGAATTTCCAACCGTATAATACATTGCAGAATCTAAATTGAGGAATTCTTGAAGTCCTCTGACCTGTGAATGTGCGTTTTCTCTCTTTAATTACAGTCTCACTGGTCAAGTCATCTGCACTGGTGATTTGAATGTCATTGAGAATGAACTCCTACGTAAGGTAGTTTCTCATGGTCCAAAATTCAGAGAACCACAGCGCCTCGATTGGAAATATAATTTCAAAACCATAATGGATGCTGATGAATATAATGCCAGATCATGGACAAAAAGAGAAAAAGACAGACCAAGAATCAGAAGACGAGTCCTTGTCAGATTGGAATACGTACCATCTGATCATTATTACGGAATCGTATTGAAAATCTCAAGAAGTGTGTCAGTAAATGACCCAAGTCCGTATTCAACGATCATGAGGCACATGAAGGCCTTTCTTCATTGCATGACAAATACGCTATCGTCATTGTGGACATAGCTTCAAGCAACACGTATTTGTTTGTAAAACTCATTACCTCGATCGCGTTACAAGGGAATTGGACATTGGTAGTAACACCCCAGGTAAAACTAATTTTGACAATGACGAAATCCCGAACAACCATAAGTCCTTATGTCTTCTCTCAACATCTAAACAAAATGTGTGGACTTCCCTTACTTGTATTGAATTCCCAAACTTCATAAGAATCCATACAAAGAAAGGTATATAACTGAATCTTCATCTTGCTCCACGAAAGAGATGTCAATTTACCTTACAACGATATTGCCCACAGTGAAATATGGACAACAAGCTAGTTACAATATCACCTATTTACGTAGTGGCATTATTCACACATGTATGTGGATACTTCAAAGTTCTAAGGATTTACTTGATTATCTAAAATCCCGTAGTATTTTGGAAAATCAATTCTGTTCAAACTTCTCACTTTTCAACACTTCACACTACGTTGCCACATGATAACTTGAAATCTTGTTTAAAAGGAAATATTTGTTAATCTTTTACTATTCGAGAAATTATATTGTACTATTGGATACAAATCCGCATGTAATTTCTAAATCATCTGAGAAGGGTAAAGTATGTTACACAGAAAAGCACGTTTGTAGCATGCTTGATTTCCTCATTGATAACATATTTGTTACATTTGGAGGAGCTATTTTTCCGCAACAAGTTGCACTCCAATGGGTACTAATTGCGCTCCTCTTCTTGCCGACTTGTCTTTGTATTAATACCAGACTGAGTTTTTCAGACTCTTGTAAAGAATAAAAATATAAAAGATGCGAAATCCTTTAATGTCACATACAGATATATCGATGATGTATTGTCCATTAACAACCCTTCTTTTGGTAAATGGATTCCTTCAATATATCTACCAGAGCATGAGATAAAAGAGACTACAGAAACAGCCAGTTCGGATTCTTTTTGGGACTTATAAATCTCGATTTGACATTCTTGGTTATCTCAGTACTAAGATTTATGACAAAAGAGACGGTTTTAATTTAATAAATTTTCCTTCCCCGTGCAGCAATATACCTTAATCTCCTGCATATGATGTTTATCCCTCATAATTGAACTACATGTACTCTGATTTCCTTGAACGCCTTAAATTTCTGCAATACAGACTCCGAAATCAGAGATATGAGAAAATACGTTTCACAAGGTTTCAAATATCAATCCTTGGTTGAAAAATACTCATTTTTTTTCTAAAACAATGATAACTGATTGCTTTTTGTAGATTATTCTTTGTACTGATATGACCGCTGATTTACCGATTATGACACTATAGTATACAAATGCTATTTAATCACCACCGGTATATTCACGTCGCAATGCAGCGGCGTAGCCGGAAATTTAAGATATGAAAGCAGAGGAGCATAATTTTCAAATACGAATAACATTTTTTTTTCATTAAGGTAACAGCTTTGGTCATCCATGGCATTTTAAAACTTGTTACATGTTTAGAGGAAGGTGTATAGGTTAAAAGAATCAAAGCCAGCTTTAATTTTTTTTCTCTTTTTTCTCGTTTTTCTTTCTTTTTTTCTTTTTCTTTTTTTTCTGATTTTTTTTGTTTTTTGCTTGTCAACCCTCTTTAATTGAACCGACATTACGCAGCATAAAGAAACCTGTTCGACGGTAGAAACATTGGTAGTTTAATCTGAAACATTTTGCAGAATTACACTCATCGACGATATGCTTTCGTAACTGTTGGCCACAAATATGAATGAACTCATTCTGTATCTGGTTTGATAGATATCTAGAGTTTGGGGGACTGCTTTGTAATTAGTCAGACAAAATCCTATCATTTTCTGCCCTAAATTTGATAAGAGCAATGAAATTACTTTTTATCTCGGTATGACCACGTAGAGGATTGTTCTGCTTTCCACGCAAATAAATAGTCTTCAAAATACTTTTCAAGATAGCCCTATTTCTTAATATTTTATTTCGAAATGAGCAACTCAACATTGAGACAACATCATCCCTTTTACCTTCAGCAATTTTCACAAAATGTTCACTCATTTCAATACAATTGTCATGACCAGGTTGGCCCAAGTGTCGTTTTATCAAAGTTGTCAAATTTGCCCAATTATTTACAGGGGTTCTTACAAAAACATTATCAGAACTATTGAATAAAACGCAATACAAACAAATCACTGCATTTCATTTTCACCAAAAATATTTATCGAGCCACGTTCGATTAAAACGCCTTTTCACATCCCGAATTTCTGTAAGAGGAAATACAAATTAAACGAATCGGGAACAACCTATTCATTTTTCAGTAAAAAGAACTTTGTTTGTCGTCAATCTTCCCCTTGTATGATGCAATATCAAAGTTTTATAGCTGTAATGATTTATGCCTTAGCGTATTATCTACACATTCAGTACTACATTGAGCAGGACGAGCTGACATATCTGGCTCCGACAAAACTTAATTGAGGTTCTATAAACCCTTGTTTTTTTTGTTTTTGTTTTTTGTTTTTTTGTTTTTTTGTTTGTTTGGTTTTTTTATTTTTATTTTTTGCTGTTTTGAAAAATATTATGATAATTTACTTTGTCCTTTGCTCAAAGTATGCTCTGATGAAGAGGGATGACTTCTCTTCATTTCAATTTACATGTAACAATAACTTGAAGATGAATATGTTTTAATTACGAATCGTCGATTAAAGCTTGTTTATCCCAGACGCATATTTGTCAACGTCAACGACGTGCTTTTAGATTTTATGAAGTTCAAGATCAACACATGGACGCTTGTTTATTAATGATCGAATGTTTAATAGAGGTCAATATCAATATTAATTCTAGATGTGGTAGTTACAAGTAAATTAATGTTAATGAAAAACCAAGGTTGGGAAAAACTAAAAAAAATTTAAAAAAAAATAAAATAATAATTTGTAAGCACATGCTTACACTGCTTTAATGGTGCTACGCCATTGAATGGAAGAGGACGGTTTGGCGCGCTGTAAAACCTAGATTTAACCCATATTTTCGTTTGAAATGCCTGTACCAAGTGAGGGCAATTGTGGTACCAGCTATTCCAGTGACGTAATATCTATTTTGTCCGTTTTATTTTGGACTTGACTTGATTATGGATCTGATTAATGTACAGTAACTAACCTTATTTGATAAGTAATTTTGACAATTAGACACCAGGAAAAAATTTAGAATAATTCCCATGCTGTCATGCAATTCAATCAATTATAACCACCGTAGATCGATTTCGTTTGTTACTTAGCTGTAACATCAATAAAAAAGTTTTTTTTTTCAAATTAGGTTTCGAATTCGAAATGATTAGGATTAGTGATGTTTCAATCAATCGTTTAACCCATTAAAGTAATCGAAATAGGCATCCGATGCTACTAATCAATTATGAATTTGATAATTTATTAATCGAAATAATCAGAATAATGATGATGCGCCCCTTCTTCACTATTATTTTCAGATGTTTCTGTTTTCAGTGTATTGAAACATTTCTTCCAAAGATTATTACTGTCTACGTAGTATAGTATGCGAGGTTAACAAAAAAAAAAAAACAAACAAACAAACAAACAAACCAAAAAAACCAAAAAAAACAGAAGAATGTTTAATATATGTGTATGCACATGTACGCAGTATGCTTCAACTTAACGCATTGTGAAAACAGCTGATTTGAATGTTATGTTAACTTAAACAATAGAGCGTTTACGTTATGAATGATGGAACTTAAACTTCAAAATTCTGAAATCATTTACTGTTTAATTATAATCGAATAAATACCCTTTCCGATTATTTTTGATATTCGATAATATTTCCGACGATGAACCAAAAGTGTGCTTTTACTATTTTCATAACTGTCTATGATTTTCAACATCAGAAAATGGTTTAACCTGCATGGCCTTTGAGACAGCAAGTTACCTGGGTACCATTTGCGAAGAAAAAGAAAAAAAATGGTTACATAATTTCATGTAGTTTGATTTAGTTCTTGAATATAAAAAAAAAATGAGAAAAAAACTTGACGGCCCGTAATTTTGAAATATAAAACATTGTTCTCCATATTATACATGCAATGGGCTATTTGTAAAGAGACAACAACCACACCTTACAGAAAGTCTGTGTCTGGACTTTCAATCAATAAACGTAGAAAACAATCCCATATCTGGAGTTTCTCTTCAACTGGCCATTGCATAAAAATACCGATTTATATCAGCAATATGGGATTTACACTGTAATCCTATAAAAGATATTCTACTTGTCGTTTACTGACTCTTGTCTATAACTAGAAAGGCCGCCACTGTCCCTAAGCACCGAATGGACATTGAAGATAAAAATTCGGCTACTGACCTCTTGCATCCGAAGATAAAATGAAGGGTTTTTTGGTAGCAAATAGAATTAATGACATTTATTTTATGGACAATGATGAAGAATTTGCCAGACATGTGAATAAACAAGCTTTCGAACAAGGTTTGATAAACGAGGTATATCCTTAATAATTGTAAACTTTAAATTAATCTGAATGCATATGACAGTTTCAAGGTTTCCATTACAACATACATGTTGCTAACTACACTCTTTATATGTTTTGATCTTGTTTCCTGGATGTTAAGGATCCAGTGTCTGAAGCCTTTTCCTAAGTTGTTTGCCTACTGGGCACTGAAATTGTCTGAATCCATAAACTGCAAATGGTCTGTATGCATTCTGATCCCGTCCTCTCAAAAACTGGAAAAACAAAACATTTTTGCACATTAAAACTTCTTGCATTGTGATGCCTATCTTGCTGATGTTATTTGAACTTAAATAAGAATAATAGTACTTTGTTCTTGGGAAAACCTACACATGCACATATACCTCATAAATTATAAAGGTAAGTTCAGTGTAATCTTTGTAATATTTCAAAAGAAATTAAAGTGTACAATCAAATGATTTGTATGATTCAATTTTTTTGTTCTCCCCAAAATTAAAAAAAAATATAATTGCACAGTTTAAAGCATTGCTATCATAACAATGACAGTTTTTGTTGAATGTGAATAAGATCAGGAACTTTTAATACCATGATTGACTGGTTTGTTAAGTGTTTTATCTACACTATATATACTCAGTACCAGAGGTGTTTTAGCTGAAGGCTGTTTCCCTGAATGAAGGTTTCTTCACAAAATTGCTAAAATTATCCTAAATATGATAAATTATTTTCCAACCACTAATAGATTATTGCTGCCAGTGATTTTTCTTTAGAAGATTAGAGTCCAAAAATGTTTTTTTTTTTCAACATCAAAAACATGATAATTTTCTTCCCAAATTTTTCCCTATCATACCCAAGATCCTGAGAACTCACCAAATAAGATGAACAAATTCTATTTTTACCTAAAAAAAATCCTTAATTCACTTTCCCGCACTTCTCATTTTTTGTTAAGAAAGATGTCAATTTAGGGACTCATGTAACCAGCTTTATGATGAATTATGATCAAATATCATTGTCTTACAATTTTACCAGTTTGTTTTATTTTTCAATATATTTCCCAAATTAAAAGGGCTCCTTGAAATAAAAGTTGAAAAATCACTGACTGCAAATAATGATTACAGGTAGGAATTTACTATGTATATTGACCACAAATGTGAACCTTACTTTGTTTCTTTATGACTTTAGTGAACCAGTAATAGAATAATGTTTACTTTTATTTTCAGTTAAATGAAGATGAGTCCAACACGCTAGAAGTCAATGTTGTCATGCAATTATTTTCACCAATTTTTATGTCACAATGGTTTATGATTGATCAAAGAAAAAACCCATGCAAGTCGATCACCTGTGAAAATGGATTTGTATTTGTTTTCCAGCATGTAAGTTTAACTTTTTTAATATTATTTTAGCCTTTACTTATGAAGGATGGGACAATTACTCAATCAATGACTTTGTGGACCAGTGGAAATACTCAAGACTCCCTAAATGCCTGCTTTGAAGATCTGTTCAAACAATCACTTCCAAAAATGAATTTTTGTACATGAACTTATGTCATTTCAAGAAAAATATTATGAGCCATTTAGGCCCCGAACATAAATATATGGGGCATAGCTTGTCCTCTGTTCCTATTAAATGCCAAATTTGTTTTGTCAAATATAGTAAAAAACATAATTTAGACAGAGGTTGATTGGTTTCAATCATTAACTAAAACAAAATTACCAGGTGCTATAAATCGTGACTTTTATGTCTGGTGTTTACTGCTCTGTAAATCAGGGGCCGATTCTAGATTTCATATTGGAAGGGGCATGAGAAAAAAAGGAAGACAATTTTTGGAGAATGATTGTTTAAATATACAGATTTTATGTGAAAAGAATTGCATTTTTCTATTTTGCCCTCTTCTGAAACACCTGCATGTACTAATAGAATTTTGAAAATTTTCAGCTTTTTATTGGATTGTTTGGTGAGAAATTCCATTTTCCTGCAATAAAAAACAACTTGCCAATTTCCAATATGCATGTAACTTCCTTGTCTAAATTTAAATTGCTGTGGAATACAGGAAATTTGGAATCTTAGGGCCCTGACCTGTTAAGTGTCTTTTGTCATGTTCATGTTTTGTGGTATGAATACAGCAGGTAAGGTAACTATGTTATTTTAATTATTTAGATTGAAGATTTGCTGATTGTTGCTATAAATGGGGACAATACAGAAAGTGAGGACTACTTAACCAGAAAGACTTGTGTATTTGTCAGAATGGTGGAATTTCTTTTTGGGCCGGTTACTGATGAGTATGGTCACTTTTTAAGTTAAATTTCAAGTCCTGACAATTCATAGATCTGTATTTTAATAAGTATGTTAATTAAAATTTTGCACCAATGAACAGACAGTTTGTGTGATATTTGAAAATATTAAACAAATCTTATTTATAAATTGTACTGAAGACCTGCAGTGGACAAGCTGCCACTAGATGTCTAATATGCAAATCATATGCATAGGTAAGGACTACGCTAACAATTAGAGCATCACTGTATGAAACGTCTAGGTGTACATTTCAGCCAAGTCAGTGCTTTCTGTTGGTCGAAAAATGTAGCAATATTATAATATACAATTTTTTTTATTTCTAGGATTGGTCACAGCAAGTTCAGTGATAAACAAAATCGCTGGTACTTACTAAAAGGTATAATGAACACATGGAATACACTGTCATTAGAGGAACATGCCTTTCTTGTAGAGGTATTATTTTGTTCAGGATTTGTTTTTGGGGGTCATTGTCTCATAGGCATTGTCTCCATATCTTTAATTCACCACATAAGGAGCTTCTATAAAACTCATAAAATTCATATTGCCTTTTATATACCTCACAAAGTTAGGAGGTAAATAAGAAACACCTTGTTTGTCTGAATTAATTCCTGGTGGGTCATCTGTCCATATATTATACCCCTACTTATTAGAGTAGAGCTACTGGTATTTCTATAACAGATTTGTAAGTTTCTACGTAGGGAATTCTTACTGGTAGATATTTGGTATATTGCTTTTGTGTGATGACTTGTTCCCTGTGTACCCTTTCCAGGTCCTTAGCTTATCTACTTCCTGGTTGCCAGGAACTTTGTAATTTTTTAATTGATGCATAATGGAAAATAAAAGATTTCCTAGCTTCCATTGGAGGGAATACTTGGATATAGTATATAATGACTTGTACAGTATCTCCCCTTTCCAGGTTTAACAGAAATGATTGAGTGGGGGTAATCTTAGTGTGTAGAACATCTTGTATTTTGTTTTCTCAACTCCTCCTCTTTTGAAGTATTTGATAAAACTTCATAGGAAGATTCAACATCATATGTATAGATGTTTGTGAAGGAAGATGCTAAATGTATGATGACTGCAAAGAGAGATAATCCAAGTTAAGAGTTTTGTTTGTTTTTATTAGTGGTAAGTGTGTTGACTTCAGGCTTCTAACTGGTTTATATTCAAATTTTTCTTCTGTGCTTTGTCTTTAATCATTTAGGACTATGTCAGACAAGATTCTTGTAATTGAAAATTTGAAGATAGCAAATAAATCATTTAGAGATTCTGTTTAATATTTTAACATTTGAAGAAAACTACCAGATTTGTAAATTAAAAAATTTAGAACATTGTGTACGATATTCAATACACAAATCCTAATCATATATATTGCAAATTTCGATTTGTTTTACATGTGATTCAAGGAGTAATCTCTCATCAGCAGCATTAGAATCAAATATATAGGAAGATTTTAATTCTAAAATTTTTTTTTTTTATTTCAAAACCAAAACTATCAAAATAGGAAGTCAAATGATGTATAGATTTCTATAAACAAACCAAGTTTCATATTTCAGATGTATAGCACATGTTGTATTTTCAGGTTGTATATTTCAGGCAATAGAAAGAGTACAGATTAATATGATTGTAAATGAAAGATGTGTAGATGTTTTAGACCATGCTGTAAACAGACTTCAAAATGCTGGAGAGAAAAATACATATCATGGCTTGTTATTTGTTAACAGTAAATTGTTGACTTTATATTCAGGGTAAGTGCTGTAGTTCATAGAGGTTCTATATCCCCCAACTTTAACATTGGGGGATATGTAGGAAACATGATGTCCTTCTTCCACCTGCCTGTACATTTGTCCATTCACTCCTTTTTCATAACAGTTTACTCTACAGCAATTTTTCACAGTAACTTGATATTTTGATGGAAACTTTATAAACATTTGTAATATTGTTGAAAATAATTTTAGACTCTGGTAACATCAGCGCCTACTTCACCAGTTTGTTTTGCATATTTTGAACATGTGGTTTCTAGGGGGTATTATTTAGTGTGCTTTGAACATGAGGTTTCTAGGGGGATATTATTTAGTGTGCTTTGAACATGTGGTTTGTAGGGGGGTATTATTTAGTGTGCTTTGAACATGTTGTTTCTAGGGGTGTATTATTTAGTGTTTTTTTGACATGTTGTTTCTAGGGGGGTATTATTTAGTGTGGTTTGAACATGTGGTTTCTAGGGGGTATTATTTAGTGTTTTTTGGACATGTGGTTTCTAGGGGGTATTATTTAGTGTTTTTTGGATGTAGTTTCTAGGGGGTATTATTTAGTGTGCTTTGAATATGTGGTTTCTAGGGGGGTATTATTTAGTGTTTTTTGGACATGTGGTTTCTAGGGGGTATTATTTAGTGTTTTTTGGACATGTGGTTTCTAGGGGGTATTATTTAGTGTGCTTTGCTCACATTCTAGTTCGATTTGAAACTTTTAATTAAAATAAGAGATTTATGACTAATCGAATCTGTTGATGATGGCTACTGAACCCTTTTCACCTTCAATTATTGAATCATGATAAATAGTGATCCCTATGTCTCTCTGTTATTCCTATTCATTTGTCTGTTTGTCAGCCCATTACAATTTTGTTTTTTGGATAAACATGAAAGAACATGGGCTTTTTTCAAACTTTTATATGATGCTTTAGACTATCAAAAAGGTACTAATTAATCTAAAATAGACCTACCTGTACTCATTTTCCCATTCAGTCACTCTACATGTATGTTGGATCTAACAACACTCCATTCTACCTTCTGTTCAGATGACCTTTCTGATCAGCCAATCAGATGTCAGCATTTATGATTGTGAAAGCTTTATTTATAGGGAAAACCTGTAAATTCTGAAGAGGTCATCTGTATGATGTACATGTATGTGCCGTATAATTTTTAAAAATATGAATTTTAGTTGACTAAAAACTCCATCAGAGTCATGATTTTTTCCTTGTTTTACAGAAGAAATGCACCAGAGCTGAGATCTTCAGATACATTGGCAATCATACTTCTTATAAAGCATTTATTTCCGACGGATGAGAAACTTGAAGATCTGTTCTCATGTTCCTACAGGAAGACGGACCCGGTCTCATCACAGCCTTTTAAGACAGAGTATCATCGGAGTCCTACCTCAGACAAGTATGAGAGTGCTCCTGATGATATGGAGGAAGATGAAGATAAGGTTAATTTGCAAAACATATAGTTACATGATTGTCATATGAACTTTGCATGATTTTAAATAGGGTCTGTTACAGAGGTCACATGAATTTCATGTGAATATAGCCTTCTTGTGAAATTTATGTGAAATTACGATTTTTACTTGAATATCATATGAACTGCATGTCATGTATTTTACATGTTTATGAATAAGGTTAATAGGAAAAGGAACAGATATGGTGAAACCCAAAAAATGCACCATTGTGTAACCCTTGTAAAAATAGTAAATACTAATAGAGATCATCAAAAGGTCTTCAATAAGTGTAAACACACCTTCAAATAAGCTCTAAAATGCCCTGACAACAAAAGTAATAAAATTCATGGTATCAAAACGGTGATACTCCTTGAAAATAAACTTAAATGTCAAATAACAACATGAAAGACATTAATGACCAACAATGATATTAGGGCGACATCATTCATTTTTAACCAAGTACATGTATCATGCTGCAAATGCAGCAGACAACTTGGAAAGAGTGGACAAACATCTGAATGGACAAAATTAGATTAAGACAACAAAAGACCACCAAAAACATACTTCATTCATAAAATATTTGTTAAAATTTTTGAATTTGATCTTGAACTTGATATCACAAAGCAATAAATCATGTGATAATAAACAATGCAGGATTAAAATTTACTAGAAGATTTCAAAAGAAATAAAATGTAGAAATGTAGAGGTTAAGAGTTAAATTATGTACTTTAAAAAGGTTGAAAAAAAAATAAAAAAATTTCTAACTGGCTAATCTAAGAATATTTTTTGCATTAACTTGTTGCTGCAATGTCTCGAATTAGTTTTATATGTTGCAGTATGCCAGTGCAGTAGAATCACCAATACCTGACAAAGGATCCGATTCAGGTATGGGTTTTAGGACTATTTTGGTAAAACTATGAAAGCTCTTTGTCTACAGGGATGATTTTTTTTTCCAATTTTTAACGGAATTCCTTTTTTCAAATCAGGATTTTACCGTTTTTTTCTTTTGATGTTGGCTTTTGATATTTGGCATGTGGTTAGATCACCTTAATGCAACGTGTCTTGTACCATTGGTAGTGGTCCATGACTTTGAAATTTGACTTTAAGGTCAAATTCCTGTTTTTTGGTTGACAAACTCTTGCCCAGGCTGTAACTTTTTTGTCTTTCAAAGTGAGCTTTGGATGTTTGGCATGTGTGTATATTACCTACATCCACTCATAGATATGCTTTATTGCCGCAGTGGGGCCCAAAGAGATGGATTCCTTCTCAATGATTTCTGTTAAAAGTAATTTAAAAAGTTTTATTTGGAGCTAAAATAAATTAAGTTTGATTCATCTCTTGTAGATGTTCCTTATCCAGAGATGTCCATTACAGATGCCAAGCCTTCATATCACATTTCAAATGCACCTTCAAGAACTCCTACACCTGAGGTGAGTAAATGGGATGATGTTATGACCTTACAGGAAGGATCATCAGATCAAAGAACTTTTTAAAGTACTACAACAGACATTAAGTGCACTGTACATTTTGATAATATTTGAATTTGTAAGAAATTACTTTTTGTCTTGGGTTTTGAAAAATATACTCCCTGTTTCAATATATATTGACTTTCAAAAATATCATATAAGTGTCTTTGAAAGAACCTACTGATCTGAAAATACAATTTCACTCAAAGTTTATGGTAAATTTCTATTTGAAAGGACAAATATTTATTCTCTTCATTACTGAATATGTTTAGAAATTTTTCAATAAAATTTAGAAAAAATGAGGTTTTTGAGTTATCTGCCTTTGAATTGTTGATTTCCGGTGCATTTCAATGAAATTATAACACAGTTTACCAAAATAATATGGAGAATCTTATCTTTATTTCCTGATTCTGATGGTGTAAATGGTCAAATTACAATGTAAAAATAGTGTTTTTTTTCACATCATGTTTCACCCACTGCCTGATTTTTACACAGACTGACACTTTATTCTCTACAAGTGAGTTCAAGACATTGTAGAGTTGCTCCCATGTCATAAAACAGACTTATTATTAATAGCACATCTTATTCATCCTGAGACATAGATTGAACAACAACTGAAGTCAAAGGATTCTAACTTGAATGACTTGCTTTTATAATACAAACTGTTTGCAAATTCCATTGAAGAGTGTTTATCTACTTACATTACAGTTAATTGATTAAAAGTTTTGAAATTTCTTCAGATGTTAAACAGAGCAGCTAATGTGTCATCTACAGTAGGTAGACAAAGAAGCAGGACATTTGATGGTGACCAAACTGGTGGTGTTGCTGGTGTTTCAAAGCAGATTATTGGTAGTGGTAGAGCCAGAAGTCAGAGCTGGGTGGAACCTACATGTGGTGGGTATATGATATCACTGTACTATCGAGCCATAGTGGTCTATGGTAGTATGCTTGCCTTAAGTGTGAAATGTAGTGGGTTTGATCCCTGCTGAGTCTCACCAAAAACTTTTAAATTGATAGTTGCTTCCTCTCGCCAAAGCATACTGCATTTAGAGAGGTAGATCTAGGGTAAGTGACATAACTCTTAACAAATCATTGAAACGTTTGTGTAATATATTTAACATCAATCTCATGTTAGCATCAGAATAACTTAGATTGATTTCCTTCTGTATCAACTGAATGCTTGATTGGCTTTGGTGAAATTGAATATGATACAAACATATCACTAATTTATGTCCCTTCTCCTAGTTCTACCTTCTTCAGGGACAGAGTGACAACTGTTTTGCTTGGAGTCAGAATAATATGTTCAAGTGAGTGACATACCTACCTGTGTGCTTTTCCTTCTGTGAGCCAGCACAGTGAAGATCCAACATAATGAGTTGGACTACAGTGTAGCACAAAGCTGAGTGTATGATTGGCTCAACATGTCTGACTAGTACAAAGCAGGGTCTGTTTGATTGGTCAGATGTTCTTGTCCTGAAATGCATGGAATATCTGCCATAGGATTTTTAATTACTCTGTTTAAATGCACTAGGAGCAATGTGTTTTGAAAAAAATTAGGTAGTGAAGTTTATGCACAGCTAATGTGTTATGGACAATGTTACCTATGAAATTCTTCTTGATTGTTTAGTGTTTTTTTTTTCTACTTTTCTTTGAATGTACAATTGTGAATCAAGAAAAATATGCTCCTATGTTCTTTTTTAGATGAAATGTTATGTTGAACTCCTTAAAATGTATAGCTGCATAAATTTATATAGAATGCTAATTTATAACATTTTGGTATCTAATGCAGAAGTTATAAGAGCAACACCACCTGAGCTTGGAACAAAGACTGAAACACCACCAATTCCAGAAGAAGTTAAGACAATACCATTCTATCAGAGTCATACTGTGTTTCTACAAAACGAGCTATGTACCCATTGTCCACACCAACTACATTGTATACAAGTTTTTCCTGGTATAACACTAATTCTTGTCAGTGAGGTATGGACACAGTAAAAATGTATGATATAGTTTTTCCACTGATGAATGTAAAGTTGATAAGGCAAAAAGAACAATATGTCTGTTTTCTGCTACTCTACTTATCCCATTTGTTTGTACCTACTTTAAACATTTAATGACCATTTTGACTCAAGTCCGTTAAAGTCTAGATTGTTTATTTCAGTTTAAAATGTTTTTGGAAAATAAAGTAAAAGGGACTTGACCATTTTTTAGTGTAAAGAACCAGTAGTAGTATACATAACAATACTGCATGCTTAAAATTGTGCAGTTAAAAAAAGTCAATATAATTAAAGTGTCTATCTATTTCATAAGAAAAATATTTATTTTTTGTAATGCCAACGTAAGAAAAATATTCTTATAATTTTTGCAGATGCCAAGGGCAAGAGTTGCCAACACCTTGTGCCAGATTTTATTCCTGTTGAAGCAGTTGGTGCTTGGTAGAATTGGATTAGGTCCATGGGCTCAGGGACAAAATATGTATGATACGATTAACTCACTTATCAACAAGCTGGCTGTTCCACTTAAACGAGCAAAGGTATTGTGATGGTCCACTTAAGGTATTTGTAGGTACATATGTCAAAAGAGCAAAGGTATTGTGGTGGTCCAATGAAGGTATTTGTGGGTACATATGTCAAACGAGCAAAGGTATTGTGGTGGTCCAAGGTATATGTAGCTACATATGTCAAATGAGCAAAGATATTGTGGTGGTCCAAGGTATATGTAGGTAAATATGTCAATTTTCTTAGGTATCAAATGGTGTAGACATATTGATTTTTGTAGTTGTTTGTTTTTGTAGATTATGTCAAGTGAATATATTCACAGTATAAATTTTCAGGGTTTCAAAACATAATTAGTGTTAAAAGTGTGATAAATCATTTTCAAAGGTACTATTTTTCGTTTTTTTCTGTACCCCGCAGAAGTGGCTATAATTTAAGTACACGGTGAAAATTAATTCATTTTGATTTTCAAAATATATTAGTTTATATAATTTTGAACTCCTGGGTTTTATTAGGAATATTAAGTTTTAAAATGAAATCTAACGTTTCAATGGGTATTTGAATTTATCAAAATTCAAACACCACTAATATTGGTACCCTGTTAAGATAGGTAATAGATTGAAATATGTTCCCATGGTGAATTCAGAGGGGTCATAGAAAGTGCAAATTTTAAATTTTTTAGATTACAATCTAGTTTATGTATCACAATAAAGATGAAAGCTTTGTGTACTCAGATAAAAGCTTTAAAGAAACACTCAGTTGCAAAATGCTCTCTACCAGTTCTTGGTCTTGATGCATCACAGCTGATTTCAATTGTATATAAAGATTGTGTGTTGAATTAGGTATAACGGTTATTTTCTATCATCAAAATTCAATTTTCTAGCTGAGAAAGTTTTTAGAACATAGCAGGATAATATGTCAACAAGAAATTTGCCCCACCTATTACTTGGTTTTAGGGAAGCATTGCTGCCATTTGTTCCACCTGTTTCGTTTGTTTCAGGGAAGCATTGCTGTCATTTGTTCCACCTGTTATGTTTGTTTCAGGGAAGAATTGCTGCCATTTGTTCCACCTGTTATGTTTGTTTCAGGGAAAAATTGCTGCCATTTGTTCATCTGTTACATTTGTTACAGGGAAGCATTGCTGCCATTTGTTCCACCTGTTACGTTTGTTTCAGGGAAGCATTGCTGCCATTTGTTCTACCTGTTACGTTTGTTTCAGGGAAGCATTGCTGCCATTTGTTCCACCTGTTATGTTTGTTTCAGGGAAGTATTGCTGCCATTTTCAGTGATGTTCTGAAGAAATGGGATGATCCAGATTTTAAGTCATTACTTCTCAACTTTCTGGATAAACCAAGAGACACAGACATTCCTCCAAAGTTTGTATAGTTTGATACAGTGTACCTGTCTGAACCAAACCCTTAGTAAACCTTAATCTTGTTTAAACTAGACATTCTACAGTCTCTTTTTATACCCCTCTTTAAGGAGTGTGTGGTATCGCCTTGTCTGTCTGAATTTTATTACAGCTTCCCATTGGATAGATTGATTTTTGATTTGGTAAGGGGCTTTATATAGATGGGGCATTTGTTGTTAGCTATTTTGGTTGCTGTCAGATATCAACTTCCTGTTTCATGTTACTTTGCTATTGTTCATTACCGGTATATGGAACCAGTGGGGATATACCTAGCACAATAACATGTGGAACCAGTGGGGATATACCTAGCACAATAACATGTGGAACCAGTGGGGATATACCTAGCACAATAACATGTGGAACCACTGGGGATATACCTAGCACAATAACATGTGGAACCACTGGGGATATACCTAGCACAACAACATGTGGAACCAGTGGGGATATACCTAGCACAATAACATGTGGAACTGTATGTTATAGTTATGATGGATGCATGTTGAACCAAACATGTGGAACCACTGGGGATATACCTAGCACAACAACATGTGGAACCAGTGGGGATATACCTAGCACAACAACATGTGGAACCAGTGGGGATATACCTAGCACAATAACATGTGGAACCAGTGGGGATATACCTAGTACAATAACATGTGGAACCACTGGGGATATACCTAGTACGATAACATGTGGAACCAGTGGGGATATACCTAGTATGATAACATGTGGAACCACTGGGGATATACCTAGCACAATAACATGTGGAACCAGTGGGGATATACCTAGCACAATAACATGTGGAACCACTGGGGATATACCTAGCACAACAACATGTGGAACCAGTGGGGATATACCTAGCACAATAACATGTGGAACTGTATGTTATAGTTATGATGGATGCATTTTGAACCAAACAGATATACCATGTACTTAAGCACAGCTGGGTATTTTTCATTGTTTCTTTCTTTTTTTTTATCCTTTCTGAGCTTTGCTTATTGAATCCCAAAAATTTGAATTGAGAGTATCAAAGGCCTAATGTCATAAACTTCTATCGATTATGGGTCCTAATGTCATAAACATACATCAATCATGGGTTTTAACTTTTGTGCTGTCTGATATCATAGCCATTTGTTCTATTTATGGGTATGAATTTTTGTGTCTAGTAACAATTTTGTTAGCATGTTAGATTTTGAATTCATAGATTTTAAATTTTCATTGAAAATTCAAAACTTCATTGGCTATTTGATTTTTTAGTTGAAATGACCCACAAAAAACCACAAAACTTAGTTATCAACGAAAAGTAGAATTCCACACTTTTTAAAAGTATGAATATTTTGTACTCTTTTTTTTCAGCATTGAAAGGTCACTAGCATTTCTGTTAAAGAAGATGAAGGACCTGTTTGTGTTTTTGTATCTACTACCGAGAGGAGTTTCAATACAAATGGAGAAAGCTGTTAGTCTGATCAGAGAAAGGGCTGGAATCAAACTTAGAGATTTTAAGGATTATCTCTCAGTTAAAGCACAAAGAAATATAACAATGACATCATATCCTAAAACACTGAAAAAACTATTGCTATAATTGTCTTGGATTCTGTCATGGATTCTGTCAAGACAGTGGGAGGTTTGGGTAGTCATTGTACCTTAAAAAATATCTCTCCTCCCAGTTTGTAACTATTAGTTCAATTATTTTGTTGATACATGTATCATCCTTTATATGCACATTTTGATAGTCTGGCAAGGATATTTTTACTTAATTATTTACACTTATTCATTTATTTATACATATATTTTTTATTGTTAAATAGTTACAGATAAGGAGTCAGATGAAAGTTTGCCATATTTTAACCAATAATGCATGCATACAAAAATCTACCTAGGTCTTTCCCTTTTGCCATACTCTTGGAGGTCATTGCAATAGGACAGATTTTTAAAGGTCAAAATTTTGAGACTTTCAGATGTCAGATCAGGGTATAATCAATCTCTTAAAATATTCAGTCGTATGGGAAGAACTTTC
Source organism: Perna viridis (assembly GCA_037379345.1). Taxonomy (NCBI): domain Eukaryota; kingdom Metazoa; phylum Mollusca; class Bivalvia; order Mytilida; family Mytilidae; genus Perna; species Perna viridis. The sequence continues at coordinate 7,934,942 of CM074513.1, forward strand.
ATCATAATATACTGAAATCTTTATAAAGGCCATATTTTCCTTAACATGATGACATATATACAGCAGTTTCCAGGTTTGATACACTTTGTTTACATAGATAGAAGGACTAATCAGGTTACAGCACCATCTTTTAACATTATGTCAGGGGAGATAAATGGAATGGATGCCACAAGATTACTTAAAGATAAGGTAAGAATGAAGTTGATTGATGGAATCTTATTCCATTTAGATATTTGTTCTGATTTCTACATTATGCCCTCTGGTAACATACCGGGTAGTCAATAATGGTATATAGAAATCACATAAAAAATACATGTGCACCGGAAAAATTGCAGCATACAATTTCTTTTTTAATTTATTTATAAAAAATTAAATTTGAAAACAAATGTTTCCCAGATGACTTCAACTATTAAAGGCATAAATTTTCACTTGGATTGGAGCAATGCACAGTTCATAAGTTTACATGTGCAAAAAGATATATATGCCCTTAGTGATGGTAATGGTCCTAAACCTATGTTTCCATGTTTTGAAACATATGAAAACATGTTGCAATATTTCCTGCCTATGTAAAACTTGAGATTCATATGTCAATGTGTATTAAGCAAGATAATTAGTCATGCTTTCTGTGAAAGTGCATACTTCAAATTTATGGTTTTACATGTTACAGGCAGGGTATATCTTGCACTCAGCGTGCTTACTCACAAATCTAGTTACCTATATATAATATGAAATAATATCAAAATTATTTCTATCAGCCATTAATGCATATAAGTACTGCATGTGATATTTAATGTTCATCTCACTTTCATCTGTTATGCCAACATGTTCATTTGTGTAGAATATAACGAGAATGGGTATGGTGAATATGTCAAAGAAACAACAACCCCTACAGGTTGAAAAAGGTCAGCTCAAGGCCATCCATGGGTCTTCAGAATGTTCAGTGAATGACAAGAAATCTCTTATACCACAAGCCAGGTTGCAGCTGGCCCCAAAACAGTATTATACACAGCAAAACAGTTGTCCCTATGCACTGGCAATATGCAAGTAAACTTGAAGTGAAATGTGGTGTAGAAGTTAGATTGTGTAAGATTTACAATGAAAAGAATTGATCATACATTTAATATCCAACTTTTCTATTAATAGGTTTGGAAGATGATGGAATTTATGCACCTGAAATTAAGAAATGGTATTACATGTTTAGCTGTTAGAGATGGTGACTACTATTTTTCATATTTCTTGTGGTTTGGTGACTCAACTGTAAGTGTACTCAGTTGTATGATTGTACTTAGTTATATTTTTATTTTCAGACTTTTATTTAGAAAATATGTATGCAGGTGAAGTATTATTATACATTTTTATCTTAGCATCAAAACACAAACTTATACATTTCTGTGGCTGACTGACAATTTTCTGGTTTTCAGTCCTTCAGTCACCTCTTTAGGGTGCTTCATTACCCATTTCAATTCCATATTAATGAAATGATAAAAACAAAACAGCAGGATTTTAACTTAAAATTATGGCTAGGAAGCCCATGGCTTAATTTTTCTTTCCAACTTTAGTACAAATTTTAGTAGCCCACATCAAATATAAGGGACCATTGGCAAGTGGGCCCTGCTAAATTCAAACCCTAAACAGCATTTCTATTGTTCATTTTTTTCTGGCTATGAAAATATACCTCCTTCCAGTGTTGTTTTTAATGAAGAAGTGCCTGAAAAGGAAACAATTTTTTTTTATGGCCTAAATATTTGGTTGAGTTCCATTAATTGTTCCCGTCTGAGAAACAATGGAGGGACATGGTAACAATAGGCATCTGTCAGGTTTTGTGGATGCAACTCCTCGGACACCCCTTTCCAGATTCTTTTGGTATTTGGTGTGGCGTATTAGTATGAAGATTAAATGTGCATACTACACCATTATTTTGGTTCAGGAGTTACAGGACTATTTTCAGTCTGTTTCAACAATAGCAGAACTTGTATAAACAACTCTTCTGAAAGCAAGTGAAGGATTTTTTTGGTATTTGATATGATATTTTGTATTATAGCTATTTTGTTTAAAATCCCTTTGATCTTGCTATACGATACTTTTTAATCTCACGCCAGTCGAGTGAGAATGAAAATTATTGCTAGTTTCTATGTCCTGGCATGACATACAAGCAACAGCGTAGGAATATTGATGACCCAAATAACAATCTGTTTGTTAACTGCATATGAAATAATGGCTAATTTGTGGCAACATTTTCTAGTCTACAATGGAAAATGATTAAATACAGTAACTTATCCGATTAGAATGAATAAATCCCAAAATTATTTAACAAATTTTAAATGCTATCGTCATAGTTAATCAATTTTTTTTTTTAATGTGTATCACAGCTGCACAACATACGTGACATCACCTAGCACTTCGCTGAAAAATAGTTCCGAAAGGAAATTTTGCAATGCTTATAAAACTTACATATTTAGGTCAAGACTGAAACTGAAAATAGATGAAAACTAAAACTTTACAATTCAGCAAAACAGCAATAAACAGATTATTAAATATTTTTTTAACTCCCTCTCATTGAAAGACTATTAAATAATCTAATAATTGATAATGGATGTCTACACTGTCTTTCTTTTTCTGCAAATTTTGTTGGAGTTGTGGGATTTAGACTGTTTTCAGCATACATGTATTTCAATAGTGTGAGACTTAATGGACACAACTCTTCAGAAACTTGCAGTATAATGTCTAAATCTAAACCATGCATCATTTATCCATTACTTCTAAATTTTAGTATTTTACTCTTTCCAGTTTAACAGAAAACTTCTTCTCTAGTTACCTTATAGAGATATATATATAGAGTGATAATTTGGTGCACATTTGAGCAGTCTGTCTAAAACCAACAAAATAAATTCTGCAAAATATTTAGTCTCAGCTTTGTGACTCAATGCAGCATTAAGCATTCGCTAATTTTTTCATATACCTTTTTGCATTAAAATTGCCAAATTTTATATCCGTCAATAAAGAAACCCATATGGTATATTTTATTAACTTTATCTGCCTCAGAGGGGGACATAAGGTGATGCATAGCTATCTTGTTTATATATTGTTTTTCTTATTTTTTGTTTTTTGTTTTGCTTTTTCAGTCATGAACACTAGCTTAAATGCTTCTTCATGGACAATTTCTTTGGTACATGTATATGTAATTGCTTTCGTTTAACAACACTTCTTTCTTTTTCAGGGAAGTATCATTACTCCACAAAACCCAATTAATGTGTCTGTTCCTTTGGCTAGTCCAGGAGTTTTATCCAGTAACTTCTACAGTATCCTTTTACGTCGATGCTTCCCAAATGTTATACCAGGTTCAGTTGCATGCTTTGAATTAATGATGATGCACATAGGGCTGGTCAGTTTATCCCTCATCACTGACCATAGAACCATGCTAACCGCTGTGCTACGGAACAGTTCTGGTGAAAGTATATCTCCTGTTACATTAGCATACCCAAAGCACTTATAATGTAAACATTTCATTATCTTGAGGTGATTTGAGGAGCAGTTGAATTTTGTGTAGTAAAGAGATTTTTTGGAAGAATTCTCTAATGATTTAGAAACCTATTATGATATATTGCTGAAATCTGTAAAGATAAGTTTTTTTAGTTTTAGAGAATGGAGGTTTAGTCTTTCTGCTATTTCTACATAATTACCATTGGCATTGAACTATAAAAATGATCTCTAGACTTTTTGTTCAGGAGAAATGTATTGTCAGTGGTGGATCCTGGGGGAGGGTTTTGAGGGTTGGAACCCATTTTTTTTTTCTGAAACTCCCCTTTTTAAAATCTCTGGATGACCCACTGATTGTACATGTATTTGAAAATTTTGAGGTGTCATCAGTTAATTTTATTTTTGAGGGTTGGAACCCATTTTTTCTGAAACTCCCCTTTTCATAATCTTTGGATGACCCACTGATTGTACATGTATTTGAAAATTTTGAGGTGTCATCAGTTAATTTTATTTTTGAGGGTTGGAACCCATTTTTTCTGAAACTCCCCTTTTCATAATCTTTGGATGACCCACTGATTGTACATGTATTTGAAAATTTTGAGGTGTCATCAATGAATTTTATATTTGCAATTTGAGTCTTCTTGTGACATGTAGGTGAGTCAGTATACCATTTATTTCAATATCATTCTGAATAACCTTCATTGTGGCATTAGAGCTGTAAAACATTTGTTCATGTGTATATTGATTTGTAATTTAAAGTTTATAAGATATTTTTGAAGCTGTATTTCTTTTTTCTTCATTTCCGAGACATCATTCTTAGAGTTTTTTGTTATCACTCTAGTTGACCAAGTGTCTTTCTGAAATCAATGTATGTTTTATTAAATGACCAAAAAATGGACATAAAGTTTGTAAAATGGCAATTTTCAACTCACTCAATAATAAGTTTTTATGGACTAGTAGAATATTGACTATTGACTTTGGTTTTTGGTTGATATTTCTCTACTGATTCCGTTTATAATTTACAAAGTTTGGATCAAGTGCATAAAAAATAACAATAAATGTCAACTTGTTACACCAGTGATTACAATATAAATGTTCATTATTGTCTATTTAAATTGTAAGTTTAAGAACATTGTTGGTGATTATTTTCTATTGTCTAAATAGGCAACAATATAATAGATTTTATATTTTATATTTTTATATCTGAAACCATAATCGTGCAATATTTGTTATTGTTAATTATATGTTGATTAATTTTATATTGATTTATTTTTATATTTAATAAAGTACTGAAGTAAAAGAGGCTGTTCTTCAATTCACTCAAACAGATTGATGAATGAAAAATTTGTATTTCTTCATGCGAAAGAAAATTCCATTCTATTAAATAAAGTATGTAATAATAATAATAATGATAATAATAAACTGTATTTTGAGAGGGTAACACAGTGTAAGAGAACTAATCTTCCCTGATGCCCTCATGCAACACAAATGGAGTCAGAAATTATATACACACAAGTCTGTTTATAAACATGACAAAATAGTACAAGGAAAGAAAAAAAAACGAAAAAACAAGAAAACAAAAGTACCTAATACAAATATGTATTATTGTTATAAGATACATAGACACAGCTGTATTGGTTAATATACAAATCACTTGTCACTCAAATACTGCTTGATTTTATGCTTAAAGCAATTTGTCTTTGAAATATTACATAATGTACTGGCTAATTCATTCCATAAAATTTAACCAGAATATTCAAAAGATTTTCTGTAAAGTTCAATTTTGGGTTTTGGGACTACAAACATTTTGTTTTTTTCACTTCTGATTAAGTAAGTGTGATTTGTACAAACATAGTTGCACTTATCTATAAGATTTTTTGGAGCTAGACCTTTAACTATTTTATGCATAAGCAAATATTTATGATTTTTAATCCTATGGTCAATGTTCATAATACCAAGTTGTCTGAATAATGGGGCAGAGGGTGACATATGGTCAGAATCTAGTAGCAATCTAGCTGCTCTCTTCTGTAGTTTTAATATTCTATTCAAATTCTCATTACTATATCCACCCCATACAACACAACAGTAATCTATCAGAGGTAGTATATAACCATTATAGAAAGTTGTCCTTGCTTTTATACTAAGGAAGTACTTAAATTTTGCCAGTAAATAAATTCTAGAAGACATTTTTTTACAAATTGTGTCTATTTGTTCTCTCCATGTCAGGCAATTGTAAATTTTTACACCAAGTAGTGTTTCACATGATGACTTTTTTATAATTTCAGATAGAATTTTCAGTTCTGGTTGACAAGTTTGTGATAACAATCTTTGTCTTGTCCCAATTAACATAAGTTTAGTTTTGTTTGTATTAATATATATGTTATTAATCTTGCACCACTTTTCTATATTAAATAACTCATTTTGCATTTCTCTCTGCAAGTCATTGATATTTCTCCCTGATATATGCAAAGTAGTATCATCTGCATATAAGTCAGTTTTACAGCTTTTAGGGATAAGTCATTGATGAATAATACAAATAGCAGAGGCTCAAGAATCGAACCTTGTGGAACACCATAATTTGTCTTTTCTCTGATGAGGCATTGTGAATGTTTACTTGTTGTGTTCTTCCAATTGAATAGGATTTTAGGAAATTTACAGACTTGTCACAAAATTGATACATTTTCAGTTTTCTACATAGAATATCATGATCCACTACATCAAAGGCCTTTTTAAAATCTATGAGTACAGCTAGGGTAATATTACCATTTTGCATCTCTTGTATCCATTGATCAGTAATATTTACAGGAATGGTTTGGTTGGAACCCAGATTGTGAAGGATGTAACAGTTCAAATTTAGATAAAAACTTGTAAATGTGGTCAGATACATGCCTTTCTAAGAGTTTATATAGAGTAGGCAAGACTGAAATTGGTCTGTAATTATTAGTTACTTTATGTTCTTTGTTGTGTATGTCTGTTTTCCATATCTGGCCTTTGTGCCTGGATTAAATTCTTTTGATTACCACTATAACCTTGGTTCCCTTGATTATTCTTAGCTTATGTCCTTTCACCAGCTTTGAAGATAGGAGTCACTTTTGCATTTTTTAGTGACTGGGTATAAACCAGTATCAATCATTCTATTAAAAATATATGTAAGAGAATATGCAATATAAGGAGCACATAAATTTAAGATTTTTGGACTAATATTATCACTACCAGAGGACTTACTTGTGTCTAATCTGAACAGTGCATTATAGATTTCATCAAGTTTCATTAGTGGTATTGAGTATTGATCTTCTTTTTCACAAAGTTCTGAAGATTTTCAAAATTTCCAGGAGTGTGATTTATTTCCCTCAAATTTTGTCTACACAAGAAGCAAAAAAATCATTAAAAGCATTGGCCAGTTATTTTGTTTCAGTAATTATTTTATCATTATCTGTTTTAAGTTCAAACAGTGTACTGTGTGACTTAGAATTTAAACTATGAATACATTTCCACAGATGTTGTGAATTTTTAGGATCCTTTACCATATCAATATAATATTTCTATTTTGAATTATTTGTTTTGCACTATTTCTCCAGAACTTACACTCAGTCCACATACCACTTGCCTTAAATTTTCCCTCATATTCCTGTCTAATTCAATGTAAATTATCCTAGATTTTTTATACAAAAAACAATTTTATGTCAATTTAGCATTTTGATCACTTTTCTTCATTTAATGTACATACATGTATTGTCATTAAACACTTGTTCAACTGAAAAAGGCACTTTATTCATACATTTATACAGTAAAACCCATAGAGTGCAAAATATGTCACGAAATTGTTCATTTGCACTCGTTCACACAGCAAATCAAACTACTCATGTACTGAATCAATTTATATCAGTCGAATTTTATATGGAATAAAAGGAAAGTATGGGGATTGAATTCAAATGTATTTAAACATAATCTTATTAATGTAAATAATTAATCTTGAACTCTTTGCTTTTATTTTTAAATTCACCATTCTGATTACAAAGGACATTACAAAAAAACACATACCAATGACGTAATGCATTGTAGCAGTGCGCCAGTTTGCGTAATACTCAGTTCCAATGTCGGTTTACATGGAACAACTACATGAATAAACACGAAACTCTCTGACATACTGTGTAATTGAGCTACAAACTACTAGTTGGCCTATCCCAGTTTCTAAATATTTTCAAGACGAAATTTTGATTGTTTGACCTCCAATTCGAAACTGTCTGTCAAATCATTCAAACTTAAGCCGCCAAAATCATTGTAATAAATCCTTAGATACATGCCTTTCTTAACTAGCTACATTCGTCAGTTGATATAAGATTTATAGCTCAAGTGCTACACGTTATCGCATAGACACCTTTGTGTCAATTAAAGTGCTTAGTTTCTTGGGCATCTAGTACCAGACACAATGCATCAACATAAACGCCTAAGTCTTAGAATTCAATTTCAACAATTATATATGGTGCAGACAACACTAGCCATGCACTTTTAAGGCCCTGTAGCACCTGGGCCACTCTCAGCTCTATTATCTTTACACATGACCAAAATAGCCCAACTGAATGATTATTACAAAAAGAAATATTACCAGACCACAGACTGACACCATTTCCGAGATGTATTACCGAAATTCCTATGCCAGATATAATAGATATGTCTACAAAATAGATCTAACTAACTGCATTTGAACCTATATGGGACATGCCAATGGGACTATTTAACTGCGGCAGTGTAAGATAATTGCAGATGCTATCAAGCTTTACAAATCTAAAGGCTCTGGTGACTATTATATCAATTCTGATCTTCGATCTAAATTGATAAAAACCCATGGTGATTTGCAAAAGTTTGCAGGTATTCATTATTATATATTGCAAATTTCTGTATTGAGTGCTGTACACGTGTGTCAATGAGTAGCATCTCATCAGCAGCGTTAGAATCAAATACATTGGAAGATCTAAATCCAAAAATGAATTATATACAAGAAGACTAGTACTCAGAACCATGACCGTATCGAAACAGGAAGCAATATCTACATCCGATCGAGAGGTTCTACTAAGTAAAATACAATTAAGGAAGCCTCAGTGTTTTAGGTAAATTTGAAATTTGTAAAACTGCAAAGTTTGATAAATCTGATGTAATTCGGGTCAGACAAGTCAGGCTACAGGGTTGGTGAATAAATACCCCCGGGAACCTTAGGTCCACCAACAGTGACATGGACCCAGTGGTTATTAAATACAAAATAACAGTACTAGTCATAATATTGCAAATTTCGATAGGCTTTACACGTATTTTAAGGAGTATAGTTAGTCAGTTGGCTGGGAGGGTCCACCGTGCACCTGCCTCATCAACCAAAATGTGATTTTAAGGTACCTTTATATCTCCCAATATCAAATCATTTGTCGCCAAAGAATACTCTCGGATCATTTTTCAGTATAAACCTATATTTGACGCAAGAAACCCATTTTTTTTTAATTTGAAAGCATTTAAGTCTTCCTAGGACATCACGTGTAAAAAAAAGATATATATATAGGTATCATCGTGTAGCCCTATGTCTTAGCTTTCTTATCGCACAAAAAAGAAAATCGAAAATTCCATTGATCGCAGTTGTTGATAAATTCTGACTGAAAATCGCCACAAGTCATCTAAAGAATCCCACAAGTATCATTTGTGAATGTAGTAAACAGAATAATTATAACAAATAAGCCACTTTTACGGAAGAATAAATACTCTAGGGGTTTCAACATTGAAACATTTGTCAATTTAAGCGATTTTTCTGTCGGGTAAGAGCACATTGTTTTCATTTTATTCAAAACCCCTCAGTGTTTCTGTGTCTTTTTTGGTAACATTGGAAAGCTGAGATACTTGTCTACTTTTATTTAAGATTTTTTATGGCAAGCCAAAGTAGACAGAAATGGGCATTTTCTAATATTAAAAAATGATTTTTTAATATTACAAATTCATTTTCTTATATTACATAATAGATTTCCTGTACCACAAAACACTGTTTTAATGTTAAAAATCATTTTTAATATTAAAAAATCAATTGAATTTCTAATATTAAAAGACTATTTTTGAATATTAGAAATTGATTTTCTAATATTCGAAAATAGATTTGTCGTATTCAATGACAATTTTTTAATATTTTTAATTAATCATTTTGTAATATTAAAAATGTGACTGATTTTCTAATATTACAAATTCAATTTGTAATATTACAAAATGTGTGATATTTTATAATATTACTAAATCAGGAATTTTTGATATTAGAAAATGAATTTTTAATATTAGAATATGAAATTATAATATTAGAAAATGAATTTGTAATATTAGATAATAAGTGTTTTCTATTTTTAAAAAAATGATCTTTTAATATTACAAATTCATTTTCTAATATTACAAATTAGATTTCTAATATCACAAAACACTTTTTAATAAAAAAAAATTTCAATTTCTAATATTCAAAAACGATTTTTAATATACTAAATTGATTTTCTAATATTAGAAAATGGATTTGCCGATTCAGTTGCGATTTTTTAATATTAGAAAATCATTTTGTAATATTAAAATTGTGACTGATTTTCTAATATTATAAATTCATTTTCCAATATTAAAAATTCATTTTATAATATTAAAAATTCATTTTATAATATTAAAAATTCATTTTATAATATTACAAATTCATTTTCTAATATTACAAAATGTGCGATATTTTTTAATATTACTGAAGCAGGAATTTGTAATATTACAAAATGAATTCCTTATACTACAAATCTTTAAAAAAATGATTTTGTAATATTAAAAAATCATTTTCTTGCCATATTTTTTATGCATACCACGTGAAAGACCATCTTGTCAACAAGTGCACATTTTTGAAAATGCAAATAAAAATCTTTAATTTTACAGAACAAGGCATGTATCACTGCGACACGTCGACCTCAATAAGTAGTGCTTAGAACACAATTATATAATAAAGTTTATGTTCTTCTTTCACCCCAAGGCTTAACAATAATTGTGACAATTTTATGAATGCCTTGTCATATTCAATAACACTTTTGTTTAGGTACATGCCCTTGGTTTGTCTAATGTTCTATTTGTATTATTATTGAGTGTTGCGGTAATTTGAATATATATATATACCAAACAGGAAGAAAATGAATGACAAGTGTTTGGATTAATCTATTCGTTCGGCATACTCAGGTAATATTAATTAAATGCTATTTCTTGTCTTTTCAATATGTGGTAGTAGCAATCCATCCCATACTTAACGTCGCTGGAGTATATAGAGGCAACTATTTCGCTGTACCTGTGTATAATGTTGTTTTTGGGACCAACTGTCGTCTGCCCAGTGGTGCGAGGGTTTCCTCATCGTTCTTTGAAGACCTATGGGTGGCCTTGTGCTGACATTTTTCATCAAGTTTTAGTAGTTGTCTCTTTGACGTATTCACCATAATTATCCACTCTCCTTTTTCTTAATGCGAATACACAATTTCATTTTTACAGACATGTACGTGTTTTCAATTCAATCCATATTCAAATACATTTTTATAATTTACCATGAAAACCTTTGCTTTTACTTATCGATTATACTGTGTAATCATACAAAATAGGGGGGGGTCAGTGATAATAGTACTATAATATATACAGGGCAGAATTTAAACATATACATTTACTCAGGTGGACGCACTAAAGTGCAAGGATTTCAAAGCTAGCCACTCAAGCCTCGTGCACAAGCGCAAATTCTGTTCAATTTCACCCACCAAAATGGTCTTACCTCGTGTCGCTTGCATTGTCTTTAATTATGTTTACTCCCCTAGCCTAAATTCCCGGCCCCATATTCCTGCACTTTAGACCTTTGCGTTCTTCGACACTCGCGGTTATACAGCCGGCTTTCTTATATAATTATGACTCATCCTATCAATTCAATTTTACAAAATTTTGAATTATGCAGACAATGTCTTTGAAAAACAAAGGTATTTCAATAAACTTTAAGTTAAATTAACTTTGTGTAAATCAGAAACAAAATGAAATGACACAATATTTTTATTCGATCTTTTTCTCAATGTCGTAAAGTAATTAGGGACCGGTCATTATTTATCTCCAGGGGTGGGAAGGCAAATTGAAAAAAGATCCCGGAAAAAAAAAATAACTATCCCCCTTTTCCAAACACAGAAAAATTCTCAACCCGCCCTCTCTCATGTACCAAAAAAGTCAACTCCCCCCTGCATTTTTTAAACATGAAATTTCAATGTACGTATTGATTTATTCAAAACAGAATAGGAAACATATAGTAAAAGTTATTTAAGGAATGTTCCCAATATCTGAACAGGTTATACAATATAACCTGTTAAAATATTGGAAACATTTCTTATAATTCAATTTGTAATCAAAACTATAAAGAAACTGCTTGAATTCATTAGAAGTCTTTTCCTTTGACAGTCTAGACCTAATTGTGGGATGATTTTTGATGCATAAATAGTTCAAGTTGTGGTTCATGTTTTCATAAAAGATCACACAATTTTTTTTTTAAAATATGAATTTTTAATATTGGAAAATGAATTTATAATATTAGAAAATCAGTCACAATTTTAATATTACAAAATGATTTTCTAATATTAAAAAATTGCAACTGAATCGGCAAATCCATTTTCTAATATTAGAAAATTCATTACATTTGATAACATATATCTTTATTTAAAATGAAGTTTAAAATAAAAATAGCTATGAATAAATTCAACATTCAATTTGTTTTGATTTGAACATTATAAGAAATTTTGGCAATAATGTTTTTTTTTTTGTGTGTTTTGCAATGTGCACATACACTTCATGCAATTGAAAAAGAACAGATATGGTATAATGCAACAAATGCAAACCACCATTACAACCAGCGGTAAATTTAATACCTTCAGCGGTCACAACAAGACCTTCATCATGAGGATAACCTCATGCATCCTGTAGACTGAGTGAGCTCTGAAAGGCCCCAGGTAAAAATTTACGCAATGTCATTTTCTATGCATATATAAAAAATGAAACAGACAATTAGAGACAATGACTGAACCAAACATAAAAGGTTACAGACAACTAATTCAACAGCAAAAATAGTCCTACGCAGAAATTACCCCGTGTTCCTCATAGTGCTGTGAAAAAAGTTCTCATTTTATTTTAAAAAATTAAACAGTTTCTGAAAGGAAAAATATTTCTGTACATTTTATAGGTGTATTTCTCTTCTTGTGATGTGAAGTCTAATCTCCATAATGATTTCTAAATATACCCCTATCTTGTGAAAACACTGGGATTTCCCATGCTATTTATAGACCCTTCACTTCCGGTGACCAGTACTGCACTGCAAGTCTGCTAACCGCAGATGCCATTCTGAGGATTGTGAGCTGACATATGTAGAATCATGTTGATATAGCCCTCTGAAGGTTAAAGTTCAGGTAAAGTCTAGAGAAGCCTTTGAATATTGTAAAATGAGCATAGAATCCTATGGAAAGAGGAATTAGTGCTTTCTACCCTTTACACAGGATATTATGTATAAAATTCTAGATATTGCACATGTACAAGTGTAAATAATTTTTCTTTAAAAAAAATCATGACCCCTCATTAATTAATAAAAAAATACATACCCTCCTTCAAGTACTGCAATTTTTTCTTTGACCCCCAAAATTTTTGCCGGTCCACCTCTGGAGATAAATGATGACCGGTCCCTTATCACTAACTGCATGGGAACTCCTCAGACTTTCTGGTTATACAGAAGAAAAATGTTTTTTTTTTTGTGTAGCGGAAATTGCTGAACAGTTCCGATTGAATTTTGGGCTGAAGAAATAATCACCATTTTCCTTTTGCGACATTGGAGAAATGGCAATTATTGTTCAGCAATATTTCGACTGTAGAAGAACACATTTTGGTTAAAATTATAATTAAGGTATTGTAACGTGTTATTATGAACCATCTTGCTATCGGATAACACAGAAGTACATGCATGTGTTACATTTGTACATTATTATGTAGTTATTATGTTATTATAAAATAAGTTAACACACCCCCTGGAAGAATAGTAGTACTGCATATCTATTTTTTGATCTTTTTGTATATTTTAGAATGAGTTTGGTGAAAAACTTTTGTGTTATTTCAACGCTAACTCTTACCGTCTGCTTTTTGTATGTATCATACACAATCCTGTCACCAATGAAATCGAATGGTGAATCGGGTATAGTTGTCTCGAATTTTCGGACTGGCGATACACAACAAGAATTAAATTCAGAGTCATCAAAAGCGAAGAAAACTGTAGATGTATGGATACATGACCTCGCAGGCGACTGGTCCAAGAAAGGTGATATATGTCAACATTCAGTACATGACACCATTGCAACTCTTATTACTCCGTACGGAAAAGTTCCTATTCACATCCATGACCCTAAGAATGATATATGGGTCTCAAGAAGGATTATAAATACCGGAAGTTTTGACCTTGATAAAATCAAGATAATATCCAAATTTATGGAATCGGATTCAACATTAAGTTTCATTGATATTGGAGCTAATCTCGGGACTTACTCTTTGAGCTTTGCTAAATTTGGTCGTAATGTTTTAGCAATAGATGCTTTGAACTTAAATATGAAAAAACTTTGTAGGTCAGTAAATGATTCGCATTTTGAGGACCATTTTTTCATGGTGATGAATGCTGTTTCATCACAACATGAAATAGTAAAACTAGCAGCAGACGAGAAAAATTTTGGTGGGACATTTGTCGATGACAATGCAGACCATATTAAGTCGATAAAAGGGGGAAGTGTTTCTGGTAGACATTACAACGAAGTAACTACAATAGTTTTAGATGATCTCTTGTCCCTCCCTTTCATATCTTTATTTCAAAACGTCTTAATTAAAATGGACATTGAAGGGTTTGAACACAAGGCTTTAGAGAGAGCATATCAGTTTTTCAGCAAGATATTTGTACAAGGAGTACAGATAGAATGGATATTTCACAGAAATACTTCATCTGGTCAAGTCATTGTTGATTTTCTTACCAAGCATTCTTATGTTCCATACAATCCCCAAACCCTCCGTCCTCTGCGGAAATCTAGCATGGGTAATTGGGCCATACAAGACGTATTGTGGTTACGACATTGAATTTCAAAGCAGATTAGTAATATGAATGGAAATTTGATACCGGAAGTACGTTCTTGTCTTGTTCAGATACGTACATATAGTCCGTACACCAAACAGCTCATTCAAACGTTAACTGATCGATGAAATCAATAGATGAAATGAAAGGTATTGGACATGGGGAGAGCTGATCCAAATTTCCGCTACCCAATAAGAATCATACACACGAGAAAGTTAACTTATTTCATCGATCAAACCGATCGATTACTATTTAGTCGAATAGTCATCGATTGTTAAATCATCTAATGTCGAGAACAATTATAACCGATCAACATTCAAAAGGACACAACCTGCATGCGCCATTAGAAATGCCAAAAATAGACAATGGCACCTCTTTGGTGCTCAAAAAAGATTTTTGTGAGTCACGACTTCAATTGAATTTGTGTAATGAAAATTAAAATACAATATACTGTAGAATTCAGTATTATTTTGACTCGCTGACAGTGGCGACTTCAGGGGTTTCTTTGGAAAATGTTGCAGAATTATCAAACGAGAGCAACGAACCCCATTTTCCGGGCACCCTATTTCAAAATATCTGAATCTACACCTAGCAGAGTTGTGCACTGGTAGTTTGATCTAATACAAAAGAAAGCAACTTCACAAGAAACGGTAGTTTTTTTTACAATGCATGTAAATTAATTTGAATGTTGGAAGTTACAATTGGAACACATACATAAACCAAATAAGAAACCCCAAAAGTCATTAAGACAGTATGGACCAACTATCAAGCTTCCTATAGCAGCAAGTAACACTGTATTAAAATTTCATGACATTTGATTTACTAGAACTGAAGTTTTTACAGGGAAAAGAAAAAATGAACACGTACCACAACGATAGCATTATATATTTGGGTCGTATAAAAATGGTGACTAAGCAAAAAAAAAAAAAAAAAAAAAAAAAAAAAACAGACGTTAACTGGACTGTTAAAGGCAGAGATTTTTTGCTTTTTTTAATCAAGACTTAACTGAATGTGTATTGATTTCTCTCCTTGTATCAATATAAGACTGGGAAATTTTAAAATTGCTTAATATTTCTTGAGTAAATACTAGTAATTACCACAAAATGTTGCATGTATATAAGAGCAGGCATTAAGTGTAAGAATCAGGCAACATTGGAAATATCAGAAAAATGCAAGTGAAAACCCACCAATCTGATGCAAGGATGATTTCTCTGTTCAAAAATACCACTATCTGATCTCTATATCTCTGGATTTGTTCAGAAATTTTTCAGTAGAATGTTAGAAAAATAAGGATTTTGACAGAGTTATCTACCCTTGAAATGTTCGTTTTAAGTTTATTTCAATGAAATAATAACTCAATTTATCAAAATGATAAGAATATCTTTTCTTTTTTTTTGATCCTGATAGAGCAAACAGCTAAATTATAATTTCAAAATGGTAGATTTTTCATACAAGGTTGCATCCATTAACTGATTCTTTACAGAGACTTATGCCTAAATACTGGTGAGTTTCAACTTATAGAGAGTTTAAACAATAATGGGAAGATGTACTGATGGGAATATTTGGCATCTAAAAATTATCCAATATTAAACAAATCAAAACAAAATTGATAAGAAAAAAATATTTGAAACCATCAATATAATTCTACTACATTATAAATACCATGATAAATCTTGCAAAAGCATGGACGCCTCAGAAACAACTTTTTCAAATTATCATCAATTATAGCAACTATATCTAGAAACTAGAACTGTCACTAATACTTTCTATCGGATCGATGGGACCATCTTGTTAAAACGTGTACAAAACTGAAACTTCTGACAATATGCACATCTCTTGCATATTAATGGGATTTGACATCAAAACAACTCAGTGTATTTAGAAAGCAAATGACACTTGCCCTACAGGTGCACCTGCTCAATACTCCAAGTTTTTCAATGGAATCCTGGTTGCCAATTTTTTATTTTGTTTTTTTTTATTGTGTATTCATTTAATTATTTTTTTTTATTAGTGGTTTATTGTTTGTCTTCATATTTTAAAGTTTTTGTCTTCAACTTCTTAATCATAGTCTCCTTACTTTTACTTCAAAATACAGTGATCCAGCTTTCAAAAAGTGGTATCTATAATGAATCTAGTTAAGAAACGTATGGTAAGTTGCAAACAATAATATTCCTGATAAATAAGCAGACTCACTGAGCCTTTATAAAACAAGAGGCTCCCAGGAGCCTGAATTGCTCACCTGGTTAAATTTTTGCCTTTCAAATGCAATAACTCTAACAAGGAGTTGTCTGACTATTATAAGTCTTAAAATAAGGATCATTTTGGCAATTGAAAGAATTTGGCAAAACCTGGCAGTTTTGCAGAAGTATGAGAAATACTTCTGACTCCTTTGTCCTATTTATAGTAAACGCTGCCATGTTTTTTTTTTCAATGGATAAAAAAATCACATATCAGATCTATGCAGAAAATCCTAAAAAAATTTCTTACTAATTTTGGTTCTGATTGGTCAGATAGTTTCGGAGGAGAAAAATAGTTTTAAGAAATAACATTAAAAATAGGACAAAACCTTAAAAAATGGGCAATTACTTCAACGTAACTAAACAGATTATAACGAACGTTTGGCTACAAATAGATCTCATCATGCTTAACACTTTTAACATGTAGGAATTCGGCTAAACCTAAGGGTTTTGGAAATACATGTGAAAGAACTTCTATATGATCACTTTGTCCTATTTTTAGTAGCAGCTGCAATGTTTATAAATGGATCACAAATCCCCACATTAGTTCTATGAAGAATATCCTAAGGAACATTCTTACCAAATTTTGGTTCTACTTAAATGGATCACAAATCCCCACATCAGTTCTATGAAGAATATCCTCAGGAACATTCTTACCAAATTTTGTCAAGTAATGTCAGAGAAGAACGTTGAAAAATGGCAATAATTCCAACATGGCTTATCAGATTGAAACAAAAAATTGACCACAGGTAGGTCTCATTGTGCTATACACTTTTACACCATAATAATTTGGCTGAACCTGATCTCATCGTGCTAAACACTTTTACCCCATAAGAATTTGGCTAAACCTAACGATTTTGGACATTATGATTAAAAACTTGTGTCTGACCCCACTGTTCTATTTTTAGTAACAGTGGCTATGTTTTTCAGTGGATCAAAAATGCCCACATCAGTTCTATGCAGGATATCCCTAAAAACATTTATACCAAATTTGGTTCTAGTTGGCCAAGTAATGTCAGAGGTGAAGAGTTTTGTTAGCGACGACAATGACAGATGCCAAGTGATGACAAAAGCACATATGGCCTATGACCAGGTGAGCTAAAAAGAGGGAAAAAAAGTTTATCAATTTGCAACCTGAATTTACCAACCATGATTTCATTTACATGTACTGTACATATTTTAAAGTTTAGGTCAAACAAATATGCTTATGATGCACTACTGGAATCATTTTTTAAACAATAATAAAGAGAGTTTAACATATAAATAATCGTAAAGAATCATGTTGAATAAACTATTTTATCTCTGATTTTGTAAAAAAAAAAAAAATTAAGTTCAAAACAGAATATTGAAGAAAAAAAATTATCATTGTGTCTGATTTCTGATAAAATAACAATTTGTTATAAAATTTGCTAGGTGTATCATTAAACAGACACATTTTATCATTGTCAAACAGACCATCACTTCGAACTTCATACACAAAGGGGTAATAAAATGTGCGAGGGCGAACACCAAATTCTTGGCATAAAATAGTCACAATTCCTGCAAAAAAGTAGGACTAGATTTTTTCCTGGGAAGACAGAAATAATAAAAATAACATTTGAAAAGTAAATTTTTGTCTGTTTTGTTGCATTACTTCACAATGGACTTAATATTATTCAGTCTTACAAAAGTATCTATTAAAACAGAACAATCAGCCCTGGTAAACATGTTACGAGGTGCATAATAATAAATAGCAGCTCTGTCATCACTTGTCAGCTCTTCAGTACCAGCAAGTTTCTCATAATGCTGAGTAAATATTACAATAAGTGTCAGGTAAATCAACAATAAAAAAGATCATGTGAATTTAGTTACTTTTTTTCTCAAAACAATCTTTAATGAACATGGCATTGGCAAGCAATACAGGGGCAGATACAAAAATTACATAAAGAAAGGATGGTTGGACAATTAAAAAATCATTAACTCATCCCCCCCCCAAATTTTGCACAAAATTAACAAAATTTTCCAATAAAATGGTTTGATACCCTCTCCTGAAAACCAAACCTCAAGTAAGTTTTACTGCAATAAAACAATTTCAAATGTCATTTTAATGTTCCTTTAACCTTAAGTCTCAATAAAATTGTACGATTTTGCAATATATTAACCAGTCATGATTAGATAAAACCATTCACCCAAATCATTGTGTTAACCAGCCCTGATTAGATAAAACCATCCACCCAAATCATTGTGTTAACCAGCCCTGATTAGATAAAACCATTCACCCAAATCAATGTGTTAACCAGCCCTGATTGGACAAAACCATTCACCCAAATCATTGTGTTAACCAGTCGTGATTGGATAAAACCATTCATCCAAATCATTGTGTTAACCAGTAATAATTTGATAAAACCATTCACCCAAATCATTGTGTTAACCAGCCCTGATTGGATAAAACCATTCATCAAAATCATTGTGTTAACCAGTAGTGATTGGATAAAACCATTCACCAAATTATTGTGTTAACCAGACGTGATTGGATAAAACCATTCATCCAAATCATTGCGTTAACCAGTAGTGATTGGATAAAACCATTCATCCAAACCATTGTGTTAACCATTAGTGAATTGACAAAAAACTCACCAAAATCAGTGTGTTAACCAGACGTGATTGGATAAAACCATTCATCCAAATCATTGTGATAACCAGTAGTGATTGGATAAAACCATTCAACAAATCATTGTGTTAACCAGACGTGATTGGATAAAATCATTCACCAAAATAACCAATTACCATGCAACACAATATACTGACTGTCTAAATAACCACAGACAGTCATCTGCGAGCTTACAACTTCTTCTTTTCGCTTGCCACTACACTTGAATGCCAGTCACCTCAACGAACCTGGCCGTCTTCTGTAGGTCTTCCACAGGTCCATACAGTTTCTCTGTACTGGGAGTTGGTTTATCCCATATCTTCTCTCTCTATGCCTGGTGTAACTTGCACGTCTGCAGAAAGTGTTCTGTATTCTGCTCTGCTTCTCCACAGGGACACGTAGGTGATGGTACTACCTTCAAAACTCTGTACAGATGTTGGTTGAGTCTGTTGTGTCCTGTCCTGAGCATAAAGATTGTAGTTTGCTCAAATCTTTTTAGTTGATGGTAGCTATCTTGCTCCTGAGGGGTATTGTGCAGAGACTTGATGATGGTCTTCATCTCTGTGTAGCAGACAGGATTTTCATCTTGCTGTTGTTGAGCGCCTTCCTTTGCTAGCTTATCTGCTTTTTCATTTACATTGATTCCACAATGTGAAGGTAACCACTGTATGACAGTTTTAAGGCTCTTGATGGAATAAATAGCTCTTTCAAGTTGTGGTAGTTTGTTGTTGGTCAGTGCTTGTATTACGGAGAGGGCATCTGTTAGGAATACTACTTGCATATTTTTTGCACTTTTCTTGATGTAATTTGCCGCATGGATGAGTGCTTCTTCTTCAGCCTAGTAGTTGGAGCAATGTAATCCTGTTGGTATTGCCATTGACTGTTGTACTCCATTTGGGTATTCTATGTAGATACCGGCCTCTCCTTTTGTTGTCGCATTTGTGGCTGAACCGTCTGGGTAAACTCTTGCCCACAAGATGGATACTCTTCTTCCAGCATGCTCATTGTTACGGTTTTTCTGAGGATGTTTGATTGTTCATCTTTGCCACTGAATAACGGAACTGTAGTCGGAATGGTTACATTGTCCTCCTTCTCTGCATATAGTTTGCCATTCATTTTAAAATCTATAGGTTTGACATGCTTAGGTAGATGTTCTTGGTGTTTTCTGTACCATGCTCTTGTTTCTAGAGTGAAGCTGGATCTTTTGAGTCTGCCTGAGGATAGTTGTTTCAGTCTCTCATTCATTGGGTGGTTTGGTAAGCATTGATATTTGATGGCCTGTATCATAGCTTTACATCCTCTTCTCTTACTTAATGATTGTATGTTTGTAATTTCCTCCATACTAGCAATAGGTGTTGATATCATGGCTCCTGTGATGATGCGGAGTGTCTGATTCTGGTCTTTATCTAGAGTCTGATGGTGAGACTTAGCTGCTGTAATCCATCACTAGAGCCATATTTTAGATGTGGGCATACATTTCCTTCGTAGAAAGATTTCAAAAGTTTCTCATTAGCACCCTAGTTTGTACCAGCAAGTTTTCTCATGATGTTTAGTTTTCGTCTGGCTTTGGCTTCTGATATCATTATATGCTCTTTCCATGTAAGTCTTTTATCGAAGGTTACACCAAGGTATGTTTGCTGGTCTTCCATTGTGATATGGATATCATCCATGGTCAGTCTGACAGATTGGGTTCTAGGTGAGAGTGTAAAGAAGATTGCTGTTGTTTTCTCTCTATTGATGGTAACACACCACCCATTGGCTCATTTGACTAACATATCTAATGCTGTTTGTATCCTGTACCTTGCAGTAGTTGCATACTCTTCAGAGCACCACGGAACAAGATCATCTGCGTAGAGTGCTGATTGTGCACCATTTGGTAGCTCTGGAACTAGGTCATTCATATAGAGTATGAAGAGAGTAGGTGGAAATACTCCTCCCTGTGGTACACCCTGTTTTAGAAGTATTTTTGGCCCATGTTTCCCATCTACGAGTACTCTTGCCCTTCTATAGTACAGATATGAGTTGGTCCATTTGTACATTCTTCCACTTACTCCAAATCTAAGAAGTTTCACAAGAAGGCCATCTTTCCAAACTTTGTCAAATGCTCTCTTAAGATCTACAAAGACAGCTAGCATTACTTTCTTTGATTGAAATGCATACTCGACTACTTGAGATAGATGCGTTTTCTGATCTTCTGTGCCCTTGTACTGTCTAAAACCAGCTTGTTCATGACCAAGAATGTTCTCCGATTCCAAGTATGTCTGTAGGCGCTTGTTGATTATACGCTCCATTAATTTGCTGAACTGCTTGTTAGGCTTTCGACTTGTTCTTTCCCCTCTTCAGTATTGGCATCATTATGGCTTCTTTCCAACATTGAGGGACTTGGCCTTGTCTCCAGCTCAGGTTGAGAATTTCTAGCGAAGTTGTTAATGCTAAGGTGCCAAGGTGTTGAAGCATTTCATTGGTGATGTTATCTGAACCTGGTGCCTTTTTCATTTTCATTTTTTCTGATTCCTGCCTTCATCTCAAACATGGTGATATCTCTCCGCATAACTTCAATGTGATACCACCTTTGATCTTTCTCTCAATTCAGCTCTTACTTCTTTTTTCCGTGATGGTGGTATATCAGTGTTGCTTTCTTTCTCATATTCATTTGCTACCGCTTTCACTATGGTTGTTTCTCCTTCAACTTCTAGCGTGATCTTTTCACATTTGCTTCCCTCATCATTCAGTGCTTTTGTCAAGTTCCAAAGCTTTTTTGTATCTTTTTCCATATCCATGTATAATGTTTTCTCTCTCTCCACCCTTTCCTCTGATATTCAATCTTTGTTCTTAGACCTTGACCTTGCACTTTTGGAGTTTGATGTTAATATCCTGACTGGAATTTAATTCTGCATCATCCCTTGCCCTTGTGAGTGCCTCGTGTGTTGCCTGTATCTAACTGGACCAGTATGGCTTGTAGTCCTTTCTTACACCTCTTGGTATACTTTCCTTTGCTGCCTTTAATACAACAGTGTTGAATGCTTCCAACCACATTGTTAATATTCTTTCCCTCTACTCCTATGTCCCTTGTAAGTTCATATGTTCTAGCTTGAAACATACTCCAATTTGCCTTCTTGTAATTCCATCTTGGTAGCTGAGCATACTCAGATGTTGTTTCTGCAATGGATATCATGACAGGTCGATGATCACTGCCTCTTAGCTGGTCACATACGTTTCTACTGATTTTTTGGTGTATATCGTCAGTACAGAAAGCTAGATCTGGTGTGGTGGTTGTATGCTATCGAGAGAATAAAAAATAGGCGCGTCAGTGGCGTCGTTGACAAGAATAAGGTGGTTTTCATCCTGCCAGTTTTCTACGGTCTCCCCTCTTTTGTCCTTGGTATTATATCCCCAACTTTTTGATTGGCTGTTGAAATCACCTACTATGAGGAATGAACTGTCTGGTATTTGTATGGTGTCTAGTGACAGTTTCTTATCATTGGGACAGTAGAAGTTAAAGATGTTATACGAGCTTTTCCCAATAGTTGCTTTGATGTCTATGTATTCTGCTTCCTCCATAAACTTTTTTGTCTCTGAGGCATTAATGTTGTTTCTTACAAGAGTCATTACACCACCTTTCTTTCTTTCTTTCTTTCTTTCTTTCTTTCTTTCTTTCTTTCCTTTCTATCACTCCTGAAGTCTTGGTATCGTCTGATCTTAAAAGGTTTGTCTTCTTGGAGATGTGTTTCTTCAAAATAGTAGATGTTCACATTTTTTTCATGAAGAAAGTGTTGAAGTTCTTCTCTATTGTTTGATACCCATTCTGCATTCCACTGCATGATGTAAATATGTGATTGCTCTTTTCTTTTCGGTTTGATCTTTCTATGGTCAGTAGCTCTCCTTGTTTGTCCCCTGACTCAACAAGACGAAACTAAGGTACCTCCAGTATCATTGGTTGGACTCCTTCGAGACAGAACTGCACCTGCCTGTTGAAGGGTGTAGCCGCAAGTTTTCCTTCTCCTAGATGGGCTACCCTCCAAGGTTTATGAGCCCCATCTACCCGAGGCTATCTGGTTTTAAGGCGCCAGTGACTTGCCTTCGCCCCTTCTCCAGTCAGTCGAAACAGCCAGATCAGGTCCACCAGTTGGTAAACCCGTCATGAAGGTTGGAGTTGGACTTAAGTTGTCAGAGGCTGTTTGAGACGCATGCTGAAAGGGGCATTTAAAATGATATTGAGAGCCCATTCCCAACAGCACCCCTTGGCTTTGGCAACCTTCCACGGCCGGAGCTTACAACTTATATTAGACCCTCCGTTACCTACTTCTTTTAAAATAAAAGAGATATACCCAGTTATGTTTTGTTAAAAAAAAAAACAATGCTAATCACTTATATCCAACTTTTCATTTCAACTCTATGAAATGATGAAGAATTAAGTATTATTTAGCAACATTCATCATTGTCCATTAAGTATAATCTAACTTTGTATTTCAGTCATGCCCCCTAACAACAAAATTCCTTAAATGGTATCACAATACATAAAGCATGCATGTAAATTACCAATGGCATTAATTATCAATTGACAGTATTGATTAGTGTTAAAATAAATGTTGAATTCATTCATTTGTATTATAATATAAATAGCAGCGTTTTAATGAATGTTCCAAGTGTGATAAATTTTGATAATTCAAACAGTGAAATAAATTCGGTAATTTCCCTCCAAAACATCACAACTTTGATATCAATCCGCCAATCACAGAATTTAAAATTCATACCAATATATCGATAATCGTAAATCTTGCCAAGAACGCTTGAGGATTTAACTTGTGCGTGGAACTTGACACACTTGTTAAATCCAGGCGTTCTTCGGCACTCGTGATAATATTTTGGTTATTCACTCTTTCCAATTAATTACCCTATTATTATTAGTCAAAAGTTGTAAGAAAAACAATTTCTTGTTATCATTTTTTATTTTTATTTTTTGTTTTCTATTGTTTTTTTTAATCAAAATAAAACAGTTGCTTTAAATTGTTGGTTAAAATATTGGATGAAAATGACTTTGGGTTGGTTTATGCTGTATAATATGCCACAAATAAATTAAAGACAAATAAGATAAAAAAAATATGATTTTGATATATCTAAATATATATATTGACCCCCACCCCTTTTCTATAATTGCTAGAAGTCTACCCTGTTGTCTACAATTATTACTATTTGATACTTATGTCTATTTGGCCCTGTTCCATATTCTAACATAAGACTTTTAAAGGTTTAGGAAATGTATAAATTGACTTATAGAATCAGGGTGAAAATTTCTTATCATATTTTTGTCAACAATCAGCCCAGGCATAGTAAGGATTGATGGTTTTTGTTCCCCAGTATAATGTTCCATGTATGTATGCAGATCCAGCAAAAGATTTCCAGCATGCTGTCCTAAAGTTTCTCTAGCAGCATCAGGCTCTATCCAAGGAATATACCGGTAACTTTCTTTTGTTTGTGGAAAACATGTTTCCTTTGGGTTCAAGAGGTTTGTTTGTTCAGATGAAGATGAAAATGACAAACTGCAACATCTCCTCTTTGCTTTCTTTTCTAAAGTCCTTTTCCCTTTTCTTTCTGAAAGCTTGCATGAAGATCTTTTCTTCACCTGAAACAAAAAATCAACCAGTTTTAGCCTAAATTGGTTATTATAATACTTTAAATTACCAAATATAAGAGAAAAATATCCAACCTAGATCTACTACCTCATGCTACAATGCTATGTTCTTTGTCTTTTGTTCCTGAATTCCCGCCAGGATGAAAGTTTATTAATAATTTGTGACATTTTCCTTTGATGTGCAGAGATCGATAATGTATGTCACAGTGTACTAGCACTGATACAAAAAAATAAGTTTAAAACCAGGTACGTGTGAAAAATCATAACGTCACAGTGAGTTGAATGATGTTGGCTCATCCCGACAAAATAGGTTATTTAAAAATATTCGTTTTCAAGGTTGAAATTTTAATTTTCGTATTTTTTAACCTACAAAAAACAAAAGCAAAAAAATATTTCCTATAAATTAACCATAAACAGACTATTAGGCAATTGGTTTTTGATGCTGGCTTTCTCACAGGAATCTCAGGCTTGCTCTAACGGGCTCATCCTGAGATAGCTATGATAAAGCCGATATCAAAAACCAATTGCAAAATATTTTGTATGTATTTGTATAGTAACTACCAAGGCCTATTTTAGACATTAATGACTAGCAGTGGTTTAAGTAAATTCCTGTTTAAAAAAAAAAAAAAACAATAATGGCATTTTTGTCTTTGTAAACTTTTTTGTCTATTATAAAATCTTCTCCTTGTCAAAGACATATTAATAGGAAAATTGAGCGCAAAATATGTAGATTAGGTCCTGTATGATACAATGTACAAATGTATATGTACATGTAGTTAACATATGTACCCTGGTATGTGACATTTTTTGTGATAGATAAACTACATGTACAAGCTCTACAATTTCTACAATTAGTGGCATAAAAATGGTAAAGCAAAGATTATAGTTTTTATATAAAACAAGTATGAGGCCAAGCACAAATAAGTTAAGTGAAAAAGAATTCTAACATTACAAAAACACAGGTTACTACTGGAATAGCATATACTTGTCAAATGTTAATACCTCTGAAACAGTCTCAGTATTATAGTCTTCTCCAGTACAATAAAATCTGAAGTTTGACCTGGAAATGACCTCTTTATCAATACCTCTCAAATGCTTCCATACAGACTGAGTGAAAAAATCTCCATTTCTAAAATAATTATATGCTAGATTAAATGTTATGCAGGATGCAGCTTCATAGGACAACACAGGTCAAATCAAACTTAACAATGTAAAAAAGTAGTGACACAATATTCAAGATTGATACAGCTAAAAAAACCTTTATCAAAGCGCTATGTGATTCATCAAAATGAAACTATAAATATGATGAATATATCTAATACGTTTTGGGCATCAAATATCTACGAATGCTGGATGAAAACAACAGTGAAGACAATGACAGCACTATACCATTATATGACTGCAATTTTTTTTATGGTTGTTTAAAAACTAAACATTAGATTATTCTACTGAAGAATGTCAGAGAAAATTGCAACAAAATTTGAAAATTAAAGATTTCTTTAAAAGGAACTAAATGGACCATAAAAAGCTATTATGGTACACTATTCAACTCCCAAACAGAAAACTGCATATCAAATCATCTTATATTCTTAATGCTTCCATCATCTTATGGGGCGAGCATATTTTCAGAGATGGATACAGTCACATATTGTCAAATTTCTGAGTTCTCTTTCCACTGTTTGCACACCAAGAATGATGGATATGGTGAATATGTCAAAGCAACAACAACCACACCATGATGAATAATATCAGCTAAAGGCCACCCGTAGATCTTCAAGAACGAGGAAAAACTCACTCCACAGGTCAAGCTGCAGCTGGCCTCAAACCATGATGTCTACTTTAAAAATCTTTGTCTCACCCACATAAATGTAATACCCATCTATACTTGTGTCAACTTGACGATAATAATTGTAATTACATGTACAATCATCGTGTTGGCACCAGTGATCTAGAAGTTTCAACAACAAAATACACATTTTGAGACAATTGTTATTTGCCATTTTGTATTATAACTTGACAACAATTAGTAAACAAGCCACTCGTAGCCAAATGTACCAAGCTACGGCAAAAGTCCCAAAACTCCTGTCAAATCAACTACAAATGATAACTATCAATCCTACAAAATTTGAACAAAACCTTTCAAGCAGTTTCCAAGGAGTTGCACTACAGAAGTTTTATGGTCGTCATCGTGAACTCGTGGATCGTTATGGTGTATCCATCTGCACCATGAAAACTGATTTATTCAACGGGTCATAGTTTTCCTTTCCTCGTTTGTCTACCCTGGACTTGACTTTTTATGAGCAACTAGGCGAGTGTTTCTAGAAAAGCAGAGGACGCTTACCCTACCGGTGCACCTGGTCCATGCTCACAGTTTTTAGTGGAGTCCGAGTTGCTCATTTACTTTTGTTACTTTGTATGTATGATTTTAGTTACTTTATGTTCTTTGTTGTGTGTGTCTGTTTTCCATGTCTGGTCTTTGTCCTTGGATTACATTCGTTTGATTACCGCTATAACCTTGGTTCCCTTGATTACTCTTGCATCCACAAGTTTCAATGACTAGACAGATGGAAGGATGGACAGACAGATACCGTGTCCTTCCACGTAGCAGCTGGGGACAAAACTATTGGAGGAAATTTTGGAAAGCATTATGATTCTTCACAAGGTACCTTATAATAGCCATTCTCTGTACTTCGCTTTTTCATAATTGCATCAACCGGATCATTGAGTGCATTATAATAACTACATATCCAAACATGTATGAATGATCTGTACCATGGAGACAAACTGAAAAATATTTTCAACATGAGTTGTCTCCCTTCCAAATTTTGCTTATTTTGAAAAGAATTTTCATTAATATTTATAAATGCCAACTGAAAGGATAAATTTATCTTTAACTCAAGGATTTTCATTAAAAAGAGGTGAAGCATTAAATTTCCCAACTACATGATTGTACATTATTTGTATTGCGCCACACATTACATTATTTTACAATCCAGCACAAGATGACAAGGTAATATCACTCAAGGATACTTACTCTATTTGAAAAGACCATTATTTAATTTCTGCCTTCTCTGCCTCACTGGGTTTGCTCAGAAATTTTTCAATAGAATGTTAGAATCAAAGTACTGATAGCACTGGTTGTTTTTGATTCTTGTGAAAATTGTAGCCTGAACAAAATTTCAAAGATTATATGATGTTAAATAAAATTGTGATCATACATTGCATTTAAAATACTATTAAGAACTGTCCTTTTTTAATATGTATAAACTGAAAGTCAATCTATACTACTGATGCAACTTCACACACATTTACAAATTTTTAAATCTTCCAAAAGTTAATGTGCAGTTACATTAAAAAAACTACATTAAACAGAGTATTTATCCTACATAACAATCATACTTAAATAAAACCAATAGCAGCTGAAGAAAATAATTTCCTTAATACAAAATTTTCAAAATCTGGACATTTTTAATACAATTTGAATTATCCCAACAATTTGTCTTGGTCAATGCTCTTCACTTCCTGTTCATAAATGGTAAAAAATATTGAAAGGATAGACAATTTGACTTATAAGTGTTTTAAAATGAAATTATTAAACACATTTTATCCTTCCAGACACATTATTGCAAGAAATTAATTTACTAAATGTAAAAATATTACTAAATATATGTATCTTTTAAGGTAAAAAAGGAGTCCCTCAAATCTTGATTTGATATGAAGACTAGATCATAATTTTATTTGCAAACATAATAGAGTATTATTGAGCAGATAAATTGCAAGAAACATATTAACTTGATATAAAAGAGGTATTTAATGATATAAAATGAATTACATTTGTACTATATTTTTGTGTAGTGTTCAGAATATAATAGGGAAGTTCCAGTGATAGACTGGTGACATAAGGTATTTTGATCCTGAAGGATCAAAAACCCAAAAATGAGGTTTTTAAAAGAGTTATCTGCCCTTGAAATGTTCATTTTCAGTGCATTTCAATGAAATTATAACTAAATGCACCAACATGATATGGAAAATCTTGTCTTTTTTCTTTGATTAGTCAAATTACAATATCAAAATGATGGGTTTTTTCATAAAATGTTTCACCCACTGCTGATTCTCCCAGAGACCGACACTTGAACATTTATTTAGGAAATGGGAGACACGGATGACATTTTTTTATATGTTTTGGGAAAAAAATAGTGTTCTATCTACATTTTCCTGCATTACACTTGTCATTCTCAGTAGTAAAGCAGAATGTGAGAAAGCATTCAGCAATGTTAAAAAACATATATGTACAAAATTTACCAAGCTATCCACATTGAATAATTAGTCAATTTGTGCAAGTTAATCAAACATTCTACTGCTATGATTACATGTACATAAAAACAACAAAAATTACTAAAATCTGTTGAACCAATAAAACATTTGTAATATATGTAAATATACAAATGTATGTTATCACTACAGATGAATTTCAGATTAAAATTAACATTGCTGTCTAGGTTTGAAAAAGGTTGTCATGTTTTATGCCTTTTTGATATTTTGAAAAGAGGATCATTCCCGTCTTACCATCTAATATGGTTTGGCAACATATTTGTAAAAAAAAACTCCCAAATTATTCGGAATACAGGAGTAGACTCTGAGGATAGAGTGTAAAACCTCTTGGAACGCGTGTTCAATGAATGTGTACATGGACTTATCATTAAATTTTGAAAGAAATATCATTTACAATATGAAACAGTGGTTGAAGCAATCTAATGTTTAAATAAGATTCCTTTAAATGTTAGTGTACATGTAGATTCATATACCTATATTGAAGGATTCAAGGCTTGAAGATGTTGCAGTTGTCTCTGACAACGGGTTCCAGTCAGAGATAGTACAGGGTAAAAAGGAAAATTTATAAGTCTCTTTATTTAAAGATGCAATGTAATTGTCTGAAGTTATGTACTTGTATGCCCATAGTGCAAATGTCAGAATTTGTCAATTTGTCCTTTGGAATTTTTACTTACTCCCCAATTTTTTTACAATAAAGTGAACCAGGCTTTTGCTCTTCTACTTATATATCATTCAGGACATACCGGTACAATGTAACCACATGTGCAGCAGCCTTTCTCTGTATTTGTTCAAACTGATCTATTAGTGATTTTTTTGTATGGGTCCAAAACTGTTAAAAAGAATTATCAAGGGAACCAATGTTATAGCGGTAATCAAAAGAATGCAATCCAGGGACAAAGACCAGACATGGAAAACAGACATACACAACAAAGAACATAAAGTAACTAAAATTATACATACAAAGTAACAAAAGCAAATGAGCAACTCGGACTCCACTAAAAACCGGGAGCATGGACCAGGTGCACCGGTAGGGTAAGCATCCTTTGCTTTTCTAGAAACACACACCAAGTTGCTCATAAAAAAGTCAAGTCCAGGGTAGACAAACGAGGAAAGGAAAACTATGACCCGTTGAATAAATCAGTTTTCATGGTGCAGATGGATACACCATAACGATCCACGAGTTCATGATGACGACCATAAACTTCTGTAGTGATGACTTGAAGCCTAAACATATTCAACAACTCGATGAAGCAGTGATGTCAAAGTGAAGTTTTCAACATTGCATATAGTTTTTCATATTGCAGCATCAGAAGCCTAGAGTTTGATTAGCCTTACTTGTTCTATTGTCAATATGGGGTCCCGAATCAAGGTAATGTAATATGATGACTGATATTTACACCTAAATATGTGCTTTCTTTAACAACTTCTAAGAAATGATTATGTAACAAATAATTAAATCATGATGGTTTTAGATTTGTTTAAACATGCATATGAATGACATAACACCTTTTCACGTTGAGTTTCGTGAACATGATAAAAGCTAGTCATCTTCCCACTTCTTTAAATTTGACAGGTCTTTTTGCAATGAATCTTGTGTTATTTTTTATTACTTAATGTTCTGCTAACAAGAATATAAATAACATTTCTGATCATTACCATCTACATACAATGTACATCTGTATGGACTAGAATTAAATCATTGAAAATTATGATTATTATCAAAGGATGATTCTGATCAGAAATGTCTGAATTTGAAACCATTCAGGCTCTAAAAACCCAAATAAACAATCAACCACCTACAAAGGCTACATCCAGGGACACAATCCTCAACTCTCCAGTCTCTAGGTCATCTAGCAAGGGGAAGCTGTAAGTCTCTGTCTCACCATCATACACCAAACTGTACATGTACTTACCATGTTTTACCTTAACAATACCATAATACCATTTGCTGGATCTGTCTTTTTCTTCTTTCAAGTGTTGAACTCTCTTACCAATCAGGTCATCGGGTTCAGGTGTGTCTGGAACTACCTTACTTACTGTACCACCTTATGAATGCAACCTGTCAATCAAGGCATCTCCACTTCCAGGCATGTCGAACACTTCTCTCTTCACCATTTCTATCTGACTCACCTGTTTGCCTTTCTTCAACTTCTTCATTCTGTCCACTTTTCTCTTTACTCTCACATGCAAGGTGTTCTTTTCTTTGTCAGTCATCTTCGTTACCTGGAATAAAGAATTAATTATTTCATAAAAATTTTCTACTTTAGAACCAACACAATACTTGTCAACATGCCTGTGGACCTCCATCATCAGTCCTCGTGACATCTGTCCTGAGGAAAGTCTTCTTGTGGCACAAGTGTCCCATAGGTCAGCTTCTGTCAGTCCTATCTGTCTGCATTCAGGCAAGTACTCCAATTCTCCTCGGGACCTGGTGTCTGGATAGAGCAGCATACATACCTGTGCACTTGAAGAAGAACCTACTATATCCAGCTGAGACTCAAAAATTGATAGATGGGAAAGCAGGATGATGAGCTTGAAACTTCACTGCTACTGATCATGGTGTAAGTAGTATTTTATATTGTAGGGGAGGGAAACGGCACACAGTATGGCTAAATCGGCACCGAAGACCGCTCTTTCGGTTCGGCACCATTTTTTAAATATTTTATACGGTTGATTATCATTGATTTGTTAATGAATTTCTTCGGACATAATATAAACCGGACTATTAGTTTTTGTAAGCGAATGGTCTAATATTATGATATTATTTACATATACACCTCTAAACTCTGGGAAAACAGTGTTTTTTTTTAAAAGCTAGGCGGTTAATAAATTCTTTTGATCAGCGATTTTATTTCACTTATTCCTTTGATCAATGGCTGACTGTATATCAAATACAAAAATAAAAGCAAAAACAAAAACAAAAACAAAGCAAAAACAAAAAGCTTTATTTTGGATCTATAACGAACCAAAATATCCATGTTCATCTTTATCTCCTTCTTTTTAGTGTTGTGGTTGTACTTATTATACTATATATATATATACATAAATGGCGAAAATGTTCCAAAATTTATTACAGAAAATAATTTATTGTTCGAAATTTAAAAATAGATAAAAGTTTATAAGACCAACTCCAAATTTAATTGTAGTTTAAACTTAAATCATACTTAAATATTAATAATTTTCATCCTATTAAGAAATTTAAATAATTCTGAGTGACATTCATTGTTTTGTAACAAAACATTTTTGATACATAATACATGTAAAACTCTTGAACCGGTCATTGCAATGTCTAATGATGTAAGTGTTAAAATAAGGGTGGAAAAATAATATAAATTAATTTGCAAATATATTTATTGAAAATTTTAATGATGAAAATATACATAATGTTATTGTGAAATTTGATCATATTGTTATCAAAAATATTGTAATGATACTGTAAATGATTTAGTTGAACTCCAACAGCTTACAATTGCATTTGAGATTTCAGTATGCTCAAATATATTTTTTTATTACCAAAATTTGGAAGCAGTGAAAATTAATAGAGAATCATGGTATGATATCAACATTTATTTCCTATAGATACATTGTAGTCATATTTCGTTATATTTTATATACCTTTACAATACTTCATAAATCTGTAGATTACATTTGTAAAAATCATAAAATATTCTCCATATTACAAGTAACGATACATGATCGAAACAATTATGGTGTTCTATCTCATTTTAATAAATGTATGTTAAACCCCTGACAAATAAGTACATGTGTATACCTTATAAAAACCAGCTTGATGAGGCACTTCCTATAACAAATTTTTGTGAAAAAAAGTGTAAGGTTTGTTAAAACAGTGATGACTGAAAAACTACTTTTATTAAATATTTGTTATGTCAATGTCCAACTATTTGTTAAGTCGATGTTGATGCTGCCTAAGACACCAATCCCGTTCAGCAACATTCCAGTTACAAAATATTTGTATGTTAAGTCATTCAGAGTCAGCAGTCATACAGGGTGAACTTAAAAGTCTTTTCAAATCGCACATGTTGCTCTTAACAAAAATTTGTTAAGCCATTATCCAAAGTCAAATATTGTAGCTCAGTATAGCCAGACCATTCCATCTATTACACAAAGCCATATTGATCTCAACAAATATTTGTTAAACTATTATTGAAAGTCAAGTCTTATAGCTCAGTAGCCAAACCATTCCATCTTTCACACAAAGTCATATTGCTCTTAATAAATATTTGTTAAGCCGTTATTGAAAGTATAATCTTGTAGCTCAGTAGCCAAACCATTCCATCTAGCAGATATTGTGGTCAAATATATGTTATAAAAATCTATTTATGCAGTATTTGAACAGACATACAGTGGTATACAAAACAAAACAACAATAATAACAAATTACTCTCCATACTACCGAGACATTCCATCACATGGAAAAAACGAAACATACATCCGTCTCAAATGCAAAACTAAACTACTGGTCACCAAAATTATAGTAAACAAATTAAGTGTAAGTTTGTGTTGACATTAGAAGCGCACCAGGCACTACCACAATGAAGAGACTAGCTAACTTATAAGCTTAAAAAATGCTATCACGCACAATGCGAATCTGTGAACTAACATAATTCAAACTGCAATTACAGTATTGATAAAATGCATCTGACCAATTATAAAAATGCAGCAGATAAAGCTATAGTAGATAGTATCAGCCAACGCTTTATAAACAATTTACAGATTAACCGAAGTCTATCATAGAGAAACTGAAGAATTTACGCAAATCTGATTCAAACGTACGTTGGTCTTTGAAAAATGTGACAGAAAAGATGACAATGTTGTTAATAAAATTCCTATTGATGTATTACATGTCATTTTGAAAATCCTAATTCTCTTGATGATGACAACAACTTTGTATTACCTGCACATACTACTGAATATAATGTTGAGTTAAACCTAGATATTATTGAAGCAGAAATTTTATATGCTGTTAAATCACTGAAAAATAATAAAGCATGTGGTAAAGAAAGAGTAATCAAGGGAACCAAGGTTATAGCGATAATCAAACGAATGTAATCCAGGGACAAAGACCAGACATGGAAAACAGACATTCACAACAAAGAACATAAAGTAACTAAAATCATACATACAAAGTAACAAAAGTAAATGAGCAACTCGGACTCCACTAAAAACTGGGAGCATGGACCAGGTGCACCGGTAGGGTAAGCGCATCTGCTTTTATAGAAACACCTGCCGAGTTGCTCATAAAAAGTCCGGGGTAGACAAATGATCTTATACTGAAAGAATGTTTTAAGCATCCTACTGTTCAACTTTTGCCTCTTTTTGTGAAAGTATTCAGTGTTGTATTTCATAGTGGTATTGTACCCGATAGATATAGTTGACCAGAAGGCTATATTTGCCCAATTTATGAAAATCAAGGCAATCAAAATGATGTGGATTACTATCGTAGCACTACTATTTAAAGTTGTGATGGAAAACTGTTTACTTGTATTTTATATAAGAGGGTACATGCATATTTAGAATACTCATATTTATTAAGTGAGGAGCAATCAGGGTTCAGAAAAGGCTGTAGTACAATAGACCATATTTTAACTTAAAATGTTTGATTGATTTATATTTGCATGAAAGTAGAAAACTACACTGTGTGTTTGTTGACTATCGAAAAGCTTTTATTCTGTTAGAAAAATTACTCGTGGCAAAATTAAAATTGTTACAGTGTACCATTGATGTAAAAAAGCTCTTTTTTGAACTATTTTCAATCCAATGTTGGTGTCCGCCAAGGTGGAAATTTATTTTTGGTTGATTTTATATCACTTGCTTATAATGGTTTATCTGAATTGAGTTTTGAAACACCCATTATTGATACTGAAAAAAATTCTGTTTATTCTCGTTATTTCTGTTATTTTATGCAGATACCGTGAGTGATTGGCTACGCTATAAGCTTCATTGAATGCTATGTATTTGTTTCGTCAAACTTAGGTCTATCAAAATCTTTGATTGCCCCCAATGATTGTTGCTGTTAAAACTACAATATTATGAAGCCAGTGACAACTCGCTCAGTCTCTTGATCTGAGTTATCTGAGTCAAAGAAAACAATTTGAAACAATTCGTTGAAGTTGGACAAAATCTCAGTTGCTTTCAGACTTTGATAAAAGGTGTTCATTAGGGATCTATTTTGGTCGCTGTAATGATTAATATTTTTCTCAACGAGATCTTTAGTTTTGTTCATAAATTTACTTTGTACAATAATGCAGATGATAATACAGTCTTCTATGCAGATAATGATCCAATAACTGTTCTTGAAAATGACAACAAAACTCGTATAAAATAATTTCATATTGATAAAATAGAAACAAACCTGATAATTTTCAGGTCATTGCTCTGGGTAAAAACACTAACTATCTTAATTTTAAATTTGACCTTGAAAGTAATGTTAAAATTGAATGTGAAAAAGAAGTCAAATTACCTGGTGTAACAATTGATTTTATGTTAGACTTTAAAAGTCAATTACAAATATGTGCATGAAAGCAGCAAGACAACTTAAAGATCCCAAGCGTATTGGCCATCACCGTCTGAACAAGATTACTATTCCCTATTCTTTCATTATATCAAATGTTAGCTTTTGTTCCCTCACATTGCACTTTTCCTCAGAGGCAAACACTAAAAATATTGCGAAAATTCAAGAAAGAGCACTTAGATTTATTTATCAGGACAAACATTCTCTCTACGAAAAGTTGCTGGACAAATCGCTACTCCCATCCCTTAAAATGAGACGTTTTAGAATAATAAGCATTGAAACATTTAATAATAATAAAAGAGTAAAAACCACCAGGTATGGTCTGAAATCCTTCAGATATTCACCCCAAAAGATTTGGATTAGTCTCCCGAATGAACTTAGAAAGCAGACAAATATAAATTAGTTCAAGACCCTCATTAATACATGGGCAGTTCCCATCTGTACATGTATTATATGTAAATCATGCGGACTGCTTCAATTTCACCTGCTTTATCTGTGTATAATGATAGTGCTTTATATGTTTTCCCTATGTTCTTGTGTATGTACATGATTTTATGTTTAATTTGTATATGTCTGCATGTATGTATGACTTTTAAACATGTATGATGTTTGTATGTTTATATTTAGTTGGTATAAAAGCTCCTGAGAATTTATGCTATTTGATATATGTACTCGTTAACTAGACTTTAGATCAGATTTACTTACTTACTACTTACTGGAAGATACATGTTAATAACCCCAAGACAAAGGTTATACTATTTTCAAGATCTAGACTTGACACAACTAATATTCATTTTAAATACATTGCTGAAAACTAGATATTGTCGCTGAATTTCAATATCTGGGTATTATATTTTCAAGTAAAGGTTCCTTTAATGATGCGAAAGCACAACAAACAAGACAAACCATATTTTTTAGTTATCAGAAAGGCTCGAATGTTGAATTTCCCAATCGATATACAACTTGGGTTATTTGATATAATGGTAGTAAGTACACATTCTATTGTATGTTGCAGAAATTTGGGGCTTTGAAAAATGCAATAATGTAGAAAACTTCCACATGCAATTTTGTTAAACCATTTAAAAAGATTTTTAAAAAAGCACTCCTCGTTGTATAGGTTTCCTTCCCTCTTTCATCTAACTTGGACTTGACTTTTAATGAGGAACTCGGTGGATGTTTCTAGAAAAGCAGAGGACGCTTACCCTACCAGTACACTTGATCAGTGCTCCCATTTTTTAGTGGTGACCGAGTTGCTCATTTACTTTTGTTACTTTGTGTGTGTTATTTTAGTTATTTTATGTTATTTGTTGTGTGTGTCCGTTTTCCCTCTCTGGTTTTTGTTCTTGGACTACATTTTTCGATTTCCGCTAGAATCTTAGTTCCCTTGATTACTCTTATGGAATATTGGGTAAAATACCATTGAATATGCTTATAAAATCCAGAATGGTTGGATTCTTGTATAGTATTAATTATGGTAAAAGAGAAAAAAACAAATGTCCGTAAATAATATATGGTATCAACTCAGTGTCAGAAATATTTTCCACTCTAAGCGGCTATTAGAAATCAAGAATACTTTATATAAATGTAATTATGATTTGTTATGGGATCATCAAACATGTTTTAAATTGTATTAGCAAAACTATTAAGAAATGTCTAATTGATAAGTTTATACAAAACTGACAAAATGGTATGAATTCTGCTAAATGTCTTAATTATAGAATATATAAATGCGATTTCTGTTTTGAGAAGTACTGTCTAACTCATCAATATTACCATGTGATTTAAAGAGGTAGACCTAGGGTAAGGGGCATAACTCATGAAGTCAGTGACATGTTTGTATCACATTCAATTTCACTAAAGTCTTCAAAGCTTTCATTTGAAACAGAGTGAAATCAGAACAAGTTACTTTGATGCTTACATGAGATTAATGAGATTAATGTAAAATGCAAATGTTTCAATGATTTGTATGAGTCGTGTCCCTTACCCTAGGTCTACCTCCTTAAGAAGTATATATGTTAATTTACATATTGAAAGTGGAAGATTTTATAATATTGATAGATCTGAGAACTATTGTAATCTTTGTAATGTTAATGAACTTGGTGATGAGTTTCATTACTTACTCAAACGTAACATTTTCAACACTGCTAGGCGAGATATTTGCCGAGTAATTCGTATGGTTATATAAATGTTATTAAGTTTCATGAACTCAATTAATTCATTACATTTATTCAAAATTACTGGTATTGCCAAAATTTGCAAATTATTATTAAAGCTTTTTGATTAATATTATGTCATTTTTAATTTCTGTCATAACTGTATTATACATGGATATCGAAATACACAATTTTATTGTGCATTTCATTTTTGCATTGTAGATATGTTCACACCTTTGTTTAAATGAACATAAAAGTTTACAATAGTCCTCGTCAAATGTCTGTAAACATGAAAAAGCTCAAATCACTAGATATGACAACACAACCAGCAAATTAATAAAATGAAACAGTACGGTTAGGCACTAATAACTAATAGGTTCTTTTAATTTATGATTTATATCGATTTTCAGGCGGAAACTTTCGCTGTCCGACTTTTGAAAGGATTTTACGCCTATTGTAAACTAACCCGAATAATCCAGTCCTTCTCCGTATCCGTTTCTCTTCTACTCGCGAATGGAGTTATTGTAGGGATTATAAACGGGATTATTTGGGCCAATTAAAGACGTTTCAAATAATAAAAAAATATAATCAAATAGTGTTACAAAATTAAGCTACATAGCAATTTATTAGTCGAATAAGGATTTACGTTATGTTGTTCACGGTTGAAGTTCCGGTCGAAGCAGCAGGTGGTCTACCTTTACTTAATAGTATCATTTTCCTAGAATTAAAAAAAATCATTGTAAATCTATGAAGTTGGACGCGTTCTAGGTAAACCACAATTTGTACAATAAGTTGATATTGGTCAGTCAACAAAAATCGTCAAAATGCTCATGAACATTCAAATTTTTATACATGTATTACCCGTGTATCGTGAAGGGAGAAGGTATACTCGTAAATAGTGCGTGATGTATACTACATCGTAAATGCTAAACGGTATGAGAAAAACAGGGAATGTCTAATATACAATATCCGGTATTGCTCCAGAATATATGCCCCCTACTCGACAAATTAAAACTAATACCAAAAGAAACATACTCGTATAAAAACTTTTGTCTGAAACGTTGTTGGCATTCCAAAAAGATTATTGTCGACGCTAATTTTCTGTTTTTCTGTTTGTAGAATGTTAGATAATTTTTGTGGCTTAAGAAACCGATTTTGTACATATAATCAATCATCATCAATTTCCGCCGTGAAATTTCCTCCTGTTCTGCATTGAGTGACCTGCCACTTTACCTAAATAATCTTTACCGAAAGTGGTGGAAAGTTTGAATTAACGTTTTGTTCCCAAATTTGGAATATCGTCTATTACCATGGCGGATCGTAAAAAAAAATTCGTAAACAATGGAATTTGGTGTATCGTATACGTAAAGGCATGGAGAGGATATTTTTACAATCATTTTACTGTATTTTTGATGATATTGAGACAAGCGATACTAGTGGATAGCAAAACATACCTTTATATCCGCCATATCCACCATATCCGCCACCACCTCCTCCACCCCATCCACCACCAATTCTACCTCCCCATCCTCCACCTCCGACGCCCCATCCTCCACCTCCGGCGCCCCATCCTCCACCTCCTACACCCCATCCTCCGACACCAACAACTTGGTAGACTGCGGCAGGCATAACACCGACGGCGACATTACCTCCATATCCTCCATATCCTCCGTATCCTCCATATCCTCCTTTGCCATAGCCCATGGCAATGCCAAAGAGAGCGAGAATGCAGATGGCAGTTTTCATCTCCAGAAAAAAAAGTGGTGAATATTAAATTAGCAGAATTAATTATTAATTATATATATATATATATAGGTTTTTTATCACACGTTAAATCATAATAATCCGCGTTGGTAAATTTTATAAAATTGTGCGCGATGGACTGTGTTATCGTTAAAACTCATATGTTAGTTTACAAATTAAGAGCTAAACCTTTAAAAAATTACAATGGACCCTTAAAAAACAAATGCTAATTGATTCAAAAAGCAGCAATGATCGTACAGTTAAAGCTGCATTGGCTGTCATTTTCGTAATTTTTTATTTCTTTTGAAATAAACCTTAACTTTGCATTATTTCAACTAAATAGTGCTTTTCTTGTTCAATTTCATTTGATATCCACAAATAAAATGCATTAAATACATGAAATAGATGTCTATATATTTAATGTCTTGCAAGACAAAAAAAAATCGACCTAGATAAGTTCGTATACATGCGACTTCTGGTGACCTTAATCTGGCATTGGCTGTAAGGGTCGCTTCTTTAATAACAAATCTGATTGCAAAGCCAAAGTGGTTATTTAACTGCAAGGAAGACAGACAGACTCAAACCGTAAAAGAAAAATGTTCGAATATAACGCAAGGATCCTTTCGAAATTTACGTATTGTAATATAATGCGGCTCAAATAGGATCATTATTTATTTGAAAACTAATCAAGAAATAGTTGAAATGAAATGAAAACAGGCCACGTGCTGTGTATCCGTTATTGTTATTTGCTTTGCCAAGGTTAAAGTATTTTTAAGTAATGGCGAAAAATAACTAGATCAGACCTATCAATATTCTCTGACTAACAAAACGTTGTTTTCCGTAGGTATTATCGATATTACTTTATTGAATCAGCAAATTCAGTAGCATCAAAAGTGAACAACTTTGGCAGCTGATGCAGCTTTAAACACCTCCCAATTTCGAAGTGGTTGTTAAAATGAACTAAGTCTTACCTACATAAACTGTCACTTTATTAAAAATGAACGTGTAAAGTTCGAATACAACGAGTTTTCCACGTTTTTTTCTAAATACATATGTATCCAATTTTTTATGATATCTTCAATATTATTTGTGAAAATATGGTTCTCATGTTTTTTCCCGTGTTATTGGAACAGACCAATGTGAGAATTTCGTGAATTTTACGTGTTCAAAACTTAACTTTTCAGTAAATGTACACTTTTCAAGCAAATTCAAAAACAAACCAAAATGACAAATTCGTCTGTAATATATACAATGGATACAATGGGCTTTATATGTCTAAGTAATATTTAAAAAAGCTACCATAACAAAGATTTTTTTTATTTAATAAAAAAGCGTTTCACGAATATATTAAGATGGCCCGTAATCATGGTTAAAAATACAACGTACATATTGAAATGTACTTTAAAAATTCTGGTCTATGTCCATAGACTATACAGTAATGTCGCGCCGATCAAAATACTTTAAAATATTTCGAGAATCATTTGCATCAGATCCCTGTGTAAAACCTGTACGTACCGTATCATTTTAGCAAGTCTAGTGCTTATTCATATGTACAATGACTAAGAAGAAGGAAGCAAAATGAAAGACCCTTTAAAATGAACAAAATAAATCACTTACTTTAAGGTTGGCAGATGTGAATGTCTCTGTTGTTTCTTCTGTGGCTTATATACCTTCTTTGTCTATACCATAGAGACGGATTAGCCTATCACTCATCGAAAAAAAGAATAATTCATCAAATAAAACAATTTATTTGTTTTCAAAAGCAATTGTTTATGACGATTGATTTTTTAAATTTGTTTTGCTTTGTATTCCATATTTGTTTATCGTTTTTTTTCTCTGTAATTTTTGTATCAACCCTGAATAACAAGTAGATATTTCAGACCATAAATATCTTAATTCAGTCAGAGACTTATCTATCTGCATACGTAAGAGGGTGTTCATGTCTTTAAAACATGTTCCACATTATTTCCATTGTCAGTGTTAACCATACACTCCATCTTTTAATCTAATTATATATAAAAAAGAGATACCGTTACTGTTTTGAAATAATCAGTAGGCGATGAAATAGAATAAGATGTTGTCGTTACACATTATAGTTATATAATTAAACAGTTCAGCATTCTTTTACTTTCAATTCGAAACGGAATTGAATATGTTAGTACATGGGCTGGAAAGGTCCACTGCACACCCCACTCATTAACTTCATGATGCTTTTCATGTTACTTAATACCTTCCATTTACGAATCCATTTGTGACCAAAGAATATTCTCGGATTATTCTTCAATATAAGCCTATTTTTGTACCCTACTGGGTCATAAAGTCATGATTTTTTTTACTCCACTATTCGAGCGTTTAGACCGTCTTAGGGCATCAGATATGAATTAATGAAACATATACAGTTGTAATCATGTCGCCCAATAATGTAACCCTTTACCACGGTATTACGAAAGTTGCTGTAACACTTACAGTCATTGAGTTATATACAATCGTTATACCCCTACCCCACCGATAAATCCTTAAAATTGACATATTTTTCCATGTCAAACCTCCTTTTTTTCATTATTTCATAACAAAAATGGTTACTTGGTACCAGTATTTTTCTGTTTAGTACTATCACAACAGATACCGGTTCTTTTGATGACTTGTGGCGATTTTCATAGTCTGAATTTAGCAAACGTTGCTACAAATGGGATTTTTATTTTTTCAATAAAAAAGCTTCTACGGGTTTTTGCACGACAACCATATAAACGTTGTTTCGCTTGTTTCTGATAAAGTTATGTATTTGCTTGACAAAAAAAAAAAAAAAAAAAAAAAAAAAATCATTTGCAATTTAAGCTTTTCACCTGTTTATTTTCGTTCAAAGACCAAACATTCAATTCGAACACAGTCAATGGCATGTCATTCTCCGACTCGTCCAGTGTAATTTCCGGATCG
Organism: Perna viridis; assembly: GCA_037379345.1. Taxonomy (NCBI): domain Eukaryota; kingdom Metazoa; phylum Mollusca; class Bivalvia; order Mytilida; family Mytilidae; genus Perna; species Perna viridis. Next base: position 7,977,754 of record CM074513.1, read on the forward strand.
TCAAAAGCAGATGCAGGAGCAAAGACTGAAGCTGGAATAGCAAACGGATTAATTCCAGTCAGCAATGCCCATGGCGTCAATCCAGACACTATATTGATCTCTTAAATGCCTTATCATACAAGCATTTTATAAGCATGGAGAAAGAAAGCTTGTTGACCATATTGGCAGCATTAGTAGGCATTTAATCAGAGAACAAAACCATATTCAATCTTGAATGGCACGAAAATACAACGATCAAGATGACATAGACAATGAGTTGCAAGGGCTGGTATTGTCAGTATCATTATGTCATTATCTCGATCCATTTCATGAGTATTGAAAGATCCTCCAGTTTTATCCCTACCAATTAAAAATGGTGGAATCTTATCATCTGTCGCATTCACTCTATGCAAAACTGTCACACCGTCCAGACTGCTCACAGTTTTGCCTGGCACATTTCTGTCTCCTGCTGATGATAAAACCTTACTCGGATGTTGCTGAAAGTTTAGATGTGTTTCATCCATATTCCAAGTCTCTGTAGGAGATAGGTCTTTGGGGTAATGGTAGAGATCGACAAATTACCTATCGACCTTGATCGGCTTCAGCATTTATGATCGAGCAGTTGTAAAGTTTTGGTTTGCCAGCGAATATATACTTACAGTTGTATCAATTTAAACAACTTCGAGAAGAAAATGATAAACAATGACAGATATATTTAACTATTGCATGTGTGAAGACTAGAATCCACAGAAAGACAATACCACTTTTTTTCGAAGATTACATAGAAATATTTCATTATGTTCTGTCATATTCGATTGAACTTTTTACATAAAGTAAGTAAGTAACATTCTAAGATTCTAACTGTTCCGATCTCGATCTTCAAAGAAAATATTGATTTAACTCGATTTTACGGAATGTTTCTCCTGACAAGTGTACCAGAACCCCACAAGTATAGCTATTGGGTAATACGAACATGTTTATTTTTTATTGGTATTTGATAATTTTATTTGAGAACCCATAAAGGTTTTGTGCTAAAGCTTCCTCGTGTTCTAAATCGTTTTTGCTAAATTAAATATTTAAACTGACTTAAAAATATTGTTCGTACCAGAAAAATCCCCTTATACTCACCTAGGGTCGCCTATTATTAATTGTGTATTCTCCATGTCAATTGTTTTATTTTAAAAATCCAGAAGACAAAAGAAATGCAATTATATTTCAATTATCGAAGTCATACACCTGCGTCGACACATGTAGCACGAGGCGCCAAACAACATTCTTCTATGTTGTGCATATATGTGCTCTATACGTCTACAATTCTAACCTTATTTAATTGATTCTCGATCTGGTTTACTCACATACGTTAACTAAGGAAAGGACTGAAATACAGTTTATCGTAACATTTAACACACTATATATGCTACAGATCAAATACTGTATAATTGAATTGTAACTATTATGAATTATTTATTAACATCAAAATCAAAGTAACCGAATGTACCTTAAAATGTATTTATTCCGCAAAGGGTATATTCGGACGACGTAAAAGGCATAATAATTTGTTTATTGTGAGAAGCTTTTACTATTCACGAATGTGATTTTCCAGCATTCAAAAGGATTAAATACATTACTTTGGTTTATGTTGATATAGTGTCTATATTATAGTGAACAATATAATTCGGTTACTATCGGATGTCTTCTTTACAAAGTTTTTGTACATTGGCGCTTATCGCATGATTTTGAATTCGTGGTACTTTTGATCATTTGTTATCTGTGTACAATTTCATTTATTTTCTTTATAGTTAATTTAAGAATTAAAGAGAAAAATGATTAGCCAATCCAAATATGAGAGCGTTTGCATGATTAAATGAAAATATGATTACTGATTGGTTACTAAACAATTTATTCGAATATACCCAGCCTTCCCCTGTACACTTCTGAAATATTTTCAGAAATGAATTTAAAATCTTGAAAGGACGATTTTTTTCTAACAAAAATATTCTCTTCTGATATGGGCACAAACAAATTTAAATATTTTCTAAGTGGTAAATATCTGTCAACTAAGTTTTCTATATTCTTAAGGTTTTGTCAACAGATACATTTTGATATAAAAGTCATTTCATTTTGAGGCAGCTAAAATGGAAAATTTTGATAGTACTGTATTTTTCTGTAACACGAATTGCGCCGTTTTTTAGTGGGGATATAGTAAAAAAACCATTAAATATCCGAAATTTACTTCATGTCTGTTTGATATCTTTATGATTTACAAAAGGCTTATAATTTTGCTATCTTTTGATATATACATATATATTTGAAATGAATTATAAGATAAATCCTAAATCTTGATTGGACGAACGTTTCATCGGCCTAATATGACTGCGAACCAAAATACATGTGTGTTTTTATTTCTATAAAAAATCTAACAGGTTTTATTTTTATTTATTTTTCTAATTCAATTTATTATTTTTCCGACGCAGTCGGTATAGTGTCGCTTTTTATACCCTTTGACCTTAAAAGACGCTCTTCCACGGAAACGCAAGTCACCTGATCGAAATTCTGTTTACCGATTGGCCACATACTGACCATTTAGTAGCATTCGTAAAAACTGTATCCAAAATTAAAATTGCGTGTCATGTGTTATTTCCTGGATAAAATGTAGAAAATTATAAGTAAAATAAACAAATTTTACTGCGTCGGCTATCTTTATTTTTAAAGATAACACTTGTTTAATAATTGTTATTATCATTATTTAATTTTCATAATTACATTTTATTTACTTTCAGTTTTTACTTTGTAATGCATAATATCATATAGATTTTGATTGAGTTAATTTTGTTTCCGGAAAGAGACATGTTATTACACAATATTAGCTGAATAAACAGTGATTTTTAACTATGTCTGATGTTTATTATTTGATGTATTTTTAAATAGGACTGTGTTCAGTGCAATGCAATGTTTTTTTGTCCGACACCTGCACACGATTTATGTTTTGAAACACTGCAGCTCTACCCCCCTTTTATTAAAAAAAAACACAACGTGCAGATCTCTGAAAACTGGATTTCCCGAGGAACTGTCAATTTATCAAATCAGAAAACTTATTAAAGAAGATTAATAAAAAAAAAAACATAAGCTTGCTTTTTCTGTATTTAAACTGATGAAACCCAATGGTGCTTCCCTGTATGGTGTACTTGCCTGTCACTTTTTTAATTTTCTGTGAGACTACTTCTATTTTTCTATGCGAAACAGTGGTGCCAGGGAAGTGCAATATTTTGTGGTTTGCTGTATACACTTCAGTGGAAATCTTCTATTTGTTGGGAACCAAATTTCGTGGTTTCAAATGATAAATGTCGCTTTGTTGGTTTTTTTTCTGGCGGAAAATTTCCATAAAGGGATATAACGCCTTTTACAGACTAACCGGTATAATTCAGTCTCTCGCAATATCTGTTTCTCTTCTAGTCATCAATCGATGGATCGTAGGGGTCGTAATGTAACGAAGGGATTATTTGGGCCAATGGTGGACATTTCAAATAAAACACAAGTCAAAAAGTGTTGCAAGCGTCAGCTACATAGCAGTTTTTAGTAAAATAAAGATTAATATAATGTTTTCAAGGTCGATGTTCCGGTCGTCACAGGGGGTCTTTCTTTACTTTACTTTATTAGTATTTTCCTGGAATTAAAAAAAGAGCATTGTTGACATTTGTAGTTTAACGCGTTGTCGTGCTTGGTATACCGCAACTCGTAAAAGTTAATGCAGGAAGTATACTCGTGAATTATGTAATATTTATGGAACATCGTTAATGCTAAACGGAATGAGAAAAACAAGGAAGTTTAGTGTATCGTAAATGATCTTGAATGAATGGATCGAATTTGTTGTATTGTATACGTAAATGACATGGAAAGGAAGTTTATACAATCCAGTAATTGTATGTCTGATACAAGTTGTAGATAATAAAACATACCTTTGTATCCGCCATATCCACCATATCCGCCACCACCTCCTCCACCCCATCCACCCCATCCACCACCTCCGCCGCCCCATCCTCCGCCTCCGCCGCCCCATCCTCCGCCTCCGCCGCCCCATCCTCCACCACCTACACCCCACCCTCCTCCTAATCCTCCGACTCCTCCAACAACTCCATAAACCTGGTAGACTGCAGCAGGCATAACACCGACAGCGACATTACCTCCATATCCTCCGTATCCTCCGTATCCTCCTTTGCCATAGCCCATGGCAATGCCAACGAGTGCGAAAATGCAGATGGCAGTCTTCATTTCTAGAAAAAAGAGCAGTAATTTTATGAAAATCGTGTTTGTTGTTTTCATAATAAAATTATAATTTTTTATTATGTTTTAGAATTGAGTTCTTTAAAGACATATCAATAAAAGGGAAAAAATATACGATGGACCAAGCAACCATTAGAATTCATATCATTTTCAAAACTAAGGACAAAAACCTTTGGATAATTACATTGAACTCTTTTTTATATAACTAATGCACTGATCGCACAGTTAATCACCTCCAATGTTCTAGGTGATTGTTCAGATAATTTTTTGTCTACATAAACTGTCACTTTATAAACAAACTAACGTATATGGTCTACAATACAGAGAGTTTAATGGATGAATTTCAAAAGGAAAATGCACGCGAAAGCTCGATTTACGCGAATTTTGCGTGTTTAAAAACTAATGAACATATCTGTAAATGTAAAATTTTAAGCAAATCAAATAACTAAAGAAAAATGAAATAAATAATTCTCCTTTGTAAATATACGATAGCTAATATCTTTGTAGAGGGCTTTTATATAATTTCATGTCAAGGTAGTATTTTGAAAAATAACAACATTTTTTGTTGTACGATATAGCCATTTCATGAATATATTAAGATGAATCGTAATCGAGGTTATAAGGTCTACGGCATATTGGAGTGTATTCGAGAAACCCGATGTATGCCAGTGGCCCTTTACCTACAAACTTTAGACTTATTTCATGACGACTAAAATACTTTACGGCCTTTAGAGAATCATTTGTATTAAAGCCCGGTGTGAAACATGTTCATATTGTACCAATTTAACAAATCTATAGAATATTTATATCTTAAATGACTTGTCAAAAGCGACAAAGAAGAGAAAAACCAAATGACAAACATTCAAAATGAATACAATGAAACACTTACTCTATGGTTAAAAGGCAGCTGTGTATACCCCTGTTGTTTCTCCAATGACTTATATACTGCAGAGAGGGATACGCCTATCACTTATTAAAAAAACGATTATTTAATCAAATAAAACAAATTATTTGTTTCAAACGCGATTGTTTATGGTGATTGATTTTTTTATTCGTTTTTCATACTTGTTTATTCTTTCTTCCCTGTAATTTTTGTATCAACCCTGAATAACAAGTAGCTTTTTAAACCATAAATTTCTAAATTTAATCAGACCTATCTATCTGCATACATAATAAGGTGTTCATGTCTTTAAACATGCGTTAACCATATACTCCATCTTTTAATCTTATTAAAAATGAATTACACCACCGCTGTTTTGAAATCATAACTAGGAAATGAAACAGTATGAAAGGTTGCTGTTGCACATTTCTGTCAATAAGAGATTTGATAATTTTACTGTTCAACACAATCTTGTGGACGAAGTCGTAAATGTTCGAGACGATATTTTAATATGTAGGAAAATCGACAATTCTAGAGGCTTTTAAACAAAGTCGATTAACAAAATTAATGAGAATTTTTAGGTTGGATTTTGAAATTTTAGTGGAGCTATAGATAATGCATTTTCAACTATATGACATTTTTTTCGAAAACGTAAGAAATAATAGTATTTCATTTGGTTTATATGCTAGCAGTATCTTTCTGCTGCAATTGAAAAAGCTGCAAAATAGCTTTTATATTCATAAAAAAATCAAAAAGTTTTCCAGAGGAATGAATCGCCAGAAATCAAAACGGACATGTCACCTATTTAGTGACATTACATCTTTTGTTTATGATCAACGATACGTATCCATACACAGATCTTTTTCATTAACAAAGACTTTTTCAAAGCTTTATTCTAAATTTTATTATAAAACAGACAATAATTTTGATATCCATTGTTAAAACTTCGCTTCGTTAACTTAAAGCATGTATTCCGCTATATACAGATTTTTAAGTGCTGGCATTAACCCCCATATAAAAATTTAGTAGTTGTTTTTCCATCTATACACCCACTTCTGTGATTTTGCCTAGGAAATTCTTATGTTACACCCTCAACCCCGAATGTATTTTATGATAGAAATTATCTTCTAGGCTTCAATATAAATCGATTTCCTTTTCTTTGTGAAATACTTTCATTTCATTGTCCATTAGTGTGTTAGTCAAAACTTTCTCTAATTACATAATCATGAACAAAACTATTCATGTTTAATTGGTAAAGACAATATTCAGCTATGAACTAATTAAAGCTGCGAATTTACCACGATATAAACCAAACATAGATAAGTAAAGGTAATGACGAAAGTTCCCAATAATCATTAATCGGGAACGAAAATATAAAAAAAATAATATAAACTATTGCGCAGGAAACATTTTTCACTTTCTTAATTTAAAGCATGCATTATAAGAGCACTCGGGTTACGAGTATTTCTACCTAAAAACGTCGATAAGGTCATGTAATTGGTAATAAGTTTACATTTTGTGGTTAAAACGACTGGTTATTTCAAATACTTAAACGCATGTATTTTCTATGCGAAAGATTAATACATTGATATGTACAATTTTTATAAGTTTGTACAGTTTGTATGTGGTATGATTATACTCGATAGAATTTTTATTAAAAAAAATGTTTTGCCAATTGAACCAGTTTCTTAATGTTAAATAAATAATTTTGTGATTTTTAATATTTGAAATCAAGATACAATTTCGCTTAAATTTGATAGTACATGTACAGGCAAAATTTGAATGTGTTTAGACAATACGACATAACTTTAAAAGAAAAAAAAACATGAATAAATAATGATAATAAAACCCTTATTTCCTGTTATCAAAAGAAAAATATGGTAGTTAGATAGGAAAATTACCTTATTTTTCAAAAAAAAACTTTTACATTGAGTTAATTCTTTTCTTTTGTCTTATACTGTTTCTTTTCTTTTGATAGTCAAAACGGAATATTTACGTTTTTTTAGTGTTCTAATCCTTGGTGTGTTGAGATTCAAGCAATTTAAAAGTTAGCCATGGCAACATACTGAACAACTTTTAACTTAATTTATTTCCAAATAGCCAAAAGGTATCCAAAATATTTGTGTTATGACATATCGGGAAAATAGAACCAACCACAGAAGGAAAGCATACGTGAAAGAGGTGGGAAATGAGTAAAAGTAAAAACACACATTCCGATTCGTTTTGCAATTTCGTGCAGAATTAGGTATTTTGAAAATCAAAGGCCCGATCCTGATGAGAAGATCTAATACAACATTGGACTGAAAAATTCTGGACACCACTTAGATTACACTTGTTTACATTTCTTATTATTTTTATCTATGTTTAAACATTCAATGATAGATCATCGTCACGATCATTTTAATAAAATAACAAATTGTCTGGAGTGTTGGAAGTGCTAACTTCTCTTATTTCAACTGATATGAAACTTCTAACCAACCAAACAAGCGTTTACATAACAGTGATAATAACTTGAGTCGTATATGATATATTGTAAATTAAAAAAGGTCGCCAATCCAAATTGACTTTATTCATGGATTTAAATAACTTCATGATTAAAACGAATAATAGAGTTTGACCTTTTGCGCAAATTGAAATTCAAGTAATCTCTATTTGAAGAACGATATATAACATATATCAATCAATATTTTGCATACATTTACCGCAAACTATATTAATGTTGATATGCACTGCTTATACATATAAATCATGCATGATTCCCAAAGAACATTTTATAATTATGTTTTCATACAACCTTCCTCAATACACATCAATTTATTCGAGAGCATATGGGAGGATTTATATGGTTAGAGGGGTTCATATTAGTCTTTATATGGCAAAAGCCATATGGATATCAGTTCACCTATATGTTATGGGAGACTGGGGTTCAACATGCATCTAAATGCAGATAATCAGAAGATTTCAGTTAATATTTGATACAGCTTCAAAACAAGTTTCCCAGAAAATCATGAAAGAATATCATTTTTTAATGAACGAAACTAAATGGTGAATAAGATAAAATTCGTTCGAAGTTTTACAAATTAAAACAAACTGAAAAGCTCAATGTTGCTTCTTATCTTGTGTAAAAAGTGTTACATTTGAAGGAATAGTTTTTAATATATGTTATGTCTGCATTTTGTAGTTTGAACAAACTTTATAATGTGATATAACAAGGAACAATACGCCGTTATCAGCTGACCAACACGTTGCTTTGTACCTAACACTGCGAAGTCATACATTCCATTTCCTCTGATATATAAAGACTTAAACTTTAAAAAAAAATGTAACAAATAAACCATGCTATTATGTTTAAGCTGAAAAGTGTAATAATGCTTGACCTATGTCAAGTCGCAAATTTAACCCAGGATGGATAATAAAATTCATACATATATATAAAGTCAGAACCATAATCATTTCAATCAATAATCGTTCGTGAATTGTACTGGGCCAGTTGCGGAAAACTAATGGAATAAAACATTCTTATTGGATATTACCTAAAAAGTGCTGGCATTAATAAACAGGTCAACGAAAGTTCAAAACTTTTTTCTACCTGTGGCGTTCATCAACTTAATACCATTTCTATCGCAACATTTGTTGTTTTGTTGGAGGTGTTTGTTAATTGTTATACAATTTTCCATACAACTTACTCACATGAATAGATCTATTGATCTGATGGAACATAAGTTGTATTGAAAATTGTATAACAATTAAGCTGGCGAAGAACATTATAAGTGGTGACATTGCGACCGTACCAATATTTTCTAATAAACGGTATGTCATGCATAATGTGCTGCGTTTTTGCAGACTTAGATTTCCAAAAAATCACCGTGAAACTTTTATTTGGTACATTTGAATAAACTCTTGGTATATGGAGAACATTTGAAGAAGTATAATTGCGTCAGTCATCATTAAATAGTTTATTTTAAAAAAAAAATTTTAATTTAGATCAAAACAATATCAAAATTAAAAAAAAAGTATTGGCATCGAATATGTCACTATCGTCTTATAATTTCGTAACTAAAAGGATGACATGGTACAGTACATCCTCAACACAACTGAAAGTTTGATATGACAAAACATGTTACAAATGTAATGCTAACATCAATCTTAGTTATCCGGCAAAGAGAGCATTATAGAACATGGTTTGCACACACGGACGTAATATTCAACCCTGCCTTCTCCGACAAATTAAAGTGTAGACTCACTATGAGACCATGCAGTCTTTTGTAAGTTGTTATTTAGAATCAGCAAGTAACCCGGCCTACTTAAGTTATTTGTAATGAAAGTTCAGTATATAATCCCCACTTTCTTCAATTTAGTTTATAGATACAATATGTAACCCAGCCGACTTACTCATACTGTAATGTAGTCGCAGTTTGTAACCAATACTTTTGCTTAATTGTAATGTATTGCCAGTATCAAAACCCGACTACGTATAATTTGCACTCAGAAAATAATCCTGAGTCGGGGAAATTGTAAAGAAGCCAGACTCGGCATTTTACTGCGCACGCTTAAATAAATCGTTATGAAGACTCCACCATGCATGTAGTCAGTAACTCAACCTTCTTAGATGATATGTCCCTGTGTAGATTTCTGTCGGTTTTGTGCATGGTAGGTGAATGAAGTTCGATTGTGTATTGGATAGTATTAAACGTTTAATAGATGGACGAAAAAAAAATTTCGTTTTGTACATTCAATCAAATCGATATCTTTGAAGAATGATCATATCATTGTATATCAACAAGTAATTTTGTTTCTTTTATGCACAGTACAATGTAATACCATGCATTTATTTATATGAATATAGAATCAGAGACATTAAACACGTGCTAGAATGATATCAAATCAGCTGTTTATGTGTTAGTATTTTGATTGATCTTATCCTTTAGGCAAAGATCTGAAACCCAGAACGTCTTCTATGCACCAAAATTGCAACTGTTCATCATTCATACGAAATATTATCCCCGTTAGAACATTGTTGTGCTCTACATAAAGGCACATCAATAGAAAGACGTATCAAACATTAGGACAGTATTCGAAAGATAACTACATTATTCCACCACAAAGTTATCAGCAGATTGTCACAAATAAGATTTAACATGTTATTCGATATTGTTTTTATTTCGAGACTTACAAAAGGGTAAGTAAATTTCATTTTTATTGTCGACAGTAGTACATTTCTACGTCTTGTCGACGAACCATTTTCGTAATTATTTTTACGATCATAAATTTCTTTGTATCTTCCTAAATGCTGAACATGATGACGCATTTTAATGATGAAGTAAGTAATGCGTCTTAGTTTCTGATGTTTAATGATAGGATAAATGTAACTATTTTTTTGTATAAAACGTACATATCTTAGATAGTAATAGAATATTACCTTCAACATTTTTACGACTTAGGAAAGTAAGATGTTTACTGTCTAGCCCTTACTTAAAATGTTTTCATCATTTTTTTCAATTTTCCAGAGCAATTAGTGTTTAATTTGTTTTTTTTACGGAGAATGTGGCTCAATTAAGTTCTTATTTTTATTGACAAACTTGTTTTGTAAAAGGCATTGTTACAGATCTAGGAGGCAGTAGAAATATTCAATCGTCGGCAGTAGAAATGAAAATTATTTCATAGCTTTGTTGGCAGGTTTTACATATTTTCTTCGGGTGTTTCTAAAAAAAAAAACAGAGGACGCTTACCCTACCGGTGCACCTGGTCCGTGCTCCCAGTTTTTAGTGGAGTCCGTGTTGCTCATTGCTTTTGTTACTTTGTATATATGATTTTAGTTACTTTATGTTCTTTGCTCTGTATGTCTGTTTTTTCCATGTCTGGTCTTTGTCCCTGGATTACATTTTTTTTATTACCGCTAAAACCTTGGTTCCCTTGATTACTCTTCCAGCATGTTGTTATTATTGTTTTTTCGTTATTTTAGGTTTGATCTTTGACAATGCGTTTTCTTTACTATTTGAGTGTTTTGTAGCATTTCAACTAAATATAAAAATTATTTCAAGCAGAGATGGTTTGATCTATGTACTTTACGGTTTGAGTTAGAAGTGTCGATAACTGTCAGTTTTGTTTGTATTTTATTTTCGACCGCATTTGTTTTTGGAAATAACAATATGACATATAGTTCTACTTAAAGAAAAAAGGAGGATGAAGCTTGCCTTACCAGTGCATCTGGTCCATACAATAAGGTGTTAGTGGGATTCGTGTTGCTCGTTTTCTTTTATTTCTACATGTGTGTTTTTATGGTTATTTCATGTTCGTTTTTGTGTGCGTCTAATTTCTTTTCTCTGTTGAAGTACTTGGAAACAGAATCAAATAAGTGTAACTTTAAGCTATATAGCAGTTTATTATGGCAAAAAGCAAAGGTACTCCATAACTTTAACTGTTCCGGTCGCTGTAGGGGTTTAGCTACATCTGTTCCTAATAGTGTCCTTTTCCTGGAACAAAACAGAATACAAATAAAATTTCTTAATCATACTAGGCGTGCCTGAATTATAGTAATGGGTCATTTTTTTACTATGATTTCCACTGTCTCCATGTGCTACTATTTATTTAACAAACCAAACGTTAATATTTAGTTGTTTCATGTTTATTGAGTAACAGGAAAAGGATGTTTAAATCATGTTAAATTGTGCGATTGTTAAGTTTTTCCTTTTTTCAACGCTTTAAACTTATGACATTGATTTACATACTATTCAATATAAATTTACTAATTTACTAATACTTGGATCTCAAGCCTGCCAGTTTATGATTTTAAGGAGGTAGAAATAAATTAAGGGAAACTACTCTTACGAATCATTGGAACGTTTGTGTTAACCATTTTACATAAAATTTATGCAAGCATCAGTTACTTGGATTGATTTAATTCTGTTTTAAATGAATGCTTGGAAGGTTTTGGTGAAAATGAATATGGAACAAATATTTTATTGATTTTAATAGTTATGTCCCTTAGCATAAGTCTATAGCCCAAATTGATTTGAATGCCACTCTCAATTACCGCAATTATATCCATCCACCATCCCCGTCCTCTATTAAAACTACCTCACCTTTTTCGGAGAGATCGACTGCAAAACATACCTTTATATCCACCATAACCGCCATAGCCACCATAACCGCCATAACCACCATAGCCGCCATATCCACCAAAACTTCTACCCCATCCACCGCCCCATCCGCCTCCCCATCCACCTCCCCATCCTCCAACAACTCCACCAACAACTCCAACAGGTACGACACCTACGGCGACATTACCACCGTAACCTTTGTAATAGCCCATGGCAAAACCAAGGAGAGCTAGAAGGCAGAGAATAGTCTTCATCCTGAAAAAAAGACAGATTTAATTAATGAAAATCATATAACTTTATAGTTACATCGTTATTTTAAAATGTTTGAAACGTTTGATGGTGCGTTTTTTTTAATTTACTTCAAAGAAAAAAAATGAATGCGATGTGTATTTGAGTTTTAAGTAGTGACTAGAATCATTAATAGCTTAATTCCAAACAACAAATGCAGTTCAATAATTTTCTTTGTACATTTGTTTTATCTATACTTACTGTGATTGGTTCACTTGTATAGTAAAATCATTTGTCTAATCTTATGTACACATTTCAAATGACGAGATATTTTCTTTATAAAGCATGTTAAAAGTGAATATTTTCAGCCGCATTATTCCTTTTTAAAAGCATACATGAAGTATCTTCTAAGTGGAAGAAATTGAATTGCCCAATATATATATATATATATATATATATATATATATATATATATATATATATATATATATATATATATATATATAAAACGGAAAAAAAATACAGAAATACAGTAAAAAAACCAGTGGCTCTGTAAATCAAACCTATTTCCAGTTTGTTCCTTAGAAATATCAAAATACAATTTAATGAGTAACTTAAGATTGTCATTTGATAGTTCTTAGAATGTATGGGTAATGTCTTCAAAGGCAATTCTTTCTAAATCGTCCTTACTCAAACACATACTGTTATAAAAAATAATTCAATGAAATAAAGATCAATTAATGATCGATAGGGAGATCATAATTAAAGCATGCTTTTTTATAATTGTGAACCAGTTTGTATTATTTGAATCAACCCATTAGGCTATCTTTGGAGGTGCTTGGAACCTATGCCATCTGCAATAATTTCACGTATGGTGATTGAAAAACAAACAAAAATTTAACATGTTTCGGGCTTTGATCCTATTGAAAAGTAACGTAATGAATATAGATTTTCAAGTGTAAAGCATTGAAATATCCTCATTAACATTCATTTTAAAATATAAAGACTTGGTTTATTTTCGATTGATTTTTTACATATTTCACCTAAATATAGATATAAAAGTAAGTATGTTATTCCAAATACCTTGAAAGGAAGGAAAGATTATATCATTACATTATGATATTATAAAGACACGTTCCAATCTATGACTTTATTCCTTACCTTTTGAAATTGAAATTTATACGATACGACAATTGTTTAATTGCAATCTAATAACAAGGCCATTTCTACAAAACAAAGAATGACGAAACATGAATTACATGTATGTATTCGGAAAATCAAAGTACGCTTATGATCACAGGAAATGAAAACAAAAACCCAAAAGAAACAATGAGAAAAGAAACAAACAAAATAAATTTATCAAGTATCCCTGTAGAATAAATAATAATAGTAATAATACTTACTTGTTAAAGTGAATAGGTCGTATGCAATTCAAGAGGCTTCCTTTTCTGTCAGAATACCTTTCGCCTTGCCTTATATACTGTTAAGGCGGAAGCTCCTGCTGCCCAGTAATACAGACAAATATGATTGATGTTCATCAACTTTAAAAAAAAAAAAAGAAACAACTCCTTCATTTTCATGCACAATAGTGTTTGTTCTTAGACGTTAAAATTTTACATAAATAGAACTCACATAATTAAACAATTATTTCCGATTTTTTTCTAACATTAATTCGGAATTTTGAATTCAAAATTGAGCTCGTTTTAATTTTTAACATCCTGCTTTATTAGTGAAATATGTTTGATTTTTAGTTATTTATTTTTTTGGTTCTTTTTTGTTTTTGTTTTTTTCTTGTTCAGAAACCGTCATAGATCACATAATCAGTCTTTGTTTTTCATTTGGATGTTTCGCTTTTGAGATACAATTTATATGGATTGTACATGAAAAAGCCCTTTGTAAAAGTTAGCATGTTTAATTTTGTCCGATTTGGTTAATTTTAATTTTTTCATGAATCACCGAATTTTATATGGAGTGGTATTTAAGAATTTCGAGGTTCATGTTTTAGATCTTTTAACATTAATATAACAATTAAATTGATACTACAAACTATTAGTAATACACTAAGGTTTTTTTTTTTTTTATTTTTTTCCATTATAATCTTTACATTGTGGGTTTCTTGTCGTTTAAGTTGACAATTATTTTATTTCCACTATAAAGTAACATGCTTCGATTTATTCACGTATTCCCTTTATTTGAAGCTTTGGTAATTCTTCTTCTGCGTAAACTGCAAAAGACACAATTACGTTTTGCAAATGCTTTTGGAAACCTTTTTTTGACAGGTTTCACCAGCACCAATTACGAGTTTATCTTATTAAATTAAAAGTTTTGTTACTGCTGATTATATAAGAAACATGAAATGTGTTTTGTAAAGCTTAAATATCTTGCTGGTCTTTTGCCACATGATGAACTGAAATATTTTTATTTGTAGTGATCTTTCCGAATGTGGCAACTTCGATATACGCATATATCGATTTTTAAATCGCTTACAAAAAGACAAATTTTCAACAAAATAAATCGATCCTCTAAACATTCCATCATATTTAATTGAAAGCTACAAAATAACATTAAAGTTCATTAGTATTCGCCCCTTTTACACTATAGGTGACTTTGAAATCGATTTGATTTGTTTTTCCAAAAAAAAAAAAAAAAAGAAAAAAGAAAAAAAGTTTTTTCTTTTTTTTCGGTATGGAAATTACATATTCAAAACAGTAAGTTAAGACCGTCTCTTTCGACATTTAAATACGATTTTTGTAAATGTTTGACGGCATCTAACGAATTTTAATAGTAATCTTGTATAATCATTGTCGGCAATACTTGGAAATCAATTTGGCATTTCCCATGTAAAACTACACAATATATCTATTATAGCAGACTGTATTGCAAATTAAGTTTATAAATATGTAGTCATATATTCAGTATAACAGTGAACATTGTTATTATATGGCAAACGGAAGGTAGACAGAAATACTGTTTACATGTAACATCCAATAGTGTTCTCAGTGAAATTTTTAATATATCAAATTCTTTTTGTAGATATTGTATGATAGTTAAATGTTTTCCATGGCTGTTAGATTGTTCCCTTTAACAATCTTATCACCATTAAACATTAAATGTCTGGAAGGATTATCTTTAGGGGCACTACTAAAACAGTTAAGCTTGATTGTTGTTGTTGGGTAACAAATATTTCACAATTTAAAGTGATTCGGACATTTTTTTATGTGACATGCTATCTAGTATGTTTAATCAATAAGTATCCAGGATGTTTAACTAAAAAGTATCCAGGATGTTTAACTAATAAGTATCCAGGATGTTTTAATATATCAATTAGTATCCAGGATGTTTAAAGATATCAATTAGTATCCAGGATGTTTAATTAATAAGTATCCAAGATGTTGTAAGATATCAATTAGTATCCAGGATGTTTTAAGATATCAATTAGTATCCAGGATGTTTTAAGATATCAAATAATATCCAGGATGTTTAATTAATTAGTATCCAGAATGTTTTAAGATATCAATTAGAATCCAGGATGTTTAAATAATTAGTATCCAGGATATTAGTTCATGGGATGCTATATGTATATTTTTTATCAATGATATAATTTAATGGTTAAATATCATCCTGGAAAATATTTACGTACATTTACTTACAGAGACTAAGACATTCAAATACATTGCATATAAAATGAATATAGACATGTAATAGAATACTGTACAATAAAGGTCTTCAAAAGTATGAATCAATCAGCACTTTTTTCACTAGCAATGTAACTATATTATATAATAAAATAAAGTACTATTTTTCCTCTATTAAAAGACTGTTCTCCGAAAACAAAATTAAGAAACGGAAAGAAATGGAACCTGCAATTTTATAATAAAATATAATAATAAAATAGAATGAGGCGTAAAGAAACATTAAGAAGTTTTTTTTCAGTATTGGAAAAATACATCTTTTCGCTTGTTCTTGGTAAGCACTATAGCTATCAATGACAAAATATTTTTTTTAACTTGTAACCCAAAAATATTCCGTTAATTAAAAAGAAACATCACCTGTGTGACTCATTTGAATAAAACATCACATTTATCACAGATTCAAGTTCAAAGCCACCTATATGATCGATTAAAATACAAGCTCTATCTATATGACCAATTCAAAATCTTAAATCTGTAAGCTTTACATATAGTAAAATATTGAAGAACTACTGCAGTTATAGCATCTACGACATCTTAGTTTTTCAGACCTTTTTTAAATGAAGTAAGACATTTCCAAATTTGATTTAAATGCACAGAAATTTGTTATATTCTTATAGTACGTACAAGAGGGTATGTTTTTATAACGTGTCTAATGCGATCTAAACTTCAGAGACCTCCTCTATAAAATAAATGAAAGGCAAGGTGAATATACTGCATTGATATCCATCTTTGATCTAAATGCACATTTAATTAATGAAAATGTAGTATTTAACACCACTCTCATGTACAGAGGTTTTGTTTGTTTTTTCCTAAATTATATTTTCAAAAAAGAAAAAAAAAGTAGTGATGGCGTACCATGTTTAACAATTCTATAGTTTATGCACTAATATAAGAATTAAATCGATGTTCGTAATTTTAAATTGATATTCAGTAACATCTTGTAGTAATTTTGCATAATCATTATCAATCATCATTGCATTATAAAACCAAACACATGCTATTGTATTTTCTTGTGACTTTATTAATTTCATCGACTAAGGACAGATATGCATGCGATTAGATAAAAGTGCAAATAAGAAATAAAATTTCATAACAGGAAAACACAAAATGTTGGAACGAAGTTGGTGAATGATTTAAAAAAAAACAAATTGAAAGAAAGAGATATAAATGTTCCGCATGTTTAAATGTTTCTATTTGTATACTATATCACTCTATTATGGTCATTGGATTGATTACACTGTCGTTATTTAACTTTCTATGTCAGTTATTCAACCCTTTCAATACCAGCGCGAAATTGTTATTTGGTGTTAAACTGGGAGCATCGACCAGATGTACTAATAGGGTAAGCATCCTCTGCCTTTCTAGAAACACCAACCGAATTGGTCTTTGAGGTTAAATTTTAAATCAGCAAAAATGATATCTAAAAGATGAACATAGACCTTTAGTGGAAACCACCTGAAATGATTACGCTGCTTTTAGTTTACAGACAGTATTCAGTACTAAATAATAAATGATAATGCTTGGTAAATTTATTGAAATTCGGACTATTTATCAGCAGTTGCAACATTTATGTAGTCGATGGTAGTGACTTGTTTGACCTAGAGGTTTGTACAAACCTTTTCCTGTGAAAACAACAAAGGACTATATTATATAGCACTGAGTATGCATAACTTCAAGTGAGGTATTTCATGAAACCCTTTTATAACCATTAATATTGTTAACTGTACCTTAGATAATTCATTTTAAAATTTCTTTCAAAGACAATTGGAATGGATGCACAATATAAGCTGAACTGTATTAGCAAAGAAATCATAAGTACAGAAAAGTGCAAATCATTCGCTTTAAGTAAACCGTACAGGGCTCAATTATCACTAATAAACTTGTGTAACAAACTTCAGTTAATTGTCGTTTACATTTTTTCCATACAGGACTATTTAAACTATCCTAGCTTTAAATACCACTAACACCGGTAAATCGAATCAAGTAGACCTTTTGTGAAATCACGAGATTGTACACGTATAGAAATTTAACAGGTGAGTTTTATATCTGTCGGCACATGGTCATTGAGTGAAGCATTGAGTTTGGTAAAGTAGCAGTGGGGAATTTTAATTGTCAATTCAGGACATTCAACCCTTTGGCTAATGTTTACAATACTCAGGTAAGTTAATAATTAATTTTATATGGTAAATTATAGTCTATTTTGCTGTCGAGATGATATTTCTTGCTCGCGGTCCAGAATGTACGAGAAATTGCCATATTATGCAAAGGTATAGATGTTGTAAGTAATTTTTGGGTTCAATGTCTATTTACAGGGGTTTTTAGACCCGGTTTTGGTGTGCGTCTTGCACATAGCTAGAAGCGTCGACCTGTCGGTGATAAAATGGTTATCAACCTGATGTTCCCGAGATGGTGTAATAACGCCTAGAGTCGGTGAAGTAATATCGTTGATTAAAAAAAAACCGTTGGAAAGCTAGGAATTTATTATTTTTGGAGCACAAAGTCCGTTATATTAATTTGTAAAGTAACCGAGAAGTCCGTGCTAGATATGTTCGTTTAACCGGTCATGGCTTACTGAATACAGCATTATAGTGAAATATATATCATCTGGTGTTCTCTTCGTCAATATAGAAATCTACAAAAAATGTGTGAAATTAGTCTATATTTCGTCCAGTTATAATTATAATAAAAGTCCAAGGGAAACAACCCATTTCATTCGTTAATTTTACAGTACATGCAACGTTCGACCTTACCGGGAGGTGTGCAGAAAAAAATGGTGGTGTGTTGAGACTGTGAATCATTTAGTTTATGTGTTTATTTCATTCCATTATATTTAGTTCTGTCTTGTGCGTGTATATTCAGTTACATTTATGTTTATTCATTTCATGATGTCATTTATCTTGAATTTACTTTAGTTTGTTTTGTTTATTAAATTTATGTTTTACATTTTTTTGTTTTATATGACATTGGCCACTTGACAATCCAAAGAACTTACTTCTTTACACTTGTCAGCATGATAATGGCCTAATTGTGAATGAATATGCTAAGAATGTTATAATTGCATTTTGCTGTAAGATTTCGTTTGCAGATATGTAGTATTCTCAAATTATTGGACGATATTTTGACTCTTAACAAAGACGATTCAAATATTTATACTAAAATACCATGCAGAACTTTCTTTCAATAGTGCAAATATTAATAATAACGAATGTCCGTCTCTTGATCTAAGTATGCATATCAATGATGATAAACCTAAAACTAAAACTTACGATAAAAGATATGATTTTTTTATTCCCTATTGTTAACAATCCGTTTTTACATGGTGATGTCGCCGTCATAAGGTATTGGTCGCATTTGCTAGTATTTGCCACAAAGTTTCGGTTTTTAACGAGAGAAATATTTATATAACCGAGAAATTACTACATCATGATTTTCGATACCACATGCTCATGAAATATTCACAAAACTTTTCAATCGATACAAGGAAGTCATACCCGAACACAGATGTACTTGTACACAATTAGTACGACGGGGTATCTTAATATTTTATGGTTATTTTCTTTACAAATCACGGGAAGTTCAAAACTCACCCAGTAAGTTGACTACAACATTAAATTGCCTTATTCATATTTTTGGTCGAATCCTTAAATGTAGCAATTTTTGGCATTAACATTGACCCGCTCGTAGGGTCTATACATATAAATAACACACTATATTTAAAAGCAGTTTTAAAAGCATGACACGGGTTATGTCCTTATTGGGTGACCTGGGCTTATATTTTCATTCCGCTGAGGTTGTTGTCTTTTTACCATATTCACCATTTCCATTTTCGTCATATAATATATTCGGATAAAATATGAAACCTTAATTTATTAGGATTAACTAATGACGCACAAAAATGATATGAAAGAGTAATCAATGGAATCAACATTTTGAGGAAAAATCAAAAGGATATATTCCAATAAAGAACGTGAAATAACAAAATAACACGTACAAAGAAATGAAAATCAATGAGGAACCCCGACACCACAAAAACTGTGTACATTGAACAGGTGCACCGGTAGGGTAAAAAGCCTCTGCTTTTCTAGAAACACCCGCCGACTTACTCATAAAATATCAATTCCAAATAATACGAAATAGGAAATAAAAAACTAATTGATAAGTTCTGATTACCAACAAGGCGATACTAAATATTAAATACAATTGAATTAACATTATAATGATGTAGCGTTTGATCTCTGCTAAACACAAGATTAAAAAAGAAATAAAGAAAATACTGAAATTGTTACCTTTAAAGGCAACATCTCCCATGTATCCAAATGCAGGTTCCCCAAATGCGACACCAGCGAACACTGGTACTCCATAATACGGATATCCATAATATCCTTTTGTGATGAATGGGTAACCAAAAGAAGCGTACCCCACGGAACTCCCGATTAAAGGACCATATCCGCCCATATATTCTGTTGGAAAAAGAGCAAAAACTGTGGCGAAGAGAGCAAGAAGGTAGATGGTGGTCTTCATCTCTGTTAAAATGGATTTAAATATATTATTCTTAATTATTAATAATAAATGCGAAAATTTAATGACTAAATAATTCAAGGGGTCAAAGTTCCAATTAAGTAACAGAGTTGAAAGGCACATTCTTGTTTTAAACCAAGCACAAATCTTCTTTTGGGTGGGCGGGTTTCGTAAGATGAAGATCATAAAATAATGAAATCATTAAATGTACCAGATCAGAGTGTTTTTACTGTAAGATAAACAGAAGTCCGATATACTTTGTCCGATATGCATGTCTTAAAAACAGCATATTTTACATAGACATTTACGCATATTTATTGCAGAGAAGGGTTCAGCTAATTGGTTATGTTTGAAATGTAGAATATCGGAATCAAATCTGTTATAGACACCCTTAACAAAAAGAAAACAAAGGCAAAAAAATAACACAAATAAAAGGTAAAGGCTGATGAAAATACTGATTACCATTCACTGTATTTTTAAGGAATAAATTGTTCACCTAAAATAATGTTTTTCCCCCAAAGACTTAGCAAAATAAGATGACGCATATTTTTGGATAAATTTTGACAATATATGAAAGCCTTATTATATAAATATTGTTATGATAAGTTCTTTTGTGTGAAGACTGTGTCCATAAATTGCTACACATAAAACAGAAGAGAGGGATACCTTCCGTGATTAGTTAGATAACGTTTTTATGCTGTTATTAAGTATTAGAAGTAATGTTGATTTTCTTTCCGCCAGGGAAATCTTAATTTAAATCTATGTAGATTAAAGTTATCAAAAAAAGGAAAAACTTACTTTCTGAATTGACTTTGCGTATACCTCCTAGAAAGACTATTGATATTGGTGTTTCTAAGGTGTTGGGTTGTCTTTCTGACTGGCATTTTATACCCAGCATACAAAAAGTGCTGTTATCTATCAATTTACCGAGTTATGACTTGTACATATAAATTACCCAAAAAACTCAAAGATGAAACTGACCTAAAGTACAATTTGATATTATTCATTAATGATTGATAATGCGAATTGGATACCTACAGCATAGCACGTAATTATGATAATGGATTAAGTTACTGTTGGTGTATCCGTCTGCATTAGGGGATGACCATTTGTTTCTGATGTGGGGGTCTGCCACAATTTGGAAATCAATATTACGGCCCTGAAAAAATTGCAAATAAATATTCCGTCTTAAACCTCCTGGAAAATAAATAAATACTCTGACTACAATCCAGATGCTTCATACAGTGACAATGTGTCTGACCCGCAAAATTTCAAAAATAAATATTCTGACCCCACAAAATTTGCCACCTCCCTCATAATTTTCAAAAAAGTAAGATGAGTTCTTTCTTATATTTATTATGAATATTCTTAATACAATACAGTTTTTATATAATTTTATTTAAGAAGGCTAGGGCTTTCATAGTGACTTCTCAGTTTTATCATGTTATGTAACATGAGGAAACGTTCATTCTAAAATGTTTGAAATAAGCCTAAAATTATTTTTTGTTTTTGTTTTTGTTTTTGTTTTTTTGTGGTCATCATAATTTAGTTGATACACATTTTACTGATAGCTTGACGTTTATAATGTAAATTGGTCTGCAAGTCCTCGATTAAAATATTCCTATACTATATAATGTCGAAATTCAGATTTTCCTCACTATTCTACTAGATAAAGGAAATCAAAGAGAAGCCCAATAAACAGAATGAAATTGGAAACAGAATTGGTTATGAAGGTTAAGACCAGGAAAGGAAGATCAGTTGCAATTGAATGGGGAGAAATGGACAACGTGGACTAATTTATATACTTAGGGAGTGTTGTAAGTAAGACAAGCGGCACGGGTTAATGCATCAAGGTCAAAATAAGCAAACCCTTCAAGCCTTCCAAATGAATGTGTCAGTATGCAGATCCAATGTCCTAAGTGATAACACTAAAATTAGAATATTTAGTACTTATATTAAATCCTTGCCCTTCAACAGATGTGACTAACAGCAGGACTAGAACAAAAAAAATCCAGGTTTTTATCAACAAATGCCTAAGACACATATGTGAAGTTTGGTGGCTAAAAAGTAATAAAATTACAATTACTGGAGCGTGTATGTGACAGCTAGGAAACAACAGCACTTCAAATAAAAAGACGAGCCTTACAATGGATAGGTCAAACATGGAGAAAACCAACACAAAATAGTATCACTAGTGAACCATTAAATAGAAATCAACAAGAACACAGAACATAAGCGCGGCCATTGCACAGTTTGAGAAGAACAAGATTGAAAGAGCTTGAATAGATGTGTTTCCGTGTGTCTGTCGTGTGCAAAAAAAAGAACGGCACTTAAGATCTTTCTGCATGTTCATGTTTTTTTTCAAATCCTCATGCCATTTTGAAAATATGTTAGTAACGAAATAATTGAACAATGATAAATTTATGCTTCGTATTCGCAAATTGTGTTTCAAAAGCAAACATTTCAACCACATTCTTCACACTCTGACCATGAAAATGGTTACGTATACTTTATGAACATAAGCTTTATGCACAAATTCATAGGGGAGAAAATAAAACCAATCCTATAAGTTTTTTAATATGATGCGTTTAAATGATGCTATCGTGTATGCTCTGGATTTGTTTTGCATGATAATGATTTGATTTATCTTTTGAAACAAAACAATGCAAACAAAAATGAATTATAATGTGGTCGAGTAAAACAAACAGCATCGATTAGATATTTCAGTCAAATACAAATTAGAAAACAAATTGCTAATAGAAATCAATTTATAAACTCCAGTAAACAAAACTGACGCCTTTATAATCTAATATGTTGTTCGTACCACTGTGCGCGAAATTTTAGTTAAGAACGGTTTCTGTGAAATGTCATTATATGTAATGATACTTTTGAACTATTATATATAAATACTTACTCTACTTTCAATATTTTGAACTTTTGTCCGCGGTATTGGACAAGGAACGCCTTTTTTGCATAATTTGTAATTTGTGGATAGATCGATGCATGTTTTTGATACTATATTTATAGATTTTCGTCACCGTCTTACATCATTTCTTACCGTTTAAAACTCAACACAACTGGCGCGAACGTCACAGGAAATAACACAGCAAGTTATTGTGTTCGTATTGACAACGTCTACTTTTGCTATAACATCGCCATGAGCGTAGGTTACACGTTGTTTTTAAAATGTATAAATGTAAGTTCGTATTTTTTGTGATGAACGAAAGAAGCAAAGATCTCCAAGGAAACTATATTTGACAAAATTCAAAATGTTTCTTTATATTTTCTACAGATTGATTTGCTACCTCAAAAAGAGTCATCTTAATTTGAACGTGAAAGGTCTAATCTTTACTAAAAATTTTGAGTCATACATATTTTTGTTTTTGTTTGTTTGTTTGTTTGTTTGTTTTTTTTTCACCTTTTTGTGGGATACCTTTATTAAAGCAAAAAAAAAAGAAATAAACAGTAACTGCACAAAACAAAACAAAGGCAAACCCACTGGTCTTTGTCCCTGGATTACATTCTTTTGATTACCCTATAACCTTGGTTCCCTTGATTACTCTACCATACCAAAACAAATCAAGAAAGCCAAGAAAAAAGAAACATATTGTCTACAATTACGCGTTTGAAATATAGTAGCTAAGATTTTATTTTTGGTGACTTTGTACATATTTTTCATCAAAATTACAAAACAAGTAAATGGACCGAAGTTTGCCGAAAACTGCAGCACGACACCAACTTTACCTATCAGCTTAAGAAGGACACATTCATCTCCATTAATGACTAATATCGTTGGCACATTTACACTGTATATCCACTTAACTGGGCGACCAAATAGACAATGAACTACAACGTTGGGGATTTTTTTAAATGCAAAGAAACGTCACGGTTTCTCTCTGACTTTAAGTAAATGGCTAGAAAAGTTACTGTGTGTTTTGTAATGTTCACTTGTCCATGTGAAATCTTCTTTGTTTTTGTCAATTCAAAAGAGAATTTTGTTTTGGTGCGTCCCACTGTGTTTCTTCCATGCAAAAGGTTCTAACACCATCGGTTGAAAATCTTTGCTGTATTTTAAGAAGCTTAATTCGAAAATAAGTGCTGTCATCAACCAGGACTTTATTTCACACCCCCACTACCAAGACAAAAACAAAAAACAAAACAAAACAAAACAAAACAAAAAACAAAAACAAAAAAAACCCAAAAAAAGAAAAAAAACCAAAAAAGATTAAGAAAAAAAAACAAAACTTCTTACCAGCTTTTATCGTTAAATATACAGATCCAACGACCCTTTCCACAGTTACAATACTGAGTTATCTTTCGTTGAGCCGGTCTGTCCATACATAAAATGGTTATTGCATTACTTGGATAATATTTGTTTGAATTGTAAATCAAATCATAGGGACTTAAAAAAGTCTACTTTAGGCAGGTGTTTATTCAGGGTTCTGTTTGACAGCTTTCACTGTATAAAGTAATTCCTATAACTCTTCCGCTCTTAACACCACATTCCTAACCGTTTAAAAAAACTGACGTCTTATAAATTGACATTGCCGATGTAACAACAAATGTTGCAACCAATATTTTTTTTTTAAATAAATATACCAATGAAAACAGTACAAAGTTGACTAAGGAGTTTCTTTAAGCATTTGAAATACTAATAGGGTATGTAAGTCTCGTCATGTGACTCCGTCGTTATCATGTAAATAGATCCTCGTCTACTATTCAAATCCACGGGGATTCGTCATTAGCATAGCATTGAGTTCAATATTAAAAGCAAAATATATTTGTATGTAAAAATACTGATAAAAACTGAAAAATATCTAGTTCTACATGAGAAAAATGTTAAGAAAAGCATAATATAGAAGATTTTTCCTTGTGATGCAGCGTTTCGATTTCCTGGAATTAAGCAATAAAATGCAGATCGTTCTTCGTATTACTACACGATGGAACAATAATGCTAATTGGTTAACACTCCCATTGAAATATCAATCCATGCTAAAAGGAAAACTGCGCCTAGATACTCTACGATGTTATACTAAAGATGAAGTCAACATGGAACAATATTATTAGATTATTTAATATTTTTTCAATGAGAGAGCGTTTCGCATGCTTATCTCGTCGAGCGGCGACGTGCTACGTGACGTCACATATGTTGTGCAGCTGTGATACACATTTTTTTAAATCGTTTAACTCTGAGGATCGCTATTAAAAATTGTTAAATAATTTTGGGATTTATTCAATCTAATCGGGTAAGTTACTGTATTTAATCATTTTCCATTGTAGACTAGAAAATATTGTCACAAATTAGCCATTAATTCATACGCTGTAAACAAACAGATGGTTATTTGGGTCGGCAAATATTCCTAGGCTGTTGCTTATATGTCACGCGAGGACATAGAAACTAGCGATAATTTTCATTCTCACTCGACTGGCGTGAGATCGAAAATTATGGTATAGCAGGATCAAAGGGATTTTAAACAAAATAGCGATACTAAGCAATCTACAGACATGGAAAATGAGAAAAACCAACTCCTAGATTCTGGAATCTGAATATTTTTGTAAACTAGTTCGGATTGATGCATTACCAGTTAGTATGTCATAATTTTTTACATAGATGCCAAAGTACAATAGTCTAGTCAGTGTGTCGCGGACTTGGAGATGCCAGATTTTCCTGTTTTAAGTATTAGTAATATATATTTCATATTTATTCTTAATGCATATGCATAGGCACAGAATGTAACAACATTGTGACCAAACAGTGCTGCTTTGCTGTGCTTTTGCTAAACGATATATATACAAAACACAAGCTTGATACAATACATGCACATGTTATATATGTGAATGTAGGAGAGATGGGGCACATTAAGTATATAGATTTTATTTTACATACTTTTAAAGATTTTCTGTGGGTTCCTATGTGTTAAAAATAGGAATTATCCAAATTTATTTAATTAAACAAATCAAACTTATCATTTTTAAAACAATATATGTTAATAGTCTGTCCACGCACTTACTAATTATTGCTATTAAATATCAGATAGCACAAAACTCCTTCTTTTCCTTTTATTACACATTTGATATCGAGATAGCTGGAGACTACAATATATTTTTAGATTTCTTTTTTAAGTATTCAAATATGAAATGTTAATTATCCAAAGAAATAGTAATCAAGGGAACCAAGGTTATAGCGGTAATCAAAAGAATGTAATCCAGGAACAAAGACCAGACATGGAAAACAGACATTTACAACAAAGAACATAAAGTAACTAAAATCATACATACAAAGTAACAAAAGTAAATGGGCAACTCGGACTCCACTAAAAACTGGGAGCATGGACCAGGTGCACCGGTAGGGTAAGCGTCCTCTGCTTTTCTAGAAACACCCGCCGAGTTGCTCATAAAAAGTCAAGTCCAGGGTAGACAAACGAGGAAAGGAAATCCATGACCCGTTGAATAAATTAGTTTTCATGGTGCTGATGGATACACCATAACGATCCACGAGTTCATGATAACGACCATAAAACTTCTGTAGTGATGACTTCAATCTTGTAGCAACATAACCCTGTTCCAGAAGCTTATTTGTTAGAGTTCTAGCGCGATACAAAAAGTCTGCTTGTTTCGACAAGCTCTGGCATAACGTATGAGTTGTGATATGAACACTCCATACGCAGGAGCCGAAGGGATGTTGCCACAGATGAAAGGAAAGTTAATAATTCTGAATGAAGTCATCACGTTTGTCGTAAAGTTTGGTCAATAGTTTCCTTTACCATCGATTTCTAAGTATATGTCAAGATATGAGGCTGACTTCACAGTGTCTGTAGTATCCTTTATCTCTTTTGAGTAGATGCGATGTATCAAATCCCCGAAATTAGGATTGTTTAAAGATAATACGTCATCTATATAGCGGAAACTGAGATTGAAGGATCTAGCCAAACGATATTCTTTCTTTCTGATCAGATCAGCTATAAAGTCAGCCTCATAAGAGTGAAGGAATAGGTCAGCAAGTAAAGGAGCAGTTATGCAAGGACTAATCCTTTGTTTCAATGATGACTATGTTCATCCTTTAATTGTTTTGTTTTGAAGTTGTATACTACTTGTACTATTATAAGGAGATATTGATGTTTGCAGTATACTGTGTTGCTGGTTATATTGTCTTTTTCTTTACTTAATTAACACTCTTAGGCTTTTATGTTTAACAATATTTAGTTTTTCCCTAATGTTTATGTGTTTCTTTATATCAGACGTATATGGATCTAAACGCTTATTTATGCAGGTGTATACTTTTTGTTCGTCGCATCCGTATTTAAAACCACATATTCTATGGGCGAGAGATAAATCATTGCGATGGAATGACATTTTTGCATTCAGTATTCCTTTTTTTTTCAAAGCAAAGTTTTTAAGTAGCACTCCAGCTAAGGATCATGCAAAATGTGATTCATGTGTAAAGCGGCTACATATTTTTATTTTTGACATTTTGTTTGAAATGTCATAGTAAACAGAAATAAACATGTGGTTTTTAATATAACCCGTGCTCTTAGGATATAAAAAATATATAGAATGCACTGTATGTTTCATAAGTGAGGGAGATAACTCTGTAAATGACAATCAAAAACAAAAATAGACTATTGGATTTTCAATATTGATTATTCCCTAAGAGCAGGCAGATTTGATTGAATAATTACACAATTCATAATATAGACCAATAAAACAACTTAATTATAAAAATACAAATTTGTAGCTTTCTTTGGGGTGTATCACATTTTTCAGAGTTTGCATGATTCTTACAAAGACAGCTACTTAACGCCCAATCCTGATTTGTATTCTAGTATTTTACAAGAAATTGCGTGACGAAGGTAATGTAATGTTTTGGTCCTTTATCTAAGTAATTTAATGATAGTAACATAAATGAAAAGACAGCTAGACTTTGTTAGATTTTTGAAATTATATGTAGTGTTGTTTCTTTTGTGTTATTTAAATCTTTAAGGAGTAGGTGTTCGTGCTTTGTGAATTGATTTTTGTTATATTTCTGAACTGAATTCTCTCATTTATAATGAAGTAAAATGAGTGAAATTAATTCAACATATTTTTGTAAATGCAAATATTTATTAAAACAAGCTAATTTTAAACAAAGGCATTTCACATAAAAACAGGGATAGATTATTGGCCAACTTTACAAACTGGACTGGTTTAATATGCTCCTCCTGAAAAAAAAAAAAACAACAGCGTTTAAACTACAAATATTAATGTTTAACAATACCATGTAAAATCTTGAAAATGAATTCAAAATGATGAAATATTAGAATTATGCAAATTTGTCGGGTTTTGATATAAAGTTTATTTACTTCTAAAGCTCAGGTTACGCGAGTTGCAGTTTGTGTGTGTGTGTGTGTGTGTGTGTGTGTGTGTGTGTGTGTGTGTGTGTGTGTGTGTGTGTGATATTTCAGATTCGTATGTTGGTGTCAATATTTCTAGAAAAATGAATGTCCGTCCTATTAGCAGTGTGAATATTCTTATTTTGTATAAATCCCCGTCATGAGTTCAATTAGAATAAGCCATACCCTTTCCGTATCCACCATATCCTCCTGCTCCTCCACCAAGACCTCCATATCCACCTCCATATCCACCTCCATATCCACCATAACCGACACCATAACCGCCACCATAACCACCATAACCATAACCGCCATATCCGGCTCCACCACCGAATCCTGCTCCACTTCCAAATCCAGCACCACCACCATATCCACCATAAACTGGAACAAGAACTTTAGCGTAGGCTGGGCCATAACCGTATCCTCCATAACCTCCTGCACCACCGAATCCACCACCTAATCCACCACCGTATCCGTATCCGTATCCTGCACCACCACCGTATCCGTATCCTGCTCCACCTCCGTATCCGTATCCTGCACCGCCACCGTATCCATATCCAGCACCACCACCTCCATATGCTACTGCACCACCTCCATAACCGCCATATCCTCCTTTATAGGAGCAAAAAGCTACACCAACGAGGGCAAACAGACAGATGACAACCTTCATTTCTGAAATGAATACTTAATTGTAATTATTCTTAAAGTTGAACACTGACTATTATTGTGGGCTCTGTTTCTTACTTGCAACCTCAAAGCAAAGGAGCTTTTATAAAAAATCAGACTGAAGGTGATTCGTGCATATCGGAAACCTACGGAATTCAGATTTATTTCATGTTCAAACATAGTATCTGATCACATAACCAGCAATACTTTTTCATTTGGTTGTTGATTTTAGTGGAAGATGAATGTATGCCCTTCTAAAAAGTGCAGATTTGA
This sequence comes from Perna viridis, assembly GCA_037379345.1. Lineage (NCBI taxonomy): Eukaryota > Metazoa > Mollusca > Bivalvia > Mytilida > Mytilidae > Perna > Perna viridis. The sequence continues at coordinate 8,007,740 of CM074513.1, forward strand.
ATGCAGAAATAATTATCGTTATGTGAATGTATAGCATATATGGAGTGAAAAAGAATCGTTTGTTAGGTGGGTTTTTTTACACCATAAATCACTTAACCGGTAATAGTGTCTGAATTTTATATGGACAGAGAACCAGAAATGGTAGGATTTCGTAAAAAAAAAAAAAAACACCATAAAACGGCTCAGGCGAGCTCGAGTATATAACAGTGGTAATTCCTTTTACTAATGGTTCTCTCTGCTAATTCTAACTAATGTTATGCTAGGTAAGGACCATAAGATAATATTGATTTTTGTTCAATTCAGTTTTAGAATTAATGCATGCTTTCGTTTTATACTTGTTACGATTAAAAGCTTATTTATACAAATTATCTATATCTCGGTCTTGTTTATATTTCAAAGCAAAATCTTACTTTGATACCGAAATCATTTTTGGAAATAAATTAAAAACTAAGAACACAACGCTCTTTTCAACGCATAAAATTCCATCCAAACGAAACCAGAATTGGAAAAACAAAACGTTATATATCCTTGAATGTTTGTGCTCGTATTATCAGTTAATTATTTAAATAAATTAATTATGAAGCTTTGTGATTAGTTTGTTCTCTTTTTTCAATCTAGGTTATATTGTATTTTGACGTTATTTACGTCGCTTGTCCTGCTTTTTACAATTTAAATAAACAAGATAAGTTTTGATATATATATATAAATATATTTATACGAAATCACATGTTCATAAATAAAAACTTCCCTTAATTAAAATTAAAACAAAAGATGTTTAAAGACTTACTGTTAAGTAGTAGTTAGGCTACGGCTTAGGCAAGGTAGATTAAAGTTGGTGGACGTTTCTGGCTAGAACAGACTCTTGGTGGGTCTTTTATAGCTTCAGTTCCTAGTGCATCCACCAAATAATGATTGATGTTAGATGTAAATAAGATCTAACTAAGCGATGTTTTTTTTATTTTGCATGTTTGAAAATTATAAATGATTGATGCTCACTACGTATAAGATATGACAAAAGGTTGATGGAAGGGCCAAAACAGTTACAACGTTTTGGGTTAAAATATTAATATCTAGCACTCCATTTTCTAAGATAGAGTGTTCTATGATGAATATATAGTCATATATATTAATCAAATTTAAAAAACAAAAATTCAGCAAATTAACCTTTAGTGTCATATTTATTTCTACCCAATTTTCAATCGTACAGGTTAAAGTGACCTTAATTATTCATACCTTGTCATTCTACAAAATGTAATGCATATACGTAATAGTATAATATTTGAGTAAAGTTAAAACGAAAAAAGTTTTTCTTTCTTTTTTTTAAGTTTTATGCACTATGATCGTGAATACATTCATTGTAAACAGAAAAAAAAACAACACAGAAATGTTTATTCCTTTCTTTGTTTGCTGTAATTGTTCATGAATTGAGTATAAGTATATCATATAAAATAATTATCCCGCTGAGTTTTGTAGAGGAAGCTAGAAATTAAATTTAAACGACAGACCCTTTAAACGGTTAAGTGTTAATTCTCATATGTGTACAGATTATATTTTTCATTATCATTTAGATTGTATGGGGATAGTATTTTTCATGTCTTTCATGTATTTGTTTTTAATTTAAATCAGTCAAATAAACTTATACTTAAGGGGGTAGACGTAGGTTAAGGCGGAACATACTTCATATCTCTGGTAGATAATTTTTCCGAGTTCCTTTTTCGGAAGATCACATTGAGTGAAAAGGTAATCAAGGGATTCAAGATTCTAGTGGAAGTCAAAATAATGTAATCCAGGGACAAAGATTAGTCATGGAAAACAGATATACACAACAAAGAACATAAAGCAACTAAAATAGTACATACAGAGTAACAAAACTAAATGATCATACCGGACTCCACTAAAAATTGGGAGCATGGACCAGGTGCACCGGTAGAGTAAGCGTCCTCTGCTTTTCTAGAAACACCCACTGATTTAGATGAAAGAGGAAAGGTAAGTAAGACACAAATCAGTTTTCATAGTGCAGATGAATACACCGTAACGATCCACGAGTTCATGATGACGGCTAAAAAACTTCTGCAGTGGTGACTTCACTCTTGCAGCAACATAATCCTGTATTAAAAGCCTTATTGTAAAAAGTCTATCGCGATACAAAAAGTATAACGTATGAGTTGTAGTATGAAAAATCCATACGCAGGTGCTGTAGAAATGTTGCAACAGATGAAAGGAAAATTGACAGTACGGAATGAAGAGTCATCGCGTTAGTCGAATAGTTTGGTCAATAGTTTTCTTTTACTATCGATCTTAAAGTGCTTATGGTGCTAACTTTACAGTGTCTGTAGTGTCCTTTATCTCAAATTCTTTGGGGGTAGGTGCGATGTATCAAATCGCCGAAATAAGGATTGTTTAACGATAATACATCATCTATATCTATATATAGGAAATTGAGATTACAAAATGCAGCTAAACGAGGTTCCCTTTCCAGATCAGCAATAAAGTCAGCCTTATAAGTGTGAAGGAAAAATAAAGCAAGTAGAAGGAGCACAATTTGTTCCCATTGGAATACCAACCGTTTGTTGAAAAAAGCGTCCAGCACACTGGAAAAAATATGTTGTCAATAAAAAATTACAGCATTTTAAAAATATCTCTTTTGGTATATTTAGAAGATGATTTGGAATTATTTTTACGAAATATAAGGAATCTCTACCAAGAACTGCATACACCGTCTTTTTTGAACTAAAAACGAAACCCGAATTTTTATGTAAAAATCATATGTAACCGAACTTGATTTCGAGATAATTGAGCCTAAATAAAGGCAATTCTCGGATGGATTTTGTGGAGAGTTTCACTACTTCGCAAACTGTAAAAAAAAACACTTACATAGAATGTCTTCTATTAATTTATGTAAAGAACACCCAACTGAATTCTTTCATAATTAGAATAGAAAATTTGGGGTTAACAGACCTTTTTCCCTGTAATATAGACGGAGCATCAGCGACGTACTATATATGTAGAATGCTAGACCAGAACTATGAATGGCTAAAAATATTCTGACGAAAGTGACGAAATATCTCGACACGGAAGTAGACGACTGCATGTTTGTGGAGTCACTGTTTTTTTATTTTATTTTGTATCTATGTATTTATTTATTCAATACGCTCCCGAAGAGTGCAATTAATGGTTTTATTATCCACTTTGTTTTGTTTCCTTTAAATGTTGTAAATGTGATTGAGAGCCAAACTAGTCTCGGAAAATATTCACTAGCTTCGATCATTAAATGCAAATCGAACTATACCTTTTTCCAGATGGGAATTGCCAAAACAGTTGACATCATGGCGCCCAGATATTTAAGAAATTGACGAAATAGGTATTACCCAAATTTCTTAGTACTTTTTGAGTACCAATCTGATGAAATTCAGACACAGCCAATGGCAAAGAAATCATGGTAAAGAAAATCCCACCAAACAAACAATGCTTTTTCAGTCTACAAGTACTATACTTTCACATAATGATAATCGTTACTGCTTTCAGATCTGCAAATTTTAAAAATTATACATTTATGTAACACTAAAATCAACCAAATTAAACAAAATTAAGAACGATAACTCTTGCACAGTGCCAATTTCATTTACAATTAATATAAATTTGATCTCAAAATAGCAAAAACCAAATAAAAAAAGACTGGTTATATGATTAACAACTGTTTCTGCATAAGAAATCAAACTGAATCTGATGGGTTTTGGACATGCATGAATCATGATTTAATAAGAAGTATTTGATGGTAATACCTGTTTTTATTCATTAGATTCACCATTAGTCAAGTGATTGCTGAACAATGAACTGTGATAAATTCGATTTTATTTGAAAACAACTGAGTTGAAGCGAGGCACCCCATATAAGAAATCACCCTTTTCGTGGGTATATACTAGTGGGGTTGCATATTCGATAGTTGGGTCAAGTCCCTGTGGTTAGTAGAAACACATTTGCTTTTTCCAGAAAAAGGTGACTAGTTTCATAGTTTGAGGGTTAAAATTCCAATTATGTTTCTATAGAACATTTTCCCGCCAATTATTTCCACTTAAATGAGGTATTGCTTTATACAACTAGTGTTTGTAGTTTCACATACATATTTTTTTTATGTCAAAACTTCTTTAGCATACTGTTTTACATTATTTTAAGCATTATTAGTTCATTGAAAATTTATCTTGAGTATGAATTTTTATGATGACAGAAATGAATGCTCAGTGTAATAGGTTTGATATGCCTTAAGAGCCAAAACGCTTACTAATCATTCTTATGTTTGTGTAAACCATTTCACATGAATCATATATGAGCATATAAACTTAGACTGATTTCATTCTACTTGAAATAAATGCTTGACAATGTTTAATGAAATTTAGTATGATCAAAACATATCACTGAACTTAAAAGCTTTTCCTGACTTTACCGTATCTACCTCCTTGAATCATTTTCAATGTTCTGATATACATTCTTAAGTGATACATACTAAATGTGGTTTTTAAAGCTTTACATTACTTGATTTAACGAACCATTTGTGGTTATATTGCGTGAATGTAACTTCAGCTTTGAATTCAGCTTTTACTATTTTAGGAATATATAAACCAAAACAAAGCCATAAAAAAACAACAAAAAAACAAACAACAACAAAAGAAAAAAGAAAAACAAAACAAAACGAGTAAAAAAGAAACACATGTTGATTGTCGATGTTATAGTTTTTGTGGAAACAATTAATACGCCCCGGAAGAAAGGGTTAATGGTTGTTATATCAACTGGGTTAAGTATGCTTAAGTATAATACACTTATGGCAAGAAAAAAAACATCAATATCCGGTTTGTGCATGCAAGTTTCGGTTTCGACAGATTTTCAGTTTATATAGTTTAGATAGACCAAGTATTTCACAGATATTATTCTACAAGTGATAAATGGAGAAGTGAAGAAACGTTTCCGTATTTTTTACTAAAGTGATATAAAGATTTACGCATAATTGATGGAAATATAGAGATGACATAGAACAAATGTTTGTACTACCAATAAAAATATGTAAAAAATATAAGTTGCAAAACAGACTATGATAAATACTACTTTTCTGCATAAATCACGTCTTTACAGTTTATTGATGTTGCCAGTCAAGATTTTAACATGAATTAAACGCATTCCATAAAATATTCCAGATCATCTCTTAAGTATCCGAATTTAAGTACACTTTTGTCACGAAATGTTCAAGAATGTGCTGGAGGATGTGATATGAAGAATTTTAACATTGCATTGTTAATAGAAAAATAAATTAAGACTATTTATTATGATTTGAGCGATTGAATTACTGACGGTATGAAAATGCGGCTTCTTGAATTGGTATATTTGACTTTTCACAGTTTTAAATTGACTTCATTTGCTTTTACAGATACTTACTTGTTTACAATATGGTAAACATTGTTTAAATTGAGACTTTTCAGAAGAACCATCTCTGTCTTTAAGCCTTCATGGGATCTCCTTTTAGTTGTTCATTACAATTGAAAACATATTTGTCGTCTTGCCATGAACGCATCTAAAATATATTTGTTTTACTGAACGAATTTGATTGTTGGAGCTTTAGTAACTATTCATTGCTGTATAATGACATCTCTTGGTTGTCATATTGATTTAAACGAAGTTCTCCATCGGATACACTTCACGACAGGAAAACGCTTCGTACAATCCAAGAGTGTATAAAGTTAGTTGGTCTAGTCATTATAGTGTAAGGTTCCACTACAGCAAAAAAAAAAAAACAAAACAAAACAAAAAATAAATAAATAAATAAATAAAATAATAAAAAAAAAAACAAAGAGTACATGGAGATATCGAAGAAACCATAAATTAATGGGTAATCCAAAGAATATAATCCGTAAGTATCGACCATGCGGGGACAATAGACACGCACAACAAAGTGCAAGAAATAACCAAAATAAAACATACAAAGAAATAAAAGTAAATGAGTAACCCAGGTGTACTGGAAACACATCATTAAAGAGGAAATGAAAACCATGATACGGATAACAAATTATTTCTCCTGGTGCAGACAGATAAACCATAACGAGTTCTTGAAGGCGAATATAAAATTTGTAGTGATGAGTACGGACCTTTTAAAGCAGTTTATGTAAAACATCAAGATGAAGAAAGAATATCATTTCCTCCATTACCATTTGACAACAAAGGTGTAGACGCAATTAATTTGGCTAACATCCTCCATTACAAAAACGTAACCCACAAAATTCCCCCACATTTCAAGGACAAATCAATACCGATTATTTCATATTCCTATACTTCACCAATTGCATCAAAAATTTTAATTATAAAAGACTATTGCAGAACCTCAAGATTGAGGATTCAAGACTAAACTACCTGACTATTCTTGCAAAAACTCTCCATTCAAATATGGTCCGTCGTTACGGGAGATTTAACCACCATCGAAAACGAGTCGCTGCGTTATATCCTTTCTAACAGTCTAAAAGTACCATTAACCACGCTCCATGAATTGGAATTATAACTTTAAGTTCTTACAGATTCAGTGGAGAACGCAAGAAAACGAGAACAAAAAGACATTGATTCTCTGTCAGAGTGGACAAAGGCCGTGAAGTCTTTAATTTTGAAACGAATAATAGTTTTAAGTAGGTCAATGAGTGCCAATGCTGCACCAGTTTTCAAAGACCCCGATGTAGCAAAAGTAAAGTCTACTATACATGACTGATATGTTGTCGTTCCAGCAGAGAAAGCCCAAAATAACATTGTTTTTGTCTGCGAAACGTATTACAACCAATGTTTATTATCAGAGGTAGATGTAGATAATAATAGCAGTGATAAAACCTATACTTCCACTACAGTCTCAAAAAAGAGATGGTGGATGCCCATAAATCTGTGCTATCCTCTTTTGATCACTCTACCAGAGAAACTAATTGTTATTTACCGTCTATGTACTGGATTCCTAAATTCCACAAGAATCCATACAAACATGGATCTGCAAAGTGTACCACCAAAACTTTTTCAAACTTTTAATTTCTGTACTCACAGCTATCAAAATGGGGTCTCCAGTTTTACCACAACATTTGTTACTCCTGTAATTGTATTAATTCAATATGGATCCTGAAAAATTCGAAAGATCTGTTGGAGACCGTCAATTCAAGATATTTATCAGATTATAATGATAATATAATTAAAACTTTTGATTTTTCACCACTGTATACTTCTATTCCCCATACTCGGTTAAAATTCCGACTCAAAAACATTATACATCGCTGTTTCTCCGAAAAAGAAGATACATCCAGATATAATCATATAGTTCTTGGTAGAGATTCTCATACTTTGTAAAATATAATTCCAAATCATCTTCCGAATATACAGAAGATGTTTTCAACATGCTGGAATTTTGATCGACAACATATTTTCTAATGTGGTGGACACATTTTGCAAAATACGGTCAGCATTCCAATGGGAACAAATTCTGTTTATCTACTTGCTGACTAATTCCTACATTCTTATGAGGCTGACTTTATAGCTGATCTGATCCGAAAGAAAGAACATCGTTTAGCTAGGTCCTTTAATCTCAGTTTATCCTATTTAGATGACATACTATCGTTAAACAATCCTAGTTTCTAGGACTTGATTTATCGCATCTACCCAAAAGAACTAACTTGAGATTAAGTATACTACTTAAGTCAGCCTTATATCTTGACCTACACTTAAAAATATTTGAATTATTACATGCGTGCCTTTTTATTTTATTATAGGATATATTGCTTTTTTTGGGGTACAAACATAAGCAGGAAAATTTGAAAAAGTTTTCGTCAAAGAGGGTATGCAGTCCTACCACAACACTTGTTACTCCCGTAGTGGTATTAATTCAATGTGGATCCTGAAAACATTCAAAAGGTCTTTTGGAGACAATCAGTTCAAGACTATTATCTGAATATAATAGCATTAAAACCTATGATTTTTAAACACTGTATACTTCTATTCCCCATACTCAGTTAAAATCCCGACTTAAAAACGTTATGAATCGTTGTTTTCCCCAAAAAAGATGGTACTCCTAGATATAAATATATAGTTCTTGGTAAAGATTCCTCATACTTTCCTCATCCTCAAATATACAGATGAAGATGTTAACAAAATGCTGGAGTTTTTAAACGACAACATATTTGTTCAGTGTAGTGGACGTGTTATTCAATGGGAAAAAATTGTGCCCCTTCACTTGCTGACCTATTCCTTCACTCTCATGAGGCTGACTTAATAGCTGATCTGATCAGAAAGAAAGAATATCGTTTGGCTAGATCCTTTAATCTCAGTTTCCGCTAGATGACGTATTATCTTTAAACAATCCTAATTTTGGGGATTTGATACATCGCATCTACCCCAAAGAACTTACGATAAAGGACACTACAGACATTGTGAATTCAACCTCATATCTTGACCTACACTTAGAAATCGATGGTAAAGGAAAACTATTGACCAATGTCTACGACAAACGTAATGAATTTTCATTCAAAATTGTCAACTTTCGTTTCATCTGTGGCAACATCCCTTCAGCACCTGCGTATGGAGTGTTCATATCACAACTAATACGTTATGCCAGAGCTTGCCGAAACTACGCATAATTTTTGTATCGCGCTATAACTGTAACACATAGGCTTCTGGACCAGGGTTATGTTGCTACAAGTCATCACTACAGAAATTTTATGGTCATCATCATAAACTCATGGATCGTTATGGTGTATCCATCTGCACCATGAAAACTGATTTATTCAACGGGTCATGGTTTTTCTTTCTTCGTTTGTCTACCCCTGACTTGACTTTTTACGAGCAACTCGGCGGTGTTTCTAGAAAAGCAGAGTACCCTACCGGTGTACCTGGTCCATGCTCCCAGTTTTTAGTGCTGTCCGAGTTGCTCATTTGCTTTTGTTATTTTCTATGTATGGTTTTAGTTACTTTATGTTCTTTGTTATGTATGTCTGTTTTCCATGTCTGGTCTCTGTCCCTGGATTACATTCTTTTGATTACCGCTATAGCTTGGTTCCCTTGATTACTCTTTGAATGTCTTTCAAATTAGTACTTAAATGTTCATATTAATGCATAGTATAAGGTAAAGATAGTTTATCATTTGCTCATGTATAATTTGGTATCAATTATAGACCAATGCCCAATCGAGCTGGTCTGAGGAGATGATAAAGAACCTGTAAGATTAGTTCGTTTCATATTTGATCTTCTCAATTAATCAGCCATGATTGGGAAGATAAAAAAAATATTTATTGTAAAAGAATCTGTGCTTAAATAAGAAATGACTTAGTTTTCCAGATTGAAAAGACAAAACAATTAACTCGTTAATTGCCGCAAAAATGTACTTTTAACAAACAATTGTAAGTCTTAGTAATACGTCATATATAGTCAAATATGTACCTGTGGTTTCTTAAAACTTCAAAATACATCATAATTAAAACTATAAAATCATTTGAGCTTTTCGAACATGCTTTACAATGTTTTGCATTGCTGTATAATTGTTAAATATAAGTAAACATCTTTTATTACTCACGAGGCAGTGACCTGTATTATATGACCGTATTCAAGCAGGAGAAAGTTCCATCAGACAGAAGCATATGGTATGTACTTAAAAATATTAGTCAAGTTTGTACAATTTTTAAGTGTCTGTATCTCTAAAAATCAGGCAGTAACTGAAACATATTTAAAAAAAAACAACCATTTTGATAGTTCAATTTGATTATTTTTACCATCAGAATCAAGAAAAACAGACAAGATTTTCCATATTGAGTTACAATTTCATTTAAATGCACTGAAAATGAACATTTCAAGGGCAGATAACTTTTCTTTTGAAACATTTCTGAGCAAACGTGAAGCAGAGATCAAATAATGGTCTTTTCAAATAGAGAAAGCATCCTTGAGTGATATTATATTGTCAGGTCGGTGAAATTTTGACATGCATGTTTCTGATTTTTCCCATGTTGCTTGATTCTTACAAATACTAACACTTAAGATATAAAAAGCATAATTTTATTTAATATCGGCATATAAAGAAGAACATTTCCAAGACATCAGAAGCCAAAACATAATTTAAGTAAATGTCATTAATTCCTTATATTAATGAAACACGTGCATATCAGGTAACCTAATTTCTCATAGAAGGTACATATATAATGAGATGTTTGCGTATGTATATTACGCCGACCGATTTTCGTTAATTCGCTCTAATGTCAACATATGTTGGAAAGCCAAAAGAGTAAAACAAACTTATTTTATGCACAAAGATGCATCCTTCCATATATCGTTTGGTAAAGATGCATCCTTCCATCGTTTGGTAAACACATCTTCTGTATTCAATGAGCCAATGTTAAAAAATTGAAGAGCATTAACTACTGTTTTGGGTATATATATAAGTCCAACGAATTTGATTAAGAGAAAAAATGTTTGACAGCAGAAACTTTGAAACAGGGTTAATGATTTTTACGACAAAGAAACATTTCCTTTTACGTTTGTTGTTGAGTAGTTTGCAATTAGATTATAACAAGCTAAAGATACTATAGCTTCAAACATGTCAAATTTTATGTCAAAAGCCAGTTATCAAACTCTTAAAACAGGCATAAAGCAAAGTAGCATTTGTTTTGTAATTCAAACAGAACCAAAAATGCCTAAATCTTTCTTTACAAATGTCATACTACTAAACAGATTAAAACAGGCTCCCTTTAAGGTAGAAATCTAATTTTTGATCAGGTGACACGATTTCACCTGGTTTGCGGCATTTTACACTTATAAATCGCAAACGGTTTCAATTTTTTTTAATGAATAGCAGTCCAAACATTAATATTTGGTCCGTTATCACGGCGATATTTTTTTTATTTTTTTTTTATATATACCCTATGTTGAATTCTTGATTTCGAATTGTGGAAACGCGCACTGTTCATTCAAGTGGTTTTCATAGACTTTTGTCTAATGCACAAATGTTAATATTAAAAATAAAATGTCATGTTACTTATTTACAGTATAAGGTCCTTGTTTGATGTTTTACTTGTTTTAATCTATTTTCTTACATTAAGGAAAACAACTCATTATTACCAAATTAAAAATATCTTAATCTGATCAATATCTACTGCAACATTGTCCAACATTTATTTTTGTACCTTTTAGCATAGAAAAATATTTTTTCTCGAATTAAAGGACATAAGAAATTTCAACATATGTTTTTCATTTGTTTTGTAAAACATCTGAAAACATCTGTTTGTCATATTCTTTTTGTATGTGTAGAAACAATTTGATAACCTTATGTTTAGCTTTAACAAATATGTAAATTAAAATCCAATTGTATTTATTTTTTCTTCTTAGGACTATGAATTTTGTAAAGAACTGGTGTTAAATGCTTTTATATGCACAGAAACATGTATTCCCATATCGGTCCTAAACACGTCTTAAAACATATGTATTTTTTTCTGTATAATGTATGTATTCTGATTCTTCATCATCACATTTCAGATTCTCTACTATCGATCTTGTTTATCATTTCAGTTTCAAAAAACGATTTATGTGTCTAACAAACAATTAATTATTTTTGTAAATGACTTTTTTTTACGAAATTCTGCTTAATGTGAGACCGGTTTTTGAACCAAACCTTGGAAAGTTTGGTTCCACACTATTAGATAAGATTAAAGTTATCACTACATAAGTTTAATGGCAGTAATCACGGACTCGTGTGTCGTTATCGTATATCCATCTGAACGAAAGGAACTGATTTGTTCACCACTTCATAATTTTCTTGTATGTGTATCTCGGACGTGACATTTTATGAGCAACTGGGATGGTGTTTCTAGGAAAGGGACGCTTACCATACCGGTGCACCCATTCGATGCTACAAGTTTTTAGTGCATTCGTTTGTATTTTTTGTACATGTTATTTTTATTTAATTTTTAATGTCCATTGGTGTGTATTTCCCCTGTATAGTCATTATCCTTGGATTATGTTCTTTTGTTTACCGGTCTAATCTCGGTTTGCTTGATTTTCATAAGGTAAAACGGATCTTACGTTGTTTATACATATATATATATATATTATCATTAACGCCTTATTCACAACTAAAGTAATACAGCGTCGAATGATTAATTTATTCAAAATCAATATTTTTGACTTTAATTCTTACTGAGACACATTTGGGAAAACTTGCAAATGAAAGAATTTCACGTCGTTTTGGTTTAGACATTCTTAGACTTCAATCATTTGAAGTAATGGTTAGAGTAGATAAGACATTTTTTTTTTGTTTTATTTTTTAGCATTACACTATATTAACATTTGTGTTTATTATTATTATTGAATATAAGGATGATTTGCGACTGTTCAGTATTTGCGACCCGAAGGAGACGTAAGAGAAATGATTCATTTTACACGCTCATGAAATATATAACATGCTAGATGTCAGACATGTTATTTCGAAGTTAAAATACATGTCAGAACTTCAACGTAACTATCAGTAAACTTTACTAAGTTTACGAGCGCCATGCTTTATTTTTTTAAGTATCCAAACGAAAACTTCTGTTTTTTTATCGTTTAAGGAGAATGTTCAAAATTTATCTGACACATAAAAAGTCTTTACAAAATCACAATTAGAAAGTATTAAGAGTCAGTCCCTGTAAGAATCAGACAGTGGGCGAAACATAGTATAAAAAACCCACCATTTTGATAGTGTACTTTGACCATTTGTACCATCAGAATGAAGAAAAAAAGAAAAGATTTTCCATATCATGCTGGATAATTGAGTTTCAATTATTGAAACGTTTTCCGTATTATAGCCTGACAACCCCAGCATGTAACAAACCAGGGGTACCACATTCCACCACATGGGACACACAACCCAGTTGATCTGTGGGCAGAGCGCCCTAGCCCCTGGCTAAGGTTCTGAGCACTATTTAGTCGCCTTTTACGACAAGCTTAGCGCTGCTGCAGGCCTATTCTTTTGAAACCCGGACCTGCACAGGTCAATGACAAAACGTAAATCAAAGAGTAGTTATGTTGGTATGTGTCGTTAAACATCACAATTAATTTACCTTTTTCATACACGTTGTTTCGTGAGCAAAATATTTTAAATGTAAAATAACGATAAGGATTTAATAATAATGGTGAATCAAAACTGTTATGTAAATGACTCCTGAAAATGTAGATTAACAAAGAAAAATATATACACCCTCAGCACAATTAAGAAAAACACTACCTTTAACTTTAAGCGTAAACAATGTTAACCACAAACCCCAAAATAAATAAATTTAAATCCTCGACTGATCACAAGAACAAACAGCAGAAAAAAAAGAAAACAATCATAATCTATCATGCTATTTATTTACGTTATGATGTTATACATAGATGTTATTTCGACAACAAAAAATATGTCAGCAGGACACAAAGTTTGATCCTAGCCCCACCTCCTTTGAAATTAAATTGTGGCTGTTTATACGGCCATTAATTTGTGTTTTGAACATGTTGAAATCGTTTAAAGTAAGTATTTTGTATGTTACACAATTCACGTATCTTTTAAAACAATATAAATATAACTTGAACAGAAATGTCAATACCCTTGTATATCAAAAGCCTGACAATTTTTTGTATCACGGAAATGTGTATCCGACTTTGATCTTATCCAAAATGTACTTTTCATAGGTTGTCTGTATAAAAATGTTTTAAAATAGAAAATGAAAGAGGAACGATTTTTAACAGAGTAATAATAACATTCAGTAATAGACAAATGGTAATATATTACTTTGACAGAAGAATATTTCTGACATCTAATTTGTCTTAGGCCTTAAAACAAGTTAAAACAGTACAGATATAATTTTCTCATATAACCTATCCTAATGCAAAAATGAAGTTCAATCAGAACTTTTAATTAAATTCGAGTTATTTCTGGTAAACCTATTTTTTTAATCAACTTCATAATTAGTCTTTCTACTTGTAATTCGAAATTAAAAGTTAAATTTGATTAAATCTGTTAGCATGCTACGTACATAATAGAGAACAAGTAATATCTTAAGAAAACTATATCAACTGCTTTGGAAAAAGTAAAGACTATTTTGTGGGGAATCATTATAGGGACGGAGCATCAGCGACGAACTGTATATATCGATGCTTTAAAGAATAAATTCCTAAAGAAAAACATCTGTCGGGACTGACGTATTGCAGATAATATGTATGTAAAAAGGATGTGAACATATAACACGGTGGGTTACAGGGAGTCTTCCAACTTATCCAGTTGGTCGACACATGAGCAATATAACAATATAAAGCGGTACAAATAGCTACGGCTCTACTAGTGTCAATTTTATACTCGTAAACATGTGGGTGAACATGCTTTCATGTAGGCTCTGAATCTTGAACCTAGCACATTCAAAACCCAAATGTGCATTTCTCTCCAGTATATAGCATGGTTTGTTCGATTTATAACAGAAAAGCAAAGCAAAATTTGTGAAAGGCCAATAAAAAGGAAACAACCAAAATGTGTTAAAATCAGTCTTTTAAATGTAATTTCATTGGTGAGGAGTAAGAAGGACTGATACTTCAAATGTCTCAGGGCTCTTACATTAGTCAATCATTCTCCCCTGAAAAGCATGAAATATATGCCATGAAACGTTTAACTACAATAAAAAGATAAATAAATTAACCAATATAATCAGGATGTACAGCATTATTACAGATAATTCAGATTAGAATAATCGATTCCGTTTTATAAAGTTTAATTTTATTTTTACTTTATTGATTCTTTTGCTGTACAGAGTATATTCAGGAACTTCATTTTGTACCTTAATTTTCATTTGAAATAAATAACAATAGCTGTTGAAAGTTTTATGCCCGTGAAACAAAAATTGACAAAAATGGTCCATGCTCCCAGTTTTTAGTGGAGTCCGAGTTGCTCATTTGCTTTTGTTATTTTCTATGTATGATTTTAGTTACTTTATGTTCTTTGTTGTGTATGTCTGTTTTCCATGTCTGGTCGTTGTCCCTGGATTATATTCCTTTGATTACCACTATAACTTTGTTTCCCTTGATTACTCTTTCCTGCCATAAAACAGAAATTGTTGTACAATTTATTGAAATCCTTCTCAGCGTTAGTTTCCCAAATTGTTCAACTTAAGTACTATGATTTGTACGTGAAAAAAAAACAAAAGAGTGTATAAAAATGATTTGTTTGTTCAAACCGTGTAAGACATTGGCCGTTGTATGGATCGTGTGTGTTTTTTTTTAAATTATGAGTGATCATACCAGTAATTGACACCATCAAAATAAACTGTCATTGCCTTTGTTTTTGCCTTATTTATTATCTGGTTTGTGTCTCTGTGTGGCATGCGTAGTGACTGATACTTACATACAGTTTACAAACAATAAGAACATTCTGTAATTTTCCATGTCATAATCTGTGTTTAAACGCTTCGCATGTATTGGCATTTGAACGATAAACATTTGTATCATGCAGGTTCTTTGAACATATGTGTATTTATATTTTTACTTTTTTAAATGACCCCATATATTTTCACATTATTTTACCTCTAGTGAAATTTGGACATTCCTTCTCACTTCGACGGGTTGAATCCAATATCGGTACAAGTATATATAATAGAGATGACGACCATGAAACGCAACATAAAATGATAAGACGGGTATAAAAACTAAGGATTCACTACATCAAAAAAGGAAGTAAGATTTCAAATAACAGAAATAATGCCCTCGCTATATAGCTACAATATATTCCTTCCGAATATCCAACAGTGAATCTTTCCTAGAACGAATCTTGGTAACCTTGCAAACCAAATTACAATTTCAATATTTGTTGTACCTGTGCAAATCAAACATCTGCCTTTATAAAACAAATCTCTCTACCCAATAGGTGTCCAAATTTCACTGTAATTTGCCATTTACAATATTTGATGTACCTGTGCAAACCAAACATCTGCCTTTATACAACAAATCTCTCTACCCAATAGGTGTCCAAATTTCACTGTAATTACATTTACAATATTTGATGTACCTGTGCAAACCAAACATCTGCCTTTATACAACAAATCTCTCTACCCAATAGGTGTCCAAATTTCACTGTAATTACATTTACAATATTTGATGTAACTGTGCAAACCAAACATCTGCCTTTATACAACAAATCTCTCTACCCAATAGGTGTCCAAATTTCACTGTAATTACATTTACAATATTTGATGTACCTGTGCAAACCAAACATCTGCCTTTATACAACAAATCTCTCTACCCAATAGGTGTCCAAATTTCACTGTTATTACATTTACATTGTTGAGAAGGAATACGTCTAATATGTTTTATAATAATATAAAATTTATTAACAAAATTTCTGACTTTAGTATGTCTATCTCACAATCAATGACTTGTAATTTCTACCTTGGGGGTTAGAGGAAATGAAGACTTCTTTACGCAATAACCAAAATTATTTTTTCGTCGGTTCTAATTGTATTTTTATTTTGAAACTAGTATATGCAAGGAATACTGTTCAAATTGGTTCTGACCTTTGGCCAAGGACAGTTTCGTTTGTTGTATAAACATATTAGATTTAGGCTGTAAGATATACCTGCCAAGTAAGGCTACCAGTTACATTGAAAGTGTGAAAAATCTGGTTTGTGTTCGATCGGTTGTCAATCCGGATATAGTTTATTTCCAATCAATTTTTGTCGACGACCAGAGAATCTTCGTAATGATGATATCAACACAGACTGAACAAAGCCCTGTCTTTAATGTTATTTTACAGTGTCATTCTCTTTAAAGGAAGTCAGTGTGTATTTGCTATTCATGAAAAAAAAAACGGAAAAGCAATAAAAGAGTAAAAAGTGCAGCAAGATTCGAACAGAACTCAAAAGAATATAATCCAAGGACGAAGACCAAACAAGTAAAACAGACACACAAAAAGAACGTAAAATAACCAAAATAACTCGTACAAAGAAGCATAAGGAAATGAGCAACTCGGATGCAATCAAAAATTGTGAGCATTGATCAGGTGCATCTAAGTATATCTAAGTAAGATAGTAAAGTATGTATGTAATTGGTTTGTATATTTTCATTACGGAAAAGAAAGTTTAAGTTTTAAAGTCACCTTTTTTTTCACGTATCAAAAGTATTCGCTTTCAAATTTCAAATGTCCTGTATCATCTATGGTAGGTTCAAGTAGACGAAGGTGCGTTAATGATTAATGATACTTGCTTTCCGACACAGTATAATTCAACATTTACATTAGAACTTTTTTCCATTTCTGTTTAGTAAATGATATTTCATGACAAATAACTTGATGACGTTATCAAAACAGTAACCACACTATTAAAACTTTATTGTTGCACATGTAATATGAATATTGACACTTTTCGTGCTCAACAAATGGATCTTATTTCAATCATTTATCATCATACGAAAGTAATGACAAATTATAATTTAACATTTTGTACAGGGTTTCGAAATACTTCACAACATTCCTATGCTGTATATCAGATTTCTCTTAACTCGTTATATTTTAACAGCTATGCAGCAATCGAAAAAAATAATGCACATACAGTGAAACCTGTCTAAACCGAATCCTTATATATTTATCCTAAATAAAGAGAAAACCTGAATAAACCAGACACTAGTTGAAGTTTCTTTACATTAATTTGCATGTAAATAGAACCTGGTAAAACCGAACTCTTTTCTAAAGCGAACAATTTCAAAGCCCAAATGAGATTCGGTTAAGACAGGTTTTACTGTACATAACCATTTACTAGGTACAAGAAACGCTACTTTGAAAATAAAAAAGGCATATTTTACTATGTATAATAAGCGTTTTAGTTGATTTATATAAATATCAAACATTTGAAATAAAATACATGTTGTCACATTAACTTGTGTTTTATTAGAAAAATACCGATGCTATATGTTTATTGAAAATTTCGGTAAGCTACACACGTTAAAATATGACATATCGAAATTTTCATTATTCATATACAAAAAAAGTTTTTTTTAAACAAATACAAACAAAAATAAAACAAAAGAAAGCAAAATCAAAAAGGAACAAATAATAATAATAATAAAGAAATAAATCGACGGGCCGAGTAATCTTAAGTAATTTAATGTAGCTCAGTAAATAATTATAAAAAATATATAATGAAAATACCTAGCATACATTAAATTTTCGATATACTGTACAATGTAAACATGCTTCAAAGGGTAACCATCAGCAGCATTTGAATGCGATACGTATGAAGATCTAAATTTCATTGAATAACGATCGAATATTTGCCTAAATCTGATAAAAACTGCCAATGAAATACAAAAAAAAAACAAAACAAAATTAAAACAAAAACAAAAACAAAAACAAATATACGCCAATACGGGATTTTGCCGTCCAATACGGTTTTTACCCTTCCAAAACGACATATTGGCTTGGATAAAATCCATTTTGGCCAAGGCCAATGTGCCGTACTGACTTATTAGTAAATAAAGGTATAATTTAATAAGGTTTTCCATATTGGCTGCGTTATTGGTCCTCGCCTAGTTATATTGGATTTCGGCTACGCCTCAGTCCAATATTGCTAACTTCGGACCAACAACTCAGCCAATATGGAAAACCTTACTCAATATACTATAGTATACAAGAAGTAATCAAAACCAATACTATTAAAGTAAGAAGCAACATCCATCACTTAGAGGTTGTACCATCGGCGATGCAAAGTATAAAGCCTCAGGGTCGATTGAAGAATGTCTTGTCAAACTTTATGATCAAAGAAAATAGAATTTGTTATTTTAATGTCACATGACAAAAATTGTCTGTCATGTTAACACGTAAGAGCAAGAGAAACAAATTTGTTTTGAAAGAAACTAAAAATTAATCATTTTTTTCTAACAATTATTTGTCATTTTTTGTGTCATTGTTATTAAATAATGAATTCATTTTAATACAATAAAGCAAATTTTATCATATAAGATTACCTGTCAAAAAAGTAATAAATTCTTCAAACGATTAGTTTTTTTTTCCAAAAAAGCTTTTTTGACTTTTAATGTTGCTTCCAGTTAAAATGTATAGAGAAGTAAAAAATCTTTAAATACTTAATATTTGATAGTTGCGTTTGTTATATTTTATCGGCGTGTTGAAGCATTAACCATATCACAGTTTCAATAAGCGCCATGTCCGAATGAGCGACCGTTAAACGCTTTTACACGCCAATGAAACGTCAAAAAGATGCATTCAATTAAATATTTTTGATATTAACCTTTTTTGTGGGAGTTCATATTACCAGTGGTTTAGTTCTTTATATGACGTTTTTCCCTTTATTATGTGTTATCTTTTTATTAGGCTGGTTGTGTATGTAGATCGACTGCATTTTATGTGTTGAAGTTTAGGAGATGTTTTTGGAATTTTACCTATTTGAATCATCAGACTTTTTTTTTGCTTGATGGTTCGAGATGTTTTGTTTATTTTTTGTTTTTTTGCTTTTTATTTTTTGTTTTGTTTTTTGTTGTTTTTCAATAAACGCCTTTTTACTAGTAGTTTCGTGCATAACACTTCAACGTAAAACAAATATTCAATTCGTGCAATTGCATCCTTTTTTTAAACCAGTGTTGATAATGCTTTCATTTGGTTATAATATAGTCGGAGATTTGAAATAGTTATTTTTGACCAACAAACCTCGATTATGTAAACAACAAACGTTTACATGAATAAAATAAATAAAACCACAGTACTATGAAAAAAAACTTGAATTTCCCTTGTATTTTCGATATTAAATATTTGGCGATATGCAAATATTTTTACCTACGACACCTAAGTTGGTAGCAGGTCTAGTAGCAATTCGACTCCTTCCACTCATCCATCCATCCCTATCGCCTAGGGGCACCCTCTTTGTTTAATCTGTAACTCAGAAGTATTGAACCAGACATGGAAAACAGACATACACAGCAAGGAACATAAAGTAAGTAAAATAGTATATACAAAGTAACAACAGCAAATGAGCAACTCGGACGCTACTAAAACCTAGGACCATGGACCAGGTGTACCGGTAGGATAAGCGTCCTCTGCTTTTCTAGAAAAACCCACCGAGTTGCTCATAAAAAGTTAAGTCTGGATTAGTCGAAAGAGGAAAGGAAAACTATGACACTTTAACAAGTCAGTTTTTAGATGGATACACCAAAGAACAACCAAACCTTGTACGACTTTTGGAAATTAAAAGCCACACAAACATTTTTATGTGTACCGCCACCTACCTGATACTTTTAGTCACGTGACCTTTATAGAATATGTTTTTTTTTAATCAATACTGTTTTTCGTCTCAAAATTAAATCAAGGAAACAAGGCTTAATATTGCAACTATTAAAAAGAAAAAAGTTCTACACGGCTTCATGATTTTGTTTTGACCTAACATGATTAAAGACAAAATTCATATTAGTAACATATTTGCTCGTCTATAAATACATTCATGAATCCAATAAGCTGACATTATATATCAGAAATGATCTTTAAAGCAATTTGTTGAAGACAAATACATGGCATATACAAATTACAAAAGAAAATAAAAATATAGAACAGATTTCACTTGAAAACCATTTTCAGAAGATTCATCATGATTCACTGCTTCTTTGCGAACTATTTGATTACCTAAAACTGTATCATATTAAACGTATTTTCATTTTATATTTGTTAAAAAAAACATTAAAAAAAAAGACAAAAACAAAATAGTATAACTTATCATCAAGTTGGCATTAAAAGCGATTATCAATCTTTTTGTTATTTATTAAGACTATTTTCATCGATGTTAATCGTAAAGTATTTCAGAATCATATATGATAGATATGTTGTAAGATATACAAACAATCTTTATTATGCAATAAATTATGAAAATTAATCTCAGAAAATTGGTATAAGTAAAGGTGATGTATTTGATCTGTCACATGATATTGTTACACACCATATATATTTGTATATAATATAGCCTTATTTTTTTTACTTACTTACTAAAATAATATATTTATAAAGTATTCCAAACAAACGTGTTTGTTTTTTTAATTCTTATTTTAGGAAACATTTGTGGAGATAATCATTTGCAGTACAAGATGAGCGTAAGAGCGATTTGTAAAAGATTAATCAAGGGAACCAAGGTTATAGCGGTAAAACCATTAATTTAAAAAAAAATTGTATTACTGGGTTGATGATACCCTCGGGGACAAAATCCACCAGCAGAGGTATCGACCCAGTGGTGTGAAAGAGTAATCAAGGGAACCAAGGTAAACGTGACAAAACAATAGGAGGGGAAAGTTGTATATATGGTTTTGAGGGATATGTCAAATCTATTCATCTGTAGTATTTCAAAAAGAAATTCTGTTGAAAAAAGAACAAGAAACGGCTTTAGATATCGGGCAAAAATTTGTAAGCATCAATATAAATCAACAGTTAAGTGGAGATATGTTCAAATCAAAAAGAAGATAAACTTTCTCGTTTCTGTAGTACTCTGAAAAAAATGAAAAGCAGATACAGAAAAATTCGATACAAGTACAGGTATGTGTATATTATACAACTTATAGTATTAAAATAATGTAATTAATAAGAAAACAAATTTATAACCATAAAAAAACTGTCCTTAATCTGTGCTAATATTGAAAAATAATACCAAAATAATGATATATCATTATTATCTATCTTTATCATTATCGTTTTATTTCTTATATATATATAAATAAACAGGAATCCATAGGTTTCTTTGCTACTGACAAATTGATGAAGCCTTTTTTTTGTAAGTTTTTCACTTCTTAATGGCTTTTTATACGCGCTATTTAGTCGGCATTTGAACTCGTAATATTTATTCACCTCTTACGTAAATGTATCAATAAAGAGTAATCAAAAGAACCAAGGTTCTAGCGGAAATCAAAATAATGTAATCCAGAAAGACATGTAATCCAGAATGTAATCCAGAAAAAAACAGACATGGAAAAAAAAACCACACACACACAACAAAGAAAATAAAATAACCAAAACAAGACATTCAAAATATCAAAAGTAAGGACTCCACTAAAAACTGCTAGCAATGACCAGGATCACCGGTAAGGTATGCGTCCTCTGCTTATTCTAGAAACACCCACCGAGTTGCTCATAAAAGATCATGTCCGGGGTAGACGAATGAGGAAAAGAAAACCATGACACGTTGAACAAATCAGTTTTCATGGTGCGGATATATACACTGTAATGATCCACGAGTTCATGATGAGACCATAATATTTATGATGGCAATAAAATTAAGAAATGAACACATATCTGCTGAACTGTTAATGACTATTTACATGTTTTAAAAAAATCTTTACCGTAGAACTATATTTGTACATAGTCATTTTAAAAAGAAACTAACAGGGAGCGCACAGTGAACTCAACAGGAACAAGTGTGTACATGAAAATTTAATTTGGGAGATGGCCCCCAGTGGTAGCTGTCAGCCTTACTGGAATATGTTCAGTAGTCATCAGAAACAGACATAAATTAGTTCTGCAGCCAGAAATCAGACATTTACACTCATCTCGATCTATAAACAAACATAGATTAAACAGATGGAATGGGAGATAAGGCTGCCTTTTTTTTAGAAAAAAAAGAGTTGCTGATGAAATGTTCAAACACCCTACAGAAAGCTTCAAAATGTATGATTTTTATTCACGAAGAAATGATTAGCAAGAAACAACCAACATTTCAAAGAATCAGTTTGGGTCCACTGTTTGTGTTTATTTTTCCAACGTATAATGAGTTTAAGGGATTTTATCTTACAGAGGGCACGGTATTCGGTAAAGTACGTTTAAAAAAAAATGTTAGCAGGCCATTTGAACGGTGCATTTTTTGTCGCACCTGTTGTTGTTTCTGTACACTTGTGTTTTAATACATTTATTCGTGACTATTTATTTGGTATGTGAATTGTTTATGTTCTGCATTTTTATAATAGTATTTTCCAAGCTCTCTATTTCAACGCTTTCCATCTCTTCAGACAGTTTTAATTGTATTTTGATACTGTCTTGTTTAACTAATTTTATGGACTTTGGAGTTATTGAATTAAAAATAGTTTCTGCTTTGAACATGCCAAAGGAAAAAGTATCCCGTTAACTCTGTATTTTCTCAACAATGTAAAAACATATATTGATAAAATTATGAATTGTGAAACAGAAACGGAAAACAAATCATCGAAGAAAAGAAAACATTTCAAATAGAGAATTAGTCTTGATAAAACAAACTTTGATTGGCATTATTTAAAATTACATGAGTTCATATGCAATACTTTAATAACGTCATTAATAATAACATACAACACTCCCTAAGCTGTATCACAGATAAGATGTACCGGATAGAATCATTTGTACCTTTCTTGATATCTAATAGGCTCCTGAAATTTAATTGGATAAAACACATTTATAAAAGCATTCGAAAGTTTACATCTTATCAAAAATGATTTTAGGAACTGATATCGTATGTAGCCTTTTTCTACATGACGTTGTATGTAATATTTATAGATACATATATGCAATCAATACTGCAACTGTAACCCATTTATTTCCTGTTTGTATAAAAAGTGATGCATCTATATTAATTTGTTTTAAGTTTGGGTGGAAATTCACGCATTGAAGGTATTTGTAGGGTTTAACTTGCTTTTGTCCATATTAATCATTAAGGGCTTAATCTTTGATGAAACATTTGATATTTTAATGTACGTGCCTTTGCCGTATCCACTGGCTGCTACACCATATCCACCGTATCCGCCTCCAAGAGCACCTCCACCTAATCCACCTGCAAGTACTGGTCCAGCAACTATAGCTCCACCAATACCTCCAGCAAGACCTCCTTTAAGACCACCTCCGACAAGAGCACCACCTCCAATGCCGTAACCACCACCAAGACCGTACCCACCACCAAGTGCACCACCACCAATAAGTGCGCCACCTCCAAGACCGGCACCGCCATAACCATATCCTCCTTTAAGACTGTATCCTGCACCTGCTCCATATCCATATCCACCACTTACAAGTGCACCACCACCAAGAAGAGCACCACCGAGTCCTCCAACTCCAGCACCACCTCCGTATGCGACTCCGCCGTATCCTCCTTTAAGTCCATATCCGCTTCCGTATCCACCTCCTACTCCACCGTACCCGTATCCACCTCCTACACCACCGTATCCGTATCCACCTCCTATTCCACTTCCAAGACCACCGAGACCACCCAGACCGACAACTCCTACACTAACAGGTGCTGCTGAAAGTACTACACCTCCTCCACCACCACCTCCGTAGGGTCCATATCCTCCTTTTGGGGCACTTGCAAAGGCAGCACCAACGATTGCAAGAAGACAGATTGCTGTATTCATTTCTATAAAAGAGGATTTAACGATAAATAAGTTATAATTGACACTCTTTTTTATCTTCTCATATCATGGAAAAGAAATTCATGAATTGGTTTATATTATTATATAATCTTCACGATGTGGTTTATTCTTATTGTCGCTTTCCATACAAAAGAATTTTGTAGACATAGCCTATATTAGTGTCATTTAATGATTTAATCTGATTACCTACTGAAATGCCGCGGCAAAATCTACTGTTACATAAAACATGAGCCATACTTAATTTATGAAATTTAGTTATCATTTTATTTACATCTTCAAATCTTTGAAAGTTTTTAGTAGGATTTATTTTATAGAATATTGTATATGTTCATACCCTGTTTACATGTAAACACATCTAAAATTGATTGCGAAGTGTTAAAATGAGTTTAAGTTCACATAAGTAGCCTGGTGCAAACTGTAAAAAAAATAACTTTGGGTAATCTTGCAAGTAAACGTTAATAAATATTTATGTACGTAAGAAAAATGAATATTCATGTATGCAAGAAAAATGAATATATCAAAAGTATAAAAATACCGATATTGAATGGTATTCAATTCCCAAATATACAACATATCATCCCACTTATCCTCATTTCGCCAAATAATTTTTTGTAACATACTTCTTTATCAAATTCAATTTTGTATTAAAATTTCTTCGACGTACTTATTCTTTCATAGTGAATTTAATATAGTTCAAATAAATAATTTTCTTTAAAAAAAAAACCGAGTACCAATTTACCCTATTCAAAATCTACACCTTCTTACAAATTATAATACCCCATTCCCTATAGCTTATCATTTCATGACCCTACCCGTTTTACCAGGAATAAAAAGGTTAACATCTTTTTAGCTGAAAAACAATTTTTTTATATAAACCTACTGTTAATGGGAGTCTTGGTGAAGTCTTGTTTCGTCGAAGTAGTGATATTGTATTGGTATCATGAGTCCGTCAGCTTTTATATCTTTTTAATACGAGAAAATTGCTGATGCAATTTAGATTTGAGTGCATTTATGATTGATTCGTGAAATAAATGTAGAGCGCACGTTCCTGGAGAGTGAATATCCTCTTCTTAATATTGTGGTTAAAAGATTCACGATCTGATTGCATGCAATGTACGAAAAACTGCCAAATTAGCAACTATAATAAAAAAAAAGTTCTTTGATCTATCGTGTTTTGTAAATGATAGGTGTTGTCAGAAGGTATTAAGCAATAAACGTTTATTTATGAACCATTCATCATTAACATTTAACAACGAAAACTGTGACTTAACAATTGTCTTTTCAGCATACTTACTATTGAGATAATTATAAAAAAACATAATTACTGATTGAGAGCATATCGAAATTAATTTCCGATTTGTGTTTAACAATACTTAACTTTATTTTGTCTTTGATGATTTGGTGGTTTACCCTTATAATCATTAATGCATAATTAGAAAGTAAACTGTTTCCAACAATAAATGAACTAATACCACAATAAAATAGGGATCTAACAAATGCCTATACCACAACGACAATTAAGAAATTTTCGGCAGAACGACACTATACATTCAACATTATTTAGGGAAATACAAGGGAACCATGATTTGAATAAAAAAAATATCTGAGTATGACGACCTGACACGAAAAAAAAACACACCTACACATAACAAAACTCATGAAATATCATAAACGTATTGATTTTTGCAGTGCTTCGTAGAGAAGCGAAAAATAGTTTCTGTGAAGTTGATTTTTAACCAAATATAACGTTTATCACGTTTTCAAACCGCGAAAATTGAACATTTTCACTTGAAAGGATCCGAAAAATTTAGTAATCGTGAAAATTGGTACCTGCAAAGTAACCAAATTAACAGCTACGAAGAAACAAAAGGGCATGAACAATCGAAATATAGAGTTGATATAGCTTTGAAATGCAGCAAGAAGGTATTAAAAGGGAGTCCATGCAAAAAACCAAGACAATGGGTGGCACATAACAAATTCCGTTTTCAAAAAAAAAAAAAACTCACTCATTTCATATCACAAATGCATCCTTTCTCAAAGTTGAAAGGTTTGAAATTCATTGACTTAAGAGATATTACTCTTTAATTTGAGTAAAATTTGGTTGCTTTGTTAGAGAACTTTCAACCTCTTTTCTGACCCAACCATTATCGATTTCAACAACCTTTATTCTATTTGACATAACATATGATATATTCATTACATTGAAACTAGCGGTAATCAAAAGAATGTAATCCAGGGACAAAGACCAGACATGGAAAACAGACATACACAACAAAGAACATAAAGTAACTAAAATCATACATACAAAGTAACAAAAGCAAATGAGCAACTCGGACTCCACTAAAAACTGGGAGCATGGACCAGGTGCACCGGTAGGGTAAGCGTCCTCTGCTTTTCTAGAAACACCCGCCGAGTTGCTAGTAAAAAGTCAAGTCAGGGGTAAACAAACGAGGAAAGGAATACTATGACCCGTTGAATAAATCCGTTTTCATGATGCAGATGGATACACCATAACGATCCACGAGTTCGTGATGACGACCATACAACTTCTGTAGTGATGACTTCAATCTCGTAGCAACATAACCCTGCTCCAGGAGCCTATCTGTTAGAGATCTATGCGCGATACAAAAAGTCTGCGTAGTTTCGGCAAGCTCTGGCATAACGTATGAGTCGTGATATGAACATTCCATAAGCAGGTGCCGAAGGGATGTTGCCACAGATGAAAGGAAAGTTGACAATAAAGTTATAGCTCAGGGTCTGCCTGATTTTTAAATGGACAACCTCTTAAATTATATCAAAACCTGTAAGTTTAAGTTGTTTTTCATTTATGTATTTAATTGTGTGTAACACTCCTTGAGATATTTAGGTTTCCCGCACGCACGATACCCAAATGCACACTAAACGCTCACGAAACGCACGATAAACGAACACTTCTATCGTGCATTAAACGAACGCTACTATTGTACGTTTAAACGCACGATAAACAAACGCTCCTAGCGTGTGTTGAAACGCACAATAGACGAACAATGAAAAAAAATGATATCAACAAACAATGAAGAAAGAAAAAATAGAAAGCAGAATTAATGAAAATATTTGAATTAATAATAGCAAAACATAT
This sequence comes from Perna viridis, assembly GCA_037379345.1. NCBI lineage: Eukaryota > Metazoa > Mollusca > Bivalvia > Mytilida > Mytilidae > Perna > Perna viridis. The sequence continues at coordinate 8,035,266 of CM074513.1, forward strand.
ATCAATAACAGTTGAATCAAGGATATAATCGAAGTACAAAAATAAAAAAAATGGTTCTATCGTGCGTTTAAAGGTATGTTTAAATTGTATGTACACATTGTACGTGAATAAATGGACATACATGTATGTTACCTTATTATTAGCTTACTTGGTTGAAGGACATGTGAGCTATTGCCATCCCTTGGCGCCCGCCGTCTTTGTTAACAATTTTTCCAAACTCTTCTCCTCTGACACTACTTGACCAATTGAAACCAAACTTGGTATGATTGTTTCTTGGGGTATCTTGCATAGAACAGGTGTGGAGATTTTTGATTCGTCGAAAAACATGGCCACTGTTACTAAAAATAGAACATAGGGGTCAGACAGTAGGTTTAGCCAAATTATGACACAATAAAATTGTTAAGCAAGATGAGATCCATCTGTGGTCAAATTTTCATTTTAATCTGTTTAGGTATGTTGGAGTTATTGCCCTTTCTCGATGCTTATTTTATTTTATTATTATTATTATTTTTTTTTTTTTTTTGCTTTTCTAAATGTTATTTATTTTCAAAACTCATCTCCTCGGCCAATTGGAATCAAACTTGGAATGAATGTTTCTTGGGGTATTCTGCATAGAACTGTTGTGGGAATTTTTGATCCGTCGAAAAAACATGGCTACCGTTACTAAAAATAAAACATGGGAGTCATACAGTAGTTTCTCGCTTATTATATCTCCAAAATCATTAGGCTTAGGTTTAGGTTTAGCCTAATGCATTCAATTGCTGAAATGATCATTATAAGGCCTACAAAAGGCTCAAAGGGATCAAAGTTGTCAGACGATTCCTTGTAAGAGTTATGGCCTTTGAAAGGTGAAATTTGTTTTTACAGTTTTCAGCCAATATTTTTAAACTATAATAGATAAAAAGAAACCTTCAATTGCTGAAATGCTCATTATGATAAGTCCTACCAAGTCTTCTTGTGTCAAAACTTTTGGACAACCCCTTGTTAAATGTATGTCCTTGAAAAGCAAAAATAACCAGTTGAACGATTCAGGCTACTGGGAGTTTCTTGTTGTTTTGTTTTCAAAGTTCTCTTCTTAAAAGCCATGAATTTTCTGTCACAATGTCACAGTTTGTCAATTAAGGAAAGCATTTCTCTAAAGGCTGATGTGAAAAATATTTTTATTCTTGTATAGTTCTTGTATATATTTGATCTAGATTTTTTAAAATTATTTATAAAAAAGTCTCTTCTTCAAAATGAAAGTTTGGAATGTTCATGCTTTGCAAAAGGTAAAATTCCCTTTGAATGTAGTTTTTAAAGAAAAAAAACACATACACACATTCTGAGTTTACAAAAATGACATGAATAGCGATCTTCCTAACAGTTAAAAGAACAAAACAATGCATATAAATAAATACGTGAATCAACACAATTTTATATGCAAATGTTCAGTTATAAACAGCTTGGCTTTAATAAGTATTTCTTGTATGTAATTTATATTTGAACCTCGGTCTTCCTAATGTTACAAATTACATTTAGACGCGAAAAGAGACAGAAAACTAATGACTGACAAAAATGAGTAATTTTGATATTCCTATGACGAAAAATAACACAAAGTTAAGAAAAAGGACGAAAAGCTTTTATTGTGACAGTTGAATATTATTATTGCATTCCAAGTACGGATTATATACCAGTGATCAAAGACAAGAATATGATGTTGGTTTTCAAAAGATCTTTAGGAAAAATAACATACCGATTGTCCTATTAGTCGAATAGTATAACGACGACATACGGGACAAATAAAATTCTACAAAGAACATGTACAAAGTACAAAGAAAATGTTTACAAAACGGACAAAAATAAGGCAATGACCAAAAGGACACAATGTACACTGTTAAGACAAAAGATGAATAACAAACTGATGATCAAGGGTATGCATACGATGTCGCTGACCGAAGAGAAAATTAAAAATCGACGAAAAAATAACGTACACTTTAATACAGCAATAAATAACAAACAAAATGGGATTAATTTGTACCCCGTTGACCCGTAGGTTAAGGTCTTTGTGCATCTAGTACAAATTAAGAGCGGAGAGTTTGTCAAATGACTAAAACAAAAGTACGTAAATCATGCTGTACTTTTTAAATACCAAGTGACTAAAATACACTACTTGTTTTGAAATTTATCATTGTTAACATACTTATAAAAATATCAACCTTCTTTGTATATAATTTTGATGCATCTACTTCTGTGAATGATGTATTAATTTTTGTGGTCGATTAAAAACAGATTTGACAAAGTGAAAGGGCACAAAGTAAGGTATAAAACAATGAATCATTATATAGTTAAAAGGCTTAATTAATGAAGTATTTGATGGAGTGTTTCTCCATCAAGCATACCCACGAAACATAACACAATTTAACTTAAAAACTACTTTTTGACATGTACTTTCTTTCGTCAGGACGTAATCCGTTTTATCAGGACATAAATAGAGTGATGGAACATATAGCGAGTTGTCCCGCGATAGGTTCGGAAGACGCATTGAATGAATATTTTGGTATGTCATTTTATTTCGAATGGACAAGAAGGAACTTTCATGCTTAATAAGCGAGGTAAAAGCGATTGCCTTTTAGCCTTATCAAATTTTGCGTATTTTTTTGTTTTTGCATAAGCGTACACGTGGTTTATTTTAAAAACGTAAACTTCCAAAGTTGTATCAGCTGCATTGCTTTCTTCTTTTCTATTTTTCTTTACTTTATTTTGTACAGTTAAATTAAGAACACAAATAAATAACAACCCTAATATGTGTAATTTGCATGCAGAAAGTAAATCGGGAGGGTTCATTTGTTTAGTCAAGATAAACCAACATTTATTAGTAAATATTAAAAGGATTAAATAAAAAAAAAACAAAACAAAACTCAAAATAAACATGTTTTGATGCTAATTCGTCAGTGAATTTGTTTTCTTGTTTGATTTGATTGTCACTGTGTAGTTCTCAATAAGATCATTATATTTTATTTATTCTTCTGACTCGTCTTTTATTTAAATGTCGGTAAATTCGTATGCCGGTTTTACCGTGTATGTTAATTTATACAGAAATCGTGAAAAGAGAAAAATAATTTCGACACCGAAACGTGTGTTAAATTTATTACTTAATGTTTTGAATATTGAGTTTATGTTTTCTTCAATTATTATTAAAAATAGTTTCTAACATATGCAGACATAATTATTTTATAAACTTCCAGAAAATATACATTCATGATGATTTTGCTTTAAATATTGAAAGTAAAATTCTTCGAAATTTCAAAATCGCTTCATACCTAATATGCAGAACGATTAACATGATGTAATGTATTTTCACCTTGAAAAAAATTAGTTATGAAAACAAGTTCATATGTTTGCTTAAACAATATACACATTCTGCATAGCTCTTAGTAACTTAAGTACATTTTTTTAGTCTTCATACTAGTTTCTTTGATGCTTACATAACATTGATGTAAAATGCTGAATACAACGTTCCAATGATTTTTAAGAGTTGTATCCCTTACTGTAGGTCTACCTCCTTAAATAACGGAAAACTTGAATGGCAGTTTTACCGTGTATGTAAAATCATACAGAAAGCTTGAAATGAGAAAATAATTTCGACATTCATTTGAAAATACTTGTGTGTTCAATTTATTACATAATTTGTTGAATAAATGGTTTACGTTTTCCTCAATTATTATTAAAAACACTTCTTGAATATGCACTCATGGCCATTTTAGAAAATATACATTCATGATGAGTTTGCTATAAATGATGACAGTAAATTTGTTTGAAATTTCAAAATCGCTTCTTACATCATATGCAAAAGATTAACATGATGTACTGTATTTTCACCTTGGAATTTAAGTAATGAAAACAAGTTCGTTTGCTTGCTTAAACAATATTTTCACCCTTATTGATAGGTACTTGAGTCTATAATTCATTTGATTAATTTCCTTATAATAGATCCTGCTTATTTGTTGAATTTTTACATGAATTGAAAATTGAATTGAATCTTATTGAACACGTGTTCAAAATTTAAGTGGGTTTTGCGTCATCTCAAAATTGTACTCATATCATGTCTTATTATGTAAACAAAACCAAATTTTGAAAATTAATTCCTGATTCTTAAAGACGTTTTACCCATTTATCTATAAGAAAAGTTACACAAACTATTGAGCATCACACTTTAACAATGAACGCAATTTATTTAAGTAGAAGTTGTTATATAAACCAGACAGAGGGTGATTCATCCATGTAAAAAAATCCAGTCTTAGTTTTTCTCTTGGTTGTTTTACTTTTAACATAAAACTTCTATAGATTGTGTATGAAATTGACACATTGCAGTTTTTTTTTATTTGGTTTGATTTGTTTGTTTTAGTGGAAATAAATGTATGATTTTTTCAAAAGTAGACGTGATATAAAATATATAAAAAATCATATGTTTGGTGCGTTTTTTCTAAACCATGAATCACCTCTACTATAGAAAATGTCTGAATTTCATATGGACTTGTTCTTAAACATCAGTAAACCATATAACTATGTAAGCTACAAAACACCTATAATGAGGTAAGAAAACTGTTGAGACTCGGGCTCCATTGTTGTGTTTTGTATGTTTCTTATATCAAACTATAGATGTTTGTATCTAGTTTTGGAATGCGTTAGACTCGTTATTTGAATAGAAACTGTTTTCATTTTACTTTTTATTTCAGTTCGTTCGCCAATCACTATACTTGAAAGCAACATACAAACATGTCCTTCTGGTTCAGACATTTAACTTGACGTTTATTGGGTTTTACCACATAGATAGCTTCTCCCTGTGTAACATTTTTCGGAAATTCACACTGTGAAATAAAATCGGTAATTTTACTCTACTTTTCCCATCAAGAGTCACTAACCATCACCACACATGTACATGAAGATAACCGTCTTGTAACAGACAAAATACAGGTGCAAGTAGGATTTGGGCATATCATTTCTTGTGTTTTGTTCACATTTGTTGATGTAAAGTATCATATATTTATATGAGTGGAAAAAAACTTTATGACATCCTAGAACCAACATTCTTCTATAAGTTATCAAACTGGTGAACCCGGTAAAAGTATGATAGGTTGAACAACTAGATCTACAACAACTATCTTACATTATTTTTATCATTTGTGTTTCTCATGTAGTCGAAACATCAGTTTTCTTACAAATATGAAAACAGGTAAATAATCAAATAAATAATAGTACATGATGTCTATATGTTTGACAAATATTGTACACTGAACGGAATTTAAGGTTCACTATATAACTGAAAACTGTTTTAGAGAAAGGTTTTTTTTTTGTGCCCAAATGGTGTATTGTATATAAACCGGTAATCATTAAAATATCATGAATACCCTTTAATAAACCCTTACTCAGTCGGAGCGCGGCGTTCGGTTCGGCTTGTATTTATTTTATTTTGCTAATGTATTTCTGGTGTTTTTGCCGTTCTACTAAAATGTCTTATGTACATGAACATGCATTAGCATACTATTTAAAATAAAATCTGACAGATGGGATTATTGTAATTGCATTTTTTTGGCAGAAAAAGTAGCTATATGTTGGCCTCAATGGGGAGAACTCAAATCACTCAATCAAACCAGCCATGGACATACTATAAAAAGGGTCCAGTTACACTGTTCGTGAACTGGCATGAACAAAATCTGGTTATAGAACTGTTCATCCATTAATAATAATAATTATATATATATATATATATATATATATATATATATATATATATATATATTTGCGCCTTTGCCGTTTTGGGAGAAAAATTTTACTCAAAATATATGACTTTAGGCGAAACTTTGATTTAGGCGAAAAAAGTGGTGTCGCCCTTATTTTCAAGTGTGTAATTTAAGTTCTTTTACATGTTTTTATGCCTTTTCCTTTTGCATGTGAGTACCCAGTGTGCCAATTTATAACATATCTTAACCTGAAACTGATTTAGTCACGCGTTTCGATTTAATGCCCTTTCATCTGCATACCTGCCTATATCGTCAATACGTGAATAATCGTCGTTGAGCGAACTTTACAAATTCATTAATTTCTTTCTTATTTTATATATATATATTGTAGAAACAGTTGTTAACCGATGTAAAATACAGAATCACATTTTGGTAATGATTTTTTCCAAATAAACACAAAAACTATAACATTTTATTAAACACATAAAGTTTCAAAATGTAACATATACGTTTTGGTGCGTATATCGGATTACAACACAATTTGATTGGTTGGAAATATCTAACAGACAAATGACGTTTAGTCCTTATTTGGACATAGAAATTAATAACAAAATTTACTATAATGTACTATGTTGACCTAGTTAAACAAAATTTATAAAATATTGACGTGTTTTGTTTACACATAATTTGCTTTTTGTCCTTGTTTTCTGACAACAAGATGTTATGTCATAGATATGTTACACCTTCTAATAGATACAGAAAGAAATGTTGAAATAATCAATAACGAAAGGAATGTCATTAAACAGTTTAATCATCAAACTGCATAGCGTTTTGATATGTGAAGAAGTAATTGAAGAGAAATGTTTGTCAAAATATTAGCTACTTCTGTCATATAAGATAAAGATATCTTAGAAAATTAATATTATTCTCTATCAAGGCTACCGGAGATGACAGGTGTATAAATAAACTGAAATATTCAACCAATTGCTACATTGCGGGCTTTGTAGGAGTCCATTGTTTAGTAGGAAAATTCTCACTTTACTCAATAACCACGGAGAAAAAAAAAAACTTGAGATCGATGACTCGGTGTCGTTACAAGCAGATTTATTGAGGTATTTATGAATCACAGGGGCGTCGTTTACTGTCGCATTACCATTACTGGTAACGTATAAGAGATACAACAAACGATTCATAATACTAGGGTTGATACAACCCGGGGATGTATATGCCTCTACTTTAGATAACTACGTATCAGACAACGATCCTTCACAAGTTTGATTGAAAGAATTTCAAATCTTCTGCCGTTCCCAATGTAAATGTAAATGGGCATTTGTATTTAATTAAGTTTTTTTTTGTTGGAATAAAAATCTTGCACTTATTGCATTCCAAACTTCTTTAATTCTTCTTTTGATTTGATGAATAAAAAAATGTGATACTGATCAGATAGGTATAATCAATAAAGCATTCGCTTTCCACAAATATATCAGGTATGATATCAATTTGAACAATGGCAAACACAATTTTATAAGATCGTTTTTTCGATTTATGACTGATAAAATAATATAACATTTCGTTAAGGGTTAAGTATTATTTTGGTTATTGCATGTCCTTCGTTGTTTGTGTCTGTTACTGATGTCTGCTTTTGTCCCTGGTATACATTCTTTTGTTTTCTGCTGGAATCTTGGTTCTCTTGATCACACTTCCTTTTGAACCAGAAAAATATCAAATTCAAGTCAACGAATTATGATGTTGATTGATAATCGTTAGGAATGTAATGGAGAAATAAGTAGGATAAATTCCCTGATCATGTTTTGTAATGCATTATTATCAATGTATCAGACTTTTCTTGTTTATTATTCGAGTTTTCTTGTAAGGCATACTTAATAAATCATTCGTCTAAGCTATTGGCTTAGTGATGACAACATTAATATGAAAGAATCATTTTTGTTTGTTCTGATTTTTTAAAATATTATTATTTACAATATTTGTATAGCGCCAATCTAAACTGCATTTATTCTAAGCGCTTTACAGCATATAAATGATACACAATACAAAGTATGTAGTAATCAACACCTAAAATTATACAAAAGAAAATGAAAGGAGAAATATTTTTCAGAACAGTAATTATGTATCTTAGATATAGAAATGTGTAAAACCACAAAAGAAAAGACGAACAAAAAAAAAAAAAAAAAAAAAAAAAAATTACAAACTATGTAATTAAAGGATAATTAAGTATTAAAACATTATTTAAATAGTATAAAAATAGAAATTTTCAGACGACATGACATACTTTATCATTGTTACGCTAATGATTCGCAGATATATTTAGTAATTGAACCAATTAACAACTGGTTCGAAATATCTACACGACTTGAAGCTTATGTTGAGGACATCAGCTCATGGATGACTAGCAGGTCCGGGTGTTAAAAACATAGGCCTGCAGCAGCGCTAAGCTTGTCGTATAAGGCGACTAAATAGTGCTCAGAAACCTAGCCGGGGGCTAGGCGCTCTGCCCACAGAGCAACTGGGATGTGTGCCCCAGGTGGTGGAATGGGATACCTCTGGCGTGTTACATGCTGGGGTTGTCAGGCTATAATACGGAAAACCTGACCGCAAACCATAGTGGTGCACCGTGTTGGGAAAGATGCCACGTTCCTCGCACGTTAAAGAACCCTGTTGTGGTATTCGAAAGGAGTAGGAACCTTTGCGCTCCGCCACAGGAGACTAAATTGCCCGACCTTACCCATCCCTTCTTTTTCCAGTGGCAATCAACCCTATTATCCTTGTGACCCATCCTTTTTTTTTCATTTCATGTTCATTTTATCATCCAATTCATGTTCATTGTCTGAATATAGCTGAAATATTGCTGCTCGGACGTTAAACCCCAACAAACAAACAGATGTTTTGACTAAAAGAGCACAATGTGAAGATTTATTTCGCCCTAATTCTGAAAAAAAAATGCAGGATGTTTATATCATGCCGTTGTGTTCCAAAATTTACTGATATGTAAAGTATATTAATTCTGATATAAGGTTTAGCATTGCATTAGCAACATGAGTTTATGTTTAATATCTAGCTAAGAATGGCATACAGTAAAAAGGTAACAATTATTAACCCATAATTATTACATGCACAATACGACAAGCTTTAAAGAGTTCAAAATGCTACCACCAGATTGATGTCACGGCGCAGGAAATATGACCATATAGCACTTGGTTTAACTGACCTACACTGGTTATCTGTTGAATTCCAATGAAAATACGAACTTATCTTATGCTTTTATGCTTTATAGCACTGCATGGTATAGCTCCAGCATATCTCCAAAAGCTTCTGACTCTATATTGCCCATCAAGATCACTACGCTCCCAGAACTCTGTGACACGTGAAACGTCAAGAGTGAAAACAAAATCGTACGGTGATCGTAGGTTCGACAAGGCAGCTGCCACTTTATGGAATAATCTTCCCAGTAAACTGCGAGTTTAAAACCGTCAGTATTCTATTATTACACATTCGTTAAACTCAACTGCAATAAATTTAAAGACGATATCTAATGCTTGATTGCACAAAAACATTGCGTTTTCATGAAATTATAAAAAAAATATATTGTATCATTTTCATGAGTTAGGAGAATCCTCTCCTCAAAATACGCTCTTTCGGGTGAAACATATTTTTTACAATATATCTGAACAGCTTTTAAATGTAAGCATAAGTATCATACATATACACAATTCAGCACAGATTAACTGCAATGCACATATTATTTTAGATAACTTAATGCTTTAATGCACAGAAACATTGCGTTCTCATAAAATTTTCAGATGTTTAGAATGGCTGAAACCGTTAACGACAATATGTTTTTGATCAACAAAATGTTGGGTTTGTATCTTAATATTGATGCGTTCGAGGTCATGATTCTTGGAGATGACATACATGTAGTGATAAAAAAATATTTGTTTGATCCGAGTGACTTCTCTTAAAAGATCCCATACCTGTGCATTAGATGTTGTGATTTTCATAATAAATCAATAGGCGTAAGCTTTAAAGTATATCTTGTACTAGAAGTTATGCATTGATTTGTTGACGGATGTTGAGAGATATGAGGTCGATGAATACATGATTGCCCGGGCATGTAATGGTGAATGAGAAAGAAATTAAGATCATTCTATTACTAATTTTCTATGTAGGAATAAATTATCATGAGCCGCAGCTATATTTAGTATTTCCTTTTCTTTACATTATCCGACATTTTTATGTGATGAGAAAATCAAACTTTTAAATGTAAGCATAATTATCTTACATTTACACAATTCAGCAGAAATCAACTGTAGTTATAAAAAATCTATACTACGTTTGATCTGAATGAATTCTGTGAAAAGATTTCATATCTGTGCATTAGTTTTTTTGTGGTTTTCTTCATAAAACAATTGGCGTTAACTTTGACTTATATCTTGCTCTAGAAGTAATGAATTGATATGTTGACGAATATTGACAGAAATGAGGGTAATGAATACATAATTGTCCGGACATGTAATGGTGAATGTGTTAGAAATTAAGATCATTCTATTACTAACTTTCTTTGTAGGAATGAATTATCACGAGCAATAAAGATATTTAGTATTTCCTTTTATTTACATTATCCGAAATGAATGTGTAATGAGAAAGTCAATCTTTCATCTGTTATGATAAAGTAATTATTGATTATTTGCTTCATTTTAAAATGAAAGTACCAAGAACGTAAACACTATGTATAGAAGTTCAATATTGGCGAAGAAAGTATTTTAATTTTATTGATTTACTTTAAATTTTACTTATATCTTAGGGAGAATCATTTTTCTTAACCACATGATAAAATCGAAGAAAAAGTTCATTTAACACCAGCTCTATCAGTGTATTCAATAATTGCTCTCGAAGTAAGTATCGGAAAGCGAAGGCATTATATGAATATACTGTACTTTTTAGGACTTAGGCGAAATCTGTCCTCAAAATAGACTCTTTTGGGCGAAACAAAGTTGAGGATGAAAATTTCAAAATCGCGTGTATTAAAGCGTAAGTATTCGTCTTTTACACTACAGCAGAAATCAACTGCAAAGCACTTTATTAAGGAATTCGTTATTGAACCGAAACATGGTGTTTTCATGAAAGTTTGAGATGTTCTGAATCGCCAATATATATATAATAATCTTTGCAATGTATGTAAAAGCATCGTTATATAATGGTAAGTTTATACGAAAACGAAAAAGCTGTTTTTTACATTGGCAAATATGAGTTTATTTGAAAGTGTTATTGCTAAGAGTTAGGGACAATCTTTGACTATTCATTTTTTTTTTTGTTTTCTACTAAAGCTCTGGATTCGTAATGAATACATTATTTCATAAAAGTTATGCGACATTCCCTATTTGTATTTCAAGATAGCATCTGACCGGTATTAAATAAATTATTATTTAGTGCTTTTGAAAACGAAAATGTTGCATTCGCACTATTCCTTTTTGGGACGAACTGATATAAAAAACATGTACTTGCTCTAAATGTGCAGAATTAAGATGTCGTTTTCAAAAGAAACGTATTTTGTCACTGCATATTTATCTTAACTATCATTGTTTCTTTTTAATGTATGTAATCTTAGCTTGATATTAAACATAAACGTATGTTGTTAATGCAATGCTAAACTTTATATCAGAATTAGTATATTTTTCTTTTCAGTAAATTCTTGAATACAACGGCATTATGAAAATATCCTCTATTTTTTTCTCAGGACTTGGGCGAAACAAATACTCAAACTATGCTCTTTTGGGTGAAACATAGTTACGCAATGTATTGTATCGTATCTGTTAGAATATGAAACTGTAAGTATCCTAATATTATATATTCGTTAAACCCAAAAGCAATAAATTTTAAGAAGGTATATAATGCTTAGTTGCACAAACACATTGCGTATTAATGAAATTTTAAAATTATATTGTATCTTTTTCAGGATTCAGGCGAATCCTTTCCTCACAATACGCTCGTTTGGGTGAAACATATTTTTACAATATATCTGAACAGCTTTTAAATGTAAGCATAAGTTTCATACATTTACACATTCAGGACAAATAAACTGCAATGCAATTGTTATTTTAAATGACTTTTAATACTTAAATGCAAAGAAACATGGCGATCTCATGAAATATTGTAATTTTTAGTATAGTCGATATCGTTAGCGACAATATGTTTGATCAATAAATGATCACTAAATTGTTGTTTTTTGTATTTTAATAATGTTACGTTCAAGTTAATAATTCTCAGAGGTGACATTAATAAAAATATGTTTTGTTTGATCAGAATGGATGCTCTTAAATGATCCCATATCTTTGCATCAGTTTTTGTAGTTTTCATAATAAAACAATCGGCGCTAACTTTCCTTTAAGCCTGTACTAGAAGTTATGAATTGATTTGTTGACGGATGTTGACAGATATAAGGTTGATGAATGTGTTAAAATTTAAGATAATTCTATTGCTAATTTTTTTTGTAGGAATGAATTATCACAAGCCGTAGAGATAATTAGACTTTCTATTTATTTACATTATCCCGTTATGTGTGTTAAATGAGAAATTCAAACTTTCATCTGTTATGAATAAGTAATTATTGTTTTTTGGCTTCGAAAACATTTTGTAAATTTTGAGATGAAAGTAGCAAGAATGTATACACTATGTACAGAATATCAATTTTGCCGAACGAAGTAATTTTATTAAATTGCATACATGTATTTACTTTAAATTTTAATCATAAAAAAAACATTTTACAGAGGGCTGCTCTATCAGTGTATACAATAATTTCTCTCAAAACAAGTATCGGAAAGCGAAGGCATAATATGAATATCCTCTATTTTTTAAGGACTTGGGCGAAATCTTTTCTCAAAGTAGACTCTTTAGGCGAAACAAAGATAAGCATGGAAATTTCAACAACCCTTGTATTAAAACGTAAGTATCCGTCTTTTACATTACAACAGAAAACAACTGCAAACCACTTTCTTAAGGAATTTTTATGTGTTCATGACAGTTCGAGATCTTCTGAATCGCCAACATATATGTGTAAAAATTTTTGTGATGTTATGAAATAACATCATTAAGTAATGGTAAGTTTATAAGATAACGAAAAAGCTGTTTTTTGTTTTTTTTACATTGGCAAATATGAGTTTATTTGATAGAGTAATTGCTAAGAGTTAGGGACAATTCTTCGACTATTTATTCTCTTTTTTACCCCACTAAAGCCCTAATGAAAACACTTTCTTTATAAAAATTATCTGACATTCCTACTTTTTAGTAGAAGATGGCATTTGACGGGTAGTAAATAAATCAATGCTTATTGCTTTTGAAAATAAAATTTTGTAGTCACACTATACCTTTTTCTTAGAGAAACTGAATTAAAGAATAAAAATAATAATAATAAGTATCCGTCTTTTACACTACAGCAGAAATCAACTGCAAAGCCCTTTATTTAGGAATTCTTATGTATTCATAACAGTTTGAGATGTTTTGAATCGCCAACATATATGTATAATTTTTTTTGCACTGTATGAAATAACATCATTATATAATGGTAAGTATATAGGAAAACGAAAAAGCTGTTTTTTACATTGGCAAATATGAGTTACTTTGATAGAGTAGTTGCTGAGAGTAAGGGACAATGAGAAATAGAAATCAATAACAAAACTTTCTATAATAATGTACTATGTTGACCTAGTTAAACCAAATTTATAAAATATTGACGTGTTTTGTTTACACATAATTTGCTTTTTGTCCTTGTTTTCTGACAACAAGATGTTATGTCATAGATATGTTACACTTTCAAATAGATACAGAAAGAAATGTTGAAATAATTAATAATGAAAGGAATGTCATTAAGCAATTTAGTCGTCAAACTGCATAGCGTGTACAGTCGATATGTGAAGAAGTAATTAAAGAGAAATGTTTGTCAAAATATTAACAACTTCTGTCATATAAGATAAAGATATCTTAGAAAATTAATATTATTCTCTATCAAGGCTACCGGAGATGACAGGTGTATAAATAAACTGCAATATTCAACCAATTGCTACATTGTGGGCTTTGTAGGAGTCCATTGTTTAGTAGGAAAATTCTCACTTTACTCAATAACCACGGAGAAAAAAAACTTGAGATCGTGACTCGGTGTCGTTACAAGCAGATTTACTGAGGCATTTCTGAATCATGTAGGCGTCGTTTACTGTCGCATTATCATTACTTGTAACTTATAAGAAATACAACAAACGATTTATAATACTAAGGGTTGATACAACCCGGGGATGTATATGCTTCTTCTTTAGATAACTACGTATCAGACAACGATCCTTCACAAGTTTGATTGAAAGAATGTCAAATCTTCTGCTGCTCCCTATACACATGTAAATGGGCATTTGTGTTTAATTAAGTTTTTTTGGTTAGAATAAAAATCTGTCGCGTTATTGCATTCCAAACTTATTATTTCTTTTTAATTTGATGAATATTAAAATGCAATACTGATCAGATAGGTATAATCAATAAAGCATTCGTTTTCCACAAATATATCAAGTATAATATCAATTTAAACAATGGCAAACACAATTTTATCATATTTTTATTTTTGTCGATTTATGATTGATTAAATTATATAACCAAGGCTACACTTGCATTAGTCGTTGCAGTATTTGTAATAAAACATTTCATTAAGGGTAAAGTATTATTTTGGTTATTGCATGTCCTTCGTTGTGTGTGTCAGTTACTGATGTCTGCTTTTGTCCCTGGTATATATTCTTTTGTTTTCTGCTAGAATCTTGATTCTCTTGATTACACTTCCTTTTGTGCCAGAAAAAATATAAAATTCAAGTCAACGAATTATGAGGTATGCAATGGAGAAATAAGTAGGATAAATAATGTTTTGTAATGCATTATTATCCACAAATTCGTACTGATATAATTATTTCTTTGTAATCAAATGTATCAGACTTTTCTTGTTTATTATCGGGTTTTCTTCTAAGGCATACTAAATAAATCATTCGTCTAAGCTATTAGCTTGGTGATGACAACACCATTTTTTTTAGTTATTATTTACAATATTTATATAGCGCCAATCTAAACTGCATTTACTCTAAGCGCTTTACGGCATACAAATGATATACAATACAAAGTATGTAGTAATCAACACCTACAATTATACAAAAGAATGTGAAAAGAGAAATATTTTTCAGAACAGTAATTATGTATCTAAGATATAGAAATTTGTAAAGTAAAAAAAGACGAACAAAAACAAAACATAATTATAAATTATGTAATTAAAGCATAATTAATTATTAAAACATTATTTAAATAGTATAAAAATATTAGATAGAAATTTTCAGACAACATGACATGCTTTATCATTGTTACGCTAATGATTCGCAGATATATTTAGTAATTGAACCAATTGACAACTGGTCCGAAATATCCACACAAATTGAAGCTTATGTTGAGGACATCAGCTCATGCATGACGAGCAAGCTGTTAAAGCTCAACCAAGATAAGAATGAATTACTGAATCTAAAAATTATAGCTAAAGTAAAAATATCTAGAAAATATATATATATTTATCATTTGAATGAAATAAAAAGAATTAAAAACAATAAAAAATGTTTCCATTAAAAAATAAAAATTCAAAACATAACATTACTGTGTTAAAAATGCCAGTGATAGAATAGATCAATAAACTCATATTCTAACAGATACAAAACCCTGCGAAACTATGTTTCGACTAAAATAGCAGAATTTGAGGATTTATTTCGCCCTTATCCTGAGAAATAAATGCAGGATGTTTATATCATGCCGTTGTATTCCAGAATTTACTGATATGTAAAGTATATTAATTCTGATATAAAGTTTCGCATTGCATTAACAACATGAGTTTATGTTCAATATCTAGCTGAGGATGACGTACAGTAAAAAAGAAACAATGATTAACCCATAATTATTACGTGCACATTACGACGTTACGGCAAATTCTGCTCTTTCATGGTTTCTCTCGTATTTACAAAGAAGGACTCAACAAGTATCCGAGGAAGCCATCCAACCCAATTCGATCAAATTAAACTTTGGCGTTCAGCAGGGACCTGTTTTTGGGTCCAGAGTTCATTGTATGTTTTCTTAGCCTATCGGATACACTTGGGCAAAGATTGACCGAATTCGTTGTTACATTACGGACAGTGCTTGCAAAACTCTAACATCGAGATTGGAATACGGCAACTCCCTTATATATGGCGTGAAATCTAGTAGCTTGAACAAGCTTCAAACAGTTCAGAATGCTACCGCCAAATTGATATTACGGCGCAGAAAATATAACCTAATAGCACTTGGTTTAATTGACCTACACTGGTTACCTGTTGAATTCCGATGTCAATACATACTGATCTTATGCTTTTTTATAGCACTGCATCATGTGCATGGTATAGCTCCAGCATATCTTCAAAAGCTTCTGAGTCTATACCGCCCATCAAGATCACTACGCTCCCAGAAATCTGTGACACTTGAAACGCCAAGAGTGAAAACGAAATCGCACGGTGATCGTAGGTTCGACAAGGCAGCTGCTACTTTATAGAACAATCTTCCCAGTGAACTGTGAGTTTTAAACTATAAGTATCCTAATATTACACATTCGTCAAACTCAACTGCAATAAATTTAAAGACGGTATCTAATGCTTGAATGCACAAAAACATTGCGTTTTCATGAAATTATAAAAAATATATTGTATCATTTTCATGAGTTAGGAGAATCCTCTCCTTAAAATACGCTCTTTCGGGCGAAACATATTTTTACAATATATCTGAACAGCTTTTAATTGTAAGCATAAATATCATACATATACACAATTCAGCACAGATCAACTGCAATGCATATATTATTTTAGATGACTTCTAATGCTTTAATGCACAAAAACATTGCGTTCTCATAAAATTTTGAGATGTTTAGAATGGCCGAAACCGTTAACAACAATATGTTTGATCAATAAAATGTTGGTTTTGTATCGATTCGTTCGAGCTCATGATTCTTGGAGATGACATACATGTAATGATAAAAAAAAAATATTTATTTGATCCGAGTGACTTCTCTTAGAAGATCCCATATCTGTGCATTAGTTTTTGTAGGTTGTTTCATAACAAAACAATAGGCGTTAACTTTCAAGTATATCTTGTACTAGAAGTTATGAATTGATTTGTTGACGGATGCTGAAAGATATTAGGTTGATGAATAAATAATTGTCCGGGCATGTAATGGTGAATGTGTTAGAATTTAAGAAAATTCTATTGCTAAATTTCTTTGTTGGAATGAATTATCACTAGCCGTAGAGATAATTAGATTTTCTTGTTATTTACATTATCCCGATATGTGTGTGTAATGAGGAATTCAAACTTTCATCTGTTATGAGTAAGTAATTATTGATTATTGGCTTCGAAACAATTTGTAAATTTTGAAATGAAAGTAGCAAGAATGCATACACTATGTATAGAATTTCAATATTGCCGATGAAAGTATTTTAACTTGATTGCATACTTTAAATTTTAATTATATCTTAGGGAGAATCATCGTTCGTTACAATATGATAATTTCTACTTGATTAAGATCAAAGAAAAAAATCAATTTACAGCGGGAAGCTCTATCAGTAAATACAATAATTTTTGTCAAAATAAGTATCGGAAATCGAAGGCATGATATAAATATCCTGTATTTTATTAAGGACTTGGGCGAAATCTTTCCTCAAAATAGACTCTTTTGGGCGAAACAAAGATGAGCATGAAACTTTCAACAACCCTTGTATTAAAACGTAAGTATCCGTCTTTTACACTACAGCAGAAATTAACTGCAAAACACTTAATTAAGGAATTCTTATGTGTTCATGACAGTTTGAGATGTTCTGAATCGCCAACATATATGTATAAAATTTTTGCACTGTATGTAATAACATCATTATATAATGGTAAGTTTATACGAAAACGAAAAAACTGTTTTTACATTGGCAAATATGAGTTACTTTGATAGAGTAGTTTCTAAGAGTTAGGGACAATTCTTGCACTATTTATTTTCTTTTTATTAAAGCCCTGGATTCGTAATGAAAACGCATTTTTATAAAAGTTATCCGACATTCCTAATTTGTAGTTCAAGATAGCATCTGACGGGTAGTAAATAAGTCATTGTTTAGTGCTTTTGAAAATAGAATATTATATTCTCACTATACCTTTTCTTTAGAGAAACTGATATAAAGAAAAAACATGGACTTACTCTATATGTGCAGAATCTCGAAGTTCTTGTTCACAAAAAGTATTTTGTCAATGCATATTTATCTTACTTTTCAACCATTGAAGGGTTAATCATTGTCTCTTTCTACTAAAGGTTATTCTTAGCTAGATATTAAACGAAAACTCATGTTTTAATGCAATGCTCAGTTTTATATCATAATTAGTGTATTTTTCATTTCAAAAAATTCTACAATACAATAGCATCATGAAATTATCTTGTATTTTTTCTCAGGACTTGGGCGAAACAAATACTCAAACTGTGTTCTTTTGGGCGAAACATAGTTTCGTAAGGTTAATTGCATACATGTATTTACTTTAAATTTTAATCACATCGTAGGGAGAATCATCGTTCGTTACCATATTTTTAAGGTAAAAAAAATCATTTTACAGCGGGCAGCTCTATCAGTGTATACAAAATTTCTCTCAAAACAGGTATCGGATAGCGAAGGCATGATATGAATATCCTGTATTTTTTCTCCGGACTTGGGCGAAACAAATACTCAAACTGTGCACTTTTGGGCGAAACATAGTTTCGAAGGTTAATTGCATACATGTATTTACTTTAAATTTTAATCATATCATCTTTCGTTACCGTATTATTAAGGTAAGAAAATCATTTTACAACGGGCAGCTCTATCGTTGTAAACGATAATTTCTCTCAAAACAAGTATGGCAAAGCCAAGGCATGATATGAATATCCAGCATTTTTTCCGGACTTGGGCGAAACAAATACTCAAACTGTGCACTTTTGGGCGAAACATAGTTTCGAAGGTTAATTGCATACATGTATTTACTTTAAATTTTAATCTTATCATCGTTCGTTACCGTATTATTAAGGTAACAAAATCATTTTACAACGGGCAGCTCTATCGTTGTAAACGATAATTTCTCTCAAGACAAGTATGGCAAAGCCAAGGCATGATATGAATATCCAGCATTTTTTAAGGACTTGGGCGAAATCGTTCCTCAAAATAGACTCTTTTGGGCGAAACAAAGATGAGCATGAAAACTTCAACAACCCTTGTATTAAAACGTAAGTATCCGTCTTTTACACTACAGCAGAAATTAACTGCAAAGCACTTTATTAAGGAATTCTTATGTGTTCATGACAGTTTGAGATGTTCTGAATTGCCAACATATATGCATAAAAATTTTTGCACTGTATGTAATAACATTATTATATAATGGTAAATTTATACGAGAACGAAAAAACTGTTTTTACATTGGCAAATATGAGTTACTTTGATAGAGTAGTTTCTAAGAGTTAGGGACAATTCTTCCACTATTTATTTTCTTTTTGTTTTTTATTAAAGCTTTGGATTCGTAATGAAAACACTTTTTTATAAAAAAATATCCGACATTCTCAATTTGTACTTCAAGATAGCATATGACGGGTAGGAACTAAATCACTGTTTAGTGTTTTTTTGTTTTGTTTTTTTTTGTTTTTTGTTTTTTGTTTTTTGTTTTTTGTTTTTTTGTTTTTCAAATAAAATGTTGTAGTCACACTATACCTTTTTTCTTAGAGAAACTGAATTAAAAAAAAAACATGGACTTGCTTTATATGTACATAATCTCGATGTTGTAAACAAAAACTATTTTGTCACAGCATATTTATCTTACTTTTCAACCATTTTAGTGTTAATTATTGACTCTTTCTACTGTATTTCATTCTTAGCTAGATATTAAACACAAACTCATTTTTAATGCAATGCTCAACTTTATATCAGAATTAGTATATTTTTCATTTGAGTAAATTCTTAAATACAACGGCATTATATAAATATCCTGTATTTTTTCTCAAGACTTGGACGAAACAAATACTCAAAAACTGTGCTCTTTTGTGCGAAACATAGTTTCGTAAGGTTAATTGCATACATGTATTTACTTTAAATTTAAATCATGTCATAGGGAGAATCATCTTTCGTTACCATATTATTAAGGTAAAAAAAATCATTTTACAGCGGGTAGTTCTATCAGTGTATACAATAATTTCTTTCAAAACATAATCGGAAAGCGAAGGCATGATATGAATATCCAGTATCTTTTTAAGGACTTGGGCGAAATCTTTCTTCAAAATAGACTCTTTTGGGCGAAACAAAGATAAGCATTAAAATTTCAACAACCCTTGTGTTAAAACGTAAGTATCCGTCCTTTGCACTACAGCAGAAATCAACTACAAAGCCCTTTATTCTGATGTGTTATTGAACAGAAAATAGGCATATTCATGACAGTTTGAGATGTTCTGAATCGCCAACATATATGTATAACATGTTTTGCACTGGATGTAATAATATCATTATATAATGGTAAGTTTATAAGAAAACGAAAAAGATGTTTTCTTCATGGGCAAATATGAGTTTATTTGAAAGTGTTATTACTAAGAGTTAGGGACAATTCTTTGACTTTTTATTTTCTTTGTTTTCTACTAAAGCCAACGATTCGTTATGAAAGAGTATAGAAGGGAACCAAGGTAATAGCGGTAATCAAAAGAATTTAATCCAGGGACAAAGACCAGACATGGAAAACAGACATACACAACAAAGAACATAAAGAAACTAAAATCATACATACAAAGTTACAAAAGTAAATGAGGAACTCGGACTCCACTAAAAACTGGGAGCATGGACCAGGTGCACCGGTAGAGTAGCTTTTCTAGAAACACCCGCCGAGTTGCTCATAAAAAGTCAAGTCCGGGGTAGACGGACGAGGAAAAGAAGCCTATGACCCGTCAAATAAATTAGTTCTCCTGGTGCTGATGGATACACCATAACGATTCACGAGTTCATGATGACGACCATAAAACTTCTGTAGTGATAACTTCAATCTTGTAGCAACATAACCCTGTACCAGAAGCCTATTTGTTAGAGTTCTAGCGCGAAACAAAAAGTCTGCGTAGTTTCGGCAAGCTCTGGCATAACGTATGAATTGAGATTTGAACACTCCATACACAGGAGCCGAAGGGATGTTGCCACAGATGAAAGGAAAGTTGACAATTCTGAACGAAATGTCATCACGTTTGTCGTAAAGTTTGGTCAATAGGTTTCCTTTATCATCGATTTCTATGTGTAGGTCAAGATATGAGGCTGACTTCACAGTGTTTGTAGTATCCTTTATCTCAAGTACTTTTGGGTAGATGCGATGTATCAAATCCCCGAAATTAGGATTGTTTAAAGATAATACGTCATCTATATAGTGGAAACTGAGATTGAAGGATCTAGCCAAACGATATTCTTTCTTTCTGATCAGATCAGCTATACGGACAGCCTCATAAGAGTGACGGAATAGGTCAGCAAGAAAAGGAGCATAATTTGTTCCCATTGGAATGCCGACTGTTTGTTGAAAAACACGTCCACCACACTGGACAAATATGTTGTCGATTAAAAATTCCAGCATTTTGTAAACATCTTCCTCTGTATACATTATTTTATAAAAGTTATCCGACATTCCTTATTTGTATTTCAAGATAGCATATGACGGGTAGTAAATAAATTATTGTTTAGTGCTTTTGAAAAAAAAATGTTGCATTCACACTATACCTTTTTGGGAGAAACTGATATAAAAACATGTACTTGCTCTAAATGTGCAGAATCAAGGTGTTGTTATCAACAAAAAGTACTTTGTCACTGCATATTTATCTTACCTTTCAGTCATTTCGGGTTAATAATTGTTTCTTTTTACTCTATGTCATTCTTAGCTAGATATTAAACATAAACTCATCTTGTTAACACAGTGCTAAACCTTATACCGGAATGATTATGAATTTCGCTTTCAATAAATTCTGGAATAGAATGGCATTATATAGATATCGAATTTTTTTTCAGGATTTTGGCGGAAGAAATCCTCAAATTATACTTTTTTGAGTTGAATTATGGTTTCATAAGGTTGAGTAACTGCTAGTATAAAACATTGTAAGTATCAGATTAATACACATTCAGTGAGCTCTTCTGTAATCAATTGAAATACGGTTTCTACTGTTTAAATGCATAGAAAGAGTAATCAACTGAACCAGGATTCCAGCGGAAATCAAACGAATGTTATCGATTACAATTAAAACTGTGAGCATTGACCAGGTGTACTGGTAGGGTGGGCATCCTCTGCTTTTCTAGAAACACCAACTTGGTTGCTCATAAAAAGTCAAGTCCGAGGTCGACGAAAAAAAAGAAAAAATAGACGTTCAACAAATAGGTTATTATGGTGCAGATAACACAGTAACTATCCACGAGTACCTGATGACGACCATGTACTTTGTTGTGATGACTTCAATCTGGAAGCATCAGTAACCATGTTTCCAAAAGTCTAACGGTAAGAATTATAGAGTGATACAAAAAGTCTGTGTAGGAACGGCAAGCTCTGACTTATGATTTGTGATTTGTGAACTTTATACGCAAATACTGAAGAAATGTTGCAAAGAAAGTTTGAAATTGAAAAGAAAGTTGACAATACGGAAAGAAAAGTCATCGCGTTTGTCGTATTCTTTGTCAATAGTTTCCTTTACCATCGATTTGTACGTGTAAGTCAAGATATAAGGCCGAATCAACAGTGTCGGTAGTATTTTTTATCTCAGGTTCTTATGGGAAGATGCGATGTATAAACTAGGACTGTTTAATGACAATAAATCACCTTTTTAACGGAAACAAGAGCATCTGATAAAACTATGTTATGTTCTTCGTCGGTCAACTATTATCTTTCCTTTTTGACTAGTTTGAGAAAATCTTTTGTCGTCCCTTTTATGGTCATTGGACTGTTGGAAATATTAGATACTAATAGCACGTCACATGTGACTGTTTGATGCACAGTGTGTAAGTTTGTTTACCATGTATATTGATGATTAATTGTGTGTGGTTATAGGTGGTCTGATCCCATCAAATATTTAGAGGGAACTTCTGATAAGTTATCAACTGCTAATCTCACTGTTAATCTCGAAGTTTGAAAATCAACAGTTGACTACTTAATGCATACTATAGGTCAAGGATTAATCAAGGGAACCAAGGTTATAGCGGTAATCAAAATAATGTAATGCAGGGACAAAGACCCGACATGGAAAACAGACATACACAACAAAGAACATAAAGTAACTAAAATCATACATACAAAGTAAAGTAACAAAAGCAAATGAGCAACTCGGACTCCACTAAAAACTGGGAGCATGGACCAGGTGCACCGGTAGGGTAAGCGTCCTCTGTTTTTCTAGAAACACCTGCCTACTTGCTCATAAAAAGCCAAGTCCGGGACAAACGAGGAAAGGAAAACTATGACCCGTTGAATAAATCAGTTTTCATGGTGCAGATGTCAAGAACATGTCTAACCCTTATTGCTAAAGTTGAAGCAATTGTTCAGTTCGTTACTCCAACGCAAATAATGAGGTATATGGTCATGTTTGATTTCTATAGAAATTTGTTTTCTAATTTTGCTACTGCCGTTGAACATTTAACACAACTTCTTAGTTTTAGTGAGAATCCCATCTTTCGGTCGAATGGCAAATGCCAGATAACTGTTGAAAATATGAAATCACTGTTGACTAGTTTTCCGGTCTTAATATCTCCAGATTAAGAAAATGTTTTCATACTTTTTGTAGACGCAAGCGACGTTTATGTTCGAGCTGTCCGGTGCAAGGAGAGGCCAGATCTTCTAAACCAACCAATTCCATATTTTAGGTAGAAATTAATATTGAAAAAGAATGTTTTACAATATTATAAGCTTTATAGCATTTTGATTTGTATTTAGGGGGTGTTAGAATGCTATATATGTTTATTACATTCAAGGTGAATATGTTTTAGCTACTATTATACTTGTTTGATTATTATTGCTAAATACAAAAATAGTAATATTGTAAATATATTATTTTAATAAATGATTTTTTCTAGACTTTATAACCAAACAAGTACTGTTTTTCGCGACTCTTTAATGATGCATTACAATGATGTAAATTGGTCCAGAACTTTCGTAGTATTTTTAGAACATTTTTGACTTTGTACTTAAATGCTGGATTTCTTACACTCAAATTAATTTAATCGACTCATCATTTTTTTTTTTTTTTTTTTTTTTTTTTTTTTTTGGGGGGGGAGTTATTTTATAAAAGTGCTTTAATTCTTTAAATACTAGACTTATATACATACATTTGTACCTTGAATTAAGTGTTGAATAGTACATTGGACTCGATGGATATTAACATTTTCAATGAAATTTTTAATCATGGAATTTGTAACGTTTTATTTAAATGATTGAAATCGTAATTTTTTGCTTGTTGACTGAACTTTTTGACATTTACTAAAAAACTAACTATGTGGTATTCCATTGATATAATCAGAAATCAATGGGTTAGAATTTAACATTTAACACCTTGCCTGTAAAAAACATCACATAAAAACAAACTTGCTGAAGTATTTGATGACATTTCATTTGTCATTCTAATCACAACATGTCTACACTATAATTTAAGGAATGAATAACTGGTCTCTGTAAATACAACCTTAATGTAATTACTGATGACAGATGACTGAACGCTCCCCAACAGACCATATTTTGATTAGATACTTGAAATTATTTTTTGCACATAGCAAAGCTCATCTGCACTATAAGTGTTACAATTTTGAATGAGACCCACCTTTGAAATTTTTAAACATGCATGTGTGCCAGATTTTGTTAAGATAGCTGCTTGCCTTAATGTTGATGTTGTTTTTATAAAACAGCAACATTATACTGGCTGTTCTTTATAGCTGGAAGTCGTGAGAATAGAGATTTAATATATGCTATAAAAATATATTATTGGGCCAAGTACCAGTGAATGAAGCTCCCTAAACCTAAAAGACCGTTTGCATTTTTAGGGTGTTTTGTGAGGTTAACTTTCTTTCAAAGTTTAACTCATATCCGTTCCCTATAAAAGACCACCACACTGATAGTATTGGTATTGCACATTTTGTCAGTGCATTCGATCTGCTAAAAAGCTATGTACAAGTGCCATTGACAAAGACAGCTTGTGAGATATCAGACGGCTTGTTTTAGTATAAAATCATGCAATTTAATATAACAAAACGCACCACTAACATTAATGATGTTTTGAAGGATCTTAATACATGTATCTTTGTATAAGGTAGTACAAGCATACGAACTGTGCTACGATCAATCGAACCATCCGTGTTACTTTTTATTAACTCAACATCAGGGACAAAACAGAGGTGATATTAAGCTTGTTTATATTTACATTTTCAATATATCATATCTGCCTTGATTTTGATTTTACTTTAACTATAAAAATAAATGTTTTGTTTCAATGTGAAAGTGGTTGTTAGACGAAACGGTTCAAATCATTGACATCAAACAATATTGTAAAACTTTTGAACAATATGCGATATTTCGTATACTTCTCACCAGATTACTAAATTACATTTCGCACACGGAAATTATACCATTTTTCATGAATCGTACAGTCAACCTTACATGTTAAGTTGACTCTTAAATGAATAAATTTTTAAATATAGGCAAAAATATATATTAACAATAATCAGTCCTGCCTTTCTTTATTTTATGACTGTTATGACTTTTTATTGTCTGATAATTTCAATCCTGCCTTTTATTTTAAATTTGATCGTAGCAACATCCTGCAATGAATATTAAATTGTAGTTTTCTTGAGTGTACAATACAAAGTTTTGTACAAGACCCTGCGTAACCCGCTTGTTGTTAACACACATAGTATTTGTTTTCACATTTTGAAACATCATTTGCATATACATGTCGTTATGCCTGTTTTGTTTAAATCTTCGGCCGACCAAGATTGCAAGTATACTTGCAAATTATGATGTCCTTGTTGAATTATAAAACTTACACTGCAATCGGCCCTCGTGTGCGTTTCAAGAGTCAATAACAATTAACCTTTTTACGAAATGATTTTTTCTGTAACTTGTGTACTAGACCAAATATTGAACTGATTTTCATGTCTAAGCAATAGATAAGAAGTTTTGATTAACAGTCTCAAGTAAAGCAAGCAATTGAATGAATGACAAATTTTGAACTCAAACGTATTGGTAGTAACGAGATAGTAAAATTCTACCTACAACTATGAATTACGACACACCAGTCAACTATTATTTAGGGTTGTAGTAAATCAAACACATACGTTCAGTGTTGAACTGAAATGCAAAGCTTAAATGTTGATTGACAGCCATTTCCTTCCAAAAATAAAAAATAACGAGGCTTGCAATGATATGAAATCACTCATCATTCATATCAAGGTCGAATTGTAAACTAGTAAAACACCTAGTACGTTACAAAAGAGGGTATCTGGTAATAAGCACTATGGGGAGTGAAGTTTATTTTGCCTTGCACTGTGATATTAATGTTACAAGTTTCAATTCAGACCAATATTAGATTAAACTTGTTCAGAATTCAAAAGAATTTCTACAAAAGAGCGTTTCATATAACTGAATAAAATGTATGTTATAGTCATCATTTTATTGATTTAGTTAATATTTATAATATTTTCATTGACCCCTTATGGGATAAGTAAAGAAACAAATACAATATAAAAAGAAACACTATATCATATTAAGCTATTGAAACATAGAAATGAAATAAAAAAATGATTAAATACGTATGCACTTAACCAATGTGGACCTCATTTTCACACTTCTAAAGACTGCTTCATTAAATCTACAACAATGGGTAATTCACCCATATCTTAATTTAGAATAAGAATAGGTTTATCAAAAGAGTCAAGTTGGCGAAAATCTGGGAATTTATCTGACGAAACTTTTTTTTTAATTTGCCCTTAACCCCTCATTTATTTTGCAATTGAAAACTCATTTAAAACTTTGCATATTTGTCAACTTCTCTTTTAACGGTGTATATTTTTATATCTACCATGTTCCAGTTCCAAGTTATGATCACTAACGCGGAACATTGTTAGCATCTTTATACTATTAAATGTTTACTTTTAAATAATCTGACATTGGAGTATTTTGTTAGCAACATACCTTTGTTCAAGAGGCATAATTGTATGAAGTCTAAAGTGGTGCCCGAATGATGGAATGGTGTACCCTAGGCATGCCACATGCTGGAGTCGTCAGGCAATAATACGGAAAACCTGGCCACAAACCATAGTGGTGCAACGTGTTTGAAAAAATGCCTTGTTCCTCGCATGTTAAAGAACCCTTCTATGGTATTCTATCGGAGTAGGAACTATTGCGCTCCGCCACAGGAGGATGAATTGCCCAACCCTACCCTCCTCTCCCTATTTCCAGAGGCTATCAAACTTTGCCGACTCTATCATCCTTGTGTCCCGTCCCATTCTTCATTTCATGTTCATCGCCTGGATATACCTAAAATGTCGCTGCTCAGTAGTTAGACTCCAACATTAAATCTATCAATCAATCAATCAATCTTAAGATAGCTATACTTCATGAAGTACCGTTTACCTATCATACATGCTCTTCACACTCGATTTGTACCGTGCTCTTACCATGAAAGTGCGCTTTTTACCCAAAACATCACAGCTGTTGTAAACCGTACAATTAACATGACCATAATAACGTGCATTCTTATGACATATGTTGAAAACCTTTTTCTTTACAATGAAATAAATATACCACATGAAAAAAAAAACAACATAATACCACTGAAAACAAACATGCTTTTTTGATCAGAGGCGGTTTGTATCCGCAACATTCAATGCTACTTGAAAAAAAATTGCCTATCCAAAACATACATTTTCATCATAACTGCTACAGATAGTACTTCTGAAATGTTCATAGTACTTTCCTGCCCAAGTAATATTCGTTCATCGCATCTTATTGGAAACCTACTATAAACATGGCCATTTCACGTGAAATAGCATTTCCTACCCAAAATTATAAATGGTAATTGATAATGACGGTATATGGCAACATTATGTGCAAATACGTTTTCCTACCAAATAAATGAATGCTCATCACATCTGATTGAATGTACTCTGAATTTGGCCAATCTACTTACGAACGTCGCTTTTCTACCTAAATTATACATGCTCACCATATTTGATACTTTAAATATGACCTTCCTACATCAGATCCGATTCAAACGCTACTCTTAAAATGGTCACTCTATTTGGAAAGCAATGCCATACCCTTAATGTGCATGATTATTGCATATGGTACTGTTAACATGGCCTTACGTTTAAAATAACAGTTTCATACGCATAATTATTCCTGCTCATGAAATTTTATTCGAATATTACTTTAAACATGTTAATTTCACTTAAACAAAAACTATCCGACCCAAAACATATATGCTCATCAAGTTTGATGCAGACTATACTCTTGATGTAGCGACACTAATTGACAAAGCAACTTTCTACCCCCTAATGTACATGCTTATCACATTTGTCGCGTATTGTACTCTTTACACGTCCTTATTATATAGCATGTTTACACAAACAATCACCTGATTCTAACCGTACTTTTAGCATGATCATACTACTTGAAGCAGCACTTTCCTACACAAAGCATCCTTGCTTATTACATCTGATTCAAAACCTACTCTTAACATGGCCAAACAACTTTAAATAGCACGTTCCTTGGTGAGATAAAGTTTTTGTACACATGATAATTGCATCAGATTAAAACTTTAATCTAAATATTTCAATAGCACTTTTAAACTCAAAACATGCATAATTATTAAATCTGACGTAAAGTGAACTATATTCCTGACATGATAACACTCTTTGAAACAGCGCTTTCTAACTCAGAATCATTCATGTTTATCAAACTGATTTGAACTCTTCTCTTATCATAGCTTTACCGTAAACTAGCACTTTTCAACCCAAAACATAAGGCTCATACCGTATTATTAACATAACAATAGCACGTTCCTACTCAAACATCCATCCTGATTTCATCTTATGTGGGCTGTACTTTAAATATGGCCATACTACTTGACAGAGCTCTTTCTTACCAAAATCATAATATCACATCACATCTGATGATGACCGATCGCTCAACACATCCATACTACTGAAAACTCATTTCTTTCCATATCATCACATCATATTCTAATCGCATTCTTAGCATAGTCATTCTCCTTCAAATATTAATTTAATCCAATTCAACATGTTTATTATATACTCTATACATAGCTATACTACTTGTAGTAGTACTTCCCTACCCAAATTATTCATGCTCGTAAAATCTAATTCGAACATCCACTTAACACGACCTAACAATTCAAAAAAGAAAGTTATAACCCTGTTTAAAGCTGTTTATTCGATCCGATCTGATTCAACATGACCATATCACTTGAAATAAACTCTTATTGATAACATTGTCATACTATGTGAAATAGCACTTTCCCACCGAAAACATCACATCTGATGTGGACAGTACACACCATATGGCCAAATCACTTGAGATAGCACTTAACTACCAAACACATATGTGATTCTCGCATCAGTTGCCGACTTCTCTCTCAATATAGCCAAAGAACTAGGAATGGCACTTTCCTACCCCAAAATATTCATAGTCATTACATTTTCTCCGACTTCTACTGCTGACATGGACATGTAGCTAAAAATAGTACTTTCCTACTAAATTCATACATATTCATACATGTTCTTATATCTGATTTGTATCGTCCTCTTGATATAGCGAACCATACCTAATGTACTCTAAACCTTGAGTGGCAACGTAAGAACGGGTTTTCATACAAAAAGTGTACTTGTTGATTCCATCTTTTTCGTATGTGCTCAACATATATCGGTACTATTTGAACTAGCGCTTTCCTACCCAAAACATTTACACTCACCACATCAAATTTGTACCGTATTTTTAGCATAGCCATAATACCTATCATAGCATTTTCCTACTCAAAATATACATGTTCATCTTATTTGACGCGGACTGTACTATAACTATTGCCATACTACTGCAAAGTGCAATTCCTAACCAACATCATACATATCCATCATATGTTATTCAAACCCTACTATTAATGTAGCCATACCACTTGTAAAAGCACTTTCCTACCAAAATCAAACATGCCCATTACATCTGATTGTACTGTACACTTAACATGACCATACTACTTGAAATGGCACGTACGAAGTCATCACATATAATACGGAGTGATGGCATAAATTGGCTTACTACTGAGACTAGTAATTTCTACTAAAAAGAAACTATCTGATGTGAATTGAACTCTTCATATGGACATACTACTTGCAGTATCACTTTCCAAATCAAACATATACCCTCTTCACATCTGAAATAGACTGTACTCTGAACATAGCCATACTACTTGAAACAGCATTTTCATCACAAAATTGTACATGCCCATCACAAAAGACGCCAGCAGCACTCCTGATACATAGAGCCAAACTTCTTCAAACAGCACTTTCCAACATAAATATATATGTTCATTATATTTGATACATTTGTACCTAAATCATACATGCTCATCATATCTATTTCGAACCCTATTGATAACATTGTCATACTATGTGAAATAGCACTTTCCCACCGAAAACATCACATCTGATGTGGACAGTACACATCATATGGCCAAATCACTTGAGATAGCACTTAACTACCAAACACATATGTGATTCTCGCATCAGTTGCCGACTTCTCTCTCAATATAGCCAACGAACTAGGAATAGCACTTTCCTACCCCAAAATATTCATAGTCATTACATTTTCTCCGACTCCTACTGCTGACATGGACATGTAGCTAAAAATAGTACTTTCCTACTAAATTCATACATATTCATACATGTTCTTATATCTGATTTGTATCGTCCTCTTGATATAGCGAACCATACCTTATGTACTCTAAACCTTGAGTGGCAACGTAAGAACGGGTTTTCATACAAAAAATGTACTTGTTGATTCCATCTTTTTCGTATGTGCTCAAAATATATCGGTTTTATTTGAACTAGCGCTTTCCTACCCAAAACATGTACACCCACCACATCAAATTTGTACCGTATTTTTAGCATAGCCATAATACCTATCATAGCATTTTCCTACTCAAAATATACATGTTCATCTTATTTGACGCGGACTATACTATAACTATTGCCATACTACTTCAAAGTGCAATTCCTAACCAAAATCATACATATCCATCATATGTTATTCAAACCCTACTATTAATATAGCCATACCACTTGAAAAAGCACTTTCCTACCAAAATCAAACATGCCCATTACATCTGATTGTACTGTACACTTAACATGACCATACTACTTGAAATGGCAAGTACGAAGTCATCACATATAATACGGAGTGATGGCATAAATTGGCTTACTATTGAGACTAGTAGTTTCTACTAAAAAGAAACAATCTGATGTGAATTGAACTCTTCATATGGACATACTACTTGCAGTATCACTTTCCAAATCAAACATATACCCTCTTCACATCTGAAATAGACTGTACTCTGAACATAGCCATACTACTTGAAACAGCATTTTCATCACAAAATTGTACATGCCCATCACAAAAGACGCCAGCAGCACTCCTAATATATATAGCCAAACTTCTTCAAACAGCACTTTCCAACATAAATATATATGCTCATTATATTTGATACATTTGTACCTAAATCATACATGCTCATCATATCTATTTCGAACCCTATTGATAACATTGTCATACTATGTGAAATAGCACTTTCCCACCGAAAAAATCACATCTGATGTGGACAGTACACATCATATGGCCAAATCACTTGAGATAGCACTTAACTACCAAACACATATGTGATTCTCGCATCAGTTGCCGACTTCTCTCTCAATATAGCCAAAGAACTTGAAATAGCCCTTTCCTACCCCAAAATATTCATAGTCATTACATTTTCTCTGACTTCTACTGCTGACATGGGCAGGTAGCTAAAATAGTACTTTCCTACTAAATTCATACATGTTTATACATGTTCTTATATCTGATTTGTATCGTCCTCTTGATATAGCGAACCATACCTTATGTACTCTAAACCTTGAGTGGCAACGTAAGAACGGGTTTTCATACAAAAAGTGTACTTGTTGATTCCATCTTTTTCGTATGTGCTCAAAATATATCGGTACTATTTGAACTAGCGCTTTCCTACCCAAAACATTTACACTCACCACATCAAATTTGTACCGTATTTTTAGCATAGCCATAATACCTATCATAGCATTTTCCTACTTAAAATATACATGTTCATCTTATTTGACGCGGACTGTACTATAACTATTGCCATACTACTTCAAAGTGCAATTCCTAACCAAAATCATACATATCCATCATATGTTATTCAAACCCTACTATTAATATAGCCATACCACTTGAAAAAGCACTTTCCTACCAAAATCAAACATGCCCATTACATCTGATTGTACTGTACACTTAACATGACCATACTACTTGAAATGGCAAGTACGAAGTCATCACATATAATACGGAATGTTGGCATAATTTGGCTTACTACTGAGACTAGTAATTTCTTCTGAAAAGAAACCATCTGATGTGAATTGTACTCTTCATATGGCCGTACTATTTGCAGTATCACTTTCCAAATCAAACATATACCCTCTTCACATCTGAAATAGACTGTACTCTGAACATAGCGATACTACTTGAAACAGCCTTTTCATCACAAAATTGTACATGCCCATCACAAAAGACGCCAGCAGCACTCCTATTATATATGGCCAAACTTCTTCAAACAGCACTTTCCAACATAAATATATATGCCCATTATATTTGATACATTTGTACCTAAATCATACATGCTCATCACATCTATTTCGAACACTATTGATAACATTGTCATACTATGTGAAATAGCACTTTCCCACCGAAAACTTCACATCTAATGTGTACAGTTTCCTTTACCTAGCTGGGGAGGGGACATTTTGTATACTGGTACATCCATAGATAGTATTCATGACATAATATTTTACAGTGAACAATATTTAATTCTTTTTTTTTCTCTAGGGCGTTTTGCTCTCTCTGAGGTGTGTTGACTACTCAAATATTGTGTTATTGTATTAATTTGAAATGTACATTATGCTTATGTACTTAATCTTTTTCAATGTAGAAAACTGGGATAGGGAATGGTGTGATGTGTAATAAAAATGTTGAGGTATAGAACTTTGCAAGAGATCTTAAATGGATAAAATTGTGGCCTTTCAATCTATCAATTCAAACATTAATTGATACTCATCTCACTTTGTTTTAAACTTATAAAAAGAGATTTGATATAAACATCCATATGTTACCAAAAAGATAAAAATGGACCAACAGTGTTGCTTCTTATTGACTTTAAGATCACATTATGATTTACTTTAATGATAATAGCTGTAAGGCTAATCATATTTGCAAAATTAAGAGCGTCCTGATTATATTGCTAGCTGCCTTGAGAACGTCGAACGATTTCTGTTAAAGCGCTTTTAAGTGGCTTTTTGACCAATTAAATTTTATTTGTTAAATCATTTTATACAGTACCTTATGATGGACAATTAATTTTGATTCACCTTTACCTAGAATGATAGGAAAGTTTTGATATAATCATAATAAAAGCAAGGAAATATCCGATATTTACGAGTGCATTTATGCACTCTTGATTTGTTGATTGTTCACAATAATAATTCTAAATGTTGGAAATAGACTATAAATATGGGCTGGATTATTTTGGTTTTGCAACTGGCACACCTCGTGAGCTGACGAGACTTTATTGATGTTATTTTTATAAACTATAATGTAGAAAATGGATTTAGAATGTTATGAATCTGAATTAGATAACCCTGTATGCACCAACTTTAAATCCTTTGAATTTCAAACGGTTCAGTACAATGTCAACGAAATATCGCATATGTCGGAAGAAAAGTGTTGACAACTTTGTTTGCCACAGAGGGGAGGTATCGTCCAAAAGAAAACTATTTTCAAATTATTCAAACAGACATTAAACCGTACGTACGTAATTGACAATCGAATGGATGATTGAATTATGTGAAGAAGAAGAATCAACGGATAATGTAGCACTTCTAGCAGTGAATTATATTGATAGGTACATGTCATTGATAGATATTGATCGGACACAACTGCAACTTTTGGGGGCTGTTGGATTACTTGTTGCATCAAAACTAGGGAAAACAGATCCAATAAAGCCACAAAAACTTATTTCATGTGCAGGAAATTATTTCACCCTGAAAGACATGTATGCAATGGAATCATCAGTTTTGAGAACACTGAACTGGGGATTGTTTTCCGTTACACCTACTGATTTTCTGATCATTTTTTGAATTTAATGACAATTGCAGTTAATTTGCGAGACAAGACATGCTCAAAAATTCATTTACGTATGCAATTTACTGAAATGGGATTTATTATGCACAAACCATCAGTGATAGCCGCAGCAAGTGTTGCAGAAGCAATTAATGGGCTTAAGAAAAAATTCTATTCCGTTGACGAATTGTTGTAGACTTTACGTGACGTAGGGAGTATAGATGGTGATTGCTTGTAATTATGCCAGGAGCAAATTAAACGTATATTATCAATTAATTTACAAGAATAACATTCGACTTGCCATCAAAATTCTATGAAAAGCTCTAATTTCCTGAGCTACACTTCGAAATCGATGGTAAAGGAAAATTATTGACCAAACTTTACCACAAATGTGATTACTTTTCATTCAGAATTGTCAACTTTCCTTTCATCTGTGGCAACATCCCTTCGGCTCCTGCGTATGGAGTGTTCATATCACAACTCATACGCTATGCCAGAGCTTGCCGAAACTACGCAGACTTTTTGTATCGCGCTAAAAGTCTGACAAATAGGCTTCTGGAACAGGGCTATATTGCTACAAGATTGAAGTCATCACTACAGAAGTTTTATGGTCGTCATCATGAACTCGTGGATTGTTATGATGTATCCATCAGCACCATGAAAACTGATTTATTCAACGGGTCATGGTTTGCCTTTCCTCGTTTGTCTACCCCGGACTTGACTTTTTATGAGCAACTCGGTGGGTGTTTCTAGAAAAGCAGGGGCCGCTTACCCTATCGGTGCACCTGGTCCATGCTCCCATGTCTCCTATTCGTCGGAATATCCCAAAACTTGAGTTTATCACATTAATTCTCTAAAACCTTCGTTTAGGAGAAAAAAATCTGCACATCCGGTCCTTAGACGTTGCCAATATCGCGTTTACATGGTTGATTGTATGGCAAAAATAATGACCGGTAAAAATATTTAGTTTGTATTTTTTTTCTCCAAAATGCATGTCTCCCTCCTAACAAGTTGAGGAGTAATTGTAGGTATTAGGCATTTCAATAAAAGAAGAGGCGTCATTAATATATAATTAATGTACAGAAAAGAAGACATTTGAAATATTTAGTGTATCTCAATTTAACCATTTAATTGATGATACAAACTTGAATGAAAATAATGTGCGTCAGTTAAAACAAAATCTCCTATATAATTGAGTTAGTCGAAGTTTGGGTTTTCAAATACTTGATACATAAAGTAGAAAATACATAATTCTAAATATTTGCTTTCAATCGTGTGACTCGAATATCCACGTTAATTGATAAAAACAAATCTATTCATGGATAGAATACACAAGGATGTGGTTCATATTTTGTAAAATATCCTTAGATCTTTTTTAACAAGCGTACAAACAAGACGGGGTTTAGATTGTTAAGCGCCTTTTATCTATCTGACCCATGTAAATAAATATGCCATACTACGACTATGAAGAACAAAACTATTTCAGAGTTGTAGGCGTAACTATTTAATTCTATAATGAAGTGACATGTCACCACATGGATAAAATCTCATAGACATGAAAGATTGCGGTCTGCATTATATCACGCCTTGTGAATAGAGGTGAAATGTTTTTAAACAAATGTTTGTTCACAATTATTGAATGACGTCGTCTTGTCATTAATTGCATCGCAAATCCAATGAGATAAAATTTGTTTTTGCTGTCTTACTACATTAGTTATATCGATAAAATGCCATCTATATCTAGCGAAAAATGTCATATTTCAAAGTGACTTTTTAAGATGAACATTTACGCATTTCAGACTGAAATATGTCATAACTGTATGGTCGTCAAAAATAGATTCACAATAGAAAGAATAAATTGTTTCGTACGAGTATGTAAAATCGAAGGATGTATGAGTTACAAATCACCTTATTTTCGATCGAAAAAAAAAAAAAAACTGTCAATAAGGGTTGATAATAATTGATTAAAACTTAATATATGAATAATATTTCAGTCAAATTATTATTGCCATTACATGAGTTCGGACATTTAATTAAATGAATTACATATATTTTGCAATTGTAATTAATCGAATTACAATTTAAATTTAACGTCATGAATGCCAAGTATAAGTAAAAAAAAATCTCCTGTACATTGAACCAAACATAAAGACCTTTTAACAATGTACATCTCACAAAAAAAAATGATTGATTACTTGTACAATTAAAGCACTATCTGTGTATTACAATTCTAACATCGTTGCTGAATTAATTAATCAATTAAATCACTATTGAATGTTATCATTTTTCGAAACGGTCACTGAGGTGCTTTATTCAGCCTAAATTTATATTTTGGTCTTATTTTGAAAATCATTTGTAAATAGAAACACTTACTCAGCACGAAAATCACTGTCTGTTTTTTTTTTTAAATCAAATTTCATATAAGTAAATTTTTGAAAGAGAATTTAGGAAAACGAAATCAGATCAAAATTTTCAAAAAGTTCATCTTGGGGGCCGATGCCTAAATGACCCATTTTAGGTTAGAATTTGATTTTGAAAAATATAAATGTTTTCAACAAAAATCCCTGTCTTGTGTTGTTGAATACAAATTATGAAATTTATATTATATATTTGTCTTCCATAAACAGAATTCTTTTTGTTTGCAGAGTCGAGGAAAATGACACTGTCTATTTGGAACATTTGTTGAAAAAAAAAGAATTGAAAATGAAGAAACTGAAGCAACTGGGATAGCTATCTACTTCATTTTATGCTAAAAAAACAGGTAAATTGAAGTACAATGTTGAATAGATAGGACAAATGGCTAATAGAAACTTATATTTATATCCTAAAAAAAAGAAGAATACTTATTGTTTTATATAAAGGCCTGATTTAAAATATACTGTAAAATTATGTTTCTAGCACATTTCTAGGAAAGGTTTCCCTAAAGTCCTGAGCGAAATCTAGAGAATATTTGCATAATGGCGTTGCTTTCTAATATTCACTAAAACATAAGTTCTTGTATACCCTAATAGGGCTGCTTTTTTCTATATAGCATTTCTTCTTATCAAACAATCAATAATGTACTTTAGCATCGTCAGATCATAATTCGAATTTCACATTACATACAAATGTCAGTTAATGTAAACAGGGATATTATAAATGTCTCTACGAAGCGTGATATCTTTTTCACGACACATTCTAAATTACATGTCCTGACAATTATGTATTCACAAAACTCAGATTCGTCAAAATGAATATCAATCCATTTTTTTTCTGGTACAATTTAAAACCATTAAAATACATACACGCAATTTTAAATATTCTGATTTTGTCCCCAATGCACAGGTTTGAGAGATATGGATTTCATATATATATATGTGTATATCGTCAAAGATCAATTGTGAATAAGTGTGACACTGTTTGTTTCATATTTTATTTTATGTTAGGATGCACGATGATCATAGGATTTGTTTGTGTGCCGTCCTCTCAATGACTGGAAAATGTCCTTCCCGATCTTTAATATAATGGATTAAACGACAAAGATAGTTGTATCGTATAGACAGATAATGATAGAAATTCTCCATTTACATTATTCCACAAGACAGCAGAAAGATGGCACACATTGCACCAGTTGTGAACAACACACGGATTTTGCCTAGGTATAAACGAAAGTTTTCTGTTCAATGATCATATTGGTTATTTGAGATATACATTTGGTTTTGTTTGTTACCAATTTAATTCTGATCACAAAGAATACTTCAGTTTTGGAAAAAAACAATAATGAACTCTGCAGATTAAAGTATTCAGAAGACATTTTTTTCTAATCAACAAAGTAAAAAGATTTTTTTTCATAATGTTGTAAAGAAATCATTGAACATTTTGAACATAATGTAAGTTACCTCTTACCTAGATAGCTGGGAAGGGAAATGCTTCGATATGATTATAATATTGACATTGAAATGTTCAACATCCTAATCTTAATAGCGGGATGCATTTATTAATTAATACCTAATTGTGGGTTCAAAATAGTTTTTTTATAAGTCATCAAGAAGGCTTTGTTTGTTAACTTACTTCATATTGTTTTATTAGAGACATTACTGTTCAATGATATTGAAGTTTGCTTTAAATAATAAGGGTTAGTTTGTTTATTGAACAAAGGTTAAAGTGTATACCTTTTTTCACTAAACCTACATAGCCATTTTTTAATTAAGGTATGCATTGGTTTTAAGTATAACTTCTTTTCTGACGGTGGAATCATAGCTAAAATATAGTCAAGCACTGACTCTTCCGACATGAAATAGCATGAAATGCCTACTATAGCAAAAAAATCGTCTAATTTGCGACACACATTATTCTTAATACAATCGAACATATATTGGAATGAAGGAAGGCTCAAATTATTGGCATATACAGTATTTTCCTCCCGTCGAAACAGCATTTTAATAAACTTAGATTTGGACCACAATTCTTCAAATATCTTGCAGGTGGATGATAATTCAATTTAACTGTCTTCAGAGAGGTGTTTTACTCCATTGATGAAGTGCTGTATTCTCTAGTCCAAAATCAATATATTCGTTGATGCCGAAATCCTGTACACCTTGTACATGTACAAAATGGCTGAGAGTAAGCTACATACCAGTTCTGAAATCTTGCAGTCCGAATATAAGCGTTTTCCATTTATGATAGCTTTTATCAATTTTTTCAATAATTAAAAATTCTGGAATCTTACATTTAATGTTTAATCGAACTTATTGAACATTTTGGACATATTGTAATTTTATAAGTTATCTCCTACATAGAAAGCTGGGAAGAGAAATAATTCGGTAGAAGCATATTATAGACATTAATATGTCCAAAATCATCGTCATAGCTGCGAGATGCATTTATGTAATTCAACCTCGTTGTGGTATCATAAAATCTATTTTTTTTTGTCTTAATTGTACATTCAGCCACATCGATTTGTTATTTCAAATGTTGATAGAGTACAGAAAATTCTTCCCATTTTATTGTATATGAATGAATGGAGAATATGGATGGGGAGTGGATATTGTGCATATTGAATGGAAAAGAAGGAATACTTAAAAAAAATGTATACCTTAATTATAAATGGCTATGTAGATTTAGCGAAAAAAAGTATAAAGAATGTAGAATACCAGCGTTTTATATTGACAAATTTGATAGAAGCTATTATAATTAGAACATTTTTTTTTAAAATAATAATAATCGAGCTACAGGATTTCACAATAGGTATGTAGCTTACCGTCAGCCATTTTGTAAATGTACAAAGTGTACAGAATTTCAGTAATTGTATGCGTACATTGGAAATCTATCGATTTGTGATTTCAAATATTGAAAAAATACAGAAAATTTCCCATTTAATGGCATATGGATGAATGGAGAATGCGGATTGGGGATGGGTATTTATATAGGGGGGGGGGGTGGAGAATTTGAATGGAAAGGAAGAGAAATTGAACGGGAAAGTATTCATTAATATGAAATTACAAATGATAATTTAAATGTTGAAAAATAAAATAACTGATAAGAAATATGCAATTGGGATTTCATGAGGGTGGGGGGTTTCTATGGGGGCGGGGGGTTTCTATGGGGGCGGGGTGGGTTTAAGGACAATTGGGAATGGGAAGATTGTAAATGGTGTAAATGACAAGTTTATACCATTCAAGAGCTGGATGGTCTTTGTTTGCTTAATGGCTCTTTTTTAGATTGAGTTAATATATCAATAACTACAAATATATTTCAAAGAGACGGGTAGGAGTATTTTGTTTTATTTTATTGCAAAGTTTGCAATCTGTGTTTTTAATACATTAATCTCAAACTAACATCAACTTTATCAAAGCAAATACAGAACGATAACTCTTCATGTACCTTATCTCAAAATGGAAATAAAAATCTTAGGTTGGCTGTGTAATCTGTAACTGATTCTTAATAGACCAGTTCCAATTTCAACACAAATCTAGCCAGCTTAGTGAGTGATTTATAGAGCTCTCTTGGTAGAAATCTGTTTTACATTATACCAATTTGTCCTACTTAACTAATAATTGGAGTATCATATACTTTTACTTAAAAAAAAACAAAAAGACTTTTAATTTTAAACTTGTTATAAAAACAAAAGTAAAGTGATTGCACTTAAAATTGAAATTGGCTAGGCAAATAAGTCTTGCTATAATAAACTATTAATATGTCTTGCATAGTTTACCAAGGTAACAAATCGAAACAGTACTGAGTAATAACAGCTGGCTGTTTAAATGAAGCCCATCTGCACAAAACTTCTCCTGTTGTGCCTCCTTTGTCTTAAAGCTTGAAAAGTGCCAAAATGCTCCATTTACTTGATAATTTGAAAACTTTTAAAATATAAGTTTATCGCTTGTCTACAACAATTAAATTGCAGAAAGAGTATTTGTACTTCTGAAAAGCTGGACCCTGTTTAATACTTGGAATATTGCCATATGGTTAACCTAATGCGTTAATAAGAAATTACTATCAGTAATCCCTTTTACAAGGTCATGAACCTACAGCTTACATAGAACATTAGAGCTAATCTGAGAAAAAAAATCTATTTGTTTTGTTTTCCTTAAGGATATTCACTGCTGTGTTTAAAGATTATAAGGATTTTAGAGGGTTGTAAAATCTGTTAAGATCTTTTTATGCTAGAATGTAGAAAACAAATGATGGGTCAGTGTGCTTCTTTTTGAAACATAAGCCTTGGAAAATGTCACATGATTTTCCATAGGTTTTGTCTTAAAAGGCTTTATACGCAGAAGAAATAACAAGAATTTCATAAAAAAAATGTCGAAATATTATGTTAAGATGTGTTTAATCAAATTATGAAAATAGAAGTGGGGATCACTAAGTAAAAAATATCAATGCAATGAAATGGGTAGAGGAGTACAACAATCTGACATAAAAATGACTGGACATGAGCAGTGAACATCTTTATAATGCTATGTCATGTCATATGATGTGTTAATTCATAATTTATTATATTGTTTTCTTAGTATTATGATTCAATGTAGGTACTTATCTCCAAGTGCAATTGATTTTTATACACCGTATATTAATAAAAACAAATATTATTGAAGAATCCTTTATTGCTCTAACTTGCTTGTAACTTGTATTTTTTTTTACTCTTTAAGTTATACAACTTAACTTATAAAGAGTAATCAAGGGAACCAAGGTTATAGCGGTAATCAAAAGAACGTAATCCAGGGACAAAGACCAGACATGGAAAACAGACATACACAACAAAGAATATAAAGTAACTAAAATCATATATACAAAGTAACAAAAGTAAATGAGCAACTCGGAAGAAAATGATTATATTCTGTACCATAAAGACTTATAGTTCATACGTATTTTGTTATGGTCTTCTAACTTGTTATATTTAATATATTCTATTTTGTCAGGTTACTTATGTAAGAATATTTTGAGTGATTATCAACATTTGACTCTTGTAGTTCAATCCATCATATTTTTTAAGTTAGTAAGATTTATGTCATTAGATCTGGATGTTGGAAATATTGATAAATGGTATACATATTAGTTTTACTGGCTTTCATATACAACTTGGCACTCCTTACTGTGTTAAAATATCATATTATACCAAAGTGATTGAGATGAACATCATCAAAACATTAAAATCTGTTGATTGTCATAAACACGTTTGATACCTTGAGATCTGTATATTCTTGTTTTTCCTTTTGTATTTATCTGTATGTACATGTACTTAATTTACTCAAAATGAACATGCATTGAAAGCTAAATGAATCTGCTATAATACGACATAAATTTTATTGTTACATTTATTCATTAATATATATTTATATGAAATCAAAATTGTTAACAAAAATTGCTTCCTTCTGTTTATGTTGACTTGCAAACGAAAAACTTGAATATCGTTTGATTTGGATTTCAACTTTTGTAAAGACTGCTGACATAATTGAATTGTACTATGCAGGAGACTTTCAGAAATGTTATTCTATACATGCAATGTCATGTTGACGTGTGCATTGACTATAGGTGTTGTCCCACTTGATATATTCAGCGGCACTACCGCGATCTCACCCGACGATGTATTGCCTGGTCAAAGGCCATGTGAGCTATTGCCATCAATTGGCGTCCGTCGCCGTCGTCCGTCGTCGTGGTCGTTAACAATTTTTTTAAAAAATCTTCTCCTTTCTCAGAAACTACTTAGCGGAATTATATGAAACTGCACAGATGTTCCTTTGGGCATCTTTCACAAAAGTTGTGTTTAGATTGTTGATCCGTCAAACAACATGGCCGCCGGTAATGAAAATAGAACAAAGGGGTTAGACTATATATTGCATATATATTTTCATTTTAATCTGTCAAGCCATTTAGGAGTTATTGCACTTTTTTCGACGTTTTTTCTTTCATTTTTTTTAATGTTATTTCTTTAAAAAAAATTTCTCCTCTTACCCTACTTGATCGATTGGAATCAAACTTAGTATTGATGTTCCTTGGGGTATCTTGCACAAAAGTTCTGTTTAGATTTTTGATCCGTCAAAAAACTTTGTCACCGTTACTAAAAATAGAACAGGGGTCAAGCTGTAGTTTTTCAATATATCTCAAAACCCATTAGCCAAATTATAACCGGGTAAAACTGTTCAGCATGATGAGATCTACCTGTGGTCCTTTCGTTATTTTCATCTGTTAAGCCTTGTATTGATCTTTATGATCAGTTCCATCAAAGTCATCGTAGGCCAAAATTATTAGTAAACCTCGTGATAAATGTATTGCCATTGAAAGACAAAATTTAACCAGGAGAGAGATTCAAGCTCCTGGGAGCCTCTTGTTATGTTTGTCATAGAGCTTGAGGTCGACACATTGACATAAACTTCTTTTCTAGTGTTAGAAACATCAGTAGCTGTGGAATGAACGCCATGTTGATTAGTCTGTGACACAACATTAATGTCCATTGCCTGGTTAGCGTACGATGGCACTGTAGCACCACAATCCGAAAATCCATCTGACTGACTTAATTATAAAATACAAATAGAGGCGAACATGCTTAGGATTCTTTAAGGGGGTTTATCTTAAATCCACTATAAGTAAAACTGCTTGATAGTAAAACTTGATATTGCTTTATCAGATAATATGCTCAATAATTGTAAACTACAATTTCTAATATAATTGAAGATTTATAAATGCACGAAGCCGGACTTGTCGCCAAGTTCTGAGAAAGTTTGTGTTCTGTGATTCAGAATCATCTTTTTTTTCAAACCACAAAAAAGATGAAAGGAACAGTTTTTAATTCAATGCAATTGATGTATGTTCTTTTGTGAATTTTGTATTATTTTTTGTTTCTGTTTATGAATGTGCACAAAGCCAGACTTGTCACCAGGTTCTGAGAGATTTTGTACTTGATTTAGGACCATCTTTCTTCAAACCACAAACAAGATGAAATGAACAGTTAATAATTGAATACAATTGATATATGTCCCTTTATGAAATTTATGTTTGTGAATGTGCATGAAGCCTATCTTGTCTCCAAGTTCTGAGAAAGTTTATATCCAGAATTTTTTTGCCCTGGGTTGCGATTTCTAATAAAAGTATTTAAGAGAAACCAGTGGAGTAATTTACATGTTAGTTGTTTTATATACATGTATTATATTTGATTTATAAAAGAAAAAGTTTCTTTGATGGAATATTGGTTGATATGTATTTTCTTTTGAACATTTTGGATTGCTTTACAAAGAAATAAGTGTTGAAAGATGTTTTGAAATAATAAAAAAGGATATTTGGACTAAACAGAAATTTAATCGTTGTAGTCTTTGATTTACTGCTCAAAGTATATGATATTGGAAAAGTCATGAACTCCAAGAACTCTATATGTAATTATTGTAATATTGTTAATGATTGTGGATAAATGAATTTAATACGTTATTCAGTTTATGATGCAATAAATTGTATTTGATTTTATATTAGTATTGATAACATTACTAAAAGTATTTTTATATACAAAATATACATTCTGCCTACCTATTCTGATGCCATGATTATTATATGAACAGTTTTTTTTTTCTTCAGAAATTCTGAAATTAATGCATTTGTATACATTATTTCAATCACAATGTGTAAAAAAATGTAGAATTGTAATGTAAAATTAGCTGTGATGTAACTTTTTAGCCCGTGTACTACCATCACATACATTATAGTAACTGCTGTGCTTTACAGAACTTGCATTTTTCATTTATTTATTTATTTTTGTAATACATGAACTATTATGTGGTGAATATAATGTAAAGAATATTATAGTACTGTTAAAATTGGGATGTTCATTTATGATTGTTATTGTAAGCAGTACAGTTCAAGTGGAACATGTCATCTTAAGTCCATTCAAGTCTTTTGTAACTGTACATTTCTCCAATCATCTAATGAACACTGTGAAACTTGAGACCTGCTTTACCTAGACGCCATTGTTTCACCGCAATTAAGTTCTGAAACAGCAAAT
Source organism: Perna viridis (assembly GCA_037379345.1). Lineage (NCBI taxonomy): Eukaryota > Metazoa > Mollusca > Bivalvia > Mytilida > Mytilidae > Perna > Perna viridis. The sequence goes on from CM074513.1 coordinate 8,079,987, forward strand.
TTCTCTTATTGTCGAAGAAACTATTATGCAACAAGTAATTAGTCAAACGACGAGTAAATTGTCATGCTTTCAAGATGGAGTAATTCATATTTTAAACTAAAACAAGTTTTCCGTGAAAAAACTAAGTTCATTTTGGTTGTAGCGCTACTGCAACATTTTTTATGAAGTATTGTTACTGATGAAAATAAGAGTTTCATTACTTCTATCAACTTACTAGATATATGGAATTATACTGGTTTTATATTTGATTTGTTATCATAAACTCAGATGTTTTAATGATTTTGAATATTTACATTTTTTTTTTCAAAAATCCACAAAGATCATTTAGCTAATGATCCTACTTGCCATCTCCCTTTCATATAGAGAATAATATTCTAGTCTTATCATCTTCATATGTTTTACCAACTTTCCCATTATTTGACAGTTGACTCTTACAAGATGAATGAAAATATTCAAATTGTTTTGTCTTTAAATAAATCTGTGATCAGTTTTGTTCTTTCCAACTGATGAATCGCAGCCTCTCTTTTCTTCGTCTTCTGTTTTACAGAAGTGTACATCTGCACAATAAAAAAGACGCGATCCTAATGTATATGTACTATTTTTTTTACAGTAAGACCAAATGACACTTTTATTTTGTGATATGTTATTTTTAGTCAAAGGGCTTTTCAGTAGCATCCAAATTACCATGTATTCTTAAATCTCATTCAGTGTCATAAAATACTGCACTTCATTTTGAAGGACTCAGTGTCAAGCTCCTGAAATTGGAAATAGGAAAATATAAATTGTTGGAAATGTTAACATCTGAAAATATCTTCCTGTATTTGCATTTATAAATAATAATCACTAGAATTATTGACACCCTGTCATTTTTAACAGATCTGTTGTACATGTACGATAACAATTGCAAATGAAGTTATAAGACTCCAGTTACTGTCACTTATACATGTGGCTCCAACCCAGTAATGTTTCATACTGATATTTGTTAAAACTCCACGTGGAACTGGGTAACTGTAGAATAATATTAACTGATAAGGGGTACCAAAGTCTTCCTTTAGTACTGGTAAAGTGTCCATAGTAATCGTTGTTAAAATAACCAAACGATCTGTATCATTCTTAGTTCAAGTATATCAGGATATCTTAAAAGCTAAATATAGACTTTTATATACAAAATAAATGAGTTACACAATTGTTCAATTTAAATTGTAGTATTATAATGATAATGTTTTATGTCTTAAACTCATATATATTTTGTTCCGTACGATTTCTGACGAAGCCTGACTTGTCTCGAAGTTCTAAGGATAGATCGACTATATTGTAAATCTTTTCTGCAGTCATGTTTAATAGCAGGTCTTATTTCCATAAGCAAATGTTAACTAGTCATGAAAGCATGTGAACATTTTCCTTATGTTGAGTTTATATGGAAATGTTATTTGAAAACCACTTCGGGAATGTAATAAGAGATTACATGTACATGTATTGAAGTATATGCTACTACATGTAATATGGTTTTTGATTTTGTTAACTGTTCACAATGTACTTTCGCCTTCTTCATAATATTCGCACTTCAGTTGATATGTGTATTTTGTTCTTAGAATAAAAAAAAATTGATCACTCTGATTTATTTAAGCTTATCCTGCTTACGTCGCCTTTATATGAAAATCCACTTAAAGCCCATGTTGTGGTAGTTTACGTGTTATGTATCAGAGATATCAATCGATAGGGGACGAAGTCCGTGTACGGTATATACCACAAATCTAAAATATAACATAAGAAGTACTGAAAGCCTGATTTCAGTCTTACAGGGAGTAATATCCGGTGTAATTTTCCACAATTTATGGATTAAATATTGGCCAAATGACCAAATAGTTCTGAAAGAGAAAAACAAACTGAATGTAGAGTAAGGTAGTTTCATATCTTAACTTACGGAAGGACTCGTTTGTTGTCATCCATACCTTAATTAAAACTTCCTCCTTTTACATCTCGGCCAGTCTAATATATTAAGTCATATAAGTTGATATCTAGTACTCAGACGTGTTGAAATCAATACACCAAATGGCATAATATACCTAAACCATATTTAATCAAAAAAATCGAATAGGTCTGCAATAGACATGTTTTCACAAAAAATCCATACATAAAGAAAGACAAAAGATATTTCACTTACAGTTTTGTAGCGTGGGTTTCTGTATTGTTTTCCTATAAATGACTTGCAATGGAAACAACTAGTATTTTCTGATATAAATATTGATACCAAATGTAGAAATGGTGGGAAATCCTTTTACAAGATAGCATCAGGAACACTAAAATTTACAATACACAAACGTAAAGAAATAGAAAGTTACACACAGAAGAAATCACTTAAAAAAATAAAGATCATTATGAAATTGAAATTGATGTGTTGTTTAATCATTCAGTATGTGTTGGTAGAAACATGTTTTCTGGACGATAAATTTGTTCTACAATGTACAAGTTTAAAACAAAAGGAAAGCTGGGATAAGTTTTGGTTTGGGTTGTTACTTAACTGTTAGGAATAAGGGACCAAAACAAGCATTTTCAAGACATCCAATCAATAATTTTATTAAAAGTGTATATATTTCTTTGACATTGTACCTCAAGGTGCCATTCAAAAACAATCTACTGGAGTTTGCAGATCGAGCGTCAAATTTACATTACCACGGATTTTACCTAATGGTACATAAATAGTAAAGCCAGGACCCACACACAATTTTCTCACAAAAAAACACAAAAAATCCACATAAAAGACAAAACAAAATAAAAATAAAAACAAAAAAGAAGAAACAAAAGCCCCCTAAAAATAAAATAAAACAAGTTTTAAGTTGTGCTTGAAAGCAAGTCACATACAAGTTCCCTCATGTTCCACACATGATCACAGAATCAAAAAAATTAAATTCAATGTACAATGTCAAGCCTATATACCACGTTTTATAAAATTCAGATGAAATTTACATTATTTTCCAGTGGGGCATATTAATTTAGATGGCGGCCATTTTAACTGGCTAACTGGCAGCCATCTACAATAATCCAAAATATGAAACTCATTCACACTTAGATGGTTTTAAATATTCTTCAAATCTGATGAATATATTACAAGTAATTCTTCCTACATAAAGGAGAAGCATCTGAAAAATCACAAAAATCAACCAAATTGTATAATGGCTATTTAAAGGGAACAGACCACATCAATTCTCATGAGCATAAATGATTTTGAGTAGGAAAATGATATTTCAAGTACTTATGCCATATTAAGAAAACGGTTGGCATCTTAAGTTATGGGCGTGCATGATTTTAGCAGGAATACGTGATTTGAAACAGTTTGGCCATGTTAGGCTAACAATGCTTAGATGATATGATAAGCATCCATTTTTGGGTAGATCTCCTTCATACGTGCATGTCAGAGGTACGGTTTACGTCAGATATGATGATCATATACGTTATTGGTAGGTAAATGTTATTTCGAGTCGAAAGGTCATATCAAAACTAAAGTACGAATCATACGTGATGAGCATGTATGATTTAGGTAGGAAAGTGCTATTTCAAGTAATATTTTCATACTTACGCTTCATATCAAATCATATGTGATGTGCATATACGATTCCAGTAAGAACGTGATGTTTCAAGTACTATGATCATGTTAAGAGTTCTATTCGCATCATATATGATTGGTATGGAAAATTAAGATACGGAAAAGGTATTTCACACAGTATTATTATTTTTGGAATTGAGGGGTGAACAGTACGCATTAATTGTCATGATCATTAATGACTTTGGGTAGGAAAATGATTTTTCAAGTACTTTCGCCATGTTAAAAAACAGTTGGCATTTTAAGTTATGGGCATGTATAATTTTAGCAAGAATAAGTTATTTAAAACCGCTTGGCCATGTTAGGCGTACACTTCCTATATGAGGTGATGGGCATGCATTTTTGGGTAGTTTTTCTGTCAAACGCGCATGTCAGGGGTACGCTTGCCTTCCGATGTGATGGTCATGTACGTTATTGATAGGAAAATGTTATATCGAGTCGTAAGGTCATATTAAGAATACAGTACGAATCAGATGCAATAGGCAAGTATAATTTAGGTAGGGAAGTGCTATTTGAAGTAGTATGGTAATATTTAGGGTACATATCAAATCTGATGTGAACAGCATGTATGATTCTGTTAAGAATGAGCTATTTGAAGTAGTATGATCATGTTAAGAGTTCAGTTCGCATCATATGTGATTGGTATGGAGAATTAAGGTACGCAATTGGTATTTCCCACAGTATTGGTATCTTTGGAATTGTATAATGGCTATTTAAGTGAGAACAGTATGCATCAATTGTGATGAGCATTATTGATTTTGGGTAGGAAAATGATATTTCAAGTATTTTGGCCATATAAAGGAAACGTTCGCATGTTAAGTTATGGGCATATATGATTTTAGCAGGAATAAGTTTTTCGAAGCAGTTTGGAGATGTCAGGCGTACAATGCTTATATGATGTGATAAGCATGCATTCTTGGGTAGTTTGTCTGTTAAACGGGCATGTTAGGGGTACGGTTTCCCTCCGAAGTGACTATCATGTACGTTATTGGCAGTAAAATTTTATTTCGAGTCGTAATGTCATATTAAGAATACAGTACGAATTAGATATGATGAGCATGTATGATTTAGGTAGGAAAGTGCTCTTTGAAGTAGTGTGGTCCAATTTAGGATACACATCAAATCAGATTTGATCAGTATGTTTGATTCTGCTAAGAATGAGCTATTTCAAGTAGTATGATTATGTTAAGAGTTCAGTTCGCATCATATGTGATTGATATAGAGAATTAAGGTACGAAAATTATATTAGACAGAGTATTGTAATCTTTGGAATTGTATAATGGCTATTTTAAGGAGGACTGCACGTATCAATTGTCATGAGCATTAATGATTTTGGGTAGGAAAATAATATTTCAAGTACTTTGGCTATATTAAGGAAACGTTCGCATGTTAAGTTATGGGCATATATGATTTTAGCAGGAATAAGTTATTTGAAACAGTTTGGAGATGTCAGCCGTACAATGCTTATATGATGTGATAAGCATGCATTTTTGGATAGTTTGTCTGTTAAACGGGCGTGTTAGGGGTACGGTTTCCCTCCGAAGTGACTATCATGTACGTTATTGACAGTAAAATTTTATTTCGAGTCGTAAGGTCATATTAAGAATAGAGTACGAATTAGATATGATGAGCATGTATGATTTAGGTAGGAAAGTGCTATTTGAAGTAGTATGGTCCAATTTAGGATACATATCAAATCAAATTTGATAAGTATGTTTGAATCTGCTAAGAATGAGCTATTTCAAGTAGAATGATTATGTTAAGAGTTAAGTTCGCATCATATGTGATTGATATGGAGAATTAAGGTACGAAATTGGTATTTCCAACAGTATTGGTATCTTTGGAATTGTATAATGGCTAATTAAGTGAGAGCAGTATGCATCAATTGTGATGAGCATTATTGATTTTGGGTAGGAAAATGATATTTCAAGCACTTTGGCCGTATTAAGAAAACGTTTGGCATCTTAAGTTATCGGCTTATATGATTTTAGTAGGAATAAGTTATTTGAAACAGTTTGGCCGTGTTAGGCATACACTTTTTATATGTGATAAGCATGCATTTGTGGGTAGTTTTTCTGTCATACGTGCATGTCAGGGGTACGGTTTGCGTCAGATGTGATGATCCTGTACGTTATTGGAAGGAAAATGTTATATCAAGTCGTAAAATCTAATTACAGATAAATTACTAATCAGATGTGATGAGTATGTGTGATTGAAGTAGAAAAGTGCTATTTGAAGTAGTATGGTCATATTTAGGTTACATATCAAATCAGATGTGATAAGTATGTTTGATTCGGCTAAGAATGAGCTATTTCAAGTAGTATGATTATGTTAAGAGTTCAGTTCGCATCATATGTGATTGATATGGAGAATTAAGGTACGAAATTAGTATTTCCCACAGTATTAGTATCTTTGGAATTGTATAATGGCTATTTAAAGGAGAACTGCACGTATCAATTGTCATGAGCATTAATGATTTTAAGTAGGAAAATGATATTTCAAGTACTTTGGCCATATTAAGGAAATGTTCGCATGTTAAGTTATGGGCATATATGATTTTAGCAGGAATAAGTTATTTGAAACAGTTTGGAGATGTCAGGCGTACAATGCTTATATGATGTGATAAGCATGCATTTTTGGATAGTTTGTCTGTTAAACGGGCATGTTAGGGGTACGGTTTCCCTCCGAAGTGACTATCATGTACGTTATTGACAGTAAAATTTTATTTCGAGTCGTAAGGTCATGTTAAGAATACAGTACGAATTAGATATGATGAGCATGTATGATTTAGGTAGGAAAGTGCTATTTGAAGTAGTATGGTCCAATTTAGGATACATATCAAATCAGATTTGATAAGTATGTTTGATTCTGCTAAGAATGAGCTATTTCAAGTAGAATGATTATGTTAAGAGTTAAGTTCGCATCATATGTGATTGATATGAAGAATTAAGGTACGAAATTGGTATTTCCCACAGAATTAGTATCTTTGGAATTGTATAATGGCTATTTAAGTGAGAGCATTATGCATCAATTGTGATGAGCATTATTGATTTTGGGTAGGAAAATGATATTTCAAGCACTTTGGCCGTATTAAGAAAACGTTTGGCATCTTAAGTTATCGGCTTATATGATTTTAGTAGGAATAAGTTATTTGAAACAGTTTGGCCATGTTAGGCATACACTTGTTATATGTGATAAGCATGCATTTGTGGGTAGTTTTTCTGTCATACGTGCATGTCAGGGGTACGGTTTGCGTCAGATGTGATGATCCTGTACGTTATTGGCAGGAAAATGTTATATCAAGTCGTAAAATCTAATTACAGATAAATTACTGATCAGATGTGATGAGTATGTGTGATTGAAGTAGGAAAGTGCTAGTACAAGTAGTATGGTCATATTTAGGTTACATATCAAATCAGATGTGATAAGTGTGTTTGATTCGGCTAAGAATGAGCTATTTCAAGTAGTATGATTATGTTAAGAGTTCAGTTCGCATCATATGTGATTGATATGGAGAATTAAGGTACGAAATTAGTATTTCCCACAGTATTAGTATCTTTGGAATTGTATAATGGCTATTTAAAGGAGAACTGCACGTATCAATTGTCATGAGCATTAATGATTTTGGGTAGGAAAATGATATTTCAAGTACTTTGGCTATATTAAGGAAACGTTCGCATGTTAAGTTATGGGCATGTATGATTTTAGCAGGAATAAGTTATTTGAAACAGTTTGGAGATGTCAGGCGTACAATGCTTATATGATGTGATAAGCATGCATTTTTGGATAGTTTGTCTGTTAAACGGGCATGGTAGGGGTACGGTTTCACTCCGAAGTGACTATCATGTACGTTATTGACAGTAAAATTTTATTTCGAGTCGTAAGGTCATGTTAAGAATACAGTACAAATTAGATATGATGAGCATGTATGATTTAGGTAGGAAAGTGCTATTTGAAGTAGTATGGTCCAATTTAGGATACATATCAAATCAGATTTGATAAGTATGTTTGATTCTGCTAAGAATGAGCTATTTCAAGTAGAATGATTATGTTAAGAGTTAAGTTCGCATCATATGTGATTGATATGGAGAATTAAGGTACGAAATTGGTATTTCCCACAGTATTGGTATCTTTGGAATTGTATAATGTCTATTAGTGAGAGCAGTATGCATCAATTGTGATGAGCATTATTGATTTTGGGTAGGAAAATGATATTTCAAGCACTTTGGCCGTATTAAGAAAACGTTTGGCATCTTTAGTTATCGGCTTATATGATTTTAGTAGGAATAAGTTATTTGAAACAGTTTGGCCATGTTAGGCATACACTTTTTATATGTGATAAGCATGCATTTGTGGGTAGTTTTTCTGTCATACGTGCATGTCAGGGGTACGGTTTGCGTCAGATGTGATGATCCTGTACGTTATTGGCAGGAAAATGTTATATCAAGTCGTAAAATCTAATTACAGATAAATTACTAATCAGATGTGATGAGTATGTGTGATTGAAGTAGGAAAGTGCTAGTACAAGTAGTATGGTCATATTTAGGTTACATATCAAATCAGATGTGATAAGTGTGTTTGATTCGGCTAAGAATGAGCTATTTCAAGTAGTATGATTATGTTAAGAGTTCAGTTCGCATCATATGTGATTTGTATGGAGAATTAAGGTACGAAAATTGTATTTCACAGAGTATTGTAATCTTTGGAATTGTATAATGGCTATTTAAAGGAGAACTGCACGTATCAATTGTCATGAGCATTAATGATTTTGGGTAGGAAAATGATATTTCAAGTACTTTGGCTATATTAAGGAAACGTTCGCATGTTAAGTTATGGGCATATATGATTTTAGCAGGAATAAGTTTTTCGAAGCAGTTTGGAGATGTCAGACGTACAATGCTTATATGATGTGGTAAGCATGCATTCTTGGGTAGTTTGTCTGTTAAGCGGGCATGTTAGGGGTACAGTTTCCCTCCGAAGTGACTATCATGTACGTTATTGGCAGTAAAATACTATTTCGAGTCGTAATGTCATATTAAGAATTCAGTACGAATTAGATATGATGAGCATGTATGATTTAGGTAGGAAAGTGCTATTTGAAGTAGTATGGTCCAATTTAGGATACACATCAAATCAGATTTGATCAGTATGTTTGATTTTGCTAAGAATGAGCTATTTCAAGTAGTATGATTATGTTAAGAGTTCAGTTCGCATCATATGTGATTGATATGGAGAATTAAGGTACGAAAATTGTATTTCACAGAGTATTGTAATCTTTGGAATTGTATAATGGCTATTTAAAGGAGAACTGCACGTATCAATTGTCATGAGCATTAATGATTTTGGGTAGGAAAATGATATTTCAAGTACTTTGGCTATATTAAGGAAACGTTCGCATGTTAAGTTATGGGCATGTATGATTTTAGCAGGAATAAGTTATTTGAAACAGTTTGGAGATGTCAGGCATACAATGCTTATATGATGTGGTAAGCATGCATTTTTGGATAGTTTGTCTGTTAAACGGGCATGGTAGGGGTACGGTTTCCCTCCGAAGTGACTATCATGTACGTTATTGACAGTAAAATTTTATTTCGAGTCATAAGGTCAAGTTAAGAATACAGTACGAATTAGATATGATGAGCATGTATGATTTAGGTAGGAAAGTGCTATTTGAAGTAGTATGGTCCAATTTAGGATACATATCAAATCAGATTTGATAAGTATGTTTGATTCTGCTAAGAATGAGCTATTTCAAGTAGAATGATTATGTTAAGAGTTAAGTTCGCATCATATGTGATTGATATGGAGAATTAAGGTACGAAATTGGTATTTCCCACAGTATTGGTATCTTTGGAATTGTATAATGTCTATTAGTGAGAGCAGTATGCATCAATTGTGATGAGCATTATTGATTTTGGGTAGGAAAATGATATTTCAAGCACTTTGGCCGTATTAAGAAAACGTTTGGCATCTTAAGTTATCGGCTTATATGATTTTAGTAGGAATAAGTTATTTGAAACAGTTTGGCCATGTTAGGCATACACTTTTTATATGTGATAAGCATGCATTTGTGGGTAGTTTTTCTGTCATACGTGCATGTCAGGGGTACGGTTTGCGTCAGATGTGATGATCCTGTACGTTATTGGCAGGAAAATGTTATATCAAGTCGTAAAATCTAATTACAGATAAATTACTAATCAGATGTGATGAGTATGTGTGATTGAAGTAGGAAAGTGCTAGTACAAGTAGTATGGTCATATTTAGGTTACATATCAAATCAGATGTGATAAGTGTGTTTGATTCGGCTAAGAATGAGCTATTTCAAGTAGTATGATTATGTTAAGAGTTCAGTTCGCATCATATGTGATTTGTATGGAGAATTAAGGTACGAAAATTGTATTTCACAGAGTATTGTAATCTTTGGAATTGTATAATGGCTATTTAAAGGAGAACTGCACGTATCAATTGTCATGAGCATTAATGATTTTGGGTAGGAAAATGATATTTCAAGTACTTTGGCTATATTAAGGAAACGCTCGCATGTTAAGTTATGGGCATATATGATTTTAGCAGGAATAAGTTTTTCGAAGCAGTTTGGAGATGTCAGACGTACAATGCTTATATGATGTGGTAAGCATGCATTCTTGGGTAGTTTGTCTGTTAAACGGGCATGTTAGGGGTACAGTTTCCCTCCGAAGTGACTATCATGTACGTTATTGGCAGTAAAATTCTATTTCGAGTCGTAATGTCATATTAAGAATTCAGTACGAATTAGATATGATGAGCATGTATGATTTAGGTAGGAAAGTGCTATTTGAAGTAGTATGGTCCAATTTAGGATACACATCAAATCAGATTTGATCAGTATGTTTGATTTTGCTAAGAATGAGCTATTTCAAGTAGTATGATTATGTTAAGAGTTCAGTTCGCATCATATGTGATTGATATGGAGAATTAAGGTACGAAAATTGTATTTCACAGAGTATTGTAATCTTTGGAATTGTATAATGGCTATTTAAAGGAGAACTGCACGTATCAATTGTCATGAGCATTAATGATTTTGGGTAGGAAAATGATATTTCAAGTACTTTGGCTATATTAAGGAAACGTTCGCATGTTAAGTTATGGGCATGTATGATTTTAGCAGGAATAAGTTATTTGAAACAGTTTGGAGATGTCAGGCGTACAATGCTTATATGATGTGATAAGCATGCATTTTTGGATAGTTTGTCTGTTAAACGGGCATGGTAGGGGTACGGTTTCCCTCCGAAGTGACTATCATGTACGTTATTGGCAGTAAAATTTTATTTCGAGTCGTAATGTCATATTAAGAATACAGTACGAATTAGATATGATGAGCATGTATGATTTAGGTAGGAAAGTGCTATTTGAAGTAGTATGGTCCAATTTAGGATACACATCAAATCAGATTTGATAAGTATGTTTGATTCTGCTAAGAATGAGCTATTTCAAGTAGTATGATAATGTTAAGAGTTCAGGTCGCATCATATGTGATTAATATGGAGAATTAAGGTAGGAAAATTGTATTTCACAGAGTATTGTAATCTTTGGAATTGTATAATGGCTATTTAAAGGAGAACTGCACGTATCAATTGTCATGAGCATTAATGATTTTGGGTAGGAAAATGATATTTCAAGTACTTTGGCTATACTAAGGAAACGCTCGCATGTTAAGTTATGGGCATATATGATTTTAGCAGGAATAAGTTATTTGAAACAGTTTGGAGATGTCAGGCGTACAATGCTTATATGATGTGATAAGCATGCATTCTTGGATAGTTTGTCTGTTAAACGGGCATGTCAGGGGTACGGTTTCCCTCCGAAGTGACTATCATGTACGTTATTGGCAGTAAAATTTTATTTCGAGTCGTAAGGTCATATTAAGAATACAGTACGAATTAGATATGATGAGCATGTATGATTTAGGTAGGAAAGTGCTATTTGAAGTAGTATGGTCCAATTTAGGATACATATCAAATCAGATTTGATAAGTATGTTTGATTATGCTAAGAATGAGCTATTTCAAGTAGAATGATTATGTTAAGAGTTAAGTTCGCATCATATGTGATTGATATGGAGAATTAAGGTACGAAATTGGTATTTCCCACAGTATTAGTATCTTTGGAATTATATAATGGCTATTTAAGTGAGAGCAGTATGCATCAATTGTGATGAGCATTATTGATTTTGGGTAGGAAAATGATATTTCAAGCACTTTGGCCGTATTAAGAAAACGTTTGGCATCTTAATTTATCGGCTTATATGATTTTAGTAGGAATAAGTTATTTGAAACAGTTTGGCCATGTTAGGCATACACTTTTTATATGTGATAAGCATGCATTTGTGTATAGTTTTTCTGTCATACGTGCATGTCAGGGGTACGGTTTGCCTCAGATGTGATGATCCTGTACGTTATTGGCAGGAAAATGTTATATCAAGTCGTAAAATCTAATTACAGATAAATTACTAATCAGATGTGATGAGTATGTGTGATTGAAGTAAGAAAGTGCTAGTACAAGTAGTATGGTCATATTTAGGTTACATATCAAATCAGATGTGATAAGTATGTTTGATTCTGCTAAGAATGAGCTATTTCAAGTAGTATGATTATGTTAAGAGTTCAGTTCGCATCATATGTGATTTGTATGGAGAATTAAGGTACGAAAATTGTATTTCACAGAGTATTGTTATCTTTGGAATTGTATAATGGCTATTTAAAGGAGGACTGCACGTATCAATTGTCATGAGCATTAATGATTTTGGGTAGGAAAATGATATTTCAAGTACTTTGGCCATATTAAGGAAACGTTCGCATGTTAAGTTATGGGCATATATGATTTTAGCTGGAATAAGTTATTTGAAACAGTTTGGAGATGTCAGGCGTACATTGCTTTATGATGTGATAAGCATGCATTCTTGGGTAGTTTGTCTGTTAAACGGGCATGTTAGGGGTACGGTTTCCCTCCGAAGTGACTATCATGTACGTTATTGGCAGTAAAATTTTATTTCGAGTCGTAAGGTCATATTAAGAATACAGTACGAATTAGATATTATGAGCATGTATGATTTAGGTAGGAAAGTGCTATTTGAAGTAGTATGGTCCAATTTAGGATACATATCAAATCAGATTTGATAAGTATGTTTGATTCTGCTACGAATGAGCTATTTCAAGTAGAATGATTATGTTAAGAGTTCAGTTCGCATCATATGTGATTGATATGGAGAATTAAGGTACGAAATTGGTATTTCCCACAGTATTAGTATCTTTGGAATTGTATAATGGCTATTTAAAGGAGAACTGCACGTATCAATTGTGATGAGCATTAATGATTTTAGGTAGGAAAATGATATTTCAAGTACTTTGGCCATATTAAGGAAACGTTCGCATGTTAAGTTATGGGCATATATGATTTTAGCAGGAATAAGTTATTTGAAACAGTTTGGAGATGTCAGGCATACAATGCTTATATGATGTGATAAGCATGCATTTTTGGATAGTTTGTCTGTTAAACAGGCATGTTAGGGGTACAGTTTCCCTCCGAAGTGACTATCATGTACGTTATTGGCAGTAAAACTTTATTTCGAGTCGTAAGGTCATATTAAGAATAGAGTACGAATTAGATATGATGAGCATGTATGATTTAGGTAGGAAAGTGCTATTTGAAGTAGTATGGTCCAATTTAGGATACATATCAAATCAGATTTGATAAGTATGTTTGATTCTGCTAAGAATGAGCTATTTCAAGTAGAATGATTATGTTAAGAGTTAAGTTCGCATCATATGTGATTGATATGGAGAATTAAGGTACGAAATTGGTATTTCCCACAGTATTGGTATCTTTGGAATTGTACAATGGCTATTTAAGTGAGAGCAGTATGCATCAATTGTGATGAGCATTATTGATTTTGGGTAGGAAAATGATATTTCAAGCACTTTGGCCGTATTAAGAAAACGTTTGGCATCTTAAGTTATCGGCTTATATGATTTTAGTAGGAATAAGTTATTTGAAACAGTTTGGCCATGTTAGGCATACACTTCTTATATGTGATAAGCATGCATTTGTGGGTAGTTTTTCTGTCATACGTGCATGTCAGGGGTACGGTTTGCGTCAGATGTGATGATCCTGTACGTTATTGGCAGGAAAATGTTATATAAAGTCGTAAAATCTAATTACAGATAAATCACTAATCAGATGTGATGAGTATGTGTGATTGAAGTAGGAAAGTGCTAGTACAAGTAGTATGGTCATATTTAGGTTACATATCAAATCAGATTTGATAAGTATATTTGATTCTGCTAAGAATGAGCTATTTCAAGTAGTATGATTATGTTAAGAGTTCAGTTCGCATCATATGTGATTTGTATTGAGAATTAAGGTACGAAAATGGTATTTCACAGAGAATTGTTATCTTTGGAATTGTATAATGGCTATTTAAAGGAGAACTGCACGTATCAATTGTCATGAGCATTAATGATTTTAGGTAGGAAAATGATATTTCAAGTACTTTGGCCATATTAAGGAAACGTTCGCATGTTAAGTTATGGGCATATATGATTTTAGTAGGAATAAGTTATTCCAAACAGTTTGGAGATGTCAGGCGTACAATTCTTATATGATGTGATAAGCATGCATTTGTGGGTAGTTTTTCTGTCATACGGGCATGTCAGGGGTACGGTTTGCGTCAGATGTGATGATCCTGTACGTTATTGGTAGGAAAATGTTATTTCGAGTCGTAAGGTCATATTAAGAATATAGTACGAATCAGATAAGATGACCCTTTATGATTTAAGTAGGAAAATGCTATTTAAAGTGGAATGGTCATATTTAGGGTACATATCAAATCTGATGTGATAAGCCTATTTTATTCTGGTAAGAATCTACTTTTTGAAGTAGTATGATCATGTTAACAGTACAGTTCGCATCATATGTGATTGGTATGGAGAATAAAGGTACGAGAATGGTATTTAACAGAGTATTGCTATCTTTTGAATTGTATAATGGCTATTTTAGTGAGATCTCTACGCATCAATTGTCATGAGAATTATTGATTTTGGTAAGGAAAATAATATTTCAAGTACTTTGACCATGTTAAGAAAACGGTTGGCGTCTTAAATTATGGGCACGAATGAAATTAGCAGGAATGATTTATTTGAAACAGTTTGGCCATGATAGCCGTACAATTCTTATATGATGTGATAAGCACGCATTCTTGGGGGTAGTTTGTCTGTTAAACGGGCATGTTAGGGGTACGGTTTCCCTCCGAAGTGACTATCATGTACGTTATTGGCAGTAAAATTTTATTTCGAGTCGTAAGGTCATATTAAGAATACAGTACGAATGAGATATGATGAGCATGTATGATTTAGGTAGGAAAGTGCTATTTGAAGTAGTATGGTCCAATTTAGGATACATATCAAATCAGATTTGATAAGTATGTTTGATTCTGCTAAGAATGAGCTATTTCAAGTAGTATGATTATGTTAAGAGTTCAGTTCGCATCATTTGTGATTTGTATGGAGAATTAAGGTAGGAAAATTGTATTTCACAGAGTATTGTAATCTTTGGAATTGTATAATGGCTATTTAAAGGAGACCTGCACGTATCAATTGTCATGAGCATTAATGATTTTGGGTAGGAAAATGATATTTCAAGTACTTTGGCTATACTAAGGAAACGCTCGCATGTTAAGTTATGGGCATATATGATTTTAGCAGGAATAAGTTATTTGAAACAGTTTGGAGATGTCAGGCGTACAATGCTTATATGATGTGATAAGCATGCATTCTTGGATAGTTTGTCTGTTAAACGGGCATGTCAGGGGTACGGTTTCCCTCCGAAGTGACTATCATGTACGTTATTGGCAGTAAAATTTTATTTCGAGTCGTAAGGTCATATTAAGAATACAGTACGAATTAGATATGATGAGCATGTATGATTTAGGTAGGAAAGTGCTATTTGAAGTAGTATGGTCCAATTTAGGATACATATCAAATCAGATTTGATAAGTATGTTTGATTATGCTAAGAATGAGCTATTTCAAGTAGAATGATTATGTTAAGAGTTAAGTTCGCATCATATGTGATTGATATGGAGAATTAAGGTACGAAATTGGTATTTCCCACAGTATTAGTATCTTTGGAATTATATAATGGCTATTTAAGTGAGAGCAGTATGCATCAATTGTGATGAGCATTATTGATTTTGGGTAGGAAAATGATATTTCAAGCACTTTGGCCGTATTAAGAAAACGTTTGGCATCTTAATTTATCGGCTTATATGATTTTAGTAGGAATAAGTTATTTGAAACAGTTTGGCCATGTTAGGCATACACTTTTTATATGTGATAAGCATGCATTTGTGTATAGTTTTTCTGTCATACGTGCATGTCAGGGGTACGGTTTGCCTCAGATGTGATGATCCTGTACGTTATTGGCAGGAAAATGTTATATCAAGTCGTAAAATCTAATTACAGATAAATTACTAATCAGATGTGATGAGTATGTGTGATTGAAGTAAGAAAGTGCTAGTACAAGTAGTATGGTCATATTTAGGTTACATATCAAATCAGATGTGATAAGTATGTTTGATTCTGCTAAGAATGAGCTATTTCAAGTAGTATGATTATGTTAAGAGTTCAGTTCGCATCATATGTGATTTGTATGGAGAATTAAGGTACGAAAATTGTATTTCACAGAGTATTGTTATCTTTGGAATTGTATAATGGCTATTTAAAGGAGGACTGCACGTATCAATTGTCATGAGCATTAATGATTTTGGGTAGGAAAATGATATTTCAAGTACTTTGGCCATATTAAGGAAACGTTCGCATGTTAAGTTATGGGCATATATGATTTTAGCTGGAATAAGTTATTTGAAACAGTTTGGAGATGTCAGGCGTACATTGCTTTATGATGTGATAAGCATGCATTCTTGGGTAGTTTGTCTGTTAAACGGGCATGTTAGGGGTACGGTTTCCCTCCGAAGTGACTATCATGTACGTTATTGGCAGTAAAATTTTATTTCGAGTCGTAAGGTCATATTAAGAATACAGTACGAATTAGATATTATGAGCATGTATGATTTAGGTAGGAAAGTGCTATTTGAAGTAGTATGGTCCAATTTAGGATACATATCAAATCAGATTTGATAAGTATGTTTGATTCTGCTACGAATGAGCTATTTCAAGTAGAATGATTATGTTAAGAG
The DNA here is from genome assembly GCA_037379345.1 of Perna viridis. NCBI lineage: Eukaryota > Metazoa > Mollusca > Bivalvia > Mytilida > Mytilidae > Perna > Perna viridis. Next base: position 8,096,817 of record CM074513.1, read on the forward strand.
TTCAGTTCGCATCATATGTGATTGATATGGAGAATTAAGGTACGAAATTGGTATTTCCCACAGTATTAGTATCTTTGGAATTGTATAATGGCTATTTAAAGGAGAACTGCACGTATCAATTGTGATGAGCATTAATGATTTTAGGTAGGAAAATGATATTTCAAGTACTTTGGCCATATTAAGGAAACGTTCGCATGTTAAGTTATGGGCATATATGATTTTAGCAGGAATAAGTTATTTGAAACAGTTTGGAGATGTCAGGCATACAATGCTTATATGATGTGATAAGCATGCATTTTTGGATAGTTTGTCTGTTAAACAGGCATGTTAGGGGTACAGTTTCCCTCCGAAGTGACTATCATGTACGTTATTGGCAGTAAAACTTTATTTCGAGTCGTAAGGTCATATTAAGAATAGAGTACGAATTAGATATGATGAGCATGTATGATTTAGGTAGGAAAGTGCTATTTGAAGTAGTATGGTCCAATTTAGGATACATATCAAATCAGATTTGATAAGTATGTTTGATTCTGCTAAGAATGAGCTATTTCAAGTAGAATGATTATGTTAAGAGTTAAGTTCGCATCATATGTGATTGATATGGAGAATTAAGGTACGAAATTGGTATTTCCCACAGTATTGGTATCTTTGGAATTGTACAATGGCTATTTAAGTGAGAGCAGTATGCATCAATTGTGATGAGCATTATTGATTTTGGGTAGGAAAATGATATTTCAAGCACTTTGGCCGTATTAAGAAAACGTTTGGCATCTTAAGTTATCGGCTTATATGATTTTAGTAGGAATAAGTTATTTGAAACAGTTTGGCCATGTTAGGCATACACTTTTTATATGTGATAAGCATGCATTTGTGTATAGTTTTTCTGTCATACGTGCATGTCAGGGGTACGGTTTGCCTCAGATGTGATGATCCTGTACGTTATTGGCAGGAAAATGTTATATCAAGTCGTAAAATCTAATTACAGATAAATTACTAATCAGATGTGATGAGTATGTGTGATTGAAGTAAGAAAGTGCTAGTACAAGTAGTATGGTCATATTTAGGTTACATATCAAATCAGATGTGATAAGTATGTTTGATTCTGCTAAGAATGAGCTATTTCAAGTAGTATGATTATGTTAAGAGTTCAGTTCGCATCATATGTGATTTGTATGGAGAATTAAGGTACGAAAATTGTATTTCACAGAGTATTGTTATCTTTGGAATTGTATAATGGCTATTTAAAGGAGGACTGCACGTATCAATTGTCATGAGCATTAATGATTTTGGGTAGGAAAATGATATTTCAAGTACTTTGGCCATATTAAGGAAACGTTCGCATGTTAAGTTATGGGCATATATGATTTTAGCTGGAATAAGTTATTTGAAACAGTTTGGAGATGTCAGGCGTACATTGCTTTATGATGTGATAAGCATGCATTCTTGGGTAGTTTGTCTGTTAAACGGGCATGTTAGGGGTACGGTTTCCCTCCGAAGTGACTATCATGTACGTTATTGGCAGTAAAATTTTATTTCGAGTCGTAAGGTCATATTAAGAATACAGTACGAATTAGATATTATGAGCATGTATGATTTAGGTAGGAAAGTGCTATTTGAAGTAGTATGGTCCAATTTAGGATACATATCAAATCAGATTTGATAAGTATGTTTGATTCTGCTACGAATGAGCTATTTCAAGTAGAATGATTATGTTAAGAGTTCAGTTCGCATCATATGTGATTGATATGGAGAATTAAGGTACGAAATTGGTATTTCCCACAGTATTAGTATCTTTGGAATTGTATAATGGCTATTTAAAGGAGAACTGCACGTATCAATTGTGATGAGCATTAATGATTTTAGGTAGGAAAATGATATTTCAAGTACTTTGGCCATATTAAGGAAACGTTCGCATGTTAAGTTATGGGCATATATGATTTTAGCAGGAATAAGTTATTTGAAACAGTTTGGAGATGTCAGGCATACAATGCTTATATGATGTGATAAGCATGCATTTTTGGATAGTTTGTCTGTTAAACAGGCATGTTAGGGGTACAGTTTCCCTCCGAAGTGACTATCATGTACGTTATTGGCAGTAAAACTTTATTTCGAGTCGTAAGGTCATATTAAGAATAGAGTACGAATTAGATATGATGAGCATGTATGATTTAGGTAGGAAAGTGCTATTTGAAGTAGTATGGTCCAATTTAGGATACATATCAAATCAGATTTGATAAGTATGTTTGATTCTGCTAAGAATGAGCTATTTCAAGTAGTATGATTATGTTAAGAGTTCAGTTCGCATCATATGTGATTTGTATGGAGAATTAAGGTACGAAAATTGTATTTCACAGAGTATTGTTATCTTTGGAATTGTATAATGGCTATTTAAAGGAGGACTGCACGTATCAATTGTCATGAGCATTAATGATTTTGGGTAGGAAAATGATATTTCAAGTACTTTGGCCATATTAAGGAAACGTTCGCATGTTAAGTTATGGGCATATATGATTTTAGCTGGAATAAGTTATTTGAAACAGTTTGGAGATGTCAGGCGTACATTGCTTTATGATGTGATAAGCATGCATTCTTGGGTAGTTTGTCTGTTAAACGGGCATGTTAGGGGTACGGTTTCCCTCCGAAGTGACTATCATGTACGTTATTGGCAGTAAAATTTTATTTCGAGTCGTAAGGTCATATTAAGAATACAGTACGAATTAGATATTATGAGCATGTATGATTTAGGTAGGAAAGTGCTATTTGAAGTAGTATGGTCCAATTTAGGATACATATCAAATCAGATTTGATAAGTATGTTTGATTCTGCTACGAATGAGCTATTTCAAGTAGAATGATTATGTTAAGAGTTCAGTTCGCATCATATGTGATTGATATGGAGAATTAAGGTACGAAATTGGTATTTCCCACAGTATTAGTATCTTTGGAATTGTATAATGGCTATTTAAAGGAGAACTGCACGTATCAATTGTGATGAGCATTAATGATTTTAGGTAGGAAAATGATATTTCAAGTACTTTGGCCATATTAAGGAAACGTTCGCATGTTAAGTTATGGGCATATATGATTTTAGCAGGAATAAGTTATTTGAAACAGTTTGGAGATGTCAGGCATACAATGCTTATATGATGTGATAAGCATGCATTTTTGGATAGTTTGTCTGTTAAACAGGCATGTTAGGGGTACAGTTTCCCTCCGAAGTGACTATCATGTACGTTATTGGCAGTAAAACTTTATTTCGAGTCGTAAGGTCATATTAAGAATAGAGTACGAATTAGATATGATGAGCATGTATGATTTAGGTAGGAAAGTGCTATTTGAAGTAGTATGGTCCAATTTAGGATACATATCAAATCAGATTTGATAAGTATGTTTGATTCTGCTAAGAATGAGCTATTTCAAGTAGAATGATTATGTTAAGAGTTAAGTTCGCATCATATGTGATTGATATGGAGAATTAAGGTACGAAATTGGTATTTCCCACAGTATTGGTATCTTTGGAATTGTACAATGGCTATTTAAGTGAGAGCAGTATGCATCAATTGTGATGAGCATTATTGATTTTGGGTAGGAAAATGATATTTCAAGCACTTTGGCCGTATTAAGAAAACGTTTGGCATCTTAAGTTATCGGCTTATATGATTTTAGTAGGAATAAGTTATTTGAAACAGTTTGGCCATGTTAGGCATACACTTCTTATATGTGATAAGCATGCATTTGTGGGTAGTTTTTCTGTCATACGTGCATGTCAGGGGTACGGTTTGCGTCAGATGTGATGATCCTGTACGTTATTGGCAGGAAAATGTTATATAAAGTCGTAAAATCTAATTACAGATAAATCACTAATCAGATGTGATGAGTATGTGTGATTGAAGTAGGAAAGTGCTAGTACAAGTAGTATGGTCATATTTAGGTTACATATCAAATCAGATTTGATAAGTATATTTGATTCTGCTAAGAATGAGCTATTTCAAGTAGTATGATTATGTTAAGAGTTCAGTTCGCATCATATGTGATTTGTATTGAGAATTAAGGTACGAAAATGGTATTTCACAGAGAATTGTTATCTTTGGAATTGTATAATGGCTATTTAAAGGAGAACTGCACGTATCAATTGTCATGAGCATTAATGATTTTAGGTAGGAAAATGATATTTCAAGTACTTTGGCCATATTAAGGAAACGTTCGCATGTTAAGTTATGGGCATATATGATTTTAGTAGGAATAAGTTATTCCAAACAGTTTGGAGATGTCAGGCGTACAATTCTTATATGATGTGATAAGCATGCATTTGTGGGTAGTTTTTCTGTCATACGGGCATGTCAGGGGTACGGTTTGCGTCAGATGTGATGATCCTGTACGTTATTGGTAGGAAAATGTTATTTCGAGTCGTAAGGTCATATTAAGAATATAGTACGAATCAGATAAGATGACCCTTTATGATTTAAGTAGGAAAATGCTATTTAAAGTGGAATGGTCATATTTAGGGTACATATCAAATCTGATGTGATAAGCCTATTTTATTCTGGTAAGAATCTACTTTTTGAAGTAGTATGATCATGTTAACAGTACAGTTCGCATCATATGTGATTGGTATGGAGAATAAAGGTACGAGAATGGTATTTAACAGAGTATTGCTATCTTTTGAATTGTATAATGGCTATTTTAGTGAGATCTCTACGCATCAATTGTCATGAGAATTATTGATTTTGGTAAGGAAAATAATATTTCAAGTACTTTGACCATGTTAAGAAAACGGTTGGCGTCTTAAATTATGGGCACGAATGAAATTAGCAGGAATGATTTATTTGAAACAGTTTGGCCATGATAGCCGTACAATTCTTATATGATGTGATAAGCACGCATTCTTGGGGGTAGTTTGTCTGTTAAACGGGCATGTTAGGGGTACGGTTTCCCTCCGAAGTGACTATCATGTACGTTATTGGCAGTAAAATTTTATTTCGAGTCGTAAGGTCATATTAAGAATACAGTACGAATGAGATATGATGAGCATGTATGATTTAGGTAGGAAAGTGCTATTTGAAGTAGTATGGTCCAATTTAGGATACATATCAAATCAGATTTGATAAGTATGTTTGATTCTGCTAAGAATGAGCTATTTCAAGTAGTATGATTATGTTAAGAGTTCAGTTCGCATCATTTGTGATTTGTATGGAGAATTAAGGTAGGAAAATTGTATTTCACAGAGTATTGTAATCTTTGGAATTGTATAATGGCTATTTAAAGGAGACCTGCATGTATCAATTGTCATGAGCATTAATGATTTTGGGTAGAAAAATTATATTTCAGGTACTTTAGCCATATTAAGAAAACTTTGGCATCTTACGTTATGGGCATATATGGATAAAGAAGGAATAAGTGATTTGAAACAGTTTGGCCATGTTAGGCGTACAATTCTTATATGATATGATAAGCATGCATTTTTGGGTAGTTTTTCTGTCTTACGGACATCTCAGGGGTACGGTTTGCGTCAGATGTGATGATCATATAGATTGTTTGTAGGAAAATATTATTTCGAGTCGTGAGGTCATATGAACAGTACAGTAGGAATCAGATGTGATGAGCATATATGATTTAGGCAGGAAAGTGCTATTTCAAGTAGTACTGTCATATCTAGGGTATTTTACACCAAAGCATTGTTATCTTTGGAATTGTATAATGGCTATTTAAGTGAGAACAGTATGCATCAATTGTCATGAGCATTATTGGTTTTGGGTAGGAAAATGATATTTCAAGTACTTTGGCCATATTAAGAAAACGTTTGGCATCTTAAGTTATCGGCTTATATGACATTCGTAGGAATAAGTTATTTGAAACAGTTTGGCCATGTTAGGCATACACTTCTTATATGTGATAAGCATGCATTTGTGGGTAGTTTTTCTGTCATACGTGCATGTCAGGGGTACGGTTTGCGTCAGATGTGATGATCCTGTACGTTATTGGCAGGAAAATGTTATATCAAGTCGTAAAATCTAATTACAGATAAATTACTAATCAGATGTGATGAGTATGTGTGATTGAAGTAGGAAAGTGCTAGTACAAGTAGTATGGTCATATTTAGGTTACATATGAAATCAGATGTGAGACGTATGTTTGATTCTGCTAAGAATGAGCTATTTCAAGTAGTATGATTATGTTAAGAGTTCAGTTCGCATTATATGTGATTAGTATAGAGAATTAAGGTACGAAAATAGTATTTCACAGAGTATTGTTATCTTTGGAATTGTTTATGGCTATTTAAAGGAGAACTGCACGTATCAATTGTCATGAGCATTAATGATTTTAGGTAGGAAAATGATATTTCAAGTACTTTGGCCATATTAAGGAAACGTTCGCATGTTACGTTATGGGCATATATGATTTTAGTAGGAATAAGTTATTTGAAACAGTTTGGCCATGTTAGGCGTACAATTCTTTTATGATGTGATAAGCATGCATTTGTGGGTAGTTTTTCTGTCATACGGGCATGTCAGGGGTACGGTTTGCGTCACATGCGGTCATCATGTACGTTATTGGTAGGAAAATGTTATTTCGAGTCGTAAGGTCATATTAAGAATATAGTACGAATCAGGTAAGATGACCCTTTATGATTTAAGTAGGAAAATGCTATTTAAAGTAGAATGGTCATATTTAGGGTACATATGAAATCTGATGTGATAAGCCTATTTTATTCTGGTAAGAATGCACTATTTGATGTAGTATGATCATGTAAACAGTACAGTTCACATTATATGTGATTGGTATGGAGAATTTAGGTACGAGAATGGTATTTCACCCAGTATTGCTATTTTTGGAATTGTATAATGGCTATTTTAGTGAGATCTCTACGCATCAAGTGACGTGAGAATTATTGATTTTGGTAAGGAAAATGATATTTCAAGTCCTTTGACCATGTTAAGAAAACGGTTGGCGTCTTAAATTATGGGCACTAATGACTTTAGCAGGAATTATTTATTTGAAACTGTTGGCCATGATAGCCGTACAATTCTTTTATGATGTGATAAGCATGCATTTTTGGATAGTTTTTCTATCATAAGGGCATATCAGGGGTACCGCTTCTGTCAGATGTGATGATCATGTATGTTATTGACAGGACATTGTTATTTCGAGTCGTAAGGTCATATTAAGAATAAAGTACGTATTAGATATGATGAGCATTTATGATTTAGGTAGGAAAGTGCTATTTGAAGTAGTATGGTCCAATTTAGGATACATATCAAATCAGATGTGATGAGCATGCATGATTCTGGTACGAATGTGATATTTCAAGTAGTATGATCATGTTCCGAGTTCAGTTCGCATCATATGTTATTGGTATGGAGAATTAAGGTACGAAATCGGTATTTCCCACAGTATTGGTATCTTTGGAATTGTATAATGGCTATTTAAATGAGAAGAGGATGCATCAATTGTGATGAGCATTATTGTTTTTGGGTAGGAAAATGATATTTCAAGTACTTTGGCCGTATTAAGAAAACGTTTGGCATCTTAAGTTATCGGCTTATATGATTTTAGTAGGAATAAGTTATTTGAAACAGTTTGGCCATGTTAGGCATACACTTCTTATATGTGATAAGCATGCATTTGTGGGTAGTTTTTCTGTCATACGTGCATGTCAGGGGTACGGTTTGCCTCAGATGTGATGATCCTGTACGTTATTGGCAGGAAAATGTTATATAAAGTCGTAAAATCTAATTACAGATAAATCACTAATCAGATGTGATGAGTATGTGTGATTGAAGTAGGAAAGTGCTAGTACAAGTAGTATGGTCATATTTAGGTTACATATCAAATCAGATTTGATAAGTATATTTGATTCTGCTAAGAATGAGCTATTTCAAGTAGTATGATTATGTTAAGAGTTCAGTTCGCATCATATGTGATTTGTATTGAGAATTAAGGTACGAAAATGGTATTTCACAGAGAATTGTTATCTTTGGAATTGTATAATGGCTATTTAAAGGAGAACTGCACGTATCAATTGTCATGAGCATTAATGATTTTAGGTAGGAAAATGATATTTCAAGTACTTTGGCCATATTAAGGAAACGTTCGCATGTTAAGTTATGGGCATATATGATTTTAGTAGGAATAAGTTATTCCAAACAGTTTGGAGATGTCAGGCGTACAATTCTTATATGATGTGATAAGCATGCATTTGTGGGTAGTTTTTCTGTCATACGGGCATGTCAGGGGTACGGTTTGCGTCAGATGTGATGATCCTGTACGTTATTGGTAGGAAAATGTTATTTCGAGTCGTAAGGTCATATTAAGAATATAGTACGAATCAGATAAGATGACCCTTTATGATTTAAGTAGGAAAATGCTATTTAAAGTGGAATGGTCATATTTAGGGTACATATCAAATCTGATGTGATAAGCCTATTTTATTCTGGTAAGAATCTACTTTTTGAAGTAGTATGATCATGTTAACAGTACAGTTCGCATCATATGTGATTGGTATGGAGAATAAAGGTACGAGAATGGTATTTAACAGAGTATTGCTATCTTTTGAATTGTATAATGGCTATTTTAGTGAGATCTCTACGCATCAATTGTCATGAGAATTATTGATTTTGGTAAGGAAAATAATATTTCAAGTACTTTGACCATGTTAAGAAAACGGTTGGCGTCTTAAATTATGGGCACGAATGAAATTAGCAGGAATGATTTATTTGAAACAGTTTGGCCATGATAGCCGTACAATTCTTATATGATGTGATAAGCACGCATTCTTGGGGGTAGTTTGTCTGTTAAACGGGCATGTTAGGGGTACGGTTTCCCTCCGAAGTGACTATCATGTACGTTATTGGCAGTAAAATTTTATTTCGAGTCGTAAGGTCATATTAAGAATACAGTACGAATGAGATATGATGAGCATGTATGATTTAGGTAGGAAAGTGCTATTTGAAGTAGTATGGTCCAATTTAGGATACATATCAAATCAGATTTGATAAGTATGTTTGATTCTGCTAAGAATGAGCTATTTCAAGTAGTATGATTATGTTAAGAGTTCAGTTCGCATCATTTGTGATTTGTATGGAGAATTAAGGTAGGAAAATTGTATTTCACAGAGTATTGTAATCTTTGGAATTGTATAATGGCTATTTAAAGGAGACCTGCATGTATCAATTGTCATGAGCATTAATGATTTTGGGTAGAAAAATTATATTTCAGGTACTTTAGCCATATTAAGAAAACTTTGGCATCTTACGTTATGGGCATATATGGATAAAGAAGGAATAAGTGATTTGAAACAGTTTGGCCATGTTAGGCGTACAATTCTTATATGATATGATAAGCATGCATTTTTGGGTAGTTTTTCTGTCTTACGGACATCTCAGGGGTACGGTTTGCGTCAGATGTGATGATCATATAGATTGTTTGTAGGAAAATATTATTTCGAGTCGTGAGGTCATATGAACAGTACAGTAGGAATCAGATGTGATGAGCATATATGATTTAGGCAGGAAAGTGCTATTTCAAGTAGTACTGTCATATCTAGGGTATTTTACACCAAAGCATTGTTATCTTTGGAATTGTATAATGGCTATTTAAGTGAGAACAGTATGCATCAATTGTCATGAGCATTATTGGTTTTGGGTAGGAAAATGATATTTCAAGTACTTTGGCCATATTAAGAAAACGTTTGGCATCTTAAGTTATCGGCTTATATGACATTCGTAGGAATAAGTTATTTGAAACAGTTTGGCCATGTTAGGCATACACTTCTTATATGTGATAAGCATGCATTTGTGGGTAGTTTTTCTGTCATACGTGCATGTCAGGGGTACGGTTTGCGTCAGATGTGATGATCCTGTACGTTATTGGCAGGAAAATGTTATATCAAGTCGTAAAATCTAATTACAGATAAATTACTAATCAGATGTGATGAGTATGTGTGATTGAAGTAGGAAAGTGCTAGTACAAGTAGTATGGTCATATTTAGGTTACATATGAAATCAGATGTGAGACGTATGTTTGATTCTGCTAAGAATGAGCTATTTCAAGTAGTATGATTATGTTAAGAGTTCAGTTCGCATTATATGTGATTAGTATAGAGAATTAAGGTACGAAAATAGTATTTCACAGAGTATTGTTATCTTTGGAATTGTTTATGGCTATTTAAAGGAGAACTGCACGTATCAATTGTCATGAGCATTAATGATTTTAGGTAGGAAAATGATATTTCAAGTACTTTGGCCATATTAAGGAAACGTTCGCATGTTACGTTATGGGCATATATGATTTTAGTAGGAATAAGTTATTTGAAACAGTTTGGCCATGTTAGGCGTACAATTCTTTTATGATGTGATAAGCATGCATTTGTGGGTAGTTTTTCTGTCATACGGGCATGTCAGGGGTACGGTTTGCGTCACATGCGGTCATCATGTACGTTATTGGTAGGAAAATGTTATTTCGAGTCGTAAGGTCATATTAAGAATATAGTACGAATCAGGTAAGATGACCCTTTATGATTTAAGTAGGAAAATGCTATTTAAAGTAGAATGGTCATATTTAGGGTACATATGAAATCTGATGTGATAAGCCTATTTTATTCTGGTAAGAATGCACTATTTGATGTAGTATGATCATGTAAACAGTACAGTTCACATTATATGTGATTGGTATGGAGAATTTAGGTACGAGAATGGTATTTCACCCAGTATTGCTATTTTTGGAATTGTATAATGGCTATTTTAGTGAGATCTCTACGCATCAAGTGACGTGAGAATTATTGATTTTGGTAAGGAAAATGATATTTCAAGTCCTTTGACCATGTTAAGAAAACGGTTGGCGTCTTAAATTATGGGCACTAATGACTTTAGCAGGAATTATTTATTTGAAACTGTTGGCCATGATAGCCGTACAATTCTTTTATGATGTGATAAGCATGCATTTTTGGATAGTTTTTCTATCATAAGGGCATATCAGGGGTACCGCTTCTGTCAGATGTGATGATCATGTATGTTATTGACAGGACATTGTTATTTCGAGTCGTAAGGTCATATTAAGAATAAAGTACGTATTAGATATGATGAGCATTTATGATTTAGGTAGGAAAGTGCTATTTGAAGTAGTATGGTCCAATTTAGGATACATATCAAATCAGATGTGATGAGCATGCATGATTCTGGTACGAATGTGATATTTCAAGTAGTATGATCATGTTCCGAGTTCAGTTCGCATCATATGTTATTGGTATGGAGAATTAAGGTACGAAATCGGTATTTCCCACAGTATTGGTATCTTTGGAATTGTATAATGGCTATTTAAATGAGAAGAGGATGCATCAATTGTGATGAGCATTATTGTTTTTGGGTAGGAAAATGATATTTCAAGTACTTTGGCCGTATTAAGAAAACGTTTGGCATCTTAAGTTATCGGCTTATATGATTTTAGTAGGAATAAGTTATTTGAAACAGTTTGGTCATGTTAGGCATACACTTCTTATATGTGATAAGCATGCATTTGTGGGTAGTTTTTCTGTCATACGTGCATGTCAGGGGTACGATTTACGTCAAATGTGATGATCCTGTACGTTATTGGCAGGAAAATGTTATATCAAGTCGTAAAATCTAATTACAGATAAATTACTAATCATATATGATGAGTATGTGTGCTTGAAGACGGAAAGTGCTAGTTCAAGTAGTATGGTCATATTTAGGTTACATATCAAATCAGATGTGATAAGTATGTTTGATTCTGCTAAGAATGAGCTATTTCAAGTAGTATGATTATGTTAAGAGTTCAGTTCGCATAATATGTGATTTGTATGGAGAATTAAGGTACGAAAATAGTATTTTACAGAGTATTGTTATCTATGGAATTGTATAATGTCTATTTAAAGGAAAACTGCACGTATCAATTGTCATGAGCATTAATGATTTTGGGTAGGAAAATGATATTTCAAGTACTTTGGCCATATGAAGGAAACGTTCGCATGTTAAGTTATGGGCATATATGATCTTAGCAGGAATAAGTTATTTGAAACAGTTTGGAGATGTCAGGCGTACAATGCTTATATGATGTGATAAGCATGCATTTTTTGATATTTTGTCTGTTAAACGGCCATGTTAGGGGTACGGTTTCCCTCCGAAGTGACTATCATGTACGTTATTGGCAGTAAAATTTTATTTCGAGTCGTAAGGATATATTAAGAATACAGTACGAATTATATATGATGAGCATGTATGATTTAGGTAGGAAAGTGCTATTTGAAGAAGTATGGTCCAATTTAGGATACATATCAAGTCAGATTTGATGAGCATGCATGATTCTGGTACGAATGTGCTATTTCAAGTAGTATGATCGTGTTAAGAGTACAGTTCACATCATATGTTATTGGTATGGAGAATTAAGGTACGAGAATGGTATTTCACAGAGTATTGCCATCTTTGGAATTGTATAATGACTATTTAAAGGAGAACTGTACGCATCAATTGTCATGAGCATTAATGATTTTGGGTAGAAAAATTATATTTCAGGTACTTTAGCCATATTAAGAAAACTTTGGCATTTTAAGTTATGGGCATATATGGATAAAGAAGGAATAAGTGATTTGAAACAGTTTGGCCATGTTAGGCGTACAATTCTTATATGATGTGATAAGCATGCATTTTTGGGTAGTTTTTCTGTCATAAGGGCATGTCAGGGGTACGGTTTGCGTCACATGCGGTCATCAAGTACGTTATTGGTAGGAAAATGTTATTTCGAGTCGTAAGGTCATATTAAGAATATAGTACGAATCAGATAAGATGACCCTTTATGATTTAAGTAGGAAAATGCTATTTAAAGTAGAATGGTCATATTTAGGGTACATATCAGATCTGATGTGATAAGCCTATTTTATTCTTGAAAGAATGTACTATTTGAAGCAGTATGATCATGTTAACAGTACAGATCGCATCATATGTGATTAGTATGGAGAATTAAGGTACGAGAATGGTATTTCACACAGTATTGCTATCTTTGGAATTGTATAATGGCTATTTAAGTGAGAACAGTACGCATCAATTGTCATGAGCATTATTGATTTTGGGTAGGAAAATAATATTTAAAGTACTTTTGTCATATTAAGAAAACGGTTGGCGTCTTAAATTATGGGCATGTATGACTTCAGCAGGAATAAGTTATTTGAAACTGTTTGGCCATGTTAGGAATACAATTCTTTTATGATATGATAAGCATACATTTTTTGTGAAGATTTCTGTTATACATACATGTCAGGGGTTCGTTTTCCGTCAGATGTCATGATCATGTACGTTATTGATAGGAAAATGTTATTTCGAGTCGTAAGGTAATATTAAGAATACAGTATGAATCTGATATGATGAGCATGTGTGTTCTAGGTAGGAAAGTGCTATTTGAAGTAGAATGGTCATATTTATGGTACATATCAAATCTGATGTGATAAGCCTATTCTATTCTGGTTAGAATGTGCCATTTCAAGTAGTATGATCATGTTAAGGGTACAGTTCACATCATATGTGATTGGTATAGAGAATTAAGGTACGAAAATTGCATTTTACACAGTATAACTCTCTTTGGTATTGTAAAATGGCTATTTTAGTGAGATCTCTACGCATCAATTACCATGAGCATTTTTGATTTTGGTAAGGAAAATGATATTTCAACTACTTTGACCATGTTAAGAAAACGGTTGGCGTCTTAAATTATGGGCACGTATGATTTTAGCAGGAATCAAATATTTGAAACAGTTTGGCCATGATAGCCGTATAATTCTTTTATGATGTGATAAGCATGCATTTTTCGGTAGTTTTTCTGTCTTACGGGCATGTCAGGGGTACCGTTTCCGTCAGATGTGATGATCATGTATGTTATTGGCAGGAAATTGTTATTTCGAGTCGTAAGGAAATATCAAGAATACAGTACGAATTAGATATGATGAGCATGTATGATCTAGGTAGGAAAGTGCTATTTGAAGTAGCATGGTTAAATTTAGGACACATATCAAATCAGATTTGATGAGCATGTATGATTCTGGTACGAATGTGCTATTTCAAGTAGTATGATCATGTTAAGAGTACAGTTCGCATCATATGTTATTGGTATGGAGAATTAAGGTACGGAAATGGTATTTCCCAGAGTATTGCTATCTTTGTCTGTTATACAGACATGTCAGGGGTACCGTTTCCGTCAGATGTAATGATCATGTAAGTTGTTTGTAGGAAAATGTTATTTCGAGTCGTGAGGTCATATGGACAGTACATTAGGAATCAGATGTGATGAGCATATTTGATTTAGGTAGGAAAGTGCTATTTAAAGTAGTACGGTCACATTTAGGGTATTTCATACCACAGTATTTTATCTTTGGAATTGTATAATCGCTCTTTAAAGGAGAACAGCATGCATCAATTGTCATGAGCAATATTGATTTTGGGTAAGAAAATGATATTTCAAGTACTTTGGCCATATTAAGAAAACGTTTAGTATCTTAAGTTATCGGCATATATGATTTAAGCAGGAATAATTTTTGAAAAAGTTTGGCCATGTTAGGCGTACAATTATTATATGATGTGATAAGCATGCATTTGTGGGTAGTTTTTCTGTCATACGGGCATGTCAGGTGTACGGTTTGCGTCACATGCGGTCATCATGTACGTTATTGGTAGGAAAATGTTATTTCGAGTCATAAGGTCATATAAAGAATACTGTATGAATCAGATGTGATGAGCATGTATGATTTAGGTAGGAAAATGCTATTTCACGTAGAATGGTCATACTTAGGGTACATTATCAAATCAGATGTGATGTGCATGTATGATTCTGCTAAGAATGAGCTATTTCAAATAGTATGATCATGTTAAAAGTTCAGTTCGCATCATATGTGATTGGTATGGAGAATTAAGGTACGAAAATGGTATTTCACAGAGTATTGCTATCTTTGGAATTGTAAAATGGCTATTTAAGTGAGGACAGTACGAATCAATTGTCATGAGCATTAATGATTTTGGGTAGGAAAATGATATTTCAAGTACTTTGGCCATATTAAGGAAATGTTGGTATCTTACGTTATGAGCATATATGATTTAAGCAGGAATAAGTTATTTGAAACAGTTTGGCGATATCAGGCGTACAATTCTTATATGATGTGATAAGCATGCATTTTTTGGTAGTTTTATCTGTCTAACGTGGATGTCAGGGGTACGGTTTGCGTCAGATGTGATGAACCTGTACGTTATTGGCAGGAAAATGTTATATCGAGTATTAAAATCATATTACAGATACATTACGAATCAAATGTGATGAACATGTATGATCAAAGTAGGAAAATGCTATTTGAAGTAGCATGGTCATACTTAAGTTACATATCAAATCAGATGTGATGAGCATGTATGATTCTAGTAAGAATGTGCTTTTTCAGATAGTATGACCATGTTAAGAGTTCAGTTCGCATCATATGTGATTAGTATGGAGAATTAAGGTACAAAAGGGATATTTCACACAGTATTGTTATCTTTGGAATTGTATAATGGCTATTTAAAGGAGAACTGTACGCATCAATTGTGATGAGCATTAATGATTTTGGGTAGGAAAATGATATTTCAAGTACTTTGGCTATATTAAGAAAACGGTCGACATCTGAAGTTATGTGCATATATGATTTTAGCAGGAATAAGTTATTTGAAAGTTTGGCCATGTTAGGCGTTCAATTCTTATGTGATGTGATATGCATGCATTTTTGGGTAGATTTTCTGTCATACGGGCATGTCAGGGATACGGTTTCCGTCAGATGTGATGATCGTGTACGTAATTGTTAGGAAAATTATATTTTAAGTCCTTTGGCCTTATTAAGAAAACGGTTGGCATTTTTAGTGATGAGCATGTATGATTTTAGCAAGAATAAAATTTTTGAAACAGTTGGGCCATGTAACATTATTATATGATGTGATGAGCATGCAATTGTTTGGGTAGTGTTTCTGTCATACGGCCATGTTAAGACTACAGTCCGCATCAGATGTAATGAGCATGAATGAGTTCCGACTCGAAAGTGCTATTTCACGGACTATGGCAATGTTAAAGGTACAGTTGGGATCTGATATGATGAGCATACTTTGGTAAGGAAAGTGCAATGTTAGTAGTATTGGCTATGTGAAGAGTAGGCTTCGAATCATCTGTTTAAAAGAGTTTGGACATGTCAAGCATACAATTCGCATCAGATTACATAACCAGGCTATATTTTGGTTTTGGGTAGTTTTTCGGACAAACGGCCATTTTAAGCGCAGGGTCCGCATCAGACGTTATGAGCATGAATGGGTTTTGACCGGAAAGTGTTATTTCACGGACTATAACAAAGCAAAGAGTGCAGTTTGCATCAGATGTGATGTGCATATTTTGGTAAGGGAAGTATGATTCCAAGTAATATGACCATGTGAAGTGTAGGTTTCGAAAAAGGTGTGAGGGAAATGAATGATTTAATGGATGTATAGAAGGGTAACATTTGTATCCATTCAAGATCCTTGATATTGTTCAATTTTTCACCGCTTTAATTACATATCACAACTTTCTAGGTATATGCCTTTAAAAAAAAAAAAACAAACAAAAAAAAAAAAAACGCTTTCTTAAGAACAGACGCATGATGTATCCTTCTGATTTAAACAATAACACAATATTTGAATGGCTAGATTAGTATACAACATTTTCCCTCCCAGGTTTTCTAGGTTAAGTGAACTATATTTGACATTACGCGTCACTTAGATTTAAACAGTGATTTGAATTTGAGGAATAGTCATAAGCTACAACCTTCAAACAAAAACAGTCTAAGTCATTTAGCAAGCCATTTTGTATCAAATATTTACTCTTCATATTACATAAAATAAGAAATTGAATATTATTTCAAGATTACCTACTGAATTATGTTACACATGCCTTATTTTTTGGTTGATAAGGAGACAAATTAAGGTTATTTTTTTTACATAATTAAGTCCATTTTTCAGTTAGTGAAATACTTAGACTTACCATTTTTATACGACTGCAAAACAAATTTGGATGTATTATGTTAAAGGTGTGTAGTTGGAGTCTGTAGACAATTTGATTTCCGTAATTTAATACGAGTTTCCCTTGTATAGGTACTTCTAAGTTGGTACATGAAAGTTTAACACATATATGTCCACTGTGGTGGACGCCTTTTTCAACAAATGGTGGGCATTCCAGTGGGAACAAATTGTGCTCTTCTACTAGCTGACCTATTTCATCACTCTTATGAGGCCGACTTTATAGCTGATCTGATTCGAAAGAAAGAATATCGTTTAGCTAGAACCTTTAATTTCAGTTTCCACTATATAACTGACGTATCATCTTTAAAATTCCTAATTTAATATTTGATACATAGCATCTATGCCCCCCCCAACAAAAACAAAAAAAAAACAAAAAAACTTTGAGATAAAGGATACAACAGACCTTGACCTACAGTTAGAAATCGATGTATGATCAGATTCTAAAATTACAGTTATTTAAATGGTTGAAATTTTTACCATTATTTCTTTTCTCAGCTCTTCGCTTCACACAAAATTACTAGAAGATTTTTGTTGTTTATTTTCTAGTGATATTTAACTGAACTTTTTAGTGCCACCTAGGGATAGAACTACTTTGATTTGTGTATGACTACAATTAAGGCAAAGTCTTCTTTCTCCTTCTGATGTTATTTTTTAGTGTAACAGAAATGACCATAATTTGGATTGACAAATTAATTCACTTTAAGACATTAGAGTTAAATAACTTTGAGGCCTATCGAAGGACTAACTGAAAACACTGCCATTGGTATTTGACCACTTATTGGTCAATTTGCTCAAATTTCTTTGTTGAAAATAGGGTAACTTTGCTAAGGGTTTAAAAAAAAACGTGGATGGATTTTGGTAAGTGTTGTTCAAAAGTAAAGGTAAAAGATAGGGGAATGGCAACATATATTTTTTCAATTTATTTAAAATAAGTGGAATACAAATACTTTCAACAATTATCATTACACAATTATCAAGTATCATGATACTTGCGAGAAACATACTTTAAATTATATAAATAACCCCATTCCCTCAAAGTGTTGTAATACTTTAAACAAATGCTACTACCAATTAATTTAATGTTAATTCCAGTAAGTAGTTAAAACTATCACAAAAGAACTTAGAGGCTCAAGAGAGCCTGAATCGCTCACCTGGTTAACCATTTCCTTATTTGAAAAACTTGAGGAATGAGACAGGCTAAGTTAAAATCAACTAAATTGTCAAATGCAGGAAATGCTTTTCATAGCATTTTCATGGCCTGAACCAGAATTTTGCTAAAGGCAACAATTTTTTTTCTTTTTTCAAAAACCCGTCTTAATCCGAACGGTCAATTTGTGTGGGATACCCTAAGGAACATGTATGCTAACTGTCATTGAATTCTGTAAAATGGATTTTGAGAAGCAGATTTTCAAAGTTGCATATGCGAAAATATAAAAAAAACTGTTTCAGGGGCCGTATGACCAATCGTTTTGAAAATTTTGGTCATAGGTCTGTCTCATAATGCTAAACAATATTACCAAGACAGAAATTTGCTAAAGGCAACGATTTTTGAGTTATTTGCAAAAAATTGCCATCTGAACCTATGTTCTATTTTTAGTAACGGCGGCAATGTTTTTTCATGAATCAACAATTCCAACAACCATTTTGTGTGGAATACCCTAAGAAACATAAATGCCAAATTTCATTGAATTCTGTCCAATAGATTTTGAATAGATTTTCAAAGTTGCACATGCAAAAAATCCAAAAAAAAAAATCTGTTTCCGGGGCTGTAACTCCTACATCAGTTGACCAATCATTTTGAAAATTTTGGCATAGGTCCATCTCATGATGCTGAACAATTTTATTTGTGCCAGATATTTGCTAAAGGCAACGATTTTTGAGTTGTTTGCAAAAAACTGCAATCTGACCCCTATGTTCTATTTTTAGTAACAGCAGCCATGTTTTTTCAATGATCAAAAATCCCAACGATCATTTTGTGCAAAACACCCTAAGGAATAATCATGCAAAGTTTAAAACCTGTCAGTTTAGTAGTTTCAGAGGAGAAGGTATTTTAAAATTTATCCACGACAACGACGGACCCCAAGTGAGCTTAAAAGCATCGTTATAGAAATATCCTTATTGTGACATGAATCGCCATTCATACAGAAGTTTAAAGGTACCAGAAGTTCAGCAGTTTTTTTTCCACACTCATTTGTAATATGCAATCTATCAAAATTTCATATTCTATGTATTTTCTAAAATAAAATAAACCTATTTTTCTTAAACTTCTATCCTTAAAAATCTGAGAGAAAAATGCTCATTACAAACTGTGTCAGTATACCAATCTGTTATTCCAAAGTTCTTCTTCCTTTCATTTGAACAGGGTACGTGACTGATCAACCTAATGCCGGAAAATAAATGCTATTTTTCCTCCATTCCCCTGGGTGAACAAATAGGAAAAGTGTTTTTTTTTTTTTCAAAAAATACATCCATTTTATGACACAAATAAATATTTACAAAGGTCTAATACTATAGTTTGACCCTTGTCTGGAAATATTACAATCACTGAACACATCAAGGAAGACAGCTTTTTTCCCTCCTGAAAAAAAGAAATAAATTCAATGCAGTTCAATCCATAAATAATGAAAACTGAACAAAATAAAACCATATTACTTATGGCTGTCATGAACTTGTAGTGAATCCATCTGTACAATGAATACTTATTTGTACAAAATGCCAATAGTTTTTCTTTCTTTTTTCTTCTTCCCTGAATTGACTTTTTATGAGCAACTGAGCGGGTGTTGCTAGAAAAACAGAGGATGCTTACCATATCAGTGCACTATGGTTATGCTTCCAGTTTTTGTGGAGTCTTAGATGCTTATTTACTTCTGTTTTACCTTGCATGTACAGTAGTCCCACTCTTGAGAGAACAACCCATTTGCAACATAAAAGAGGCTTTACAAAAGGGGTGGTCTCTATAAAGGAATTGATCTGAAAATCAAAATGGCTGAAAATATATACAAAATGTTCCTTATGTAACAGATTTGCTTTTCTTTTGTAGGACCTTTATGTATAATCCAGATAATGTCTGTTACATGTTTTATGAATATTAAAATGCCTTTTATTATCTGTTTAAAATGCAAGTATGACACATTAAAATATAACAATGTATTTAAACATAAGATGCATTCATTAAAAGAACTTGAACGTGTACATTGTATCAGATTTACTTTGAAAAATGAACTGATGTCAGACTGTTTTCATAATCAAAATGTTCTCCTTTTTCCAAATAATATTTTGAATTTGCATTTTACACACCTTAAAATCTGCCGCCAGCTTCCTCAAACTGTGACCCTTTTCAGTTAATTTAATGACTTTAACTTTGTTTTCGAGTGTCAACACTTTCATTTTTTTTTAACAGATGTCATCTTCGTTTACCAATTGTGCAATCACAGAAGTGTAACTTTAACCTTTCAGGTCAAACTATTGAACATCCAGTCTCAAACTTCTGGTTTATCATTGTTATCAAAGTTGTCAATAAACAACAGCATGGTTGTTTTTGAGAGGACAAAGGATATTTTTGGCCGAAAAAAGGTGGCCTTCAAAAAGGGGTTAATTAGTATATAAAAGAGTTAATGCAAGAGAAATATGGCCAGGAGAAAGGAGTGGTCTTTCAAATGAGGGGCCCTAGAAAGGGGGACTGCTGTATAATATTTCAGTGATTTTTTATTCTTGGTTGTGTGTCAGTCATCCATGCCTGTCTTTGTCTCTGAATTACATTCTTTTAGTTTCCACTATAATCCTTGAACTCTCTCATCATTAGTTTGATAAAGAAGTGTATTTCTTATAAAAAACATATCCCCAATACATAAACAAAACTGTAAAATTTACTTATTTTATTCATCTCTTGCTTTCTAACCTACTAGGTAAATTAAGCAATGAAAAACACATTTTTTACTAAAATGCAGTTCTTTTTTTCTGGAAAAGTAGAAAATCAACATTTTAACTACACAATTTGATTGTGCTTTATATGCTAACAAATAAAATGCTTACAAAAATCTCTTAAGAATGTTATTTTCAAACAGTTTCCAAATACATAAACCTATGGTGCTGCTGCAGGGCACAGTTGTTCGGTTTAACCTAAACAACCTCGCAACTGACATCTATCATTGATTGCTTGATCCTATAAAAAACAGATAATTACTTTTAATACATGAAATAAAACACAATTTGCCAAAATTATACCACAATACTTGAAATTCTATGCATTATGCTATGCAAATTAGGCCTCAGACTGAATCATGAACAATTTATGGTTTACTGCAAGAAATATCACTAAAGTATGATAAAAGAAGATATTCCAGACCTGTCAACAACTACAATATTCGTCATAATAGAAATTTGCATTAAAATTGTTCTACAACATGGCAAACATGAATAAATTTGATATTAAGTGACCAAAATCCTCAAAAATATATATTATTTTTAGAAAAAATATCAATTAAGAATAGCAAAAATGCATTAGGTGAGTGATTTTTACTTTCAAATGTAAGTGTGCACACATACACAGAAAAATTCTATATCAGCCCAAACACAAAAATATGTTTGTTTGCTGTTTCTCAACCCAATGATTTAAAGCTTAGGTCAGTAGGTAGGAAAAAACAAATTCTTCTATTGAAATTATCAGAGAGGAAGAAATGCATAAGGAATGTAACATAAGTGAGGTAATTAGTTAGTCTCGTATCCATGATGATTTATTATTATTTTATCCATAATTTTATGTTGCTTATGATGTTATATAAAAAGTGTGTATCAATTATATCATTGTTATGTTAATTTGTAATTATATTGTAATGATCAATATCTTGAATTATGATACATGTACAACTTTCATGCATATAGAATGTTTCAAGAAATTTGATTTTAACTTAAAAAACCTAGACCAATCCACAAAGATTGGGAAACTGTCAAACCTTAAAGTCAAAAGCACATGTTTTCTACTTTCACTTTGGTGGTGTTGTGCTGCAGTACTCCTTATCAACTGGACATACCTCCTCTTTCCTGTCTTTGAATCTGTATATAAAAATCACACATTTTATCTACTTGGATACATCTTTAAATATGGCCAAAATTCAAGTTAAAAATTACATGCAGCTGTTTAAAAAAAAAAAAAACATAAAAGGAACTCTATTTTATTAGCCTCCATGTTTTGACGTAGACCCGCTCAAGAATATCAATACAATACTTGTACCTATTACTACAGGCAAAGTTTGCGATAAATTTTTTAAAAAAATCTTGAGTAAATGTGATATGTTTTGAAATACCTTACAAGTTTTTTTTATAACTTCCATGGGAAATAAGGTTGTAGCCGACAAAGAAGTTGGTTTGTTAAGGGCAAAATTTGGCCTCAAAAACAAAGTCTACATGAAGAAACTCTAATATTGTTTCTCAAGCTCTTTAATGTGTTCTATAGTTGATTTGATTGGTTTATGGTAATAATTTGAACATATAAGCCCTTCAAACTTGACCGAGATTGGAAAAATCTGTTAAAAAGGCTGGAAAACACCAAATTTTGTGTAGTTTATTACTCTTTGAACAATGGCCACATGCATGTTGAATCTCTTGCTTCATATATTTTGTGTATAATTGTCAGTTACAACTCGTGTAAAAATATTTTGAGTCAACAGATGTGTGGCAACTTCCGCTCCACACAAAAATCACCGTAAAAATTGCAGAAATGTTCAAGGTTTTTGTAAAAGTCTCATAAATGCACACTGTTATTTCTGGAATAAAATCATAAATCTTGTCAAAAACATCTTAAATTCAGTGTTTGCCACCATTTTACTATACTGCTATTACTTAGAAATCAGATAATCAAATTTTCAAAAAAGCCCAAATTAAGAGGCAAAAAAGGGTCCTTACCAAACATTCTCCTTTATAGGTATAAATCCTGGAAAAAAACTCCCATTACTTTCTATGCTTAGCCATCACAAAATCAACACCCATATTTTTTTACCATTCAAAACCTGGATTTTTCATATATTGTTTAGATAAAAAGATATATAGTTTCATCTTATGCCGCTGTCAAACTATATGGTCATGCAGAACTTTTTGGCAATTCACATGGCTTGTTTGTAAACAATGTATTTCAGCACTGTGTTTCTATACAGGACATCCCTATTCTTTAGATCTTTGGTGAAAAAAAATATTTCAGTTCTTGAAAAAAAAAAAAAAATAAAAATTACTAGAAAAATGAAAGTACTGTAAGAAAAAAATTCAAACCAAGCAGTGTTATTCAATGGTCTAAGTTCTGGCACTCATTTCCTTACCTCAAATTTTTCTCCCCAAAATGGGCAGTGCTTGTTGATCTCATGAATATTTAGTGGTTTTATACCTATAAGGGAACAAATTCCATCAAACCTAAATATTTTTCAGTAAATTACTCATTTTTATATTCAAAGACCAAATATTATGCTTTATTTAGTATCTTGCCTCCACTTGTGGCCAGAGTAAATTTTATATTATTCAGCAAAACTTTCAGGGGTTGAACATTTTTTTGGGAAGACCCGAGCCCTGGACTTTTTCATCTTTTGTACACTAAGCCCGAACAATGTTATGTCAAGTCCCAATCAATATAAATGCAATTTTGTTATCTGATATTCTTATGTATAATTCTAGGTTTGCAGGGAAGAAGACACAGTGTCAATTGATTCCATCTCCACATCTGATGCCTTGTCATCAGCTTTCCATTTCTGCATTTTTTTTAACCGTGAAATTATAATTGAGCAATGATCTTATCCTCAAAAAATTATCAACAAAATTTGATCTTTATCATTCCAGCGCTTGATTAATAAAATTTGTAGCATGTCAAAAAATGTGTCTGATCAAGCGCAGGTGTGATTCAGACTTGAGAATGACTAATCAATAGATCGATCTAGTAAATACCCATTCTAAAAATAAAGTTATTACTATTTATAGGTCAGGGAATAGATCAAGAAACATGGTCCAAATAATGACAACGAAATCTTTCAAAAATTAGTTCTATTTTTTTTAGATCTGCCATGCCCGACAGACTTATTTCATTGAAAAACGACAAGTCCCGAGGTGCATTTTTTTTAGTCCTGGGCATCGGGCTTTAGGAATTTTCAACCCCTGACTTTTCAATTTAAAAAAAATTCTGTTGATTTCTTGAAGAAAACCACTTAACCAAAAAAAAAGGCACAAGAATATCTAGTAATGATAATCAAATATTGTTTCTAGAATTTTACAATGTAATTTCATGACAAAATTTTAAAAAAGGGACACTATGCTGTTCACTTGAAAAAATACAAGTTTAGGAATGGAAACACACCCCACAATAAAGGGCTTACACATACAAATTCTGAAGTATATGAAATACAAGTGACTAATTTTGTGAAACTAACACTGGATGAATATGATCTTGTGACTAAATCTCCAACAAGCAAACATTCAACAGAAATTCCAGTCTCCATGACATCTGTGCAGTTGCTGTGTACAAATCAGGCAGCTAAGACTGAAGTGGAAAATGTGCTGAGAATAAAATTAAGACTGCACAAGACAAATCTTTACATTAATCTAACTAAATAAGTTATTCAGAAGTACTTTGATATATGAAAGCCATATTTATACATGTAAAAAAAGAAAGTTTTTCAATACATGTAAAATAGAGAGTTTTGGAGTTTTTCAAATGTCTATGGTAGAACACATGAAAATAGCCCCCCCCCCCCCCATTTTTTTTTGAAATCCTTAAAAACAAGAGAAACCTACATAAAACTTTTATTTTTATTCACTGTCAAGAAATACAGTTATGAAATTACTATAAAAAGTAGATATGGAAAACAGAAATATGAGCATATGATGTAAATGGTGCATGATAAAAAAAAATAATGAAAACAAGGGAGGTAATTAAATAGACCATTTTTCAACTGATTGATTATATGAAAAATAAATCCTTTCTAAAATTGAATTAGAAGGAAATTTATAGTAAAAACTTTTATTTGTGCCTACAGATCTGAAAGAAAGACAAATAGAACTGTAACAATAGGAAAAAATAGTGACATGTAGAATAAAGTATTTAGGGAGCACATACAAATGTCACCGAAGTAAAAAGGTTACTTAGACAGGATTTATTGAAAGAACAGAAATGGGATTCAGCTTGAACAGAAGTGGCAAAGTGTACTAAGTGCAAATACAAATCAAAAACCTTTAACTTGTACGAAGACGTTGAAAGCAACAATAACGGTCGTCGTGCAGCCAAAATACATGGAAATGTAGGCAGGCAAGTGGGTCTTCAACACACACCAATAGGTACATCAAGTTACCATCAAGTTTGTATGGCATCAAATATCCCCCCTCCATCTGTATCAGGTATGCAGTATAGATCAAATTAAGTGGCTAAAATAACAGAAAAGAAAAATGAAGACATGAAAATGCTGAGAGAAAAGGTAAAAAGGGTGAAAAGACTACATGGCTAGGATCCTAAGACAAAAAATGTCCAGGCCGATGGAATCTATATCAGCAGAATATATTAAGGTATTGGAAAAACGCCATTCCAACTAGCAACACAGTCTAACTTCTCTGTAACTGACAATGAAACATTCAAACATTATGTTGTAGCCACAAATCAAAAATCAAAGCTGTGCTCATAAAAAAGAAAAAGCATACAGTAAACCAGAGGCTCACGTGAGCCTGTATCGCTCATCTGGTTTAATTACTTGCTAAATATTTCATATAATTTTGCGTAAATTTACAGGGAATTTTCCTTAGATGAAGATTTTCTTGCAATTTAAAGCATTGGTGAACAGGAATTACTGCATGGGACAGGTTGGAAAGGGGACATAATGCATAGTTTGCAACCCCAACATACTAAAATCCGGAACCAGGCCTTTAAAAATGCAGAAATTGCCATTGTTTTGCGGAATCCATGAAATTTCTGCAAAACACAGCGTTTCTTAGCCTCCAACATGATTACTTTGCTAAAAAACTAATCTCATTAAACTAGGCATTTCACATCCAGTTTTGTATGGAAATATAGTTTACAAGGCACATAAATGCAAACAATGTCCATCAAATCTTAAGAATTATTTAAATAGACTGATTCATAAAGGATATAAATTCGACATTGTTGTCAGATCATTAAATCTTGTCTTTGTAGGAAAAAATATTGATACTCTTATTAGATCATTACATTATAACTTAATCATTCATATTTTAGCATTTTAGTCATTGCACAACTTCTTGCTAGACCAACATAGTCTATGATGTTGCAGTTCTAAATCCTTTGGAAGTTTTGTAACTGATATTTTTTGTGTTGGGAGGCTTGAAGATTTGTCATCCTTATTTGTGTCCTGAGCTTGCTTTCAGTAACTGCGAGCATTCATTGTTTATACCTCATTTGTTTGTCTTCTATGTTATTGTTAATAATTGTTGAGGTACTTTTCTAATGAATTGGATGTATTTCAGGTTGATTTTTACTGTGTGTCTAACTTTGTATTTATTTTAGCCTTTGACCGTATAGAGGGGGAGGGTTTGGATCCAACAAAACTAGTTTAACCCCGCTGCATATTGTTTGCGCCTGTCCCAAGGCAGGAAATATAGTCACTGGCATGTAGTTGTCTTTTTTAAAACATTTTAGTTTCTTACCATAAATGATAAACTGATATAGTATTGAGGAAGGGCCGGACCTTTTTCGGGATGCTGGGATCAGAGGTTTTTAAGCTCAGGATTTCGGGATTTCTGAGAATTAAGCCCGGGATTTCGGGAAATAAATCCACCGGGAATCGGGATTTTAGCAGTTTTTAAGTTCCTTTGTTGTTCGGGATTTCGGGATTTAGTAAAAATAAAGTCGGGATTCCGGGATCAGACCCCCTCCAGCCCCCCCTCAGTATTGTGTTCACTGATTTATCCACTTTGTTTTTATTGGGGCAATTTAGAGCTTGCTACATGGAGGAAATTTCCCACTTGTTGAAGATCATGTGGCGACCTCTAGATGTATATTTTCTTGAGTGGAAACTTTGGTTAAGTTAAGATCCACAGTGGCAGCCATTTTGAAATGGCAAAAGAATCACAAGCTTTCATCTCCTCATGCCAACGATCATTTGTTTCCAGTTTTGTTTCATTTGGTCAAGCGGTTTCCGAGAAAAAGATTTTTACATGTTTTTCTCATAGGGTCCAATGTTAAAGTAAGATCCTCAGTGGCGGCCATTTTGAATTTCCGATTGGCACCAAAATCACAAACTTACATCCCTTCATAAAAGTAAACATTTGTGTCAAGTTTTGTTTAATTTGGTCAAGCGGTTTCCGAGAAGAAGATGTTTACATGTTTTTCCCATAGGGTCCAATGTTAAACTAAGATCCTCGGTGGCGGCCATCTTGAATTTCTGATCGCCACCAAAATCACAAACTTTCATCCCCTCATATCAGTGAACATTTAATGTGTCAAGTTTTGTTTAATTTGGTCAAGTGGTTTCCGAGAAGAAGATGTTTACATGTTTTTCCCATAGGGTCCAATGTTAAACTAAGATCCTCGGTGGCGGCCATTTTGAATTTCCGATTGGCACCAAAATCACAAACTTTCATTCGCTCATATCAGTGAACATTTGTGTCAAGTTTTGTTTAATTTGGTCAAGTGGTTTCCGAGAAGAAGATTTTTACATGTTTCTCCCATAGGGTCCAATGTTAAACTAAGATCCTCGGTGGCGGCCATCTTGAATTTCCGATCGGCACCAAAATCACAAACTTTCATCCCCTCATACCAGTGAACATTTGTGTCAAGTTTGGTTTTATTTGGCCCTGTGGTTTCAGAGAAGAAGATTGAAATGTAAAAGTTTACGGACGGACGGACGACGGACGCCAAGTGATGGCAAAAGCTCACATGGCCTTTGGCCAAGTGAGCTAAAAACTAAATTAACATGCAAGACAGTATTGGAAATGAACAAGCCTGGGCAAGAACTGCGAGATGGGTTTGAGCTTAATGAAGTAACCACAGATCCAGACAGTAGTGCATATAATGCTGCAGAAAGCATGGTCAACAAAGGTCTTACTTCAACTGAACCAGTACATTACCTCAACAAAAGACCCATGTCAGCCAACCATAGGAAGTATGTGACAAATCTGTCAAGTGTGTGTGATATAATGCCAGCTCGCTTGAAAACCCCCCCAAAAAAATACCTCCATGGGCTGTTTGCTTCTGACATAGCAGCAAGGTGACAAGCAGAATACATGACACTCCAAAATTCCTGATGGGGCTCTATCAAAACTATCATATGTTACTGATGCCATAGTATCATAGTGAACTGTTCCTGTGGTAACCATTCAAAATGTTAACTTTATTTATTTGCATGTTCAAAAATTAAGAAATCTAAGACTTGGATTGAAAAAAATGCTTACTTAAAGCAGGGAAATTTTGAAATTGAATCAAATGAGAAGTCCAAACATGTTTTACAACAAATTATGAACTACCGCCTAGATAAAGTGATGCTTGCTACATATAAGTTGAGCCCCTTAATCACGCTATTAGAAGTACTGTACCAGCAAATATAAACTATGCGAGAAATTTTTCCAGTTGAATCCATACGCCAATCCATAAAGTCAACAAGGGCACTGGCAACTCTATCATCAGACTGTGTGTAGTCTGATCAAATCAGGGTCAACAGTGGCCAAGTCACTGAAAACCAGAGGCTCCTAGGAGCCTGAATCGCTCACCTGGTTGAATTTTGCCTTTCAAGGGCAATAAATTAAACAAGAAATTCCCCAATTTTGACTCAAGAAAACTTTGATAGGACTTATCATAAGTATCATTTCAGCAAATGAAAGTTAAAATCTATCATAGTTTTCAAGACATTGGCTGAAAACTGAAAAAATAAAAACCTGTCATTTTCCCCTGTCAAGGGCAATAACTCTTATAAGGAGGCATCTAACAACTCTTATGCCTGAAGACTTTTGTAGTCCTACAAATAAGGATCGTATCATATTTTGAAAGAATTTGGCTAAACCTAATGGTTTTGGAGATATATGTGAAAAACTACTGTCTAACCCCTTTGTTCTATTTTCATTAACGTGGACCATTTTTTTTATGGATCAAAAATCCCCACATCAGTTCTATGCAGGATACCCCAAAGAACACTCATTAGAAGTTGGGTACCAATTGGTCAAGCAGTGTCAAAGGAGAAGATTTTTTAAAGAAATAACATTAAAAATAGGAAAAAACATTGAAAAAGAGCAATAACTCCAACATGGCTTATCATATGAAAATGAAAATTTTTTAAATCAGCTAAACCTACAGTTTTGGAGATATATGCAAAAAACTACTGTCTGACCCCTATGTTCTATTTTTAGTAACGGAGGCCTTTTTTTTTTAATGGATCAAAAATCCCCACTTCAATTCTATGCAGGATACCCCAAAGAATATTCATACAAAGTTTGGTACCAATTGGTCAAGTAGTGTGAGAGGAGAAGAGTTTTGAAAAATTGTTTAACGACGACGGACAAGTACGACGGACTCCAAGTGATGGCAATAGCACATATGGCCTTTGGCCAGGCGAGCTAAAAATGGCACTTTGAAGATATGGGTTCCCAGAAAACACACCTATACTAGCTGAAACTGACACACAATACAAAAAAATTCTTGTCACCATAGAACAACACAGTTTCAGCCTTCTACCCAAGCTAGAAGCTCACTAGCAGAAATGTAACAGTAAAGAAGAAACTTATAGTTTCATGATGCCTCCAAGTGATGGCAATAGCACATATGGCCTTTAGCCAGGCGAGCTAAAAATGGCACTTTGAAGATATGGGTTCCCAGAAAACACACCTATACTAGCTGAAACTGACACACAATACAAAAAAAATTCTTGTCACCATAGAACAACACAGTTTCAGCCTTCTACCCAAGCTAGAAGCTCACTAGCAGAAATGTAACAGTAAAGAAGAAACTTATAGTTTCATGATGCCTCCAAGTGATGGCAATAGCACATATGGCCTTTAGCCAGGCGAGCTAAAAATGGCACTTTGAAGATATGGGTTCCCAGAAAACACACCTATACTAGCTGAAACTGACACACAATACAAAAAAAATTCTTGTCACCATAGAACAACACAGTTTCAGCCTTCTACCCAAGCTAGAAGCTCACTAGCAGAAATGTAACAGTAAAGAAGAAACTTATAGTTTCATGATGCAAACATACTTTGTAAGACAGCAAGCAATCTAAGATCACTTGGACGAGATCCAGAGTGCCCAGGCTATCCTGGTAACTGTTCAGCCAACATGAAATGGAGTGCTACAATAGGCAATGAAGAGAGGTATTTTGAAATACTGGGTGATATGCTAAATGACCATTTATATTTGGACAATTAACAACAGATGGTGATAGTCATACGTTCAGAGGATTTAGCCGGAAACAAGAAGAAAATTTAGTTATCATACCTGAGAACCGTCGCGACACCAGATACTTAGCCAAATCACAAATGCGAGACTGTGACAATGCTAAATTTAATGAAATGATGCTACAGTTTGTAACTAAAACAGATTGCACAATGCTAAAAAAAAAACGATTTGCTTTTGACTTAAGCAACAGCTGCACAAAGGGTTCAACTTCGCTCTTAGTCTTAGGGAGTTTGCAAGAGATATGAACAAACTTGTAAACAGATTTAGCTATGCAACAGATAGTATCATTGCGTGTTATACAAGACATTGTTTAGAAAAGTACAAATCATACTCCTATGTATGTAAAGGTACTGAGCAAGATCACTGGGGCAAAGACTTTATGCCAGATGTGGAAGCAAAATGCTTGTACATGACAGAGGATGATAAGAGACTTGGGTGTAATATAATCAACATTAGATTTGGTCGGACAAACTTCGTTAAGACTCGTTTTGGGACAGTGACACTTAAGTGTGAGGCTGTAAACCGAGGCTATGGAAAGTCAGATCCAAAAGAATCCACTCACCTGAGGATCTGTTCTGCTCCTATTAATTCAAACTACTGTCTGACTACAAGTGCAAGCAGGATTAATCATGGACCAGGGGAATCTTGCCACTTCCGACAAATTTGTATCCAGTCACCAAGCTGAAAAGACAAAATGAGAAATATGAATATGATAAACAAAAGACACAAAAAATGAAAAAAAGTTAAGAATTGTTTCTACAATCAGGAATTTTACAACTTATGACTCAATACTGGATGAGCCTGGAACATATAAACAAGAGGCTCCCAGGAGCCAAAATCCCTCATCTGTTTAAATTTTTGCTTTCAAAGGCAATAACTGTAACAAAATGGTGTTGGACAAGTATGACTCCATGAAGACTTTGTTAGGGCATATCATGAGGATCATTTCGTCAATCAAAAGTTTCATTCTATCTATTATAGTTTTCAAGATATTATCATATTTTTTTTTAATTCAAACTCATATTAAGTATTTACATTTCATGTCATTTAAAGACATACAATTTGTGTTATTACTAAGAGCACTGAAGATGAAATGTGTAGATTTCAGATATTTAATATCACAAATCTACATGTATTTACCATATTTGACTGCACAAGGCAAACAATAAGGGCATCTTACCATATCTGACTGCACAAGGCAAACAATAAGGGCATCATGTTAATATAGTATTAATGTATGGCTTTTTTCTGTATTGGCCCTGTTACATGCCCGAGGTATTAATAATGGCCATTACAGCCATCCGAGGCTATTAATAAAAAGGGCATATTACAGGGCCAATATGGAAAAAGCTTTGCATTGATACTTTTTTTAACCAACTTTATATCTATTACTGAAACATATGATTTCACCTTAATTTGAAATAAGTCTGTATCTCGATGAATCAAATATTTATGAAAATAAATCATGATGGTGTTGTTTCTAATAATCACCCCCCCCCCAAAAAAAAAAAAAGAAAATAATAATTAATCTCTAGTACAAGATTAAACATACCTAATAATTCAATATACTCAGTTCCAGTACCATCTTTCAACAACTTTAAATCTCCTAATCTAATTACATGTAATTGAATTAGATCACTCTTACTTAAAGTTGTCACTTATTAAAGGTAAGAAAAACTATTAATGCCCCATACTAAAATTAGTAATGCATGGCTGTGATTTCCTAGTGACCGGCTGTAGGAATTTCCAAATCGTAACTACCAGTTGTAAATGATGGGCATTTCTATACATTTTATGTTGGATAATAAAATTCTCCAAAACTTTTAAAGTTTGGACAAACAGAGAAGACAAGCAATAGTTAGGATTGCAAACTAATTCTTGGTCTATTTATTAACAATTGACATTATTTCTATCTTACATCTACTTCACATGATTTTTCATTGATACATGTAGGAATTAATACACATTTGTACATATATGTAAATAAACTAAACTGGTCATTGTGCCCTGTACAAGTAATACAAATGTACACTCTCCCTTGCATAACTACTATTTATCCTGTCACATAATATGTGTCTGAACAAGGTTTAATTTAATATATATACATGTATCTTCATATGTAGACTGCTCTATTTAGGTTACAGACCACCAATTCAACCAATGAGCATTTGGAACGTACGCAAAAATAGTTCTATGCAGAAATTACCCCTGTTCCTCATAGTGCTGTGAAAAAAGTTCTCATCTCATTTAAAAAATTTAAACAGTTTCTGAAAGGAAAAACATTTCTGTACATTTTATAGGTGCATTTTGCTTCTTGTGATGTGAAGCCTAATCTCCATAATGATTTCTAAATATACCCCTATCTTGTGAAAACACTGGGATTTCCCATGCTATTTATAGACACTTCACTTCCGGTGACCAGTACTGCACTGCAAGTCAGCTAACCCCACATGCCATTCAGAGGATTGTGAGCTGGCATATGTAGAATCATGCTGATATATAGTCCTCTGCAGGTTAAAGTTAAGGTAAAGTGCAGAGAAGCCATTGAATATTGTGAAATTAGCATAGAACCTATGGGAAGTGGAATTAGTGGTTTTTAGCCTCTACTGTTATTGGATGAATATATATATAATAAGGTTAAGATTACGTTTTGTAAAAATAAATTCATCTTTTCTGATAGTTTTCAAGCCTTTTCCTATTTTTTTTACTTACATTTATTTCAAACAGTGAATGTGATTTTTAAAAACTTCAGGAAACACATGGATGTATGTACAGGTACGTGTATCTCCGTTGTTCCACTGTTGCTGTTGTCAAGAACCTACCTCGCCTGGGAAAAAAATATAACTCCAAATGTATTATCCACATCAAAGCATAGCTTTTCCAAGATAGGAAAGGCAATCATTGTCTTATTTGCAGCTGTCAGCTGTGTCTGAATTTTGTTTATGTTACATGATATGTGTAAAATATTCCCATCATCCATCAAGAACTGTAATAGGATACAAGAGCACAATTATTCGTAATGCATTTTCCATAGGGTACCTATGTAGTTTGAAAATTAATTTCAACAAAACCACACAAATTAGCAGAAAATGGGTTTCAGTTCCTAAAACTAGAAAAGCATACTTTTTATTTGCACAAAAAAAAAGTATATGGTCATGCGGCAAAAGTTGATCGAAATTTCAGTTGTTATGGACTCTTGAAAATTCAGCACAAAATACACTGGAAAAAAATGAAGCACCTAGATTTCATTTATGAGAAATCATTTCAACCCTATAACAAATTATTAATTATTACCAAAATAAAATCAATCATAAATGGGTAAGTTTTGAAATGAAAATAAATTTCAAGCCATATCCAACCAATCAGGTACCACCTTGTATTCAGTACTCAGTACCATGTTGGAGTAAAAAAGTTCCCGGTAGAATGTAAACAAATAATTGCGCATTTGTATCCTATCAAAACATGAAGCGGTTAAGAATCAGTACTCAAGTTCGCATTTATAAAGCACATCTTAACACAAGTACAGAAACCAAGTTAGGTGAAAATCCGTTAAAGTTTAGTCGAGATATTCCCTTTTTAGGTTGGAGTGCGAGTTTGCGGCCAGTGCTGAAAAATTTCCACAGAAAGCAAAAATCAAAAATTAAAAATGGAAAATTTCTTGTTAAAATATCTTAGAAATTATTCTCACTTATGTTTTCCAACACTTTAAGCAATACTCCTTTTATGCATGTACAAGTTGAAATCTAAATTTATTAAGGGTAGAATCTACCCTTTTAATAGTAAAAATACAAAAAAAATGGAAAAAAGGTTCAAAACTTTCTAAATTAAGTGAAATGAAGATCCACTTTCTAACTTTATCGTGTAATTTTTAATCGTTGGTGATAAGAGGTACCAGAATGACAGCAACAAATTTTGCTTGTCATCATAATAACTATAGAAGAGCCATGAGATCATCAAATGGCATCTTTGAAGAATTTTATATGTTTGAAGGGGGAGCACCTGTTGTTTATCCTGTAAATAGTGCAAAGACTGAACTTTTCACATCAACCTGTACTGCAAAACAAGTGTATAAAATAAACTTGCATCAGAGCACATCAACACTTATCAATGCTAAATTAACAGAGTCAACATTTCAAATTTATAAAATGTCAGGATTCAAAAAAGGAAATAAATACACATTTAAATCTGGGAATTTACCTCACAAAAAAAGCAAGGACTAAACTTTCAACAGTGAAAAGTGACTTAGAAACACCTAAATACATTAGACTTACAAGGAAAACTCATGAACTGGTTGTTAATGATCCATACACTGATCCTGAGGAGAAGGCAGAGCGGTCCAGTTGTGCGGCCAAGTTACTGCGACCAAAATCTAAATCTGTTCCTGTTGCTAGGAAATCTAAGAAAGGAGCTAAAAAATAAAAGGTAGGACATGTAATAATAAATAACGTAATTAACTTACAATCAAACAGTTTATTAATGTAGATTAAAAAAAAAAAAAAACAATATATGCCATATGTGCACAATTTTCAAACTATTTAGTTTTTCCTTAAAACTTGCTAATTTATTTCCAAGAACACAAATTCTTGCACTTTGTATAGTAATTAACCTTTATTTAAGTTATAAAGTAGGAAAAAATCAACTAGATATCAGCCAAATGTACATAAATGCTCCATTAAAAAAAAATATTAAAATTAAGGGGGAGATAACTGTAAATTGCATTTGAATACAGAAATAACTTTAGTGTTAGTAGGACATAAAATATGGTTTCTTCTCTTATTTTCAGGTTGAATTCTGATTCCCACAGAGTGCTGTGCCTTTACAAGTCAGAAAACATGTGGAATTGCGCATTTAGAGAGCATATGATGAAAAGTCCAGACTGTGATGGTATTTTACTATACGATTTGGACAAAGAAAAAAAAAGAGGTTTCTCTCAAGATTTCGACTTATTTGCGCATCGTTTAAATACTTTTCGAAGATGTATACACAGTATGAGGAACTTGAAACCGGCAGACCGGGTAGAAAACCCTCAAAACTAACAACTGGTGTACTAGTTGGCCTGAGTCAGACTCCAATTTGTCCTACAAGCTTGTGCAAAATCTTTCTAAGTGGCAATATCTCAACTCCAGCAGCCTCTAGCCTGCAAAGAAGGACAAATAAAGTATATAAAAACATTGTACAAGTTGTAAAAAAAGACATGAAAAGAAGAAGGGAAGAATTAGTTGAAATAAACCGCCTCCGAGGAAAGAAAAATCCAAGATGTATTAGTGTTCAAATGGATGGCATGTACAGCAACAGACCCAACCCAGGAATTGGACGCACACCGTTCCAACAAGCTAATCAGCTGAAAATGTAACAAAAAAACATAAAATTGTTAATTTGGTTGACAAAAATAAGCTCTGTTCAGAGCATTCTTCACTAGATATTGATTTTTGACTCAGGCCAACTCCAGTCTGAATGTACTGATGAATGCAGTGCTAATATTCCAATGGTGAAGAGCATTGGTGATGAATATGCATGGGCCAGGGAGTGCCTTGAAGACCTTTTAAAAGACAACATAAAAGTAGACTATTTAGTTACTGACCCAGACAGTTCAGCTTACAGAGCTGCAGTTGATTTGTATGAGGAGGGAAAATCAAAAACTGAGCCTCAGCATTTCATTGATACCAGGCATTTGTCGGAAAATATGCGGAAAAGTGTGGAAAAAGACAAAAGTCTCCTAAAAATCATGCCAGCACGGACACAAAAGCAACGCCAAAAGCTACTGAATAACTTTGCAACAGACTTAACTGAAAGGTGCAATTCTGAAGTTGCTATATGTACTAAGCAATTCAGAGGAAATTTTAAAAGAGTTAAATCAAAGATGTCTCATACAGTTGATGCAGTTATACGGTGCTACATGGGAAAACATGACTTATGCAAGAAACATTCTTTTGTATGTGGCAAGAGTGAGTGGCTCAAGAAGAGAAGTCTACTACCAAAGACATTCAAAATCATGCATACCCATGAAAACATGGATTTTATTCGTATCGCAGTAAATAAGTGCCTCGGACCAAAAGCACTTGAGAAGACCAGGCTTAATATGAACACTAACTTTGTCGAGGGTGTGAATCGTAGCATAAGGCGTTCCTTACCTTCAAATGTAATGTACAAAAAGAACTATTCTGGAGGGGCACACTCAGCCATCCATAGTGTAAATCTTGGTCCAGGTGAATCCATCCTTGAGTTGTGTAGTGCCTTACACTGTGACATTCCAGTTGGGAGTACAGCTTACCAGGCTCTAAAAAGTGTGCAGAAATTAGACATTTTACAAAAGCAGCATAAGCAAACAATGGAATACAAGAAATATAGAGGTGAAAAACGTGAAAAACTGTACAAACTCAGGGATGTCATTAGAAGCCAGCAGCCGGCAAAAATCGCCGCCTACTCTTTCAAACGTCGCCGCCTACTTTCGTACCCCACAAAAATAAAATTCATGAAATATTCTTCAAGACCCTCTTTATATAATATACTGACAATATTCATCCACAAATATTAAAGATTGCACTTGAATGACGCATCGGTGTGACTTTAATGTATTGTTCGGTTGCTAAAATAAATAGTCCGCGTTTTTTCCCTGTTTCTAAATATAGACTTTCTTATTTTTACTGAACTAAAAATACTTCGTTTCCGGTCAGCAAAAAGCAACATGTCGGGCCGTAAAAGGTCAAAGCCTGTGACACAGGGACAATCATCTATCTGTTGTTTTTTTGTCACCAGGGCCAGCTAAGGCCAAAAAGACAGACAGTGACAATGGTAGATATAAATTAACAATCATATTATTGATGATATTTAATATCTTATTTTAATTCGATAAAATACTAGCAAGGTCATTGGGTATGACAAGTGCCATTTTTGTCAAAACAAAATTTTCAACAAGATTGGATCGATTGATGGTTCAAGCGTGTAATGAGAGAAAAGATTGATATGGGAGTGGTTAATTATGCTAGTTAGCAAAACAATTTAGAAAAAAAAATAATTAAAAGCTCAAATTATTTATAATTACTTTGTTGTCACTTGTCTTAAGTGGAAAAAAGAAGGGTCTATGCAATGGGGAACTTTTCAATAATAAACAATTTGTTCAAAATTTTAAAAAAATATCACATTTTTTAGGCTTAACAAACAGAAACTTGTATAAAAATTGTAATCTTATTGTCCTGTACAATGGCCCAGGAGAGCCCTAGAATGCAGGATATTGCACCATTTACCCCAGAGCTTATGGGGGCCGCGAGCGGCCCCCGGACCCCCTGCCATAATGGGCGGGTTCGCCACCTACTTTATCTAATTAGCCAGCTACTTAAAAACTTAGTGACATCACTGAAACTGTATGAAAAATTAAGTGAAATTATTGCGTATGAGAAAAACTCGCTACTGAAAAGTGAAAAAGAACAGAAACCTTCTTCTCGAAACAAACACACAGACCATTCCTACAGTGTAAAAAAAAGAAAAGGAGAATTTCTGTTAGAAAATAGTTTTTATATTAATAAAATGAAATATTAAACAAAATGGTTTGTGTGATTTTGAGCAGAGGCCTTGACTTTTGCAGTGAATTCTCTCCTGGTTAAACTCATGTTGTTATATGGCTATGTGGTCTGGCTTGACACACACTTTCTCATGGCAGATATGGCTGCACTCTTTGTCATTAAAAGATTTTTGAAAATCATCCCTTGTGATCCTATGCCTTATCATGTAGGAAAGCCTGTGTGCAGTCTCCCTTTTGCCCTCTCGATCAGGCCATTTCACTACTAGGACCCCATAACCTGACTTGGACTTCCGTGCCCTTATCCATTCAATGCATCCCTTCTCATTGCCCATTAAAATAGCCTTTTTGAAAAACTTTTTCTCAATATCAGCCCAAAAAGCATCAATTTTGAAAAAAAAAAGAATGATCAAAGTCACCACAGAGTTTGCAGGAAAGCTAAGCACCAAAAAACAGTGATGAAGAAAAAAAGTGAATGTGATAGTACACATTCTCTATAGGATACAAGAGCGCAATTATTAGTAATGCATTTTCCATAGGGTACCTATGTAGTTTGAAAATTAATTTCATGTAGTGTATGAACCACAACATATCAATGCAAGTATGATGGTATTCGATTGTTTTCTTGTAAAAAAAATGCCATCCCTTTAATACTGTCCTGTCATTCTGACATCTGGAAAATCAATGAAGCGTTCTTCTCCTTAGCAAAAAATCCCTATCACTATCAGTATCTTAACACCCTTGCGTTTTAACATTGCCTAGAGAAAAAGAGGCAATGGAAATTAAGATAACCATAATCCATATTGGAGGGCTTGGCCTCAGGTCACCAAGAGGCTTATCTCTAAATCAATCCTTTAGCTAATATGGTCCACATACAAAATTAGTCCATATTTCCTCTGACCCTGCAACTCTCCTCTTTTTCATTTGGATATTGATATGTAGGGTTGGGTCAGAACGATGTGTTATACAAAAAATTGGAGATTCAGCGGTACCACAGAGTACAGCCCTTCAACCGCTTGCAATGACTTTCAAGTTGAAATTGTGCATGTCACACCTACCTAGTTCGTGGATCGTTATGGTGTATCCATCTGCACCATGAAAACTGATTTATTCAACGGGTCATAGTTTTCCTTTCCTCTTTTGTCTACCCAGACTTGACTTTTTATGAGCAACTCCGCAGGTGTTTCTAGAAAAGCAGAGGACGCTTACCCTACCGGTGCACCTGGTCCATGCTCCCAATTTTTAGTGGAGTCCGAGTTTTTCACTTGCTTTTGTTACTTAGTATGTATGATTTTAGTTACTCTATCAGTGTGAGAAACCATTTTTCCCCAACTTGCCATTCTGGCTAGTGGAATATTGATCTTGCTAGTCAAATATAAATTCAACTACCCACATTTTTTTTTTCTGTACTATCATCTTTTTTCTCTTGGATTTGACTATCTCCTGTCTTTCTGCAACTATCTTTTCATTTGTTTTTAAATTTATCAAAAACTTTTCCATTTTCGAATATACCCTCCCATTTAAGTTTTTCAAGTACTTTACAGTAACAAAATAAGTACTCCATTTCTTGTTCATTTTTATTTTAGCAATAAACAACTAATTTGCAAGGTAACAAATCTTAAATTACCAAGATAATTTCGTTTAAATACTAATACGAGATCAGGACCGTCGCCTAGGTTTTGGCGCATCCCATTTACCAGAAATTAAAATGGCAGATCGTAAAC
Organism: Perna viridis; assembly: GCA_037379345.1. Classification (NCBI taxonomy): domain Eukaryota; kingdom Metazoa; phylum Mollusca; class Bivalvia; order Mytilida; family Mytilidae; genus Perna; species Perna viridis. Next base: position 8,136,500 of record CM074513.1, read on the forward strand.
AATGCTTTACAAGTCAATAAAATTGTGCATATCATGCCAAAATTCACTTAAAATATTCAAGCTAAACTTCTTAAAATGAAGGGAACATATTTATAATGTATGATGTTAAGGGATGTTTTACTAAGTAACCTGTTGGCTGGTTAACTTTCCTTGGACCTTGCCAATCAATTGATGGTCGCCAAATTGACGAGTGTAAGCAAATGAGAACTCGCCAAAATACACATCTACTCGTATTTGGCGAGCGGTTGTTTTCCACACTGCTCTATGTTCTTTGTTGTGAATGTCTGTTTTCCATATCTAGTCTTTGTCCCTAGATTACATTCTTTTTATTACCAATATAACCTTGGTTCCCTTGATTACTCTTTGATTCTGGAATCATTTTCCTGTATGCTAATACCAAATTAACTACAAGAATTACATTATGGAAGGAACAGAGCAGAAACGATTTTTAAGACTGGAATCTAACAGAATATTTCAAAATTCCACAGAAAAATCACGTGTGTACTACCCTTCCGTTCCAAAAGTAACATGCTCTCTTTTACGATTCAAAAATTTTAAAACATTTTAAATGTCAACAAAACAGGGTCTCAAATGGAAAATGATCAAAACTTCAAAAAAAAAAGGTAATTTTTGTAGCAAATTTGGTATCAGCATACAGGAAAATGATCCTGGAATCAAACTAGGTAGATATGACATGCACAATTTCAACTTGATTCTTGAAAGTTGTTACAAATACAAGCAGTTGAAGGGCGGTACTCCGCGGTACCGCTGTTTCTCCAACTTTTTGTATGGCACATCATTCTGACCCCAACCCGACATATCAATATCCAAATAAAAACAAGAGGGTTGCAGTGTCAGAGGAAATTTGGACCAATACAAAATGACCTGAAATGTTTTTAAAATGGACGTCCTTGTTTTGAATGTAGGTTAGTGAGGTCTTACCGCTGATGAATCTGCGAGAGCAGTGTACATTTTGTAAGTCAGCAAAAATTACACTATGACGATTTCAAAAGTTGTACAGAGCTTATATTTCCTGTTTGATTTATCGACTTTAAATAAGGTTTACTTGACTTGATTACCTGCCTGTACTGCCATTACACATTCAAATCGTCTCGGGTCTTAATTATCCTCAATTATGAAAAGGTCCGATAAATTCCTTATAGCAAAAGGATGGTTACCTGTTTGGAATGACTTATGTTCGGATAACAGTCAGAAAAAAAACGCATATGGGTGTGGCTATCGTTCGAGGTTCTGTTGTGGAACATTCAAGTCCCAAATAATCGTAGAATTTTTCATGAGAAAATTTTGCTCTTCAATCCTTTGAATAAATGTCTTTCTTTATTGAAATGGTGGTAAAATCTCAACGAAAATGCTGCTGTTGATAATGTATTACACTTACCCTAAAAATGAACCTCTTTTCCTGGTTCCCCCAACATATCCATGTTTCAAAACAACTTTTTTCACTTGAGTATTATATAATAAGGGCGAAATTTGATCGGGAGAATTTTTTTTTCATCAAATTAAACTTAAAATACAACTGACCAGCAAAAAATGACACTATATAACCTCCGATATTAAAAAAATGCCTCATAACTTAATCAATATTTTCGACCAAACAAATTCTACTAACGTCGGAAAATATCGTATTCGCCCAAAACGGCCAGGGCGCATATATATATATATATATATATATATATATATATATATATATATATATATATATATATATATATATATATATCACAGAGTAATCAAGGTAACCAAGGTTACTGCAGTTATAGAAAAGGATAAGGAAATACAGATATATTTTTACATTTGTATACCATCAAAAACAACCAGTTTAAATAGAACATAAAATTAACAGAAGTAAGCTATAAGAAAAAAAAATACCTGTCAAAAAGTTGTATTTTTTTATTTCAAGATATTTTGGACAACACTTCACCACTTCTAAATATGCATGTGTAAACATTTGTTAAAACAATGAAATTACATTGTATTGAAGTCTCGTGTATAAAAGTTCAATACTTGCCATGATGTATTTACTCACTTGTAACATGAATATTTAAGAACAAGATAAAAAAAAATTAATTTCAGGAAATCATTAGCATCTCCAATTTTAAATTGAAAAGAAGCAGTTGTAGTTCGCTCAGGTTCCACATGCTTAGATTTAATACAGATTCATGGTTGTATTTTCGGCTTTAAAACAGAAATCTGTGTCAGTTTGTTTTTGTTCATCAGACAAGTCCACATTTTAGGTTTCTGACATTGAGACACTTCTTATCATATATGAATGTTCAATGCTGTTTTTCAAATACTATGTACATGTATGCACAAGTCAACCTTAATTATTTGTGTTTTTTTTTTACATCAATGTGGTCTTTGTCAAGCTGAGGTTACTGGTATTGATGCGACATGCCACATATCAAAATAATTGTTAAAGAGTATCTACCCTCTCACAAAGAGAATTCACTTTCCTGCAAGAATAAACATACTCTTGCTAAATATTTCACATATTTGACAATTATACATTACATTTTATATAGAACTAATATATTTTGATATCTTTTATTTATTATAAATATGGACCTACATTGGAAGGAAGAAATATCCAAGAAAGTCCTTTACAGAAAATCATTTCCCTTTCTTATGTACAGAAAATTTATGTCTAACTGTGTAATACATGTATCTTTAAATCCCATATATTAGCAGAAAAAGTATCTATTGGCTGATAAAAGGTAATTATGCAGTAGTTTTATATACATAATAATGAAAATTATAAACGAATGACAAATTTCTACAGTACAGTTAGATGGGCAAACTCTGACATCTCAATGTATAATAAAGAAATACTTTGAAGGAAGAAAAAAGGTCCCCTTTAATTTTGTAAATTTCTAGATCTACAGCTCCAGTACAACGTACTTCCCATATTTTCTTTTTAAAAGTGCATTTTTCATGATTTTCATATATTATTTGTAATGCAGACCTGGCTTTCCAAAATATTAGATGGTTGTTTAATAATTTAACTGGACAAAACAACCAGCGTTTTTAAGGGATTCACAGAGATCACCACAAAAGACCCCCTCCCCCAATTTATAAAAAGAAATAAATGTTCACGTCAATATGTCCTTCAAGAGTAAAGAAAAAAAAATGGTTCAATCGAGAATGAATTTCGAGAAAGGAAGCTGATTATGATAGCGAAAAAAAAATCAGGAAACACATGATGAGCTATTGGGCTTTGGGCTTGGTATCATTTGTACGTCACACTCACAGCATGCATCTTTCATCATAGCTTCAAATCGTTTGTAACATCGTCTAGAGGACCCAAAAATCAGCCTGCGTAATGTTCGTCAATCATATTGAAGGCATGGAATGAATATACCATTACTTCATCTTTGCTTTGCAATCGCTTCAATACAGCCGCAAAATGTCGATTTTGTCCCATCAACTTTCATATTTGTACTACTTTATTTACTACGCTACACATGGAATGATGGGTAGTATTTGGTATTTTTAGAAAGCTCTGCGTCATTCCTATCCTGTCATTCCCCTTTTTGAAATCATCGACCCGACAAATTGTTGCACCTTTAGGTTCAGTTTTTGCTCTAAAACAAATCTTAAGTCTTTGAAAAACATTCATTTTTAAATATTTTAGCGATTAACTCTGTGAAAAGTGTGTATTTTATGCTTTTTTAGCAAGTATGTTTACTTCTGGTTTCTTTACAACAAAACCCAAAACGAAAATTACATTATCTCCCCTTTCCCGCGTGACCAATAAGTGGAACTATCCTGTCAGCACGGCATTCCCACTGTACTTCATCATATCATTTCTCATATAAAAATGTTTATGACGTTTCAATAAAATGCACTAGAATTCATAATGATAATTAATTTACTTTTAAAAATTGATTATTAGCAGGTTATTCAATTGAAAAAAATGAAAAAGCTGTTTATTTCTTTCGGTGTGATTATTTTTAGGTTAAGTGCACCTTTGATGCCTTTAAAAGTGGTTGAAATTGAAATAACATTTTCAATCGATTGTTGGTCTCACATCTTACATCATTAGACACAGGCTTTCATAATAATCAGCATGTCTTTGAAAAATTCACTCCTACGTACCCTGCCTGATTCCTATCATTGTAGCATGTTTTAGCAATCAAACATCTTTATAAAAAGAAAATATTGATCAAGCTCTACTCAGCGCAGAAGTTCGTTTTCTCTCTTACCGTCCACTGCAGATAGGCCTTTCGAAATTCACGGGCATTTTCAACCCATACAATCAGGTGACGTCGCTAAAACGATTCACTATTTCCCGACTTTGCAAGAATATTGCATTTTCTGAGAAGGCTGATTAAAGCGTCTAAAAGAGTAATTAGAGGAACCAAGGTTTTAGCGGTAATCAAAATAATGTAATCCACGGACAAAGGCCAGACATGGAAAGCAGACATGCACAACAAAGAACATAAAGCAACTAAAATCATACATACAAAGTAAAAAAAAGCAAATGAGCAACTCGGACTCCACAAAAAAACTGGAATCATGGATCAGGTGCAGCAGTAGAGTAAGCGTCCTCTGCTTTTCTAAAAACACACGCCGAGTTGCTCATAAAGAGTCAAGTCCGGGATAGACGAAAGAGAAAAGGAAAACTATGACACGTTGAACAAAGCAGTTTTCAGATTGTTTTTGAAGGTCAGACGCTTTTTTGGTGATGATCTCTAAGAAAACCAAGCACTGAGCAGGGCGTCGCCATCTGATTCGTATGTAGGGATTTTCTTTCGACGAAGAAATTTGTACAGATGACATACAAAATATGACGCATATCTGGCGAGTCCTTTGGTCAATATTTATATAAGGTTCGCTACATTATGTATGTACATCATGTTCGTTTCCTGTGCAGGCCAACAACTTAGATTTTGACGCATTTGAATTGTCCAATTGTTGAAGTTTCGGGTGAGGGGGTGGGGGGGGTTGCCGATACATAATAGTAATGTAAAGCATATATACCCTGTATGAGGACATATTAAGTCATTGATAAAAAAGCCTTAGCATTTTACCTTAAAAAAACAAACATTTTTTTTTGTATTTGTGCGATATATTTTTCTGAATCATAATATGATAAATCAGACAATTCATGAACGTACATATTTTTTCAGTAGTAGTAATATGATGCAATATCATAATTACCAGAATTAGTGGTAGTTTTCACGGAGTCATTCTAGTCAAGCAGTTTTTTTTCATTCCAACGTGTCTAGTTCGCCATTTTTGTATATGTGCATGATTAAGTTTCTTTCAAGTATGTTTCAAACCAGGCATTCGGTAATTCTAACACCATAGACAAAATTCGTATCAATTACTTAAGTAACCAATATGGGGTCTTTGTCCTCTGAGGAGGTAGTTCTTCAAATGTCAGTTTCTCGTTGTGCAAATTTTTATTCACCTTCAGTTAACGACTTATAACTACTTGTGTAAGATTTGATAAGGGAATGGGTTTAAATATTTATTCATAATCATTTTCAATTAATTGCGGTTGATGTACCAAGTATTTTTTTTATTATTGAAGATATTGTTTGCACATGACGCATGTTACATGTACAGCGTTGACTGTTCTAAGGACAATTGGATTTTTTGCAGGTCCTATCACTTGGTTTATATGAACAACTATTTGCACAAAGGTATTCAGTTGCACAGTTCCCGCCATTTCTTCCGAATAAGTTTGCTACCCTGTCAGCTAGGCAATCAGCGTCTGTGCATGATGGGTCATCACGACAATCACTGAAATGAATATTTGTTTTGAAAAAAAGAACAACATTGTTTTTGCCATACAAAGCAAATAATTACATTTAAACTTTTTTCAGCCAATATCCGTATTATTTAAAACGATCAAAAACACAAAAACGAAATTGTCTATATTTTAACATTTCATCATGATTTAGCACTCTTTTTTTTCATTATATTTGTATACAACACGTAGCTTATAATCAATATTTTCGTCGTTGTCATGCCATTACATATAGTCTACATATAATTTATATCTAATTTTGAAACACTGTGACAATGTTTGTATGTTAACGATGGATGGATTTTTTACGTAAAGTAAATAAGTAAGAAAAGGAAAATATTTTACAATCCATAGCCTGTCTTATAAACAGTTCTTCATATATAATATGTCATAAAAATATTTACTTCATCTAGTATTAATCCTTAACCGATAGTATATCAGATCAGTCATTTGTTTTTGAACATTTTCCTTAAGTTATTTCTCACCTTATTTTCCTAGCTGTCTCCTCCCTATTAGACCCTGTGCAATCGTAGATTGCTTCATAGTTGGCCATACAATGGAAATACTTGTCACAATTTAAACAATTTGCAGCTTTCATTGCGTCGTAATTAGAACTAAATTTGTCTTCTGAGCAACTGTTCCATGGACCAAATAATTTGTGTTTATATATGCAAACTGCTACTGAAATCTGTGCCGACACCGATGACATAAGAAAACAGAAGATTAACAACCAACTGATGAACTGGTAATCTGCATTTAGGATAATTTTATAAATAAAAATGTATGGTACATAATATCACTACCATTTGTTAACGAATTTCTTGTCGTAACGGTAAAATGCAATGGTATATTGTGTTGTGTTGTGCTTTGTTTTATTATTGGAAAGCAGTGGACACTTTTACTAAATGTTAAAATATGGACGCTTTTTTATTTTGTTGAAATAAAATATTCATGTTTATTTTGTTGTCTGTTGGTTTTATAAATGTTGTTTGTTCAAATCTCTGTTTCATTTTATGTTTCTTTGTTTTGTTTTTGTTTAACGTTAATTGAATACATTATGCATATAGTAGTTTTCATTTACCGTACTTTGATGTATTACAATCCAGATAATAAATAAATACACCCTCGCACTGTTGAATCTTTTGAGATAAAGTATACTTAAATATGAGGTTTTTACCTTATAATTTAGTAAATATTTACTTCAATATTTACATCATACTACTTGTATATGTATTATGTATGTCAACAGGTGTAAATATTATAATTTCTTGTAATAGTTGTACGAATCGTTAGAGATAGCGAGAAAAGTGTAAAATTTTATAACATGAAAGAAACAGTAGTGTAATGCTTACCTTTCATCGTTGTAAAAAGTATAAATAAAAATGCATTTGGTCGTTTATATATACGACTAATACGATCACGTGTTGCGGCTAAAAGAATTAAAAAAAAAACACTTTCGATTGGGCCTTTAAACAGATTTACGTTGCACTAATAGTTTAGATGGAAGTGAGGTGAATAAATATTAACAATATTTCAGCCACAGCCGTAGCTACGTTAGACTAAAATTGAAAACACTTGTGATTATTTTAATATGAAACGAGTGTGGTGGTACAATTGAATTGTGTCTAAAATCGGCGCTTTGTGTAAATATAACACTTAAGCTTACCCATTTTGTTTCATTTTATGGAGAATATTTACTGCAACACACACACACTTTATCGTTATAGCAGAACAAAGAACTTATTAACTTTCTATATTATTACACCAATACCCGAGTACTAAGCGCTACTCTCTGTAAGAATCGGGCAGTGGGTGAATCATGGTGGATAAAAAACATGAAATCTTATTCAAAATACTGAAATGCAGAAACGGCATTCATTTTTAGTTAGTGTTAGTTATTCGAGGAGTACATATATTATTTGAAATGCATTGCAACTGCATCATCATCAAAGAGGGATAACTCACTGTCGCGTATCATTCTTTTGTAACTTTGAATTCACTATTCAGCATCTTTTGACACTTCTTAGATAAACAAACTGTCAATCGATCTTCAAAAGACCATAACTTATTTGCCCAAATTTCAAAGTTGTGTTTTTTGTGAGTACGATTCATTATTTTCGATTTTGTCTGATTATTACAGATCCAAGGCTCTATTAAACAATTAATAGTGTAACACGTATTTATTATCTGTAAGACCTGTGGTTTGACAAAAGGGATAGATTATTTTTCCTATCATTTCTAGAATTTGCATAACTGCCTGGAAATTTTTTTAACGAATCACAATTATTCACACCTTTCTTGGGAAAACCACAATGGTCTAGAGTTATCCCATGCATATATTTTTAAACAATACGATGAATTAAAAACACTAAAACTATTTCAGTTGAAAAAATGTGTTTTGACCTTTTTATATTACTTTAAGTAAGCAATTGCCATAGTTTAGGTATGGATTTTGGATTGTTCATGCCCTGCCTTTCAAAAAAAGAAGTTTTAATGAAATTCTTGACTAATATGGGAATATTAATTTCCAAATATGTAGTCAATTTTAATATTAGGCAATTACGTCAGCTATACAACCTTGCAGATAAGTCATGATTAATCTATAAAAACAAGTTTCCTATCAGATTTGAGTGCTGTTTGATTTCAAAGTCGTGATTACAAGGAAACAATATTCTCTTCAGCAATTTCCTATTAATTTTTTCGTGATTTTGATAAAGTCTTTGTGAAGTTCTGAAATGCTGAAATGCAACAGGAAATATCAGAAAAAATATACATTCATCTTAGACTACTTAACGTATACAATTTTTATCTACGCTGAAGAAATATCAGCATTATTTTATCAGAGAATGCACTCGATAATATTACTGTAAAAAGAACTAAGTGGTATCATTTGAAGCAGCAGAAATAAGCTTCCCGTCAGAACAATATAAGGTAGTACTAAACAGATGGATTATAGCTGCAAGGTTGCTCTTAGTTCGTGAAAAATCAACCTTTTATTTAACAGTCTAATATCAAAGTTTACTTTCTAAAAACATAAAGAACACATTTTGTGATTTTTTAATTGTTGTGCTTCATAAAACTTGTGAGTGTATTGGTAAATATTGTAACAGAGCAATGCATGGTAACATATTAAAAAATCAGTTTCAGTACCACTCAACAACTACATGTAATGAACAATATTATTTTTATGAAATATCAACCACGGCAAGAAGGCGGCAACTGTCAAAATTTACGGTCATTTTGACAAATTTTGGCGTTTGTTCTCTCTTAAAATTTGGACAAAAATTAAATACCAAAAATATAACTTACTAGTTTTGAGGAAGATAAAAAGACGCAGGGGACTGATGCGCTTAAATGGGTTTTATACATTTACATTACGCTTGTTCACCATTACAAATATAACATTTGTCGATAATACATAAATCTGCTATTTCCACGAAATTTCAGCTTTCATGTATAAACTGTAAATATTACAACATAAGACCACTCAGTTAAGTCTCAAAGCTGTACACCTAAAAGAAGCAGCTTGTTGGCCCTCATTAGCTCAGGCAAATAGTACGAAGATGCAAAGACTGAAGATACCCAAGCATAAAATTATTTCCCTAAGTCCTTATTGAAGTTTACACTGCCGCAAATGGTTGTTTCCATTTGAACTAAATTGCCATAGATGCAAATGTAAAATTAATTGTAAAGTTACACAAAAAGTATGCATATCATCAAATCATAATGAAAATACTAAATTCGTTTTAAATTGGAGACATTTGTCGAATTATTCAACATGTAAGTTTTCGGTTTGCACAGCGAGCATTCTTTGTTTGTATCCATAGAAACCAACCTATTTTGATTGTTTACTAACCAAATCATGCAAAAAAGAAAACATTTATAATTTGTGGTTTTAAAATCGCACTTTTGTTTGTAAACACGAAATAAGCTGCGCAATTTATGTTGGTTAAGATACAAAGGTGCGAAAATATCCGTATATGTAAAATATCTTTTTTTTTTAATTTTAAGTGTCAGTCTCTGTGAGAATCAGGCAAAGGTGTGAAACAGGTATGAAAAAATTTCTCAGCGTAGCCAGTGATGCAGAGACCAAATATTGGTCTTTTCAAATAGAGACAGCATCCTTGAGTGATATTACATTGTCCGATCGGTGGGGTTTTGACATGCATGTTTCTGATTTTTTCCCATTTTGCCCGATTCTTACAAACACTTACACTTTACATGATAATGAAAAGGCTACTAAGCACGTATATTCGATTGCGTTGTATAATTGTGCTTTAAAATGTATACATGGCGAATGATAAAAAACAGATAATATCAGTTTCTACACGGATCTCATTTGTTTGTTTGATATATCGTCAGACAAAATGACATTCCATTTAATATTACCACTTACCACATAAAAACAACGTTTGTTTTGATAAACGTGACGTATTTGCGATGGCATACGCGACACGTGATAAGTGAAGTGTAAAAGACTGAAAAATCTAAATTGTCTAACATTCTTCACAAAACATTTCTAAAAATTGAGAATTTGTTATGTTGTGAATATCAAATGGTAGTCTTCATCTTTTATCGAAACCACTTTTAGCTTTGGCATTTGTATTTACATGTATTTCACAGTTTTATGTTTGTGTTTGTGTTTTATTTTGTTTTATTTTTAATGTTTTAATTGTATTTTCTTTTGTTTGTTTGTTTGTTTTTAATTTTCTATGAGGCCGAATTCTCATTGGGTACGTATTATATAACGCGATGAAAACATTAAAGAATCACGTGATTACTTTCATCTCGCTGTTTATTTTACTTGATGTAAGTTTATGATCCAGCACACAACATATTGTTTACGTTTTACGTATTGTAGTGCTTAGGAGATAAAAGTAAACAATGATTTCCAAATCTTAGATTGATTTATACTTATGTATACAATTATAAGGAGGATTATCTAACATGATTGATGCTAGACACGTACATGAGTAAGAAAATAGGTTGTTTATATCGCTTGAGTAAAACATCAAATTAATTCCATCTTTATACAAGCAATCTACTAATACTTGACACATATTGTTGTAAAATCAAACGCGTGTCACAAATTTTTGAGTAACGTAAAAATTCAAACTAAGCTAAATTCACACACGCTCGTAACAATATTCGTTACAAACAAAATCCATTTATACACTTACACAAAAGATATTTAGCAACAATCAACATAGATCTACGATAATATTCAGTCAGATATAAAAGTACACCGTTGAAGAATACAATACTTACATGATACAAACTTCAAACGCTAAGGAGTTTCCCAATTCGTTGAAAAAATAAGGCGTCAAAACAGAATTGTAGAAAAAAAAACAGTATACCCGCTCTCAGATGCAACAACCCTGAAACCATATGGTCAAAATATAAAGAGGGTCGTCAAATAGAAATTTGATGTCGTTTCAGTCTTCAATGGATATACTGCTTTCGTTAAAATGTCAAGTACACTACAGTTGCCGAGAAAACTGTAATACTTTAAAAAAAAAATAGACAAACATACTATACTATATTTCTCCCATTATAACCATTAGTACTTTAAACATTATAACTCTTAGATCGGCATGAATCAACCGTTAGATAAACCTAAGTACAGCTCTGTTTTTATACCATACAGAAACTTATGATAACGCAGGATAGTTAAGGTACTTCAAGTGTATTTTCTACTACATAAAATAACACAGTCATGTAATACTACAATGTCATAAGCAATGTTTACGTCAACGTCTGCAGGCGATTGTAATTTTCCATCAGACGTTTTTCGGAAATGCTATCTAGATATATTGGAAAAGACGAAAATAAATTAAGGGTTTAAATCATCACTTCAGTTTTCAGCTTTAATATTCTTTAGAAGTTTGCTTATTTCACATTTCTTGCGATTTTAATAGGAGCAGCTTATTTTCCATATATGGAAAACGGCGTGTTTACAAGCCTGAACATTTCACAGCACCCCCTTTTAGTATAATTATTTACTCAGTGTTTCAATTTTATGTGAATATTACCCGCATGCTCATAATAGTCTAAACATTTACAACATTAAAAAATCAATAAGATTATTAACACAGGCGTGTAATTGCAATAAAATGCGTCTCCTTCACAACGCATGTCAGTGCTATATATAGATAAACGAAAGGCGCAGCATCGTGCACACTTGTATTACAAATTTAAAGCATTCACGGTCATACAGGGAAAACGGTAGTATTTATTTTCCCATAGCCGACAATACTAACCTTTTCAAGTTTTTCAGTAATTTCTAATTAAAACTAGGTCTCAAAAACCGTATTGTATAGTAGTACTTTCATTCAGAGATCGAAAAATCACCATGGGAATAGAGGTTGACCATTTTGGTTTTTTTTCAACCACCATCAGAAGTATGAAGGTACCGGAAGTTTTACATTTTTTTTTGGTTCCGCACTCATTTGTAATATGCAGTCTTTTTAAAATTTCACAAACTATGCATTTTTAAGGATGAAAAAAATAAACTTATTTTTTTTAAACTTTAATCCTTGAAGAATCTGAGAGAGAAAAATCATTCGTTACAAACTTTGTCAGTACACCAATTTGTCCATTCAAAGTTCTAACTACTTTCATCTGAATAGGGTACACGATTGGTCAACCTAATGCAGGGAAGTAAATACTACTATTTTCCCTACAGCCGATAAGGTACGAATGTGCACGGTTATAATAAAGCACATAAGGGAAAGAAACATCGGATATCTATGTCGTATAACCCACCGAGTCAAATTTATTATTTATCTAAAAATAGATCATTTGAGCGTTTGTAAACAAAAGAGAAACGGAAGGTGGGACACGTACTATGTCGGTTTTTCATCTCGCCCGACCTGTTCCACTCAATCAAATTTCGTGTGTCATACATCAGTAGAATTGGAATAAAATAATGACTGGATAGTAGAGCAAAATAATCATTCGCCTACTTCAACAGATTAACAAAGGATGAGGGTCCATAAGGCCTTGTTCTGCCTACTGAAATAATTGGTAAAAATAACTTCAATTCGGAAGAAAACTAAGTAATAATGCAATACGTATTGTAAATTTTCAATTTTATGCATTGAGTTTGTGATTTAAAGAGTAACAATACAGAAATGAATGCACAAAACCCGCCTGGAAGACTATTCTGTAAATAAAACAGCATTTTTTTCACTATTCTGCCTCTTATTTTATAGTGAGATCCAAAGTTAACCAAAAAAAGATTGAAACTGGAAGTGTGCATTTATAAATTCTTTCTACAGGAATAAGGATTTTTTTGGTTAACGCTGGATCTCTATGTGAATTTAACCAAAAAAATCCTTCAAAAATCACACTTAAAATCGCTTCAAAAATGACCAAGTCGAACTTTACCTGAACATGTATCATGTGACCTACCTTACTGTCACACGTTTAAGCACCACCTGACCACCTGTGTAATATACACTGAAATCCTAATATTATACTGTAGCAGGTGGAATAGATATATTTATTAAAGAGCTTTTATCTCATCTTTATGCCAAAGAATGAAATAAAGTCTGAAATATATTTTGATCAGACGCCGATTTTGATATAGCCACTGCTATGAAGATACATGCATGTACGTGAATGTACTTATATACTTTGAACCGCGTTACTGTCTTTTGCATGGGATTTTTATCTATGGATTTAATATTTGAATCCAATAGTTTCCAATACTTTTTTGCCCTTATATCCGTATAAATCTCATCGATAAAAGATTGTACTTTTGGGTCGAAAGTAGTACAAACATGATATGTTTTAAATTAGCTTGTATAAGCATCTGTCTATAGAAACAGATAACACGCTGTCTAAAGATAATTTTGTTTGTAATAAATGCTGAAACGCATTTTATTTCCTTAGGCGATCTGGCAAAGTTGTAAAAAAACTGATATAATATCAAGCGCGAATAAAACTTTTTACTCGCTCCTGTTTTTATTTTGAAAGTAGAAAAAATAAAAGCCGTTTGCGTTGTTTGCCTGTGAAAAGATCCAGGTTCTGGGTATCTATCTATTGCAATGATTAAGCACAGTTCTTTATAACAAACTTCATACACAGCTTTCTTTATCCGGGAAAAAATCTTCAATACATATACATTTACAATGTGCACATATCAAACATGCCCTTACATGTATTCGATATTGTAAATTTAATATATACAAAATGCTGGTAAATTGTACGCAACTTGGTGTGTATAAAATCCTGTTGCTTAAGTGTCTAGTATATAAAGTAAATATTCCAACACTTCTTTCGTATTTAGTGTACACCTACACATACGCCAAAAAAATGTAGACACTTAAAATACCCGTATTAATATCAAAAGTGTTACCTAAGGAAGTACTTTGATGCACCGCTCAGGAGGAACATGGACGTACATGTAATTTCTTTACGTTCATGTGTAAATATCTGTGCTTAATAGCGTACATGTAGTTTTAGTATTTGCTATAACAGGTCTTATATGATATTTGTGCCAAGCGGTCCTGCATGTCGTGCTAATTTGTGTCTGCTGTTCAGCTTTTTGTCGTTTTCTTTTCGAGTATCTAATGCAATTTTAGCGCTTCTACTTTTTGTGAACGAAGTTGTCTTTTGTTGTAGTCAGCTGCAACCCGTGTTACGTTTGTTTTCATTCCATGTCTCCAAAATTTTGTTTTCCGCCCCTTAAAAATGCGACAATGCCTTACAAATACATGTAGGTTGTCAGGTAAAATAAGCATGGTCTGCCGTGAACCATCTAATGTTTTGTGGTATGAATATCCATAAGCTTTCATGCATTTTAGCGGAGATATGGTTCGCATTGATGTTGATCTTCGGAAAACTCCACAAAAGGAGCCCCCCTGTTATTTTTATCCGAAATTGAAGTTCGTTACTTCTGGGCTTCTTAACTTCCCAGTTTCATCCCGATATTTTTGACTGATGAATAGCGAAAATTTTGAAAGCGGTAGGATTTAAGCTCCCACCGGGAGACGGACACGACCGTTGCAGATTACGGAATGTATGATGAAACGTCGAGGGGCTCCAGCCGAAAACGGCCGATAGCGGGAGGTTTTATACCTATATAGATGCATTTATTTCTAACTTTCCAACATTAATTAGCATTCTTTGTAATCATTGGTTCTAATAAAAAAATGGTTTTTTTTTTATTTTTCTCATTTATATATTTTAAAGCTTCGCAAATATCATAGATATTGTTGATTTAACTAAAAGTGTTGATAAGTTTATCAACCATGATTTATGCATGTACGTGCTTACTTTGTTTCAGCTAATGTACTCAGAAGAAACTTTAACACATTGCTCAAGGATATGTCTGTCTGTCTAGTTAAGCACGAGATAGATTAGTGACTTTTAACTGGTTATGATGGTATATAGTCACTCATGCAGTGTTAGTGTAGTTGAGGAGGAAACGGTAGCACATAATTTGTATATTTGCCTCATCTCTGTCGATTCTGTTTTCAGCGGAACATATTCTGAGACTCGATGATTTTAATTTTAATTACATCGGGCACTGAAGATAAATTTATATATATGCCTCCTTAATTTGAAGCTTCAAAGCTCATTTCATGCGCAGACAGAAAAAAAGCTACATAAAACATTTGTATGGCTAATTCTAGAATGCAAAACTATAAAAATATTAACATTACATGTATGATATGGTAACATATTGTGTTTAATTGATAAAAACACACACAGATCAACACTAAACAGATGGGAATAAGTAATACATCATATTTGTATCACCAAGTTTTCCTCTATATCTTGTTACAATATATATGTCTAACAGATTGCGTAAAACATAACACTAAGGTGTAATTGTTTTTTACTTTATTCAACATATACTGATTGAAGACAACCTACGCATATATTTTTGTTGTTTAAACATTTTGTCGAGAACAGCCAACCCACAGCCGGTTTACTACTTGCGGTCTGACTTGACCTCAAAAGATGACATTCATTGGTTTCTTTTTTATAATTGATGCCCAAACATTTCTCATCTCCCCTGCACATTGTAGCACACGTAATTGATGATTTGGTGCAGCCGTTCCATAGAAGTGTCATGTTTCCATATCTGCCAACGGTAGTACAGAATGTCCCAATGTCTTCTAAATGTTCCTGTAATAAAATTCTGAAATTTGTGTAGATGAAAAGTAAAAGACATTGTCAAAATGTTAACCAAGGCAGGCAAATGATATGATACATTATTACATTTCAAATGAGATACAAATGGCTATATCTGGCTTGATTTAATATTTGGCAAATAAAGTTTAAAGTGAATAGATTAAACGATATCAAACACGTAAATTTTAGCCATTATTTTTGGTTGATTCCTGTTTCAATGTTAATCATGTGTGGTGGGGAAAACAAAAACATTATCTCAAGCGATATTGAATACAATCTCCTTTACCATACAATTATCTAAGGAATATTAAAGTTTTAACGTTAATAGCCAAAGTAATCATATACTATGTACCGAATAAAGATTAACAAAACCTATGGACAAATGTTTAAGTATGCCTCCTTATTTTAGCAACAACAGAAGGGTAATCAAGAGAACCAAGATTATAGCTGTAATCAAAAGAATGTAATACAGGGACAAAGACCAGACATGGAAAACACACATACACAACAAAGAACATAAAGTAACTAAAATCATACATCCAAAGTAACAAAAGCAAATGAGCAACTCGGACTCCATTAAAAACTAGGAGCATGGACCAGGTGCACCGGTAGGGTAAGAAGAAAACAATTAGGAATTACCTTTATGTGAGAGTTTAACGATTTTATAGACACGTTCGATTTTAGCATATGGGTAAATATAAACATGTATGTAGGTGGTCGACACATTTAAAGTAATGCGCCTATATAGCACATGAATATAGTGAAACCTATTTAAACCGAACTCCGGTTTGATTGTACATTTTTTCGGTTCAGACAGTCATTCGGTTTTCTGTGGTTCAAAATACATTTAAAATGATATGAAAGGACTTAGAAAATATCTTTTTTGACAGATTTTGTGTTTGTTTCCTCCGTGTTCGGTTTGGACAGGTTTCGTCGTAAAGGAAAATATCTTTTACATGGTGTATTGTTCTTATGTCACACTTTTTCTTAGACACAAAATAAACATACCGGAATGTTGTATAGCCCATGTTCCGCTATCGCCAAAACCTGTCTTTATTCCAACACTAAGAATTGTCATAGGTGATTTGTCTGTATAATCAATAAATGTTTGCCCGTTTTCTTCCCAAACTTTATATGACAATGAGTTGTCCATGTTACTTTGAACCCACAAAAATCAGTACAAAATGCTGGGTCAATGGCTGTTTGTGGATAGTTTGAAAAATTATCATTTTGATTCCGTCGTACATTCGAGTGTTTCGAAATGAAAACTTTACAGAAGTTGTCTGTCTTCATATTTGCTTCTGATGACAACAAAACAAACATATGTCCACTATACCAACTTTCGGATGCGAACTTAAACTTGAAGTTTACCTCATTCTGTGGATATCATAATCAGACAGCCGCGTGTAGTACTGATACGTGTTTGGATCCCACGAATTGTTATCGCCGTCGTTGGGTGTATAAATCCACATTTCTTGTAAACTGCTTCCTATGGAGAAAACATCTATAAGAAATCAACTTTAGTTTAGAATATATTTATAATAATAATTTATCTACCTAATAAAGTCTGATATAAAAATCTACAATTGGTTACATCAGGCAAAGAGCTTTTAAAGTTTACATAATCTACGGCAACGATGAAACACATTCTTTTCTGATGGCCTTTCCGATCATCCGATACATTTACATTCTAGACTTTGTGATATATATATGCTGTTTTATCAAGGGCATTAAATTGTTTGATCTGAAGATTGTATCACGACGCTAAATTCCAAATCTTCAGCTGTTTATGATACTCTTTTATCAAAGCAAAGATTAATCAAGGGAACCAAGATTCTAGCGGAACCAAAATAATATAATCCGGGGACAAAGACTAAACATGAAAAAAACACAACAAAGAATATAAGATAACTAAAATAATATATATAAATCAACAAAAGTAAATGAGTAACTCGGACTCCTCCCGAACACGTTGAACAAATCGGTTTTCATGGTGCAGATGGATATGCCGTAATGATCTACGAGTTCATGATGACAAACATAAAACTTCTATAGTGGTGACTTCAATCTTGTAGCAACATAATCCTGTTTCAGAAGCTTAATTGCAAGAAGTCTAGAACGATACGAAAAGCCTGCGTAGTAACGGCAAGCTCTGGCAAAATGCATGAGTTGTGATATGAAAACTCAATAGGATATTGCTACAGATGAAAGGGGTGTTGACAATACGGAATGAAAAGTCATCCTGTTTGTCGTATAGTTTGGTCAATAGTTTTCCCTTACCATCGATATCTGAGTGGAGGTCAAGATGAGAGCCTGACTTTAGCCTCATAAGAGTGAAGGAATAAGTTGGCAAGTACAGGAGCATACATTGTTCCTATTTGAATTCCGATCGTTTGTTCAAAAACGGGTCCACCACACTGGACAAAAAAATGCTATCGATGAAAAAATTCCAGCTTTCCGAAAACATCTTCTTTGGTTTATTTGGAAGGTGATTTGAAATTATTTTTACAAAGTATGAGGAATCTCTACCAACAACTACATATATGTATATCAAGTTGTACCGTTCTTTTTATGTAACAACGATGTAAAATGTTTTTGAGTCGGTATTTTAACTGAGTATGGGGAATAGAAGTATAAAGAATTTTAAAAAAATCATAGGTTTTTATGATGTCATGTCACCTAGAATGAGCTATTTGTTTTTCAAATATACATTGCTTTTTTTGGTTTTGTTTTTGATTATTTTGCAGTTTTCACAATTAATTGAAAAATGTTAAGTACAATTCAGGTCAATTACGTGTAAAAATGAGAGACGACATTTAAGTGAATAGTTTTAATTGTCAATACCTAACATGAAATGATAATGAAATGAAAAATGGGATAGGACACAAGGATAATAGGGTCGACAACTTTTGATTGCCACTAGAAAAAGGGAGGGATTGGTAAGGTCGGGCAATTTAGCCTCCTGTTGCGGAGCGCAAAGGCTCATACTCCTATCGAATACAACAGCAGAGTTATTTAACGTGCGAGGAACGTGGCATCTTTCCCAACACGGCGCACCACTATGGTTTGCGGTCAGGTTTTCCGTATTATAGCCTGACAACCCCAGCATGCAACACGCCAGGGGTACCCCATTCCACCACCTTGGGCACACATCCCAGTTACTATGTGGGCAGAGCGCATAGCCCCCGGCTAGGTTCCTTAGCACTATTTAGTCGCCTTTTATGACAAGCTTAGCGCTGCTGCAAGCCTATCCTTTTGACACTTTTAAATGTCTTCATCTAAGACAAACATTAAATTTTGGATACTTTTCGCTTGGGTACATTTAAGGGATCAGGTTTGCATATACACTAAAACAAATGTTTGCAACACTTCTATTACCAGCATTTATGGTCCCACTGTGGAAGGTTTTATCGAAAATATGTTTTTAAAAATACTTTTTAGTTATGTCCTGTGGTAACACAGACAAATTTAATCAAACTGGTCTTTTTGTCTAGTTTGGTACTTATATAGGCTTAAACTCAAAGAAATGTCTCGCTATAATCTTATGCAAAGAACCGATTAGTTCATTTTAAGAGTAGACGAGTGTTCTGCTAATGTTGACCTTCCAAGGCCCCATGGACAAATTGATTACTAGTTAAAGTATAACTAAGGTCAAGAAAACACTGCTTTAAAAAAACCTGAAACGTCAATATTTCTATGGGCTATATATAGAAATATGGAGACCTGCAATCAACGTCCGTTGGACTTGGCATACAAAGTAAAACAAATGCATCCACTGTATTTGATCAAGTCAGTTCAAGTCCATTTAATCATACAAGATCAAAAGTAACACAGGATGCTACCAGCACAGAAACATTTTTGAAATAAAATGCCCAGAACAAAACCACGCACATATAGATACAAATCCATCTGTTTGAATTAAGTACAGAGGTAGGAAGTTTGTCTTACACGGAGAGTCACCGTTGGCAACCTGATATTCAAAGTTGATAATAATGTGATTTCGTATTTTTAAAAGAAGTGTCCATGACCAAATGCTGTTTAACGTCCAATACTTGTTATGTTAAGCATTTCATAATTGCATGTTTGTTGCGTACGGTATAATTATTTTGCCGATGAAAAGTAAAAACACAGACATTTGAACTCGAAAAATCCAATCTTTGATACTTGGCAGTACAATGGATCGATGACAAATAGCAAATCAAAAGATATATTCAAATATATCTTTTATATCAGGAAAAAATATTATTAAAATCTGGTCCCTTTCTTTATGCATTACACTGGCAATTCGCAATTTGTCATATGTGATTCTAAAACTTACATGTCAGGGAGATGGTACAATGTAATACCTCGAAAACCTAGTTGGACAGGAACTTTAAATTTGGTACAGGGGTTTTGAATAATGAAAAAAAGGAAACGATAAATTGCCCGTTGCCATGGCGCAAAATTTGAAAATGCTCCGATTTAGTTTATATTTGGTTCGCCTAGTCCTACTTTTCAATTGTCCTCTTTTTCATGAGACAGTATATTAGTTAGCCCATGCTACCTACTACTTATTTCATCATTTCTACAACTAATTATTTAGATTTAATGTGATAATAAACTTTTTGTTTCTCTCATGGCCATTCCAATTATATGCTCCAATAGAGTAGTTAAACATTTAAAGATAATGTAATGAAAAGCAAAGCCTCTTAAATTCAGCGTGAGAAATTAAAGGTTAAGGTAGCCTTTGCTGCATCAAAATGTAAATAGAAAACAGGAAATATTTAAACTTAAAAAAAACAGACATCACACGAGGTGCTTTTATATTGTAAGCGTCCTATGTTTCTTTTTTTCTGAAATCATCCGTGGAGACGCTTATGTATATCCGGCATACTAGGTCTGAAGATGCTGTGCAAAATGGAATGCATCAGGGTTTACGTTTTAAATAAACGAATCATTTTCATCAACAATTTAATGACGAAAGAAATTATCTCATTCTTAAGGCAAGAAACTGAGGATCAACAAGATGATTCGCCTGAAGTACATCTAAATCCCAAACAATTACGCGCAAAACTTTACAATAGTTTATCATATTTTCATTCAATAGAAGAAACGTCAATATGCAGTGTCTATATTAATCTGTATTCATTTATTGTATGTATGATTTTAGTTACTTTATGTTATTTGTTGTGTATTTCTGTTTTCCATGTCTGGTCTTTGTCCCTGGATTGCATTCTTTTCATTACCGCTATTACCTTGGTTCCCTTGATTACTCTTGCTACCATCCATCAGATTGTAGCTATTGAGTAATACAGATGAACATACATTACAGTTCATCGGAGATCTTTTCTACGGTCGATTTTGAAGGGTATGCTAAGATCTAAAACAAAAACCGCATTGTCTATGTTGCTTGAGTTAGTCGCTTACCTAATGACTTTTCATGATTGATGACAGTATGTGATTGTTCTATTCAAGTGATACTGAGAGAGGTTTTTGGTAGGAACTGTTTATAATTGTTCGTACATCAGGTTTATGGTAGCCGGATGTGTTGTTCGTTTCATCCAACATGTTGTATTGGGATTATTTGATTTTAATATTTTGAAATTATGACATGCTTTACATAGAATATTTTGCACAAGAACTAAAGATACAGCATGGTGGTATAAACGTAGTTTTCCCTGCCCTGTTGAAAACAGTAATTAATAAATATACATAAAGAAATATAGTTTATTTACCGCATGTGCCGTCTTTTTGAAGTAACAACGATGTATAAGGTTTTTGAGTCGGGATTTTAACTGAGTATGGGGAAGTATAAACAGTGGAAAAATGATAGGTTTTAATGCTATTGTATTCTGATAATAATCTTGAAATGAGGGTTTTCAGAAGATCTTTCGAATATTTCAGGATCCACATTGAATTAGTATCATTGTCGTATAATATGCACCATGTGAACTCGTTTGATGTTTCTAGAAAAGCATAGAACGTTTACCATGTCTTTGAACCTGGTACATGCTGCTAGTTTTTAGTGGAGACTGGGTTGCTCATTAACTTCTTTGTGTGTGTTATTTCGGGCACTTCATGTTCTTTGCAGTGTGTGTGTCTGTTTTCCCTGTCTACTCGTGATTCTTTGAGCTTAATATTTTGATTAACCTTAACTACTCTTTGGCTTACTCAAGTCAACAGGACCATGTTATGCAGTGAGGACAGAATCATTTCATTTGCTGTGGTTAGTTTCTGTAATAATCTCCACAAGATAAAAGGCTATGTGTAGTCGACGATAATATCACATAGTTTTGAAGTAGCCTTTTTTCAGTATTTAGACATTTGTTTATTTCAACACCATAATTTTGGAAATTCTTTCTACTTCCAATTACTTTTTTATTTAAATCGAGAAGAGGTCTTCTTAACTGATAGACAAATCAAATACACTTTCTTAACAGACCGTACACTCTTTAAAATATTTTCGAATAATTATGACACAAATTAAGTAGATTTACCGCGCATTACTCAATTTAAAATAAAATATTAATTCATGAAAATCGATTCATAATATTTCCAATGTAATTTGCATAGAAATGAAATAAGTTTTTATTTATGAAAATTGTCGACACAAAAATACTGTTTAAACCGCTACTGTAATGAATAATGGTGAATTGGATAAAGACTTTAATAACACATTTCAACGAAATTAAGATTTATGAGTCACATGGCCAACGCAAGGTCAGATAAATTTCAAACATGTAATAATAACTTCCAACTTTCCTTTCATCTGTGGCAACATCCCTTTGGCACCTGCGTATGGAGTGTTCATGTGTTCATATCACAACTCATACGTTATGCCAGAGATTGCCGAAACTACGCAGACTTTTTGTTTCGCGCTAGAACTCTAACAAGAGTTATGTTGCTACAAGATTGAAGTCATCACTACAGAAGTTTTATGGTCGTCATCATGAACTCGTGGATCGTTATGGTGTATCCATCTGCACAATGAAAAACGATTTATTCCACGGGTCATAGTTTTCCTTTCCGTTTGTCTACCCCGGACATGACTTTTTTATGAGCAACTCGGCGGTTTTTCTAGAAAAGCAGAGGACGCTTACCCTACTGGTGCACGTGGTCCGTGCTCCCAGTTTTTAGTGGAGTCCGAGTTGCTAATTTGCTTTTGTTACTTTGTATGTATGATTTTAGTTACTTTATGTTCTTTGTTGTGTATGTCTGTTTTCCATGTCTGGTCTGTGTCCCTGGATTACATTCTTTTGATTACCGCTATATCCTTTCTTCCCTTGATTACTCTTCCAGTTTATATATGTTTTATTGTGGTTCGTCGGTATCACCTTGATCTCGTTCCCCCTACCTAACGAATGTCGTCAATGCGATGTTCTTTTGTCGTTTTGGCGACCGGCATGTAATCACTTAATATGCGAATTCCAAGTCATTTTGTATTTCATAATGTTCTCTAAATATCTATACTGATTGTTTAGACATTATGTCAGCTTAAGTATAAAATAAACACAGGGATATTACGGGTATGTGGTGTATCAGCCTTGAAGGGGTAGGTATCTAACAATTTTAAATCGTCATGTGTTCATTGTACCACGACTTCAGCCAAAAATCACTCCAACACATAAACCAACTGCTTACGAGATCTTCAAAAATGTAACACTATCTTTAAAGAAACATAGGCTTTTTTATTAAAAATAAAATAACAGAAATGTTGTAAGTAAACATTAACACCATCCATTTAAAATTGAAATATCACGATGCCTATGACAATAAAGTAACACTTCAATACCATTCATTTAGAACGTTTCATATGTCAGAAACTTACAAAATGTTGAATTTTCAAAACATCAATGTAATTTTTTCAATAATGCATCAATTTGCGTACTTCAACCATAGTAGAAAATCAAGAAACGATGACGCATGCCGTACGATACACATAAGGGAAATGCATACGGTTGACAAGTTAAAAGCACACAAAACTTCGCCCGCACGTTTACACAAAAAAACATGCACATCATGCACAATGAACCTGCTCCGATGAGTTAAAAACAAGCAACACACATATACTTATTGTTTAAACATTTTGCCGAGAACAGCCAATCAACAGCTGGGTAACTAGTGGTGATCTGTCGTGATCTCAAAAGTCGACATTCATTGGTTTTCCTGTTAAAATTCGTCCCCAAGCATTCGTCTTCTCCACTACACATGGTAGTACATACAATCGATGATTTTGTGTAACCTTCCCTTAGAAGTAACATGTTGCCATATTTACCAGGTTTATTGCAGAATATCCCTGTGAACGTTCCTTTTAAACAATGTAAAATAAAAGATACTGAATGATTTTTTTTCTTTTGTTTGTTTTTCTGGAAAAAAAAAGTAATTATATGCGTGTATGTGATTTAAGAGGCCGTCCATGTAGAAATCAAGCCGATCCTATAGTATTGGCGGTATAATGTAAATTTAATTCTACCAATTGTGCTACCGATGTAATTTATTTAATTCAGTATATTTCAAACCAAACTTATGTTTTTTACACGATTTATAATTTGGCATTGAAAGTCTATTGAAACACTCTGAACTGAGAAATATTATATTCTCTCATGAAAATATTCAATGTCGTTATTTACAAAGGCCGTTTACTGCATAGAGTTGCACGTTAAATACCATAATTGCGATCTTTGCTCACCAATCCGTATCCAATCAATCATCGATCCGTCAAACTGATCTGTGAAACTGGTGATCGCTTCTATTTTCCATCAAATTACCACAGATAGGAATCAAGACATCAATTGATTTATCTTTCTTTAACTTTTTTCATTGAGATAGTAAATGTGAATAATTTAATATAATAAACTCAAAATACATGTAATGTAGCACTTTATCGGATTCGTTTCTTCGGTCACTGGTCATCGATTTTTCAAACAGCAGTCATCGATCCGTCAAATAGTTGGAAGGATCGGTTCAGGAATTTTACCTCGCGGTTACTTAAGCAGAAAAAATGCACGGTAAGCTTTCAAAAACATTCTGTACTTTATAAAAATGAATCGTCGATGAAATATAATTGCTAAATGAAAACTTACGTTTTTAATATGGACAAATAACTTAAGCTTCCGCTTTTGTTATTTGCGGTAATAAAAGCCATGTATCATTTGACAACATAAAAAAGAATAATAATCATATGTTAAATTTGATCTGTTAAAATCTTTTTTTTCAATTTGACTTAAGATTTATCAAATATCTAAAACCTTTGTCGCAATATGCTATGTTGACGATGCAGAATTGCAGGGATCTTGACCGCGCATATATGTGTATTATTTAGAATACCATTGAACTTCAGAAGTCTTAAAAAATCATTTAAGGTTTTGTGAATAATTATGAAATGATATAACCCAAGGATATCAACAACATTTCCCCACAAATCAATTATCGTTAAGATTGTACACGATACCACAGAATAAAATCTGCGGACAAACTACTTTAAGTAACTAACATTGTAAGTAGCTGTCTTTAATAAGATCAGACGAGAGGCGATTTATGCATGTTATAAACACAACAGATCCACTTTTGTTTCTAATTCAGAAAAAAGTTACAGACCACAAAACCAGTTTGTAATTCGGTTCTTAGTTCTAATATCGGTCTTGGTTTTCTTTGACTTGGTTGATTTTAGTTGGAGATAAATATATGGTTTCTCAAAAATACAAATCTGAATACAGAAAGGGTTATTATTACAAAACAAATTGTGATAGTAAAATAAAGCATGGGTGTTCAGTGTTTTTATACACCATGAATCACTTCTAACATAGGCAGAGTTTGAATTTTATATGGATAAAGAACGTACCGGAATGTTGGATAGCCCAAATTCCCTTATCGCTGAATCCTGTCTTTATCCCGACACTCTGTATGGTCATAGGTGTGCTATCCATGTAATTGATTAAACCGATTCCGTCTTGTTCAACTTGAATGTGACCTTGACTATTCCATGAAACCTTGAACCCTCGAAAATCAATACAGTTTGCCGGTTCCACACTTGGTTGTGGATAATGTGTAACAACATTATTCTTTTTTCTGCGTACATCTGAATGAATCGAAATAAAAAGTTCATAGAAATTGTTTGACTGCATATCGGCTGCAGATGACAACAAAACCATTACGTGTTTACAATACAAACTGCCGGCTGCAAATTTAAAATTAAAGTTTAACTCATTCTGTGGATATATATCATAATCGGAGAGTCGTGTGTAGTACTGGTACGGGTTGGTACTCCAAGCGTCATTATTCCCGTCGTTGGGTGTATAAATCCATAATTCTTGAGAACCACTTCCTGTAAAGACAGATGTCAAATAGTACGATCAGTTTTATCAATCCTAAGTTCAACGAGGAATTCTTAGGATTGTTTGGCTATTATTATTATTATTATTATTGTTCTTATTATTATCATTATTATTATTGCTCTTGAGAAAAAAAATTGAATGCTTATTTTATAATTGAATTTAATTCGAAAATCAAAATGAAGTCTTCTGTTAGCCACGAAAATTCAGTGGCACATATAACTGAGACAAATTTCCGTACATTTTGGAATACAAACTCATATGATCCCTTCAATCTGGTAGTTTTATCTACTTTTCGGATTGCTAGATATTTTGCGATTTCAAACCATAGGGCGACGCGATATGAACTGGTGGTATGCAAAGTCGCTGTTGTGATTGGTGGTTCTGAGATTTTGTACCATAGTCGATAAAATATGTTGTGTCAAAAGCAACGTGCTGACTAATAAATATTAAATGGGAAGACATTGAACAATATGACCGCTTCTTTTTTTTTCTAGGGATTGGAGAATGTCTTCTGCTTGTATTTCTTACACAGCAACTATACTTTTGAAACCGAAGTAAAGAAAATACAGCAGTTTGAGTTATTTATTTATGCAGACGCGGTTGAATCAATTTCACTACCCTTAAAAGTAGTGAAATATCATATTGAACCTCGAAATGGGATTAAGTCAATAATCTTTATTTCAAACGTCGTCATTCATCCAAGTAAGAAGAGTGCATTGAGTGCAAAATGTTTTGAAAGCCAGCTATCAAATGAAAAGTCATACACTGTACAATTTAGTATCGATAATTATTCTTCTAACAATGTGGTTTGGTTGGATCTATGAAAAAAACATTTTAAAAAAGATTTTCTTAGAAACAGATTGGATGTCGCAAGTCATATACTAGGTCGTTATTCGTATATTGTTAAAATCAATTATCATGTCCTACAAAGGATTTATTCAAAGCACAATATTGCAAAAAGAAGCTTTAGCATATCAAATCAATTATTGTAAACGTACCCTTCCTGTATAACGAATTCAAAAGTGGGGTTGATTAGCATCGTTTAGTACAAAAGTGAAAATAATTCGAGTGTAGTCCTGTCGTATATCAAATGAAAAATCATTATAATAACGTTATAAAGGATAGGACTTTTTTTTAAAATACCATATTGCGTTATTAAACAAAAAACTTTCAGTTCATGATATCATGATAAAGTTATTTTATGTAAAGAATTAAGCAATTTATGGCCGCATTCATGTTAATAAAATTAAGAACCCATTCACGTTATGATGGACAAAGATTAAAATTATTCATTAAATGAATAATTTTATATGACCACTGCGTTTCCTGCGTTCCTTGTATATATTTACAGGCAATCCAAAAAGAATGATTAACACATAATGATACTTACCAACACAGAAGTAGTTTTTAAAAACAAATATTAGAACGCAAACGTATACAATATGTATCTCCATCTTCTTTAAACTTGCAGCTAAACAACTGTGGTCCTGTTTCATATACATATTGGTTTTAATTGGATGTAAATAATTAATGTCTTGTCGTTTGAAAAACAGTTACTAAAACATGAATAAACGTTATTTTAACAGGTTAAATGAAAGAATATAAAGCATCCATTTATAGTTATTGTTTGGTCATGAACTTTATTATTGCCTTTGTTCCAGAGCACAAATGCAACTCGACATATCGAACAGTAACAAAAACCTTCTTTAAAATTTTTCTGAACTGTAGTTCGATAATTGATAGCGATTCCTTAAACCGTTTATTTAAATCTTACATTATTGGTACATGATGAATATTGCAATGTTTTGACAGTGCTTATAATATATTGTTATGAGGGTCCCCTGTTGTTGTAACTGATGCTTTGGAAACCAAATTGATTGCTACTGTTTTTCATGACCATAGCTAATAGATGCCCACAGACAAAAAAAATCGTCATTTAAAAATTTACAGTCGTCAGCATAATTTAATTGACCAATACAGGTTGCCCACTTGGAATATGTTATATGTCAAAAACTTCCGTCTCTCGTAGATAATCTTCTAGGAAACAGGAAGTATTCAAACCTCCTCCGCAGACCAATAGCCGTTTTGTGATTCATTACATATCACTCTAAATTATAGGATTTGCATTACAGGATGTGAAAAAAACCATGATTATCACCCCTAACAAACCCATGAGGTAACTTCCGTTGTACTGTACTTATTTGCATAAAGAGGCGCGGCAATACCTTAGTATAAAAGAGGTGAAAAGCTTTGAAATATCTACGGTTCACTCTGGGGACTGGAATTGTTTAATATGTCGAAGAATTCATATTGATCTTTTATAGTTTGTTTGTTTTGTGTGCTATGTTTTTTTTCACTTTTTTCATTGTTCTTCTTGTGTTCTCAGTGTTTCAGAGTCCTTAAATTGCATATACTAAAAGACTATGCAAACATTGTAAAATTAATGAAGATTAAGCTCATTTCATATTTAAATATAAAGTTAACCATAGTTTTGTGGAAACTGTGTTTAAAAATATAGAATGTCTAGGGCGTCTTTTTCGTTAACAGTCATAAGAATAAGGATACAAGTATTATCATGGCACGTTTAAATCAATCTTTGTATTTTTATTTCTGCTTATACTCTCAATTCATGGTGTGTTGTGATTGATTTGTATTGTTACAAAAAATTATTGTATATATGTGTTATAATACTTAAGTTATTTGATTTGATTTAAAGGTGTATTGAAGGGAACCACGATTCTACTGGAAATCCACAGAATACGTATGTCAAAGATAAAAACTAGACGAAAAAAAGCAGACACACACAACAACAAAGAACATAATGAGCATCCCGGATTCCACTAAGCGCTGTTATCATGGAGGAGCTGCACCAATTGGGTAAGCGTCCTCTTTATGTTTGTAGTATCCCCAGTATTGCTACTTCTTTATGGCTTGAAAAGGATTATGATTTTAAATCAAATGGCTGATTTTTTATGTTTGATGGCTTTACCTTAACCCACCCTTTGTATTGGAAATACCTGTACCAAGTCGGGACCATTGTAACGATTTCCAACTTTCCTGAATTTACACTGATATTACCATAAGTTATACAGACTTTCCTATTGACTATTCCATTAGATTTACCAAAATGTGATCAGTTCGGTAATTTTGTTACTACCCTTCATTTGTCAAAGTAATAAAAACAATGACAGCCGATGTTTCGACTTCATATTTAATCAACAGTGTGTACTTTACAAATGTGAAATCTATGTAGATATAGTAAGATTGCAAAATTCAGATTTCAACAGAGATTAAAGAAAAATTAATTACTCTTATTCTAAACTTACAATAACGAAAGCTTCCATTAGTCAAACCTCATTTAAAATCCACATTACTGTATGATTGCAAGAAAAATACCGATCTCAAATAAAAATTTTGCTGGAATTTATATACTCTTGCTTGACTTGAGTCGATATACATTATAATTAATAGTATCTAATGCTTGAAAAGTCATGTTCAAATGATCCTATAAACAACTTATACACATATTCATATGGTTCAGACACTTTGCGGAGAACAACCAGCCATCCGCCAGTTGACTACTAACAAGCTGTCTTGTTCTCAAAAGATGACATTCATTGGTTTCTTTTTTAAAATTGATGCCCAAACATTCGTTATCCCCACTGCACATTGTAGCACATACTATCGATGATTTGGTAGATCCATTCCATAGTACTATCATATTGCCATAGTAACCAGGTTTATTGCAGAAAGACCCAGTGAACGTCCCTTCAATACAATGAAAATCAAAATATTATTATTAAAGAGGCCGTCCATATAGAAAACAAACAGATCCTATGTTATTTATGGCACATATTACATTTTATTTCACCAATTGCTCTGTTCCAATTTTATGTTAACTGAATATTCATGTCAAACTTTGATTTTTCGACATCAAAAGTAAATTACTCAAAACATGTTTTCGACAGATCGAAGAGTTATCTCCTATACCACTTGTCGTTTTATCGATGTAATCTATTTCATTCTTATCATTTCAGTGGATTCCAAAACAATATTTGGAGTTTTCATATCATAACTCAAACGTTATGCCAGAGCTTGCTACGCAAACTTTTTGTATCGTGCTAGACTTTTTACAATTAGGTTTCTGGAACAAGATTATGTTGCTGCACGATTGAAGTCATCACTACAGAAATTTATGGACAACATGATTAACTCACGGATCATTACGGTGTATCCATCTGCACCATGCAAAACTGGTTTGTTCAACGTGTCATAGTTTTCTGTTCCGTTCCTCATTCTTCTACCCTGGACTTGACTTTTTATGGGCAACTCGGCGAATGTTTCTAGAAAACAGAGGACGCTTACCCTACCTGTACTATTGGTCCATGCTCCCATTTTTAATTGAGCCCGACTTGCTTAATTACTTTTGTTACTTTGTATGTGTTATTTTAGTTATATTGTTTTCTCTGTTGTGTGTGTCTGTTTTCTGTGTCTGGTCTTAGCCCAGGTTACATTCTTTTAATTTTCGTTTGAATTTTGTTCCCTTGGTTGCTCTTGCTTTTTAGATAATATGAGTTTATGATCTTAAATACATTATTTAAACAAGACTTTGCCGGTGTCACCAACTGTGATCTACTATGGACATCCTCTGAACAAAGAAAAAATCCTACCATTCTCTTCTAAATGATGTTCAATATATATATTTATATCTAAAATGACATTATCGTATATGTGCATAGAATTGCAAATAAAATTTCATAATTTGTCAGTACTTATTTCCGGTTTGTAAACATATCTTTGATAACAACAGAATTTCGAGAAAAACTTCAAACCTGTAAAGACGAGGAAAGCGTCAGTCAGATATAAAATAAATGTAATAAACTAAATCACAATCCTTATGTAAGTCTCATATTGTTATTTAACCGCGATCTGTTATTTGATTTTTAAAAATTCTAAAGATATTATTTAAACATGTGTAGAATGAGGTAAAATAAAGAACAGACAACAGAAACAACACAATAAAAAGGCAGGTTCCATTGTTAGATTGTTGACTCTTCCTCGGATTTTTTTATGCTAAAAAAATCCAAGGAAGCGTACACAATTGAGCAATGAATCCTGTCTCTCCCAGCACGACTTTATTATATTTCTATTTATAAGATCTTATACATTTGCCCCGTGTAAGTCCGGTTGTAAAAAATGAGTCTGCAGCAGCGCTAAGCTCGTGGTTAATGGCGACTAAATGTCTTTCAGAACCTTGGCTGGGACTATGGCGCTTTGCTCATAGAGCAAATGAGTTGGTGGTGGTGGAATGGGGTACCCTTGAAATGCTGCATACTGGGCTCTTCAGGTCATAATACGGAAATCTGACCGTAAACCATTGTAGTGCAGCATGCTGAAAAAAAATGCAACGTTCCTTGCCTTGCAAGATGAAAAACCCTGTTGTTGTATTCAACTGGAGGAGAACCCTCAGATTAACTACAGAAGGCTTAACTACCGGACACTACCCACCTCTCCCTATTTCAAGTGGCAGTCGAACCTAAATTGTTTCCCATACAATTTTTCATTTCATCATCTATTCATGTTCCTTATATCATACATTGCATTTTCATCGCCCGGGCATAGCTGATATATTGCTACCTGGGCGGTAAATACCTATCAAACAATCAATTCTATATATTTAAGGTTTTTTTTCTTGTATTTTATGTAAAAATACAGATAATGGAATCTAAGATATTCCTTAAGGAATAACTTTAATGAAACATCTTTAAAACGAACTTCTGGAATAGAAATCTTGTTTTAATTAGACAGATAATCGGTTTCCAAGTTAAAAATACATTTATATTAATGCTATTGATACAAAGAGACTTTAAAAGTGTATTTTTCGTAGTACTCATGATTCGGTTTAGACATACTTTAATATACCTCCTTTTTTAAAAGGACACTCGGTAAATTACGCACATTAATTACAAACTTAAGAAAACTCAATAAAAAGAAGGACAATGTCTTATAAATAATGCAATGAGACCTAGTTAATTCTGAGGACTTCCAAAAATCCACAAACAAGTAGTCATAAATCTTGTCCGTAGATGGGAAGAAATAGAATCGAACAAGGTTGTTAAACATATTAAAAACGGGCAAAACCTTTCAAATAAATGACAATATTACGTTAAATATTAGTTAGAAAATTTGATTCAGTTCGCTAAATGTCCTTTATGCCAGAAATTTACATTGGTAAGACTGGTAATCATCTTTGAGACAAATTAAGGGTTCATAGAAAACAAATTTGGGATCCCTACATACTCACCTTGAAGACAAATTTATCAAAAGATTCAAGCGGTGATGAAATCGAAATTGAAACTACATTGCTGTCATTAGCATATAATAGTTCGTTACAATTTACAGTTGTCGTTAAGTTTCCGTTTACTACGAAATAAATATCTGAATTGCCAAAACGCTTAAAGGGACACCAGTGAACGATCAGATTTTTATTTCGCTGTAATTTATCCTAATTTAGATATATAAAGGACCTACCGGAATGTTGGATGGCCCATATTCCCTTATCGCCAAATCCTGTCTTTATCCCGACACTCAGTATGGTCATAGGTGTGTTATCTGTGTAACTAATTAAAAGGTTTCCGTCTTGAACAACTTGAATGTGACCTTGATTACTCCATGTGACATTGAACACTCGAAAATCAATACAATTTGCTGGCTCTACTCTTGGTTGTGGATAGTTTGTAAAAGCACCATTCTCTTTCCTGCGTACATTTGAATCAATTGAAATGAATAGTTCATAAAAATTGTTTGACTGCATATCGGCTGCAGATGACAACAATACCATTACGTGTCCACAATACAAACTGTCGGCTGCAAATTTAAACTTGAAGTTTAACTCATTCTGTGGATATAGATCATAGTCAGAAAGCTGTGTGTAGTACTGATACGTGTTTGTATCCCATGCATCGTTATCGCCGTCGTTAGGTGTGTAAATCCACATTTCTTGTAAACCACTCCCTGTTAAATAACAAAAATGATACTTAAACATAATTCAATCTGCCCTTGAGTAAATTGTATATCCACAGAGGGTGACATACTTTTATATTAATTTTTATGTTATCTTTTAATAGATAGTGTTGGGAAAACTAATCGATACAATGTTTGGATGTTTTGTTTTGCAATATAAAATAATTCTAGACCCTTTGAACTGGAATTGTTTAAGTCCTGTCTTGCCTAAAAACCAGACAGAGGCTTATGATAACTAAATTCTTGTATTTCATAATCCCAAATACTTTTTCATTGTAAATCCTTCTTAAGGCCTCATAGAAACTGTAATCGAAAATAATAGGGCAAATTAAAGTTTGGTTATGTTCTACTACAAAAAAAGCAAGAAAAAATTTCCTTCACAATTGGTACACTTTAACTAATCAAAAAATATTTCAAAATGAGTAGCAGATCCAAGGACATGAACATAGGAAGAGTTGTTTTAATGACCTAACAAATGTATAACGGTCTCATTGATAATCTTGAGATATGATGAATCACCCCCGCCTGGTTTTTATTTTAAGCAGAAATTAATATTCATATTCAGTTGCTTTAAAATTAATTTGGTTTGGCAACTTATTTGAGAGGTTGATTTTCAATAAAAGTTCATACCTTTTTGATTCATTTACTCCTGATAAACAGTAATCGAATGAAAGGATGCACATCATCAATAAATTTCAAATGACCCAAAGTGTATTTTAATAATATTTGTCTTCAAAATCCATGATATTGGCTACTGAACTTTATAAGAATTGTACAAAACTACAAAAGAATGAAACAACCAATGAATTAGAACATTATTTTTGAAACACAAAGTTCGGATACAACCCATAGAAGATTTAAGCCCCTGATTATTATTTTTGGAGATATTAGATAGAAGGTGGTCATAAATAAAATGTCGATGTCATGCAAATCTGTACCAAGTACAGTACGGTCAGAATGATTTTACTTAAACAATTTAAGTACTTTCGCTTTGATTTTTTTGTTGTTGTAAATGATGGTAAAGTAAACAGTGGTCGTTTACCGTACATTTGACTGTTAACAACTTGAGCTAAAGACCATCAGTAATATTGAAGCGGTGATCGTCTCTCTTTTTTATGAACAAAACCTTTTTTCACGTATGTATTTTTTAAACATGGACCGATATGTAACTACAAAACTGTAAAGGTTCGAAAAACAAAAGATTGAGTGTATTTAAAAGAAGGAACCAAACACAATTTGATGTTACAGGAAGCTACAGATACTATGAAGTCAGCCTCATATCTACACTTAAAGATCGATGGTTAAGGAAAACTATCGACTAAATTATTTCATTCAGTATTGTCAACTTTCCTTTCATCTGTGGCAACATCCCTTCAGCACCTGCATATGGAGTTTTTATATCACAACTCTTTCGTTATACCAGAGTTTGTCATAACTACGCAGAACTATTTGTATCGCGCTAGACGTCTTACAATCAGGCTGCTGGAAGAGGATTAGGTCGCCATAATATTGAAGTCACCACTACAGAAGTTTTTGGTCGTCGCCATGGACTCGTTGATCATTACAGTGTATTCATCTGCACCATGAAAAGTGATTTGTAAAACATCTCACAGTTTTCCATTCCGTTTTTGTCTACCTCGGACTTGACTTTTTATGAGCAACTCGGTGGGTGTTTCTAAAAAAACAGAGGATGCTTACCCCGCCGGTGCATCTGGTTCATGCTCCTTGTTTTTAGTGGAGTCCGAGTTGATCATTTACTTTTTTTACTTTGTATGTATTATTTTAGCTATTTTATCTATTTCATGATCTTTTGTGTGTTTTTTTCTTTTTTCATGTCTGGTCTTTGTCGCTGGATTAAATTCGTTTGATTTCTGCTTGAATCTTGGTTTTCTTGATATCTAACAATAATATGTTTATCATTTTTATTATTTTCTGATGATTATATTGTGTGTTTTTCATAATTTTATTTAATGTGTCATTTATATCATAACAATATTTGATTTTTAAATTTGGAATAAGAATGGGCACAGATTATAAATACTACCTCTATTCTCATATTTTGTCAAACTTTTAATCAAAAGACATTTCTAATAAGTTGAATATATTCGATGCATGTAGTATATATAAGATAAGATTTTTCTAAAACGGAAAACGGGTGCCCGATCCGAGTCAGTAGTAAACTCATTATTACATTAATGGAAACACAAAACTCGTGAAGATCAATAATGAATATAACAGGAGCAACGAAACCATCTGTTTTAGTTCAATAAAAAAAATCTCCGGGTAATTAAAGTATGACTATTAAAGAATGAAAACGGACATAAATCCTGATTATATTTAAATGTTCAGTTATTACTCGTATAAATGTTACTCGGCGCTTAAATAATAGCATTAGATTTCCGTTAAAATGTTTTAACTTTTACTAAATCTAATTTATTTTGTTAGCAACATGTACTGGTGTTCATCATTTATATTTTATACGGAAAATAATGCAATTATATTCAAAAACAAATTTCACATACCAAACCATCTATAATAATGACAAATTTTAACTCTTCACAAAGTTTTCTTCATCAGTATACGATTTAATAATTTACAATTTGTGGAACAACCTTATATTGCTTATTACAAACACCCCTGTTCGTAAAGTTTATATTTACCAAGTAAACCTGATCTTTATAAAAAGCAAAGTTCTAATCATTTGAATTCATTAAAAGTATATTCTTTAAGGACTTGAATACAAAGCATCCACGTTCCTTTAAAAGCTTTGAAAATTAATACTAATGATATTAATTGACTATGATTGTTCTTCTGCAACATTATTTGAAACATAATAAATGCATTCTATCATCAATTCAATACATTCCCTGATATCGACATTTTCTAGTTTCTAGAAATAAATTCATATTCAAAAATTTTACCAAAAGTAATTAAGATCATAATGATATCATATTGTTTCTAAAAAAAACCTATTTTTCTAATAAAGAACGTGAAAAATAAATAATTGTAAATAATTGATTAGCACAACACTACGAAGTCGGAACTTCCTCTCTTTCTAGTCAAGTAGGAATGTTAAGATTTCACTTACGAGTTTTTTTGTTTTTTTTTTTTTTTGCTAGGAAGATATAATTCTCATTTTTGTTGAGTGTGGTATGTGTTTGTTCTTAAACAATTGTATCAACCGCCTTTTGACTGTCAAAAAATACCACTCATATTATAGTCAATTCTATTTTATTCTAGTTAGATATAGCATCTTATTAATGGCATTTGAATCGAATGCATAGGAGGATCTCAATATAAATATCAATTGTATACATGAAGTACTCAAAACAAAAAGAAAATATTGTAATGGAAAGCCAAATCCGTCAATAAGAGGTTATACCATGTGCAATACAAGGAATGAAGATTCTGTGTTTTAGTTATTTTGAAATTTGTAAAACTGCAAATTTTGATTTAGTTTAATGATATAATTCGACGTCAGACAAGTCAGACTCCTGGGTTGATGAATACCTCAGGTACCTTTGTTCCAACAGTGGTACTGTCATCTACCCAGAAGCTATTAAAATAAAAATACAAATCATTTTCACACTATATAATTTCGATATGTTTTAAACAAAGAGTACTTTCAAGTGGTTCTACCAAGTGCAATACAAGGAATGAATGACACCTCAATGTTTTGCGGTAGTTTAAAATTTGTAATACTTCAGATTTTGATGAACAAATGACATAATTCGGGGTTAGGCAAGGCATGATATAAATTTCAAAAGCAGTGCTTGGTGTATGGAAGTGTAATCAAGGGAACCAAGGTTTTAGCAGTAATGTAATCAGTAATCAAAAGAATGCAATCCAGGGACAAAGACCAGACATGGAAAACAGATACACACAACAAAGAACATAAAGTAACTAAAATTATACATTCAAAGTAACAAAAGCTAATGAACAACTCGGACTCCACTATAAACTAGGAGCATGGACCAGGTGTACCGGTAGGGTAAGCGTCCATTGCTTTTCTAGAAACACCCGAATTATGATAATTCAGCAGTTAGTGCCTATTACAATTTCAAGTCCTTAATAACAGTTTTGTCCCTTTATTTCGTCACTACATAATTGATTTCATAATAATATTTTACAGTTTCTACTTTAAAAAAGACATAATAATTTGTTAATTTCTACAAACTAAAAATACGACAGATATTATACTTATAAATATACATGGTCAGCGCACTTTAATGCACCATTCACCGTTTCTCCTTGTTTGATTAACATTTTACTTTTGTCTTCCTTGTATTTCAACCAAAAAAATGTAATCTATCTGAAAACTGAAATTTGGTTCAGAATTCATGTATGAAAAATAATTAAAATCAATGTGTTTATCATTGCCGGATTTTTGTTTCAAAATTCTTTTTTCATTATGAGGTCTTACCACTTGTAGTTGCAAAGACTTAATTGCCTATTGTTTATAACCAGTTAGGGGGTATATACATAAATTTACGTACTATGAAATAAAAAGACTAAATAAAAAAGTTCATGTAGTTCTGTCCAAGCCCATGTTTTAGTACCAAGCTACATAATTTCAGGCGCTCGTTGCTTCGGATTAACCCTTTATCTTAAGATAGAGACATAGAACAGAGTACTAGTTTAGCATAAAACACTTGGAAAAGGTAAAATTCAGAAACATCTCCTGTTTTCTGGTCCATTCTAAGAAATGGTTATCTCTAATATCTACTCATTAAGTTAAGTGAACGCTTTTTGAGAAATTAGTATTAGACCAAAATATTTCGTAGTAAATAACGATGACTTCAATCATGATAATTCTGTTATTGTGTTAATTTCTATTCGTATAAGTAATCAACCTAAAAACAAATCTTTGAAACTATATTTACATAAAATAAATTGCATTTATTCCTAACATAGTTGTACTTACCTTGAATATTTCCGAAAAATAATTCCAAATGTAACCAAAGAAGTAGTTTCATATTTCTGCTTGCTGTAATCCAATTATTTATTAAAACTACTTTATTCCTTGATCAGATTTCAACTTCAACTGTAAATTTAACATACAAACGCGTATAATAGAATAGCAGGAAATGCATTTGATAATTCTGGATAACGTATTTAATATCTAAACTAATCTACGGTCCCTTAAAAGTGATTTAAAATCAATAGTATGGAATATAAATGTTTATATGTCAATGCATTAAATCATTGAGATCTGGCATTGGATAGAGCTTTTTTTAACAACATAAGCCATTTCAACAAAGTATAGAAAACTGTGTACCAATTTTGTTATGTCAAATAATCAGACACGTGGTGAATCATGCATGTCAAAAAAAACCTACAATAATTACTAGACTTCTGATTCAGATATTGGTACATCACAAAGTACAAACCTTAGTTTTTAAATTAAATAGGTAAGAAACGATCTGCAAGTCAAAATCATGGGAAATTAAAGTGAGTTCTATGTTAGCTGGTTCATATTTTATCTGTTTGGGACCTTGTTCTTCCAAGGTTGAAGCAGACATTTTTATGTATGGCACTATTGTATTCTTTGATTTTTTTCATGATTGATATTTTACATGGCATTTTTAAAAGTTCTTTTTTGTTTATAGTACAACTCCTTACGAAATAAAAGAACACGATCACAAATTCTCCCATCCTAAGCCGTGGATTCAAAATGCATATGACTTTTTAACTACCGGGCGATTTTCCCATCTACATTTACCAATGTTTTATCAGATATTATGGGTAAAACCGATTCGCTTTAAGCCTTCCTGCATTTCCCGAAATATGCTTCATTTCCATATCTGCGTTTTTTAGGCTGTCTGGTTGTGGTATAAATTTTGATAAACTTATCTTCGGACAAAACTGCTTGAAACATAAAAAGAAGCTTTATCTATAAGTTCATACTTGTATGTTTATGTATCTGAATTATCCAATCATTGATGCCTGGGTATTTTTTTATCGATATTTTTTTTGGTATTCTTATGATGTTTTGTTTATGATGGTTTATTCTTGTTTTATTTCCTTGTCGTGTTCATTATATCGATCATTGCTTGCTCTTTTTTATTCGTTTACCTGAACCAATTTGAAACTTATTATTAAATTCTTTTAATATCATAATGAAAGAGTTTTTCACTGGACCATTAACAATATTTTGTATGTAAAAAAAATAAAATCTGCGCATTGAAGAAAAGGCTTTACCTTTTGAGCTGAGTATTTCTTTGAATCATTTATTGATTCAATTAAAATTATACATTAAGCTTTCTGTACTTCCTGGTATCATTGGTTTTAGTACATTAAAATTTCATTTCCGGAACTAAAATCATGATTCGAAACTTACATTTGTCAAAAAGGTTTTTATAACTAAAATATTGTAATTTGTTTACTCAAGTCCTAATGTTGGTTTCCAAGCGTCAATGAAATATTGGAATTGAGGAGCATATCAATTGTTGTGCCAAAATGATATCGTCTGCCAAAATTTGTCAATATTTTTTAATGGTCTGCGTACAAAATTTCATATCCGTTTAAACATGACTGCATTTAATTTTAACAGTGCTTTATTATTAACCAGTCATATCCGCCTTATCTGAACCCTAAATAAAATGGAAATATTGCTAGTACATACATCTTTTTCACAAAATTCCAAACAAAAATAGATAGATATATAATATTTGGTCGCAGATGGTAGTATCTAAATGGTAAAATATGCTTGTTTCCATTTTGACATAAAATAATTTAAATAATAGCAAACAAAGATCGGTCCGATTATTCATTAGCTGAACTTGTTTCACATAACTAATTTGAAGCGCTTTTATTCAGTAAAACAATTCAAGTAGTCTGCAATTGTTAATGTGCATTTCTCAAAGGCTTCCCTTCTACATCAATCGTTTAACAACAGCTTCCCTTCTACAACAATCGTTTAACAACAGCTTCCCTTCTACATCAATCGTTTAACAACAGCTTCCCTTCTACAACAATCGTTTAACAACAGCTTCCCTTCTACATCAATCGTTTAACAACAGCTTCCCTTCTACATCAATCGTTTAACAACAGCTTCCCTTCTACATCAATCGTTTAACAACAGCTTCCCTTCTACAACAATCGTTTAACAACAGCTTCCCTTCTACATCAATCGTTTAACAACAGCTTCCCTTCTACATCAATCGTTTAACAACAGCTTTCTTTCTACAATAAGCATTTGTAAAGATTTTCAAACATTCAATTTGACATCCATTGTCTCCTATACACATAGTTCATTCTAAATAGAACTTTCTACAAAGGAAAATTCCTAAAGCAGAAAATCAGAATTCTGCACATGAATTAACATGTTTTTTACGTGAATTTCATTTGATATGAACGTGAAAGAGCACCTCATTCAAATTTCAAATGAACTCTAAAACAAATTTTATCGCTCAATTGAGGTGAAAATCACGCACGCACAATTGATGTGAAAATCATGTGCAATGATGGTACCTGTGTAATTCGTTGTATATGAATCATAGCTTTAAGTCTTTCAACTAGTTGTTAGTATCATTTAATACAACTACGACACATGATATATGTCTATTTAATCGATATAAGTATCAAAGCATATAACACGAATGGATATTGTCAACGAGACAAAAACCCATCGGGATAAAAAAAAATTGTCAGTTCAAGGTCGGATGAACGACGAGAAAACCATCGCACCATAGGGCCCAATACAACATTATACACAGACACAGCAAAGTAAATGCCTTTATAGACTCCAGCAACATAACAGAAACCTTATTCTTTCATTTTTCTGACGATAAAAATTGCAGCAGCATAAAATACTTCAGTGTTACCTCCGTCTTTATTTTGCGTCTCTTC
Organism: Perna viridis; assembly: GCA_037379345.1. Taxonomy (NCBI): domain Eukaryota; kingdom Metazoa; phylum Mollusca; class Bivalvia; order Mytilida; family Mytilidae; genus Perna; species Perna viridis. Next base: position 8,177,609 of record CM074513.1, read on the forward strand.
AAAGAGTAATCAAGGGAACCAATGTTATAGCGGTAATCAAAAGAATGTAATCCAGGGACAAAGACCAGACATAGATAACAGACACACACAACAAAAAAACATAAAGTAACTAAAATCATACATACAAAGTAACAAAAGCAAATGAGCAACTCGGACTCCACTAAAAATTGGGAGCATGGACCAGGTGCACCGGTAGGGTAAGCGTCCTCTGCTTTTCTAGAAACACCCGCCGAGTTGCTCGTAAAAAGTCCGTGGTAGACAAACGAGGAAAGGAAATCTATTACCCGTTGAATAAATCAGTTTTCACTGTGCAGATGGATACACCATAACGATCCACGAGTTCATGATGACGACCATAAAACTTCTGTAGTGATGACTTCAATCTTGTAGCAACATAACCCTGTTCCAGAGGCTCATTTATTAGAGTTCTAGCGCGATACAAAAAGTCTGCGTAGTTTCGGCAAGCTCTTGCATAACGTATGAGTTGTGATATGAACACTACATACGCAGGTGCTAAAGGGATGTTGCCACAGATGAAAGGAAAGTTGACAATTCTGAATGAAAAGTCATCACGTTTGTCGTAAAGTGTGGTCAGTAGTTTTCCTTTACCATCAATTTCTAAGTGTAGGTCAAGATATGAGGCTGACTTCACAGTGTCTGTAGTATCCTTTATCTCAAGTTCTTTGGGGTAGATGCAATGTATCAAGTCCCCGAAATTTGGATTGTTTCAAGATAATACGTCATCTATATAGCGGAAACTGAGATTGAAAGATCTAGCGAAACGATATTCTTTCTTTCTGATCAGATCAGCCTCATAAGAGTGAAGGAATAGGTCAGCAAGTAAAGGAGCACAATTTGTTCCCATTGGAATGCGGACCGTTTGTTGAAAAACACGTCCACCACACTGGACAAATATGTTGTTGATTAAAAATTCCAGCATTTTGTAAACATCTTCCTCTGTATATTTGAAAGATGATTTGGAATTATTTCTTACAAAGTATGAGGAATCTCTACCAAAATCTAGGTATCTAGGTGTACCATCTTTTTTGGAAAAACAACGATGTATAACGTTTTTAAGTCGGGATTTTAACTGAGTATGGGAAATAGAAGGATATAGTGTTGAAAAATCATAGGTTTTAATGCTATTATATTCAGATAATAGTCTTGAACTGATTGTCTCCAAAAGATCTTCCGAATTTTTCAGGATCCACATTGAATTAATACCACTACGGGAGTAATAAGTGTTGTGGTAGGACTGCTGACCCTCTTTGACAGTTATGAGTGTAGAAGTTTTGAAAGAGGTATGGTGGTACATTTTGCAGATTCAGCTATGAAAAGTTGTTTGTATGGATTCTTGTGGAGTCTAGAAATCCAGTACATAGACGGTAAATCACACTCATCGTCCTTGGTAGAAAGACCAACAGAGGATAGCACAGATTTATGGTTTTCCACAATCTCTTCTTTGGAGAATGTGTTAGCAGTATGGGCATATCACTGCTATTATTTTCTACGTCTACTTCTGATAATAAACGTTTGATGTAAAACGTTTTGCAGACAAAAACAATGTTGTTTTGGGCTTTGTCTACTGGTACGATAACATATTTGTCATGTATAGTAGACAACGTTTTTGCCATATCGGAGTCTTTGAAAACTGATGTAGCCTTGGCACTCATTGACCTACTTAAAACTTTCATTCGTTTCAAAATTAAAGACCTCACGGCCTTTAACCGTGTTGTAATGGTAGTTTTATTTGGTTTCTCTTTCTTTAATACAAATATAGAAATAGTCGAGTTCCATTGTATGTTTATGTTTATTGATTAGCTTTCCTTGGAACTTGTTTTTTTTTATTTCTTTACCTTTGTTTATTTGTTCATCTGTGTCTTGCTTTTGACTGTTTGTCTAGTTATTTAAGTTGTTTAATCGTTCGTCTCATTCTCCGTTGAAATTATTTCGAGATTGGTTTATTTGTTTTCAATTGTATTTTCATGTTTGTTTGTAAAGTTTTATTGCGTATAAGTACTATTGTGTGGTCTATTATTTGTTGTTTTTGTTGGGTTGTACTTTTTCGTGCTCATTTTAGTTTTATGTTTTCCAAAGTTTTAATCGACTTATATTATTTGGATTATTATTATACTGAAACATGTTGCAATTATAGGCTAGCTTTTTTACGAGTACAAAATGTTAACAATTCATGTTATATTGATCTAGTGTATGAACAACACGGCTATACTTCGATAAACACAAAGTGGGACTTTATCTTTTATTCACACAAATGTATCATTACTAAACACGACGTAATACTCTTTGATCATTAGTACTGTTGCTTTTATTCAAATTTGGATTTTTGCATTTTATGTAATCGGAAATATTATTATAGATTATACCAGTTTAAAATTGAATTGCAATGTACCTATTTAGACGTAGATGTGGCTGTTTTCACCTTATTTGTTATTCACGTTTACAATAGGGTTGTAGAAGATACAGCAAATATACAATAGAGCATAACAATTGATTAACTCTAATGAATTGAATATTCCTGTCAACTTCGTGAAAGTTTTAATTGATATTAATTAACATATGACACTATTTTATCAAACATTTTGTGAGCACATTTTGTGAACCCCTGTGGGGTTCTTGTCTCTTCAACATATTCACCATATCCATTCTCGTTGTACGTGACTATGCTTATTGTGCCTAACATGATGTAAAACGTTATCTTTATATCAACTTGAAAAAATCTCTATATCAATCATATTCCATTCGGTGAAACCAGAAAAACAATATTCTCCAGGGAAAGATAATAGGGTGATCAATGTTCAAATAAATGATAATTTAAGTTTTTTTTTTAAGAACACTAAGTCCAGTAACTCTTAATTGCGTTCAAATTATTGTTGAAGAATACCACATAAGGATTGTTTAATAACAAATTATACAATTTAGAAATTCTTGCTACATATAATATAGATATATTTTGCAAAAAAAATGCCCAATATTGAGGCTCCTTTTTAAAAAAAAATAAAAATCTGTTACCTACATTTGTAAAGTTAATATTATGTATGATCAGTCAACATTGCTTATGAGAATAACCGTTGTTCATGTTAATTCTAACGCTTATTGATTTGATTTAGCAACTCGAACTCCACCAAAAACTGGGAGCATGGAGCAGGTAAACCGGTAGCGTAAAGCGTCTTATGCTCTTCTAGAAACCCCGCCGAGCTGTTCATGAAAAGTCTATTCTGAGGTAGAGCAGGTTCTGGCATAACATATGAGTTCTAATATGAAACTTTCATACGCAGGTGATAAAAGCATGTTGCAACAAAGGAAGGGAAACTTGACAATATGGAATCGCGTTTGTCGTAGTTTGGTCAATAGTTTACCTTTACCATCCATCTCTTAATGTATGTCAATATATGAGGTTGACTTCACAGTGTCTGCAGTATCCTTTATCTGGAGTTCTTTTGCTAGACGCGATGTATACAATCCATGAAACTAATATTGGTTAATGTTAATACGTCATCAATATAGCGAAAACAGAGATCAAAGGATATGGCTTAACAGTGTTCCTTCCTTTTGATCCGACCAGCTATAATGTCGGCCTCATAAGAGTAAAAGAATAAATCAAAAAGGAGAGAAGCGCAATATGTTCCCGTAGGAATGCCGACCTTTTGCTGAATAACGAGTCCACAACATTAGACAAATATGTTGTCGATCAAAAATTCTAGCATTTTGAAACCATCTCCCCCGGTATATTTAGAAGATGATTTGGAATCGTTTTCTACAGAGTATGAGGAATCTCTACTAAGTACTACATATCTGTATCTATTTGTACCATCTTTTTTACTAACAACGATGTATAATGATCCTGAGTCGAGATTTTATCTAGTATTGGGAATAGAAGTATAAAGAGTTGAGAATCATAGGTTTTAATACTATTATATGCAAAAACATTTTTATTTGAGAATTTCCAGAAAATCTTTTGAATTTTTTCCGTATCCACATTGAATTGATACCACAACGGGGGTAACAAATATCATGGTAAGCCTGGAGATCCTCTGTGAGTGTAGGAGTTACAAGTTTTAAAATAGGTGAGGTGGTACATTCTACAGATCCAGCTATGTAGAGATGTTTGTATGGATTCTTGTCGTGTAGACGGTAGATCACAATCATCGTCTTTGGTAGAGAGACCAAAGGAGGGAACATATTTATGGTTTTCCACTTCCTCTACTTTAAAATATGTGGTAGTTGTATGGGTCCTATTGCTGCTATTATTTTCTACGTCTAACTCTGAAAATAAACCTTTGATATAATTCGTTTTGCAGACAAAAGAATGTTGATTTGGGCTTTCCTTACTTTTTTTTCATGTATATTACACAATGTTTTAACTGCATCGGGGTCTTGAAAACTGATGTGGCATTGGCATTCAGTTGTCTACTTAAAACTTCCCATATGTTCCAAGATTAAAGAACTCAACTCCTTTACCCACTCTGATAGAGAATCAATGTTTTCTTGTTCTCATTTTATCTATTTTCTTGCATAGTCCTGCACTGCATCCACAAGAATTTTAAAGTTATTTTGTCAATTTATATAAAATAAATAATCGGCATTGATTTGTGTGAAATACAGGAGAATTCTGTTCGCGACATTTGTGTGATTGAAGATGTTAGCCAAATTAATTGCATCTAATGAAACCAATATCCAAAATGATGGTCAACTGAGGTAGGTTCAGAAACAGAAGTGTCAAGACATGTTCTGTACAGAGAGTGTAGTAAAGTGAAAGGTATATGATAGATTTTTGTTTGAATTTGATAGAGTCCAAGAGTTTTTTATATGACAGAAAAAGACTATTTACGGAGATATCAAGCATCTTAGGTGATGAAAAGTGCCAAATAAATTAATCACATTTACGTTATTGTTAGGCTGCACTATACAGATGAGATTGAGGTGCACTGTTTCGTACACAAATCTTGGCCGGTCTAATTTGAAAAATGTTTTTTGACAATTGTTTTTGTTACGGCACGATAAAATTGTTATGAAAACCGATATATATTTTTATTATGTTATCATGGCTACAGAATTTCATGACAAAATATCAAATAATATCTATTGTTTTTTCGTGGATCTCCATAATATTAAGTTTTGAAAAATATATACATTAACAGAAAAAAATTTGGATTCGCTGGTTTAAATGTCTCTATTTAGCATATTTCCACAAAGTGTCATAAAGTAATCTGCAGTAATTTCTATATATAGTGGAACCTTATATTGGCTTGAAAGGTTTCCTATACTTTTGATATTGTTATTGTACCCGTAAGACATTGCAGTATTCCAATAAACTATTACTCTGGTCACCTTACCGGATATATCTGAATTCAATACAAGAAAAGTTAAAACTTTCGGCTGAGACTCGCATTTTATAAACTAGTTCCCGACCTTGATACGAAACACTTCTATGTATTTTACTGTAGACTTAGTTTGTATATGTATTTACTTGTAACCAGTTTTTATATTGTAAATTTCGACTTTTTGAACATGCGTTTCAAAGACTGACATCTTTTTAGCAGCGGCAGAATCGAATATTTGGAAAAACCAAAATCATAAATCATATACAAGAAGCTTTTCATACTTGGCTTATAAATGGAGACCTTTGGCCACATTTGGGCAATCAGTAGTATCATGGTCCCAGTGGTTTCATGAACTTTGTCACAATGAAACTATTGAAGTAGTTTTAATGTAGTTAGCCCTTTAGTTGGGATTTTATTCATTAATTATACGCCATATGTAATTAAAGTGATACTCATCTCTCCCATAATTGTTTGAAAGATCATTCTTTATCTAAAGATACATATGCATATGAAATACGATTATGTGGGCTTGAATCCATTTTTGCAAGTAATATTTCCTTCGCAATGTCACGTTTAAAAAATATAAATTGAAATCTTTTCAATCTTTGTTTCGTTTACATATACATCAATGTCGAAAAGAAATTAAAGAAAACAAATAACTAAAAGTCTGGTAAATTGGTCAAATGTTTTGGAAGCATTGTTATTGCTCTTTAAGCAAGCTGAAATTTGGAAAAATATTTGAAAATATTTAATAAAATCTCTACTATTTAAAGTTAAAGTAAAAATTAATAAACGCATTTAGTTGCAGATTTAAGCATTATTTGTTCACGGAAATAATTGATACAACACAGTTTTAATTTTAAAAATCCTTCCATATTATTTATGTCCAAAGCAATGAATATAACAAGAATTTCAAATACAGTCGATTTTGTTACATGCGTCTATTTTAATTAATTGAGTGTTATAGTATAACTGCACATGTACTTTAATGTCAATTGCAATACCAAATCAAGTGAGAAGCTCTAATTGAAAAGTCATTGACAAATGTATAAACAATGGTTTTAAGCTGATATTGTACAATGTTACAGATAACCATATATGGCAGTGGCTAAAAACATGTTACGTGGTTACTTGTTTAAGCTGTATCATAAATTTACAATTGAACGTTTAAATATACAAGTACAATGAACTCACCGATTACACCCTCGGTTGTTTTTTTTACATGTATGCATAGTCAATTTTACAAAATATTAAAATAAGAGAAACCTTCTTAAACTGATACTGATAATCATGTGCTTATTTGATCACTTCTATATTCTGTGAATGGGGCAATATCAAAATCTTTTTTCTGTTACTTCTACACGTTTGCGATCTTTTAAAAGGATATGTAGTATGATAAGTTAGATATTAATCTAAACGAGCAACTTAACATTGTATGCATACGATGAAAAATGGGAATCCAGCTTTAGCACATTATAGTTAATTGAATGGAAACTAAAAGTATAAATTTGTGACGGTATGGTCACTTATTCGGAAAACATGAAAGTTAATTTTAACGCACATTACTTAAAATGTGTCGTTTTACAACACATGTGAGAATTCTTTCATAATCTATCCTTCTTCAAATACATAATATTTATTTAAAATTTAGTGATATTTGCAACATGATGTCGGTTTGTATTAATGATACACTTATCTGTATAGTGTTACATTTATGTTCTGCCAGAATTCTGTATTATTTCTCCTTAATGTTGGGACGTTTCAACATGTCATCAGTCAAATGGCTTATATAAAAATTTTCAACAAGCGAGCTTTTGCTAAAAATCTAAATATTACATTATTGAGGGCTGAGAAGTTTCACTTTAATCGTGACTTGGCATACCGGCTTTTCCCATGGGTGGAAAATTCTGATCTTTCAACCGATGCGAAGCCTCTCGCAGAAACAAAAACAAATTGTTGCAAACATATTTAACCGATTGTTGCTAAGATTTAATGAAAGTAAGAGACTAAATATGTTTCTCACTGTTTAACTATATGGGGCATTTCCTATAGGGTAGAAGCATTATAGAGGAACCCTTTTTTTCAAAAGACGATATCTTAATCATAATTGCAAGTAGAATTTACGATATTTGATATTCAAGGTCTAAATACAATACTATTGGAGAATTCAGTAAAGTGAATATCCTTGGAGCTAGTTCAAAGTTCGAAATTGATGACAATGATAGTTTCCATAATACTCGGTAATTGTTTAAGCATTAAAGTAGTAAAACAACGCAAAAGTAGCCATTAATGAGACTTGAAACACTCATTTTAGACTGAATGAATACTAAAACATTAATTGTGCAACAATTGGTTTTACTCTATAGAAGGCCGATCATGAAAATGAACTTAATAATGTCTAAGCCGAAGTTTTTTTTTTGTTTTTTTGTTTTTGTTTTTTTTGTTTTTATATTTTTTGCTTCTTTGCTTCTTTGCTTTTTATGACAATAACCAGATCGAATCTTTTACTGGTTGGCACTTTTTCTTTTTCTTTCCTCTTACACAAGTTAAATTAATAATATTTAAGGATTTCTATTATCTTCACTCTTTTTGAACTACTTAAAAGGTTTTATAAATTTTACCTTCGATTTGTCTGAAACTTTTAATAAATGGTCTACTTAGCTTTTAAGGTGCATTATTCTTATTGTGTATTGATTGTAATTTAGTTTGTTGTTAGCCCATTCATTTAAACTTCTTTAAGTGTTTTAAATGTTTATGCATTAACGGTAACTTTAAAGGGACGAGGAAGTAGTGTTGGTATCTTTATTTGTTCTTTTAAAAAAAGAACCTTTCTCATATTATTGTTATTGATGATGATAACTACACACTTTGATATGTTTTTTAAACTTCATTTCAAAAGAGAATTTTTCTTTAACAATAACGTGATTGTTTAACGGAATAAATCTTTCAGTGCTGTTATGAGATATTCTTTAAGTAGAAGTCTTTATAAAAATCAGAAAGGATGTGGTTCGTGCTTATCAGAAATCTATCTAACTCACTTCTATTTTGAATTTTTCAGAAACAGTTACAAACCATGATGATATGGTTGAATTCAGTGGGATACGTATGTATAGTTTTATCAAAATATGCTGATTTAAATAAACAATGAAAGGACTACAGCGTATGTAGACCGGAAAATCATGATTTGTTCGGTGGTTTTTACACCATGAATCGTCTCTTCCATAGGCACAGTCTGATTGTTGTATAGACTGGTACTTAAGTCAAAATACGGTACATTGTGTTACAAGATCCACTGTTACGTCAATCTGATTAGGTTGAAATGATTTTCAGGCATTCCTTACTGTACATTTTAGATTATTTCAAGAAAATTCATGGAAAAAACATAAATCACGTTACATTCTATACTTGCACTTATCTTACAAGCACCGATGCGCATTTAATAATCTGTACAAAAGACTTCGCGATTTTTACAAGTTAGACGTAAAATGTTTTAATCAAACTAAACAATAAGTGTGCAAAGTTTTATTTTTTATGTATCTTTTAACAGAGAAATCGGCAATTTACTTTTTTTTTAATTTAACCTACTCAGAAGGTCATTCCGCCATTTTAGTAGGTTATTAAAGCAATTTTAACTACAGGGCCGGTAGATGATATTGTCTAATGATATTAGCGTATTTGATGTTTTCGGGTATGTATTACACTTGTAACCAGTTAAAATATTTTAACAAAAAGAGATACGCTTTGTCCCAAAATACCCGGACATATATAGGACTTAGGAAAGAAACGGAAAAATATCAAATTGAATTGTTGTTAATAATAATAACGTTCTATATTTTTTTCTTAATACTCTACAGGATACTCACTAAAAGAAATGACAACTTTTGTTTCATGCAAAACCATCAACCTTAAACTTTTATATAATAAATTTTCTATGGGGAGCACTGGATCAGCCACATGTGTCACTAGAAAATATAGATTACGTAAGCTTATAATCCTTTTTTCCCATCTTTATCAGGACACCTGGGCCGTTAGTATCGGTAGGCCTTAATTCGTGTATTTTGATTAAATTGTTTATTACCGGTATTTCAAAATGAAATATAAACTTGTAAGTAATTAATTTTCAATAGGGGGTGGGGACGGTACAGCCACCGGTGTTCCAGCACAAAATAGATTACGCCATATAAAGTTCCATTCATCTTTACCTGTACACCTGGGCTGTTAGAATCGCTATCTACTACCCAAAGCGTTATTTTGTGTAATTAAATCAAAACGCTGATTACCTGTATTTGAAAATGAAATATTTATGCTGAACATAATCAACGTAAAACAATGCAGAAAACATGAATTAGTGCAGTACATTAAGGAGGTTCGTAGATTCGTATTAGTTTATATCATAATTGAAGTAGAGTTTAATTATTTTAAATAAACAATCTTATTTGAAAACTGAACAAATATTATTATTTATTGTGTATGGCTGTTATTTTATTTTATTTATTCATTTTTATTATTTTCGACTGATAAACTTCGTATCAATAAGCGGGTCCCATCACTCCTTTGATTTAGTGATACATTCTTTTTGACGTCAATATATCTTGAAACGTTCCATAGACTGTATAAAGTATATGTACCTTAAATATTTGCGCATGTCCCATAACCTATTAAAATAAGTTTTTTTTCTATCATACGTCATGTATTGCAAACGTTGTACTTAAAGAAATTTCTTACAACGTTAATATAGAGGTGGGGTGTATAACATGTTGCATTTTTTATGTGATTGCCTTGCAAGCAAGCAAGATAACAGTTAAGTATTGTCGACTTATTCCTAGATGGATAACGTGAGTCTTTCTTGCTAAATTCATGGCAAATATTTTACATGTAGATATTGTCTTTTGTAAGTCCTGGATACATCCGAGCTCGTGCCCTATTTTGATTCCGTTTTTTTTTATATATATATTTTCTTTTTAGAATGATGAATATCAATATACTATGCTCGATTGTGGAATGACGAGAGCTAATTTGTGGTTCGTGGGTCACCTATATTATGACCCATAAACCACCAGCCTTACAAAGGCACAGTGAAGTTGGATTTTTCGTTAACTGGTGTTCTTTGCACAAAACTGTGAATTAATGACCCACAAATTTTTTTCGGAAAAGTATCCCACAAAGGAAATATAGATATGGAAAATTTTGAGTTCTGCCATGTCATTGGCTTTTCGATAAAGCCCGCAATGTTTCTATAACTTTCCCTGAAACCGGGTAACAGTTACGTCATCGTCGCCATTAATGGCGGGTTGCAAGAACTCCCTTGAGTGCACCTCCGATAGGATGCAAAAATGTTGTCCAGAGAAAAAAGAGCAGTAAGTCAAGTAATTTCAAATCTTTGAATTTTACGGAAATTGGTGATAGCTACACTTAGCCATTTTGCTCAGAAGCAGGGCTATATTGCTTGTCCGGCTATCTCCTCGTACAGTTTTTGAACTACATCTGAAATATTTTACAGGATATTTCTACACATGATGGTGTGCAGAGCCAAAGGATTTTGATTTTCGTGAAATATTACGGAAATTGGTGTTAGTTACACTTAGTCATTTCACTCAGGATATTTCTGCACATGATGAAGATGTGCTGGGCCAAAGGATCTTGATTTTCATGAAATATTACGGAACTGGGTGATATTAGACTTAGTTATTTTTGTCAGAAATATATTCCAAGCCACAAAGTCAGGAATTTATTATGGGGGTATTAACATTTTTTTATGTGTCCATTAATACATCCATTGGTACCCTTTGTCTCATCACAACTAGTCTGACACTACCAAACAGAATTTCATGACACTATGTGGCCAGGATACAATATGCAAATATGCATATATTTAGGAATATCTGATCCCCAAATTGATCCCCAGACAATGAGTAACACAAGCCTTGGAAGAATTTCTGAATCTGCAAACCATATCTTCGTACACATATAAACATGTTCCTAATTTGGCAAATCTAGATAGCGGGGGCATCATTAGTGTCTTACAGACACACTTTATTTCTTAATAAAATAAATAATCACTACTAACAAATGAGGTGGGGGCTCCTGTGATAAACAGGTCTTTTAGTTTGGGGGTAAAATTTTGAAATGACTTTTGAGAAACAATACATAAGCCAGTTTGAAAGAACTTTATAAAACTTATTTTCAGTTCTTCGTTACAATCTAGAATAGAAAGTTGTCCCTTTAATCAGTATAAGTTACCTTACCGGTGCACCTGGTCCATGCTCCCAGTTTTTAGCGGAGTCCGAGTTGCTCATTTACTTTTATTACTTTGTATGTATGATTTTGGTTACTTCATGTTCTTTGTTGTGTATGTCTGTTTTCCATGTCTGGTCTTAGTCCCTGGATTGCATTCTTTTGATTACCGCTATAACCTTGGTTCCCTTGATTACTCTCTTACAGCAATCTCTTGGTTTCCATTTTTTTAGCTTTTACAAATATCTTATTTTTTGAAGCTTCCAGATTAATTTGATTTTAATCAAACATTGCCAGAAACATCTTTTTATGCCAAGGTCACTAAAATGAAAGGGAAATCAAAGGAAAGTTGCTTTTCTAGAAACACCCGCCGAGTTGCTCATAAAAAGTAAAGTCCGGGGTAGACAAACGAGGAAAGGGAAACTATGACCCGTTGAATAAATCAGTTTTCATGGTACTGATGGATACACCATAATGATCCACGAGTTCAAGATGACGACAATAAAACTTCTGTAGTGATGACTTCAATCTTCTAGCAATATAACCCTGTTCCAGAAGCCTATTTGTTAGAGTTCTGGCGCGATACAAAAAGTCTGCGTAGTTTCGGCAAGCTTTGGCATAACGTATGAGTTGTGATATGAACACTCCATACACAGGTGCCGAAGGGATGTTGCCACAGATGAAAGGAAATTTGACAGTTCTGAATTAAAAGGCATCACGTTTGTCGTAAAGTTTGGTTAATAGTTTTCCTTTAACATCAATTTCTAAGTGTAGGTCAATATATGAGGCTGATTTCACAGTATCTGTAGTATCCTTTATCTCAAGTTCTTTTGGGTAGATGCGATGTATCAAATCCCCGAAATTAGGATTGTTTAAAGATAATACGTCATCTATATAGCGGAAACTGAGATTGAAGGATCCAGCCAAACGATATTCTTTTTTTTCTGATCAGATCAGCTATTAAGTCAGCCTCATAAGAGTGAAGGAATAGGTCAGCAAGTAAAGGAGCACAATTTGTTCCCATTGGAATGCCGACCGTTTGTTGAAAAACACGTCCACCACACTGGACAAATATGTTGTCGATTAAAAATTCCAGCATTTTGTAAACATCTTCCTATGTATATTTGGAATTATTTCTTACAAAGTATGAGGAATCTCTACCAAGAACTATATATTTGTATCTAGGTGTACCTTTTTTTTGAAAAAAAAACAACGATGTATAATGTTTTTAAGTATGGGGAATAGAGGTATACAGTGTTGAAAAATCATAGGTTTTAGTGTTATTATATTCAGATGATAGTCTTGAACTGATTGTCTCCAAAAGATCTTTCGAATTTTTCAGGATCCACATTGAATTAATACCACTATGGGAGTAACAAGAGTTGTGGTAAGACTGCAGACCCTTTTTGACAGTTGTGAGTATAAAAATTAAAAGTTGGTGGTTAATTTTGCAGATCCAGCTATGAAACGTTGTTTGTATGGATTCTTGTGGAGTTTAGGAATCCAGTACATAGACGGTAAATCACAATCATCGTCCTTGGTAGAGAGACCAAAAGAGGATAGCACAGATGTCTGGTTTTCCACACTCTCTTTTTTGGAAAGAGTGGTAGCAGTATAGGTCTTATCACTGCTATTATTTTCTACGTCTACCTCTGATAATAAACACTGGATGTAGAACGTTTTGCAGACAAAAACAATGTTGTTTTGGGCATTATATCTACGTTTGTCCCTCCATATGTACGTCCTGTTCTTTGATAAGTTTTTTGGCTAAGGTTCATTTCTCAGGTACAAGACATTGTACGGCAATGATACTTGGTCAGTAGATAGATTTTTTTGGGTAAAAGATTCTATTAATTATGTCACTTTAACCTACATTTTGCACTTATATGACCTGGTTAATTTTTTGGTTTAGGTCCATTTCTCGGGTACTAGACTTAGTATGGCAATGGTCTGTAGATAGATAATCCATTTCGTTTCTTAGTAGAATAGTATTCACTATGAATTACGTCATGCTTCACCCAAACTTAAAATTTACCTGTGATAAATATGCATTCATATAATAAGTTCAGCCTTAATACCTATTGATATATGGGAAGAATATCCAATAATTAGTTGGGTAGGCACTTCGTTCAACAAACACAAGTTTAAAATTATTTTTCTATGATGAATTGTTCAAAAGTTACATAGTTTTTTTGTCAATTTTCTGCAATATTTTGGTGTGTATAATGCTCATTTATGTATTGTGTGCAGGGCAATTATGAAGGTCTAAACATGTGAAAACAAGTTTTTTTTTTCTTGCAGTACAATTTTGTAAGACAAAAAAAATAATATGTTGCACTTGATCGGTCAATTCATTTACCTTGATGTGGTATTCCATATGAAAATGTGAAACTTCTATGCAGACTAAAAACACACCGCTCGCCAAATATGAGTAGATGTGTAATTTGGTGAGTTCTCATTAGCTTAAAATTGGCAAGTCAACCAGCCAACAGGTTATTTAGTAAAACATCCTTTAACATCATACATTAAAAATATATTATATATTCCCTACATTAAAAGAAGTCAACCTTGAATATGTCAGTTGAATTTTGGCATGATATGCACAATTTTATTGACATGTAAAGCATTGTTTATGATCTACCATTTTAATTTCTGGAAAATGGGATGTGCCAAAACCTACGCGGCTGTCCCGATCTCGTATTAGTACTCAAACGAAATTATATCGGTAATTTATGATATGTTACCTTGCAAATTAGTTGTAAAAATTTAATGAACAAGAAGCAAATGATGAACATTTTCCTCTTTCATAATGATCAATCTGTTGAATATAATATTATTTTTTAAATATGAGTTCAGAAATGAAGTACTTATTTTGTTACTGTAAACTACACGAAAAACTTCAATGGGAGGGAATATTCGAAAATGGAGAAGTTTTTGATAAATTTAAAAACAAATGAAAAGATAGTTGAAAAAAGAAAAAAAGGCAGTTGATAGTCAAATCCAAGAGAAAAAAGATGATAGTACAGACAAAAAAAATGGCTAGTTGAATTTCTATTTGGCTAACAATATCAATATTCCACTAGCCAGAATGGCAAGCTTGGAAAACAATGGTTTCCCACACTGATGATCAGTAGCTACATAAATTGGATGATTTTAATTTTGAAGCATGATAAAATTGACACAGGATGTATATGGCTTATAAAACAAAATAGAAAGTAAGGAAATCAGGTATTTCCAGTTTTGGTGGTTACTCAAATGTAATAATTTTTCATTTAAAAACATACTTTTAAGAAAGAAAATTGTAAGAAACAATAAAAATAAGTATCAGAATAATCATTTTCAGCTGTAAAAGCATTTGATAAAAAAGAAATTAGTTCCTTTTTGGTTTTTAGTTGTTTCATATTAATTTCTAACCATGCTTTATAGGAAGGAAATATTGTACAACCTTTGTTTGAAACATGTTATTAAGTCATTTGAACATGATTTAAAGTAAATATCACTAAAAAGTTAATACTTAAAGATGTATTTGATGATTACATAAAATTTCTTTCAGTAACATTTCACTTCCAGTTTGTTTGTTTACATTACGCAATGTCTTTTCACGTACCAAAATCTTTAATTTCGTGCCAATTCGCTTGTATTGAAGTATAATACGCACCCCATGTTCTAGACATTGATGTTTCAGATTGGTAGCTTTTCTCATCATTTGGCATCTATCTGTACGTTGTCCAGTTAACATCCTAATCTTCTCCTCCGAAACTGCTTGACCAATTAGGACTACATTTTGGTGGAATGGTCCGTGGGTGGTTCGATACTGAAATTTTTGTCTGGCATCCTGCCCGCCAACCAAGATGGCCGCTATTACTTTAGATAGAAAAAGGGTGGTATATTTTTAAATCTTCTTGTCTTCAGGTTGTTCTCTACCAAAAATGGCCGTCACAGCAGAACTTAGTTTAATATAGGACCTTATGGGAAATTCACTAAAAATTTAGTAGAAAACTAATGAGTCAATTGCAACCAAACTTTTGTGGAATGGTCCTTATATGTCATCCTTGTGATTTAAAACAAAAGTGTAAGATAATGCACCTTAAGCTGGAGGGTTCCAGTGGTTTTGTAATAAGCATATGTCAACCCAATTTAAAATCCTAAATACACCCTTGATTTTTACAGTTATTGAAAGGTAATAGTTCATTCTAAAGAGGAGAGAAATGGACACTATTGGGGAAATTAAAAAAAAACCTGTTGTTATGGGTTTATTGTTAATCATACAATTGTATGTTGATTGAGAATATAAGCCCTGTTTCTTAAAGCAATGGATGTTTCTTTACCAGTATCTCTATTTATTTTCTATGCATATGTTAAATATTTTTATATTTGAAAATAATATATCTGGCAATTTCTTTGAAAATTGTCTAAAACTTCCAGGCATTTTACAAAATGGCTTGAATTTTTCAGGCATTTTACAAAATGGCTTGAATTTTTCAGTCATTTGATAAAATACCTATTACAATCAGACATTTTGTAAATTGCCTAAAAATGTTCAATGCCTAATTTTGAAGAGTGCCTGTAACGTATACTTGAATTGGTAATGCTGATTATTTTTAGAAATTACAATTCACTGGATAATGATGAGGATGATTGTGTTCAGCCAACAAAATATGATTTGTTAGATATAGAACTCAGTGGTGAGGATTAATCTAAAGAATTTCATTATTATGCAAGATCTGAATCTGATTTCAGTATTCCTTTCTTCAGACAGGAAATATATTTTCACACTTTGCTAATGCAGCGTTCATTTCAGACCTTGCCCTAGTGCCAGTGGCACATTTTTTTTTACGTATGGGCCACTAAAAGTGTGTAAAAGGGCTCTGAGGGTGCACAGATTTTTGTAGGTCTTTCTCTAAATTTCCTTATTTTTGTCGATGCTGTGTCATTGTTTGGATGTGTTTTCATTATATAATGCACCCATGATCTTGACCGTTCTTAGATAAATGAGAGAAATGAAGGTTAAACAAATTACTTAAGGAAAATACAGCTGGTGTTTCAGGGGACACAGTTGAATATCCAACCCTGTTAAACGACATGAAACAAATCATGGACATGCTGAGTGACAAAAATCGAAAGGAAACAGCCAGTGAACCTGGAGAATTTTGTCTTTTGGAAAACTGAAAACTACAGATATGTAAATTATTGAACAACAACGTTAACTGCAATTCTTTTTTATTCATTTGAAGTGCATGCCTTATACGAAAGAAGATACCATTTGGCCTGTCATGAAAAATAACAAGGTACTAAAGCTATGTATAGAACATGTAAAGCCCCTTGTTAATTTATGAATTGAAGTCTTTAATTTGTTTGTTTATTTGTTTGTTTTTTAGATGAAACACCAGCTGGAAAATACATGCCAAAAGAAACTGATAATTCAGCAAACCATGTGCAGCTGTAAGTTTTCAGGTCTTTTGGGAGCCTTTGATTACCCATAGGGAAGTCAGTTTTAAAGTTTGGGTATGTGGAAAACGAGTCCTTACTTTCCCGATATGTGACAATTATTTCTGGATTTATTTCAGCAGAAATTAAGTTTTATTCTTTAGAAAAGGTGATTGTTTGTTTGGTTTTTGCGTTTTTATTCATCACGATCATATCGGCGCTGGTAATTAGATCTTTCTTCCAGTGACGTCAAACACGATCGTGATGTGAAAACAATAATTTTCGATTCGAAAACTGTAAATTAAGAAAATCCGGATGTGAAAATTCGTAGTTTTGAACAAACGGATAGTTTCATTGATCATTATATATTTGTTTGCAAATAATTATTAAATGTATTGAGGGGAGAGGTGGCACCTGAGTCTGAGAAAAGTGACTAAAGAGTAAAAAGCCTTAAAAATGTAAAGTTTGGCACTTTTGACAGGAAGTGTATCAGCAACGGACATTCTCTATAATTAAACAATTGTGTTGACACTTGATCAGATTTAATTGACCAAGACCAATATAAGACTGAAGCCAATTAAAGGTTATTGGACCAGGCCACCGTGACAGACAATATCCTAATGGGAGGTGTCAACCAAATGTACATATATTATTCAGCCAATCAAAACTCTCATCATCTGGTCAAAGGTAAACACAATTATGGCCATGTGCACGTGGCTGTATACCAGCTTCACAGCCCTGTGATACATTCAGAAACAGACTTACCTAATAACAGAATAAATTAAATCCAATTAACAATGATTATCCCATCAGGAAGTGTCTAAACACTTCAAAATGAATAAATTGATACAAGAAAATGGATGACATTCATTTACACTTCTGCCATGTGATTTTTTGGCGGGAAAATAGGTTAACAAATAGAATGGGGATTCCCAAAATCTAATGAAGGAAATACTATTCAGATATCAAGATAATTAAACAGGGACACAATTAATGGTTCATGGTACAAAATATAATTTGCTAGAAATGTTATCACTTGAAAGAAAGAATAAAGTTTGCTAAAAATATTTTAAAAAAATAAAATTATATTGTAAGATAAATTAGACCATAAAGGACATCTATAGTTGAACATGTTTTAAAATCAGGGACTATATGAGAATAGTAATATAAATTGATAGAAATAAAATACCTGTTTCTGGAGTAGTACTTTATTATTTAATGCATATGAAATTGACAAACTAGAGTTAAAAACCTGCTTTATACATGCGTCAAGAGTGAAATTTGGGCACATGTACATGTATGTCATGAATGGAGAGGCTATTTTGATGAATTGACAAAGATAATTTATCAGTGGACTTAAGACTGTCATATTTTTTTAAAGTATAATTTTTGGCACCCTTTGGCTCAAATTTCTGAAAATTGTCAACAAAAAGTGGCAGCTGGTGATTTTTCTGGCGACAGAATTTTGGAAGCCAGAGCAGCCCCTGAGTTCCCATACAAGTTTATAACATAATTATGCAAGCAATATTTTTTCAAGACAATACTAATTGTTGGAATGGTGGGAAATTAAAAAAAATGGATCTCCATAGTTTTAGGTTCACATCTTCAAAAGAGGTAGAGCCCCCTCTAATGAAGAATCAAAAATTGTTATTGCCTTGTTATCGAAGTGTATTCATTTACAAGAATCAGACAGTAAAAATACATCACATTCTCAGCTTCTTAGAAATGATTACATTTTTTACCAAATCATATGACACACATATGTCTTTGAAATGTTATTTTCAATGTGGGTAAGTTCATTTTAAGTCTGGGTAAATCATTTTTTAGAGGTCACTTACCCGCGGTACGTCAAATTGACCAAAACAATCCTAGAACACTGTTGGAGCTGTAAACCAATTAATTAAAAAAGGCCTTGTTAAGACCACTGTACCAAAATAAAAAACTTTAAAGGTTATTGTTCATCTTCAAGCTCTATGCATTCTATAACAAAATAATAATAAAAAAATAATAAAAAGTAAAGTTATAGGTCATGAACTGACAAACAGATGGAGGCAATGACAATATCTTGGAACTTTTATTCGAAAGTGAAGTGATAGAAATATTCAAGATAGCTGTTCCTACCTTAACTTATCACTCCTAACCCAACAAATATATATATTTTTTTTCAATTAAGGAAAATATAGACATTTAATTTCACTCTTTAATAAATAAATTCAACCTTTTGCTCTTAATTTTAGTGCATCTTCTTTTACGTTATTAGCTGACTTGGCCTAAAGAGACATCTGAGCTATTGCCATAACTTTGGGTCTGTCATTTGTCGTCATCATAAACTTTTTCAAACGTCTTCTCTTTGAAACTAATTGACCAATTGTAACGATTTCATTTTCCCGCCAAAACATTTTGTGATTTTTACATTTGCTTGGATTTTAATGATATTTGGTTTAGTGAGGAAACCTGGCATCCTGAGTTGAATGGTAATTACAAAAATATTGTATAACCTTGATTTATTATAATTTTTTTTTTTTTTTTTTTTATTTTTTTTTTTTTTTTTTTTTTGCAAATGTAGAATATGCCCCCAGACCTGGTTGGATAACCAGACATAGGGGAAACCCCTGCCCAATTTTTTTATAGGGTTTCCAAAACTGCTTTTAAAAGGCATTTTCAGCATTTAACATTTCATAAGATACTCCTTAACTAAACTAAGCCTAGTATCTAATCCCTAAAGTTTATCAAATAAGCACTTGCAATTGGTTTTCCAGGTGAGCGATTCAGGCTCTCATGAAACTGTTGTTTTTTTTTAATATGACTATTGACATAAAAATGTACATGGTTTCTTGAAGGTGAATATCATATTGTAAGTTTTGATGTATAAAAAGATGAAATAGGAGGAAAATTGAGCAAACATTTAAAAGAACAAATAATAAGTTTTGTTGGGTTTTGACAACCAATTTGACTTAGATGCTACAAATGGTATGCAAGTTTAGGTTTAAGTTAAATAGTTTTACTTTTTTTTTCTTTAGAAAACCAAAACCCAAAAACAACGTCAAGCAAAAACAAGGCCTGTACAAGTGAACGAAAAAAGGAAGATTTTGAAGTAGCTGTTGATGGTATGTTAAGCCCGAGTGATCGTTTTTACTTTATCTACCTAAATTAATTGAAATGAAAGAAAAGTAATACTGAAACATTTATATGCAACTGTATCTTCTTATTATTTTATGACAAATGCATTTGTATTTAAGATTGTACAGTTATTGACTAGATTCAGTTTGGTTCAGTTTTTTGTTATACCTTCTCGGTTGCTCCTCTGTGCCTCAGTGACGACACCTGTAACTCATGTGAGTCAAAACTGTTGACCCTCAACAGTATACAGATGTTGATTTATTTGTAAATAGTTCAAACGTTGACTGTTATTTATTATACATTTATATAGTGAATAAATTATCAAGGTGTGACAATGAATAATATCAAGTATTAAGTAGAAATTTATAACACTGTCATATATAGTTGTATGTCTACTTTTGTAACATTATGCTTAAGACGTTTTAAAGGACTCTGTAATTCTCTATTCTAAAGACAAACAAACTTATAATGTGCACTTTTATAAAAAAGCAGAATATCTTCTGAACTAATTCTTTCTATTGCTCGCATAGTTTGGTGATAATGCTGATGACGATCATGATTATCACCCAGAAAAGGAAGATGAAGAATCTGAAGAGTATGATGAATCAGGGAAGGATGAAGATATTGTAAAAATGAAGACCATTCCAACAAGAAGGAAAAAAACGGAAAGGAAAAAGTGGACAGAAGAAGAGAAAAACATATTAAAAGTTGAATTTAATAAATTTATAAAATCAAATATGATACCCAGAACCAATGATGCATTCAGGGTAAAACAGAAGCATTCCATCTTATCTGACCGAAGTATACACCAAATTAAGGGCAAAGTACAACATTTAATCAGAAGCAAATGAATTTCATCAAATTTCTATGGTGGTGGTATGTTTTGGTTCTTCTAGTTGACATTTGTAGACAAATGGTTTTATTTACTATTTATTCAATTAAACAAGTTATTTTTTGCAAAATTAATTTCCTTGATACAGAAGCTACGGCCGATGGACGATGGAAAATTTCAGTGCATATAAAGTTTTCCACACATTTTTATGTAACGCTTTTGTCAATTGATTTTATCTTTTGTATGACTCTCTTACTATGAGTCTTTGAGTTTTAAAAGGAAAAGGTTCAGTCTTCTACACTTATTAGTAGTTAAGAGAAGACCTGTTTAATGGCATAAAGTTATTCGATCCTTTAATTTATTAACCCCTCAATAGGACTTGTGTAAAATCAATGCTGTAATTATTATACAATGATGCATTTAATCTTTAATAATGTATACATAATATTATTATTAAATTTGATAGTTTTTCAATAGTTTATCAATTATTCATTGTTGCTTTAGACAGTGTATTTGTTTTAATAAATATGTAAATGTAATTGATTAAACAAAGCATTGGTTTTAACTTCAATGGAGATAACTGACATCAGTGAATCAAAGCAAGACTATTAATGTGCTAATTTCATAGAATTAAAAATGACCCCTCACCGAGTCATACCAAACAGTGATCTAATTTAAGGATAATAATTGCTAAATGCAAGTGGAAATTCAATTTTGCTTGTAGAAACTATTTCCACTTGTTAAAATTTGCGAGTGGAATTTTCTATGTCATAAAGGTTAAGTCCAGAAATAACCCAAACAACTTAAATTTGACAGTGTAAATTTTCTGAACTTGCTAAATTTAGCTAGTGGAAAAAATTTTGAAACTAGATCCCTGCCAAATAGTTCGAAATAGGTAGTCGGGCTCAGCATATATGTCTATTAAAAGGAGGGCTTGTTCCATTGATCAAATGTTCTCTTCCCGAAAGGCATGAAATATCTGTCAATGGAGGTTAAACTAAAACCAGTCGTACATGACATTGGCTAAATAATTTGAGTAGTAGTTCACCAAGGAATTGGGCCAACTTTCCTAGTATTTTTTTTATAGAAAAGAATGAGTTAATGCTACAATTGGTGTATTTAAGTCCATCAAAAGTTGATTATATATTTGACTGAGTGGGGAACCCCAGGTCATATTCGAATACAATTTTGTCAACTGCCACAAAATGAGGGGACATAGAAAAATCGTGTCCTTCCGTCCGTCTGTTCGTCACAACCTTGTGGACTCCAAAGACCGCTCTCAACGGATTTCGTTCAAAATGTGTAGGATTGTTAGTCGATCATATTCCTAGGCCATCTTGATTCGACAAATTTTATGGGCATTACTACAGGCTTTTGCACTTAACTCTTTGAGGACAGCAGGAGACGCATTGCTACGCGTAGCAATCTTGTATTACACACATTTTTCAAAATATGAACTGTTCATTAAAACAGGAAAACAATACAAATACTGATACTGAGAAATGAAAAAAATAAAATTCAAACCAAAGACAATAAAAAAAATATGCCGAAAAAATAGCGTGGAACAAGACTTCTTCTACTTGGTCGAGTGGTACTAAGGGAAGAGCTGATGCACGTCGGATGTGTTGATGGACAGCTAGGTTGTTCTTGTATGCAGTAGTAAGTCCAAGTTTCTGTACCCTTCCTTTAGTGTAGTGACCTTTGATGTTTGAAAACACTGTCTCAGCTGTGTTCTTTGCTCCTGATTCATAGAAAATGACATCTGGGTTGAGTGGTGTGTTGTTGTCGATTGTTAGTTGTCTGACAATGGTGAACATTCTTCGGTAGGTTTCTTCGTTCTTGTTTGGAAGGAAAGAAAAGATGAGTGGGTACATCTCTCCCTCAATGAGAGCGTGAATAGTGTAGATCTGTTTGAACTGTACTGGATTTGCGTAAAAAGTTCCGTTGGTAAAGATTGTAGTTGCTTTGCTAAGGTAGTTCAGGTTTTCTGTGGTACCAAAAATGAGAATCTTGTCGTTGTCGCCATCATCAGAGAGTAAGAAGTCATGACCTGGAAGAGAAAATAAAAAAATAAATATTTGATGTTTTAAATAGAAATGATTTTATGATTTTAGTATATTGTGTAAGTTGATTCATTTGGTAGGTACAGTTATAAAAATTTAAAAATAAACGAAAATGACCTCATATTACATATATATTCTTTTTCATTGATCTCCATGAATAAATGTTGATTCGATGTACCAGCAGTAGTTTCTCTCCATTTATTTTGCAGGTCTATGTCTTGTCTGTTCTTTGGTTGTTGTGGGACATCTTTGTTTCTGTCTCTGTACAAGGTGGATTTACAGCCAGTAAAAGTTGGTATCTTTTCCACCATTTTCTGTGTGGGAAGACTCCTATTATTTTGGTTCATTAAATTGCATACACCTTTAGAAATACCATAGAAATTCTGGGTTTTGTAAAAATCATTCTATTTGGCTATTTTAGCCATGTTTATGTTATTATAATAGAACTGTAAGTGCTCCAGGGCCTTAAAAGTTCATGGTAAATGTTTCCTGCGCCAGACACAATTGATAAAAATATATTCTAAGACTTGATCGTTAATGTTAATGTTTGTGTCTCTGGAACTAGATGCCCAGCGCTTTTACATGACACATAGGCGTCTATGAAATAACTTGTAGCACTTCAGCTATAAAGCCTGTCGACTGAGAAATGAAGCTAGCTTAGAGGAACACGTATTTAAGGATATGATTTATTTCAATGATTGTGGCTTAATTTTGAATGATTTAACGGACAGTTTTGACCTGGAGGTCGATAAATTGATTTTTGTCACCTTTCATCCTTGAATAATTTCTGCTTTGTTTGATTTTCATAAATTAAGACACAACACAAAATATGAATTTATAAAGGCCATCTATAACAAAAAATGACGAAAACTAAGCATCAAAAGGACATCAGCAAAACACAACTATATACAGCGATTTACAAAAAGTCTAGAATAACCTGAACTGTAAAAATACTGAAAGTACATATCTAATCCATGAATAATATCTGAGCTGAAAATCAAAGGTGAGGGTTATATATATAAGAAAATTCCCAACGATATTAAAACTGGCAAATTTTTGGTCGTTCCCTCCGCGAGACTCGAACTCGTACCGCTGTGATATCTATGCCAAAACGCCCGCACTAAGTCCAGTGCCCTAGACCACTCGGCCAGCTAGGCTATATAAAAATATAGCTGTCGCTAGCCGGGTCATTCCTCCTCGTAGGATTAATCTAGGGCTGTCAGAACACGATGTATGGTAGTCCAGCGAAAGCTATATTTTTATATAGCCTAGCTGGCCGAGTAGTCTAGGGCGCTGGACTTTCTAAGTGTTCCATGGAAACCGATATCAAACTTCAATATTACGAAAACTGGTGCACTGATACGATGCATCATGTATTTTGGTGTGTGTTTGGGTTTTGAATGTCCTTCGTAATCAGAAATGTGAAATTAAAATTAAAACAAAGTGCTCAATATTAACCGTTTATAACAATAGGCTTGTGTAACGTCTGAATTCGACCTCAGTACTATCCATTTATTCCATATTTTTGCAATTTGACGATTATTTAAGGCGTAAAAATTCAAACGATCGATATAAATTGATTCAGTATATGAGTACTTTGACTATAAATAGGCAAAGCACAGTCAATTTGACGATTATTTTAGGCGAAAAAATTCAAACGGTCGATATACATTGATTCAGTACATGAGTACTATTACTACAAATAAGCAAAACACAAAGTCAATTCAATTTCAAACAATTTATCACTGCCTAAGTTCCATAAAAGAATACAATATTAAACTTGTTCTACAAGATCTTGGACTGTCATCCGTAGATTTCGGTATCCCTCGTTGCTTGCATGCAATCTTGAATAGGTTGAAGAGCCGGTCGTATGTCCGTTCGCCCTTTCAAGGAAGAAGGGAGAATACAAGTGTACACCACGTCGTCAACTCTAGCATGTTTAACTCGGTAAACTGGTTTGGTGAAGTGTATATAAGGTTGTGTCTGCAGAAATAAATTTGGCGAGGTTCCGTTTTGGTAGAAAATGTAAGTATTTCGTATGTGTTGCTCACGTCATTTGCAAGTATCTGTGTTCACTTGTATTTCTTGATCTGACATATAGGATTTGTAGAATTATGTACTCGTGGTCGGGGTTGATGTCAATGTCCTCTGTTGAACGAAGTTTGGTTTAAAGTTCTTCTTCGTATTTAGTACGTTTTGGCATGACTTGCTTGGTGTATCTCTCTTTTATTGAATTGATAACTGCCTCGGCCTCTATGTTTGGTCTGTCCAGATCAATTACCAAGACGATGAGTGTGTACTTACAATATTCGTGCGTTCATTCAATGTACTTATTTTAGTTACTGATATATAGTCATGTGTGTGTTAGTATTTTGCTTTGTGATAGATAATTTGGTCGTGAACTTCAATTTGTATCTGCAACAACAACAGTGAAAGCTAAGCAGGTATTGTAGCTCCTCGATCCGCTTAGGGATATATTGTAAATCCCGTTATATTGATAAATAAAAATATTTCCAAGATGTTATCATTCAATTTGACTGTAATTTTGTTAGGCTGATATGCATATTTCGAGGAGTAACCACTCATTAGCAGCATTAAGCTCGGGACAATTTGAAGGTAGAAAAAAACAAGTTATTGTAAGAAAAGCACTCAAACCAAACAATATTCGAAAAAGGATGCCAAAATCCAGCACTAAGGACATCGACCCGTGAAATACGAAGAAAGAAGCCTCATGTTGTTGCAGATAAAATTTAAACAATTAACTTACGACAAAAATAAAATAAATTATTGAAGAGAAGTACTCAAACCAAAAAGTATTTGAAAAAGGATGCCACAGATACAAATACACAACCAAAACAAAGCCAAGAAATTCCTCATACCCGAGACTGGCTGCAGTGGGCCCCTTAACAACAAGGCATCTATAGGAGTTAAGAAAAGTAGACGCCCGTTTATACTATCAATCACAAAAACAAACAGTTAAAAAAACCTAACAAGTCAAACATGGAATAGATGTAATTGGCGCAAATGGTCTGGGATACTTGACATGGCCGGAAACAATTTATTAAAATTTTTGTTGTCTTCTACAGTACTTGAATGGGGGAAACTCCAATTCTATGGCAAATAGTAATAAGGGAATAGAGAATGGGGAGGGATTGCGTATGGGGATTGGGATTTTGAATGGGTAAGATAGAGAAAGTAGCTTTTAAGTAGCACTCCAGCTAAGGATCACGCAAAATGTGATTCATGGGTAAAAAACCTACATATTTTTATTTTTGATATTTGTTTGAAATGTCGTAGTAAACAGTAGTTAACATGTGGTTTTTAATATAACCCGTGCTCTTAGGAGATAAAAATTATATAGAATGCACTGTAGATTTCAAAATTAAGGGAGATGACTCTGTAAATGGTGCTCAAATACAATAGAATCTACTGGATTTTCAATGTGGATTATCTCCTAAGAGCAAGCAGATTTGAATGAATAATTACACATTTCATAGTATAGACCCATAAAACAACTTAATTACAAAAATAAAAATATGTAGCCTTTTTTGGGGTGTATCGCATTTTTCAGATTTTGCATGATTCTTACAAAGACTTTTACTTAAAGTATTTATTGATATGACAACTGTAATAGATTTAATCGAAAATAACATGCTACCCAATTCAAAAATATGAAAATAAAATATTCAATGGCGATTCTATGGGGGATGGAAATATTTCCATGGGAAATGGGGATTGGGAGAATAGGGAACGGGGAAAAGCGATGGTAAATGGTAAGTGGGACGTTTATACCATTCAAGTACTGTACTATACTACCATATTGAACACACGTGATAACATTTAAGGATTGGAATACCCCTTCCAGGAACAAGGTGAATTGTGTATGTTTGGGACCAATATTGACACCTTATAAATACTCGACACATGCACGGAATGTTGGCTGGCGAATCATATTTGATACATACAAAATTACTGCACTGAATGTTCACATTTGATACTTTTAAAAGCTATTTGTCCAACTGAAATTCTTGATGATATACACATGCGCACGTATTGTAGTTGTAGTGTTATAATAGCAAACAAAGTTTCAATTGAATCCATCAAGAATTGTAGGAGGAGTTTGAATGTTGTAAGTAAGAATAAACAGACAACCGGACAAATAGACAGTTGCCACATCGAAAATACCTGAGATTATGAATATGTTCACATGGTAGTCAATCAGTATAATACACGGCTTCAAGGGAATCCAGCTCATATTGTAACAGGAGTTGCAGAAAAGGTAATAAGGACAAACAGACGGACAGGCAGACCAACTTTAGCCCTGATCTAAATTTCCGGGGGAAATACACTTGCTTACATAGTACTCTAACAGCATATGAAGTGCAACTAAATTCATTCAGTAATGAAGGGGACTTTGTAGACAATGTATGTTTGGACAGACGGGCAGGAAAATTGCTAACTATATACTCTAAACTTTGTGTGTTAAGATAATCATAATACATGATGGCAAGCAGTTTTAATTGTATATAAACGTAAGTTAACGGTTGTTTGAAAATATTAGTAATTTATGTCGTTTGTGTACTAACTTGAATAATGAAGAGAAGGAAAATTACTATTGAATGAGGGTTGGCAATTTTACTTGAAAGCTCATACTTGAATGGCGTCATCAATAACGGATAAAATTGCCATTTATTCTTAAGCGGTGCATAAAAAGCGGAACGTTCTTCAACGCATATTAACCAGTTTGTAATTTATAGTAAAACATGATTACTCAGTGTGGAAGCTTGATTTTCGGGTAAAAATCAACTCATTCGAGTTTCTTTACACTGTTGTCTTAATCCTACATGGAGCATGAAAAAAAATAGCATTTGAAAGACAATCTCGCAATAATTTTCAGATTGACAATGCAGAAATCATGGTCATAAGAGGTATCAGGAGGGACAGGAATAAGTGATTCCTGGTTCCCTCACTCTTCACACTCCTTGAACTCCCATCGCCCGCCCCTCCGCATAAAAAGTCCTGTTCCGGAATCCTAACACCCAGTTCTCGCCCTCACCCTGGCTTCCCCGTCGACCTACCAGAGATGAAACTGTTCAGAATGTAACCCCTTCTACTTGGTTCCAGTATACACCCATAAAATGGTAGTTCATTCCCAAGTTTTGACCAGGTCTAGTGTATACGTTCATGTACCCTGTGTACATGTCCCTTACAAAATTTGTCGTGATTTTGTCACTTCTGGATCACGGCATATACATTGATTTGTAATTTGATATTTAATATCTTCCATAACATTATTGCCAGGAAATGCAACAATATACACGAAGATCATGTATCTTAGTAGTTTCAAATGTTGCATTAAGTTCGTTTTCCTTCTACATGATCTCCTTTTCTGTTGCTGCCTCTTTTTCTGCTCTTTGACTTCAGGTCAATTTCTCGGGTGCTAGACGTTGTGTAGTAAATACTTCATATGTGGATTGGTCTTTGGTAGTACAACAGGTTCATTAGTAATTATGGTGGCTTGCTCCCACTATCAAATATGCAACCCCACTAGTATATTACTTACAATATACTAGTGGGGCTGCATATCAGATAATGGGGGAACTTAAGCCCCTGTGTTAATCATTAAAGCACAATTATCTACACTTTGACCTACATTTTTCGCTTTAGTGACCTGTTAGAGAGTAATCAAGGGAAAGAAGATTCTAGCGGAAATCAAAAGAATGTAATCCAGGGACAACGACCAGACATGAAAAACAGACATACACAACAAATAACTTAAAATAACCAAAATAGTATATACAAAGTAACAAAAGTAAATCATCAACTCGGACTCTATCAAAAACTGCAGCATAGACCAGGTGCACCGGTAGGGTAAGCGTCCTCTGTTTTTCAATGGCTTGGTTAACGTGTTGCCTATTAATTATTAAATATTGTGAGATATTGACCCACAGCCATACATACAAATATATATACTGTATATCATAATGGTACATTGACCCACAGAGATTTGACCCACAATGTTATCTAAAGAAATTTGACCAGAAATGACAAACCAATCTATATTTAAGATATGTACAAAAAACTATATCCGAAAATGCCTTACCAACTCAGTTGATGTTACAGTGTTACAGTGGATGACCCACCCACAAACCATGCTAAACACCTATATATATACAATATTGTACAATCCTTTAGACATATATTTTTGTTTGTTTGTGCTGCATCGTCATGACTGGACGATTCCCATTAAGTTTGCTGGTTGGTTGGCAGATTCATTTAGACTTACATATATAGGGCGTATGTGGTCTCCCTTGTACTTATGTTTACCATTTCGACTCCAACGCTACGTATCACCATAGACCTGCATATTTGCATATATTTCCATGTGTTGGATAAAAGTCCGATGTGCATCTTATAACCGATTTTCTATCCTTTAACCTATTTCCTCAAGTATAGACCACATTTTTTATTTATAAAACACGATTACTGAATGCACAAAACATGGATTTAGAGATCTAACAAAATGCATAAATGAATTCCAATGCATTCACATTTACAAGTTCTAACACATTGATTATTTAGGTCCAATAGCCCGAAAACAAATACTATTCCTAGCTTCAAGCTTGGCCTGGTGCATTGACAAGACGATACAATACATTTAAGCTTTATTCATTTAGCATGTTAAGAGGAAATCAGCCTATGTTATTTCTCGAAAATAAATTAATAAAAAACGCAACACTGCAACAAATATGGTTTATTTCTAGAAATAAGGGTGCAAATGGGTTATATCCTTTTTGTGAATTGTGACTATATTGTTTCCTTCTACTCCTTGTCATTACCATGAGCGTTTGACAATATAACCTTTGATACTAAGTAGAAGTTAACATGTTTTACACTCTACAGGTCATAACAAGTTGTATCTCTCTAATGAAATATGACGTCCTCTTTTTGTTTTCGTACAAATCAACAACGAAGCATTCATATACGGCTATAATATTCTAATTAAGTTTGGATTAAATGTGATCATACAGATGCAACACTGTGGTCACTGTGTTTAATGATAAGGAGTATGTTCAATTAATATCAAAATCGGCCATTAATTTAATTAAGTCAAGTTAACGCCTGTATTTGTACCCAACTGACACAAGATTTCTGTCACTCAATTGTACTAGCGTCTAAGTATTCATATTCTGTGAAGAAACAAATTATGTATAGGTAAATCGCGTCATGTTCCCCAATATCTCAGTTTTGTAATGATATGGTAGGGTTTTAGAGTAAAAAGAAAAATATGTACCCATACCCTACCGAAATATATTGCTTAAATTGACATTTTTTCCAATGAAAATGACGTTTTTGCAATTTTTGATTAATTCTGACTATAAAAATCGTTACAAGTCATTAAAACTTCACAGTATCATTATGATAGTAACGAACGGAAAATTCCAATAAGCCATTTTTCTTACCATAAATACTCTAGGGGTTTTGACATGGTAAATGATGTCAATTCAACGATTTTATGGTGGGGTAGGAGTACATATTTATCCTTTTCTACAAATCCTAAGTGTTACCAGAATTAATTTGGTACCATTGACAAGCTAAGAAAATTGGCTGCCTGATATGATCTAAATATGTCAGTTTTCTTCGTTTTGTAGAAAGTAAAGTTAGAAGACTATAAAAGACAAAAAAAGGGATTTTTGACTCAATGAGGTATGAAAGTGACCAAAAAAATACAACAAAAGCTTCCGTTAATTTTTTGCGACAAAATGAATCATTAATTGGAGGTATAAGGGTACCTGAAAGTCATATTTTAGTTGACGTGTTGGGGGATGCAAGGGGGTTATTTCAGCCCACGCACTTCTTTTTACAAATATATTTGACAGTTGTATTGGAATGATGATCACCATGTTGTTCATGTATTTAATGATTTGTCTTCGTTAATTTAATTTGACGTTACAAAATATCCCTTTACTAACTCCGATAATGCCTCGCCAGATAAATGAAATGGACACCGTCAAATCATTGATACAGTTTCTCCTAATTATTCTGGTACAAACTATGCCAAAAATATTGAACTGCACATCAAGGTCGTACAAATTGTATTTATTTCCTTCTGCGAACATCTTCCGATGGTGCTTTGTTTTTAACTAAAATTTGCAAATCATACAATTTATACTTCACATGGTTTTCGACTGGTTTAATGCTTCCTCATGTTCCATAAGGTTGAAAAAAAACTACGATAAAATTCGTAACGGCTTGTACAGCGAAATCTGTTTATACCAACCTCTGAAAATTCCAAATACATGTTTAATCCAAATATAATGTATTTTAAAACTTAGTAAACTGAACACCTATGTAAACTGAACAAATTTCAAATTAAAAAAAAGTGTTCGGTTTAGACAGGTTTCACTGTATTGTACTTTAGAATATGATGATCGATGACGATTAGAATTGTTGATAAAGATAATTTATTCGGTTAAAAGCTCATCAGAGCCTTTACTGTCTGTTATTATATGTACCGAATCTAAATAAAGTTTTCGTATGTATTGATGTTAACTAACCAACGTTAAACAAAATATAATTCTTTAGCATGTAATTGTTAGTTTATTAGAGACAAATTGTCTTCCATTTCTATTTATTAAGCTTTAGAATGTGCTTGTCAAATTAATACCCTAACCATGTATGTTAGTTTTTTTTTACAATTTGTTTTTCATTATGAGGCTGCTACTAAATGCATATATGCAACTAATGACTTCAAACATCGTAACTGTCAGAACATAGTTTGGTTTTAAAAATTAGGCAGTTGGTAATCATGCTATCGATAATCCAACATGTTTTCAGAGGAAAGGATCGAGTATGATTAAGGAGAGGTGTGTTAAATTATTACAAATTGGATACTTTACTGATCATTGCAGGGAGAGAAATAAGAAATTGTCTTGTAGTCTATGGAATTTCAGCATAGGACTATGCAATAACTCACCATCTGGTTTCAATCACTCCAAATACACATGCTCGACACGGAGAGAACATGATTCAAGTTTTAATTTCTGAATAATATATTTTTAACCAAGATAGATTTTCTCAAAGTGGCGCCTAAAATCAGCTTACGGATCAAGATTCTTAGTCAAAACATGACTAAATTTTAAGTTTCACATTATATTTCAAGACCAAAATATTCATACTATTTGGCTCCCCTTTTATTCTTCAGGTCAAACTTTTCGTCTTATCGTGTTTACAATTTCAAATTTTAATCTTTACTTGTTTACAATTTCAACAAATAGATTACTGAGTGAAAATCTTATTAAGCGATTGCTAGATACAAAACTGCAGTTAAAATTAGTACAAAAAAGATCGACAGGCGTTTTGACAGGCTTTTGCACCTGATTTATACAAAGACCTTTACTTAGAAAAAATGAATAAGCCATTAAGGATATGCCAGTGTCTCATTAACTTTGATTCAATCAGTCCTTATTCAATGATATTAACGTTTTATCGATTTCATTGCATAAAGCGATTAAAGATTAATAGGAGTTTTAAAAATTATATATCCTGCACTTGCCACACTCCTTCATGCGGAGGGTAATCATTAAACATTCAATATTTTATTTTTTAGAAGACTTGAGATATTTTTATACACATTAGATAATTAGACAGTACTTGATTATCATTCATTATCACAAGGTTTTTTTTATAAATGTATTTAAAAAAAAGGTACAAATACATTGAACATGTACGTCCCCGGTTATTCCATTTACTTAATGTTGATTAAACTAAGAGTGATAACTCTACACTAACTACCGTATTTGCGCAGAGAAGTATATTGAAAATTACAACTTTGTCAGGCTAATCGATAAAGCTAACATTTTAAGATACTTACAGAGATCACCAAAAGGTTTTCAATAAGTGCACACACAAACATCTTAGAGTAAGCTTCAATGATGTTATCTTTATTTGAAAAGACCATTATTTGATCTCTCTATCACTGGATTTGCTCAGATATTTTTCAATAGAATGTTGAAAAATAAGGATTTTGACAGTTATCTGCCCTAAAATGTATTTTCAGTACATTTCAGTTGAAATTATAACTAAATTAATCAAAGTTGTCTCTTTTCCTTGATTTTGATGATGCAAATAGTAAAATTAAACTTTCAAAATGATAGTTTTTTTATACAATGTTTCACCCACACCCTAATTCATACAGAGACTGACACTTAAAACACTTAAATTCTAAAACATATATCTACACTTATAGGTGGTTCTACAAGTCATTAAAAGATGCATTGCCTCGGGATTTCTGTTATTATTCGACCATCTTTTGAATGATTTTAATTTGACAATATTCAGGTACTGAAGGTTTGTATTTTGTGTGCCTTTTTGTTGCAATAAATAAAGAAAAACGATTAAAGTCTTTTTTTATTTTTGGCACGACAAACATCTGAAGTTCAGTAATAGCAATTAATCATTTAGAATTGACACGTTACACACATGTTCCATACACACAAAGTCACACATACTCACTAAGAGAGAGAGAGAGAGAGAAAATCATTGCCAACAACGTTGTATTCACGCAAAAATGTGAATATGTTTGGCTTTGAGAGAGTAATAAGTTTAATAAATTGAAATTGCATAATTGTCAAAAATTCTAGTATAGCGACATATTCGTATGTTTCCTGTCGCTAAAACGGAATTTAGTGTTTACTGACGCAAAACGTGTCGTTTCGCTTCCTTGTGCGCTAGAGCAATGGACAATTTTTATGAAGGCAGCATGTGTAATGGGTTATGTTCGTAAAACCGAAGCAGTGTTGTCACTTTCTATAACTTGGAGTAAAAATATAGATTTTTTTTTTAAGTTTTCCATTTTAATAAACTTCTCCTTAACGGAGTAAATCGATATGTATTTCATCGTCTCAGCTTTTTAACGGTATAAGGAAAGTTGTTGTCACATTAACGATTTTTAACTAAAAGAAATCATTTCACCATAAACATCGCTTAAATTAACCTTTGTCAATCTCAAAACCTTTAAAGTATTTATGCTTCATAGGAAATGGCAAAAGTATCTGTTCAATAGAATCACACTTGATTTTAGGGTTGATTATGACTTGTGGCAATGTTCAATAAAAACTCAACTTTCAGATTGTCAATTCAAAGTCGCAGAAAATCGACCCAAAAACCGAACGCAAACACTTAAATACGGTATCATTCATTAGTAAATGCAAATGTGCACATCATTAAATCAAGATAAATTTAAAGTTAAAGAAAAACAAATAAATAATTTAAAAAATGTAATAATATAAGTCGATTATTATAATACTTGATATACGCGTGAATTATTATGATCGTCTAAAACAGATTAATTAGATGTAGTTAAAAATCTATTGGCAAACAATTCACACATTCAGAGCGACGATGTAATATCAGTAAAACAGACTTGCCCCGCAGCATTTTGCGCGCCTGTCCCAAGTCAGGAATTTCTTACATCTGTGTGTCTTGTTTAGTTTTCACTTTGAGTTTATTTTAATGCTACCTGAGAATATAGGGGTAACTCTTTCTCTATACCTGTGTACAATGATGTTTTTGGGGCCAGCTGCAGCCTCCTCTTTCGTCGTACATTGAAGACACAACGGGTGGCATTGGGCTTACTTTTGCATCCAGATAAGATCGTTATCTCTTTGTCATATTCACAGTACCTATTCTCGTTATACTTGCTTTGTTCATGACCGACACTATGAGTCTGACTTTTAATGAACTGTCTTACATGTACAAACATCTCCGAACAAGACAAAAATGCCACCGTAGTATTTTGATTGCTAGCAAACTGCTTTCTCTACATTGCCGCGAGTATGGTGAGAAGCAATAAACCCCTCTTTTTAAGTATTTGGTTTGGTTCTCTTTTGGGTATCGAAACCAGTTTTTCCGACACTTGAGTTTTATTAAACAAAGCTTTTAAATCAAATTGATTTATTTGAAAATAAGTCAAAATTGTGTCTTTATCATAACAACTGCTGCCTTTTTTATCAGCTCTATATCCTTGATTTTTTTCCAGCAAGTTATATAGTTATATAAATTCAGGGAATTTAATTAGTTTTCCCATGATTTCTTGATTTGATAACAAATAAAACATCTAAGAACTTCCCTAGATTGTCCACTGGACAATTGTAGAATTAAGAAATAAATCCCTACAACTCAGTTTTATCATTGTTTGACCACGGACTGGGCATTTATGTCGCATTGTTTTGATCCTGAGCAATAGCGATGGGTTAAATAACGACATACATGGATATTCAGTAATTTATTCCGATTCTTATATGACTAGTTTCTTCGTATTTTTTAATAGACGCAGTCTATGTGTTACACGAAATGTTGTTTTCCATCGCTGTGGTCTGAAGAGCTTAAAAACGCGTCATATTAGCAGAAATTTATAACATTCTATCAATGTTCGATTAAAATACCTATGAGATAATAGATATATATTTTAAATCTCCTTCATAATTATTTAAAATAAGATATTTCATCAAGTATGTTCATTCATTCAAAGGGTAACCAAATTTATTTCTCGAATCTCACTACATTAATCGCGCTATTAAATAAGGTTCATTTTGATTTTGTTTTGGTAAGACGCTGTGAGACCAACATTTCAAATATCTATATGTATAAATACATCATATTCTGGTAAAACGACTCTTTAGTGATAATATACGCTTGTATAGGAAGATGGTTATCTTATCCCATATTTAGGGAATTGTGTATCGTATTTTGTACATCAGGTATTGCACATTTAGAATAGCGTATTGTACATCTGATGTTTAGAGACCTGAGGTATATATCCTGCGTATTTCATGGCTCTAGATTTGAACTACATTACGTTTAATTTTCGGTCCAATTTTGGATTATTTATATTATACTGAAAAATTAGATTCAGTTTGTTTATTACATGTACTTGTTTGTGTGTATCTGTGTTCTATGGCCAATACAAATTATCTAAAGATATCGTAATAATACATTTCTGACTTCCTACCACGCGTATATTGATTTGTTACACAATGGACTATTTCAGTGATTACCAATTATTACAGCCCCGTGCAGGTCCGGGTGTTAAAAGAATAGGCCTGCAGCAGCGCTAAGCTTGTCGTATAAGGCGACTAAATAGTGCTCAGAAACCTAGCCGGGGGCTAGGCGCTCTGCCCATAGAGCAACTGGGATGTGTGCCCCAGGTGGTGGAATGGGGTACCCCTGGCGTGTTACATGCTGGGGTTGTCAGGCTATAATACGGAAAACCTGACCGCAAACCATAGTGGTGCACCGTGTTGGGAAAGATGCCACGTTCCTCGCACGTTAAAGAACCCTGCTGTGGTATTCGATAGGAGTAGGAACCTTTGCGCTTCGCCACAGGAGGCTAAATTGCCCGACCTTACCCATCCCCTCTTTTTCCAGTGGCAATCAAAATTTGTCGACCCTCTTATCCTTTTTTTTTCATTTCATGTTCATTTTATCATTCCATTTCATGTTCATTGTCTGAATATAGCTGAAATATTGCTGCTCGGACGTTAAACCCTAACAAACAAACAAACAAACCAATTATTACATATCAATTAGGTGTTGTCATTGAATGCGATAATAATCTATGCATTCTTCATATGGTCTAAGTATATGTATAACACTGGCGTTTTTATCATTAAACTCACTCAATATCTTTTTACAGGGTATTGATAAACAAGATTGTGATTAAAACTTCAAATTATAACATTTAAAAATTTTAATTATGGACTATGACTACAAACGCACTCACGCAGCAAAACGATAATCACGTAAAAATAAAAATTTTCAAAACCAAGAATGATCGTGGTTGACTTTTATTCATCTACTGTAATGACGGCTGAATAAATGCATTACTGCATCAACTATTTTTTCTAAAATTACGTTTTTAGAATTATAGAAATTGAATCTTATGCTTCACAGGCAGAAATTGTTAGAAATTTAGTGAATTTTTTTTAGATCATAAAAAAATCAATAAATGTACAAAACCAAGAGCATTTTTAGAAATTACTTAAAAATTGATTCTCGCTATAAAATAAAAAGAGACTATACTAACGGGATTTGGCCAGTCTATCTGAACATGATATGGCTGCATCTAAATAACTATTTAACTGAAACAAATGCATATAAAGCGCCGTTTTTTGGTCAATGATTAAAGTTTTCGAAAGGAATTAAGTTAAACTTAATATCAAAACGAAAAAGTTTCCATCATTTCTATTGCAAACGTGAAAAAAAAACGATGAAATCGAAAGTTTTTATATTACTAAACAGGAAAGTAAGATTTTTTTTAAGTAATTTTACAGATATAGACTAACCTGGTCTAAAAATAGTCTTTGATATCTCAAAAGTCAAAAGTTGAATTGATCTTTTTTGAAATGATGTTTGCTATTGTTTATATAAATTGTGGACTGTAGAGTATTCGACGATGTTAACTACGTTAAAGAAATATCAGAACAAAAAAAAGTGCACTAGTATACAAAATTACACAGCTCTTTAGAAATCAAATTAAAATTTGCAAAAAGGACATACATTTGCATAAGGCTCGAATGCACAAAAATCAAAGATCTGGTGTGTTTCGTGGTTTTCATTATAATACAGGGAGGAATGTTTATTCAAACATTTTAATCCCAGATAACATATTCCTTTTCATTAAAGATTCTTAATAAAGAAGTTCTTTTCAGATATAGATTCTCAAACCAAAAAAGGCCTACAGGATTGTCTCTTTTTGGTAGTCGTTCCTTTTGAAAACATATAAATAAAAAAATCGATTATTCTACTTTGCACACAACACTTCCTCATGTCAAGCTATACATTTCTGTGTGATCTTATTGAGTAATGTTTCAATACAAATAGAAAATTAAAGGATGTGCTTGTCTAGTTTTAGGTAGAGAAAAAAGACTAATTTTGTGGATCAAAAACAAAACAGTGAATACTTTGAATCCAATGGTGCTTAACTTTTGAACTTTTGCCAATAATCTGCCCGGTTTGCAGGACATGCGTTTTAAATTACCATTATAATACATAAGGGACTATTATTGGCGTTGCACTCGGAAGTTATTTTGAACTTTTAAAGCATCTTTAATTATTTGTTTTTAATAAGTATAACTTATTATGAACATCATTTCGACAAAAAAGTCGAAAATCATAAAAAGGAGGCAACTCCAAGTTAATAAACTCCGACTGATACATTACTAAATAACACCTCCAGTAATTACTTAATCAGTTTGAATTTTAAAAATTGACTAATACATTTTTATATCAAATTATATGCTTACCAAATTTCTGCTAACAAACGGTTTTTATTAAATGTTAAATGATATTTACAACTTGCTTATTTTATATTATATCAATCAAAAACCAACGCTAGCTGTGTACCATCTCAACCATAAGTTGATTACAAAAGTCTAAAAAAATGAAAATTGTTTACCAATACTCAAATTCCTTAAATCTTATGTTTTCAAATAATTAATGACACAGAATTGCTCCACAAAGTGGCGTCACAATCGAAAAAAATGTCATTTTCAACATCTTAAGGAAACAAAAACTGACCAACTGACACAAATTCCTCTTCAAATATGTTCTTGTAATATGTGTTCTTGATTTTTTTTTTATTAAAAACTAGTTTATAGAACCACACCACAAAAGATTTTTAAACAATTAAGTCATTACCACATTGTTGTATATTATGGTTCATCTTAACGAAAATGAACTCAAAACTGAAAATTCAATATTTTATTATTGTATGCCATATTAACATCATATCATATACCAAAACGCTCCTCTCATTTAGCATCATTTTGGATATCAGTTTCCACAGATTCTTGAAACCGGATTATGTAAAACGTCAAGATAAGGAAAAACGATCATTTCTTCCACTACACTTTGTCAACTAATGAATAGATGGAATTAATTTTGGCTAAAATCCTCCTATTAACCTTCATCACAAAAACGTCACAAACAAAATTCCCTTGTATATCAAAGACAAACCATTACCGATTATTTCATATTCCTATACTTTACCTTTTACATTCAGATTATTTAATAA
Source organism: Perna viridis (assembly GCA_037379345.1). Lineage (NCBI taxonomy): Eukaryota > Metazoa > Mollusca > Bivalvia > Mytilida > Mytilidae > Perna > Perna viridis. Next base: position 8,216,702 of record CM074513.1, read on the forward strand.
GAAAAAGCTGTTGCAGGATCTTGAGATTTAAGACTACAAGGCGGTACGACGTGACTGTTCTTGCGAAAACTCTTTATTCAAATATGGTTCTACCGATCACGTATTTATATGAGATTTTAACATCATTGAAAACGAATTTGTCAGAAAGGGCCTTTCTAAAGGTCCCAAGTACCGTGCACCACGCTCTATAAATTGGAAATATAACTTTAAAGTTCTTAAGGATGCCGTGGATGACTACGCAAGAAAATAGATAAAACGAGAATAAGAAGACATTGATACTTTGTCAGAGTGGGTAAAGGCTGTGAGGTCTTTAATTTTGAAACGTATGATTTTCAAGTAGATGAATGCTACATCAGTTTTCAAAGACCCTGATGCAGAAAAAAACATTGTCTACTTTACATGAAAAATATGTTATCGTACCAGCAGACAAAGTCCAAAACAATATTTTTGTCTGCAGAACGTATTACATTCGATGTTTATTATTAGAGGTAAACGTAGAAAATAAAAGCAGCAATAAGACCTATACTGCTACAACATTCTCCAAAAAAGAGACCATAGTGGAAAACCATAAATCTATGCTATCTTCTTTTGGTCCATTTACCACAGACGATGATTGTGATCTACCGTCTATGAACTGTATTCCTAAACTCAACAAGAATCCATACAAATAACGCTACATAGCTTGATCTGCAAAATTTACCAGCATACCTCTTTCAAAACTTTAAACATATATTCTCACGGCTGTCAAAGAGAGTCTACATTCCTACCACGATACGCGTTACTCCCGTAAAGGGTCAGCCTCATATCTTGACAAACATACTTACCTTTCATCTCTGGCCACATCCCATTAGCATCGATGCATAGAGTTTTCATATCACTCATACGAGTAATCACGTATACGTTTTTGTACCGCGCTACTTCTTACAACTAGGATTCTGGAGCAGGGTAATGATTGGATTGTTACGGAGTATCTATCTGCGCCACGAAAACTGATTTGTTGATTGTGTCAATGTTTTCCTTTCGTCTATTGTCTACCCTACACTTGACTTTTTTATGAGCACACGGTGGATGTTTCTAGAATGCAAGGTACGCTTACCCTACAGGTGCACATGGTCCATGCTCCCAGTTGCCAAATAAGATATATACTACAATATTTTAAGAAAAACATGCTAGATCTTTGTAAGTTAAAAAACTGCTTTCTTTAATAATAGATATATATGTACATTTTATGTGAAAATTAAACACATAATACTTAAACGAATTTCTTTTTTCAGCCTTTAAATAAGTATATTGCTACATTTTACACAATTGCCCCTTAAAAGGTGGTTGAATCAATCAAACTAAGTGAGCATGCTCCCTTATTCTCAATTTTACCTCTATACTCAATTCCGATACCAAAAAGGAAGTAGACCCTGTACAACTGTAGAATCGATTCAAAGTTCAAGTTGTATTGCTACTAGCTATTTAACAAATTTGAAGATAAACGTAATAGAGGTGATATCCGGGCACCAAGCCTAAATGATGATTTTTAACACTGTTCCCAACTCATATAAAATGCTACGCAGGGTGCAGCTTAATTACGACCGCAGACGTCAAATCCTGAAGTTTTGGGGCAAGTATGGATTTGACATAGCTACGAATTAAGATTACAATTAAATATTTGACACAGGACAATGATTTGTCATTATTTTTGCCATTATTTCTGGTTGCAGGCCAAATCTGCAAAATCAATCCTAAATTTTCAGTGAGAATATGGCACCTAGTAGTACAATTTCAAAAGCGATCTATTCCCTTTCATTCAAGTTATTATACAGAAATCAGAACTAAATATTTCTGGTCCCTTTATGACCCCTTATTCTTACTTGGCTCAAGTCACAACCTCAAAAACCAATCCAAGTCATTGGCAGCTTGTAGTAAAAGTTATGAGATCCATCCGCTTTTATTCAAGTTATCATACGAAAAATGCTTGCGTCAGGCCCTTTTTTGGCCGCTAATTTCTTCAAGTTTCAAGTATAATTTTCTTAAGTCAGTCACTGTCTTCCTTTAGTGGTACATTGTATAGCACCTTATAATACACCTTATATACAATTTCAAAGATATTCATTCACTAAGAGCCAATATATTGTACAGCCATCAGGAAAATGAATGTTTCTCCTCTTTTTGTCCCTAATTCTGAAAAGTTCAAGACTTTACCACAAAATGAATCCATGTCTATTCACCGATTTCTTTAAGAATCAATCTAATTTCCTTTGCTACTAGTCATTTATCCTAAATGAAAAGGCCGATTTAAATTGCATTTTCTGACCATTCTAGTCCCCTCCCAAAACAATTCATCCTCTACACTGTTTTCTAAGAAATTTAATCCCATCTAAGATTATATGTTTCTAACCATTCATTAAAGTTTGAAGGAAACCGGTCTGAAATGGAGGTGCCATCACAGTGATCTTGGACACAAACTCTAAGAATGTGACGACTCTATTCCCTACACTGCTCCATTGGATCAAATTGATACAGGGAAGATAACATAAGCATAGAAGGGTCTGAAAAAAATTCACAACGTTGTTAGAACTGTCAAATTTTTGTAATAACGAAAATAAAAATTTCATTCCTTTGCAGAGTTAAAATGAGAACTTTTTAAAATTTATAACAATATTTTAAATTTAATTTCTTTAAAAATGGATAACAGTACCCGTAGTTCCCGTCTTTTTTTATATAAAATACATGTAAGAAAATTCCCATACATTGTTTGTCCATAGGAAAAACATTATAGAGCATTTTATTCATTCCTTTACTGCAAAATTATGTATATGTTTACAACTGAAACCTAACAGTTCAGTTCTTAAATTTGAATAAATGAAGTAAATTATTTGCTTCAAAAAGCGTGGTAAATATAGCTGATGATGAAGCATGACACCATTTGATCACATAAATTGTTGAATTTTCGCAACTGAATGTGTTCATAACCTAACGACAAGTTTAAATTTATGTCAATTGTAATTAAAAAGAATAGATGATTATCCTCATATACTCATTGTAAAAAATAAAACATGTCTCTGTGTTTACATCCTTGGCTTCACTGATAAACACCTCTCACGTAACTGGATGTCGTACGTGGTCGTTTATAAATCAACAGGGAAAAGCTGTATAATGTAGGATAAATACGTGAATTAGATGGTTATTTTTTTTTTTTTTTATTTTATCTTAAATTTTTTAAGAGTATGTTCAAATTTTGGAAGGGAAGTCTTAACTTTAATGTTAAATTAAAAATATTTAACAACAAATTTTAGGGCGGATGGAAACATCAATCTACACTCGATTTCAACAGACATAGTTGTGCAGGATGTATACAACAGTTTCTAATGAAAAAGACTATCATCATTAATACCTCCATGCAGAAATATCTTTTGGTTGAAATGTTAATGGAAAATTTTATATTTGTTTACACTGCCTACCAAGAATTAAAAAAATGACGGCTTCTGCCATGTTGACTTGAAAGAGAAAGTAACAATGAAGTACTTAAAATATAGAAACTCGTTACTATTTAATTCTCGGAATAACGTGTTTTTGTTTTCATAATTACACTTTTTTATTAGTAGCACATCAACATGATAGTAACAAAATTAACATATTGGTCAAGTTTCAAGTCTAATAATTTGAACACATTCAAAAGATTACAAGAGAGAAAATGATGATGATTAACGTATTTAACGTATTTTGCAATTGTTAAAATTAAATCATAAGGAAGGAATGTTTCTAATGTTCTAACTTGTTATACTCAATTACCTGGTTTGGGCCAGTTTATTGATTATGACCTCTTATTAAATTAGAAAAATTCCATGAAATGATCGGCTTCTTGATATTTACATAATTTAGCTCTATAAAACGTAAATCTAGACATTTAACATTTAAATATTGCCTTCTTTTTTTAATTACGAACAATAACTGAGATCGGTAGATAAATCGAATATTTATTTTTAAAAATATGTTATTCTAATCTGCATTATTCAAAAATACTAATAAAAAAATACCCGTAACATATTATGCTGTCGAAATTGTAAATCTGACGCGAAACCTCCATCAATTAGTCTCGTGAGAAAGAGGAAACCAATTGGATTTTCTCTCGTGTTTTGTAGCTCAGACAAAGAATAAACAAAATAAATATTATTTCGTTGCATCACACAGTTAAATAAATTGGTCCATCAGAATAGTTTATGTAGGTTAAAACAAATCAACATCAAGGCGTAGTGCTTTTCTTCACCATAAATCTCAGAAAGAGACAGTAGTTTTTTTTGCTAATGATGGAATAAACCTTTGGCTATATATCTAATCGACACGACATTTTATCATACTCCAAACGTGATGACTTTTCATTCAGAATTGTCAACTTTCCTTTCATCTGTGGCAACATCCCTTCGGCTCCTGCGTATGGAGTGTTCATATCACAACTCATACATTATGCCAGAGCTTGCCGAAACTACGCAGACTTTTTGTATCGCGCTAGAACTCTAACAAATAGGCTTCTGGAACATTGTTATGTTGCTACAAGATTGAGGTCATCACTGCAGAAGTTTTATGGTCGTCATCATGAACTCGTGGATCGTTATGGTGTATCCATCAACACCATGAAAACGGATTTATTCAACGGGTCATAGTTTTCCTTTCCTCGTTTGTCTACCCCGGACTTGACTTTTTATGAGTAACTCGGCGGGTGTTTCTAGAAAAGCAGAGGACGCTTACCCTACCGGTGCACCTGGTCCATGCTCCCAGTGTTTAGTGGAGTCCGAGTTGCTCATTTACTTTTGTTACTTTGTATGTATGCTTTTAGTTACTTTATGTTCTTTGTTGTTTATGTCTGTTTTCCATGTCTGGTCTTTGTCCCTGGATTACATTCTTTTGAATACCGCTATTACCTTGGTTCCCTTGATTACTCTTTAAAGGGCGAACATTTTGTGAGAGGAATAAGTTTGAATCAGTGATAAATACCATTCATTACTTTTGTGCAGATCTTGAAAAAAGCAACTTTATACATCAAATATGTTAAGATTATTCGCTTTTGTTTTGTTTTTGTTTATTTTTTGTTTTGTTTTCTGTTTGTTTGCTTGTTTGTTTGTTTGTTTGTTTGTTTGTTTGTTTGTTTTTGTTTGTTTTGTTTTGTTTTTTGTTTTTGTTTTGCTTTTTTTGGTTTTGTCTTTTTTATTTTTGTTTCTTTGAACATTTAACTGCTATTGCAGCTCTACGTATTGGATTTATTTTTTTTTTGGCACTCATCAAACCATTCGTACGTTCGATACTTAGAACTTACGTCTAAAAACTATGAAAATATATGTAACGTTAAACAGCAATCGAAAGCACTATCATCACGGCATCATAATTTCAATTTTTGTCTGCAAATTTGAACTTTTACTCATATATGGATATAGATCATAATCAAAAAATGCGTGTAGTGATCACCATGCATTGTTATTCCCATCATAGGGACTATGAATCTACAATTCCCGCAAACCACTTCCTGAATTATAGTCAGAAAACACAATCAATAGGTTAACAAAAGTGTGTTATCGTAAAACATGATGATAATAATGATTTGTTTTTATTCTTTTAATACATGATTAACAATCGACAGTCAATGCCTTCATGGTATCGAGGTTAGATCGGTCGAACAGACATTGCATTGTAGCCGAGACGCTGATAGTTTTTAACTACAGGCGTGAGCGAACAGGGACATACTACCATATGTTTCTCATTTTTTGTTTCTGTCTTCAAGCAAACTTCATTCTTTTACATGCTAAGTACATGACGGAGAAGCAGTGAATGCCTATTTTAAGGCATTTTGCGTGACTCGATCTCGGATAAAATACACATCTCCTGATACACGACACAGATCTATTTAACAGTGCTCGAACTTATGTTTATTGATGTGAAAATATGTTAGTTTAATGCCTTTAAAATAAATGCTGGCGTATGTGTTTTTTATAAGTAGTTTCATGTCCTTATACGTTTTACAGCGCGTTATAAAGTTAACTTAATGGAACATTGGGATTGGGTTGCAAGACAAACAATCGATGAACTTTCCTCGGTAGTTATTGACAAGGATATTTCAGTTTGTTTTCTAACAAACTTTAATTCATAAGAAACATGTTAAAATCTCCTTAATTATTGGCAAGGTAATTACCTACGATATTTCATCATGTAATGATCATTCATTCAACGGGAGACCAAACTCGATATTAGAAAAAAAAACATAATTTGTTTTCATAGGACATTTCTTTTATTTTTTGTTTACCAAATACAACATATTTTGGTGTTAACACGATGCTGCATTGCGAGTCTTTTACAATTGTCGAATCTTATATATGGAAAAGGCTTTTGTGTTTCGTATTTTGGGGAATAAAAGTGTAGTGTGCATCTGAGGTTAAAAGAATCAAAGTAGTCTGAGTCCTGTGTTAAGCGTATTATATACGTGTTAAATGTCAGTACACATCAAATTCAGGCACTGACTATGGTAGAGGTGATTAATAACAAAATGTAAAAAACGATTCTTGTTCGGTCTACATATGCTAAAATTTCAGATGATGGTAGTCCTTTCCGTATTCAATTCAGTACTTGTTTAAGAAAACTTCATACTAACCTTCCACTTAAATCAACAAAATCATACCAAATTAATAACGATAACTTGCAAAGTACTAATGTATCAATAACCAGTTTCTATTACTTTACATGTTAAAAAGTAATTTTTAAAGTTTCACTGTGAATTCCCAGGACAAATTACATTTTAAGGTTGCATACCATCGCAAAGCTTGGGAAGTAAGGGTTTCAAAATCATTATGCTAATTAATAGTACGATGATTGTAGAAATTCTTCACCAAATTTATTTGCACAAATGATACTGAAAATCCACATTTTTACCTGTTTTGCTAACTGAAAGCATGGAGGCAAATTACTCACTCATATTAACAATATTCATACACTTTTGTAGTAAATTACAAATATGATTTTCATGTACGCATTCTCAGCTTTATTTTGACTACTTTTAATCAGAATACACACAAATAATGCACTCACAATGCAAATGTCCAGGTTCAGTGTGTTTTAGGTACTACATAGGGGTGGCCATTTGACCCAAAAGTGGTTAGTGAGACCTAAGTTTATACACATCTATATGTTACTTTTTTAAACTTGAAATTTCACCAAATGACGCAAAAAGACTGGTTATGTGGTCTGAAACTGAGTCTGAATTAGAAGTGGGTGTTCGACATACATGAATCACTATCCTGGCTTAACACTTTCAAGATTCTAGGTTTGAACTACGGCACATTTTCTATGCCAAGTGGGATTGTTGAAAAAGGTTTAATGATGAAATAAATAGATTCAGAGTGTTTACTACATTCATCAGTTTTTTATCCAGTTCTTCGGCTAGTACAAGTATTCTAATGATTTCTGCAATACCACATTTCTGACATCTTATCGAACATATATTGATTTGATTAACATTTTCCTATCTTAGCTGTTTAAAACGTTTTTGTTATCAATCTTGTAAACCTATAAATGTCCTTAATATACTTTCATCTCAATTATATTCAAAACATCGCCGTCAATAAAAGCGATATTATACTATTCAGTTTTAATAATTTTTTTTTATTTAGAATAGTATAAACAACAGTATTTTGTTTATAACTGCAACTTATACTTTTCCTGACACATTTCGATCGAAGTTAGAATAATAGACTTAGATACATAAGGACTCATGTATCCAACTTTGACTGGATTATAAGGCCTGATTATGTAAAAAATCGAAACTATTTAAAACCATGAATAATTTCGGATGTTTTATCTACTGCAATAAGAGATGAAAGATATTCAATTTATTATTTCATCAAAATTATTTTTGATCGACAGTTTGTGTTATAGAAAATAAATCAGAACATTTTACTAACATAAATTCCGACAATTAATTAAGATCAATGAAATATTTCTATACAATGTATCTCCAGATTCTCTTTCATGAATGAGTGGTTTAATCAGTTTCTCCAATCAAGATGGTAAAAATTTTTTTTTCAACATGCAAACACAAGAGAGGTAAAATCAAGAATTTTTTTTTATCTATGAGACTGCTGTAATAAATTGTTAAGCCAGAATCGCAAAACTTACACAGTAGATCCAAATATTGCATGTGAAAAGAAGTTTTGAAAGTCGTTTGGATAATTTAATCCGAGTATAAAGAGTCTCTGGACACATATTTTTCTATTACGATTGCGTAAGGCGATGTTAAGATGCTTAGGGGAATAAGCCTTAGTTTTATATCAATACAAAAAATACCTATCATTCCTTGTGCAAATTAGAAAACAAGCCGATTTGTAATATAATAGATAAGGACCAAAATGGAAATGATTCTTTGCAGAAGCTGGAACATTTGCAAATTATTTAATTTGATTTGTCGCATGCTTTCTGATTGGTTTGTTCCCTTTTAGCACACCAGGATATCTTGTTTAACCTGGCTTGACGCCATTAACGGCATTTGGTCTGGACTCCGCGTTTCAAATGATCCCAAACAAGATGACGTTTTTATTTTGAATCAATTATTCTTAAATAGTCCTTTTTCATATTCCCACTTCAGGTTCATTTTTTTAAGATTATAAGCAAAGGGGAGTAACTTTCCACAAAGTTGTCATCCGACATACTGGTTTACTGTCAAATTGGAGCAATGGACAGCAGTTCTCTTCCAATTCGAATATTCAATTTATTAGAACCGCGGTAACTATTTGGATATAACTGTACATATGTAATATTGTGATGAGAAATACATAAAGTGAAAATAGTTTAAATTTCCAAAAAAATGTTTACTGTTTTCCCTTTCCCCAATGAGACAGTCACCAAAGGTTGTCGGGTGTTGGTGGGTTACGCCCCTTTGAAAAAAAAACTTAAAAAAGCTTAAATGACTTGTATTCCGTAAATATGAAAATAGGAAGAATTCATCATCTGTACATTTGTGGTTGGATATAAATTTATTATTAATCTTTCTCTTTGTATTTATGAACATTTAAAATAAATATTGCATGTTGTATTCCATCATTACAGAAAGTATCCTTTTTTTAATTTATAATATTTAATTTGTACGCTTTTGGTGAAGTTTTGCTTTTGGTAAAATGATAATAAGCAAATAAGTGATTTGGTAGTCAACATTGTGTCATGGACATTTAAAAAAAATACTTACAGTGTCTATAGAGATAACAGCATATGTATCATGGATGTTTGCAAGTGTTCCTGAGTCATCAGGTCTACAGTTTGTTTGTTTTTCTTTTTTTCTTGACTACAAAATTAAAAACTATTATTTTTGTTTTTATTACTTTAGTACAAAAATTGAATCATCAAAATGTAAATCAACATGAGACGAAGGCACAATGGTTCCTATAAAAAATTGACTCGGTCTAATTTTATAAAATTTAAAATCAAAAGTTGAAATTTGATGTATAAATTAATTACTTGTAGTTAATCGTTTATACATAGACAGGTGATATATATTTGATGGTATACAAATGTAATTTAAATGAAGAAAGGCACCTGAAATGCCTTTGACATCTGCCGTATTAGATCAACTAATATTTAGCTATTTCCCACCTCCTCTAGGTATGCTTTCTTTTTGTGTTAGTTTCTTAGTGTTTGACATTTTATGAAACAGACTGTCAGTTTTCGAAAGGCACCCTTGATTAGTACTAACCCTATGTAATAAATGTTAAAGAATGTTAACATGGCTACTGATTGGCACTACCTTCACTAAACTTATTGTTACATAAGGTTTTGCAATGCTTCCTTTATTAAAATGAATTTCTAAATTTGTTCAGGTTATGGTATCGCATGAAGAACGCTCAGAGTATAGATGTAATATGTAGTCAACAAACATTTCATTTTCAATATCATTTCCTTCGCCTGCCTTCAATAGTTTATACCGGTTATCAATTACCTGTTCATTGTCCAGAAACATGTTTAAACTTCCTACGTGAATATTACCGTCACATTATTGAAAACATTTTCATACCAGAATGTGTTAATGTTCTGAATTTTATTTAATAGAAATGCAAACATATTATAATAGGCAATAAATAAAGGTCTACTGTGCCCTTGTTTAGATTGAATCTCCATACTGCTGAAGTACTTCAGAAGGTATTATTTTATAGTTTTATAAGTTTTTTTTCGTACACTTCTTCACTTTCCTCTGTCAGATTAATCAGACTAACTTTGCTGTTTCGTCATGTGCAGTCTCGCAAATGAGCTGTGTTTTTAGAAACTGTGCTCATCAGACAGACAAGGACACATTCATTGAGAAGTATATTGACATCTAGGCGTAATATTTTTTTTCTCTTTTTAACCAATAACTTGTTTATATTGTTAAATTAACCTAACTAGAAAATCATCTCTGTCATCTCTGCTCAACTGAGAAACGAACTTTATTTTGACTGACACTTTCAATGTTTCGTTTCGATTCAGGCCATAAAATCTATTCTGCATACGATTTTATTAAATCAACCCCTTTAATGAAAACAATTGTTAATCAAGAGTAAAAATGTCAAACGAGCTTGGTCACTAATTTGCAATCTAGTATGTGACACACAGTATCATTCCTTATCAAATAATTGTAAAAAATGTAAATCGACCGAATTTAAGTACTACATATTTTAATAATGCGAAAAAAGGAGATTTAAAGTTATTTGCTTTTATCTGAAAGACAACTTGTAAATCAATAACTCCCCCGGTTATTCACCTTTTTAAAACCGTTGACCATTATAATAAAAACAATACCATCGCCGTGTTCAACGGTCCAAAGCCGGAATAACAGTTTTATTTTACGCCTGTGTTTGTTTGTTTGTTTGTTAGCTTGTTGTTTCTATTTTGTTTTTGTTTTTATTTTTGTTTTGGTATTTGTTTGTTTGTTAATGTACGGTCATTTCGTTAGAAAAGACGTGGATTGCGTGAGTAAATCACTCTGAAATGAATGAAACATTTAAAAAATGATCAAACTTTCAGAGTTTTTTTTTCTGTCTACAGAGGTACAAGAAGTACACACACAAACTTCGTGAAAAGGAAATCTTTTCTTTAACAATGCAAACTTTGTCTTTTTGCTTTTCCTTTTCAAGAGGTCTATCCGGAACCTTAAACCTGCGTTGGGGGTTAGATACAGAGATCATCAAATGATTGTTTCATTAAATGGTTTTTCACTTGGTTGTTACATTGTGTGATGAACTAACAAGTCGAATTGCCATGCATTTTATAATTGTTTATGTCATATTTATACTGTTGTTTTATTGTTTGTAAGTTTCATTTTAGTTTCATTTCCGAATTGCGAATTTGCGATGAAGAACGTTTTGAAATCATAAGGCCACACTGAAATGTATTACTTACTTCTTGGATGTAGAAACGCTGCATTATAAAGCAAAAGTTTCTATTGAATTGTCTTTTAATCACTTCTGTAGACATAGATATTTATCATTTTTATTGGTATTTTCAAACGGGAAGATGTTTGCTTTTTTCAGTGCTCTGTAAATGACATTTTCTGTTGTGATGGTTTATTATTCTTTGTTGTTCAACAACTGTATCCGCCATACCAAATTTATATGTTGTCTAAAAAGATGATTTAAGCTACCAGTGTTGTGAAATACAAGATGATAGTGATTATACGTAGAACCAGTTCAAAACCTTTGTTAACTAATTCAAAATTTTGAACACAGAGTTAAAAATAACTAAACTAAACTAAATAAATAAACTTTATAGCTCGGGGTAAAATAATGATAAAATGGAGCTTCCGTGATTTGATTAACCATTTCAAGATTAAGTGAACTTTTTTTTCAAGAAGATATATGCAGCTTATACAATTAAATATAATATAGTTTAAAAATACAGTTTCTTAATTTAGTCAGAATACAATACGGAAGTTTTTACCGTTAATTGTATTTCAACGGTATGATTTTATTAATGGGAAGAAACCCAATATATAAATACTTCTTATTTAAGCATTACCTAAATGAGTACATTTACATACGTATAATTTATACATATACACCTATGAAAAAGATACATTATTTTTTTTTAGTTTTTTTAGTTTCATCTGTATGGTTATAAAGAATGCTATTTCTTGTAAATCCCAAATAATTTATTTATCAAAACAAACTTTTCAAACGCACATATAACTCACATAAAGACGTCGTGTAGATTGGTGGGTATATGATACATTTGTACATAAATGTAAAATTCCATAGTGCATATATTCCATGTTGCTTAATTTATTATCTTCATTTACCAAAAAAATGAAGTAAGCAATGAAGGAGTTATCACGATGAAAACAAAAATAATACCTAGCTAAATATACAGGAAATAAGTATCATGTTTTTTTTTAATATTAGCCATGTGGACAGCAGAAAAGCTATGATGCTTAATAACTTTTTACTTGCAAATTATAAAGGGAATGATTCATGACATATTATATACTTGTAGAAAGCCATACTTTTTGTTGATAATAGGTTCTAAAGAATTATTTGTTGTTGTTATTGTTGTTGTTTTTTTTTTTGTTTTTTTTGTTTTGTTTTTTTTGTTTTTGTTTCTTTTTTAGTACCTTTGACTTATTTTTTTTCTTGGATCACATAACTTAAAATTGATTTACCGAAAGGAAGTTGAAATTAGAGACAACTGGTACATTTTCATACCCATATTTTAATCTAGGCAAAAATGACAAAACATTGAATATCCATGAAAGGCAAAATGGTTCAACATTCCAACTGTAATCCTTCCCTCTTGAAGTGGCTCTGTATTATAATCTTAAGCACATGATGTCAATAAACTACGGTCAGTCGAGCCACCATTATCGTACATGTGATCTCACTGATGTCGGATTGGTTACTGTCAAATAAGCCTTTAAGGCATGGAGCTGTTTTGCCTGTGACGCTTTTATCACTACAGACGTTTCGTAAACGTCATCATAATTTGATTTACCGTTATTTAATCTTGCAGATGAGACTAGACAACTTAATTTATATTGTAAGATTGACAACCAACCAAATTTGAATCTTACACTTAGATTTCACTTACCTGCAATTATGCCGCCGTTAATGAAAACATGCTTATTCTTCCAAGGCGCCTTGTGTAAACCTCTTAATTTGTTTGTTTGTTGTGTTTTGTTTTGTTGCATTGTGTTTTGTTTTGTTTTGTTTTGTTTTTGTTTTCATTTTTCTCTCTTGTTTTGGTTTTTTTGTTTTTGTTTGTTTTTGGTTTTTTTTTAAATTCATATTGCAAAGGCCTTAGTTTTTTCGTGTACTTTCTTCTTTTTCTTATCTTCAGTTTAACAAATAATTGTATTTCATTTTGTTGTCTACATTGTGTATCAACGTCGTCTCTTTCCTGTTTTACTAGTGGTCATGGGTTACACCGTGATGTCTCAAAATTGTCCTCTGCTTTTTGTGCGGTAATATTTTGCCGATATTGAGCCTTAGAGAAAATACCAAAAGGACAAAACTTTATTACAAAATCTCAACCGTATGCTGCAATTTGGACACTCCTGTCAACCAGAGGTCTTAATATTCTGAAATGTAAATTATTCTTTCTAAAAGAATTATTCAAATATACATTCAGATTATCAGACTTTGTGTTGCTGATATGAATTTGTTGTAAACAATGATTTTTACTCAGTCACACCATTTAGTCAATCATCAGTATAGCTTTGATTACTTATTATACAATTCACTATTTCAGGCGAACTTCCAGGAGTTTGTAATTATATGCATGTATTAAATGATACTCACTTCTGCCAAATCAGTATCCGCCGTATCCACCGTATCCGCCGTATCCACCGTATCCACCGTATCCGCCGTATCCACCATATCCGCCGTATCCACCGTACCCGCCGTATCCGCCGTATCCACCATGCCCACCACCACCACCACCGCGTCTGCCGCTACAGTCGCCATACCATCCACATTCCAACCACAAACCGTATCCCTCAACGGTACCGTAGGTTCTCAGGTTGTGTGCTGGGCTGTATCCTCTTTGTCCCTTTTCGGCAAAAGCCAATCCCAGGCATACAGCTATGACGACGAGTGCAACCTTCATTCTATAAAACGCAAGTTCATCATCACACACATTTATACAAACCAGGAATGTTAATGGGGCATTCTTATGTTAATTCAATGTTATTCTTGTACATAAAAGTAAGGGTGTTAGAAAATCAAACACGAAATAAAAAAGAAGAGAAATGTTTTGTATATATATATATACAACGATACCGATCAGGATGCGATAAAATATAAACGAGCAATTTTTCCAGTCAACTTATGACCTTCTTCAGTGACGAAGGTCATAAGTTGACTGAAAATTTTGCACGTTTATAATCTTATATAGTCTAGCTGCCGAGTGGTATAGGGCACTCGACTTTGTGCAGGCGATTGTTGCCATAGATGTCCCAGTGGTACGTGTTTGAGTTCCGCATAGGGAACGATAACAATTTTCTTCGCAAATTTGCAGTTCTAGCATAGTTGGGAGTTTTTTCAGACCCTTCTTTGCTTACGTTGTCTCTCCTGTATCAATTTGATCCCATGGAACAGTGTAACGAAAAGAGTCGTCACATTCTAAGATGTTGATCCTCAATCCTACATAACAACACACAAATGAGCTGTCCCGTACTGCCATACACCGTGTACCAAGTTACAACCCCAGAATTATCCTACGAGGTTGAATGACCCGGTCAGCGGAACGCTATGTTTCTATACACACATACATTAGATTTTTAAAGCATTGCGTTTTTGTCTTGTTCTTTTTTATTACAATGAAATAATAATAACTGCTTTAATGTAGAAGGAAATCTACACCTCACTTCATATTTTCATGTGTTTTAAAGCCGATGTTTAAACTTTATTTTATTATAACAATACATACACGTAGCTATTGTTTAATTGTATTTTTAAATACATACATATTTAAACAGTCAAAATATTACATATGAAGTCATTGTGAATAAAATTTAATGGGAGCCTTTAACACTTCTAAAGAAACGTATAAATCTCCGTAAATCACAGATTCACGGCGAGTAATGTAGTTAACTTCATAATATAGGGTTGGTTTTCCTTGATAAAAGGAACCATTACATGGTCAGTGCACCAAAAAAACTATCAATAAGATTTAACTCTTTATTAGTTTTTTTCAATCCGCTTTGGACTGTTTTGGACCAACGATGAATTTTTGGCCATGAATTTTGGCCGAATGCGACAGTACCCAGGTCAGAAAATTCGCCAAACTTTCTATTAAATTTGGATTATATAACCTATAATATTGGAAAAATTAAATGTGATAGTTTACATTTTTTATCAATATGTTAGGACGTTAATCTGGTTACAATTATTCCATCATTGGATGGACCAACTCTAACATCAGAAATCAACTTTATTACTTACTGTAAAGGATTTCACACTATTAAGGGGGGGGGAGAAAAAAGTACGACTTGCCGACATTTAGACAATAATTCATACATCCTGAAAATTTCATTTGAAATCACTTTAAATGATTTATGGTTTCATATCAATTTATAAAAATATTTGAAAGCAACATTTGTTTTAACAGTTAAGAAGAAGCGATGAGATCAATGCAAAGTGCAGAAATGAAGCTACAACTTTTTAAACGTTTTTAAATTGCTGCGATAACATAAGCAAGGAAAACTTTTTATTTTTTTTTTTTTTTTTTTTTTTTTTTGATTATTAGTCATATTATCAAAACATTGAAATATTAGATTTGTAAGTAAATATTGAATTGAGCTTCATTAGTTGATGCATTTTGTCAGTTTATCTCCAGACTTTCAGTGCTTATTTTATCAATTTAAGAAAAGTAATTTAAGAACTAAATAGCGAAACATATGTTCTCGGTTTCGTACATTGTTTTAATCTATTTTTTTTTCGGTTTTAGTTTTTATTTGTTTTGCTTTGTTTTGTTTTTTTTTGTTTTTGTTTTTTGTTTTTTTTTTGGCAAAGTTATGTAAAACGTAACTTAAACAAGGCATTTTGACGGAAAAACCAAAATGGAAGCATATTTATAATTATACATTTATAGTTGCCACGTTGACAAATTAATTAAAGAATGTCTAACTTACTTGTTTTGCGTAAGTCGGCGGTCCAAATGGTGCGTGAAATAGATTCCCCTGCTTTATATAGGACAACATCTACTTAACATGTATAAAAATCAAATATAACCCTAGATGCATTATCATTTTGGTTAAAGTTTGATAAATTGCATATAGTATGTCATCATAGGTAAATTCGGATAAAAAAGATAATGTCGTTTTCAGTGATTGATAAGTATATAAAATAAAACAAACAGCAGACAATTCGATTTTTTTTTTCGATATTTCTGTATTGTTTGGTTTCAAGTCATGTAGATGTTCTATGTTTACTAATAGGCGGTAGTTATGAACCAGCGCATATATCAATGTTTAGATAGACAGAATATTGACTAGTTTAAACCAAAAAGGATACAAAAAACTCCATTTAACCTTCTACCTTGGACCAATTAAAACATGTGATTTCGTGTAGTTCCTGGTTTTTTTTAATTTTCATACACAAATCTTTAAAGTACATCAACATTTTCCTGAATGCCTGGTATTATTTTCTTTGTGGATTATTCGACCATGTTCGTTTAATTTAAGGTCTGTGCAAAGCAGTTGAAATCATATTTAAGGATGTTTCTAATTTTATGCGTGTGGTGTGAATATAAAATATCCTTGTTACATGTAGCTCGAAGAGACAGCCTATACGAAAGCTTATTACAAATATATTGAAATGTCTTAAATTGGATTGTTGCTTTATTTCATCTCTTTGATACGAACGTGTATTTCAATTCGATAAAACAGAAATATAAATGCGAAATTCGTGAGGAAATCTCATTAACTGTTTGCTAAGTCACTTGGCTTCTAATTAATGGCGATGCCTTGAATAAAGATGATATATAAAATTGATTGTTACTTGAACATATTATTTATTTTTTAACCTCTTTTTTTTGTAGCGACATAATATCTTAAAACAAAACGACGTGTTGTTTTTTACTGTCTTGTCTTTTATATCCTCTGAAAACTTCTGAATTCTGATCATTTAAGATAGTGGATTGATATGTCCATTTTTTATTATCTATTGGATATTTTGCTTTGGAATTAAATGCCCACACGTTCAAAGCATTACATACTTTTGTATAAAAAATATTTATTAATATCCAATAGAGGACACGTTTAATCAATGAAATGTACCATTAAAAAAAATCTAATACTTTTCTGCTTAACAATGCATATGTATCAATATTCATTGCATATGTATTCCGAAAGTCGAGGGAAAAGACTTTAAAAACAATTCAAGTTCGTTATTCTGAGAAAATCAAAGCTGTACGACAATCACTGTTTTAATTAATGTTGGTGATGTTTTCATAAATTGATAACTGTTCAGTTGTAACTAATGAGTTATATTGTCAAAATTCATTGAGACAAGAAACCAGCAGAATAACCTCTGTGGTTTTGCTATTTATTTTGTTTATTGCTTTGTTTCTCTTTTTTCCTTGTTTATTTGCTTGTTTGTGTGTTGGTTTTGTTTGTTTTTTGTTCGTTTTATAAGACTAATAAAATAGACGACCAAGATTGCACAGAATAACACAATCAGATGTACACAATAACATGGAAGGCTATTCTGTGAAAATTAAAATTAAATACATTCTAAAGGATGCCGTATCTTCTAGGATATTATCTGTAATGGTGAAAATTACTCTTTAACATTTACAATGATTTTTTGTTGATTTTCCGTTTGCATTAGAGGCTTTACTGCAGAATGACATAAGAAATAACGCAAATTCACAATGATCCATTTGCTGTTGTGATGCATGTAAATAAATTCATGGCATGTGACCGGTTATAAGAAATATGCACACATATGTAGATAAACACGGTTAAGGGCTAATAAAGTTGATTTTCTTTTTCAATTAAGATTGCTTTTTTAAAGAAAGTATTTCAATTATTAAAGTATCTTTGATGTGGTGTCAAACAATTAAATTGGACAATTCTTCTTGCACTTTGTCACAATAAAAAAAATCGTTTGATTGATTTAAAGAAGATAGCTTCGGTCACAATTTTTTTGTAAGAGCCGAAAATCGAAGACTTAATTGCCTCGAGAGCGTGAACAGTTTTTTAAATGATTTAAAGTAGAAAAGAAATCTCCAATTCGTAACTCAAGTAAGAAAGGTCCAATGAAATTTTAACGACACACCTTAAATCATTTCTAGCTTTTGTTTATTACCTTTTTTTAGAAGACCTGCAGACTGTTTTTGAATTTATTCCTCTAGTTAATGTATTTTGGCTTACTACTTTGGTAGTTTTAGTATTAAATATACCTTATATACATTGGATTTGGATGTAGATCTTGCTATATATTTTATACTTAACTTGATGAGAGGTTTCTCCTTATAATACGTAATCAATATATCCATTTTGCAATATATATTATTGATAGTTTTTGTATTTAATGACCACTGTGTCGATGCCACTGTTGATGATCCTAAGGTTCCCGAAGGTATTCACCAAGCCCGAGTTATATCAGATTTTTGTTATCATGTTTATCAATATTTTCACTATCACAAATTCCAAAATACCTTGAAAACTGAGGCTTCATTTCATTCATTGTACATCTTGGTCTTATTTCGATATATTTTGTTTTTAGTACTTCTTGTATACAATTAAGTTTGGATTTATATCTTCACATATATCTCATTCTAATGCTGCTAATAATAGGTTTCTCGTTGAGACACGAGTTAAATTTGCGATATATATGATTAGTATATTTTGTGTTTCGTAGTTTTAAAAGGTTGTTTTTTTACAAATTGTTCTCTTTCAACTTTTTCTTTTCGTTTAGAAAATTCTTCGTGGAATTTTTTAATTAATAATGATCAATAAGTTAATGAATCATTAGATTGATGCAATGTATTATCTTCCTTCATTTAAAAATTGACAATAATAAAAATTTTGTCTATTGAAAAATAACATAAATTTTCCATGTGTATATTGTGTAATGCGCGAAGTGCGGGGCGTGTCAATATTTTTTATCCATTGAGACATAACAAAATTATTTTGACCAATCAGATTACAGTATTTATCTAAAATTAATTTATCTAAAATTATTAACCAGAGGTAAAATATCAAACTGTGAATCATGGAGTCATTTTATTTTATTTCCATTTTGATTCAATTGATTGAAAATTGTTTTGACAATGTAATTTTATTACTTATTTATTGCAAATACGGTTTTATATTTGAGATAGAACATAAGGAAGAAAAACATCAAAATTGACACTAAAAAGTATATGCAGCAGAAAAGAAAAAAAAAACAGTGTTAAAAAGGTTTAACTAGGTTCAATTGATATTGTGTGTTGTCATTTATGTATTATAGTAAATATGTGGAGCAGACATTTGTTCATATCAATCTTAATTAACATGTCGCTGAATACATGTTCCGGTTTTTTTTGGGGGGTGTTTTTTGTTTTGTTTTTTTTTTTTTTTGTTTTTTGTTGTTTTTTTTTTTTTTTTTTTTTGTTTTTTTTTTTTTGTATTTTGGTGTTTTTTTTTGTGTTTTTCTTGTTTTTGTATTTTTTTGCTGTAATACACCAAATAAAACCGTTATAAATTTAATGGTTTGTCAAAAAGTGTTAAGGGTCATTTGCATTAAAGTTTTCACTGTAGTGCTTTCCGACTTAGTCGATGGATAAAATACCGTCTTAAAAACGTAATTTATTTCATTTTAGTCATCTTTGCCACACAAATGTGTCCAAAATTATGTATATAATATAAAGACTATCTTAATGGGATATACTTACATATTAAATATCATATATTTAAGTAAAAAGATAAAAATGTTATGGCCCAGACAAAATTTTTATAGTACTTGGCCAAAATTTTGTATGTTAGTTGTCCTTTGGGGTCAAAGGTCAAGATCGAAGGTCATCCACTTAGCATTACACTCTTCCTTGATGGGATATATTTACATACCAAATATCAGATATCTAAGTAAAAAAGACAAAATGTAAAGGCCCAGACATCAAGGTCAAAGGTCACAGAATCGGTTACACACCATTCCACCCGGAGAGGATATAACAACATGCCAAGCATTAGAAGTCTAGGTCAAAAGTTAAGAAAAGGTATGGTCTGGACAAATTTTGCAGAAAAAGCGTTATGAAGGAGAAAAGTCTAAATGGGGGTCATTTTGTGTCCAGGTGAAGAAAAAAAAATGATAGGTTACATATATTTATTTATGATATGTTTCAGTGGAGAGTCCTGCTTTACAACCATGCATGTATTTGGATAATATATTCTTTCTTGTCGTCACAAAACGGGTCTGAACATAATTTTTTCACATGATTTAAAATAAATAAATTTACGAAATTTGGTTGCTATAGAAACCATATTCAAACCAATTAGATTGTTTTGTACTTTATTGTGTTTTTTTTACTATTAAGACATATTTCATTAGTATAATTATGTAGTTTGACAAATTTCCACCATTTAATATAAAAAACTACATTCAAAAAGTGACATTTTTGTGATTGTTAGACCCAAAATCGGTGATTGCTGAGAAGTGACCGTTGCTATGGTAACTGTGAAAAAAATTTATTTTTTTTTTCATTGTTTTTAGTTATATCCCAGAGATTGAAGTCAACTTGGTTTAAATATCTGATATCAATAAATCACCCACTGCATGATTCTTAGCCGGACTGCTACTTAATGAATAACATTTATTGTGGTTGCTATAGAAGATTTCGAAAAAATGAAAACGCCATTGTAAACTAAATAGTAATAGAAGTCACCATATGTAATTTTGTGTTAAATATATAAATCTTCATTAATTAATTTCCGGATTGAGGATAGATGATAATAAAAATGAAAAGTTTATCAAATTAAATAAAGAAAAATCTACAATCAAATCTACAATAATTAAGGCAATGTGTAAATTCACTAAAATATTAAATTAGGTTAGCAATATGCAAAAAAATATTTCAATGAATTCATTGCCAATACAAAAATATTAGGGGGTGACAGATAGTTGGGCAGATAATTTGTTTCCCAAAAAAAATCCATAATTGAATGTGCAACATTATTCATCGTGTGGAAATAGTTTGCATCATCTCAATTAGCTGACAGAAAATAAAGGTAAATATGGCAAGACATTTAATATGATACAGAAACATAAATAATGGCCGAGAATTCAATTTTTCCCCGTCCATCTTGTGTGACAATGAACCTTTCTATAAATTCAAGGACATATTACTTCCTTTTTTCATTTTCTGCCTTGACAAGCAATGGGAAATGATTGAAGAACAACTGTATGTCACATGTCTTATATTGTCTAAGGCAAATGACATGACGTTTCCCACTTTTTGTAAATATTATACGTATTTGAATTTCATTACAAAGAGCACCAACACAAAATTACAGATTTGTTTAAAAGGAAAATCGAGGAAACCAGGAGTTGAATGGTAATCTAAGAGAACATTATGCAAGTATAACGACTTGAATAATAAAAAAAAACACAACAAAGAACATGAAAAAAAAACCATAAACACACAAAGAAAAAGAGGTGAATGAGCAATCGAGAGTCTACTATAACTTGTATCTTAAACTAGATGCACCCTTAAGGTAAAATTGACTTGAAACACCTACAGAATTCTTCATAGAGTTTCACATCCGAGGGAACAAAACTACGACACGGTTACGGATCCAGATACGGTTTCAGTATTATTGTCCACTACTCTCATAATTATTGATCAACGCTGCATGAAGACGGTAAAACGTAATGCTCTAACATATTCGATTAAATTCGTTAAATTGTTTTTCTTTCCACTTTCAGCTTCTCTGGACTTGAATTTTTCTGAGCAACGCGGTTGGTGTTTCTAGAAAAGCAAAGGACGCGTATCCTACGGGAACAACTGGTCGATGCTCTCAGTTTTTGGTGCCCGAGTTGCTCATTTACTTTTGTTACTTTGTATGTAATATTTTGGTTATTTAATGTTTTTTGTTGTGTGTGCCTGTTTTCAATGTCTGGTCTTTGTCCTTGGATTACATTCTTTTGTTTTCTGCTAGAATCTTGGTTTCCTTGATTGCTCATTGACCAAATTTTACTTTTTACTGCATATTATAAGAAAATTTGAATATATGGAAACAGATGTCAGTTGTAAAAGTCTAGGAAAGTTACTATTAATTCACATATTTAAGGGCAGTAGAGAACATTTTACCTGAAATTTCAGATGTCTGTTAAGATAAATTATGTACACGCCTTCTTTTAAATTTCTCTTAAATAGTAAAACATCTTCAATCAAATATATCGTGGCTTTTTATGTAAGATTTAAAGATTTCCATTTAAGTGTAACTATGTGTGTAAACAATTGTAAACTATATTGTCTTTGGTTATTAAATTCCGGACTTTATATTTCATAAGCAACAGGGCGGGTGTTTCTAAAAAGCAAAGGTCGCTTTAACTACCGGTGAACTTGGTCCATTCTTCAAGTTGTAGGTGGAATCCGAGTTCTCATTAACTTTCTTTTTTATCTTATTATGTTGTAAGTGTTATTTTGGTTATTTCTTGTTCTATTTGTGTGCGTGTCTGTTTTCTATGTGTAGTCGTTATTCTTGGATTATAATTATATTGATTTCCGATCGAATCGTATTCTTCTTGATTAGTCTTCCACAACTTATATATTATATATATTATATATATTCTACTTCCTCTAATGTTCTCCATATTAATTTATTAGTTAGTATTAAATACATATCTCGGTCATTGTTCGGAAATTAGTATCAACAAATTCCCGGCAGTGTATAAATATTTAAAAAATACAAAATGTTGTGAAGTGGCTCAAATTAAACGTAAGTAAGAATAATAATAATGAATAAGTGAACAACAGTCACGTTTAAAAGGTAGAAAGGAACAACATACAAATAAAATTTAAATCAAACGCAAAACATTAAAGGGCCCAACTTTTTTGTCTTACGGTTTCGTCAGGGGTAAAAAGTAATGAGGAGGAAACTGACAACTGCCGACCCATATTACAGAGACAATGTGCCCTTTAAACAAATGGTCGGCATTTGACGTTTTTTTTCTAAATTCTTTCTACACTCACAGCTGTCAAAGAGTCCCCAGTTCTACCACGACACTTGTTACTTTAAGCCCGTAGTGATATTAATTCAATGTGGATCCTGAAAAAAATCGAAAGATCTTCTGGAAACCCTCAACTCAAGATTATAATCAGAATACAATAGCATTAAAACCTATGATTTTTCTCTTTTTACTTCTATTCTCCATACTCAGTTAAAGATTGAATTCAAGAACATTATACATCGTTGTTACTCCAAAAAGACGGTATACCTAGGTACAGATATGGAGTACTTTGTAGTATTTCTTCAAACTTTGTAAAGAGTAATCGAGGGAACCAATATTCCGATGAAAATCAAACGAATGTAATCCAGGGACAAAGACCAGCCATGGAAAACAAACAAACACAACAAAGAACATAAAGTAGGCAAAATAATACATACAAAGTAACATAAGTAAACGAGCAACTTGGACTCCACTAAAGACAGGGAGCATGAACCAGGTGCACCAGTAGGGTAAGCGTCCGCTGCTTTTCAAAAACACCCGTTGAGTTGCTCATAAAAAGTGAAGTCCGGGGTAGACGAAAGAGGAAAGGAAAACTATGACACTCTGAATAAATCAGTTTTCATGGTGCCGATTGATACACCGTAACAATCCGTAACTACGCAGACCTTTTTGTATCAAGCTAGACTTCTACAGTTAGGGTTCCGGAACAGGGATATAAATCTACAAGATTGAAGTCATCATTAAAGAAGTTTTATAGTGGTTATCATGAACTCGTGAATTATTAAGGTGTATCCATCTGCACCAAAGAAACAAATTTGTTCAACATGTCATAGTTTTCCTTTCCTCTTTCATGTACCACAGTAATGATTTTTATGAGCAGCTCAGCATGTGTTTCTAGAAAAGCAGAGAACGCTTACCCTTCCCGTGCACCTGGTCCAGGCTTCAAGATTTTAGTTGAGTCCGAGTTGCTCATTTGCTTTTGTATGTATTGTTTTGCTTATTTCTTGTTCTTGTTCTTTGTTATGTGTATCTGTTTACTCTGTGTGGTCTTTGTCCCTGGATTAGATTCTTTTTATTTCCGCTAGAATCTTGTTGCATTTTATTACTCTGTACACTCTGTACGTATTGGGAAATTTTGAAAATCTAAAACTATATTACAACCCCACCATTCTAGCATTACATCTCCGTCATATTTGAACCTTGGCTAAAAATCGACAGTTAGTTTCCCAAAGTCTGCAGAAATTTTGAGCATTATCAAAAGAATGTAAGATTATCAAGCACATTTGACAATGTTATTTGTCTTTAAATTATCCGGCGAAATGCATTCCAATGTAATTTTGAATAAATTATTCACTCGTATTATAAGTATAACCTCTGTGTTTTAGTTTTGTTGATACCAACAGTAAAAATGCGGTGTTTTTTTTACTACCACACACAAGTTGTATTAAACTATTTTATGATAATTCATCCGTTATTACCTCAGGTGAATGCACACACACATAGTCTTTTTGCAGTCTAAAAAGATAACAACGTTTGCAGCATTCAAACATGTATCTCCGTTTGCATATACGGAAAACACTACTTATGAATAGTTCCATAAAGAGTTCCATATAACAGATAAGTTTGAGAGGTTGTCTGTTTTCAGTGATATTTCGTAATCTTCTTTCTACAAAGCAAAGTCATGGTTAATTAGCCTGATATTGCGTAAACCGCAAACAGACCTCGGAAGATATCGCGTGGAGGAGAAAAAGTGGGGTTGCAACCAATTTACCTTGTATATCTTTTCTTATTTTATTTATATTAGTGTCGAAAACAACGTAAATAAAATTGTGAAAAAAAACAAGTTAATATGCATCAAACATACTTTATCTCGAAAGTCAGACATTGATAAACTGTTTGATCTCATAACGAATTAAGATAAGGAGGACGGATTTGTTTTTAACGCCAGAAAAACTAAACTACTTTGAAATAGGAATCATTGTTAAATGGTGAAACTACTTAAAGTACATGTAACAACATAACAAATGTCTTGCATACTGTCCTAATCGACGACAGAATCTCAATAACGGTAGTTAACAAGAACACATAATATTAGAAGAGTTGAGAGCCTGATTTCTGTCTGACAAGAAATTATACTCAGCAGAACTCTCCGGGGTTTATTGCTCCAGTGCAAAACAAAATGACCGAATAGCTCTGAACAATTAAAACAAACTGGATGTAGAGTAAAATGGTTTCGTATCTAATCATATGGAACAACCCGGCTCACAGACAAGTCTTTCCATGCCTACTAGAACTGATTCGTTATCGATTAGGCTAGTCTTACATTAAGTTTCGTCCATTTACAGGCTAAACTGCCTTATATAATAACTGATTATATCAGTACGTTCTCATTAATATCATATCCTATCACCGTCAAAATCAATTACATGAAATTTAAACCGAACAAGATCTCTTAATGCTCGTGATCATAAATGACGAAATTTACAATATTAGCTACCTAATAAGTACGTAAGGGTGACAAATCTCTTCAGAAAGGTGTGAACGACTTATACAAAACGACTAGATATCAATCTTTTCTTATATACAATGATGAAAATGTACTTGCTTTATTTCTCTTTATAATCGCAGTTTTGTCTTAGTTCAATTAAAATAAAATAAAGTGCAATATGTATTCTTGATTGAAATGTGAAATTTCACACGTTCATGCTTAATAGCCTTTACAGACTTTCCAGACCCAATCATATCTTATAATCAACTAAGACTTGCATCTTACTTGATCTGAAAGGAAATCACATAACAAAGAAAGCTAAATGATAAAAAAAAAAATAACACGAACGCAGAAACGAAGGTAAACGAGCAACTTGTACTCCACTTAAAACTGGGAAAACTAACTATGTGAATCGGTAGAGTAAGTGTCCTCTACTTTTCTAGAAACTCCAACCGCGTTGCTCATTACATGTCAGGTCCACGGTAGACGAAAGAGAAAAGTCAAACTATAACACGGGAAACACCGGTTATTATGATGCAGATCAGATAAATACACCGTAACGATCCACGAGTTAATGATGACAACCATTTAGTCATGTAGCAACATTACCATGTTCAAAAAGCCTAATTTTAGAATTCCAGCACATAGTCATGTGAATCTCTGGTATAACGTATGAGTTGTGATATGAAAACTTCATACGCAGGTGCTGATTTGATTTGCAACAGATGAATAGAAAGTTGACATTGCGGAATGAAAAGTCATCACGTGTGTCGTATAGATTTGTCAATAGTTTTCCTTTATCGGCGATCTCTAAGTCCAGGTCAAAATATGAGGCTGACTTTATGCAGTCTGTAATGTTCTTTATTTCAAGTTCTTTTGGGGTAGATGCGATGAATAAAATCCCCGGAACTAGGATTATTGCATGATGATACGTTATAAATATAGCGGAAACTCTTTTAACACTTTTTATACATAATAATTACAGAATACTCTTTAAAAAAAAGATTAAACGAAGTGAAAATTTTTCATCACTAATAAACAAAGTATTGAGAATGTATGGTCATCTTACTTCCATCAGAAATACGCACTTTCGTTAGAGCTTGTTTAACGTTATTATGGATTAATGTAGAATTTTACTTTATTAAATTAGTGAGTTCTATGAAAACTCTCTGTCCAGTACGAACTGGGTCTCATTAACCTTTCTGCTCATAAAACTGGGTCTTTCCAAACGTTTAAAGTATAAAATTTTGAAATAACTTCATAGAGATTCGTTGTGACGTCGGTAAGATATTTTTGTTATGCAACAATTGTCCCGAGTTTTACCCTACCCTAATGAGAGATAAGTAAATATCAGACGACTTAAAATGTGGAGATATTGTGTAAAAAGCAAGGAAATAGCGTTTTCTCTTTGTTTTCTGATAATTATACTATGCACTTCTTTGAAAAAAGTTCCTATGATGTTTTGGTACCAATATGTTCCTTCGCATATGCAAAAAAAACCCACTTTTATAGAAAGTGTTTGCGGTTTGAATGTTGAAATGGTTCATATGTTAGACATGAATTTAAATGTTTGATATGTCATTATACACGACACATGTTCTTAGAGGCGACATTATTTAATCGACTGACCGAAACATCTAATTGTGAATGATTGTTTCAAGGTCTTATAAAATTTGATTCATTTGTGACATAATTCAACAACTGAATTCGTTTTCGTGATTATAACGGAATAAATACAGATGAAGATAAACCATGTATGTAGGTAAGTCACTTCACGCGGAATGTGTCATCATCTACTTTAAAATGCATGGAGTGTTGAGTTCAATGATAAAGGCAAAACATCTTTTCATGTAAAAATACTGATACAAAAGGATAAATATCTAGTTTTACTTGATAAAAGTGTAAAGAAAGCACAAAAAAGAAGATTTTGCATTGCAATTAACTGTTTCGAAATCCCGTAAGTAAATAAAACAATTCGGTTAACGGATTCCAATACGCATTCATACAGAAATTCCGGAAACAAAAATGTACTTAAACGAGACTAACAAACCTATTTTCCTTTTTTTATCTAAAAATAGTGTAATGGGTGCCAGTGCAAAAAGGTCATAATTTTCAAAATCGTTACTTTACTTATTTTATCTTATTTCTGCTATGACAACTACAAGCTGTAATGCTGTAATGCTGTAATGGTTTTCTCCTTCATAAGGATGACTAAGTACTTGTTAAAAATTACTGTTACGCATTCCATTAAATTACCACGCACAACATAAACATTTTTGCCATTTGGATGTCAACTGCCTTGCCTTCTAGGAAAACATATCGTGTATTTGAATGTAGAAAAATGGGGAGTTTTGTATGAGATAACAATAAAATTACCGAACAATTATCCGATCCATAATCAAGTCAAGTCTAACATAAATCTAACAAAATAGATATTACACACCGGTGCAACTGGTACCGCAAGAGTCCTGACTTGTCACCGGTATTTCAAATGAAATGGTGGGTAAAATCTAGGTTTCACAGCGCTCTGAACCTCCATCTTTCTTTGCGTCGTGAATATACCATTGTTAAGAGATTTAGATTTTATTGCAAACTATGAATGATTTTTAACGCTTTTGTCTAAGAAAAGTTTACTTGTGTAATTAGAAAAGATACATATTACATTAGGAACACTTACCCACATAGTCCCCCATCATATTCAAATTAAAATACAAAACATTTTGTCAAATGAGTGTTTGTTTCTTTCTTTTACAAGAATACTATCTTGTAGATCATATTAATATCACTAGAATTCCTAGTCCTAGGATTCCTGGGTTAAACTCGCAGACTATATTAACAATTGAACCCATAAATGCAAATGACACAAAAAAGACAAATGTAATCTAAAAAAAATATAACAACGAAACACAATGGGATTACATACATTTGGTTGAATGTTTTTTTTATAAACATGAATCCAGCAACTTGTCATAAAACAAAACAAGCGCCTACGGTTCAAGTAATACTTTGATTACGAACAGACGTCATTTTAAAAATACTTTATACATGAAGGGGTCCTCAATAAAATAAATGGAACAGAAATCATATGCAATACATATCAGTAATCCGACTAGGAAATTGAACATAAACCTGGAAAACTTGACCAAAGGTCACGATAGATTAAATGCAAGTCGCCGTTTCCAATGCAAATATTTTCAATAAATCAAATATTTATATGATGCCTTGCTTTCGGTGATAGAAACCTAAATCTCCATAATAACACTATGTTTTAATCAACATTTTAATCTATGTTATCCTTACTTGTTTATACTACATCATTCTCAATACTTTACTGTTAACTGAACGAACCTTTCATCAACGTTTCGTTCATTAATTTCTAAGTCTGAAGTGCACTATTGACAACCCCCACCCCCCCCTCCACCAAAAAAAACCAAAACAAAACAAAAAAATTAAAAGAAATTGAAAGTAACAAAAAAAGATAACATACACACTCGTACAATATATGGTACTGTAAAGACCGTGTTTTGGTTAAGAGATGATTCACCAAAGAATAAATATCCCTGCATTGTTTGAAACATTCAAATGATTGCAGTTTGATTAACGTCCAGTCGCAAATATTTTATATCAGAAATATGAAATGAAAAATTGGAATCATGAAAAAGCAAAATAATGACTGCCTGCAGAAATTTGAGAAATGGGGATGTGGCGCTCTTAATTAAAACACGTTTGTTCGATAATGACTGCCTGCAGGGATATGATCCGCAGTCAAGATTACTTTCTATTGTCCTGACAATGCACTAAGCCATCTTCGGAAAACACTTTCACAGCTCAGTAAGATGAACATCCGACCAATGACAAGATTATTGTTACTTGTAATCGTCTTCTATGAAGTTCTGACATGGGCATTTTTTGTATCCAGATCTAAAAGGGGAAAGAACATTTTCAAAATCCAGTTACACACCATTTTAACTTAAAGAGAACTATAGGGATTTTTTTTTTTTTTTTTTTTTTTTTGCACTGAATATTTTGTGTAAACCACCATCATACATGTTTAAGGAACTCATTATTTTGTTCTAAAAAGGGTGAATCCCTACATCCAAATTGTGTTGTCAATCAACTATGTTTGGGTAAAGAAAACTTGCCTATAACTCAGTAAGTATTAAAGATTTAGAAAAGATTTAACATTGAAATTAGTAAGTACAGGGAAAAGTGTAAGGTAAAGTATGCGAAACCAAATAAATCATTAAACATTTAAAAAACGGACAAAAGGAACCATCAATTACACCAAATGAATAAACTGCTTGGACATAACGCTAAAAAAATGAAGCAGATGTTAGTTTTAAGTAACCTCTAAAGACTTTCGGACAAGATTCATTCGTATAACTTTGTGTAGAATTATACACTTTTTTATATTGTTAGATTTTTGTTATTTCTGGAAGGTCTGCGAGCGGCGACTACTAGAAATTTCCAGAAGACGCTGTTCGGAACTTGCGTGGACTGTGAATCAATTTTTAATGTAAGAAGACATACATTTACTTAATTATAATATAAAAGTGATATTGTGTAAGAACAAGTCCTTAACCCAATTATATATCGATTAAAAGTTTAAATTGCAGATAAATTTCAAATGTATTGAAGAAGAAATTATTTTAAACGTATTAAATTTTGAAGAGATTATATTAGTTTCACTTTGAAGTCAGCCTCATATCATGACCTACACTTAGAGATCGGTGGTAAAGGAAAACTTTTGACCAAACTATACGACAAATACAATGACTTTCATTCCGTATTATCAACTTTCCTTTCATCTGTGGCAACATCACTTCATCTCCTGCATATGGAGTTTTCATATCACAACTCGTTATGCCAAAGCTTGCCGTAACTACACAGACTTTGTGTATCGCGCTAGACTTCTTACAATTAGACTTCTTGAACAGGGTTATTTTGCTGCAAAATTGAAGTCATCACTTTAAAAGTCTTATGGTCGCCATTATGAACTCGTGAATCGTTACGGTGTATCCATATGCACTATGAAAACTGATTTGTTCAATGTGTCATATCTTTCCTTCCCTCTTTAGTCTACCTTGGACCTAACTTTTTATGAGCAACTCGGGGGATGTTTCCTGAAAAGCAGAGGACGCTTACCTACCGTTGCACTTGGTCCAGTTTCTAGTGGAGTGCTTATTTACTTTTGTTACTTTGTATGTATTATTTTAGTTATTTTATGTTCTTTGTTGTGTGTGTCTTTGTTTTCCATGTCTGCTCTTTGTCCCTGGATTACATTCTTTTTATTTCCGCTAGAATCTTCGTTCCCGTGATTACTTTTTCGATAGAAAAGCGGGAAAAATAGTAAAAACGATATCGATGTTAACACTTTATAACGCTAATCATCATTAAAAGCTGATACTTGTAAGAATGTTCATTAGACAGAATCCGCGGAAAAAAATTTACAGTTTTATGTGTTATGTATTTGTCATAAACATGAAATCAGAGACTGAATTTCCATTTGGTGACCACCTATATGTATAGAAATTAGGCACGTTAATACCACATGTCATGAAATGAAGCAACTTACTTGACTAGATTCCTAAAAAGTATGAAAAACGTAGGACCGAAAAATATAGAAATAACTAACCTTCTGATGAATTTTAGTCCACTTCGAAATGAAAACAAGAAAAGTTTTAAGGTCAAGAAAAAAGAAAATAAAATACAAGGTTTTTTTTCAACAAATGAGAAATGCGCGTATAATAATCAAAATGGACAGGGTAATGATTTGTTTTTTTTTTGACATTCTTATCACACTTATTCATAAAAACGTCAGCATAACAAGAATATCAATTTACCTTTCTTTCACATTAAATCATATTCTTGTTAACTGGTAGATTATTTATTAATTATTTTACATATAACCTTGTAAATTGTTTTTATGTGACTTTCGACCTAATCGTTTTCTCCCCTACACAATGTACACGAAAACGGTTCACGAATGAAATTCAAAAATATCAGTCATATATATATATTGCAAATTTCAATATGCTGTACACGTGTTTCAAGCAGTATCCTCTCATTAGCAGCATTAGTATCAAATATATGGGAAGTGACTTTCACAGTTAATGTGAGGTGAATAGATATTTCCGGTAAAGCATCGGATTAATTATGTTATCTTCATGTAGGAACCCACAAATGTATTTTTAATGGTTTAGTTGACATTATTCCAAAGTAATTTTTTAACATTCCACTGGTTTTCATATTAAAAAAAAATTGTTCTTTTTTGTGGATTTTTTTTTTGTTGTATGATGAATTCTTAACCTAACTTAATTTGTTTTGTTTTGATTTTGTTTTTGTTCATAATCTTGTTTGTTTTTGCTTCGCTTCTTTGTTTTATTTCTATTATTTACTATCATTATTATTATTATCAATTTAGTAACTTGTTTAAAGAAGTGGACATTTAGGATGGAAGGTTTAGACGCATATATTTATGTTGTTGTCACTTTTCAGGAGGGGGGGGGGGGCGAAAACCCAAAAGAAAAGTTTTTTAATTCTTATTTATATATATCAAATATCTTTATTTAGTAAGGCTTTATTTTGTGACTATTGCAATTTTTATATTCTTTTAAGATTTTTTATGTTTTTAAATTGCTAGCGTTAAGAAGATCTGCATGCACTCTGTGAAAACCAATGTGAGAAGTGTTCTTACAAAGACATTTTTAACACCATGATGTCTATATTAGACAAAGTAATTGGTGATTTATTATCATATGTGAATAATCCATTTTTACAGATTTGACACTTGTCATTTAGGTACGTTACACAGAAATATATGTAACCAATCATGGACGTAATTAGATTACATGAAAACGTGAAGGTAGATAAGTAAAATATGTACTTACAACAAGAAATTTTGTAAGTTCAGGTTGAATAGAGAGGATTGTGTATTCCTTGTTGGGAATATTATATGTCAGTTTCTTGTGAGGCATTTCCTGAACCAAAGTTTTTTTTTCCAAATAAAGAAAACCTTCCCATATCTGTAAATACGAAGTAAAGGTTGTTTCAAATAAGACTAAAACACGTTTATGGCACTATTCTCCGTGAGAATCAAGAAGTGGGGTAACAGGGTTGAACAAAAAAACACAAACAAAATAACGAGAATAGGTATAGTGATTTGTCAACAACCCCACCGGGATGAAAATATTAGCCAAAGGCCATCCACTTGCCTTCAATGAATGACGATGAAATCCTCATACCACAGGGCAGGCTGAAGCTAGCCCAAAACATTATTATATACAGGTACAGCAAAGGAATTGCCCATATATATATATATATATATATATATATATATATATATATATATATATATATATATATGTTTTGCGTCATTTTTAACGATCCATCACCCCGTAAGAGTGATTGTTGACTTTTATTTAGACGATTAATTATCATTTTTTTACTTTCTAGTCTGTACCGTGTTTTACGACACGATCCAATCATTCTTACTATGCAATTCCAATATTATTTCAACAAATTTAGGGGTCTGACTCTAAAAATGATCAAAACTGAACATCATATATCAAATTTAGAAACATATTTACAGGAATGAATTATTCCTAAAGGCCTAACACTTAAGGCTTCCCCTTACAACTGGAGAAAAATCCAATAGATTTCCTCACAAAAGGAATAATATTCTTTTTAATTGTTCTTTGATTGATTTATTATATCAAGAAGGTAAGCATCACCAATTTCAACATATCTCATCAAAATTTACTGAAAAATGCTCGTTCTTTTCTATCGGATCTTGTACTTTGTAATATTCAGAGACGATTAGTCGAAATCCGAGCTATCCAATCCAAGAAATTAAGATGTAAACAACTTCACAAATTCACACGAGACGGCGTAAACACCTCGAACAATACAGAAGCACATACTATTTTGTCACAGGACAAAACTACGCCTATGAAGTCTCGTAAACGCAGATTTAAGAGAAAATCCAACTTTAAACGAATTTCCACCACGACAATTGTCAACCTTTCATCTTTTGCCCTATCTGAAACTGAAACAGGATTTTATCTAAACGTTTGAATTTCTGTCCTACCCCTAACAATATAGATGACCTAGATAAATTTGCAAGATCCCTCAGGCTCAAAGAACATTTTGCTAACAAACATGAAGACCAGGATATGGACCCTGACAGTTCTGACTCCGACGATGAAGAAAATGATATATACACTCGAAAATTCAAGAAGAAAAATTCATGGGTTCCTAAATCGAACATATGTGGCACGCTAGAAAATGTCATTGACAAAATAAAAGCAGATGTCAAACACTTATCCAACAATTACATCCCATCTTTCTTTAACATTACACCCGATGAGAAAGAAAGCAAAACAGTTGTTGAAAAACAGTGACGATATAGTTATAAAACCAACAAAGGCAGTGCCACAGTAGTTATGGATAAAAATAACTACATCTCAGAAGCAATGCGTCAACTTTCGGATGAAAGATTTTATAAAAAGCTACCCAGCGTTCCTACTAAATCTTTAATGAAAAAATCACTTCAGAACTGAACAAAATGTGCAAGGATGGCAGCATTACTGAAGAACATTTCGAATACTTAAAACCAGAGGATCCAAAACCTGGACGTTTTTACATTCTGCCTAAAATTCATAAAAAAGATATCCGTGGACAGCCCATAGTTTCTGCTAATAGTCACCCAACCGAAAAAAATTCTGAATTTGTTGATTACCATCTCCGACCCCTTGTTCAAAAGCTCCCGTCATATTTAAAAGACACCACGGAATATGAGGAAAATGGAATCAATGAATCCTTTATCTCCCGAAACACTTCTGGTCTCCCTTGATGTCACTTCACTCTATACTAATATCCCACACGATGACGGTATAGAATCCTGCAGGGAAGTTTGGGAATAACGAGATATTTTAGACCCCCTACTGACTGCCTAGTAAATTTACTCACTTTAGTTTTGCTTTACTTCACTTTCAACGACGAATACTACCTCCAAATCAATTGGACAGCTATGGGAACGAAAATGTCCCCTTCGTATGCTAACATCTTCATGGGTAAAGTAGAAAATCAAATAATTTCAACATCTTGGTTTCGATTCATCGATGATGTTAACATGAAATGGACTGAGTCGAAACAAAATTTAGACAATTTTATCACACATGCCAACAATGTTCATCCATCAATCAAATTCACCCATGACATTTCTGACACTAAAATCACATTTTTGGATACTACTACGTTTGTAAAAGACGGGAAAATGCCCATAGATCTTAACAGCAAACCTACTGCAATAGTCACCGATACTTATCTCCCAATAGTTGTCATCCAAAACATTGTACTAAAAGCATACCATACGGCCAGGCACTTAAAATTCGGCGTATTTGCTCATCTGACGATACCACCAACAAAGGTCTAGATGAACTCCGTGGTCATTTGTTATCGCGTGGCTATAAATCAACAGATATAGATTGGGGATTTGAACGTGCTAACATCAGAGTACAAACCTAAGAAAAAGAACAAAAAGGTTCCATTTGTGCTTACATACTATCCAGTCTTTGGCAAACCCTCGCAGTTACTGCATTCAAATTGGAAAGACATTCAAAAACATCCTAAGCTCTCCAAGCTCTTTTCTAGGGCCCCGGTCCTGGCATTCCGTAGACCTAGGAGCCTGAGATATGTCCTAGTAAGAGCAGAGATTTCATCTCAGCCAAAACAAATTACAACGGGCCAGTGTCGACCATGTGGAGATAAAAGATGTTAGACCTGTACCAAGATATCGCACCCAATACGTTTAAAAGCTACTGCACTGGAAAGGAATTTGCCATTTTTGCGACGTGACTTGCAAAACCGAACCATTAGAAAATTACAAATTTGGACAAAGACCAAACATGGAAAACAGACATACACAACAAAGAACATAAAGTAACAAAAATCATACATACAAAGTAACAAAAGCAAACGAGAAACGGGAGCATGGACCAGGTGGATCGGTAGGGTAAGCATCCTCTGGATTTCTAGAAACACCCACCGAGTCGCTCATAGTCACCGGGTAGACTAAAGAGGAAATGTAAACTATGACACACTGAACAAATCAGTTGTCATGGCGCAGACGGATACACCGTAACGATTCACGATGACGACCATAAAACTATGTAGTGATGAGTTGAATCTTATAGCAACATAACCCTTTTCCAGAGGCCTAATTGTAAGAAGTTTAGCACGATACACAAAGAAGTCTGCGTAATTACGGCAAGCTCTGGCATAACGTATGAGTTGTGTGATAAAATCTCCATATGCAGATGCTGAAAGGATTTCGCTTCAGATTAAACGAAATTTTACAATAAGGAATGAAAAGTCGTCGCGTTTGTCGTATAGTTTGGTCAATAGTTTACCATCGATCTCTTAATGTAGGCCAAGATATGAGGCTTACTTCACCGTGTTTTTAGTATCTTTTATATCAAGTTCTTTGGGGAAGATGCGATATATCAAATCCCCGAAACTAGGATTGTTTAACGATAATACGTCTTCTATATAGCAGAAATTGAGATTAAAGGATCTAGCGTAACGATGTTCTTTCTTTCGGATTAAATCACCTATAAAGTCATCCTCAAAAAAGTGAAGACATAGGTCAACACGAAGAAGAGTATGGGGAATACAAGTACAAATAGTTGAAAATTCATAGGTTTTAATGCGATTGTAATCATATTGCTAAACCTGAATTGAGAGTGTCCAGAAGAGCCTTCAAATTTTTCAGAAACCGCGTTGAATTTATAAAACAATGGAGCAACAAGTGTCATAGTAGGACTGGAGACCCTCTTTAACAGCTGTGAGTATAAAAGTTAAATGTTTTGAAAGGGTGTTAAAATGTCTGTACTCCAAAAAAGTATATACGTTGTATTTAAAATGTGTATTTCCTAAGTGCAAAAATCGCCAAAACGTTAAGCCTAAAATGAAGTAGTTCCTTTATCCCAATATACAATTTTACCACTTGATGGAATCTTATATTTTTCTTTATTTCAGAATACAACGTATATACTAATGTTGTACAGAACCAAAAAATGTTCCTTTACCACATTGTTATAATGTGATAATGTGTACGTTCTGTATAAATTGTATTTGCCGAATAAGGTTAATAGTATGTCTCCCTTTCTCTGAAATTGTTATTTGGTAAGTTATAAAGTCAACAGACGTAAAGAGATTTTTTAAAAGAAGATGAATTCTGTCTTATTCGATGCTACTATATAGCAGTTTGAGAACGTGATTTAAGTCTGTTAATTTTATTTTTAGACTTGTGTTTTTGTTTTACAACTTTGTCATGAAGACAAATCATGCGAAAGTGCAGCTCTTTATAAATACTGTTGTTACAAACACTACATTTTTGTGATAGATGGTTATTGTTCATCATTTATGATCAAATGATCCAGTAGGTAAAATGTTCCGGTTTCTTGAAACTTCTATCTATTTTTAAATACCTACATTATCCCACTTGTACTCAAATGATTTTACAATATCTGTTATATAAATACATTTTTTCTTAAAGTTTATTTAATTCAGACATAATATGGTAAAAAAAGAAATAAATTGTGCATATTTACAGCCAAAATATTTCAACAGGTGAAAATCAAAAAGTTGGAAAGACATTGGCCCATTCGTAGACAGCATTAATAAAATCAACTGGTTATTTTTTTTTCAAAAATTACAATATTGATTTCAACGGCTAGAATTACAATGGAACCTTTTTAAACCGAGCCTTAAATTGAAAGCAGATATTTTTTTATAAAGTTCCTTCATTCTTTACTTTCATAAACTGACCATCTGTCTGAATCGAAGATTTTTTTTTAATACTCAAGTGGACCGGTTAGAGAGGGTTCATTGTATTACTATTTCAAGTTGGTTTTACTAGTATTACTCCATTTTAATTTGTTTTAACCAAACCATCTCCATATGCAATATCACAATTTAAATTTCCATGCGTGAGTTAGATCTTGTTTTGTCTGAACTTGAACCCTTCTTAAAATATCCTACAAGTATTTAAGGAACCTTGAAGTGTTGCTAAGGTGTATTTCTCTTTAATTGCTGTGTATCAAAGAATACTATTGAATTAGTTTTAGGGTAAAACGCCGTACAATTTGGCGGTTATCATTGTTTATCTCCTTTTAATTTTTTTTAATCTAATTCAAAGAGCAGAGACGGTTTCATTTCATTTTGTAAGGATAGTTTGGTTGTCACTTTAACTGTAAACGCTGTAATAAATAAAAACAAAGCCCAATTGTGCTAAAATTGTTTGTTAATAAAAAAAAATAAAATTAACCATGGAACATGTGTTTCTTTTTCTTCTGTTGTGTTATGATTGATTAAACTGTCGTTATAGTCTTCCTAATTTATTGTGATGTGAATATTCATATTTGCTTTTCGCTATTCGTTTATCTCAGTCGTCGATCCAGATATTGTCGGTCTAAACATGATTTGTTATAGTGATAATAAATTAGTTTACGAGCATAATTTGAAACATGTATTAATGATATAATAAAAACATTAAGTTCATCGTTCATTGTGCTATCATATTTAATGATAAAGCATTCCTTATATATCATCTTTGAAATAACGTTCTGCATAACAATTAATAATCAAACCACATGACTTTTCATCAACTGTAGACTGGTTCCCGATCGCAATATTTAGTATGTTACACACTCGTGAGAGTGTATTGCTAGTAGCTAATACCTGGAACGTAGGCCCGGGAACCAGGATACATGAACTTCTTCTCTGACAAGCATATGGCATTTAGAAAAACAGTAACTTCCGGTTATTTCTGAGTTAGAATAATGTAACTGATTGGTTTGCCATTCTTTCCTATTGTATGTTGCCTCTGTTAACTGGCACAATAAAAACCCTGCTCATTATTTTACACTGCATGGAACACGGCAGATTTGGGTAACTTTCTCGTCCTTAAATACGTCCACCAAATAAACCAAGTAACCAATCTAAGTCAAACAATCCGAGAGCAAAAGCTTGTAGCTTATCAAAATATCAGAACAAATGTTAACGTGTGTTCATGTCAAAATGTTTGTCACGTGCAATCCCGAAATCAGTAACTGAAAGGTACCGACGACGACTGACTTTGTCGTCCATTCTCGATGAGATGTTGGATAAAAGGGTCTTTGCTGTTTTATACCCATAAAATGAATAGCCTAATGCATACATTTGAGATATACATTTTCAAATCGTAATTGTGTTTGAAAATATGAATATAAATGTTTCAGTATAACTAAACTTCTTCAACATTTTGTGTAATTTATATATTTTTTTTAGTTTATGTATGATTTAATACAACATCTTAGCTAATGTAAATAGTTTCATTTTTTATTTACAATTTATCATAAAAAAAGATTAATAAATACAATTTATGAGTAATTGGGTCCTGTACAACATATCATCAATAAAAAAAACTGTTTCATATTCATAAATTTTGAAATTTGGAAATTGTGAAAACCCTCAAAGAAACACCAAGAACTAAAATGAACATTTTCGTTAGCTACTTGTCATTAACAGAGTCTTCTTTTATAATAAATGCATGAGTACAAAGACTGCCTTTTTCATGATTATTTTGTAATTTTTGTTTTCTATATTGTACAAATTCCTCGTCTGTTGTTTGTTGGTGTCATTTGCGTTGTTATGTACTTCTATTTTTAAACAAAAGTCTACACTAAATTAATTTCCATTGGCTGCTAACTATCTCCACTCCTGTCAGGACTACGTGTCAATAATTTATGTTAATATATATATTTAAAACAGGAAATGGTTTTATAGTATAATTTTATTCTCTCTTGTATTATTTTATAGTTAATTTGTCGTAGCAAAAACACACAAAATAAAAAAAAATTCTACATTGATCTAGTAAACAGATTATTCAAGTTTTCAATTTCGAGATTTACCTTTTTGATCCCCATTCATGTGAAAAGAGATTTTAAGTTACTATGTACTTGTAATTTAACAAGGTAGTTTTATATTATTTCTTTCACATTTCATGTAGTTTCTTTGTGTGGTTATTCTTACATAATAAACGGTATGAACTTTTCATTCACACGTATACATCACCTCAATTTCTAAATAGACATAGAAATGTATACCATTTATTAACTTTATTCTAAAAACAACTCAATTTTAGCAAATAAAACGATTTGTCAAAACAGCTATCAGATTTATACTGCCCTTTTCATTTTAAGGCTTTGATGTAAGATGTCAT
The DNA here is from genome assembly GCA_037379345.1 of Perna viridis. NCBI lineage: Eukaryota > Metazoa > Mollusca > Bivalvia > Mytilida > Mytilidae > Perna > Perna viridis. The sequence continues at coordinate 8,256,597 of CM074513.1, forward strand.
TTTAACCATTTGAAGGTGTATTCAAAATGATATGATATATTTGGTGTTCTTATAGCATATTATTTACTATAATTATTAAAAAATAAAAGGAAATAATGCTTCTCTAATTTATAATGATTTTCACAACTCTTGACCGGTATGCGAAAAAGTAATCAAGGGATTCAAAGTTCCAGCAGAAATCAAAAGAAAGCAATCCAGGGACAAAGACCAAACATGGAAAACAGACATACAAAACAAAGAACAGTAAGTAACTAAAATAATATTTACAAAGTAGCAAAAGATAATGAGCAACTCGGACTCCGCTAAAAACTGGGAGCATGGACCAGGTGCACTGATACGGTAAGCGTCCTCGTTCTCGTTTCTAGAGAAATTCGAGTTCTCATGTGCTGATTGGAGGAAATAGAAAGGGACCATTTATAAATGTGAGATTGTATCGAATTGTCTATAGGAGCCCATTGTTTGAAAGCGATGTTGTGACGTTTTTACGATGTTCTGTTGTAACAACTGCTGACGTCATAGTACGACGATACCTAGAACATGTGTTGAATGAAGCCTAAGATTCCGTTTTAAAATAGAGAAAAAAAGTTTTCTACTTTAGCTCGGTGATTAAGAAACTTTTAATATCTCGATTAATGAATGTTCACGTTTTTAGTATCTCGACAAACATCAATATTAAAACTATAATTTTCTTTCTCGATGTTAGAAGCTTGTTATCGTTGTAAAATTGAATATTTATGACATCTTTAAATAAAATAAGAAATAGTATTACGAGGTCCGCCGAAAACAACATTTATTTATTGCTCAGAGTTTTAATAATTTGATTACAAAAACACTTTATTTAATAGATGGCTCAATAAATTCCAAAAGTCTCTTAATACTGTTATAAAGTAATATATAAGACGTGCGAAGAGCAAAATAATGTATATTGATGATTTCTTTCTATGAACCAGTCTAAACGAGAATCAAATGGCCAAAAATAACATTTATTCATTAATATTAGTTTCTTTACAGTTTGATGAATTGGCATATCAAATATCCGTTAAAATCAAGTACTGTGTTTTGCTTTACTTACATAAAAAATGCCGTTCTGAATGTACAATTGCCCTCAAAGACGACTATTACACCATAAAATCAAAGATGCGACCCTTCGGTTCCAGCTTTATGTTATTGAAAAGATCGGTAAGGTAAGGATATCATGTAAATAATCTGACAAAGTCTAATTATTCGTTTTGAAATCTTTAACTACATATCTTTTCGACCATCACTGATGTTATGTTTTGGGTTTGTGCCATAAAAAGTGCCTTTTCTTACTTGCACTGAAAATACGTAAGTTAAAATTTGTCTACCGTTGCTATTGGTGATCACACTTTCATGATTGTTTTCCAAATTCCGCCCATGTTCTGTATAACTAAGCATGGAGAAAAAATATAAATTGTCATGCTGCAACAAAATTGCCTTGCTTGTCGTGTTTTATTTTTTCGCAGTATTTGGTTTTTTTTTTATGTTTTGTTTATGTTTTTGTTTATATTTGTGTGTTTGTTTATATATATATATATATGTTTGCAATGATGTAATGTGTTTGTTTGTATGTTTTTGGTTTGTGCAACTTGTTTTATTTTGTTCGCCTTATTTTCATTTATATTTTTCACATTACCATTGTGTTGAATTTACTATATACAAAAGAAAGATGAGATTTGGGTAAAATGCATGGCTTTTAGTGTTATTTTTTTATTTTTGCTTCAGTATACCGTTTTCATTTTTATTTAATACACTTTTCTGTCCTCATTGAACTTTAAAACATTTTATTTTACTTTCTGTCGGATTCTTGGCCTTTGATAGAAAAGAAGGGGGCCAGAATGTAATATGTTATACATATATCAGCAAAATACCGCCTTTGTATTCTTTAAAAATAGGATATGTGGTATATTAAAATTCTACAGGTCACCACGTGGTGTTCAATGATGGGCAAAACCTTTACCATTAAGCAAGCTGTAAGAGACCACAAATCAAATATAATGAAACTATTCATAGAAGACAAAAGGACCTTATCTATAAAAAAAAACAAAAAAAAACGTAAAATAATGACCATAAAAAGACACGATAACCACTGGACTACAGGTCCCTAGCTTGGGATGGACATATGTAGTATGTGGGGGTTATACACAATTGTTAGCGCTCAACCCTCCCCTAACCTTGTTGCTCAAATAGAATGATAACAGTATGAATAATAATTATTTTAGATTGAAATATTCCACCTAAAAGCGTGAAAGAGTAATCATGTGAACCAAGATTCTAGCGGAAATCAAAAGAATGTAATACAGGGACAATGACCAGACATGGAAAGCAGACAAACACGACAATGAACATAAACCAACTAAAATGATACATTCAAAGTGAAAAATGTAAATAAGCTACTCGGACTCAAAACTGGGAAAATGGACCAATGCACCGGATGGGGTAATCGTCCTCTGCTTTTCTAGAAACAACCACCGAGTTGCTCATAAATAGTCAAGTCCGGGTAGACAAAAGAGAATAGGAAAACTATTACACGTAGAACAAATCAGTTTTCATGGTGCAGATGGATACACCGCAACGATCCACGAGTTCAGGATGCCCTTCAAGACAAAAATTAAACAAGGAGTTTTCTGACAATTTTGACTCAACGATGACTTCAATAGGACATATTATTAGGGTCATTTCATCAATAGAAAGTTTATTTTTCTAGCCATTACAGTTTTTAAGATAACGGCTGAAAAATATTTAATACAACATTTTTCACTTTTCAAGAGAAATAACCCTGATAAGATGGCCCAACAGATTATAACGAAAATTTGACTGCACATAGATCTCATCATGCTGAACACTTTTACTAGACTTGAATTAAATCTTACGGTTTTAGAGTTACAAAACTTAAAACCACTGTCTGACCCCTATGTTCTTTTTAAAGTCACAGCAGCCATGTTTTCGATAGATAAAAAATCCCAACGTCATTTCTATGCAAGATACACCAAGAATAATTCATATCAAGTTTAGATCACATTGATATAGTAATGTCACAGGGGAAGATTTTTAAAAAATTGTTGACAAGAACGGACGCCAACGATGGCAATAGTTCACATAGCTCAGGTGGGCTTAAGAGTAAAAAGACAACCCGAACTCCAGTAAAAACGTGAACGTGGTACACTGATAGGAACACGTGTTACATCATCTCATTGACTTGATTGGTAGGTCATTCCTTGTCATTTTACGCTATAGGATTTACAACGTCCTTACTATAATTCTCCAGTGTCAAATTTCATGTCCGTGTTTACTTTCTCGTTTCCTTGAAACTTGAAAGTCAAACCATCTCTTCCGATCATGTCATTTTGAACAAAACAATTTTAGGCCTTTCATGAATTAGATCCTTACAATTACAAAATCACTGTAGTTCCTTCTTCGTTATTACTATATTCGTGCTTTCGAGATGTATGGAACCTTATCCATGATCGTTTGTTTTCGCTGTGCCTTGTTAAATAATATTCTCTTGTTTGATACTTATGTATCCGTATGTATTTTACTTTTAAAACTCAGCAACTTTTTTGTCTACATTTTCCTTCCAACGATATATATACATTGTATTTTTAAGTAAAGTTATAGGTTATTTTGAGTTATTTCTCTTTCTCTGTATAAATTGATAACATCCATACACGACTAATGCACTAGTAATCATCTTCGATAAAAAAAAAAAGCTGATATGAAAAAACGCAACAAATGCACTTGCATTTAACCAAAATACAAATTATTCACATAAAGGTCTTCAATAAGTGTCAACACACCTTTAAGAAAGCTCTGAAGGCCCTGACAACAAAACTGATAAATCTTCGGTAAAGAACAATGACGCTTCTTCAAAATTAAAAGTAAGATAACGACACAAAGACACGTTAATGACAACATCTCCTTACTGCGCATGAAACCGGCCACGGTGTTTAACTTGTTTTATAAGGGTTTTATCATCTCCTTCAATAAAGTCAAAAGTGAACTAACCATAAAATTCACTCAATAATATATCCAATATCTCCCCATTCTCAATAAAAAGAAATCAAGATATCAACTATAAAACGCTCGCAGTTACTGAAAGATAGCTTAGAGCATATACAAAAATGACAATACAATCAAAAATACCAGCATTAGAAAGATGGCAAGATTATGAGAATAAGTTTTTCGTTAATTCAGAGTCTTCTGTTCGCTTCTTCCACGATGGAAAAGTTATTGTGCCTTATTTTTTCCTATTCTCACTTAATGCTATCTAAATCCGAATCTATGTCGGAAACACATAAACCCCTCCTTAGTATATACAGAATCCAACCGAGAAAACTCAAATATCGACAATAACTGCATGCCCTAAACTATAAAACATTTATGTCTTTTTAAAAGAACAATGTTTTCTTCAACCAATGAAAACAAACAAAAAATGACAGGGCAGGGGATGGTTCATGCATGTCAAAAACCCATCAAACACACTTTTTATTCTAAGTAACGGTTATAGACAAAAAACGGTCGTTATTTTTCATTTGCTACTTGCACTTTTGGGATAAAAATTATATAGATGTGTATAAAATTAGCACTTTGTAAGAGTTACTGTTCTTAAATTCGGTTTGATTTGGTTGATTTTAGTGGAAGATCAATGAATGGTTTTCTCATTAGTACTAATCTGAATACAGAAAGGTCTATTGTTACTCAAAATTATAGTATATGTAGACCAAAAAACATAATTTGTTCGTTTTTCTTGGTTTTTCTACACCAAGAATCTCCTCTATATTAGGAAGTGTCTGAATTTTATATTAACTGGTACTTAAATTTTCCTTGAAATATGATATCAAATATTTGAAACACAAAATTCTTCAAAAATTTAAAACTTATAGTAACATTGTTTTATCACTTGAACCCTTTTGATCACTATTAGAGTACAGAAAACAATCGAATCGTATGGAACTACTGCCAGTCAAATCGCTTGAAAGAACTTCAAATTCAGCCATTAACTTGCAATGAAAGGACAAATTTTTGACCAAATTACTTCCAATAAAATCTTTAAAGACATTACAAATCTAAATAGTGAAACTTTTCTAAACCAAACCTAAATAAACTCAAACCTTAACTAAGCCAGACCTTTTTTAAGTTTGAATATATTTTGGTCGTTGGTAAGCCCCTGTCAAAATTGAACACATTGTACAGTCCAAATTTTTGTCAATTTAGACAGGTTTCAATGTATAAAATTAATTTAATTAGACTTTTGTAGTTGAATGTGACCGCAATTGATTGGTTATATAAGTTGTAATTAATTCAGTTGTAAAACAAAACGTTATGTGGTACAACACAGAAACCACAATACTCGTTATCCCTTTTTTCTCACTAAGACCGTTTATAGATAAACATTGCAGATAGAATATTTGATAGATAGCGTCGTTGTCGTTTGGTAACAGACAAGGCATACTTCAGTCTAAAAAAATAAAAACGGGAAACTTGTCCGATTTCCAACAATGTTAAAAAGCGAAATATATTTTCTGTATTCAAATGTTAAATTTTGTGATTTTTATATCTGTGGGAACCAGAAGTCGAGCAGTAATCGAACGAATGTGATTCTACAATAGCAAATAGACATAGAAAATAGACCGACACAGAACATGAAATAACAAAATAACACGTAAAAATAAAAGTAAATTAGCAACCCTCTTCTAGAAGTATAATTGTTAGAAATCTACAATGTGCAAATCGTAGTTTTGACAAGTCTGGCATAGCGTATGATTTTGTGATATGAAACTCAATTCACGAGTTCACAACACAGAAAGAGAAGTCATCGCGTTTGCGTATAATTTAGTCATGACATTTTTTCTTGCCGTCAAATGGTAGGTGAAGATCAAGATATGAGGCTAACTTCAAAAGGCAGTTGCGTCCTTTATTTCAAGGTCTTTTGGATAGATTTGATGAATAAAAACAACAAAAGTTTGGATTTTTTATAGACAATTCGTCATTTATATAGCATTTCAGATCAGCTATAAAGTCAGCATCATAAGAGTGAAGGAAAAGGTCAAGAGTAACGGAGCATAATTTGGTCCCTTTGTAATGCCGACCGTCTGTTGAAAAATTCGTCCGCCACACTGGACAAATATATTTAAAAGTTTAATAATCATAGGTGTTGATGCTATAATCTGGCATCGAGGGTTTTCAGACGAACTTTTGAATTTAGCGCAGACGTAAAGAGTGTGTTATATGAACGCCGTATATTCCCGGCGGTCTTAATTCAGCGATATAACAACTTAGCTATGCATTGTCAAAAAGTCTAACTTTATTTGAGTGCAAATAGTCCCATCCCCCATTTGCAAAGCCTTTAATCATATCTTTGATAATATCTAAACTAAAGGAGTAATCAAGAGTTCCATATTTCCAGCGGAAATAAAAAAAGAATATATTCCCAGGACAAAGATTAGGCAGGAAAAACTGACACAAACAACAAAGAACATGAAATAACCAAAATAACACGTATTAAAAAACAAATCTAAATAAGCAACCCGGACTGAGAGAATATACCGGGTGCACCGGCAGGTTTAGTGAGCTCTGCTTTTCTAGAAATACGCGCCAAGTTGCTCATAAAATGTCACGTCCGAGATAGACGAAAGAGGAAAGGAAAACTGTGACACTGTGAACAAATCGGTTCTCATGACGTAGATGAATACACCATAAGGATCCACTAATTGATGATGATGACCATTGAACTTCAGATGATTAGTTGTAAGAAGTCCAGCACGGTAGTCAGTGTAGATACAACAAGCTATGGGTTAACATATAAGTTATGATATTAAATCGCCAATTATTGAATATTAAACCATAATTTTAATGTGCATTTACATGTAGCTTTAGGACTTCTTTGGTCGTGCAAATTCTAGTGTTGCGTCTACACGCTGATGGTGTGTGAAGTCAATCTTCAATTTCATTCAAAACTCTTAAGAAGTTCTGATATTTCACAGTCATGCACTCCAATGTTTGACGGATATTTTCGAATATCTTGTCATGTATGAGGGATAGAAATATATATGTCAACTAGATCAAAGGGAGAAGTAAAGACTACTGATAAAAAAAAATACCCCTATAATTTGAACTTCTTATTTTTCCTTATCTTTAATTATTGATTTTTTTTTAAATTAACCATATTTAGTAAGTCATTTGTTACTGGCTCTTTTCTTTAAGTATTGAATGGAAAAAGTAAACATGCTATTATTGTAGTGATAATGTCAACCGTATATTTCATGTTTACCATTGGCACTGACGTCGATTTCACAAAAAATCGTAAGTGTAAAGTTGATCGTAAGTAATGACGTCACAACCTAAAATAGCATTGTGACGTCATAATTTACGATCAATTTCACGCTTACGTCTTTTTGTGAAACTGACGCCAGGACTGTTTGAATCAAACATAATTTATTAATACGATACAAACATGTCTAAAGTACACAGATAAAATAGTTCATTTACGCTGAAAGTAATGTATTTAAGCAATTATATAATTGGCTAATCTCTACGACATACGAGAAATGAGGTTTTGTTTTCAATTCAACGTCGGAATATTAAGCTTTTGCCAGACAGAAATGACATTTCTAATCTTATTTCTAATCTCAATCTTTTAAATTGTTTTTGCAGTTTTCGGATATTGTCTCTTTACAATGTGTCTCTCTAACATTCTTTAAAGCTATAGAAGTTGTAGAAGTGGGGATATTATGATCTAGATCTTGAATTGAATGGATTTGCTTGATCTGGTTGACTATCTGGACTTAGGGGCATGGTAAATATATGGTTAGTAATATACATCAAGTAAAAAATCAACTATGAAAGGCAATGAAAATATCTTATCCTAAATATTGGCAAAAAAGTACTATTTGTAATTTTGACATTCAAAATGTTTTCACGTTATATAGTATTTTTACTTAAGACTGATAGTGAAACTGTTGTCATATTTTCACAAAATTTCATAACTGGCAAATAGAGTGTTCTTCTATCAGATGGATAGGATAACAATTTTATATAAAACGAAAATTATGTATAAGAACTAAACCAAAAATGATGATGCTTATTTAGACGATAGCTATTACAGGGCAGAACTAATATTAAAAAAAAACAATAATCAACTGTATAGCAAGGTTATTTTAGGCAGAAGGTCCATGTTAAAATGTATAACCCTTACAATCATTAGTACGTTTGTGTATTAACCACTTTACATAAATCTCATGTAAGCATCTAAGTAACTCTAATTGACTTTATTCTGCTCCAAATAAATGTTTGAGAGGCTATGATGAAATTGAAAATGTTACAAAAAATTCACATCAAAATGACGCAATTGATTGTTTTTTCATAATTTAAAAAAATGATAGGAATCCTTTGCATACAAGTGTTTATTTTCGATGATAAAAATAAAACGCTAATGTAATGTCGTTAATTGATCCCAATCAGTGTTAATTTATTTATCCTTGCTGTTGAAAAGCCCTGTCAAGTCTGTTTCTGCTAACTACAAAATCCTTTCCGGTTTAGATTATTATTATCACTGGAGACCATCCTAAAAATGTTATGTTCACGTTCATACACCATGCTTTTGAGAATATGTGCTCGCTGTTATTTCACTGTCATCAATCCCTTTCAAATTCAAATAATTATAATGAATATATATTTCTCTCAGTAATTTTTTTGTGTACATTTTCAGTGTAAATATCATGTTTATGTTTGTTTGTTTGTTAGTAAGTCCAACCACACATAAAGTAAAATGAAAGATCAGGTACTTTCCGCAGCAAATTATCAATATTATACATCAATACCGTCGCGATTGATTGGACGCACGGTCGTTCTGTAAATACCGAAATCCATCAATCAGTATTAAATTAAGTAGCATACATTTTAGTGCATCACAACTTAAAATAAGTACCCATACGACTGTACAACACTTAGTTCAAACGTGTATAGGGCAATCTATTCATTTTGTTCTATTTTCGGTTTACCAAGGTTCAAAACATAGTACATTTTTATTGATATAAACGGACATTCAAAAGTATGTGGTTAGGACAGGTTTGTTGATAATTCAGAGTTCAGTTTTAATAGTTTCATGTATTAATTCAATGTGCATCCAAAACAGATTAGGAATATCTTCTGGAAACCCTCAATTCAAGATTATTAACAAAAAACAATAGCATTAAATATATGATTTTTCAACTCTTTATACTTTTATTCCCCTACTCAATTAAAATCCCGACTCAAAAACATTATACATAATTGTTACTCCAAAAGGACGATACACCTAGATATAGATATGTAGTTTTTGGTAGAGATTCCTCATGCTTTGTAAAACATAATTTCGAATCATCTTCCAAATATACCCAAGAAGATGTTTTCAAAGAGTAATCAAGGGAACCAAGGTTATAGCGGTAATCAAAATAATGCAATCCAGGGACAAAGACCATATATTGAAAACAGACATACACAGCAAAGAACATAAAGTAACTAAAATCATACATATAAAGTTACAAAAACAAATGAGCAACTCGGACTCCACTAAAAACTGGGAGCATGGACCAGGTGCACCGGTAGGGTAAGCGTCCTCTGCTTTTCTAGAAACACCCGTTTTTTATATGCATTGTTGTGTGACAAAACACACTTATCGTCGAATAAAACATTTTTCCTGGTTATTAAATTATACAAAAAAATACCTGTCATATATCTTTCAAATTACGATACTGATACTACTTGTTAGTAATGTTGAGAATCAGTTATTTGACAAACTTGTACAATAGTGTTATAATGATACACCTGCATATGTCTTACTAATATATTAATTTCATACAACTTATTTTGACATTTAAATCTATGCAAACGTGATTGATCAGCACAATACAGTTTGAACGTTTTTAGTATTGATTTGTTAATTATTCAATTAGTAAGTCTTATTCATCTTTGAAAAAGAAATATTTCAGTGTTTAGGATTAAAACCTTTGAATTTAAATAGTAAACCTGAAATAAAAGGGTTTGTACAAGTTTCAAATAGTTTCATGATAAAGGATTTATAAGTTCCAACATGTACAGAAATAATTGTACGCTTGGCAACTGGTATTTTCGTGTCATACAAATTGCAAATTATATACAATTGCAACTTGTACACAATATATGCAAGAAGTCCTCAGAATCAAAACTACCAAAATAGGACGCGACATCAATCACCGAGAGGTTCTATCATACACAATACGAGAAATGAAGCCTCAGTGTTCTATGTTTTTTTAAATGTGTATTACATTTATAGAGTATCAAACATTATTCTGCATACCAAATGGTTCTTACTGTATGGTATTATGGTCTCTAAAGACCACAGGAAATTAAACTGCTTCCAGTTTATCGTTTGCCTAAGATAATAAATCAATTACTTTATGCACTTTGATATTTTCGTATATCTCATAATTAGTTTACTGTAAAGTACAATTACTTGTCAATGTATAAACTTATGTTTTGTTAAGTGTTGATTTATAAGATGTACTAGCGTGTATGAAGCTTGTCATATACAACTGTTTTGTTCCATCATTTATGTTTTTTTTAATCCAAGATTCTTTAACGCTAAGTTGAAGACACTTTCCTCCTCAATTTCTATAAAAGTGCATAATATATATACATGAAGGCATACATAAATCCTAAACCAGTATTTTTTTTTATCTCGAGTCTAGAATTTTTAAGCGCTATTGCTAATTATTGGCATCTCAGACTCAGTATTAGACTTATACCCCTATAATCTATACATATAGAAAACAACCGAACGGATCGTCAAATTTATCCTGACGCATATATGATGTACATGTTATTTTACTCCTTTAAAGAGGAAAAGGTACGGGAAAATCTTCCTGCCGTTTCAACTACATTTGTTTTATCAATATCTTAAAAGCCAAACTTAACACTGTATGGTTTATTCTATATATGATGTATAGATACTTAGATAATGCAATAAAATTACTTTTTATGTGCCACACCTTAAACGTACTTTGCTTGGTTTTTAGACAGAGAAGTACTTAAGAATAGTTTCTACTTAGTACTACTTATATCTCTCAAAATGTATTGACAATAGCAAATAAGTGACGCATATTTTTACCAAGTGTTACGCAAATCAGTAATAATACATCTATATTTATATTATATAATTTTAGAAGATCAATATTAATGGGTTTACAGCATATTGTTGAAGCGTGTTTTAAATATAGATCTACCAAATGTGTAACAAACAGCATTTCCATAAGTGTCTATTCAAAACATTACGTCACTGATATTCATTGTAAATTTCAAACTACTTTATTCATTCTGCAACAAATTTATATTCTTGGTTTTAGATTCCCACTTCTTTGTCCGTCCTAATATTTACATTCCATCTAAGTAATCATTTTTACTTTCTAACAGAGTTAAGCATCGTGTTACTTTAAAATCAACATCATATCTTGCATCAAGTTACAGCCAAATCAAAGACAAATCAAAGAAGGACAGATGCAGAAACCAAGATCATAAGAAAGAAATAATAATCGACATACACTTAACAAACAACTAGCAGTGAATGAAAACAGGATCAACTGACCGAAACACTAATTAACATAAGAAACAACGATTCACATACAGAATACAAAAAATCCAATTACATATTATATAATTTCATTAAACTGTACAGTGGTTTTAAAGAGTAATCTCTCTTCAGCATAATTTAGGTCAAATATAGGAAGGTCTAAAACCAAGCATAATTGTATACAAGAAATACTTAAAGTCCAAAATTTCCAAAATAGGAAGCCAAATCCATCACCGAGAGGTCTTACTATGTGCAATACAAGAAATGAAGTGTCGGTTTTTTAGGCATTTTTAAATTCTTAAAACTGTAAATCTTGATAAATATAAAAAAAAATAGAATCTGATATACTTTTATTAATTTGAAATATTTAGTAGTTTATTTTGTATTATACAGTACACGACTAAAATGACTAACAATGAAATATATTGTAAATATTTTTACTTTTAAGTCTTTAGAAATAGTTATTACTAATGTATGCAAAATTAATTTTACTGCTGATTATAAGGATTCCAAAAATGTTAATTTAAATCAGTGATTAATTATGATATGCTGAAATTGGATTGCACATGGACAGACAGACAGGTTTGATTGCTCGACAATGAGTTACTCAGTATACCCGGAAGTAAGCTGCACAATGTGTACTCTAAACACGAAGACAATAGATAGTTTTCTTGTTTGACTGGAAATTCTAGAGTTGATCATTGTTACTTTTGGATCGTGGCACCCGACGATTTAACGAAGTAGCAGGGAACATATTACTTGAAGTTGTTATCGTGGTGAATCATGAATTGTGGCCACTGATGATTCATATACGTCAGATATCCTTCTAATAAAACTGTTAATAAGAACAACTAATGTAACATAACATTTATATACAAACTAACTCTCATAGAAATACAACTTATGTACAGAGCATAACTTGGCAACATAGAGATTTTTTATGAGCACAAAATGGAGACTGCTGGTTACCTTTAACTAACTGGCCGCCAGTGACCTATGCGAATATAGCTTTAAATCCATGGAAGTTCCACAACCGCGGAGAAGTAATTGGGGTCCACCTGTATTGATGCCCTTCCCCGAAACCCAGTGTCCCTCCTCTTAACAACAGTACGTCTACTATCTAAGTTACGAGGTTTCAGCGTTACCCATCTGTAAACCCCGCATGTAACATTTAACCCAATACCTGCAAGTTAAAAGACTTGTTAGGCACAATGAAATGGCTGATGAACTGTTCCCCAGTCTCCCCACTCCACGGAAAAATTCCCAGTGTCAAAATTTAGTGACACCGGAATTGTTCTCTCCAACAAAAATTTGCCTCTCTACTTCCAGGAGTGAAAATAGGTCTTTAACTTTCAAAACAATAGATTCTATACTACCTTGAATATTATTTTAGAACACTTTGTTAAATGTAACTACTTTTGACATAAGGGTACCATCAAATTCGATACATTTTTATATTATGAGCTGAAATATTTTGGTCATGTCAAATACATCCACCATTTAAATCATTTAATACAAAGTTTTTGACGATCCTGTTCACATATTTTCTTTTTTTCTCAAGTTTTGGTCCATCGCCTGGGCAAAATGCCAGTATCTCCTTTGTAATATTGAGGACCAGATCAGTTTTGTATTTTTGAACAAGCATTGTAGCGTAATAACGTGCAGCGTATGTTCTCAGCGAGTTGGAGTTCTGTTATTTGGTCAGTTATATCATTAGCACCACAATCTAATATAATAAAATCGAGGTGAGATGAAGATTGCCGGTTAAAGTCCATAAATTCATCAAGTTCCGTAAGTAACAGTCCCTTTTTACTCCATCCAACAGACATTAACACCCTTGTCCTACTGCGCTAGTGATTATCCACCTATTCTTCCCCTGGCTTACAGTTCTGTCCAGTATACAAAAGAGGAACCAATTACCCACACCTTCTTCTGCCCTGAAATTATGTGTGGCTTGTTAGCCGAGTAAAGTTGAAGTCTAACCTAACGTTCAAAAGCATGCGATATCCACCTCCCCATTTGCATTATTTGTTTTTCAGGGACCCCCTCTTTGTCTTGTGTGTGGCCCCTCCTTTGCGAAAACTGTGAGACCGAATGTGATCGCTTTGTTGAGGGCTTAAAAAAAGTTTTTTAAAGGACATGATTGAACTGATTACTAGTCAAAGATGATTGATTTAAGGGTACAAATAAACATTTAGACCGTATGTTGAGATATTTGCTTATTTGGGCAACTGGGCAGCAAGGCCTTCCATTTGACGGTATAATCATGTGCACCGGGTTGCTTATTTGTTATGTTTTAGACAAGTGTATAATAAGCTTCATTACATTATTGTGGATTTGGATGTCCTTTATTCAGAACAGATTTCGATTTGAACCAGCTTGATTAACATAGAATTTTATCTTTTACCTTTTTGGCGTTTCAAAAATTCAACTGCTTTACAGATAATGAAATATTTAGTAGTGTCATTAAGATCATAAATTTTATGATAATAAGCTATCCACCATAGATATGATACAACTGTTGAAGGTGTCAAGATTTGTGTAGCTAAGAAAGCAATAAAATGTAATTAAAGTCGTTAACCGGAATGGGCCAGTTTTGTTTTAACCCGTAAGAAACCTTAAATCTGACAACTTCTGTAGTGCCAACAATTTCATGCTATTAGTGGCAAGACCACACTATACGAGATGAGCAGCTATGTCCTTCAAAGATCCCAAATTTTAGGGTTGATTTTCGTTGGCTACCACTTTGCCTCCGGAGCTTCTCTTCTGATCTTACCCCACTGTGAGCGAGACAGAGAGTCAGCTCTTTTGTTTGCGTTGAGTGTTATGTAAACTGCCTTAATCTGTTATTTTTAAGGTTTGTAAGCACCATTTTCATCACTCTGTCAGACGTTGAGGTTTTGGAGTTGATGATTTCAATGACGAATTGTTTATCGTTATGAAATAGTCTTTTTTTTATTTCGTTTTGAAAGTGCAATTCCCATGTCAACAGATCTGCTAAAACTGGAAAGAGTTCAAGGAAAATAAAGTCCCTTGTAAATCTATCTTGAGTCCAGGAATGACGCCAGGTGCCATGAGCTCATTTGGCCATTAAAGTATATACCATTACTACCACTTCCACCTGAAACCTCGGAGTACAATTCAAGATCAAAATTATTTACCCACGAATCCCCTTAGATAACTGTAATGCCATTGTAAGAATATAGGAATGACAGCCAAGTCTGCAGATGAGACTTCATAGACTTGATTACTCTGATTTTGTGGTGTGATTTTTTAATGCAAATTGTGGAGTCAATGAACCTTCGGCAGAAAGTTCTGCCTGGGGCTATAACTGGGGCTGAAATGCAAAGTTCATAAGACCTAGAAGACTTTGCAATTGGACGAGAGTAACTTTTAAACTTTCGATTATGTTTTTTTATATGATCATTTTTATTTGTCAAATTCAATTCCGAGATATGTCAAGGTGGCGGTTTGTACGACAGTTTTATCCTCTGACAGGGAAACACCCATTTCTCGACATATTTTTTGAAACGAGCATAGTGTATGACCTTTATTTGGATCCGACGCCTGTCCACAGAAATTAAAATCATCCAAATAATGCAAAATATGTTCATTTTTATTTTCCTGTGAAACGACCCAGTGTAAGAAAGTTCCAATTTTTTTCGAATAGTGCACAATTGTTAGAAGCTCCGAAAGGAACCATTTTGTCAAAATAATACTTACCTTGGAAAATCATTCTACAAAGATCGAAGTCACAAGGTGCAATAGGTAAAAGCTGAAAGTCATATTTAACATTGCTAGAAATGAGCTTAGTAGTACTGGGCTGAAATCACCCCCGTGCACCCCCTCCCCACTCATCAACTAAAATATGATTTTCAGGTTCCCTAATACCTCCCATTTACGAATCTTTTTGTCGCCAAAAAATAAACTGAAGCATTCGTTTGGCTACTTTTTATACCTCGTTGAGGCAAAAATCAACTTTTTAAGTTTTTTTTTATTCTACGTACTTCTCTTTCCACAGAACGAAGTATACTGACATGTGCATATATTATCATGTAGCCCAGTGTCTCAGCTTTACATTGCCACCAACAAATTTGCTGTGACACCTCGAGTTTTGCGATAAGTGAAACAAAAATCTACCCCGCCGAAAAATCGCTTAAATTGACATATTTTCCATGTCAAAACCCCTTGAGTATTAATGGTTCAGTCAAAAATAGCTTATTTGGTATTTTCATTTTAGAATTATCACAATTTATACTTTGGGGTTCTTTTGATGAACTTCGGCGATTTTCCTGGTCAGAATTTATCAAAAAATGCAAATAATAGGATTTTCGATTTTTCGGCCAAAGGTCACATAAATTCGACTCTTCAAGTTATTGCTAAACTAAAACGTCTCAAATTTGGTATCATTCGACAGATTTATTTAATGTGCTATAGAAATAAACCACGAAAAACTAATTTTCAAGAAGGATGTTAAACAAATGTTGAAAATATTACCCCTACCCCTAGAAAACAACTGGTCTCAATATCATATAGAGTTCTCATTCACAGCGTACCGACCGTAAAACTCATAGTTTAGGCATATATTATTAAGATAATAATGTTCCAATTATATCTGATCAATTAAGGCGCTTAGATATTCCTTTTGGGGTAACAATTACATAAAAATGGGAATTTTCAGAATTTCAGAATTTTCTTCTATATCACCCGATATTATTTTTTTTTATAGTTTACCATAGTTTAAACAAGCTTTAGTGTGATACGCTATATTAATATAATGTCTTAGCTTAAAAATGAGCCAAAGTAATTAATATTTGAACTTTTCCTAGTCCAAATAGGTGAAAAATTGCCATCCCACCCATGAAAAGAATACCTTAACATGAACCAAAATATTAATTTTTAGCACATAATCGATGTAAAAAAGACATGTTTGGTACTATTGTTTTAATTATTGATGTATTCAACATATGTTCTCATTTCAGGCGAGTTATTTTCAGTTTCAATCTGACAATAATGAGTTTTTCATAAAATGGGGAATTTTTGGATTTTCATATTTAGTTCTATCTCACATGTAATGGGCAATGTTTTTCAAGTACTCTACTTCAAACAAGCTTTTGTATATTCAAACACATTTATATAGCATCTTACCTTTCTAATGAGCCAAGGCAATGCACAATTAAACTATTCCAGGTCATTTGGGCGAAGGGATGGTACCCCTACCCACTAAAGTCTGCTCAAATGTGCAAAAAAAATGATCGTTTATAGCATACACGAAAAATACGAAATGTCTGTCTGGCATTTATTATGGAGTTCTTCTTGTATCAATCACATTGTCAAGTAAAATTATGCTTCTATTGTCCCGAAGTCGACAAAATATTAAAAAAGGGAAATTTAAGAATAAAACAGAGAATCACGCATTTTAGCACGTAAATTGTGTATTTTTGTTTTAACGTGAGTTGATTTTGTTTGCTATCATCATTCTTATACATATAAGGTTCCACAGAAGTAACTACGATGAATGATTGGCATACATGTATCCAACACCATTAAAAAAAATGCTAATCTATCACACACGAATTCTGTGTTTTCCACGGAAATTTTAGTGGATATGGGGTACCATTCTTTTGTATATATGGCCTGGAATACGTTAAAGTATGCATTGCCTTGGCTCATTAGAAAGCTTAGATGCTACATAGCTTGTTCGAAGTAGGGTACTTGAAAAAAATGCCAATTACCGTTGAAATGGAAGTAAGTATGAAAATCCAAAAATTCCCCTTTTTTATGAAAAACTCATTATTGCCACATTGAAACTGAAAAGTACGCGCCTGAAATGAGAAGATATATTGAGTACATCAATAATAAAAACAAAAGTACCAAACATGTCTATTGTATACCGTTTATATACCAAAAAATAACATCATAGTTCATGTTGAGGCATTTTTTTATTGGTAGGGGAGGCACTTTTCCACCTAACTTGACTTGGAGTGTTCAAATATTAATTACTTGGGCTCATTTTGAAGCTAAGGCACTCTATTAATATACCGTAACACACAAAAGCTTGTTTAAAATACGGTAATCTAAAAAAAAAAAACAATATCGGGTGTTATAGAAGAAATCTGAATAATGATTGCCTAGAATATGAGTTTTACGGTGTCGGTACGCTGTGAATGAGAATTCTGTTTGATACTGAGACCAGTTTTCTAGGGTTAAGGGTAATATTTTCGACATTTTTTGAACATCTTTTCTTGAAAATTAGTTTTTCGTGGTTTATTTATGTAGAACATTAAATGATCTATCGAATGATACCAATTTTAAAAGTTTTAGTTGAGCAATAACTTGTAGAGTCGAATTTATGTGACTTTCGGTCGAAAAATCGAAAATCCCTTTTTTGATCAATTCTGACCACGAAAATCGCCTAAGTTCATCAAAAGAACTCTAGGAGTATAAATTGTGATAATACTAAACTGAAAATACCAAATAAGCTATTTTTGACTGAACCATTAATACTCTAGGGGTTTTGACCGCGATTTTCCGGCGGGGTAGGTAGGCTTTTGTCATTTTACTCCATAACCCTAAGTGTTACTGCACTTTTGTTGGTCTCATTGTAAAGCTGAGACACTAGGCTATACGAAGTTACCTATAATTGTTTAGTTTGTTTACACGTGCTATCCCAGGCCGGCTTAGACGCTCATACAATTGAGTCGCAAAAATCTTGGCTTTTTGACCCAGTGGGGTACAAATATAGGCTTATACTGAAAAAGAATCCGAGAATATTCTTTGGCGACAAATTGATTCGGTAATGAGAGGTAAAAAGGTACCTAAAAATCACTATGAAGTTGATGAGTGGGGGGGTGCATGGTGGACCCTCCCAGCCCATGGACTATAGTCCCTGGCCTAATTTATGAATAAGACAACCACAATCATTAATTTTGCTGTACTGAATTGTGCATACTTTATTGTCAATAAAATGATTAGTGCGTTTGCTGGGTATGATAAATGGTGAATAAGTCTGTAATCATTATTCCTTTTTGGGACCAAGCCTAGGGGTGAGATTTGTAAAGTAGGAAAAGATGGCTTCTCATAAGGGCCCGATACTCGATCAGCAAGAAATTCCTTTGCAAGTTTTTGACGAAGCACTACGGGGTTGACATTAGCATTGTGAAGATTTTTTGCGAACTTAGCTAGACGGGGCCCGGATTATTGTAAAGAAAAACTTTCAAAAACCATCAAATAAGAATGACCTCACAAAGGTGGTATGTGGCTAAATATGATTGCAATACAGAGACATTAATAGGTGAGTATCCTTGAGAATAGCAACTAGCGATCTTGTTGGTTGGACCCACACATTTTGTCGACTATGTTTCCCCCACATGCATCAAATTGATGAAAGTACCTACAACGAAGGTCGTACTTTGGTTTTAAAAACGGCAATACTTTGTGACCTTATTTCTACTTTTTGAAGCTTGTGTTACGTCAGAATTATCTCGTTTAATTGTATTTTTCTATGAATTTGATGCATATATTTGACTCATGTTGTGTGAGTTTCCTAAGTACTGGTTGGGAGAAAAGCTTGATTATGATATATATTCTGACCATAATATTCATTTCTCCAATGGCTGTTTACATAGAGGAGCCAATATTACTGATTTATGATGCCCCATGATGAAGTAAGTCCCTTTCTTTCCTAAGAGGATACTGTTCATCATATGAACCCAATCCATAGCGATCTGATCTTTTGAGAGCAAGTCGTATGTTTCACATGTATTTAATGAGCTCTTGAGCCCTTGTCCTAAATTTTCTAGCATCACCCTAATGAATATCAAGAATGTATAGGTCCAATCTTCCATTTCTGGAAAAAACTTTATCTGTTTAATTTGTTCGAGGACTAGTTTGGATTGTTGTATATTTATATCTCCAGATTCCATTTAAGCCTCTCCGTTTTTGCTTAAGAAGAATGGACAAGTCGATATATTTACCTGCCAAGATCTTTTCTTAAATTTTAAGAAAAGGTAGTTTCTGGGGCGGGGTGTTCTCCTCTATACCAAGATCATGGGTAAATTGACGGTCATTTCAATCAATCTGTAAATTGGAGAATTCAAATTAAATTACATTATCTAAATATGTAATTGAAATAATCTTTAATGTCCTCAATCATGCATGCTTAATTCAACGAGGTTGCGACACCGATCTTATCAAAGAATATTGTTTTGATTTTGTAAAAACTTGTACGATGCATGTTAATATTATCTTGTTGTGAATTAGTTCACACAGTAACATATCTGAAATGGTTAGCGGTCGAGCGTAGCGAACGAGCCAAAATCCCAAACGCAGGCTAATATTTGTAGCTATACTCGTATTTATATGACATCTTTGTCCTTCTTTAAATAGAACACCATTGTCCAACTCAGCTCCTTTAAAGGGTATTTGTTATTAAGGAGGGAAATTTCATAAAGTATTTGACTTGGTTCTGTGTATACATTCTAATAAATACTTGAACTTCCATGTGACCATATGTATACCAAAGTCTTTATGACAATATTTAGAGTGAAAATGAAAATGTTTAGTGGCAAGAAAATACACAAGACATTATGTTTGTTTGCTTTGCATTGTTTGGTCTGTTCTCAAAACTGTGATCTGTTCAAAGGCGTCCGAAACAAAAACAAACATAAACAGGCCATATTACAAAACCTTATGGTTCTATCTTTATGATGTCCAAATATAAAAACAAATGCGTTGAAGTTAAGACATTGGTGCGTCGTTTAAAAATGTTTTATGGGTTAAATGTGTATTGGCTATATTCATTGGGAATGATGATAATGGTTATATCAGGATGTATACCGCGTATATAGAAAAAAAAAGAAGGCAACATTTGTATTACAAACTGTCCAAATATATCATAAAGGCCTCAAGCATGTAATATTTTGTGGTATTAATTCAATGTGGATCCTGAAAAATTCGAAAGATCTTTAAAAGATCCTCAATTCAAGATTATTATCAGAATAAAATATCATTACAACCTATGAATTTTCAACACTGTATACTTCTATTCCTCATACTCAATTAAAATCCCGACTCATAATTATTTATTTTACATCAGTTTCTCAAAAAAAATCCAAATTATCTCCCAAATAAAAAGAAGATGTTCTCAAAATGCTGGAATTTTTTATCGACAACATATTTGTCCAGTTTGGTGGACGCATTTTTCAACAAACGATCGGCCCTCGTATGGAAACAAATGGTGCTTCTCTACTTGCTGACCTACTCCTTTACTCTTATGAGGCTGGCTTTATATCTGATCTGATCCGACAAAAAGAACGTCGTTTAGCTAGATCAGTTTCCTCTATATATAGATGACGTATTATCGTTAAACAACACTACTTTAGGAAATTTGATACATCGCATCTACCACAGAGAACTTGAGATAAAGGATACTACAGCCTCATAAATTGACTTAGAGATCGATTGTAAAAGGAAACTATTGACCAAACTTTACGACAAACGACTTTACATTTACAATTGCCAACCTTCCTTTCATCTGTGGTAACATCCCTTCAGCACCTGTATATGAGTTTTCATATTATAATTCATACGTTATGCCAGAACTACGCAGACTTTTTTTATAACGCGCTAGACTTCTTTCAATTAGGCTTCAGGGTTCCGCTAGAATCTTGGTTTTCTTTATTACTTATGTATTAAATATTTAATGGGGAGAACATTAAAAAATTCACCCTGCAACGAAAATGATCAAGAATTTCGAGAAGGTGTACAAGGTTAACTATTTGATATATGGTGTGGTAAATGTTTGACATTACAATATTTGAAACGGGTCAAATTAGTTCGGCTGACTTCATCAGATATGCATTAATTCTGCTGTGTTTACTAATTACATATGATTAAATAAGATATATAGGACACAAATGTTTGCTCAATAAAATAGTTTTTCCTTTGGAACACTTCCTGTGGTCAATAATAAAGGGATACACTAGTAAATGTGCCATATATGATTATCATATGATTATCATATGATAATCATATGGTTTTAGAATCATATGATAATCATATGGGGCACATTTGGTAGTGTATTATTTGGTAACTAAGTGTTTTTAGGCATTCGTTGTCTTTTATTGATATATCAAAAAGGGTGTCCTTTGCGTGAATCGTCCTATTTTTAAGAAACTCTAAACTTTTAATTTGAAGGTGCGATGCAGCTGTAGATCTAATCACCTTACCAATCCTTTCAACCTCCTCTGTAAATCTACTACTGCTTTCTAATTTACCACGTGTCACCAGATTACAGGCTCTGGTATACAAGATGTGAAAAAATACAGGGCATAAGCACTTTTTATTACAAATCCTCGAAGCTATTTCCAGTGTAATGCCAAAAGCATATATGGGTGGGGTTAAGCACGGAGTGTTTTAGAGGTGCAAAGCTTTGAAATATCAAATGTATCCTATGTGAAGGAGATTGCAACAGACTGCATGTTTCCAAGGCTTATCAAATTTCTCAAACTTTGCCTTCGATTTAAAAATGATATAATAGTAGTATTTATGAAAATTCTTATATTGATTTGAAACATTAAAAATTAGATTGCATTACTTGTTATTACAATAAATGTTCACTTGTGATAACAACATTCGTTATATTCATATGTATTTGTTATATTGATCAATATTGTAGCCTTTATACGTATATCCAGCTTGATATCTTTGCCATCGCTCATTAATGCTGTTTGTAAGAGTCGAAGAGAATGAGTTCAATTAAAATCTATGTTTTATATACAGTTAATAAAACATGCGACTTCTACTGTGTGTCTTAAAGGATTTTCAAAAATGTCAATTTAAATAACAGATGTTGATTTTGATAATCAAAACTGAATCAAGTCCTTTCTCATATTACAAATATACATGGCGTGCAAAGCCATTTTACAAAGAAGCTTTAAATGACCAAACAAATGGTGGTACTATCTTCATTAATTCATTAAATACTGTAGCTTTATGATCAGAATCTTCAGTGGTACAATACCATATCAGTATACTCCCTTCATATATACAAATTTTTATACCAATCCGTACGAATTATCGATTCGTAATCATTTTCAAGCATTTGTATTTAACTTTTGTAATCCTTAAATAACTCATAACGATTTTGACATTCACAGACATTCGTATTTGTCAATGAAAGAGATGAAAATTTGTTGACATGTCAAATATTTTAACACGAATATCGACGATTTTTTATTGATTTGGCTTGGACAGCGTTTGTTTTGCTGTGGATTGACATGAAAACGTGCAAGCGACAGACACATCCGCATACCAGGAAGAGGGTTTGTTTGTTGTTGATACCACTGTGCCAATTAAGAAGAAGTTGAACAAAGTTTCGATATGAAATTAACTTATTTCTATTGTAGGACATCTCTCGTCTCCCTTTTTGTTTTATTGAAATATGAATATGACTGCATGGCCTACAATTTACATATGTAAATGCAACGCCATTGAAAATTCGTTAAAACACTCCACCTTAATCGCGACTATTTGTAAAAACCTCGTTGATTCATCGTAAACAAATTCTAAACTATCCGTTAAAGCTGTAAACAAATCAGTATTGTATTGGCCTTCCAATAATTAAAAAATACACCGTGCATTTGTAACTTGTTTGTATGTATCAGTAATAAATAGTAAAATGTCGCCGTAAATGCATCTCACTCATCATATCGTAAGATTGTCCCCGTACCAATCATAAAGCACTTGTAAATCACTCGTGTGAGTGGCTTAGTCGCAATTATTTTTGATAGTTTTATGCATTTTGTAAAAGTTAGTTTCGTGAGAATGTGTAAGAAAAATTGGTTTATGTGAAGGGGGTATTACTTATAAAGTATTCATGTTTTATACTGAAAATATTGGAATACGACGTTGCTATAATTGATTTTGAATTAATGCCCTGCATTCGCGGCATGATATACAGATAATAACGGACTAATGGGAACGTTTGAACTGAATTGACATCCGTTATCTACACAAAATCCTTGATATGTGTCTTTCTAACAAGTGCAATTGAAGCATCGATTTCTAACAACTACGTTGTGCATTCTGTTAAACATAAGTGTAAGTGTTTATAAGATTCAGGTAAAATGGAAAAATCAGAAACATGCATCTCACACTCCACCGATCTGACAAAATAATATCATTCAAGGATATTTTCTCTATTTGAAAATACCATTATTTGATCACTGCATCATTGGATTTGCTCAAAGTTTTTCAATAGAATCTTAGAAAAATTAGATTTTCGACAGAGTTATCTGCCCTTGAAATGTTCATTTTTAGGGCATTTCATTGAAATTGTATGTCAATGGGCCAGCATATTATGGGAAATCTTTTCTGATTTCCTTGATTATGATTGTGCAGTCAAATTACACTATCAAAATGATGGTTTTTTTTTTCATACTTTGTTTCACCAACTACCTGATTTTTACAGGGACTGACACTCAAAGAGCATAGAAATGTTGTTAATGCTTATGTGAGTTGCTGTACAAAAGTGGGAGGAGTTTAAATATGCATATCAATATCGAACTTCGGAAAAGAATTTTACATTCTCATAACCATTCCTAAAGACAAATGTCGAAAATACTGCTGTTTTGCCTTTTAGCTCTTTGTGTTATATTGACTGGTAAGAAAACTACGATCATAATTCCTTACATTTTTGTTTGTAATATACATGGTAGTACCTCTCGGCGCTGGATTTGGCTGTCTATTTCAGTATTCAAAATTTATTTTTTGAATTAAATTTCCCTACATATTTGGTTTAAAAGCTGCTGATAAAAGGCTTAAATATTAGTATTATTAATATATTTTGTACATTTGTAGTTTTTACCTAAAATAAAAAACCAAAGTGTGAAATTTAAATTAAGAAAGGTTACCAAATTCATAATCATCAAATCTGAGAGAAATATCAAATAATGCATGCACTGGCAAAGTCAAAAATTAAACCTTAACGCCTTATTTAGTTTATAATCATTTAATATATTATTTAGTTTACAAAGTATGTTGATTAAATATAATATTGTCATCGGGGGAAAGTAATCCAGGGGACATCTTTAGATGGAAATTTGGACATTTAGCATGCATTTTAATTTGGCGATAAACAATTCGATCATGATTACAAGGATGTTGCTATCAGGAACTGGTAAAAAAATATCGCCACATAGGACATTTGCAAATCATAGTAGGAAAAGCACTATATGTATCATTACTATTACTATTTTTACTACAAAGTTGCCATTTGACATCATTTGTAATTCAGTTCTTGTGACTAATGTTAAATATCTTATTGCATAAAAGACGTTATTGATCGCTTGTTATCTACCTTCATTTGGTATGTTTGTGGCTAATGTTTATAATTAAGGGGAAGAAAAAAATTACTATATTTGTATATAAATAGTTTAGTATTTGCCGAACAGAATTGTGCACCACTGTGGCAAATCACAAAACTATATTTTTAATGTATTAAGATTTTTACATCGATAGGTATGCAAGACAGAGAAGTCTCAGACATCTCTGGGTGATTTTTATTATAATTTATCGAAGGTCTGTCGATTAAGGGAACATTGAAATCTTCCCCGAGGGTGTCTGAAATGCAATATCCAGCGGTTTTATTTGGTTTTTTTTCTAACTTTAAAGCATTTACCGTCTATGTTCTGGATTCCTAAACTCCACAAGAATCCATACAAACAACGTTTCATAGCTGGATCCTCAAAATGTACCACCAAACCTCTTTCAAACCTTTTAACTTCGATACTCACAGCTGTCAATGAGGTCTCCAGTCCTATCACCCCACATGTTATTCCTGTAGTGGTATTAATGTAATGTTGATCCTGAAAAATTCAAAAGATCTTCTCGAGACCCTCAATTCAAGATTATTATCAGAATATAATAGCATTGAAACCTATGATTTTTCAACACAGTATACTTCTTTTTACAATACAGTTAACATCCCGACTCAAAAGCATTTATTATATATGCTTGTTTTTCGAAAAAAAGATTGTACACCTAGATACCAATATATAGTTCTTGGTAGAGATCCCTCATACTTTGAAAAAAATAATTCCAAAGCATCTTCCAAAGATACAGAAGATGTTTTCAAAAGGTGGGAATTTTTAATCGACAACATATTTGTCCATTGTGGTGGACGCGTTTTTCAACAAACGGTCGGCATGCCAATGGGAACAATGCTCTTCTACTTGCTGACCTATTCCTTCACTCTTATGAGGCTGCCTTTATATCTGATCTGATCCGAAAGAAAAAGCATCGTTTAGCTAGATCCTTTAATCTCAGTTTCCCCTATATAGATGACGTATTATCGTTTAACAATCGTAGTTTCGGGGATTTGACATTGCATCTACCCCAAAGAACTTGAGATAAAGGATACTACCGACACTGTGAAGTCAGCCTCATATCTTGATCTACACATAGAGATCGATGGTAAAGAAAAACTATTTACCAAGCTTTACGACAAACGTGATGACTTTTCATTCAGAATATTCAACTTTCCTTTCATCTGTGGCAACATCCCTTCAGCATTTCGTATGGAGTGTTCATATCACAACTCATACATTATGCTAGAGCTTGCCGTAACTACGCAGACTTCTTTGTGTATCGCGCTAGACTTTTTACATTATGCTTCTGGAACAGGGTTATGTTACAAAATTGAAGTCATCACTACAGACGTTTTATGGACGTCATCATGAACTCGTGGATCGTAACGGTGTATTCATCAGCACTATGAAAACTGATTTGTTCAACGTGTCATAATTTTTTTCTTCTTTCCTGTACCCCGGACTTGACTTTTTATGAGCAACTTGACGGATGTTTCTAGAAAAGCAGAGGACGCTTAACCTACAGGTGTACCTTGTCCATACTCCCAGTTTTTAGTTGAGTCCGAGTTGCTCATTTAATTTTGTTACTTTGTATGTATTATTTTAGTTCTTTTATGTTCATTGCCGTGTTTGTCTGGTTTCCATGTCTGGTCTTCCACTAGATTCCAATAGTGATTTCCACTAGAATCTTGGTTCCCTTGATTACTCTTTTAATTCAGAATGTTTTATCGGCCAAAGTTCATTTGTATTTTAATTAAAACGCCATAAATGATTTAATGGGATATCAGGAAAGTCACGTGTGTTATTGCACACAGGAATATCCTCATCTCTTTACTAAGTATCACAACGGCCATATGTAAAATGCTACACGTGGCACGCCTCAATGATAATACTCCAAATCTTAATAATAGTTGTTAGATACGATATGCTTTTCTATTAGAAGCACTAACTATACTAAAAGATTGTGACCCTCTATAAATTCTGGCGCTGTGGAACATTGGTTATTTCTTTTGTTAAGAATTATACAAATAGAAGATGTGATATGATTCATCCACCAAAAGTTTAGCAACGAACGATTAAACTTCCAGGACACCATGAGGTTTTTGATGATGGCTAAACTCATACAATAAAACAAACTGTGAAAAGCCTTTAGAATAAATGAAGTAAACTATTCTTTAAAGACGAAAATCAACCAAATATACAGACAAAAATTAAAACGAATAACAATGAACATAGCAAAGAGTAATCAAGAGACCTAAGGTTATAGCGGTAATCAAAAGAATGTTATCTGAGGGAAAAAGACCAGACATGGAAAACAGACATACTAAACAAAGAATATGAAGTAACTAAAATCTTACATACAAAGTAATAAAAACAAAAGAGTAAATCGGACTCCACTAAAAACTGGGAGCATGGACTAGGTGTACCGGTAGGGTAAGCCCAACAAAAACCACTGCACTACTGACACCTGGCTTGGGACAGGCACAGACAATATGTAGCGGCGTTAAACATGTTTTTGAGCGCTCAAATCCCATACCCCTTGCCTGGGACAATAATAAGACGAACTAATAAAATCTGTTTAATTCAGATTTAACTCTTGAAATTGATAAAGAATACAAGCACATTAACAAACAGCACAAAAGACAACAAGCAGACCTTGTTAACTGAAACAAAAATATCAATTAAGAAAGTAATGTTTGGAATTTCGGACTTAAAAACACAATATGTAGTCGCAACTACACTAAAAGAGCTGCATGTGGCACTAAAACAGCACTTCAAATATGCATATTTATATGCTTAAACATAAATGATAATAAACCATAAACACACCGCGAGTATCCATAACTGAATGATAAGGAAAATGTAGATTTTACACTTCTAAATAGTGAAATGTATACACAATATGCAGGGGAAACTGCTGCCCAAGCAAGAAAAAATTATAATTTCAAAACTCAAGTCCTCTCTTTTATCAAATATCTAAGTACTGAAATAATCACTATTGATGATAAAAACAGATGCTTTACAAGCTATTTGGGTCGTCACCTTTGTATAAAAATATATCTTAAAATGTCTAAGTGGAACAAGGTCAAATCCAAATGTCATACTAATAATTAATGACGTTCACATATAAATAATAATTTACATAGGATTCATTAATCTTCATCTTTGTAAAACTTTCAAACGCCACTTGCATACTAGAAATCATGGACTGGAATACCCTAGTAAATAAATTATAAATATTATTGATCATACTGTTTTCTGCAATTTGTTACTCGGCAGGATTAGTAGAAAATATGTAATAAAATATTTAGGTAACCAATGTGCAAATTCCACGATAAAAAGTATGAAGTAGGATAAAATGTAGTAGAAACAAGTTTTAAGTTGTGCTTGCAGGCAAGTCACATACAAGTCCCCTCACGTCCCAACATGATCGCAGAACCCACGAGTTTGAATTCAGCATATTTTTCTAAGCCTATAGACTAAGTTTCATTAAATTTTGATGAAATTAACACTGTTTGCCAAGCTGGCAAATTATGTTGGACGGCGGCCATTTTGAAATGGCAACCATCAACAATAATCCATACTAAGTATTTAATCATACTAAGAAGGTTTTACATATCCATGAAGTATGGTGAAAATATTTCAGGTCATTTATCCTACATAAAGGAGAAACATCTGACAAATCACAAAAATCAACCAAATTTTTCGTTCTTTTTTTTTTGTTTGTTTTTTTGTTTTTTTGTTTTTTTTTGTTTTGTTTTGTTTTTTTTTGTTTGTTTGTTTTTTGTTTTTGTTTCGTTACCGTGGCAACACATGAAATATCGATTCTTTTTTTTTTTTTGTAAAATACTAAAGAGAACGTCAAACTCTAGATCCACACCAATGTAATGGCTAAATATATTCGCGGGATATCACAATGTCCTATATCATGCCTTTTCCCCCTTTTTGACCGAAGCGCCTTCCTTTCAAAATTTGTTTGTGGAGTGAACATCTATTGGAATTTAGCAAACAATTTTAAGCCTAAAAATTAAGTTTCATAAAATTTTGATGGCATTCACCCTTTTTTCGAAAGGGACATTTATTTTGGATGGTGGCCATTTTGAAATGGTGACCATCTATAATAATCCGAAATATGCATTTAATCATATTTAGGTCGTTTTATATATCTATCAAGTTTAGTGAAGATAACTCAAGTCATTTTTCCTACATAAAAAATCTGAAAGATCAGAAACAACGGCTACATTTTTCGGCGTTTTTTGTTACCATGGCAACACAAAATATATCGACCCACCTTTTTTGCATAATATTGTAGAGCTCATTAAACTGTACCACCACATCAATTTTCAAATTCCTGGCCACCTAGAGTTCCGAGATATCGCAATGATCTATTCCTCTTTTTCACCAAAGCGCCCTTCCTTTCAATTTGTTTTTGTGGCGTGCACATTTATGGGTGGAGGCCCACCTTCTGAGAAAGTGTCGTTCCTTTCCCTCCATTAGTTTCCGAGAAAACGTGCTGATAAGTTCATCGGTAAAAAAATGTACATAACAATAAGTCCCTTCGTGTTCGGGGACTTAATAATAAATAAACAATTAAAAGTTAACTGCATACGTTATTTCCGAAATACGTCACTTCCGACAGAACAAGTTTGATTCATTCATGTCTCGAAGCATCTAAATATATCACTGAAGCACCGTCCATATTGTTTTATGTTTAAAGTGGGAGGATCAACGATTATCAGTCTTGTTTAACATTAAGCGTCATTTTACGGCTCACTAAAAATGGTGTATTAGTGACTGTTCATTATGAAACAAATGTGTTTCTTTTGCGAACAGAATTCCTGCAGTTTAAGATGATATCTTCAATCAAATGGGACATTCAGATAACTTAAGTGTTTTTTTTTATATTTCAACCATATTGTATAAAGGTGATAATAAATAAGCACAGTGAGTCCAGAGTTTTAAAATGGGTAATGTTTTCAGTGGAGTCCGAGTTGCTCATTTGCTTTTATTACTTTGTATGTATGATTTTAGTTACTTCATGTTCTTTGTTGTATATGTCTGTTTTCCATGTCTGGTCTTTGTGTCTGGATTACATCTGTTTGATTACCGCTATAACCTTGGTTCCCTTGATAACTCTTAAAAAAATAAATAACGTTTGATTATACATGTATTATTGTGATAACAGCCTTAACGTTATTTCAATCACCATCGCAATAATTCATGTTTACTACTATTCGTTATGTATACAATCATTTCAGATTCAAGGCGGCGAATAAGAGTTCGTTTTCGAAATAACAGATTCAGAGGTATGTTTATTCAAAGAAGAATTGTAACGGTTTTAATTATGTTAGTTATATGAGTACTTTTTTACCGAAAGATAAGGATCAGACGCAATTAATCGAAACAGTTTGGCATAAAAAACATTCAGAAATTATGTCAACGTTGTCGGCAAAGGTGAAATAATGTTTTTTTTTTAGACTAAGCCATGACAAATATTACATGATGTGAGTCAAGAGATACAACTAATTAAAACAATCATATAAAAACTCTTGAATTCAAAGTTACTATCATCCGCTATGTATTCGTTCAATCAATGTTTTAATCATAAACTTACTTGAGAAATATTTATACAAATGTAATCTTTTTCTTCATACTGAAGGTAATTGCTGAAGAAATCATCATTACAGTAAATTATACGAATTCAACCACTGACCTTACAATTACTTAACGTCATATTTCAGAAATAAATGGCACTGAAGCGATCTTGAAATTACTTCAGATCACAAAAAATAGTGCGTTTTCCGGAAAAATATGAAATGCTGATAAATAGAGGAAATACGGTAGTATTTATTTTCCTATAGCCGACAATATTAACCTTTTCCAGTTTTTTCAGTAATTTCTAATTAAAACTAGGACTCAAAAACATTTTTTGTTGTAATACTTTCATCTAGAGACTAAAAATTCACCATGGGAATAAAAGTTGACAATCTTTTTTTTCAACCACCATCAAAAGTTTGAAGGTATCGGAAGTTTTGCATTTTTTTGGTTCCGCACTCATTTGTAATATGCAGTATTTTTAAAATTTCATAAACTATGCATTTTGAAGGATAAAAAAATAAACTTAATTTTTTTTTAAACTTTAATCCTCTAAGAATCTGAGAGAGAGAAATCATCATTACAAATTTTGTCAGTACACCAATCTGTCCTTTCAAATTCTACCTCCTTTCATCTGAATAGGGTACACGATTGGTCAACCTAATGCAGGGAAATAAATACTACTATTTTCCCTAGAATATAGTAATTTTCGTTGAAAAATAGCACGTGACTATCTTAAACGCACTCAAATGGTAATTGAAACAAGAAACTTTAATTCTATATTTACCTTGTTTGAGATTATTCTTTTTGCCCTTTATGTGTTAATGTGGTACTGACAACTTGTAGATATAGACACTCTAGTCAGGTGAGAAGGTTCTGATTGTTTCAAATATTATTCAATTTCTAGTTGTAATACGGGACAGCCCATGTAGACCGAATCCGTGCCAACATAATGCGCGCTGCATACGAACAGGACGAACGTTCATGTGTCAGTGTCCCACCGGGTTTTTTTGAAAAGTCTGTGATGGTAAACAAATGTTGTTGTTTTTTTTTTTTTTTTTTTTTTTTTTTCATATATATCATATATATATATGTGTGTGTGTCTTGTATGTTATATCGTTTCTTTGTATTCACATATTGACTGGTCTGAACAACGAATTTATAATTGTTTTACTTGGCTTCGTAATCGGATACCAAACTTGATTATGACATAGGAGTTTCAGGTTTTGGGAAATGATTTCTTAATTTACGACTGATATGTTAAGCCAAACTGTCTTCCGTAATATTATTATTACGATCTTTTTAAAATTATCAAGAACGATTAAATAGACTATCAAGAACGATTAAGTAAAAGAATGTGCGGTCATCGTTCGGGAATTAACACCACCAAATTCCCGACAGTTTATCAACACTTGTATCAACAAGATCATTTAATCCTCTCCGTGAAAGTTCGTATTTTAGAAAAAAAAAATTACCATCCTACAAACAGTCCCGTTCTAAGTAAAAACTATCGTAGGGAAAGAGAGGAGTACTGGATACGCAGACTAAGTACTGCAATACCTTACGGATGAAATGACAACATCAAAAGTATAGGAAACCTTTCAAGTCAATATAACAATAGCATAAATGTGATGAATTTATTTGACAAAAATCCAAGACGGGAAAGGAGTCATGGCCATCGCCACTATACGTCACCTAAGTTACATGATGTCTCCACAGATGGTCACCTTCCTTTCATACAAAAACCTCTTTGACTTCATCACATTAGAACCAAACTTTATTCTATACCTCTCACTCTCTTACACTCCCTTTACAAAACAAGTCTTGACACTCCTGTTTCTGACCCCACCTCATCATTATACAGACTTGTTGCCATCATTTTGGATATTGGTTTCAACAGACTCTTTAAACCAGTTTGTGTGAAAAGTCAAGATGAAGAAAAACGATCATTTCTTCCACTACCGTTTGTCAACAAAGGTATAGATGCAATTAATTTGGCTAACATCCTCCATCACAAAAACGTTACCAACAAAATTTTCCCATATTTCAAAGACAAATACATACCAATAATTTCATATTCCTATACTTCACCCATTGCATCCATTTTTTTCAATTATAAAAGGCTATTTTATGAATGAAAGTTTTAAGTAGGTCAATGAGTGCCAAGGGTACGTAAATTTTCAAAGACCCCGACGTAGCAAAAACATTGTCTACTATACATGACAAATATTTTGTCGTACCAGCAGACAAAGCTAAAAACAACATTGTTTTTGTCTGCAAAACGTTTTATATCCAATGTTTATTATCAGAGGTAGAAGTAGAAAATAATAGCAGTGAGAAGACCTATACTGCTACCACTCTCTCCAAAGAAGAGATCGTGGAAAACCATAAATCTGTGCTATCCTCCTTTGGTCTCTCTACCAAGGACGATGATTGTGATTTACCGTCTATGTACTGGATTCCTAAACTTCACAAGAATGCATGCAAACAACGTTTTATTGCTGGATCTGCAAAACGTACCGCCAAACCTCTTTTAAAACTTTAACTTCTATACTCACAACTGTCAAAAGAGGGTCTGCAGTCCTACCACAACACTTGTTACTCCAGTAGTGGTATTAATTCAATGTGGATCCTGAAAAATTCGAAAGATCTTTTGGAGACAATCAGTTCAAGACTATTATCTGAATATAATAGCATTAAAACCTATGATTTTTCAACACTGTATACTTCTATTCCCCATACTCAGTTAAAATCCCGACTTAAAAAAAATTATACATCGTTGTTTTTCTAAAACAGATGGTACACCTAGATACAAATATATAGTTCTTGGTAGAGATTCCTCATAATTTGTAAGAAATAATTCCAAATCGTCTTCCAAATATAAAGAGGAAGATGTTTACAAAATGCTGGAATTTTTAATCAAAAACATATTTGTCCAGTGTGATGGACGTGTTTTCATCAAACGGTCGACATTCCAATGGGAACAAATTGTGCTCCTTTACTTGCTGACCCATTCCTTCACTCTTATAAGGCTGACTTTATACCTGATCTGATCCGAATGAAAGAATATCGTTTATCTAGATCCTTTATTCTCAGTTTCCGCTATATAGATGTCGTATTATCTTTAAACAATCCTAATTTTGGGGATTCGATACATCGCATCTACCCTAAAGAACTTGAGATAAAGGATACTACAGACACTGTGAAGTCAGCCTCATATCTTGACCTACACTTAGAAATCGATGGTAAGGAAAACTATTGACCAAACTTTACGACAAACGTGATGACTTTTCATTCAGAATTGTCAACTTTCCTTTTATCTGTGGCAACATCCCTTCGGCTCCTGCGTATGGAATGTCATCATGAACTCGTGGATCGTTATGGTGTATCCATCAGCACCATGAAAACTGATTTATTCAACGGGTCATAATTTTCCTTTCCTCGTTTGTCTACCCCGGACTTGACTTTTAATGAGCAATTCGGCGGCTGTTTCTAGAAAAGCAGAGGACGCTTAACCTACCGGTGCACCTGGTCCATGCTACCAGTTTTTAGTGGAGTCCAAGTTGCTAATTTACTTTTGTTACTTTGCATGTATGATTTTAGTTACTTTATGTTCTTTGATGTGTATGTCTGTTTTCCATGTCTGGTCTTTGTCCCTGGATTACATTCTTTTGATTACCGCTATAATCTTGGTTCCCTTGGTTACTCGTTGATTCATTCAAGTTCTTATAGGCTACAACTTAATATATTTAGCTATTTTATCAAGTAAAATAGTCTAATTAATGAATTGAAAGTTTTTAGTAAAAATTCGATACGGGTCATGTGAAGGTTTGTGACAATGTACGGCCGCCACAAATATCAATAATTTATCATTTTTGGGCGAAAAATGATTACATAATTTTCATTAACAATCTGATATTTTATATTTTTAAAATCAAGTTTGTTTCCACTCTATGCGGGTATCACTTTTACAACTATCAAACTTTTTTTTAAATTAAAAGGTGGGGTAATCAATTTAACGTTACTTGGACCGACAGATATATTTAATGATGTTAATAAATAATTTTCTTAAAATATGCTTACATATATGGACAGGTTGTTAAATACTTGTAAGGTAACTAGTAAATATTATGGTTTTAAT
Organism: Perna viridis; assembly: GCA_037379345.1. Lineage (NCBI taxonomy): Eukaryota > Metazoa > Mollusca > Bivalvia > Mytilida > Mytilidae > Perna > Perna viridis. The sequence goes on from CM074513.1 coordinate 8,291,305, forward strand.
CTTTGTTTAGTAAATCCTTGTAACCCAAATCCATGCCATAACTCGGGGAGATGCAGCATATCATATGACAAAGCCAAGTGCAGCTGCCGTGATGGTTATATCGGGAAACTTTGTGATGGTAAGACTTCAAAACTAATAGAGCAATCATTAGATTTTTTTAAATATTTTAATTCTTATATTTCTTACTCTAGTCTGTCCTGGATATTTTTTATTAAAACAAATCCTTACTTTTTTCTACCACTTGCACCATGCTTTTTCATTTTACGCCATATTCGTCCTGGGTTATTTGACAACACACCGTCGTCGTCCTTCCTTTTTTCCAAATTGATCACAGTCTTCCACCATAAAATCAAATTGTTTCTCCTTATGTTTGTAACTAATTTGTAAAAGCAGAAATTCCTATTAAACAACCATATTAACATTAACAAGTAACAAGAAGATTAACACAGGTGTAAAACACCATATGTCAATACAAGAACTAATACATGTATTTTAAGGAAATTTATTGCAGGTGTCTTAAAATAAATAAGGAATACACGTTAAGAATACATGAATATATAAAAACTGACCGATAGAGTGTATGTAGTATTGTTTAAATGCAACATTAAGTATCGTATTACTTGGGGTCAATGGTGGACTGATCGTATAACTAAAATTACATTTTTAGGGACTTGTATTTTCCATGTCTTAATTCGTCGATCACGTTTGCTACTCTATTTAAGAATGTAAACTTGCTAATTTACTTATAAAGGGCTTTGACAAATATTAAGAGCTTACGTGTATTGCGGTTTTTGGCCATAGCTTTATTTTGTGTGTATAAAAGTGTACAAACCAACAATACACTAGTTCAACATCAGATAAATCTTAGATGAAAATTGCAATCTCTAAAGATTTAGATCTGCAGATATGCACAGTGGGGCCACAGATACTGGGGATGTAAAAAAAATAGCATCACAGTGTGAAGACACTTGATGATACCAAAAATGGGTAAATATGAGAGTAGTCCAATAATACATTGCAGGTGAACCATTCCAGTGTGCAGCGATTTTTGTTTTTTTTTTTTTTTGGGGGGGGGCAGGGGGTAGAGGTTGTATTTTCATTCTTACTACTATATTTTTGTATGTAGATCTGCTCATTGTATTTCATCGCGAGTAATTTCAGTCAAAATACATGGCAGCCATTGGTAATATGCATTTTCAGCCTGGTTTTACTATTATGTAAAGTTAAAAGTTTGTTAGAGCACTTACTTCCAGTTTGTGGTAACTTTTTAATTACTATCTCTTCAGTATTTGGTAAAAAAAAACACCCAGCAAATATGCCTCAACTTCATTAAAATAATAGAGAATTTCATATGACGCTTAAGTTAAATTAGTTGTATAATTGTCAATTGAATAAAAAATGGTATTTATAATAAAGTCTCACAATTGTTCTTTTAGTCAAAGTTGTAAAATGAAATTATGACAGAGTTTTATTTTTTTTTTTTCGGGGAACATTACTATTAAACACAAAAGGAATCAATTTCAATTAATGCAGAAGTCAACAATTATGAACAACTCTACAAAAGATCAAACTAAGTCGTAATATGAAAAAAAGTTATATTTTGGACAATGTTCGATGTTTTTTTTCTGCTATCATGTTAAGAACCGTAGCAGATAGGGCTAGAATATAATTTTATTCCTGGCATCAAATATTCCTATGGTAAGAAATTGGTTGAGTGGGTTATTCAGGCAATCAAGGAATCTCTTGTTATTACTTTAAATATTTCCTTTGTTCCCATGCAGACCTCTTTTTTTGCCAAAAAAATATTTGGTACACTGTAACTTCTATTTTTTTTTTTTCAAGCATAATCACGCTGATTTAATTCATCCACATCAAAGTTAATGTTTAGTTTTTATTTTTAGGTTATGCTTTAAGTAGATTGGACCCCAGATAGAACTATACAGAATATTTTTTATCTGCAATTGGGAAATCCGGTGCATTTTGAAATACATCCCGATAATTCAGGCATTTATATCCTTTTGTGACAAAACATTTCAACAACAAAAACATGTCATCTGAATGTATTAATATTTCTCTTTTTGTTCTGGTATTTAATGTATCATATTCCTTTACCACAAAATTCGATGTTACGTTTGTTTCCACGCGTTTACAGGAAAATTAAAGAAATACATGATTTTCATGCTTAATCAACCTGATATCAGCCTTAATAGGATTAGAAGCCCGACAAGAATACCTACTGCCCCGGAGTATTTCAATCAGATATAAATATGTGTTTCAAAGGAAGTAAGGCAGTAACATTTTACATTCCAGTTGACCTTTGTGACCCAAATCCATGCCAAAATGGTGGACAATGTAAAGTAGAAGGAGGAACAGTTATGTGCAGTTGTGTTAGTGGCTACACGGGGAAACTTTGTGATGGTAGGATTTGACAAAGGAAAATATTACCTATAAAATATTCATTCATCTATCAGTTTATTTACCATTTTAATACATCATAATCTAATATTATTTGAAACAAGCTATCTGATCGGTTGGGTCTCCTTGAGCAAACCAGGGTAATTTTGTATAACTTTCTAAAATAGGTAATGTTACATCAGCATTAGGTAAAGTAATGTAGAAAAGTCGATACAGAGAGGAATTTAAAATGAATTTTGCCATGTAGATGTTAAACTGAGCACTTAGAAAATGTATTCTTAATAAAACTCCAAAGTCACATGATGAATGAGGACAAACAATAATTTTTGAAACTGATTTCTAAATGTATATAGAGAGTAATCAAGGAAACCAAGATTATAGCGGTAATTATAAGAATGTAATCCAGGGACAAAGACCAGACATGGAAAACAGACATACACAACAAAGAACATAAAGTAACTAAAATCATACATACAAAGTAACTAAAGCAAATGAGCAACTCGGACTCCACTAAAATCTGGTAGCATGGACCAGATGCGCCGGTAGGGTAAACGTTCTCTGCATTTCCAGAAACAGCCGCCGAGTTGCTCATAAAAAGTCAAGTCTGGGGTAGACAAACGAGGAAAGGAAAACTATGACCCGTTGAATAAATAATTTTTCATGGTGCTGATGGATACACCATAACGATCCACGAGTTCATGATGACGACCATAAAACTTCTGTAGTGATGACTTCAATCTTGTAGCAACATAACCCTGTTCCAGAAGCCTAAGCCTATTTGTTAGAGTTTTAGCGAGATACAAAAAGTTTGTGTAGTTTCGGCAAGTTCTGGCATAACGTATGAGTTGTGATATGAACACTCCATACGAAGGGGCTGAAGGGATGTTGCCACAGATGAAAGGAAAGTTGAATATTCTGAATGAAAAGTCTTCACGTTTGTCGTAAAGTTTAGTCAATAGTTTTCCTTTACCATCGATTTCTAAGTATAGGTCAAGATATGAGGATGACTTCACAGTGTCTGTAGTATCCTTTATCTCAAGTTCTTTAGGGTAGATGCGATGTATAATCCTCGAAATTAGGATTGTTTAAAGATAATACGTCATGTATATAGCTGAAACTGAGAATAAAGGATCTAGCTAAACGATATTCTTTCATTCGGATCAGATCAGGTATAAAGTCAGCCTTATAAGAGTGAAGGAATAGGTCAGCAAGTAAAGGAGCACAATTTGTTCCCATTGGAATGTCGACCGTTTGATGAAAAAACAGGTCCACCACACTGGACGAATATATTGTCAATTAAAAATTCCAGAATTTTGTAAACATCTTCCTCTTTATATTTGGAAGATGATTTGGAATTATTTCTTACAAATTATGAGGAATCTCTACCAAGAACTATATATTTGTATCTAGGTTAACCATCATTTTTGGAAAAACAACGATGTATAATGTTTTTAAGTCGGGATTTTAACTGACTGTGGGAAATAGAAGGATACAGTGTTGAAAAATCATAGGTTTTAACGCTATTTTATTCAGATAATAGTCTTAAACTGATTGTCTCTAAAAGATCTTTCGAATTTTTCAGGATCCACATTGAATTAAATCTACTACGGGAGTGTTGTGGTAGGACTGCAGACCCTCTTTGACAGTTATGAGTATAGAGGCTAAAAGTTTTGATAGATGTTTGGTGGTATAGTTTGAAGATCCAGCTATGAAACGTTGTTTGCATGGATTCTTGTGGATTTTCTATCATTTATTCCTTAAACTCTTTGGAAAAAATTAAATTGCAACGCATCGATAGGTTTTAAATCCAGGTAATTGTGAATAATTAATTTGATAGTTTGTGATTGATAATCAACATCACAAAATATAAACAACACCAAGACATAGTATATAAACAATTTACAATAATAAAAATACTTTTAAAAATATGTATTGATATAAAAGTATGCTACAGTAAAGGCAAAGAAAATCAATTTTAGTGTCAGTCTTTGTAAGAATCAGGCATTGGTGAAACATGATATAAAAACATACTTTGAAAGTGTAATTTGACGAACTGTACCACTAATTCATGATATACCATATAATCTTATTACAGGATAAAACTTTTCTAACACACCATTGAAAATTTTTCGGGAATAAGTACCAATAATGCAGATATCAAATAAGGAGATCATCCTTGAGTGAAGAAATGTTGTTAGATCGTTAGATTTATTACATGACTGTTTCTGAGTTTTCCGATTCTGTCTGATTCTTACAAAGACACTTAAATTTATACAATATGGTGTTGCCATATATAAGTCAGAGAAAAGAAGCGGTTCGAATCACGCGACCTAATTTGCATCGCAGATTTGCAACCTTGCATCGATTTCAGCTTTAGTGTGTAGATAAGACTTGAAATTTCTCTGTGTGTGTGTGTGTGTGTGTGGGTGTGTGTGTGTGTGTGTGTGTGTGTGTGTGTGTGTTATAAATATCTGCCTGCCATAATTGTAAGTACATTTGAGTGCTTTTCAGTGAATTTGTGTCAGCCAAATCCATGCCAAAATAATGGACAATGTTCATCAAGCGGAAGGAAAGTTACGTGCAGTTGTGCTGATGGTTATATCGGAAAACATTGTGATAGTAAGATTTAAGTCAACTTTTTCATGAAACAGAAAATGGTGTATAATGGTGTAATGATGCTAACGATAATCATATAAATAATGTATAAAGTATTTTTGCCACAAATATTCAAATTGTTGAAGTCCGTATGGTGTCTTTTTCAGTGAACTTATGTAACCAAAATTCACGTCAAAACTCGGGACCATGTACTTTAATCAAAGGAATAGTTACGTGCAAATGTGCCAATGGTTATATCGAGTATTCTCTGTACTCCAATCCAAAACTTTACATGCAAATGTAAAGCAGCATCAAAATCCATTCCTTTACATGCATGTACTTGTATATATAAATGGGCTAAAAAACAAATTAAGACAATATTAATTTGCCGACCAGCCAACCGTACAAGATGGACGCCGGATTTTATTAATATAATAACAGTCACATCATTAATATCTTATATACTCATGTGATAAAAAATAATAAAGTTCTCCAACCCAATTCCAACGGCCAAGGCCAAGGCACGCCCAGGAACAACCAGAGATAAAACCTTTTTAAGAAAAAAATTCTCTGGAAACCTGTGTTTTCATGGCAAAAATTACCTTTCGACCGTCTAGGAGTTCAGCGTGAAAACCTGCACTGACATCTTGAATATATGTGAACTTTGTTTTACAAGTAAAGTTATATCTCTATATAAAACTATCGAAATTTGAACTTGTCACTGCGAAAGGTGGCTAGAAAATGATAACACAAACCCACCTGAAAACCAATTACCATTGGTCCGGCCACATATCATGTGATTAACCTTGAATTGACAATACAATATTTTCCCGCTATACTAGCGAAACGCGGGAAAATACATGTATTCTCTGTACTCCAATCCAAAACTTTACATGCAAATGTAAAGCAGCATCAAAATCCATTCCTTTACATGTATATTTAAATGGGCTAAAAACAAATTGAGACAATATTAATTTGCCAACCAGCCAATCGTACAAGATAGACTTACAAAGATAGGGGGAACCGAAGAAAAAGTAGAGCGTCTATCAACCTAGTTTTGTGTGACTTCTAATCGTTTTTCTAATGAATCGGCAACGTACCCATCTTTGCCTGACCTCCACCTTCCATGCCTCTTCCAACACCTATCATTTACGTTGGAATTAGCAACTGCTGTAGCGCCACCTGAGCGCATGGAATGCAAACCTAAGTTCAAACTATTGTCAATCATTCTCAACCTGTTTAGACTACTGTGACGTGCAGCTGTATAACTAAGTTTCTTGTTTTTGTAAATCAATTTGCATACGGACTTGCTCCTAAATATGGGCCTGAACAGATAATAATCAGAAAACGAATTTATGTCCGAGCATTTAACATACCTATTAAACATGTTTAAAGGGCAAGCCACCGTTGAACCTTTCGTAATGACAACCTCATTACCATGTCTGTATTGATCAGTTTTAGGTTTGTTTATATAAATGACTAAGTAATCATCAAAAACCTTAACATCTCTGCAAAGTAAAGAACTTATTTCATCATATCTGTGAAACCCAGCGTAACTCAAAAGAATCATGGTTAGATCCCTAATGACCAATAAATCTTCTGAATCCTTAAATTCGTCGCAAAGTTTTATAAATAAATCCGTATTTACCGGATCTTTCTTCTGTTTTTGAGGACATGCAATTCTCTTAGCCGACTCTTGAAGAGACACAATGAAAAAATTTAAAGTGGGATCGGGTAAGTTATTAATTTGATGAACTCATTTCAAAATGTAGAAGTGGAACCGGACTCTAATAAATATGTGATATATAATGCAACATGTATGGGCTGGGCCGGTAATGCTGAAAACCCCTGTTTTTTAATAAACCCTTCCCATTTCTTAAAACAATTGAAATAAGATTTTTATAGTATTGTCACTCCTGGAAGACACAATGTAAGAAGTCATCTTGTCAGATAAACAGTGCATCCATGATCCATCCTGAATACCGGCGGCGGCGACTGCATCACTAACCGTGTCCTTTAAGCAGATTCCTACAAAATAAATATGATTATAAAAACTCTATTCTCAAAGCAAGAAGTCTGAAATTTTGAACAAGTTTACCAAATAGTCCGTTCTGTCCACGTCCCTGTGTGTAAAATTCACGCCTATATCACTGAATATCGCGAATAAGCTATCACTGGTACATTTATTTAAATATCTATCACTGTGTATCATAGGCCAAAAAGGTGCAGATTTCAATTCAAAATAATCAATGTACTTGAGGCTCTATCGTAAACGACTTTTTTAATGGTCTTGCAAATTAATAAAAGGGGTGGAATAAACAGTTGTTACCATGAGACCAATCGAACTTGAAAGCATCAATACCTGCCGTACACTCACATCAGAAACGTGAATTGAACTCGTCGCATTTTCTATTATATGATGAGGCAAACCTATCAAAAGTGTGTCTACCCCATTTTTCGTCTAGAAATGAAAATACTCAAGTTTGTACACCCCAATCATCACAGTCATTTAATCTACTGATCTTATCTGCTGTCTTGTTTTTATTTCTAGGTATCCAATAACAAGATAATGATACATCATGTTCTGTACAAGTATTATGAATATCAATGTTTATGTCTTGTAAATCACATTTTCTACTACCTGCGCTCAAAATTGTCTCAACATTTTTGTTGTCAGTCTTCAGCGAAATAGTTTTGCCTTTTATACTGCTTAGACTATTTTTAAGCATCCTATTAACTGGCTCAAGTTCACGCCATGTTGAACTCTTACTCTGTTCAGACGTATCCCAGTTGCCAAACATGCACGGTCATTAATCATCTCATTAGCCTCCAAAGCTAAATAGACTCCGTACCCAGTACCCGAGGCATCACAAAACATGTGTATATCAAACACCTTGTGATCTGTCAACTGACATAAATTGCTACCTTCTGAATTCAGTCTCTGAATACTACTCAGCCAAAATTTCAATTCCATTTCGGCCTCTCTACTCACCAAAACGGGCGCTTTCCATGAAGCCCTGTCCAGAATGCATTGATAGGAATATCTTGTCATCATACGTACTTTGTTACCAATCACGGTTTGTGTTGAAATAATTTGTCCCACGATCGTTGCCAAAAAAGTTACAAATCTGTTGAACATTAGCCTAGCTAATAAATTTTCTATGTAACACAAAATGTTTTTCAATGCGTTCATCCGTGATCCTCAATTTACCTTCTTTTAAATCCCAGGTAAATCCTAACCAAATTAAATATTGCGAAGTTTCCCATTCACATTTTTCTTCCGCTATGACCGTACCCGCTCACTACAAACCAAAGCATCATAATAATTCTTAGCAGCCCCAAACCGTCGTCTAAATAAATAATAATAGACAAATTTTCATTATAATGGGGTTCACTGAGGGTTTTATAATTGTATTCTGACTAGACTTTATAGAATCTACCTTAAATGTACTTATCTGTTGAGGTTTCATCTCCTCAGGACAATCTTTCTTCCAGTGTCCTTCCACTCCACAAGAAAAACATCCGCCTGGACGTAAGACTGGTTTCTGTTGGTCTGCGTTGTTAATATATGGATGATAACGAACAGGTCTCTTCAATCTTACTTTCTCCGCCTTGAATTTACGCTCTCCTCGGTTCTCTGCTTTTACCATCCTCTTCTCATCATCAGAATCATCCGCAAATGGATTTGTTTCATATTCGTGAACGACTTTCCATCCCAGTTGTGAAGTATCTGCCAGTTTTACGAGTTTCTGCCTATGATTAACCAAAGAAATACCTTCAGCTATCCTCTAGCGGGCGATGGAAATATTATCTTCACTGATCATCTTCACGGATTCGACCTCATTGAGCTTTCCAAGTATTTTGTTGTTATGCTTGTACTGCTCTTCGTTACCTCTTTTCTTAAATGTGTAACTTTCGGATATGGTGCTCTCGATTCGTACTAACTGAGTGTCGGCGATATCTTTCTGCTGTGCATTCATCTTAAGCATTTCAGTAGGAAGAAGTGATCTTATTTCAGACATCATAATGTTCTGGGCGACTGTCAATGCACTGGCGACTTCAATTCGAATTTTTTCATCGATGTTGGCGTCCATATTTGAACTTATCACTGCGAAAGGTGGCTAGAGAATGACAACACAAACCCACCTGAAAACCAATTACCATTGGTCCGGCCACATATCATGTGATAAACTTCTAATTGATAATACAATATTTTCCCGCTATACTAGCGAAACGCGGGAAAATACATATAACATGACTTGTCCTAGTGGTTTCATCTTGAAATTTTGTGGTGAAACGATTTCAAGTCTCAATTTTGTATTTAATTAATAGAAAACGTTGGATAAATCACCATGAAATGACCTCCTAACCGTATAGGGAACATAATAAATTCTCAAAATATATTTGTAAGAACATAAAGTCCGTGACAATTTATTGATTTTGCTTTACATTCAAACATCATGATTTTTAACATTTATATTTCCAAGTTGTCATATTATTTGTACCTAAAGTATTGTTACATCTTTCTACATGCGTATTTTTGATGCGTCAGTTTATCAATAAAAATAGTATCTCATTTCAAAAGCTGTGACATCTGTATGTATTACAGTCAATGTCTGTGATCCAAATCCTTGTAAAAATGATGGAAGTTGTATTGTACAGAATGATGGAGGCTTCACGTGTGTTTGTGACTACGGGTTTATTGGAGATGTTTGTGACGGTAAGATTTTACAATCTTCTTATTTTTGATAAGGAATAATTAAACAAAACAAGAGTGTCAGGAATCACTCTGCAATTGATATTTTACTAGTATATAGAGAAGTGTTGTATTCATTGTTGATATACGGTAAAAAAACACATATTGAAAGTGTAATTTGACTATTTGTACCATTAGAAACGAGAGAAAAAGACATGAATTACCATATAATTTTGATATTTGAGTTATGATTTCAATGGTCAGTAAATAAACAACCCTTTCAAAAACCTAACATTTCATCGAAAAATGTATATGTATTTGTGTGTATATGTATATAATAAATACCTGCCTGCGTGAATTTAGTAAATATTAATTCATAAACTTAAAAACAATCCATAATTTTAATTACATATAATTGCTTTTCAGTGAATCTATGTCAGCCGAATCCATGCCAAAATAACGGACAATGTTCATCAAGCGGAGGGAAAGTTACGTGCAGTTGTGCTGACGGTTACATAGGAAAACATTGTGATGGTAAGTCAACAGTTATATAATACAGCCAATTCTATATGATGGTGTAATGACGCCAACGATAATCGCATAAATAACGTAAAAATATGTTAATATAAATCTAATGAACATATTTGTTAGCAAAAATGTAAATGTCTGCCACAAATATTCAAATTTTAGAAGTCCGTATTGTGTCCTTTTCAGTGAGCCTATGTGACCCAAATCCATGTCAAAACTCTGGACAATGTACTGGTATCAACGGGAAAGTAACGTGCAAATGTGCCAGTGGTTATATCGGGAAACATTGCGATGGTAAGGTTTGAAGTCTTCCATTATTTAACATAGCATATATGTTGGCATTTGGTAATAAGTAACACCTAACATAATGGTAAAAGAAACATAACAATATGTTAAGATTTGGCGGGGTTTTTTGTTTGTAGTTTGTTGTTTGTTGTTTTTTTTTCTTTTTATTTATTTTTTTCTTTTTTCTTTTTTTGTGCTTCAAAAGTGTCAAAACTCAATCTGACGCCGAACTTTCATTCGTTCTCGTACTTTTGTATTCGTTCCTTATTTACTGTTTCGGAAATTCAGTAAATGTTTAAGGTGATTGGTAAAATGAACATTTTTGGTTACTGCAAAAAAGATCTAGATTGCCCTCATTCCATAATTTCTTGTGATATTCGTGTAATAGGAAGATGTAATCGCAACTTGGTCTACATTAAAAGGATAATAAAACTGCAATACATTCCACTTAATAAATATAAATTGCTTGTTGCTTGTTTGGCTACAGATGATTTAAATGAAGAAGATTGTATGCAAAATACGAGAGTTTAGGTTGATATCAAAATCTAGATGCCATATTACAAAACCAGAACTGTTAAACATTTTTGAAGAACTAGCAAGGAAACAGAGATATAAATTTCGGAAAGAAATGTGAATTGTTATTTTGTGAAATAACGGTAAAATAAATCTGGTTGAGTAAAGTGATATTTAATCATTGCCACAGCTGCAATTATAGCAAAAAAATTGTAATACTTACTTAAAAAGTAAATTGTAAAGAGTTCTAAAAAGTTGAGTGTGCTGTATAATAACGAAATTGAGCGTTATACCCCTTGTCGTTCGTATGATACATCGGATGACAATTCCTTGATGTCCAAAAATCAAGCAAACAATTAAAAACATAGTCTCCCATCAAAAGCTTTGCATTACATGTATTACACGAACAGTGAACATGTCTTGAATGGTTTATTGTATGTTTTACAGTTAATGTTTGTGATCCTGATCCTTGTAAAAACGGTGGAAACTATACCGTTGATAATGTTGGAAGCTTCACCTGTGCTTGTGCTAACGGGTTTATTGGAGATGTTTGTGGCGTTCAGATTGTACATGTTTGTTATTTTTGGTGAAGAATAATTTACCAAAAACTAACTTTTCGTGGCAGAGTCGGGAGTGTCACTATTAAACTTTTATTTTACAGACATAACATCAAAGTCTATTTATCATGCTAATGTGGTGTATTCTTAAAATGAAAAAGAAAGCAACAGCAGTTTTCTATTGGTATATATACTTAAATATTACCGTACCTAAAATAAGTCGAATGTTCAACTAAGAAATGTACTTCTGTCCATTGCTTCGATCGGTTAGCAATCCCGTGCAGGTCCGGGTATCAAAAGAATATACCCGCAGCAGCGCTAAGTTTGTCGTAAAAGGCGGCTAAATAGTGCTCAGAACCCTGGCCAGGGGCTAGGACGACCCACAGAGCAACTGGGTTGTGTGCCCCAGGTGGTGGAATGGGGTACCCTTGGTGTGTTACATGCCGGGGTTGTCAGGCTATAATATGGAAAACCATAGTGGTGCACATGATGCCACGTTCTTCGCACATAAAGAACCCTTATGTGGTATTCTCCCGAAGTAGGAACCATTAGGGCTCCGCCACATAAGGTTAAATTGCCCGACCCTACCCACTTCTCTCTATTTCCTGTGGCAATCAAAATTTGTCGATCCCATTGTACTTGTGTCCCACCCCATTTTTCATTTCATCATCATTTCTTGTTCATTTTATCATGCATTTCATGTTCATCGTCTGAATATAGCTGAAATATTGCTGCTCGGACGTTAAACCCCAACAATCAATCAATCATTCGATCGGTTAGTAAACCAGTCTATCGGGTGGGATAAAAACGATGTCAAGGTCTGGAATATGAAAAAGGTATGTGTGAACAATGTATGATTTCTTTAACCAGTTGATGTATGTGACCCTAATCCATGTCGAAACGGAGGAAATTGCACAGCATTAGAAGGTGAACGTTTTACCTGTGACTGCGCCGAGGGTTTTGTCGGCGAAGTTTGTGGAGATAAATGTTATTTGTTTTAAACTTACTGTAAAATTAGGGAGATTTAAGAATATATTACAATCTAGTACACTTTCGGAATTAGTTTTAGCTTTGAGGTATTTTTGCAGAATTTGCGCATTCAATAGTTTTTACGCATTCAACTAAGATTTGTGTACTTAAATGTAATGTCAGAAAATGAGCAAACCTACAACGTGACGCTATGTTTATGATGATTTTATACTTATTCAAGTCGGTATCTGTGACCCTAACCCTTGTCGAAATGGAGGGAACTGTACTGTAGTTTGTGACACTGTGATATGTGATTGCGCTGATGGATTTATTGGAGATGTTTGCGAAAGTCAGATATTTTTTCGACTTACTATTTTTGTGCCCAATAATTATTCCATTTTTTATTACTATTTTTTGTGTTAAGTGGCATGCAAAAAGATGAGAGTAAAACATTTAATTTTTTTTCAAATTGCGGACGACAATTTTTTACTACTACCAATTTGAAAAAAAATATTCAAACTCTTTTGATTCCATAGATAAACTATGGGATAGCATTTCACTTTGGTAAAGTGTTTATTACCAGTTGCTTACTGTTGCCCCCGAATTCTATTTCTCATAATACCTGAAACACCAAGGCTTCACTGGAACGACGCCACTACTGACGGACCAAAGAGCCCGAGGATATTCGCTAACCAAGTAGCAAGACTTGTCTATATCATATTGTATAAATCGAAATTTGCAATATTACAAATATTGGAATACCTTAAACACTAAGGTTTCATTCATTGTAATTTTACAGGGTACAACCTCTTATTGATAGATTTGGCATCCTATTTCGATAGTCCTGGTTTTGAATATTTCCTGTATACAATTAGGTTTTGGATTTATATCTTCCTGCAAAATTCATTCTAACGCTGCTGATGAGAGGTTTTTTCTTGAAAATCGTAATTTTCAATATCAATATGATTGATTGTTATTTTGTATTTAAAATTACATATTCACAATACCAAAGTTTCGCAAGAAATAAACCTGGAACCATAGAATTGTGAAGCAAGTCAATATCTATGACAAGTATGTCGGTCAAAAACATTTGAGCAATCGAGAAGGGTCAAGGTAATGCTAAACCTTGATTTTATGTATCCTGATGGAGACAAAATTCAGGATTTCATGTTATTATTCTCAATTTTCAAGTGTAATCACAGTCGTAATTGTTGCTATTTAAACAATATTTCTTCATTGGGAGAAAATATTCTCTATAAATCCCATTACAGTAATTTTATACAACGACTTCGCTTCTGCTCTATTTCTGATCCCACTCCTTTTCCTCATTCTCCGTGTGATGGTGTAATACAGAGGTCTGTGCAGAGTCGTTTTTAGACAACGATAGTCATAATCAGGAATTGAGTGTGCTTTATTGCCTTATGTTTCAAAATATTTTCATTATCAAAATGAGTACTTTCCCAGTTTCCATAGAGATTTGATTGCCGGTAGATAACTGAGACGGAAGAGTAATCAAGGGAACCAAGATTATAGCGGAAATCAAAAGAATATAATCCATTGAAAAAGACCAGACACTGAAAACAGACAGTCACAATAAAGAACATAAAGTAACTAAAATAATACATACAAAGTAACAGAAGTAAATTAGCGACTCGGACTTCACTAAAAACTGGGAGCATGGACCAGATGCACCGGTAGGATAAGATTCCACTGCTTTTCTAGAAACACACGCCGAGTTGCTCATAAAAAGTCCGGGATAGACGAAAGAAGAAAGGAAATTACAATTGAAACAAAAACTAATCATTCGTGCTGTGTCTTGTATTTACTTTATTTTAATTGTAGTCACTTCCGTTGACAATTTTTTTTTGTTCTTGATCGACTAACTAATAAAGTTATTTATTTACACTATCCACCTTCATCGTAACCAAAACTGGTGAATCCGGCGTTGATACCCAAAAAACTTACCTTTGGGGTTAGAAGAGGTGAATGTATCTTACACATATGATTAATGCGGACGCATATGTTTTCGTGTTTGAGTTAAAATAATTGTAGAAATAAGAAAGGATGGAGGGAAATGAATTAATATTTTAAATAATAAATTACATAAATTGGTTCAATACCATATTTCAAACGAGATAAGTAGAACTTTTATCTATTTCGTGTCCATTAAGGTGAAAAGTTGACAGACATAACCAACAAAATACTTTTAAATGAACAATAATGACTTATATGTTTGTGTGGTTTCACTTTTCAGTAAACCTTTGCGACCCAAATCCATGCCAAAATGCTGGTATATGTAAATCAAATGGAGATAAACTTATGTGTACCTGCCCTAGTGGTTATGTCGGAAAACTTTGTGATGGTAACATTTCAAGAAACATGACAATATCTTAGTTGTATCCTAAGGGTATTACGTAAAAATATGAGATAAATATGACACAAAATTACAATTAATAAAATGTTCTATTGTTGACATTTCTGTCATAAACAGGGGCAGGGCAAGCACGAAAATGCAACACTTATTTAGACATTGCAAGTAATCAAGGGAACCAAGGTTATAGCGGTAATCTAAAAAATGTAACCCAGGGACAAGGACAAGACATGGAAAACAGACATACACAACAAAGAATATAAAGTAACGAAAATCATACATAGAAAGTAACAAAAGTAAATGAGCAACTTGGACTCCACTAAAAACTGGGAGCGTGGACCAGGTGCACCGGTAGGGTAATCGTCATCTGCATTTCTAGAAACACCTACCGAGTTGCTCATAAAAGGTCAGGTCCAGGGTTGTGGAAAGAGGAAAAGAAAACTATGACACGTTGAACAAATCAGTTGTCATAGCGCAGATGTTACACCGTAACGATCAACGAGTTCATGATGACGACCATAAAACATCTGTAGTGATGACTTCAATCTTGTAGCAACACAACCCTGTTCCAGAAGCCTATTTGATAGAATTCTAGCGCGATACAAAAAGTCTGCATAGTTTTGGCAAGCTCTGACATAACGTATGAGTTGTGATATGAACACTCAATACGCAGGTGCTGAAGGGATGTTACCAGAGATGAAAGGAAAGTAGACAATTCTGAATGAAAAGTCATCACGTTTGTCGTAAAGTTTAGTCAATAGTTTTCCTTTACCATCGATTTCTAAGTGCAGGTCAAGATACGAGGCTGACTTCACAGTGTCTGTAGTATTCTTTATTTCAAAATAGGTTTGTGTAACGATAAAACGTCATCTTTATAGCGGAAACTGAGATTAAAGGGTCTAGCTAAACGATATTCTTTCTTTCGGAAATGATAATACTTCCAAAAATCAATATGAATTTAAAACTATTATTTTGACTTGTAAACTTAAAGCTGCATTACCTGCCAAATTTGTTCAGCTTTGATTCTACTGAATTTTGCTGATTCAATAAAATACGTTTGTAGTAATGCAATTGAAGCAATAACTGTCGATAATACCTACAAAATATTGTGAAAAAAATGTGTTTTTAATAAGATCGATAGCTCTGATCTAATTATTTTTCGCCAATACTTCCGAAAATTGCCGACAGGACATTCACCTGGGTTAAAACCACTTTAACATTGGTAAAAATATAAATAATGGATACACAGGTAAGCACGTATCTTGTTTTCATTTCACTTCATCTATTTCTTGATTAGTTTTCAAATAAATAATGACCATATTTGTGCCACATTATATCTCAATACGTATATTTCAAAGGGATCCTTGCCTTATAGATGGTTAAACCTTCATTTTACCAAAGAGAATA
This sequence comes from Perna viridis, assembly GCA_037379345.1. Classification (NCBI taxonomy): domain Eukaryota; kingdom Metazoa; phylum Mollusca; class Bivalvia; order Mytilida; family Mytilidae; genus Perna; species Perna viridis. Next base: position 8,307,641 of record CM074513.1, read on the forward strand.
GGCAAATAATTTAAATCAAGAAGAGGCTGAAGGATTTCTTCCATGGGAATTCGAAATTGGGAAATGTAAAATGGCGGGAATCGGTAATCACCAACCGGTGGTTGAGAAGGCTTATGCATATTTAACCATCGGCTCGGTTCAGAGGAAAATGTGTTTTCATTTTTAAGTACCTTAAAATTACTGTTATTTACGCTTTGGGATGCATGTATATATTGAAATATGTTGTTTAAGAATATTTGCCTGTTTGAAATCAAATTATATTTATTACAATGTAGTAATTAGGTATTTATATTGTACAAAAGATTCGATTTGTCATTACGTTTGGTTTCCCTTTAGTGAATCTATGTGACCCGAATCCATGCCAAAATAATGGAATATGTAAAGACAGCGGAGGAAAAGTTACGTGCAGTTGTGCAAATGGTTTTCTCGGTAAACTTTGTGATGGTAAGATTTTATATCTGAAAACATTATACACTCAGCCAAGAATGAGTCAAGTTATCTTAACAATAAATATAAATGCTAATCTAATAAAAATTTAATGTCAAATTAACTCCTTTTTTGTCTGTTTCGTTACCATATATAATCTATATGGTGGTGAAATCCCGATGAAAAAACACAAATGTCAAAATATCATATATAAATGAAAGATAAGAGACTATTAGGGAATGAAACAGGACAACCATGAAAAAGCACTTTTCACTTTTACATTTACAACGACTATAGAATTAGGTGTGAGATACATGTATATATTTTACAGGAGATTGCTCTAACATGTCACTTTTGCAGTTTTCTTTACATTCAAAGACCAAGACAATTTACTCTTTTGTCTCATAGTTGAGTGTTCTCGAAAATATGTCCTTTATATTTTTTCCTCTAAAGGATTCTTAATTTTTCGGTATTGATAATGTGTTGTGTGTGCGAGTGTGTGTGTATGTGTGTGTCAAATAAAACATCTCTACTCAAATCTATGAACAGTGAACTTGAATGGTGTATTGTATATTTACAGTTAATGTATGTGATCCTAATCCTTGTAAAAATGGTGGAAACTGTAGCGCTGAAAATGATGGACGCTTCTCGTGTGCTTGTGCTAAAGGATTTATTGGAGATGTTTGCGAAGGTTAGGCCTAACAAGTTTTGTATTCTTCTGGACGGATGATTGAACAGTACAGGCTTTTTGTAATATGGTCGGGAATTAAATACATACAAGCCTATTACACAGAAGTTGTATATCTATAATAAGGAAATGAAAGCAACTAAAGGTATATTTTTGCTGATCAAATGAAATATGATTATTTCTTGTAATTTAGGTTGTATGCTGTATGTTTCAGTTGACTTATGTGACCCTAATCCCTGTCAAAATGACGGAAACTGTACAGGAGGTTTGGGAGAATTTACGTGTCACTGCGCTAAAGGATATATGGGAGAAGTCTGTGAAAGTAAGATTTTAAATGAAAAAAAAACATATATAGCAAAATATAAAATATAACAACAGTGTTTCCTTATTATTGTGCTTCAAAATTGTTTAAGTTTTATCTGATCTTTCATTAATCCCTTAACTGATGCATTTGATAGTTATTTACTGTATCGGCAATTCAAATGTGACTAATAAAGTGGTTACTTTTGGTTAAAAGTGACCTTCTAGAACTTAATGCGATATTTGTATAATCGAAAAAGTTACTTGTTAATTACGAGTTTTTCTACAAAAATAAGGTCAAAGAAATGCAATCCATCAATCTTAATAAACCGTATAGCTCGTTCGTTTGAAGTGATGAATGTTTTATACAGCATGCAAGATGTTCAAGTTGATATCAAACCGCAAAAGCAAAGGTACAAATAAGAATTGTTAAACCATTCTCGAGAACTGTCAAGGTAATAGGGATGTAAATTGTTATTCAAAGGAATAATGGGTAATAAATCTGTGTTAGAGCGTGCTTTGGTCATGGCCAAAGTTGCAATTCTTTCACAAACACCTAGAGATATCTTCTGTACCATCAGGTAGTTCGTAGACAATATTTCTGGAGGAAAAGGTTAAAACAAACTTAGACATCAAAGTATAGTTATCTGGGAATTTGACAAAATTTGCAAAAATGTTCTGCAGAAAAGTAAATCGCGAAAGTGGTTATAATTAGATGAATATTCTGTTTAATACTAGTATGATGTATGATATCATTGAGTATAATACTCTAAACATCTAACAAAACAAGTGTTAGTTACCTATAAGAGTGCGAAAAGATGCATCGAAATGATAATACTTCCAAAAATCAATATGAATTTAAAACTATTATTTTGACTTGTAAACTTAAAGCTGCATTACCTGCCAAATTTGTTCAGCTTTGATTCTACTGAATTTTGCTGATTCAATAAAATACGTTTGTAGTAATGCAATTGAAGCAATAACTGTCGATAATACCTACAAAATATTGTGAAAAAAAATGTGTTTTTAATAAGATCGATAGCTCTGATCTAATTATTTTTCGCCAATACTTCCGAAAATTGCCGACAGGACATTCACCTGGGTTAAAACCACTTTAACATTGGTAAAAATATAAATAATGGATACACAGGTAAGCACGTATCTTGTTTTCATTTCACTTCATCTATTTCTTGATTAGTTTTCAAATAAATAATGACCATATTTGTGCCACATTATATCTCAATACGTATATTTCAAAGGGATCCTTGCCTTATACTCGAACTTTTTTCCTTTACGGCTTGAGTCCGTGGGTCTTCCTTGCCGTTGAATAACAATTTTCGCTTTGCAATCAGATTTTTTAGTAAAGAGTGACCCTTACAGCACATGCGCAGATTAAGGTCATCAAACGTCACATGCATACGAATTTATCTAGGTCGATTTTTTGTCTTGCAAGACAATAAATATGTAGACACACACCTAATTCATGTATTTAATGCATTTTATTTGTGGATATCAATGAAATTATACAGGAAAAGTACAATTTGGTAGAAACAAAATTCAAAAATAAGGCATATTTCAACAGAAATACAAATTTACGAAAATGACAGCTAATGCAGCTTTAACATTTAACTTCTCTTGAAAAGTGTGTTTTATGTTTGATAGTTTATGTGTGTGATCCTAATCCTTGTAAAAAAGATGGAAATTGTACCGTAGACAATGATGGACGCTTCACGTGTTCTTGTGCTGACGGATTTATTGGAGATGTTTGCGGGGGTGAGATTTAACAAGTGTCGTATTATTGATAACGGATAATTAAACAGTATAAGCTTTTTTATGATAGGGTCGGGAATGACGTTGCAATTATTTTATTTTACAAACACGACACCAATACTCTACCAATTTTGTAGTATTGAAATAAAGGCGACTAAAGACATCTATTTGTTTATTAACTGAAATGTATGCTGTGTGTTTCAGTTGACTTGTGTGACCCTAATCCGTGTCAAAATAACGGAAACTGTACTGGAGGTTGTGGAGAATTTGCGTGTGACTGTGCTAACGGATTTATGGGAAAAGTCTGTGACAGTAAGATTCTATATTAAAAATAGATAACAAAACATGAAAAACATGAATAAGAAATAGGTTGAGTAATAGATTTGATTGATTCTTTTTCTGACGCTGGAGGATTAAAGTTGTAACTGGCGTCAATCTTTAATCTATCAATTCATTGATGAATTCGACACTTCGTTTATATATTAGCAATCCAATTACTTTTTGAGTTGATAAGCGAGATGAAAAGCCCTTGTTCATTGCAACAAAATCTTATTGATCTCAGACTTTACCGCAATATTGATATAATCGAATTGCATATGTGCGTGCGAAAGATTCATTAGATAGTAATTCATGAATGTCCAAAAGTCATTCAATCCATTTTGAACATCGTCCCTCCGCGAAATCTATGATGTATTTAACGGATAGCAAACTTGTCATAAATGGTGTCTTGTATGTTTTATAGTAAATTTGTGTGATCCTAACCCATGTAAAAATGGTGGAAACTGTACTGTAGAAAATGATGGAAACTTTACATGTGCCTGTGCTGACGGGTTTATTGGTGATATCTGCGGAGGTCAGACATAGAAGTTATCTTTCTCTTTCTCTTATTTTACCAAACATGTCATCTTTGACAGGATTAGCAGTTACACTGTTATCGTACTGACAAAATATCAATAATCTCTCTGGTATGTAGATGTGGTCAAATTACAATAATAAATGAAATAATCTGAATATATCTGTTTGTTAAGTTTTCCTCTTTCGTCTTCCCCAAACGTCATATTTTTATGTGCAATTTACTGGATTTCTAGAAAACAAGATAGCGCTTGCTGTGCAGTTGGACGTGGTCGATGCTCCTATGTTTTTTAATGGAATGAAAATATTTCATTTCATTTTATTTCTATGTATGTGTGTCATATATCGTCATTCAAAGTTCTTTGCTCTTTATGTCTATATACCTTGTCTTCACGTGTTCTTGTGCTGACGGATTTATTGGAGATGTTTGCGGTGGTGAGATTTAACAAGTGTCGTATTATTGATAACGGATAATTAAACAATACAAGCTTTTTATGATAGGGTCGGGAATGACGTTGCAATTATTTTATTTTACAAACACGACACCAATACTCTACCAATTTTGTAGTATTGAAATAAAGGCAACTAAAGACATCTATTTGTTTATTAACTGAAATGTATGCTGTGTATTTCAGTTGACTTGTGTAACCCTAATCCGTGTCAAAATAACGGAAACTGTACTGGAGGTTGTGGAGAATTTACGTGTGACTGTGCTAACGGATTTATGGGAAAAGTCTGTGACAGTAAGATTCTATATTAAAAATAGATAACAAAACATGAAAAACATGAATAAGAAATAGGTTGAGTAATAGATTTGATTGATTCTTTTTCTGACGCTGGAGGATTAAAGTTGTAACTGGCGTCAATCTTTAATCTATCAATTCATTGATGAATTCGACACTTCGTTTATATATTAGCAATCCATTTACTTTTCGAGTTGATAAGCGAGATGAAAAGCCCTTGTTCATTGCAACAAAATCTTATTGATCTCAGACTTTACCGCAATATTGATATAATCGAATTGCATATGTGCTTGCGAAAGATTCATTAGATAGTAATTCATGAATGTCCAAAAGTCATTCAATCCATTTTGAACGTCGTCCCTCCGCGAAATCTATGATGTATTTAACGGATAGCAAACTTGTCATAAATGGTGTATTGTATGTTTTATAGTAAATTTGTGTGATCCTAATCCATGTAAAAATGGTGGAAACTGTACTGTAGAAAATGATGGAAACTTTACATGTGCCTGTGCTGACGGGTTTATTGGTGATATTTGCGGAGGTCAGACATAGAAGTTATCTTTCTCTTTCTCTTATTTTACAAAACATGTCTCCTTTGACAGGATTAGCAGTTACACTGTTATCGTACTGACAAAATATCAATAATCTCTCTGGTATGTAGATGTGGTCAATTTACAATAATAAATGAAATAATCTGAATATATCTGTTTGTTAAGTTTTCCTCTTTCGTCTTCCCCAAACGTCATATTTTTATGTGCAATTTACTGGATTTCTAGAAAACAAGATAGCGCTTGCTGTGCAGTTGGACGTGGTCGATGCTCCTATGTTTTTTAATGGAATGAAAATATTTCATTTCATTTTATTTCTATGTATGTGTGTCATATATCGTCATTCAAAGTTCTTTGCTCTTTATGTCTATATACCTTGTCTTCACGTGTTCTTGTGCTGACGGATTTATTGGAGATGTTTGCGGTGGTGAGATTTAACAAGTGTCGTATTATTGATAACGGATAATTAAACAATACAAGCTTTTTATGATAGGGTCGGGAATGACGTTGCAATTATTTTATTTTACAAACACGACACCAATACTCTACCAATTTTGTAGTATTGAAATAAAGGCAACTAAAGACATCTATTTGTTTATTAACTGAAATGTATGCTGTGTGTTTCAGTTGACTTGTGTGACCCTAATCCGTGTCAAAATAACGGAAACTGTACTGGAGGTTGTGGAGAATTTACGTGTGAATGTGCTAACGGATTTATGGGAAAAGTCTGTGACAGTAAGATTCTATATTAAAAATAGATAACAAAACATGAAAAACATGAATAAGAAATAGGTTGAGTAATAGATTTGATTGATTCTTTTTCTGACGCTGGAGGATTAAAGTTGTAACTGGCGTCAATCTTTAATCTATCAATTCATTGATGAATTCGACACTTCGTTTATATATTAGCAATCCATTTACTTTTTGAGTTGATAAGCGAGATGAAAAGCCCTTGTTCATTGCAACAAAATCTTATTGATCTCAGACTTTACCGCAATATTGATATAATCGAATTGCATATGTGCTTGCGAAAGATTCATTAGATAGTAATTCATGAATGTCCAAAAGTCATTCAATCCATTTTGAACGTCGTCCCTCCGCGAAATCTATGATGTATTTAACGGATAGCAAACTTGTCATAAATGGTGTATTGTATGTTTTATAGTAAATTTGTGTGATCCTAATCCATGTAAAAATGGTGGAAACTGTACTGTAGAAAATGATGGAAACTTTACATGTGCCTGTGCTGACGGGTTTATTGGTGATATTTGCGGAGGTCAGACATAGAAGTTATCTTTCTCTTTCTCTTATTTTACAAAACATGTCTCCTTTGACAGGATTAGCAGTTACACTGTTATCGTACTGACAAAATATCAATAATCTCTCTGGTATGTAGATGTGGTCAATTTACAATAATAAATGAAATAATCTGAATATATCTGTTTGTTAAGTTTTCCTCTTTCGTCTTCCCCAAACGTCATATTTTTATGTGCAATTTACTGGATTTCTAGAAAACAAGATAGCGCTTGCTGTGCAGTTGGACGTGGTCGATGCTCCTATGTTTTTTAATGGAATGAAAATATTTCATTTCATTTTATTTCTATGTATGTGTGTCATATATCGTCATTCAAAGTTCTTTGCTCGTTATGTCTATATACCTTGTCTTCACGTGTTCTTGTGCTGACGGATTTATTGGAGATGTTTGCGGGGGTGAGATTTAACAAGTGTCGTATTATTGATAACGGATAATTAAACAATACAAGCTTTTTATGATAGGGTCGGGAATGACGTTGCAATTATTTTATTTTACAAACACGACACCAATACTCTACCAATTTTGTAGTATTGAAATAAAGGCAACTAAAGACATCTATTTGTTTATTAACTGAAATGTATGCTGTGTGTTTCAGTTGACTTGTGTGACCCTAATCCGTGTCAAAATAACGGAAACTGTACTGGAGGTTGTGGAGAATTTACGTGTGAATGTGCTAACGGATTTATGGGAAAAGTCTGTGACAGTAAGATTCTATATTAAAAATAGATAACAAAACATGAAAAACATGAATAAGAAATAGGTTGAGTAATAGATTTGATTGATTCTTTTTCTGACGCTGGAGGATTAAAGTTGTAACTGGCGTCAATCTTTAATCTATCAATTCATTGATGAATTCGACACTTCGTTTATATATTAGCAATCCATTTACTTTTCGAGTTGATAAGCGAGATGAAAAGCCCTTGTTCATTGCAACAAAATCTTATTGATCTCAGACTTTACCGCAATATTGATATAATCGAATTGCATATGTGCTTGCGAAAGATTCATTAGATAGTAATTCATGAATGTCCAAAAGTCATTCAATCCATTTTGAACGTCGTCCCTCCGCGAAATCTATGATGTATTTAACGGATAGCAAACTTGTCATAAATGGTGTATTGTATGTTTTATAGTAAATTTGTGTGATCCTAATCCATGTAAAAATGGTGGAAACTGTACTGTAGAAAATGATGGAAACTTTACATGTGCCTGTGCTGACGGGTTTATTGGTGATATTTGCGGAGGTCAGACATAGAAGTTATCTTTCTCTTTCTCTTATTTTACAAAACATGTCTCCTTTGACAGGATTAGCAGTTACACTGTTATCGTACTGACAAAATATCAATAATCTCTCTGGTATGTAGATGTGGTCAATTTACAATAATAAATGAAATAATCTGAATATATCTGTTTGTTAAGTTTTCCTCTTTCGTCTTCCCCAAACGTCATATTTTTATGTGCAATTTACTGGATTTCTAGAAAACAAGATAGCGCTTGCTGTGCAGTTGGACGTGGTCGATGCTCCTATGTTTTTTAATGGAATGAAAATATTTCATTTCATTTTATTTCTATGTATGTGTGTCATATATCGTCATTCAAAGTTCTTTGCTCTTTATGTCTATATACCTTGTCTTCACGTGTTCTTGTGCTGACGGATTTATTGGAGATGTTTGCGGTGGTGAGATTTAACAAGTGTCGTATTATTGATAACGGATAATTAAACAATACAAGCTTTTTATGATAGGGTCGGGAATGACGTTGCAATTATTTTATTTTACAAACACGACACCAATACTCTACCAATTTTGTAGTATTGAAATAAAGGCAACTAAAGACATCTATTTGTTTATTAACTGAAATGTATGCTGTGTGTTTCAGTTGACTTGTGTGACCCTAATCCGTGTCAAAATAACGGAAACTGTACTGGAGGTTGTGGAGAATTTACGTGTGAATGTGCTAACGGATTTATGGGAAAAGTCTGTGACAGTAAGATTCTATATTAAAAATAGATAACAAAACATGAAAAACATGAATAAGAAATAGGTTGAGTAATAGATTTGATTGATTCTTTTTCTGACGCTGGAGGATTAAAGTTGTAACTGGCGTCAATCTTTAATCTATCAATTCATTGATGAATTCGACACTTCGTTTATATATTAGCAATCCATTTACTTTTCGAGTTGATAAGCGAGATGAAAAGCCCTTGTTCATTGCAACAAAATCTTATTGATCTCAGACTTTACCGCAATATTGATATAATCGAATTGCATATGTGCTTGCGAAAGATTCATTAGATAGTAATTCATGAATGTCCAAAAGTCATTCAATCCATTTTGAACGTCGTCCCTCCGCGAAATCTATGATGTATTTAACGGATAGCAAACTTGTCATAAATGGTGTATTGTATGTTTTATAGTAAATTTGTGTGATCCTAATCCATGTAAAAATGGTGGAAACTGTACTGTAGAAAATGATGGAAACTTTACATGTGCCTGTGCTGACGGGTTTATTGGTGATATTTGCGGAGGTCAGACATAGAAGTTATCTTTCTCTTTCTCTTATTTTACAAAACATGTCTCCTTTGACAGGATTAGCAGTTACACTGTTATCGTACTGACAAAATATCAATAATCTCTCTGGTATGTAGATGTGGTCAATTTACAATAATAAATGAAATAATCTGAATATATCTGTTTGTTAAGTTTTCCTCTTTCGTCTTCCCCAAACGTCATATTTTTATGTGCAATTTACTGGATTTCTAGAAAACAAGATAGCGCTTGCTGTGCAGTTGGACGTGGTCGATGCTCCTATGTTTTTTAATGGAATGAAAATATTTCATTTCATTTTATTTCTATGTATGTGTGTCATATATCGTCATTCAAAGTTCTTTGCTCTTTATGTCTATATACCTTGTCTTCACGTGTTCTTGTGCTGACGGATTTATTGGAGATGTTTGCGGTGGTGAGATTTAACAAGTGTCGTATTATTGATAACGGATAATTAAACAATACAAGCTTTTTATGATAGGGTCGGGAATGACGTTGCAATTATTTTATTTTACAAACACGACACCAATACTCTACCAATTTTGTAGTATTGAAATAAAGGCAACTAAAGACATCTATTTGTTTATTAACTGAAATGTATGCTGTGTGTTTCAGTTGACTTGTGTGACCCTAATCCGTGTCAAAATAACGGAAACTGTACTGGAGGTTGTGGAGAATTTACGTGTGAATGTGCTAACGGATTTATGGGAAAAGTCTGTGACAGTAAGATTCTATATTAAAAATAGATAACAAAACATGAAAAACATGAATAAGAAATAGGTTGAGTAATAGATTTGATTGATTCTTTTTCTGACGCTGGAGGATTAAAGTTGTAACTGGCGTCAATCTTTAATCTATCAATTCATTGATGAATTCGACACTTCGTTTATATATTAGCAATCCATTTACTTTTCGAGTTGATAAGCGAGATGAAAAGCCCTTGTTCATTGCAACAAAATCTTATTGATCTCAGACTTTACCGCAATATTGATATAATCGAATTGCATATGTGCTTGCGAAAGATTCATTAGATAGTAATTCATGAATGTCCAAAAGTCATTCAATCCATTTTGAACGTCGTCCCTCCGCGAAATCTATGATGTATTTAACGGATAGCAAACTTGTCATAAATGGTGTATTGTATGTTTTATAGTAAATTTGTGTGATCCTAATCCATGTAAAAATGGTGGAAACTGTACTGTAGAAAATGATGGAAACTTTACATGTGCCTGTGCTGACGGGTTTATTGGTGATATTTGCGGAGGTCAGACATAGAAGTTATCTTTCTCTTTCTCTTATTTTACAAAACATGTCTCCTTTGACAGGATTAGCAGTTACACTGTTATCGTACTGACAAAATATCAATAATCTCTCTGGTATGTAGATGTGGTCAATTTACAATAATAAATGAAATAATCTGAATATATCTGTTTGTTAAGTTTTCCTCTTTCGTCTTCCCCAAACGTCATATTTTTATGTGCAATTTACTGGATTTCTAGAAAACAAGATAGCGCTTGCTGTGCAGTTGGACGTGGTCGATGCTCCTATGTTTTTTAATGGAATGAAAATATTTCATTTCATTTTATTTCTATGTATGTGTGTCATATATCGTCATTCAAAGTTCTTTGCTCTTTATGTCTATATACCTTGTCTTCACGTGTTCTTGTGCTGACGGATTTATTGGAGATGTTTGCGGGGGTGAGATTTAACAAGTGTCGTATTATTGATAACGGATAATTAAACAATACAAGCTTTTTATGATAGGGTCGGGAATGACGTTGCAATTATTTTATTTTTACAAACACGACACCAATACTCTACCAATTTTGTAGTATTGAAATAAAGGCAACTAAAGACATCTATTTGTTTATTAACTGAAATGTATGCTGTGTGTTTCAGTTGACTTGTGTGACCCTAATCCGTGTCAAAATAACGGAAACTGTACTGGAGGTTGTGGAGAATTTACGTGTGAATGTGCTAACGGATTTATGGGAAAAGTCTGTGACAGTAAGATTCTATATTAAAAATAGATAACAAAACATGAAAAACATGAATAAGAAATAGGTTGAGTAATAGATTTGATTGATTCTTTTTCTGACGCTGGAGGATTAAAGTTGTAACTGGCGTCAATCTTTAATCTATCAATTCATTGATGAATTCGACACTTCGTTTTTATATTAGCAATCCAATTATTTTTTGAGTTGATAAGCGAGATGAAAAGCCCTTGTTCATTGCAACAAAATCTTATTGATCTCAGACTTTACCGCAATATTGATATAATCGAATTGCATATGTGCGTGCGAAAGATTCATTAGATAGTAATTCATGAATGTCCAAAAGTCATTCAATCCATTTTGAACATCGTCCCTCCGCGAAATCTATGATGTATTTAACGGATAGCAAACTTGTCATAAATGGTGTATTGTATGTTTTATAGTAAATTTGTGTGATCCTAATCCATGTAAAAATGGTGGAAACTGTACTGTAGAAAATGATGGAAACTTTACATGTGCCTGTGCTGACGGGTTTATTGGTGATATTTGCGGAGGTCAGACATAGAAGTTATCTTTCTCTTTCTATTATTTTACAAAATATGTCTCCTTTGACAGGATTAGCAGTTACACTGTTATCGTACTGACAAAATATCAATAATCTCTCTGGTATGTAGATGTGGTCAATTTACAATAATAAATGAAATAATCTGAATATATCTGTTTGTTAAGTTTTCCTCTTTCGTCTTCCCCAAACGTCATATTTTTATGTGCAATTTACTGGATTTCTAGAAAACAAGATAGCGCTTGCTGTGCAGTTGGACGTGGTCGATGCTCCTATGTTTTTTAATGGAATGAAAATATTTCATTTCATTTTATTTCTATGTATGTGTGTCATATATCGTCATTCAAAGTTCTTTGCTCTTTATGTCTATATACCTTGTCTTCACGTGTTCTTGTGCTGACGGATTTATTGGAGATGTTTGCGGTGGTGAGATTTAACAAGTGTCGTATTATTGATAACGGATAATTAAACAGTACAAGCTTTTTATGATAGGGTCGGGAATGACGTTGCAATTATTTTATTTTACAAACACGACACCAATACTCTACCAATTTTGTAGTATTGAAATAAAGGCAACTAAAGACATCTATTTGTTTATTAACTGAAATGTATGCTGTGTGTTTCAGTTGACTTGTGTGACCCTAATCCGTGTCAAAATAACGGAAACTGTACTGGAGGTTGTGGAGAATTTACGTGTGAATGTGCTAACGGATTTATGGGAAAAGTCTGTGACAGTAAGATTCTATATTAAAAATAGATAACAAAACATGAAAAACATGAATAAGAAATAGGTTGAGTAATAGATTTGATTGATTCTTTTTCTGACGCTGGAGGATTAAAGTTGTAACTGGCGTCAATCTTTAATCTATCAATTCATTGATGAATTCGACACTTCGTTTTTATATTAGCAATCCAATTATTTTTTGAGTTGATAAGCGAGATGAAAAGCCCTTGTTCATTGCAACAAAATCGTCTTGATCTCAGAATTTACCGCAATATTCGTATAATCGAACTGCATATGTGCGTGCGAAAGATGTATTGGATAGTAATTCATGAATGTCCAAAAGTCATTCAATCCATTTTGAACGTCGTCCCTCCGCGAAATCTATGATGTATTTAACGGATAGCAAACTTGTCATAAATGGTGTCTTGTATGTTTTATAGTAAATTGGTTTATCCTAGATATTGTAAATATTCTTTACAAATATCATCATAAGTATATGTTACTTTCATGAACTCAGATTTTAACACTTTAAGAGATTTAAGGTCATTGGTGGTTCAATATATCATGAAATTAGTTGTAAGTTACCTTTGCCAATATTGTCAAACTGTTCACTGTTTTCAACTTAGTTAAGACCTTAGGCATCTCTGACACCAGCCAGCATAAAGTGTCTTCATAAGCCAGGCGATATTTCTAAGTCTATTTACATTTCCCCAAAATGAAAAGTGAAGATTCGAACGAAAGTTAAAAAAAAAAATTTTCAACAAATTCAATGAATGCTCCTTAAAAACTCGGAAAAATTCAAAACTGATAGTTAATTATGACGTTTTTGCTTTGTTTTTTTTTGTTTTGTTTTTTTTTGGGGGGGTTCCATACTTCTGAACATCATAAAAAGGGGAGTAGTGATAAGTCACAAACCTCGTAAAAAAGAAAGAATCTCGTCAAAAATGGAATTAAGGAGTCAGATATAATAAGAACATTGATTCATGTACAAAATTGTCAACAAAAATAGTATATTTATGGACATCATACCTTTATTATACGTGTTTCATCACCTACGAAATATATAATTTAAATTCTAAAACTTGTCTCAAAACACAATGAAATCATTTTTGGTAATTGTAAATGTAAAAGAAAACTTACTCTGTATATTTCTCTCAATGAAGAAATTTGTTTATTTTTATTTTTGTACTAACCGTATTTTGATGATGTGTAATACAGAATTTACGGTAAACAACAAACAAAACAATACAAAAGAGCAAACAATACAAGCAAAACAATATTGTTTTCGTTTAGTTTTGACTTTTTCTCATTTAAGAGTACAATATCGGCCAATTTTAAAACCAAATCAATGCAAAGAACTCTTTAATAATAATTTTCCACCTTTGATCAATTCAAAATGTATTGTCATAACTTTTTTGGTAATAAAAACAATACTCCCTATTTCACTAAGGTGGTAGGGGCTTCCAGTTGTTAATTCAAGTTCATATTTTCAACAGAAGGGGACGTTATAATATGTTTTAAATTTAATCATCTCCCTTTTTGACCATAAAACCAGGAGATCACATGGTAAATAACTAAAGTATATTAACAAAACTCTAGCTCCTCGCTTCGAGCCAAAATTATTGACAGAATTATTGTCTTTTATTTCTAGTGATATCTAACAATTTTCGACACCTGGTCGATCTACTTTGAGTTGCGTATGACTACAATTCCGGCATTTTTTTTCAAGAAGATATTCTCCATTCTTCATCTGAGGTTATTTTTTAGTGTAGCGGAAATGGCTAAGTAGTTCCAATTGGACACGGATACCACTGTCAACACCATTCCACTATACATTTACGATCGCATTTTTTTACGCTGACACTATTACATTAAATATATACATATATATCGGCAGGGTCCGGGTTTGGATATGCTCCATTTCCAATTCCATAAAAAGCCTGTTAATTACTCTTTCTTAGGACCAAATTAGTTGTGTGTGATTTTCTAAGAATTTACATCTATAAGGACTTTGTTTTTACATTCGTCCTAGTTCTCTAGCCAAAGAGAATAAAACTGCATAATGGAAAAATTTCTTATTACAGCCATGTACTCAACAGAAAACATTCGAAATTCTTATTAAACAAAATTATAATACCGGTATACGAAGGAATTTAAGGCTGAATCCATCCATACTGGCTCACAGCTAACACTTCAAAATCAATATTTCAACTATATCTTGTATCAAACAATTTCATCAACTTCTAAATAGATATATATATTTGTTGGACAAAAACTGTATACCACAGTACTTGTTTTGCAGCTGTTTGCAATACATCCGGAGGCACTGCCAGTATTATTTGGTTTCAGAACCGACATAACCTGTATGCACATTCAGCACTTCACAACACTGTCATTAACTTTTCTTTAGAATCTCAATTTCATTACATCCTGTAAATCTTCAAAAAACTTAATTATTTCTACGTGTACAATAATTAAGTATGAAGAAGACTAAAATTAAATTCTTATGTACATGTACAAACTTTATTTTATTGGCATGAAGTCATAAACAGAAAATGGTTAAATTAAAAATCATATAAAGAGTTGTCAGTACATACACTCTGACATATACATATATAGTGTAACATATTTGGTCCGAAACACTTCTGATCCGAAATTGACTTATTCCAATAATGTCTATCGTAGTTCGTTTCTGTCCCTTACTTTTTAATCCCCTAACTTGCTGAAGGTACCAGTATCGTATCGTATTGCATATCCCTGAGCGGGCGTACGTCAAAACATGGATGCTACTGAAATATACATCACACTGTAAGTTGAAGAACTTTTTAAAAAAATATATAACATAATAACATAAAAATGTTCCTCTAAAAAGGTTGGTTTGATGAGTGCAAAACGAAAGTGAAAGTAGGGAAAATGGCTATTTATAGTTTAAGAATACTTTTCTGTCCGATCTTCGTGGACTCACCCTATTTTCTTTGCGGGAAATAATTTTTTCACATGTCCTTAGAAATGCTACATAAGTGAAAGTTTTATTGAATCAATTTACATATTTTAAAAAAAAAATCCTAAAAATGCACTTCACTATAGAAGTCTATGGGAAAATTAATACGATACTGAGACCTGAATATAATTTGTACGCCACACGTGTCTTGTTGTTACATGGTGTCAGCAGGAAAGATCGGAAACTCGCCTAAAATGAAAAGATAAATGAACATTCCAGTAATTCATCCTGTCAGTCAGTACGTCCGTCAGATTCAGTGACAATCTAGATATTTTCTGCTGTGAAAATTAGTAAACAACTGGTGAAATCAGTTATGGCGACGGCTTTAATTTCGAACATCCGTTATTAAATTGGGGTGCACCAGACATTTATCAAGAATTCCAAAGGTTCAAACAGCATGTGCAATGCACATTCAAGGGTCCCCTTGTAAAGCCAAACAAGAAAGACATTTCAGGCTGGTTAGGACTTTGGATTGGTCAACAGGGCCGTGAGGTGTATAAAACTTTTGAATGGGTAGAGACTGATGGCGTTAGTGAACAAGATGATCCAGATAAAGTACTTCACATTAGAGACGTACATCCGCCCAGAACAAACAAACGTGTTGCACGATTTAAGGCAAATCAGCGTAAACAAAATCAAGGCGAAAGTTTTGACAACTTAGTGAAAGACCTCAGAATTTTGTTAACGGACTGTGATTATGTTAATTCTGATGATATTCTGACAGATTTAATAATAAATGGTGTAAGACACTCGAAAGTGCAATAACGCATGCTCGTCAAGGGATCTGATTTGAATCTCGCGAAAGCTATCGAGATAGGACAACAATTCGAACTTTCACAACGACAACTGAAAATGATCCGCGGCGAAGAAATCCTCAAAATCAGTGACCACAAAAGAAGACCAAACCGTAGTGTAAAAATAAACGTCAGCCACCTCTGCAAACTAATCGCCAACAACAACAACATCAGAATAAAGATGACAATACTTACAAACATTCATGTGGAGGAAAGTGCAGAACCGCACACAGTAAAGACAAATGTCCAGCAAAATGAACAAAATGCAAGTATTGTAAAAAAAAATAAAACCCGATCACTGGCTAAGTGTGTGTTGAGAAAAGACTCCGTAAAGTAAACATGATACATGACACTGAGTATGGCAGCGACAACAGCGAAGGCGAAACTTTGTTCATTTCGACAGTGAAAAATGACAGTTCACATTCTTCAGATAAGTGGCTAGTGGGTTTGGAAATAGACAAGAAACCGATTAAGTTCAGGATCGATACCGGTGCCAGATGTAGCAATATTTCGAAAGACGCTTTGAACGCTTTACGACTTCGTGCGAAACACAAAGTAACGGGTTCGCGAATGATCTTGAGATCGTACACCGGACACACATTAAAACAGTTGGGCAAAATTGAACTTCTGGTTAAATACAAAGATTGTGAAACCGAAGAGACATTCGAAATAATTGATTTAGAACATGATAATATAATCAGTGGCGAGTTTGCAGAAACACTCGAGTTGGTGAAAAGAATCGATGCGATCGACAATGTCTCACCTATCAGTGAAATTGACACTCAGAATGACTGGTCACATGACTTTCCGGAATTGATCAAGACTTCAGGCACACTTCCAGGCGAATACCGAATCAAGATAGAGGAAAACGTTAAAGGTGTAGTTCATCCGCCGAGACGATTGCCCGCAGCGATCAAGGATAAAGCAATATCGGAACTTCGTAACATGGCAGACAATGGTTATATTACGACAGTTGGGGAACCGACTGAATGGTTTAGTTCTATGGTTGTAGCAGTACGTAATAAAATAAAGTACAATAAAGTCAGAATCTGCATATATCCGGAAGATCTTAACAAAGTGGTACAACATGAAAACTATCCGTTAAAGACTATTGATGACGTGTTTCCGACACTTTCAAATGCGGAAATATTCTCAACGCTAGACAAAAAATCAAGATTTCTCCAAATCAAACTTGACGAACCGTCATCATATCTGACAACGTTTAACACTCCGATAGGCCGTTTTAGGTGGCTCCGTTTACCTTTCGGAATCAAGTGCGCTACGGAAATTTATCAACGGATCATTGATCAGATGTTAGAAGGTATTAGTGGCACGACCGCAATAATCGATGACATTATCGTAGCAGGAAAAGACAAGTTGTTGAACGCGCAATTGAACACAACCTCCGTCTGAATTTCGATAAGTGTTACGTCAGAAAGTCCGAAGTTAAGTACATGGGTCATGTGATCACCGATAAAGGTTTGCGTCTCGACCCATCTAAGTTGCAGCTATAGTCAATATGCCTGTCCCGACGAATAAAGAGGGAGTTCGTAGACTCCTAGGACTTGTTCAGTATGTAGCCAAGATCATACCAAATCTGAGTCAAGTGGACGCTCCACTTCGACAACTTCTGAAATTCGAGGTGCTATTCGTATGGGAAAGCGAATAGGAGAAAATTTTTCAGAAGCTCAAGAGACTTTGTAGTACTTCTCCAGTTCTGACATATTTTGATGTATCGAAACCAGTAGAAGTTGAGTGTGATGCGAGTCAAGATGGACAAGGTGTCGTCATTATGCAGGAATGACGTGTAATTGTTTATGCGTCCCGATCCTTGTCCGAGTCTGAGAAACGATACGCATATATTGAGAAGGAAATGCTCTCTATTTTGTTCAGTACTAGAAAATTGCATTGTTACATTTTTGGAAACACACAGTTGTCTACAACGACCATAAACCATTGGAACACATTTTCAAGAAACCGTTATTGTCAGCACCACTGCGAATTCAGAAGATGATGCTTAAACTTCAGTGGTACGACCTTCAAGTGTCTTACAAGAAAGGTAAAGACATGAAATATCCGACGCTTTGTCACGAGCATTCTTACCGGCCAGTTCACACGACAGTGACGAAGGCAACATCATTCAGGATATTATTTGTGTTATTTCGATTAGCAAGGATAAATACTCTGAAATCAAAGAAGCGACAAAGTCTGAATTACATGTGCTACATGAAACCATTCTTAAAGGATGGCCCGATACGAAATCCGAAAGTCCGTTCGAAGTTCGACAGTACTGGGACTCGAGGGATCAGTTGTCCGCACTAGATGGTATTATCTACAAAGGACTCAGAATCATTATTCCGCCTAGTATGCGCGACGAAATGATGAAGCTCGTACACAAGTTTCATCTTGGAGTAACTAAATGCAAGAAACGTGCACGTGAAGTGATGTATTGGCCTTGCATGAACTCAGATATCGAGAAATGTGTACAAGACTGCTCACTCTGTGCTTCGTATCAAAATCAGCAACCTTCAGAACCGCTCAAACCAACTTTGATTCCAGATCTTCCATTCAGCTTGGTAGAATGTGACTTGTACGACTTTCAAAGTAAGACTTACATTACTCTGGATTACTATTCTAAGTACATTGATGTGCTACCGTTAGAATAATCAAATACAACATCTATCGTCAATGCTCTTAAGTCAATACATGGAATACCCACTTCGATCAGAGAATGGACCACAATTTAGTTCGTTCGAGTTCAAGAAATTCTCTCGTGAGCTGGGAATCGACACGAAACATCTAGTCCTCACTTTCAAAGTGCGAACGGAGAAGCCGAGCGAACAATCCAGACCGTCAAAAACCTCTGGAGGAAATCTGATGACAAACATTTGTGTTTATTGGACTACAGAACTACTCCATTGGAAGTTATTGACTTATCACCTTCACAAATTCTGATGGGTAGACGACCGAGAAACACCTTACCTGCATCGAAAGATGTGTTGAAACCGAGTTCACACAATCCGCTTACCGTCAAGAGACGCTTCGATCATGAGAAAGAACGTCAAAAGTTCTATTATAACAAGCGTAAAGCGGTAAAAGAACTACAACCTCTCAATACTAACAATCCCTTTCGAATGACCCCGATACCACCTTCGAAGAAATGGATAGCGACAACGGTGAAGAAACATTACGACAAGCCGAGATTCTACGTTGTTGAAAGTGACGATACTAATACACTCTACCGTAGAAACCGCAGACATTTGCGTACATCCACGAACGAAGCTTCTAGAGAGTACAACCATGACGAAGCTAGTGACAATCATTCAATAAATGGTGACATTTACAACCACCGATAATCTCTTCGAACGATTTGAATGATGACAATCGACGAGAACCCAAGGAAACTAATACTACCAGGAGTGGACGTCAGATCAAGAAGCCGAATAGACTAGACCTATAAGTGTGAACATAGGAATTCGACTTTAATTTTCGATTTAATTTTCAATTGAGCAAAGTAGCTTTTAATTTAGTTAGTTGAATAGAATACAACTTTAAAGTTTGCATGATAAATTGCAATAGTGAATTTCAAATTCTATAGACGTTCCGTTTCAACTTCTGCGATTAAATCTTTAGAGTCTGTTAAAGTTGGAATTTTTAATTTCATCGTGAGAAAGGGAGATGTAACATATTTCATATTTGGTCCGAACACTTATGGTCCGAAATTGACTTATTCCAATAATGTCTATTGTAGTTCGTTTCTGTCCCTTACTTTTAAATCCCCTAACTTGCTGAATATAAGGTCTCAGTATCGTATTAATTTTCCCATAGACTTCGATAGTGAAGTGCATATTTTTAGGATTTTTTAAAAAATATGTAAATTGATTCAATAAAACTTTCACTTATGTAGCATTTCTAAGGACATGTGAAAAAATAATTTTCCGCAAAGAAAATAGGGTGAGTCCACGAAGATTGGACAGAAAAGTAGTCTTGAACTATAAATAGCCATTTTCCCTACTTTCACTTTCGTTTTGCACTCATCAAACCAACCTTTTCAGTGGAACATTTTTATGATATTATGTTAGATTTTCTTTTAAAAAAGTTCTTCATCTTACAGTGTGATGTTTGCTCTATTTTGTAAGTCATTGTTCATGTCTTTTGACAAAACATTAGTTTGTAGAGAGGCAAAAAGAAAATGCACTATATTTTTATGGCATCCATGTTTTGACGTACACCCGCTCAGGGATATGCAATACGATACTGGTACCTATTACTAATAAACATTTCAATATAATCCTAAAAGTTGTTGTTTTTCTGCTAGAGTATTCATTTCCATACTGAAAATTCAGAATATCATTGCCCTGCTACAAACATGAGTTTTCTATTAAAATTCTTATATAGGTACCCTATTCCAGGCATAAGACTAATATCTCAATGTTAGCCAGAAAATATTACTTTTGATAAAAAGCTGCTGCATTAATCAAACTAAGCAACTTTGTGGTTTATTCTGACATGGTAGATACATGAGCTGTACTATGAGTTCCAAATCATTATTTAATCCCCACTTGTGAGTTCCATATATGGAAATATTAATATCCGAACCTCCTTTTTTGTCTTTAACTCAAGGGAGCCTCTTGTTTAAAGTAAAGTATAATGACCGGTACAACCAACTGTTTTAAACTATAGATATGGTCATTTCAATTATAATAAATCCAGAAAAAATTATACCAATATCATAGTTTTAAAAAAATATAGCTTTTCATATGCAGAAAATACAGATTTTAAGCCATCTTGGTACCCCAGGCAGATACAAATGGACCTCAATGTGACAGGGAAAAGACTTTTTCTTTAAAACAGATAGCTATGATGCAAGAAATATAGTTTACTGGTATAAATATTATAATAACAATTGTCTGCTTTAGATACTTTTTGAAAAAATTCAGTTTTTATATGAAAAAAACACCATTATTTTTCTTGCCGCATTAGAATCTGTCCATTTGAACCACTAAAAAAAGTCCACTAAAAAATTGGCTGATGACTTTTGTGACATTTCTGTGTTTAAATCAACCACACAGTTATATGGCAACTCATTTTAGCTATTTATTTGAAAGAAAAACAAAAAATAAAAAAAATATTCATTTTTTCATATATAAGAGGCAATGTATGGAAAATGACTATTTTCAAGTCCTAACCACATACTTAAAATGTGTTGTAACTTGAAAACTATCCTTTATGCAGGAGTATTACTTGCTTTAGGTTACCTGAATATAGATATGCTCATCATAAATAGTCAAGATAATAATTTTATTGAACTGATATCCTACAAATTCATGAAAACAAAATGCATTTCCAAATTTGGTAAAGATTAACCATAAATGCAAAAAACCTGAGCTACCATAAAAAATCAGGTTCAAAAGTTGGCTAATTCATCTTAAAAGTGTTACCTGTATTGGGGTACTACTTTTTCAGCTGGTAAAGACCACTTGCTGAATATCCAACTTTACTTGAAAAACTGGCTTATTAGGTCTCAGTATCGTATTAATTTTCCCATAGACTTCTATAGTGAAGTGCATATTTTTAGGATTTTTAAAAAAATATGTAAATTGATTCAATAAAACTTTCACTTATGTAGCATTTCTAAGGACATGTGAAAAAATAATTTTCCGCAAAGAAAATAGGGTGAGTCCACGAAGATTGGACAGAAAAGTAGTCTTGAACTATAAATAGCCATTTTCCCTACTTTCACTTTCGTTTTGCACTCATCAAACCAACCTTTTCAGTGGAACATTTTTATGATATTATGTTAGATTTTCTTTTAAAAAAGTTCTTCATCTTACAGTGTGATGTTTGCTCTATTTTTTAAGTCATTGTTCATGTCTTTTGACGAAACATTAGTTTGTAGAGAGGCAAAAAGAAAATGCACTATATTTTTATGGCATCCATGTTTTGACGTACACCCGCTCAGGGATATGCAATACGATACTGGTACCATAATGTGTACGCCACACGTCTTCTTGTTACATATAGCAAAACTAAAGATAGTTGGAGCTCCTCGGGAATGTACTTACATGTACACTGTACTTGTGCGTGTACATAACCTCTATATGTATAATGTAGTCCACGAAACTTTACGTTACAGTAATGGGCAGCTAATGTGACTACCCCCACTTAACAGATTCCTCAATGCCATGTGTTTTGCAACAAAACGTCAAAAAGTTCATATGCATGATATACGCGTACGTGTATAGAACATAAACTGATAAAAGATATGTGAAAGGAAAGTCCTATTTAACCTTGGACCCCAAGTTTTTCATACAGCAAAATGTGAAGAAATATGGACCATATTCAACTTGTGTTCTTAATAAAATGCAATTTGAAGAATCTTCCTACCACCTGGACTATTTTCTGAGCATTTTTCCATTGACAAAATAATTAACAATTTGAAAAAAAATTATTTCAGAACCGCTTTTTAAACCCCAATATATATGACTACTCCTACAATGTAAGAATAAGTCAGAAAGTAGCTTGCCAGACAACCTCTAGCACTGCTGGAGTAATATATAGACCATCCATTCAGGCCTAAAAAATTGCTTTGTTTCCGGTCACTCTACCGACCCCCTGCAGACCACCAACCCAAAAGATTTTATTTGTGATTTTGAAAATGAAATAATTAAAAAGTCTGCCGACTGAAATGCAGAACAAAAGAAGAAAATAAAGCCAAAGATGTTTTTTTTTCTATCCTAGATCGAAACAAAGAGTTAGAAATACAGGTTGTTAATATTTATAATCGATTGTAATTACACATGCCTGGAGTGTGCTCTTGGGCCGTGGATAATCCCTTTTTAGGATTCGGCGCTTGAGATATTTTTTGTTTTGTTAAGACCAACACCGTTAGAACAAAAAAAATATCTCAAGCGACGAATCCAAAAGGATTAGGCCGTAGACTAAGTCTATTACATGTTTAGTCTTTGCAGATTTGGTTGTCATTGTATTCTGCTTTGGTGTCACTATGACTTATTTCGTTCAAAATTAAGATAAAAATAAAAATAAATCCCTACCTTCCGACTCTACAAAATTTTAGAATGGTGATCTGAAACAACATTATTTTTGCACTGGAAAGTGCAAATTTTATTCCAAATAGTATTTCGCTTGGTCAAAGATTCAGCAAATGCTGTAGGCTGTACAGTGTGCAGATCACAAATTGGATCACTAGGTCACGGATTGTCATTAAATAACGTTTGATGCTTTTAATGAATTTAATGAATGAACGTGGTCATATGACAACTATTTTCCCTGAATACACCATGACCCACATTCAGCTTTATAGCCTTTCTGTAAAAAAAATCCACCGGCGCAATTCAATTCAGATTTTCAGGGATGTTGATATGAACGTTCCAACAACTTATATAAAAATATTAAAAAAATTACCATTATTTTTTTTTTAATTTAAATGCATTAACACAGAAATACCCTAAAAATGGCTCAAAATGGCTTCCGGATGTTAAAAACTTGATCTTTTTTTTATCTCACCAAATCACAAGCTAAAAGACAAATTTCTCATTTCAACACATCTATTATAATGTCATTATTTCTCTTCCATTTGGGCACAATAAGTATGAGAAATTCTGAAAGGAAGTGTTTCTAAAAAAGACTTTTGAAAAATCCCCTATTATTATAAGAACTATACAACGAAAAACTAAGGACAGATAATAGTGGTCTCGTACCTTCACGGGTATGACTATGCCGGGGGACTGTGTAAAACGCTTTGATGCTTAACACCGTTCGTGAGGGACCCTAAATGATAGCCAATGGCTATAAGAAACACCTCAGTACGTCATGTACTACAAATACCACATGTAAGTTCCAACCGGGTCTAACAGTATTTAGTATATATGTAAGCACGAAAATGACAATTAAACCAAGTATAGTAAAAGTCATATCGTGCAATTGATTGGCTAACACTCTGTTACGAAAGATTTTGGGGGATTTTAGTGGTTTACATCTAAAATGATGGTAAAATTATCTGCTCAAAGCCACGATATCCTAGCTTTATAACACACGAAATGAAGGGTGTAACGGAAAGTGCTATGACAAGTCAAAGTGGACAAAAATCAATATTTTGTAATATTAGAAAATGAATTTCTATTACAAAATCATTTGTTTTAATATTAGAAAAGATTTTTTAATATTAGAAATTCATTTCGTAATATTAAAAATTCATTTTCTAATATTGCAAATTCCTGATTTAGTAATATTATAAACATCAGACATTTTGTAATATTACAAATTGAATATGTCATATTAGAAAAAGAATTTGTAATGATAGAAAATCACTTTGCAATATTGCAAAATCAGTCACATTTTTTAATATTACAAAATGATTTTCTGATATTAGAAAATCGTAAATGAATACGACAAATCCATTTTCTAATATTAGAAAATCAATTTCTAATATTAAAAAGTCGCTTTTTAGTATTAGAAATTCAGTCGATATTAGAAATCTAATTTGTAATATTAGAAAATGAACTTGTAATATTAAAAAATCATTTTTAATATTAGTAAACAGTTATCTTGTAATATTAGAAAACATACTGTTTTAATATTACAAAATCATTTTTTAATATTACAAAACATTTTTTTTTAACATTATAAATTTATTTTGTAATATTAAAATCATTTTCTAATATTACAAATTCCTGATTTAGTAATATTATCATCTTCCCAAGTCAGGGTATTGAATCCACCCTCGCTTCCTCAAACCCCTGACATCACTCATTTATTTTAGCGGGTATCGTCCAACACCATCTAGTTATTTACTTAAATTTAACCCGGATCCAAATTCCAATCAAATCACTCGTAAGAGAAACTCTTCGATATAATTTACAATGTGGCTACACATAACATCATTTTTTTTTCAGTAAAAACTCTAAACAGAATCTGTTATTGCATTTTTGCTCATATTGCATCATTTGTGACATCATACAACTTTCGGTTACTATATCGGATCGTCAGTTATCTCGTATTATTGTTTACCTTTCCACAGACATTTTATGTTAAATCGATTTTCATTGGTGCTTCTCACCCGGAGAAGCAACCAATCGGAATTGGCTGTACGATACCCGCTAAATATGAATGAGCGATGTCGGGGTTTTGAGGGAGCGAGGGTGGACTCAAAATCCTGACTTGGGAGGATGTAATATCATAAAACATCACACATATTGTAATATTACAACTGAATTTGTAATATTAGAAAATGAATTTGTAATATTAGAAAATGACTTTGTAATATTAGAAAATCACTTTGCTATATTGCAAAATCAGTCACATTTTTTAATATTACAAAATGATTTTCTAATATTAAAAACGTAATTGAATACAAGAAATCCATTTTCTAATATTCAAAAATCGTTTTTAATATTAGAAATTCAATCGATTTTTTAATATTAAAAAAGAGTTTTGTAATATTAAAAAATTACTGTTATATTAGAAAATGAATTTGCAATATTGAAAAATCATTTTTAATATTAGAAAATACTTATTTTCGTCCACTTTAGCTTGCCATAAAGTGCTATCTTTTTCAACTTCATTATTATAGTGTTATTTAATCATTTAATAATCTCTGAGATTTGGTTGACGTCACAAATGCAAGTGTACGAGATGAAATTAATATTGGAACACCAAATTGATATTTGCCTTATTATTGCAGGTCTTCTTTCACCGCCGTTGGAGACAGCTGATGAATCTTAACATTAATAAATAAGCAATTGTGTTTGTTTTATTTAATTGTTGAGATTACGATTGTAAGTTACTTGTTTCTTTTTTACGACTTTGCATTAAACAAGACATGGTTAAATCACTAGGGTTTTTTCATAAATAAAAAGATTTGTACACCAAATGAACACAATGAAGTAAGTGCCTGTAAATTGCACATGGTCACGAACGAAGACAACTATGACGCAGTGCGAAATGTCCTCGTTTTGGAGTTGCATGGATATCTCCTATTTACACTAGTTTTCCTGGTTCATTAATACCCAACTTCAAAGCTATAACTGCCTGCAAAAAATGTCTTCTGCACAGTTGCTTGCTTCAGTGGAAATTTTTTAGGAAGATTCAATGGGTACTTAACTTTTTTGTATCCGTGCTTTTAAATTGAAAGCTTTCATTACCCATGTGGGTCTAGGAGCGTTTCCCAACTCAAACTGTCTTGGAAGTACGTCTACGGAAGAGTGAGAGCGAACTGACGATTGGTGGTTTTTACGGTCATGACTATTCTTTCGGATCTCGCACGACCGCCTCTTGCGTGGATTACGTCAGTAGATGTCTGTTTGTAGTTGGAGCCCAGCTTTCGTGATACCTGACCAAAGTACTGAGTCAGAGTATGTCCTACTAGCGGCTGGGTTGCTCTGGTGACGCTCCGGCCTATTCTCATACCCCACGTGTGTCCAAGAGCGTTTCCCACTCTAACTTTGGGAGTACGTCAACCTGTAGAGTGAGAGCGGACTGATTCCGATTGGTGGTTTATAGTCTTGACTATCCTTGCGGACCTTGCACGACAGCCCCTTACGGGGATTGTCTTAGAAGATGTCTGTTAGTAGATGGAGGAAGCAAAGCCCAGACTTCGAGATACCTGATAGAAGAACTCAGTCAGTATGTCCTACTAGCGGCTGGTCTTCTCTGTTGACGCTCTGGCCTACTTCCAGACCCCACGTGGGTCCGAGAGCGTTTCCCCACACTATCTGTTTGGGAGTAAATCAACGTGAAGAGTGTGGGAGGACACTGCTGATTGCAACGGTTTTTATATGCCGATGTCACATGATTTAATCATATGATTGGGTCGGTCTGTTAATGCCAAAGTGGTTTTTTTTTAATTCAACCATACCAATGCATCGAAAATGAAAAGATTTACCCCCGTCAAATAAACTAGTTCAACTTATCGTATAGAAATTGTACAGCTAAAAACCAATTGAAATAGCCAAATACAAATGTACATACTTTACAATGGCATTGAATGGACTACACCTAAATCACTTGCGATTGTCAATATAGTTGACCTACATAATACGAAACCCTGACCGCAAACCAAAGTGGTGCACTGCGTCACAAAAAATGTCAAAAGCTCTCTCTATTTCCAGCGGCAATCTAAACTCGTTGACTATATTCAACCTATATTCAATCAATTTTTCTTTCATCATCATTTCATGTTCATTTTTATCATCCACTTCATGGTCATCGCCCGGATGAAATAGTGCTGCTTGGCCGTAAAATACTTATCAATCAATCATTTTTACAGAGAGTAATAAAGTCAGATGACTGAAGGGAGTGTAGTAGGTCTTCCTTTAATTGAATGACCATTTCTGAAGAAATATATTAGGCAGTCAACTGGACAACTAACAAGATTTAAACTTGTTTAGATTATATAGGTATTTTAATGCAAAAATTGTCCAGTTAACTATCTTAAGGAAGTTCATCGGATGATTGTCATTTAATGATGGGATTTTACTCGCTGAAAATCATTCATTATTAAACAAGTTTTTAAAAAGTATCGAACTGTTTTATTTTTATTTTATTTATTTTTTTCTTTTTTTTTGGGGGGGGGATAGGGATGCTTGTGTTCACTTACCTGAACGTTTACTCCACAAAAAAGCTAGAATTAATTCACTCAGGCATAGCAAAGTCGCTGCAATCATGTAATTCTCTACGTATTTCATGGTACAAAAGAAAACATCTGTGTCTTACTTGTGAACCCATGTCAATTTCTCACATTGTCTCTGTCGATAGCCGGTTACTATCAAATAATTTTAAATAGTTCCATTATACTTATAGTGCTTGGGCAATATTATGTAAATTATATGCAAATATTTGCATAAGTTTTAACAATGAAATACAAATCTTTATCCCATTAATTGAGTGTTCTGCCTTCTAAACTCATGATTTAAGGAAATAAAAACATAATGCTCCGCAAGACGCAGCTTGATACAATCGCAAATGTAGCGTACACAGTTGTAGCAAGTTTGCACACAACATTCACATTTAATATACATGTAGATATATTTTGGATTTTGAGTAAAAGCAAAGATTCTCACAAGAATAAAAGCGGTATAAAAAAATTGTAAACTTGCAGTAAGATAAAAAAAATAAGCAATTGATATAAATTTTAGGCCTTAAATTGTAAAAAGGTAAGAGTCATAGCCCTTTAAACCGATCAGTTGCTTCTTTTTTTTTTGTGGTGGGGGGGTGTTGAAACTAGTAATATCTTTTCAAACATTTTACTAGTTATTGCCGGAAAACCAGGAAAAAAATATTAGTTTTAGGTCCATAATTTCTTAACAGGTGCAGTAATCGCTCCCAAAAAAAAGCAAGCGGAGCCTTATGATACAATTTTCATAAAGATTAATGTTCTTTCACTCATGCTATTGTTTAAAAAAAAGAAACAAGCGTTTTGTCGTTTTCGACCCTTTATTTCTGAACGGTTCATGTATTAATCCCTGTCGGACCTTTGTGATACAGAAAGAAACAAGCGTTTTGTCGTTCTCGACCCTTTATTCTTGAACAGTTCAGATATTAATCCCTGTCTGACCTTTATGATATAGAAACATTCAACCCTTTATTCCTGAACAGTTCAGGTATTGATTTCTGTCTGACCTTTGTGATATAGAAAAAAACAAGCTTTTTGTCGTTTTCGACCCTTTATTCTTGAACAGTTCAGATATTAATCCATGTCTGACCTTTATGATATAGAAACATTCGACCCTTTATTCCTGAACAGTTCAGGTATTGATTTCTGTCTGACCTTTGTGATATAGAAAGAAACAAGCGTTTTGTCGTTTTCGACCCTTTATTCTTGAACAGTTCAGATATTAATCCATGTCTGACTTTTGTGATATAGAAACATTCGACCCTTTATTCCTGAACAGTTCAGGTATCAATTCCTGTCGTCTGACCTTAGTGATACAGAAAGAAACATTCAACCCTTTATTCCTGAACAGTTCAGATATTAATTCCTGTCTGACCAATGTGATGCAGAAAGAAACATTCAACCATATGTTTCTGAACAGTTCAGGTATTAATCCCTGTCTGACCTTTGTGATGTAGAAAGAAACATTCAACCCTTTATTCCTGAACAGTTCAGGTATTAATTCATGTCTCACCTTTGTGATATAGAACAGTGTGGAACAAAAGCATAATCTGTATGTTCAATATGTTCAAGACGATACATGCATTACCGAAGTTTAGCCCTGTAAAACAAGTTGAAAGCATATAGATTCCCGTTAAAGTAGAACATGGCATTGAACAATATATAGAACGTGAAGATACTGCTTTTGCCAATCAAGAAACCAACAGAACAGACGTGTCGCAAATACAAAAATACTAATCATATTTATTGCAGTACACTGGAGTCACCTTTCGGCTGTATTAGAACCAACTGTATAGGAAGATCTAAATCAATAAAATTATGTATATGTAATTAAGCATTCATAACCGAAACTGTCGAAAGAGAAAGACAAATTTATCATCGAAAAGTTCTACCATGTGCAATACAAGGAATGAACCCTCGGTATTTTGGGTATTTTGAATTTATCATACTGCAAGTTTTCATAAATGTAATAAATAAAATCTTATATAATTCAGGGTCATTCAAGTAAGACTACTGGCTTCAGGGACCTTTGGTCCACCAGCAGAGATTATCAAATACAAAAATACCGATCATATTGAGCAAAAATAAATTCGCAAGGATTATACATTAAACATGCAAAAAGACCAAAAAGGAGTCTTTCAAACCTTTAGTTGATTTGAAGACTAGTACTTTATTTTCTTTACAGAAATAATAGAATATAGTTGGGCAGAAAACTCGCATTTACTGGATGTAAAAGAGGTATTGAATGATACAAAAGGAATTACATTTGGACTATATTTTTGTGTAGTGTTCAGATATAGTAGGGAGGTTTCAGTGATGGACCGTTGACATAGGGTATTTTGATCCTGAAGGATTAAAAACCAATAAAGGGTTATTGAAAAGCATAACTCAAGGCGATGGAGGATGCCTGTGAAGGTTCCGAAAATGACATGCGTGATAGAAATTAATAGATTCATCAGTATCGCAACAATTCATTTCCCGGTATGTAATCGAACAAAGTGAACAATTAAGTATGTGAATCTGATTCAAACAACACGACAGGAATCTACCAGCGGATCACATTGAATCCATATACCAATACAATGTACTTGAGTTACACGTATCTAGTGAAATTTATTAAGTTTTTGGCCCTTTTGTCTGCAATTCAAAAACAGCTGACGCTTAAACCCTAAATTATAAAACAAACCCTCGTGTTGTTTGGAACCTCGTTGAATTTTTTTTTTCAGATCAACTTAGATTCCAATCACCGCACATGTACACAAAAACAAGGTTTCTAAAAAAGATGACACGGACGACGACAGTACAATTACATGGCCGCATTTTTTTTTTTGCATTTATGTAATGTATTTTACTTACACAAGAATCATGGCAAGTTGTTTTAGTTATTGATCTTCTTGCAACCTTAAAATTGAGAATGCTTATGTTTCTCTTCCCAAGTAAATAAGAACAAATGGTATTAAGGTATTTATTCTGCATGATTAAACATATCACGTGTGGGAAGTTTTGAGATCCAACATCCCATTTATCAACAAGTTCATCAATAGGGAAAGTACACGTCAAAATCAAGAACAAAAATAACAGATCATACATAGCATATAACAACTCATTGAGGCCTAATGAACAATCATAATGGTTGTACAACTCTACCGCTTTTATCTTGATTTGTTTTGCCAATTTTCCAGTATTACATAGATAGACGGAACCATTCATTACAAGCTTTCTTTTGAAAAAATCTAAATGAGGCTAAAATACTCTTGGTTTTGTAAATATTTTTTATTCAGTTTAAGTGGTTAAATAATCCACTGCAGTACACCAGTGTCACATTATTTCAGGGCGGATCCAAAATTTAAATGAAGGGGTTCTAGGCTATAATTTTCTCATTTTTGCAAAAATTTTATGAAAACTTAACAATGTTTTCTACAAAAAGAAAAAATGAGGTGATCACTGGAACCTCACCTCACTTCCTGTATCTGCCAATGATTATGTTAATGTTTCCATTTGAAGTATAAAACGGTAAGGTTGTACAGATAAATAATAATTATCTACATCATACAACTCTGCATCATGAAGCCATTTAGCATTGATAGCCCTTGAAATCATTAACAGTCTTGATTCCTGCTACCAGCAAGAAAAAAATAGGGTAGGCATGTATTTTATTTCAGTTTTCAAAAGCATTTTACACGTACATAGAAATCTAGAATCACAAAAAAGTAAGGTAAGCAGGATAGCAGGAAACATACATCTTTTTTTTTGCCTCAGTGGAAAATCTTTTTACCATGTCAAACCGATTCCCTCAATATTTTTGTTATTACCATTGCCCATCCATCCACACATACATATACTTAAAAATTATCTAGCAACAAATTCTTCTAAATTTTGGTGGGGTAAAAAAAAACGTTTGCAAAATCCAACACTACAAATATCAACTTAACACAATATCACAAATCATACATGTAACTAAGAAAAAAAATGTAAATAATTCATACAGAAAAATATACTTAGTCTGAAGTTTCTAAAAGGAATACTCTTCACAGGCTTCATCAATTTTTAACTAAAAAGATCGAGTAATTACAGCCTTCATACTACCAGGGATGGGGTCGATTACTTTGAAATGAAGTGGATATTTCTTAGTATCTTTCCCTTCACCTCAATCCTCAAAGGAATAGTAAAACAAATTTTAAAAAAGCACTTTAAAACCTGATACATGTATATAGTTGAAGATTAAGATCATAAAATTTGTATTTCAACCACCTTTAACAATGTAAAAAGTAATTTTCAGCTCATCTAACGAAATTTATGGAACTAATTAAGAGGAAGGACCAAGTAATAAATAAGGGATAGAGGGTCAACGTTCAAAAGATAGGGATTTTATAGGAAATAGAGGGCTGCTTGAAAACCTGACATTGTCATAGACAATTTAAAAAAAAACGATGCATTTTTAGCTGAATGTAGTACAGGCTTAATATTCTAGTAGTTACAATCACTGAATGTACATGTTTGCATTTTCAAGAGAGGTACTTATAAGTTGAAATGCATATTCACCTGAACTCAAGATCAAATGGAAAAAAATATTGCTGTCCTTTGCTTGTACAAAGATTGGAATGTCAGTTGTATAAAGTTAGTAGTGCCAGCTTCTGGCACAAGTAAAAGAGTTAATTATGTAACCTATACATCACATAATATTTGTTCTTTAAGAATGAGATACACAACAGCTCAGGTGAAATAATATCTTTCAACTTGCCCACAGATGGTTTTGTTTTTTTTTCTCTTCTCATTTTAGCATAATTTTATCAAAACTTAATCTTAAATGTCACTCTCTGTTTTTGTTTCATACCATTGTAAAAAAACAACAGAAACTTCATTAGGTGTAAAATTGCAGGTAACCTCAGCCATTAGTATGCAAATGTTTATATTAGACTAAAAGTGTTGATCCCCCTTTTATTGTAGTAATAAAAATAACTTTCAAATATGCTTTGCGTATCCATAACATTAAATAAACAAAGCTCTGTGAAAATTTGAAATTTATATCTATATTGCCTTCCAGAGCTTATAGGTTGTTTTACATGTAAATCTTATTTTTTACCAGCTTTAGTAGAGAACAGTAATAATCATAATTCATATCCATCCTACCAGAAAAAAGAATCTGTATCTATGAGTGTAAATAGTAATTTCCACCTGAGCTGTGCTGTATTTATTTTAAATTAAAACATTTTTTTGAGTCAGCAGAGCACTGTGCAGGAGTATAAGTCAAGAATGCATGTGTACATATGAACAATTTAAAGAATTGGGAGTTTCACAATAAATTGAAAGCAGGTTAAATTTGTGAATTAATAATTGTGTACACTATAAATAAATAAAGAACCTACATGTAATAATGTACAAAAAATGTATAATATGAAAAATTTTTCCTAATAATTGTGTACCGTTTGAAAATTTTAAATATTGACAATGTATTACACATACATGCATACCACATGCAGTTAACCCAAAGATTTACATG
The DNA here is from genome assembly GCA_037379345.1 of Perna viridis. Taxonomy (NCBI): domain Eukaryota; kingdom Metazoa; phylum Mollusca; class Bivalvia; order Mytilida; family Mytilidae; genus Perna; species Perna viridis. The sequence goes on from CM074513.1 coordinate 8,341,036, forward strand.
TACATGTACATTATGATAGTAATGATGCAAGCTACATGTACATGTATATATGAAGTAATATAATAATGATCAATCAAATACAGTGTACATGGGAATAATGTAAAAAGTAAAAATATATTTTAATATCAATATTGATATTTTTTCATATGATCTATTATCATGGGACAATCATTAACATGTTGAAAAACTTATAGAAAAAATAATTCATGAGAGAATAAGAATTACATTTACATGTACATGTACAAAGTGTACATCTGCACATGTTTAAGTCAACACTGGGAGTAGAGTAAATGGATTTGCACCATTAACTAGAAACTGTAAAATTTTAATTATCCCAATATTATAAGAAAAGCATGATTTGTGAACCGATACATGTACATGTACATTTCTATTGATGTAAAATATAAGAAGACACAATCTAAGCCACAACAATATTCAAACAAATGACTTGTATGTTTTAAATATGCTTTACATATAACATGTAGTTCAGTTTTTTTGTATAAATGTACATGTACTTAAAATAGTAGTAGACAGAACAATATTATAACAATTAGTAAAGATTCTTAGCACTAATATATTCAAGATATTGAAGTAATTTAAAAATGGGACTAAGACAGATATGGCCAGTTGCCATAAACAATAAGTAGAAGTGGGACAGACCTGAAACTACTTCCCATGATATGAAGCCACATGCTGAAGTTGTATACCAAATATCTAATGGCTGTGATTTATATTTATTCAGAAAAATGAACCCGACACTGGCCATTCTATGAGCTCATTTGCAAGAGTGAAACCTGACCAAAAATATACGTCTGATGTACCTTCCCTACTTCATGTACAAAATGTACTTTGGTCAAGGACTTCCAATATTCAGAAGACTAAATTTAATACCGGTACATACATGTATGTGTAAAAATGTACATTCCTACAAAATTTTATTTGGTGCAGAATGTGCACTTTCAAGTTCAATGAATTTATGATAGACAACTTTATTGATGTAACCACAAACATGCTCAAAATAATGATTTCAAGTATAAAATGAAAAATAAAGATGATTTACAATACATGTACATGTAAATCAATGTAAAATTCAATATTTGAAATTAAGAAATATAGGAAAATTGCATTTCAGTGTGTGATGTGGGTAGCGGATACATGTAATTGATGCTGAATACCAGTCAAAGACAAGTATACATGTGTATGTGCAATAAATTAAGAGTACCATGTTATGTCTACATGATCTACAGAAAATAAAGTGTCCAGGCTAGTCTAAAAAGAAGGGGAATAACACCTCCAGCTCTTATGGACCTAAAACAAAGTTATTTCTCTCTCATTTAAGACTGATTCTACCAAGAAAAAGATAAATTTAAGTAGCACAATCATCATAAAAAACTGCTGTTTAGTCTGGATATAAGCAAACTAAATCTGCAGTGTTATACACAATACATGTACATTGTAGCTTCTGACTAGAAAAATTCAGGGTGGGCTAGAGAGAGAGTTTTATTTGCAGTACCTTATCCAAATACCTATGCTACATGTACACTTTTTGTACATCATCAGGCCTATGCATCACCTTTTTTCTAGATGTAGTGATTATGTACCCCTCTGTCTTACATTCAATGTTCTAGCTTTTATATGCTACTCTACACACATGTACTTGTAAATGTATAAAAACATGTTTACTTATACATACATTTCAATTTTATCCCCAAAAAGATGATTTAGAAAGACAATTACTAACCAATGTAAAATGTACATGTATATGCAACAGAAGATTATGCAATCGTTAATGTACGTGATGACATACAAATAGCGATTTCAGCAAAAATTGTTAGTGTATAATTAGTCGTAAGTTACAAATGTATCGTGTCAGAATAGATCAAATTATTGTGACATTGGTCATAACCTAAGACTTCTTTTACACTTACAACTTTTAGTGAAAACCACTACTGAGCTCAGGGTAAAAACATCAGTGTCCTAGCTAGGGCAAAATGGAGGGGCACTGCTCCCTGTCCCTATCACATAATACACTTTAAAGTGCCCTCTACCCTGTGCCCCTCTATTTTCAAATCCTAGCTAGAACACTAGCTAGAACACTGAACATAATTGCCAATTATTAACCTTTTTTGTATTTACTATTTGTTTTAAGATTATTAACCTTTTTTGTATTAACTAATTGTTTAAAGGAAGTTTTTGATTGTGACACAAAACTGAAATACTGTACTATTAGGGTGTACATTGTATATTTACATTGCACATGAAGAGGCTTGACACAATGTATATGTTCCATTTACAAATGTGCATGTACATCATACATTATCAACAATACATACATGTACATGTAAAATGTAAAAAAAATGTATTTATTATGAACTGATAAAAATATGCTAAATTCTGCAAGTTCTGTTTATTTTTTTTTTAAATGTTGTTTAAAATGAACTTTTTTTTAATTGATACTACTGCTGCTATGAACAGCACCTAATGTTTGAAGCCTGCTACAATATTCTAAAACTTTTTTTTCCAATACATGTACATGTAATTTAATGATAAAAGCCCTACATGTACATACAATGTATATGTGAACCTAATTTCTTTAATGCATTTCAATAAAATGTTCCAGTTTTTTGGGTATTTGACCTTTGTATGATATATTACACTTTACAATTTTTCTAGCAGAAAGACATTGAAGGGTAAGATAATTCAATGGTGAAACTATGTCATTGATGGACATCCCTCGAATCAACTGCATTGGGGTTTTCCGGTTCTTGTTGCAACGATCAAGATGTGCACCGTTTCGGAGCAGTGTACGAATAACTTCAGAACGACAAGGTCGATTGCTTGCTGCTATATGCAGAGGTGAATTTTCATCAATGTCAATTGAGTTTACATCCGCACCAACATCCATCAGAAGCTGGGCAACTTCAGCTGAGGGAAATGAACAAACTGGATATCGTCCCACATTGGTTGTGTCCCTTGAACAAGCCAAGTGCAAAGGTGAGAAGCCTTTTGTACCATATGGTTTCATATGAACTAATTTATAAACCACTTCTTTAAATGAATGTTCCTCATCTTTACTCATTATTTTTTGTAAGCGACACATCAAACAAAGCAAATGCATAATTATCACAAGTAATCTACTAAAATGGCTGTTGTCTTTATCAGCAGTTTCGTCTGCTTTTCCTTTTTCAAGTTCCATAATAGCACGTAACAAAACATTGTGAATGTCTTTGAAAGCAATTGAGCGAGCAGGTCGATTTCGCCACTCAGTCATCATGAAGGAAAACAACTCTGCAAATGAAAGAAAACTACTCTGAGTAGTTGGACTTAAGGGTTCTAATACATTCTGCTGCATATCTAATGCATACATCCATAGCATAATGCACCTATCAAAATTACCCATGTCTGCATATAAAGCTCCCCGATAACGAATATAGTAAGAAGTGTCAGGATGAGCAGGACCCAATATTCTTTCACGAACAAGTAATGCCTGCATTCTCATATCATCTGGATCAGAAATAAGTTCATCTAAGTCTTCTAAAGTTGTCACCTCTTCGGAATTTTCATATGCAGCAACTTGTGACCCTTGCCTAGGCTTTGGTAATGATGGGTCACAAGATCGCTCTTCCATTGCCTGTCGCCAAAAATTTATGGCACCTAGCATGTCCCTTTTCTTGTCCACATATGTTGCCCCAAGTAACTCTAAAGCATCAATTCTTTCAGCTTTAGTACACTCCTGTCTGCTAATAAGGAATTCAACAATTTTCGAAAAACCAGCTACACTTGCTGCCATCAAAGGTGTCATACCATAAGCATCTTTCTCCATTTTGGCACCATATTTCAGAAGAAGTTTCATGATATCAAGACTTCCTGATTCAGCACAGTCATGTAGTGCAGTATTTCCTAGAAGTAAAAAAAAAACAAATAATAGTATACTCTGTAATACATTTTGCCATTTCTTAAACAATGCTGAAGCAGTCATCACTACTAACTTCTGATCAAAAGGTACAAACCATATGTATCTTAAGAAAATTTTTATGTACACGTGGATACAAATTTGTAACAGACCTTTATGTGGATTTTTTACAAAGCCATCAGAATTTAATTACAAGTACCTAACTTGGGCTTACAGTTAGGACAATTGGTTTACCGTGAAGACTGAAAGTATCAACATATACATGTACATGTACATATTATTACTTACATAGTCATTTAGTGACTCACTTGTACATGAACAAAAGAAATCTAAAAAATATCTACATACATGTACTTGTATAAATGTATTGTACATGTACATGTAACATACATGTAACTTATTTTAAAATCAATTGCAGCTACCTCCTTCCAATTTTAAATCTACTTCTCTTGAGGAAATACAAACATACATGTAAATGTTCAAGATGTTGTACCCATTTGTAGATAGTCATTATACAAGATACATGTATATTGTACAGGTTTAAAAGAAAAATAAGGATTTACCCATTTCACATAAGAAATTTTCCCTACAAAATCAAATACAAGGAAGGAAGACATTTAACACAGTAGTTACTAGGATGTCACGGGAAATCAAGAAAAAAAACACATGTATAACAACCGTAGTAAAACTCCATCAGCAAATATGAGAAACATTAAACAATATTTATTGTATAATTAGGCTAATTCTTCTTATTGTTACAGGATACATGTATAAAATGTTTTTTACTATGGCCATAAAAGATATACATGTACAGTATATGTCTGTTTACAAGTTACCCGACCGACCCTACCCTAAACCATTTTATCAGCAAACTGAGAGTAAGAAACTAAATCTATAATATTCAGTTAAAAAAGGAAGTTTATATCATCTAAGTCATTCCGGCATTTGAGTTTAAACAGGGCATTTCTTCCTTTGTCACAGCGAATCAGCCACCCAGTCATAAACAGAAGTCAGCATGGCACAGGACATGTCGACCAGCCTGTTAATTAAGTTAACATTGTCATATGGATAGCACATCTGTTATAACAGGGGTTCCTTTTAGATTAACAATAAACAACGATGTATAGATATACGAGGAAATGGACTGCAAAAGTTTACTCCATGACTAACCATTTTGTTGAAGTAAAGGTTGAACCTGTGCTGGAAGAAAAATGAAAAAATAAAATAAAATGTTGACCGACCAACCCAATTTTTTTGAAGAATGTAACCATAAACAGACATATACATGTACATGCATTATTTTTAATGACATGTGAATTCTTCTCTTTTTTTCATCAGTGAAATTAGCACTGCTTGATGACCACTTCCACCAAAGTGTAGATACACGTTGTATATTTTTTACGTAATTGTATATGTTCATATAGAAAGATATCAAATGCCATGGAAGAAAATACATGTAACTGAATAAACCCTATCTTTAACCTAAGAATTCTTACTAATTCTACCCTATTTAACACTGCCTCGTAGGGGAGAATTTATTTGCAAAAAGCAAAAATGGTACTTTTTTCACACAAAATGTACGTGTATGATCTCCCACAATTCTCACACACATGTAATGTACATGTAGCACTGATGTTGGGAGATTCAAATTTTTTCATTGATTTCGGAGGAGTCTCCCCCAAAGGTACATTTATTTCAGGAAGAATAACAGGTATGAATTAATTAGTTAACTTTCAAATGGAATATTATATTGTCTCAAGTACATGTACACGTTTTACATCAGTATTTATAGTACTAATTCTGCAAATCTTTCAATTCTTTAGTACAAATCATTTTATATAAGTGCTTTAAAATCTATAGCAATGCAAATTTCTATACTGAGTGACAAAAGTAATTCTTTTTTATATTTTTTCCACTTTGAAAGGGACACTCTACAGAGTTACTCTGCATATTACATTGTCATATTCTGCATACATATAGATGTAACTCTATTAGCTACTATTGTTACTTACATTTTATAATGTTCTTTTATAAGTAATATCAATCACTAACATTAAACATTGCACAGAAACAGTAATAACTTTTTAGTCACATTTCGTGTTGATTGTGGAGTAGTTGATGAGCATTCTTAATACGCATGTACACTTCAAGGAGAAAATTCTTTTGTTCTACCCCAAACAATATCTCCCAGAAGTACATATACATCGTAAATGTACACATGCACATCTTACAAATGCTCATCAACATGAGAATGTTACTCAATAACTCTGTACCTTTAACACTTTTCCTATTAACATCTGCATTCAATTCTAACAAATACTGAGCAATTTCTTTGTGACCTTTGTAGCAACTTATCATAAGACAGGTGTGACCATGCCGATTGGCTATTTCAATATCTGCTTCATTGTTTACGAGATGTTTGACTATTTCATAATGTCCATCGAAACATGCTGCTCTAAGAGGAGTTGAATTTGTGAATGTAGTTTTATTAACACCAGCTCCCTTCGAAATAAGATACTGAACAATCTCTAAATGTCCTGCTGCAGCAGCACACCACAGAGGTGGTGCCCCTTCAATTGTCTCCCCATCAAATGTCACAGAACCAACTTGTTCGATTTCTGCAGTACACTGTTCAACTATATATTTAACGACGTCTATGTGACCGTTTCGACAGGCCATAATGAGTGGGGTGGCACCGTTTGTTTTAGCGTGGACAAGTTTCCCAATTTCTTCCTTCGATTTGTGATCAAGAAAAATCTTAAGCCTATTGAGTTTGCCATCTCTGGCGGCATTGTATACAACACTCCTGTATTCCATAGCCTTCATATGAAGGCTTTGTTGATTTAGGGGCCTATATATTAGAGTTTTTGGGGGCTAATTTTAAAGTATTTTGTTCAACTCCTCTCCATTTGCATGCAAATGTCAAATATGGCGATGTCAATTCAATCGCCAGGGGGCGTCATTTCCGGAAATGAAGAAAACCCTATCACCGAAATACAAATGTGCAACACTAGAAAGAAAGGACCAATCTCAAATATCATTCAGGAAATTTCATATTCGACCTAAAATGGTATTTATAAACTGCTGACTGACAATACTCCCAAAATAAATTAAATATATAAATAGAATACAAAATATAAAGGGTACATGTACAACGTACAAAAATGCACAGGGTTTGGGTAGGGATTTTTTTTGTTAAAAAATAAAGTAAAATACGAAGTTATGTGTTATAACAGCAAATATTGAACTTATACTAACCATATGAAGTTTTCTGATGTATTGGGATCGACTGGTATATTGGACATAGACGTCTACGTCCAATACACCAGCTGACCCACACCGAGTCAACAGAAAAATTCATATGGATAGTATAAGTGCAATATTTGCTGTTATAACACGTAATTTCGCACTTCATTTTTAGCACACAAAAAAACGAGTACCTGTGCAATGAATAAAAAGTGTTAAACAGTTTGATATCTGGACATATAAATAATCATAGTTCCTACAACGATGGTTTTCACTAATGAAAAATTCTTCCAGGGGACTATTTTATTCTGAGGTTTAGGTACAATGTAGATTGAAAATATTTACTGAGGCTTAACTCTTATTACAGGGTAAACATAGCCAAGTACAGATATTCGAATATAAAGCACGTGATATAAAGTTTCCTATAGACACGGGGAGATGGAACCCGGTCAGTCCAAAGGAGATATTTTTTTTAGTTTCTCTGGGGAAGGGATGATCAGTTTATATGTCAAAAGGAAGGCTTGAAAACCATTCGTCAAAAGTTCATACCTTGATATTTCACTTTAAACCCGACAGAATACAAACTGAAAGAAATGTTAATGGCCTTCAATGTTAAGCTATACAGAAACTTGTCATTTTTTTCCGACGCAGTCGGTAGTTTCACTTTTTAACCTTTGACCTTAAGGGCGCTATTCTATGGAAACGCAAGTCACCTGATCGCAATTCGCACGTTAACAACACAAGTGAAAACAACTATTTTAGAATAAATCTACAGGTATCGAAATACAAGATTTGAAGTCATATAATAGTACTGTTTTTAAAATGTATTGCAGTGCAGTGCAAGCTATCATTAATTTTCTTGAAAAAAAAATGCATGCCATTTCTTTAGACGAATTGAGATATATTATGTCATGATCCAGCTAAATACAAAAGTGTAACAACATCAATAAACATACAATATTAAAATTTTAATTCAAATCAGACAATTTATCACAAATTATTACTAGCTTACACTGCACTAGATATATAGGCTTCAGCATATTTGCATTTCCGAACAAAAATCTGTTCTGGTAAATCTACACATCCCGACTTAAAAAACATTATACATCGTTGTTTTTCCAAAAAAGATGGTAAACCTAGATACAAAAATATAGTTCTTGGTAGAGATTCCTCATACTTTGTAAGAAATAATTCAAAATCCAAATATACAGAGGAAGATGTTTACAAAATGCTGGAAATTTTTAATCGAAAACATATTTGTCCAGTGTGGTGGACGTGTTTTTCAACAAACGGTCGGCATTCCAATGGGAACAAATTGTGCTCCTTTACTTGCTGACCTATTCCTTCACTCTTATGAGGCTGATTTTATAGCTGATCTGATCAGAAAGAAAGAATATCGTTTGGCTATATCCTCCAATCTCAATTTCCGCTATATAGATGACGTATTATCTTTAAACAATCCTAATTTCGGGGATTTGATACATCGCATCTACCCAAAAGAACTTGAGATAAAGGATACTACAGACACTGTGAAGTCAGCCTCTTATCTTGACTTACACTTAGAAATCGATGGTAAAGGAAAACTATTGACCAAACTTTACGACAAACGTGATGACTTTTCACTCAGAATTGTCAACTTTCCTTTCATCTGTGGCAACATCCCTTCAGCACCTGCGTATGGAGTGTTCATATCACAACTCATACGTTATACCAGAGCTTGCCGAAACTACTCAGACTTTTTGTATCGCACTAGAACTCTAACAAATAGGCTTCTGGAACAGGGTTATATTGCTACAAGATTGAAGTCATCACTGCAGAAGTTCTATGGTCGTCATCATGATCTCGTTGGGTTGTGATGGTGTATCCATCTGCACCATGAAAACTGATTTATTCAACGGGTCATAGTTTTCCTTTCCTCGTTTGTCTACCCCGGACTTGACTTTTTATGAGCAACTCGGCGGGTGTTTCTAGAAAAGCAGAGGACGCCTACCCTACCGGTGCACATGGTCCATGCTCCCAATTTTTAGTGGAGTCCGAGTTGCTCATTTGCTTTTGTTACTTTGTATGTATGATTTTAGTTACTTTATGTTCTTTGTTGTGTATGTCTGTTTTCCATGTATGGTTTTGTCCCTGGATTACATTCTTTTGATTACCGCTATAACCTTGGTTCCCTTGATTACTCTTTTACACCTCTGGGTCGATACCTCTGCTGGTGGATTTTGTCCCCGAGGGTATCATCATCTCAGTAATACATTTTTTTTAAATTAATGGTTTTACCAAGAGGAATGAAAGAACAACTGGCTCGGAAGTCGCCCAGTATAAAAAGGTCCGAACCTGACAGCAGATCGGACACTCTGTTGTCTTGTAAGTATGTGGTGTCCCCAGGTGGGAATCTTAGCACACTCACATCTGGCATGGAAAGTGCCCCGACCAATTCAACTAAAAGTACCCAATCACACATTCAGTCTGCAGACCATCTATTCCAGTACAAAAATTCTGACTATTTCAAAATTATCAAACCACGTTTGATAAATGATATATTTGACTACAACGATGACGAACCACATTGTACCATATCAAAATGTGGTATTAAAAATTGCAAAACATGCAACATTCTTATAACCGACCCTTACTTCTCCAGTTCCCTTACAAATAAAACCTTCCATACAAGAAGTCACGATGACTTAAGTTGCAAATCAACAAACTTAATATATGGATTAGAATGCAACTTATGTGGTTCAGTATATGTCGGAAAAACGCAAGAACGATTAAACACAAGAATGTGCAGTCATCGTTCGGGAATTAACACCACCAAATTCCCGACAGTTTATCAACATTTTAATCAACAAGATCATTCAATCCTCTCCATGAAAGTTCGTATTTTAGACAAAATTTACCATCCTACGAACAGTCCCGTTCTAAGTAAAAGCTATCGTAGGGAAAGAGAGGAGTACTGGATACGCAGACTAGGTACTGCAATACCTTACGGATGCAATGACAACATCAAAAGTATAGGAAACCTTTCAAGCCAATATAACAATAGCATAAATGTGATGAATTTATTTGACAAAACTCCAAGACGGGAGAGGAGTCATGGCCATCGCCACTACACGTCACTTAAGTTACATGATGTCTCCATAGATGGTCCCTTTCCTTTCATACAAAACCCTCTTGGACTTCATCACATTAGAACCAAACTTTATTCTATACCTCTCACTCTACTACACTCCCTTTACAAAACAAGTCTTGACGCTCCTGTCTCTGACCCCACCTCATCATTAAACAGACTTGTTGCCATCATTTTGGATATTGGTTTCAACAGACTCTTTAAACCAGTTTGTGTGAAAAGTCAAGATGAAGAAAAACGATCATTTCTTCCACTACCGTTTGTCAACAAAGATATAGATGCAATTAATTTGGCTAACATCCTCCATCACAAAAACGTTACCAACAAAATTCCCCCATATTTCAAAGACAAATCCATACCAATTATTTCATATTCCTATACTTCACCCATTGCATCCAGAATTTTCAATTATAAAATGCTATTGCAGAACCTCGAGATCGCGGACTTCAAGGCTAAACCACCTGAGTGTTCTTGCAAAACCTCTCCATTCAAATATGGTCCTTCTGGTCACGTCGTTACGGGAGATTTAACCATCATCGAAAACGAATCTCTGCGTAATATCCTTTCTAAAAGTCCCAAGTATCGTGAACCACGCTCCATAAATTGGAATTATAACTTTAAAGTTCTTATGGATGCCGTCGAGGACTATGCAAGAAAATGGATAAAACGAGAACAAGAAGACATTGATTCTCTGTCAGAGTGGTTAAAGGCCGTGAGGTCTTTAATTTTGAAACGAATGAAAGTATTAAGTAGGTCAATGAGTGCCAAGGCTACATCAGTTTTTAAAGACCCCGATGTAGCAAAAACATTGTCTACTATACATGACAAATATGTTGTCGTACCAGCAGACAATGCCCAAAACAACATTGTTTTTTGTCTGCAAAACGTTTGACATCCAATGTTTATTATCAGAGGTAGACGTAGAAAATAGTAGCAGTGATAAGACCTATACTGCTACCACACTCTCCAAAGAAGAGATTGTGGAAAACCATACATCTGTGCTATCCTCTTTTGGTCTCTCTACCAAGGACTATGATTGTGATTTACCATCTATGTACTGGATTCCTAAACTCCACAAGAATCCATATAAACAACGTTTCATAGCTGGATCTGCAAAATGTACCACCAAACATTTTAACATCTATACTCACAACTGTCAAAGAGGGTCAGGGTCTGCAGTCCTACCACAACACTTGTTACTCCCGTAGTGGTATTAATTCAATGTGGATCCTGAAAAATTCGAAAGATCTTTTGGAAACAATTAGTTCAAGACTATTTTCTGAATATAATAGCGTTAAAACCTATGATTTTTTAACACTGTATATTTCTATTTCCCATACTCAGTTAAAATCCCGACTTAAAAACATTATACATCGTTGTTTTTTTTTCTCCAAAAAAGATGGTAAACCTAGATACAAAAATATAGTTCTTGGTAGAGATTCCTCATACTTTGTAAGAAATAATTCAAAATCCAAATATACAGAGGAAGATGTTTACAAAATGCTGGAATTTTTAATCGATAACATATTTGTCCAGTGTGGTGGACGTGTTTTTCAACAAACGGTCGGCATTCCAATGGGAACAAATTGTGCTCCTTTACTTGCTGACCTATTCCTTCACTCTTATGAGGCTGATTTTATAGCTGATCTGATCAGAAAGAAAGAATATCGTTTGGCTATATCCTCCAATCTCAGTTTCCGCTATATAGATGACGTATTATCTTTAAACAATCCTAATTTCGGGGATTTGATACATCGCATCTACCCAAAAGAACTTGAGATAAAGGATACTACAGACACTGTGAAGTCAGCCTCTTATCTTGACCTACTCTTAGAAATCGATGGTAAAGGAAAACTATTGACAAAACTTTACGACAAACGTGATGACTTTTCATTCAGAATTGTCAACTTTCCTTTCATCTGTGGCAACATCCCTTCAGCACCTGCGTATGGAGTGTTCATATCACAACTCATACGTTATGCCAGAGCTTGCCGAAACTACGACTTTTTGTATCGCACTAGAATTCTAACAAATAGGCTTCTGGAACAGGGTTATGTTGCTACAAGATTGAAGTCATCACTGCAGAAGTCCTATGGTCGTCATCATGAACTCGTGGATCGTTATGGTGCATCCATCTGCACCATGAAAACTGATTTATTCAACGGGTCATAGTTTTCCTTTCCTCGTTTGTCTACCCCGGACTTGACTTTTTATGAGCAACTCGGCGGGTGTTTCTAGAAAAGCAGAGGACGATTACCCTACCGGTGCACATGGTCCATGCTCCCAATTTTTAGTGGAGTCCGAGTTGCTCATTTGCTTTTGTTACTTTGTATGTATGATTTTAGTTACTGTATGTTCTTTCTTGTGTATGTCTGTTTTCCATGTCGGGTCATTGTCCCTGGATTACATTCTTTTGATTACCGCTATAACCTTGTTTCCCTTGATTACTCTTTTAAAATTTGATGTTTACACTTCTATTATTAGCAAAATATGGCTGATGTAACATGTTTGTGAAGGAAGGAAACGTGCATACATGTAGAATACTGTATAAAGAAGCATTCAGCAAAGTTTTCAGGAACATAAAAATTGCATTCTTTACAACTTGACTAAAATCATCTGGACAATTATTGTCCTAGAGTTTGATTTAGCAGACCCTTAAAACTATATCCCTACTATTTATGTTAAAATTTAGCTAAAGCTCGTACGGTTATAATTTTAGAAGAATCTATCTCTCAGTATGAGTAAAATATGTATTTACTGGATTCGCAGATTTTCAATATGATCATTAATCATTAACATTAACATTTATCCAAAGTCCTTTTTATATTCTAGATGAAGTCGAGCTTATGTAACAGATGTCAAATCTTGAGACTTAATCCTTTACAAATGAACTAAAATCCAGTGCTAAAATCTTAATATCTATATAGTAGAATGTCGAAAAGTCCCGTAATGGTGAAGAAAATTGTTTGTATTTTAATTATTGTGATGGCAAAGCCTTGTATTTCGTGGTGCATATATCAGCGCCCTTTAGGTAAGGCTTTCTTTGTTTTTTTTATATTGTTATTCATTTTTATGGTAAATGTTTTGTTGTTTATATTCACCAGGCTTGTAGTAGTTGTCATGAAAAAAATGAAAAAAACATGGCATAGCAAAATACAGCAAAATTTTAGAAATCTTGAAAAATCAAAGTACTGAAGTACTGAGTCAATGAAAGCCTTCATAGTTTGCTCTGTTCACATTTTAAATCATAAAAAATTGATTGTATAATATTCAAATAGGTAAAGTAATTTTTAAACCTCTGTTTCGAAAGAGAGTGGTATACAGGTTTACCCTTGTCCGTCTCCAGTTTTCCGTTACACTTTTTCCCGTCACAGTTTTCTAAGCAACTACTTATCAGAGCGGCTTGAAATTTCAAAACATTCTTCCCATAGGTATGCCATTTGTTAGTATTCATTTTCGAATAAATCGACAGAAACTTTTTGTTTACCGAGCACTTTGCTTATTTTAACATTATATTTCGTAAAGTTGAAATTTTCGTCGAACTTTCGCAGCAACTACTCATCAAAGCGGCTTGAGGTTTAACACAATATATTCGTACTTATGTATGTCATATGGTAGGATATATATATAGAAAATATATAGAAAAATTGTTAATTGTTGTGTGTTTATTTGACACAAACAGATAACAAAAAATTATAGGAATATAATTATTGAAACTGATTTTGATACTGTTTAAAAGTAACAAAGTATAATTAAGAGTTTTGTGCAGCATGTTCGTTGGTACATATACATGCCATACAATATCTATATTTTTTATGTTGCTCAAACTTAAGTAACATGACTTTAATCATGTTTTAAACAGCAAAAAAGACAAAACAACAGAAAAAAGCTTATTATAGTTTCTTATCTGTATACAATAAGGAAACTCAGTGCAAAGAAGACTACAATTATTGTACATTAATAACTTAAAACGTTTTTCCTAATTACAATATTTTATAAATTAAATCTGATTTTAGAATATAGAATAACTGAAATAATGCATGTACTTCAAAATATCGCATGTGATTATATGTTGATATTCTGTGAAAATGTATTTGAAAAAAAAAGAAATGGCACATTTGTTCAAAAGTATCAAATAACAGTACTATTTAGTGAAGTAGACATTTTTTTACAGAAGTAAACAATTATTTAAATGGTATATTATCAAACGAAGCCGGTTATATTCATATATGCTGCATCATATTTCAACAATTTAGCATTACGTTTTCGCAGAAATAATGTTACGTGTCTGCCTAAGAACCTTTGTTTAAGGCTACATCTTAGAATAATTTGGCAAATTAATAAAAACATGTAAAAATTTTACATGCTCATCTGGTGGAGGGTGACGCGAAGGTACATGTACTAATTAACGGTGGCCACATCTGTAGAAAAAAACTTAAGATAATCAAAACTTTTCGCCACTCATGCAGGATTTATGAAGAAAGAATGATGTCTACATTAGGGGATGCTTTTGTGAAGTTACCCATCTTTAAAAAATAGAAGCAACATTTCTCCTTAACCTGACAACCTTAACCTAATATATATATATATATCGGAAAAATTCCCAACGATGTTAGAACTGCCAAATTTGAGATGCAAATGTTTAGTCGTTCCCTCCGCGGGATTCGAATTCGCACCGCTGTGATATCTGTGGCAACACCGCCTGCACGAAGTCCAGCGCCTTAGGCCACTTATTATACTGACTTCTTAAATGAAATGAAAGATGCGGAATTTCTCTTGCATGCTGGCTTTGGTAAACTATGTATTTTATGGTTATTTTTAATCCTTTCCATTTCAAGTTTCACTCCTTTCCATTGACTATGGTCTGTGAAACTTGATTGCGGATGCTTGTGGGTGCTACTGTAAAATATGATATCGCTTAACGAAGCAAGATTTCGCGTGATGCCTAGGTCAATTTCAGCCATTGTCGTGGCTTCATTGACAAAAATATATTAAAATTTGGATATTTTTGCAAATTTTCGACAAAATATAGCAAAATTTATCAATTTAGATCGAAGATCAGATTTGGATATATCAGTCGCCAGATCCTTTAGATTTGTAAACTTAAGCCTGTTAGCACAGATCTGCAACTATCTCTTACACAGCCACAGGAAAATAGACCAATTTGGGATACCCCGCTAAGTCACCGACCATTTTTATTTTGAGGGAGGGGCTGGGATATTTTTGAAAAAAATGTATATTAATTTCACTTTGAAGAAAAATTAAAAAAAGATTTTTGATGTGACAAGAAAAAAATAAATTAAGTTCCAAATCGGTAAAAAAAAAATAATTTTGTATTCTGTTTTTTCATAAAAAAAAGTTTAGGAAGAAAAAAAATAGGCTAAAGAAAAGGGGGACAGGAATCTCATGTACATATAGTGAATGTATCATAAACTGTCATTCTACATGTTAAAGTATGTATAAAGAAGTATGTAACAAATGTCATTAATATCAACATTTTACGGTTTATAGTCGCAAAATTCATGATGTTATAATGAGCAACTAAATGGATATCAATATCCAGATACTTTTGTTTTATATTAATCCAGTATGTTAAGCTATTAAGAAGAGTGCACAAAAATACACGAACTACTACTAAACATTATAACCAATTTAGATTTTATCTCCATAAAAGAAAAGATAAGAATACCAGGCCTTCCGATTATTTCCTACTGTGGTACTCCAACGCATTACTTGCGCAGACTTCTTGACTAATTTTTGCTACCTATAGTTAAACACCACGGAACGTATGTACGAGACAGTTCGGAACTATTACAGTTTCTAAATAACAACAAATTTCCTGTGTACTTATAACATAACAATCATGTATACTAGCATGTTCAGTAATGAACTAATTAAGGCGGCCGAAAACACGCCTACTTTGAAGTGAAAAAAGACTATGCTATAGTTTTGAACAATGAGAACTTACTTCTAATATTAGAATTAGTTCTATTATATGATGTGCGATGGGGACAGTATGTAGCCCTGACATATGCCACATACAATGGGGACAGTATGTAGCCCTGACATATGCCGATAAAACTTTTCTCCCTTTAGACCGCCTCAAGGATTGTGAGCTGGAACGTGCGGACAGTATACCAAACCGGAAAAGCTGCCCACGCTGCAAGAGAAATGGAGTGCTTCAACCGTGGGACGAAGTTAGATGGAATCATCTGGAGCGGTCATACTATCATCAGGGTAACTTTACTGTACTCTAGACCACCAAACGAGGATGGTAACCATCAACATGGAGTATGAATCTAACTCAGCAAGAAGGCCAAATCATCACTCATCGAATGGAATCCTGTGAGTGAAAGAATTGTCGTGGCAAGATTTATGTCAAAGATATAAAAAGTAACAGTCATTCAATGCTACACTCCTACCAACGTAGCAGAGAAAGAAGATAAAGAGAAGTTTAACAACCAGCTCCAAGCTACCCTAGATAGAACACCACGGCACATCTCGATTGTAATGGGTGACATGAATGATCAAAGCTAGAAAAGATAACACAGGGAGAGAACTTATCATGGGGAAGGAAGGAATTTGTAACAATCAATTCAACAAAATGGAGAACTCTTTGCAGATTTATGCTCCAACAACGATCTGGTTATAGGAAGTACATTCCCTGACAAAGATATAAACAACCCGGGTGGGTATCTCCAGACATGAAAACTAGAAACCAGATAGACCACATTACAGTTGCCAGGAGATGGAAAAAGCATGACAGATGTTAGAGCTTATCGAGGTGCTGATATAGCATCCGATCATCAACTCGTGGTGGCTAAAATTAAGATCAAGATAGCCAGGGCAGGTAGACAATGTCAAATTAGAAGCAGAAAGCACAGCATAAGGAAGGGGCGCAGTAAACAAAACTATGGAAGAGAGAGTACAATCCATATATAACACCACATGCCAAGAAGAACTTTGATTTTCAAAGAAGAAATACAAGATATGGTTATCTTACGATACAATCGAGACAGCTAAGAAGTGTAGGTCTGTTAAGATACAACTTGACCAAGTCAAGACAGGATTGAAGAAAAAATAGTTGACGATGTAACACATACTTATCAGGAAAGAAGTAAAGAGAAAGACCAAACAGGATAAAAGAACCTGCATCAACGAATTCGCTTCAAAAGCAAAGAATGCTATGGCCAGAAATAACACCAAGACTGCGCACAACATCACATGCCAACTGGTAGAAAGACCAACAAATCCAAACCAGTGATAGACAAAGATGGCAATGTGATAACAAATCTAGATGGACCACTTTTAAATGGAGAAGATATACCAGATGTTCTTGATCTACCTCCTGGAGAAGAACTTGATGTGGATATTGGCCCAATCACAAAGGATGAAATCATAAAAGCTTTATTGAGAATCAGGACTGGAAAAGCCCCAGGACCAGTCCAAACTCCACCTGAGTTCTTGAAGACCAACCCAGAATTCACCTACAGCATCTTGATTCATTGATCAACTGTTGGGGTTAACGCCCGAGCAGCAATACATCAGCTATATATATCCAGGCGATGAACATGAAATGATGCTGAAATGAAAAATGGAACGGGACACAAGGATAATGGGGTCGAGAAATTTTTATTGCCACTTGAAATTGGGAGAGGTGGGTAGGGTTAGCAATTTAGACTTCTGTGGCGGAGCCAAATGGTTCTTACTCCGGTAGAATACCAAAGAAAGTTTCTTTAACGTTCAAGGAACGTGGCATCTTTCCTAACATGCTGCACCACTATGAATTTCCGTTTTATGGCCTGACAACCCCAGCATGTTAAATGCCAGGCAGAATGCCTTTAGCCGCCACCCCCCGCCAAAGTACTGAGCACTATTTAGTTGCCTTTGCAACAAGCTTAGAGCTGCTACGGGTCTACTCTTTTGACACCTGTCCGAGCCCTAAAGCATCTTGCATGAGCTGTTCGACAACATCTGGGAAACAGTGGAATTCCCTGAGCAGTGGAGTTTTGGTTACATCATTAAGGTTCCAAAAAAGGGCGTCCTGAGCAACTGCCAAAATTGGAGAGGAATTCAGCTACACTTGCGAGTAGTCCTAGCAAAATTCATTCTGGAAAGTATCAAGGCAGCAATAGATACGAACCTCCGTGATGAGCAAGCAGGATTACGATGCAGTAGATCATGTACTGACCAAATTGCATAGCCCATAGAATAGTAATCATCCCTCTACATCAACTTCGTGGACTTCAAAAAGGCCGACATAGATGATAGAAATACACTTTATATGTACTAGGACACTATGGAATCCCTATCGAATAGTAAAAATTATCCAAGGACTCTACAAAAACACCAAATGCCAAGTTATCCACACTCTCACCATCCTTCAGTGTACATACAGGAGTACGCCAAGGTTGTCTCCTGTCACCCCTTATCTTATCTGTAGCCATAGACTGAATTATGAGAACACTGCTGTTACTACCAAGAGGAATCCAATGGTCACTCATTACAATGTTAGAAGACCTTGAATGCAGATGATGTGAGCCTTCTATCCCACCAATTCCAGCACATACAACTGGACATCGGCCTTGTTCAAAACAGCTAAATCAACTGGTCTAGAGAGAAACACCAATAAAACAAAGTCACTCAGAGTTAACACACATAACACAGTAGCCACCATGCTAAATGGTGATTCCATTGAAGACGTTAACAACATCACCTACCTTGGCAGTGTCGTTTCAAAGAATGGAGTCGCCGATGTGGACATCAAGGCGAGACTTGGAAAAGCCATACTTTTTGTAACCCTAAGACCAATCTGGAGGAGCAGAAATATCAGCCTGAAACAAAACTCAGAATATACGAGACAAATGTCAAATCAGTTCGTTTGTATGGCTCGGAGACTTATAAACAGACACAGAAAACCAAACATGATCAACAGGTCTTCATAAACAAATGCCTCAGACAGATTCTACATATCGGATGGCCTGATAAATTATCAGAGCCATGGGAACATACCAACCAAACACCCATTACTGACACCATCAAGAGTCGTAAATGGAGATGGAAAGGCCACATACTAAGACACTCAGATAGCAACATCACCACACACTTTCGAGAGTGGAATCCGCAAGGCAAAAGAAGGGTAGATTGGCCATGCATAATTGATTGTGACGTGGGCTGCTTCCCTGCACGAGTCTTTTTTTTTTTGTGTGTGTGTGTGCTATCGCAGGGGAAACTTCCCGGCCTGCATGAGTCCCAGACTTTCTCGTGCTATCGCAGGGGAAACTTCCCGGCCTGCACGAGTCCCAGACTTTCTCGTGCTATCGCAGGGGAAGCTTCTTGGACTGCACGAGTCCCTGACTTTTTCTTGCTTTGTTATGTTTTATAAAAAAAAGAAGCAGCTCCTTGTCCAATTCCTGGCCACAGACAAGGCATTGTATTGTTTAGGCTAAGTAAATTCCATCCAACCCTCACCAACAATATGGGGTAGTTGGCAGGATTTTATTTTTTTTATTTTTTACTCCTTACTACATGTTTGCTAGCCTAATTTTAGCTATTTGATGTTTAGACATATTCTAAATCCATAACATCAGTTTCAGAGAAGAGACATTACTTTGGTCAACAAGCATTGAAAGTTTGTATGTTATAAGGCCTAAATACAAGAAGCTGACTTGAACAAAAATCCTTTTTTTAAGGATTGTCATTTTTTAGGGGCGGGAGGGGATGCAGATCTACTATTTTATTTTATTTAGTCTTAATAAGAATAAAATATCTCATTGAACTGAATCTTTACTTTTATATGCCCTCCTTTGATATTTATATAAATTTTTCCATTTATTGTTTATCGTAACGTTAACTGGCAAAACAAAATCTGCGTTATTCCTGAGAAAAAAATATTATTATTCATTTGCTATTAAAAAAAAATAAAATAATTTTACGAAGAGTAGAAAAAACTATTTAGCAATATTGAAAAAGCATTTACCCGAATAAACTTGTCGTTTCCTTTTCAATATTCTATTGTCTAAATATTAGATGCACAATAAGCTAGTTTATGTAAGTAGTCATAAGACTTGGAAAGGCCAACTACATGTTTGTTTTTCAATCATGCAGGATGTCGGAGAGTTTTGTATTCATTCATGCATCTATGTGTTCAAAGTAAACCGACATCGAACCTAAATATTACGCATACTGGCGGTCTGTTATGATGCCATGCGATTTTTTGTGTCATATTTTAAAGATAAATTGAATTGTCAATCATTACAAGGATTTAATATAGCAATTTTACATATTATAATAATAAGTATGTTGCGTGTATCGATTTACTGTGAGATTATCCATATAGTGACGATGAATATTTGACGATTAGCAACTTTTAAGACTTCAGTCTATCTCATTTTGCAATTTGACAAATATTTAAGTCGTAAAAATTCAAACAATGGATATAAATTGATTCAGTACATGTGTAGACTGATTTTTTATGCATAATTGGACATATTTCATAACTGAAACACTTTTATTTATCGTCTCTTTGAGTTGAAACATTCTTGACTACGCCAGTATAAAGTAATAAAGGCTTTAAATCACTACACGAAATGTAAACAAACTTTACTAATGGTACCAGTATCGTATTGCATATCCCTGAGCAGGTGTACGTCAAAACATGGATGCTATAAAAATATAGTGCATTTTCCTTTTGCCTCTCTACAAACTAATATTTTGTCAAAAGATATGAACAATGACTTATAAAATAGAGCAAACATCACACTGTAAGATGAAGAACTTTTTTAAAAGAAAATCTAACATAATATCATAAAAATGTTCCACTGAAAAGGTTGGTTTGGTGAGTGCAAAACGAAAGTGAAAGTAGGGAAAATGGCTATTTATAGTTCGAGACTACTTTTCTGTCCGATCTTCGTGGACTCACCCTATTTTCTTTGCGGGAAATTATTTTTTCACATGTCCTTAGAAATGCTACATAAGTGAAAGTTTTATTGAATCAATTTACATATATTTTAAAAATCCTAAAATTATGCACTTCACTATAGAAGTCTATGGGAAAATTAATACGATACTGAGACCTAATCAAAGGGGCGACATAGAAAAGGGGGAAGAAACGAGCAGAAATATTGTTATAGTCAATGTCGCAATCGTCCCTAAATAAAATCGTCCCAAGACAACCTTGCCACAAATGACTATTGTATGGCGCTACCACTTTTCAGTCTTTTTTAATCAAAGTAATTTTTAACCAGACTTTCCTAAGTCAATAAACAAAAAGAAAGTATTTGATCGACAGTCTAAAACATTACAGTCAAAATGTAACATAGTCGTCAAACTTCTTCGGACGACTGCGGCTCCGAACGGGTCGACTGGATTCGACACTAGAATTGTCCTGAACTGATTCGACATCATCTTGTACCACGTCGTGTTCTGGTTGTCCATTAACATCATGCACGGTATCACCATCCAACGCAATCGGAGTCGGTTCAGGAGGAGTAGATATAGCTTGAGGTATCTGCGGCAACTCAGGCGGAGAAGTATTGTTGTAGCTATCGTGAACCATTTCATCGTCTGAATATGAATTGTCAGATTGTACATTGCTCGGTAAAGACGAAAGTTCGTAAGCAGGTGGAACCTTATAACAGTCTGAACATTTAACTCGGTACGACGTCTTTCTGAGTTGTGCCCCTATAAATTTTCTGATGTTGCACCATGGTTCGTCAACGGAGGTGACCAAATATCGATCACGGGATTTTGTCTTGTTAAAGTTACAACGTAAAAATACAATGTCACCAATGTCTAACTTATTGCTTTCGGGAACAGCACCAGAATGGCATTTTGACTTTTCACTGCTCAGATGATTTTTCATTCTTGTCATATTGAGAGTTTATCAATTCTCGGTTGCATATCGGCAGTTGGTCGTTGCTAAACTGATCTCGTTGCATCCACATTTCTCGGGCTGACAAACCACGGTTCCTGATTCGTGTGTTTAAGCGGGCTGTTACTAGTGACGAAGCAAGCGGAGTAAGAATTCCATTTGACGGATCTGATCTACGAATCTCGTCTTCAAGCTCCTGGACGGCCTTTTCGGCTACTGGATTTTTGTTAACGTTTTTGGGACGACCCAACTCAATTGATATACGATGACGAGTTAATATTTCGTCCTTCAGAAGAGACTTAAATCCTGGTGCACAATCTGTACGAATCACGGCGAATGGGCCTTCAAGTGGGTGAACTTCCGCTAATAGTTGTAGAATCGAATCTCGTAAATCTTAATGTCTTTCGGTTTCTATGAGTTTTGTAAAAGTATATGAGGTCACACATTCTCGAATAACAAATATAGGTTGTCGCTCTCGTTTTAAGACGTCAGCCGCGTAACTACTTCCAATTGTTTCTGGAGGGTCACACGTGGTTTGTTCTTCTCGGAATTTTCGTGTTTTGAGGAGTGCCGCATATTGATAACAACCTTGTTTAACATGCTCTATAGCTTTGTCCATGTCGAGAGCGAAGAAATAGCGACCAACAACGGTTTTCATCTGGTGAATAGATGGATGATCTAACTTAATATGGATTGACGTAAGAAGTCCGTCTAATACTTGACGAGGAACAACAATTCGTTCCCGATGAGGAGCAAACGGAAGCTCTTTCTCGGCAATTAGAAGACCATCTTTACCTAACGAAGTAACTCCAAGATAACGATTCACATCTTTTACGTTGGTGAGTTTTTTCGACGGTCTCGTTCCTCGTTCCGAATACTCAGACTGAATACTTATCCATGCAGAACGACTAGTGAATGGCAGGTGCGCTTTACCTTCGAGAATATCGTTCGTAGTCACGTGATTTACGGTTGCCTGTTCGCACAAGTGAATGAAATTGCAAATTTGACAGTCCGGATTGTTGCATTCAGGGGCGTTTCGGCTAACAAAATCGGACGGTAATATTGATGCACCACTGACATGACGAATCGATACCTGAAAACGACTTGCGGTAGACAAAAATGTCAGCACTCTTGGACTAGACGAGAATTCACTTCTGCTTAATTTCTCATACGCTTGAACGCAAGGCTCGCTATCGGTAAGAACGCAAGTAGGTAATTTGGCTTGGATGATATATTGAAATGTTTTATAGAAGCTGCTATAGACAACGCCTCAATTTCACATGGTAGCCATTTTTGTTGATTCTGACGAAGTTTGCGCTGAAGAAACCACCTAGAATAAGCTTGTTATCACGATTGACGTATAAAGTTGCACCGAGCCCACCTTTACGTAAAGCACCGTCAGTCACAATCCACAGCTGTTCTTCTGAACGGGGTAAAGTGATGGATTTGTTTGAAACTAAGGCTTTCTGAGCGTCCTTGAATGCGACAGATAAATTATCGTCCCAATCGATGCTTTCTTTGGAATCATTTCCGGCGATCGCATTTTCGAGAGGTGATAGGATGCTAGATGTATTCTGTATCACACGTGACTTTGTATGCTCCGATGAATGATCTCATAGCGGTAACAGTTTTCGGAGGTTGACAAGAAGCAAGGGTAGTGATACGATGCGGGCTAGCTCTGAGAGTGCCGGATTCCCATATACATCCCAAGATTGTAGCTTGCTTTGGAGCAATGATAGTTTTTGATGCCGACAAATTCAAATTGCATTTATCCAAGGCTTGAAGTACACGTTCAAAGTTCGCAAGTAACTCAGAAGGGGTGTTTCCTCCGCAGTACAAGTCGTCGGCGATTTTTGCTACGACACCTTCTTGCACTAAGTGACCAAGCACACGACAGGTTAGCTCCTCTAACACAGTCTCTGAACCAGGCATATCCATTGCGGACCTGGCGTACACTCTAACCCATTTAAACGGTGTCGCAACGCTACAGTATTTCATGGAGTCCTTTGAGAGCGGAATTTGGTAGAACGATTTGGTTAGATCGGTAATAGCGATATACTTCCACTGAGCTATTTGTCGTAAAGTCGAATCTACATCCGGCATTAAAGTTGGCTGAGGCTTACTGTAGCGGCCTACGTCGGCAAAAGCAGTAACGAGACGGAAACCTCCACTCGGCTTCTTGACTAAGAAAGACAGATTCAAATATTCAACATTAATGTCAATGTCCTCAGGTCGTTTGAATACGCCGATTTCTTCCAGTTCACCGAATTTATCTTGCAAGATGTCGAGTTGATTTTTTGAGTATTGAGGAAGACGGCCCTTCCTTTGAGGTGGTTGAACAGGACCCATATTCACTTCGGCCTCCAAAGGACCAGCGGCACCGTTGTAACTTTTGAACTTTGGATCGAACACATTGTCATACGTTTTAACTAATGTCTTAAATTTATCCTTCAGTTCACTCGGTAGTATACTATCGGGGTCTACGCGAACAATGTCTGAATGAAGCTGATTAACCGAATTGGGTGGCGTTTTTTGTTGCTTGACTGGAAGTCGATTCAGAAGACTACGTAGAAAGCACGAATCTGACAAAGGTGGTCATTTCGCTTTAATACGAGTGGTTCATCAGTTAAATTCGGTATGCGTACACTGTGGTTCACACTGTAAAGAAGTGTAGGTTTCGGCCATAATTCATCGAATTTAGAGTTCAAATGAGGCTCAACACAGTACATATCATCAGGAGAGGACGTATCGGCAGGTAAGTCAATGTCAATAAAGTCCCCAGGCCACAATGTAGTCTCGGTAGTAGCACGAGCGATATGAGCTCTTTGAATAGCATGACTGGTGGACTTGTCATTAGATGTACCATACGTGTAAACAGAAGTGTCCCCGATCGTGACTTGTCGACGTGACGGTCGCGTTCCAACATCATTCTTTTCCATGAATGGAATTCCAGCTAAGACATCCGACTCTAAGTTCTCTACAACTAGTCCTTCGAAATAGAGCGTATGATTGTCTCGTGTGAAAGTAAGCCTCGTTTCGCCAACTATTGACAAGGGAGATGAACCATCGGCTTGACGAGCTGATTGAGATGACTTTGTGATTTTGAGCGTTCAGAAGGGCGGCTGTTGACGTACGTATCATGTTACCAGTAGCACCGCTATCAATGGTTAACCGCATGGGAATGTGTCCATAAAAGGTATCTAAGTACGGTGACTGACAAATCTGAACTCGTTTGGAAGACACAGTGTTGGCTGCATGAACGACAGAGTCCGTTTCAAACGTATCATTATTATCGCTATCGTGATCTGTGATGTCGGATATTGCTCTTGCTTTTGCTAAAAATCTACGGTCGTTCGCGGGCAAATACATACATTTACTCAAAAAATGTTTATCAGGGCGACCCGCTGTCTTGCAAAGAGGACATGATTTCTGATTTGAAGAAGGAGTACTAGTCGTAGGAGGTTTAGAGTTCGGATAGCATTGAACAGCAGCACGCATCGCCTTAGCATCATCGGACGTTCGAAGCTCGTCAAGGAGTGTATCAAGGGCCTGTGATATTTCAGGTTTGATAGATGCAAGTGTACGAGTACGCAGTTCGGTTCCATACCTTTGTTTCACAAGTTTTGGTAAGTCAGGATTGATTAATCGAAGCCAGGTCAATACCACTAATTTCCAACAGTCGGCAAAAGCTCTTCATCGTCATCGACGGCCTCGCCATTGTGTGTGATACCCATATCTTTACGAAGTACATTGTCCTCGATAAAAGCATTTAATCTTTGATATAGATCTTCGGGACGTTAACCAGGTTCATATCGGATAGCATCAAAGTCAATGAAATGTGCACCTGTACTTTGGAAACCGTAATGGAGGCGTATAGTTTGCCATATACTGTCTATTGAGGTTGAATTTTTAACAATTGTGTTACGAGAAATGATGGGACAATAATTCGCTATCTGACCAAACATTAACTCAAGCATACTGACTTTCTGTTCTCTGGTACGTCTGTTGGCCTCTTCCACTTCTTCGCCGTCATTTGCGAATCCTCTGTGCGGTGAATTTCTAGTTTTCTTTTCCCATTTAGATCCAGACACAAGAAACGGAGCAAAGTTTTTGTCCAAAGATAATGTGTACGTTAGGTTTTGCTTCCAGTTTTCAAATGTATTCACTGTCTCTGTTTTCGTCCAACACCACTGTTTTGGTGCATGGCCGTTTGCCATTGTAAATGTTTGTTTCACTGTGTTAACAGTATAAATGATTATACAGAGTGACTTCTGAGATCCTTCGGATTAGCGTGGAAACGAATCGTCGCTGCCACCACGCCAGTATAAAGTAATAAAGGCTTTAAATCACTACACGAAATGTAAACAAACTTTACTAATCAAAGGGGAGACATAGAGGTACCAGTATCGTATTGCATATCCCTGAGCGGGTGTACGTCAAAACATGGATGCTATAAAAATATAGTGCATTTTCTTTTTGCCTCTCTACAACAGGCCCGTAAATTGTATGTAGGCATGAAGGCAACTGCCTCCTATTGCAAATTTCCAAAAAAAAAATAGTCAAGAAAAAAAAAATAAAAAGGTAGAAAGGAAAGGAGATAAAAGGACGAAAAAAGTTCAATAATACATCTCATATTGGTGTGTGCATGAGTAATCAGTTACCCTGAATAACGCTAATGGTACATAATTATCTATTTTTCGGGCAATAACGCGGTAAATTTTGGAGTCGAATAACGGTAAATGGTAAAATCTGTGCCAATATTACGCTTACGGTAGCTAAAAAGTCAAAATAATGCTAACAATAAAACCCCATCCGCAGCCTCTTATATCATCCATACTGTAACACGAGTTTAAAGTCGGCAATCGTTTGATGTTACTTGACTTCTTTTGATGTAAGTTTCCGAGCATGGACCTTTCGCAAACCGACAGAAAATCAATAAAACGCATTGCTTTGAAGTTCCGTGAGAGGACGCCGAGATGATACGGTGACTTAATGTCATACCATAGTATGAAGGCATGTCTTGGTACAAGAGCCGCTGAATTTCAGTTGCAGTTGCTATTTTGTCATACATCGCAGCCATTGCAGAGTTCAGTAAATAAATCATTGCCAACATGTAAGTATTTTCAAACCAAAAAAATGTGTCGCAATTATACTCTTACAATTACACTCTTTTTTGTTAAAAATCCTTACTTTACCCATCTGAATATGACAGTTTTACATTTACACATCCTGGAATAAAATTATTTATCATTGTCAATGTACTGATCTGTATACTGATAGAACCAAGTGTTTGTCAGTCCGTCTAAAAAGTTCAGTATGAATTCATTTGCGTTGTGATAACGATGTATAAAATCATAATTGGAAAAACTTTTTCCAATCCTCTTTTACGAATATGCTGGTAGAAAATAAAGGATATGGGTATATCATATATACATTTTGTAAAAGTAGACAACAACTCTTTCGGATAAACATGCAAATTAAAACCACACATTTTTCTTTTACAATGGCGACGATACCGTCCGTGCGTCTTGATCGGGAGGGGGTTAACCCCCAAACGTGAAAAAAAGCCAATTCTTTGATATACTAGAAATACAATGTCATTGACTGTTAGTCCTATACGAGTGGGTTAAGTGATTTTTCATATATATTTTCAGGTCGAAACGTCAAAAAAGTGAACAAGCCAGTCTGCAATCGTTCGGCTTCAAAGTAATTAGGAAAGAAAATGTCGAGACATCAAGAGTCGATGCTGGTGAAATGTCCGAGGCGTCAAACACAGGAACAGAAATGTCAGAAATTAGTTTTGATGATAAAGCACAGGACGATGAGGATGAACCTGCATGTTCCAAATCTACTGAAATGACATCTATATCTGGCACTGATGAGAGTGATCCTACTTCACCAACATCTGGCATAGATGAAATTGACCCTACTAACTTCAATAAACGTTCTTTATCGGATGACGATAGAATCAAACTCATCAAGATTAAATGGAATCCTCCAAATAGTTCCTACAAATTTCAAAAAAACCATCAGGGACGTCGGTACAATAAATCATGGGAAAGTGATTATCCGTGGCTTCGATATTCACCTGCACTCGACGGCGCTTTTTGCTCCGTTTGCATAGCATTTCAGGATAACCCTGGTGAAACTCAGCGTTATGCAGAATTTGTAACAGAGCCATTCAAAGATTGGAAGAATACTACAGGGTCGGAGAGAGGTCGACTTTCGAATCATTCAAAGAGTGAACGACATCAGAAATGCCTTGAAAAAACAAATCTATTACTTTCAGTCTCGGATCAAACGAAGCCATCCATTGTTCAGTCTATTAGTAAGGCCTATAGTGACAAAGTAGAAAAGAATCGGGCAAAACTACTTTCTCTGATAGACGTAATTATTACTTTAGCAAAACGTAACATTGCCTTTCGTGGGTCCTGGAACAAGGACACTTCAGAAGAAGATGGGAATTTCATGTTCTTCATACATTGGAAATCTAATTTCGACAAAGTATTAAAAGAACATTTAGAACTGGAGAGGTCGTATGGCAAATATTTGTCACCAATGGCCCAAAATGAATTGATTCAATGTTGTGAACTGGAAATTAGATCTCAAATCGTTACAAGATGTAATAAGTCGGACTTCTTCAGTGTTATGGCAGATGAATGTGCTGACTGTGCGAACCAAGCACAACTCTCAATTTGTGTTCGTTATTGTTATACCGAAAACGATACATGCTTTGTTACAGAAGATTTCTGTGGATTTGTGGAGCTCGTGAAAACAGACGCAGAGACAATATCGACGTCCATTCTGAATAAACTTCGTGAATGGGGATTCGACCTTACACGCCTCAGAGGTCAGGGATACCACGGGTGTTCGACGATGTCCGGGGAGGTATCAGGTGTTAAAACAAGGATAATGGAAGAAATCCCGCAGGCGAAATATTTTGTGCATTGCCGATCTCATTGCCTTAACCTCGTAGTGGTGAACAGTTGCCAATCAGTCGTTGTAGTCAGAAATTTCATGGCAATTTTAGGCAAAATAACTTGGTTCATAAGTGCCTCTAGTAAACGCAAAAATATAATGAAGTCCATAATGAAAGATGAAGGACAATCTGATGTCAAATTTGATTTGATATATGATCAGGAAGAAGGACTTTTCAGTCAAGGAAAACGTCTGTTGCCCACTCTTGCAGAAACTCGGTGGACATCAAGAACTGACACTTTAACATGGTTACCTAACAACTATGACAAGGTTCTAGATATCCTGGATGAAATTCAAAGCCAGACAGTGGGAAATTCGGATGCGACGTCATACAAGATGACCTTTCTTAGTTTTGAAATAGTAGTTGTTGCAGTTGTAACTCAGTTCTTGCTTGGCTACTTGAGACCTTTGTCAATTGAACTACAATCTGAGAAATGCGATTTAGTTGAAGCACATGTTCAAGCACGAAATTTGTCTGCAGTCTTTTTAGAGATACGTGAAAATGCCGATAATGCATTCAGTAGTCTTTTTGCACGAGCCTCCAAAATCGCAGATGATAATGAAATCACAATAAGCAAGCCAAGGACATCGGGGCGGCAACGACACAGGGCCAATGCTGAGGCTGTAACCGTAGAACAGCATTTCAGAATCAATGTATTCCTACCACTAATTGACCATATAATCAAACATCTAAACGACAGATTTCCTGGTAGCATTAAGCCAATGCCCTATGGATTTTATCTTTTACCTTGTAACTTTCAAAAGCTTACGGATGAAGTGATAGAATCTATAACCAAGGAATACAACAACGATATCCCACATCCCGACGACCTCCCGCAGGAGATACACAGATGGAAAACGTTGTCAGACATTCAAGGATTAGGTTCCAAGTGTTCCCTAGATGAAATTTTGAAACATACGCAGTTCTATCCGAACATTAAAACAATTTTCCTTCTTCTGTTGGCATTGCCCGTTGGATCATGTAGTTGCGAAAGATCGTTTTCCGCACTAAGACGTTTAAAAACTTGGAACCGTTCAACAATGACGGAAGCTCGTTTGTGCGGTCTATCCATGATTTACATTCATAGGGATGATAGTGTTGGCAAAATTGATCCTCTTGAAGTTCTCAAGAGATGGGACTCTTCTGGACACAGGAAAATCTTTCTAGCATTTGAAAAAGAATAATTTCAAAGCATTTATTTGAATATTTAGTGCCCAATTTACCCTTATGTCTGATCTATACAGAAATAATGGTTTGGTTGCCCTTTCGCCCAGTCCCTTCGTCCATAACATGTTCGAACGAGTGCCTATTATAGATGCCAAAATATTTATTAATATAAAAACGGGTTATAGTATGATGAATGCGCGGTAAAGGGTAGCTTACGTGGAAATATTTTAAAGTTTTCTTAGATTATGGTGGGTTTGTTAGGTTTTGTATGCAACACCAGATTAGCACCTCAGAAATGGCCAGAAAGCAGGATTTCGCATCAAAATGTGCTCAGCTTCTGGGGGCTAGGCGCCCCCCAGACCCCCGCCTCCTATTAAATCCAAATCAATTTACGGCCCTGCTACAAACTAATGTTTTGTCAAAAGATATGAACAATGACTTAAAAAATAGAGCAAACATCACACTGTAAGATGAAGAACTTTTTTTAAAGAAAATCTAACATAATATCATAAAAATGTTCCACTGAAAAGGTTGGTTTGGTGAGTGCAAAACGAAAGTAAAAGTAGGGGAAATGGCTATTTATAGTTCAAGACTACTTTTCTGTCCAATCTTCGTGGACTCACCCTATTTTCTTTGCGGGAAATTATTTTAGAAATGCTACATAAGTGAAAGTTTTATTGAATCAATTTACATATTTTTTTAAAAAATCCTAAAAATATGCACTTCACTATAGAAGTCTATGGGAAAATTAATGGTACCAGTATCGTATTGCATATCCCTGAGCAGGTGTACGTCAAAACATGGATGCTATAAAAATATAGTGCATTTTCTTTCTGCCTCTCTACAAACTAATATTTTGTCAAAAGATATGAACAATGACTTATAAAATAGAGCAAACATCACACTGTAAGATGAAGAACTTTTTTAAAAGAAAATCTAACATCATATCATAAAAATGTTCCACTGAAAAGGTTGGTTTGGTGAGTGCAAAACGAAAGTGAAAGTAGGGAAAATGGCTATTTATAGTTCGAGACTACTTTTCTGTCCGATCTTCGTGGACTCACCCTATTTTCTTCGCGGGAAATTATTTTTTCACATGTCCTTAGAAATGCTACATAAGTGAAAGTTTTATTGAATCAATTTACATATTTTTTAAAAAATCCTAAAAATATGCACTTCACTATAGAAGTCTATGGGAAAATTAATACGATACTGAGACCTAGTAAGCCAGTTTTTCAAGTAAAGTTGGATATTCAGCAAGTGGTCTTTACCAGCTGAAAAAGTAGTACCCCAATGCAGGTAACACTTTTAAGATGAATTAGCCAACTTTTGAACCTGATTTTTTATGGTAGCTCTGGTTTTTTGCATTTATGGTTAATCTTTACCAAATTTGGAAATGCATTTTGTTTTCATGAATTTGTATAATATCAGTTCAATAAAATTATTATCTTGACTGTTTATGATGAGCATATCTATATTCATGTAACCTAAAGCAAGTAATACTCCTGCATAAAGGATAGTTTTCAAGTTACAACACATTTTAAGTATGTGGTTAGGACTTGAAAATAGTCATTTTCCATACATTGCCTCTTATATATGAAAAAATGAATATTTTTTTTATTTTTTGTTTTTCTTTCAAATAAATAGCTAAATTGAGTTGCCATATAACTGTGTGGTTGATTTAAACACAGAAATGTCACAAAAGTCAACAGCCAGTTTTTTAGTGGGCTTTTTTTAGTGGTTCAAATGGACAGATTCTAATGCGGCAAGAAAAATAAAGGTGTTTTTTCATATAAAAACTGAATTTTTTCAAAAAGTATCTAAAGCAGACAGTTGTTATTATTATATTTATATCAATAAACTATTTTTCTTGCATCATAGCTATCTGTTTTAAAGAAAAAGTCCTTTTCCTGTCATATTGAGGTCCTTTTGTATCTGCCTGGGGTACCAAAATGGCTTAAAATCTGTATTTTCTGCATATGAAAAGCTATATTTTTTTAAAACTATGATATTGGTATAATTTTTTTTGGATTTATTATAATTGAAATGACCATATCTATAGTTTAAAACAGTTGGTTGTACCAGTCATTATACTTTACTTGAAACAAGAGGCTCCCTTGAGTTAAAGACAAAAACGGAGGTTCGAATATTAATATTTCCATATATGGAAGTCACAAGTGGGGATTAAATAATGATTTGGAACTCATAGTACAGCTCATGTATCTACCATGTCAGAATAAACCACAAATTTGCTTAGTTTGACTAATGAAGCAGCTTTTTATCAAAAGTAATATTTTCTGGCTAACACTGAGATATTAGTCTCATGCCTGGAATAAGGTACCTATATAAAAATTTTAATAGAAAACTCATGTTTATAGCAGGGCAATGATGTTCTGAATTTTCAGTATGAAAATGAATACTCTAGCAGAAAAACAACAACTTTTATGATTATATTGAAATGTTTATTAGTAATAGGTACCAGTATCGTATTGCATATCCCTGAGCAGGTGTACGTCAAAACATGGATGCTATAAAAATATAGTGCATTTTCTTTCTGCCTCTCTACAAACTAATATTTTGTCAAAAGATATGAACAATGACTTATAAAATAGAGCAAACATCACACTGTAAGATGAAGAACTTTTTTAAAAGAAAATCTAACATCATATCATAAAAATGTTCCACTGAAAAGGTTGGTTTGGTGAGTGCAAAACGAAAGTGAAAGTAGGGAAAATGGCTATTTATAGTTCGAGACTACTTTTCTGTCCGATCTTCGTGGACTCACCCTATTTTCTTTGCGGGAAATTATTTTTTCACATGTCCTTAGAAATGCTACATAAGTGAAAGTTTTATTGAATCAATTTACATATTTTTTAAAAAATCCTAAAAATATGCACTTCACTATAGAAGTCTATGGGAAAATTAATACGATACTGAGACCTAATATGATACTGAGACCGAGAACAGATAGAACAGGGGGAAGAAACGAGCAGAAATATTGTTATAGTCAATGTTGCAATCGTCCCAAGACAAACTTGCCACAAATGACTATTGTATGGCACTAAGTGTATTTACACATTTTCTTATCTCTATTCGCAACATTCCTACTCAAAGTTAAGTCTTTAATATCCAGAAAAAATGAAGCATCGAATTCTTTTTTTTATATTTTTTATTTTACAAGGCAGTTAGATATCCCTTTGGATGCTATTACAACGGTGCCCACATTGCTAATGAAAAGACGAAGATCTTAAACTGCATGAGTTGTAACTGTTGGCGGAATGGCATTCTCCGGTGTTGTCCGTAAGTAGCCGAAGAACGAGGTGATACTTTTCGTCCGTAAGTAGCCGAATTCAGATTGAGACAATTCGTTCGGCGGTAAAGATTTTTCATCTATTTATCTATAGTTTGTGTACAATTACCACTTAAGATGTGCTCAAATAAAATTAAAAACAATTTCATTTCAACTATGTAAATGTATGGAAGTTGGAATGATGCATGTATGTACAGGCACATGGGTTCGTTCCCACTGTCAAATACGCTGCCCGACTAGTATATATTTTACATGAAAAGGGTGATCCCAGATTCGGGGTGCCTCTCTTTAAGTCATTCTGCAAGTTTGATAGTGGGAGCAAACCCCCTGTGATATAGACGTTCTTGTTTACTCACTAATATCCATATTAAGAACCCTTAATGACTTGGCGCTATTTTGCGACACCAACCAAGCCTTCCACAATTCTGGACTATCAACAAAAAAACTGAATTTCGAATTGATGGGTTCATGATACTCCATCTACAGCTTGCTCACAACAATTACAAAATCTATTGCATTATACATCTAGTAGCACTGATAATAAAGAAGTTACATTCTTTTCATTGCTGACTGATATTTTAAACAACAGCAAAAAAGTTTTATATGGGCAGTACTCAGACTGATGCTTTTACAGCGAGTAAATTAGTTAACTGACAATCATTGGATGAACTTAGAGTTTATTCTTGGTTTTTGAGAAAGTGGTTTTAAACATTTTGTTTGATATAAAGTTTAAATCTACTTTTCAATTGTCAAATCAACTATAGCAACTAAGGTAATGGTTATTTAATCCAGGGAAGACAAACTCTACACTTTGAAGTTAACTACATCACTCGCTGTAAATAACGGACATATTAAGTTAACTACATCACTCGCTGTAAATAACGGGCATAATAAGTAAACTTTTTATGTTTTGATTTTAGAATAGGTGGTTTCTATGACAAAAAGAAGTGTAGATCATCAGAAAGAAGACGAATTGTGGAGGAAATGAGACCACTAGAAAACATAGTACATCATGGTGCAGGTTATGAGATAAAAAGCCTTCATGGGAAATATTAACGTGTGACTTTTGGAAGTAGCAAATATAGACTTGTTATATACGGCAGTTAAAATCAAAAATAAATATTATAAAATACGGATGCCACGACTGTGTTCTTTTACAGTTAAATACAGAATTTAGTTTAGAGTAACTACATGTATCTTATGTCCAGGATATCAGAAAAAAAAAATTCAGCTATATTGACGAGGGACACACCATGGTTTGATTTTTATTAAAATGGGTCATGATTTTTTTATCCTGCCTATTTTTTATATTTCATATTTAGTTTTAAGCAATACAATTTTAGGACTATCATGCTTTTTGTAATCTCAGTTAAATTTGGATCCTGTCCTTTTTATTTCAAATTCCATCCTTGCTCCCTATTAAAATCAAATGGTGGTTACATCGTTGTCACGAGTTTTAATATCCCATTGTTTTTGGTTGCCGCTTTCTCTTTAGCGACTATCGAAAATGCTAACATTAACGTAAACATGTAATAACTACATGAATACAACAAAAGTGACAGAATACCAATGGTCACCCAACCTCCTGCATCCTATATGTGTTATATCTTGAAATATTCTTATTAAACTAAGTACATTTTATGACGGTTTGTAAGGCAAGAAGAGTGCATCCCATTTTCAGTAATTACGTTTGTGATATAAAAATGAATTCCTTAATGCAGAAAAAAGTGTACATCTGTGGTCTTCCAGTATTACTGAATGTTTATACTGAATGAATCTGTCCGACGAAAACATTCTCCTATGACGAAATGTCGTATTTTCAATTAATTACAAATCTATAAGTTACAAATAAAAACTGTTAAAGTCTCCTTATATTATCAGTTGTACCACTATAATAATCCATCGTTCTGAAGCAGAAGTATATTTGTGGTCGGTGGTTTCCAGAGCAGAGCCGACGACATGGAAAAGCGTTTAAATGTTCTTCAGTTAGCAGTGCTTATCGGTTTGTTTTATGGAATTAGCTGTAATGATTGTCAGTTATATGGAGGTAAATATGACTTTAGAATATATTATATTTAATGATATGCAAGTTACAATGTTCTTTTTTAGAAAAATAAGAAAAAAATCACTTATTTCCACGAATATGTCAAAACCAGTCATCAATTATTTGACCAGTAGAGTACGTCTCCTTGTTTCACACTTGATCGATAAATTGGCGGCACACCCGTTTGAAAATTCGTGAATCCGCCTAGCTCTGTTTTATGCTCCTAAACCTAAATTTTGATCTTTTTGACCATACATACACTTGCAAGCAAAGTTGGGGGATATAGTACCCAATGTTTGTCAGTCCGTCCGTCCGTTCGTTCGTATGTCTTAGCATATTATATATGAACTTCCTCCGAAACTGCTCAATAGATTTTGTAAAGAGAGAGTTTGGCATCGTATACTAACCAGCTGCTTAAAGATTACTACACATAATGTGCGATTACGCGTTCACATCTCGCGTATGAATAACTCCTCCTGTTTTAAACTGATCGGTTAGTATTTCAATGGTTCCATTGTCTGCCAATGACTGAAACATTTTTCATGATAGGCGAGGATATTACGTAAATAGGTATTATAGGCCCCTACCGGCGCCTTTCTCCAAATGACTTAAGGTTGATTTTTGATGAGCTACGGCCCTTGGACTTGGAAAATTAGTGTAGACTCAGTTTACTGCACCTTTCTCGTTAACAAATTATGCGTGAAGTTTGCACTCTGTTCTCTCCAACACAAATTTCTTTCAGTAGGAGACTGCCTTGCCATGCGATTCTCCCAGAATGCTTATTAATTTCAGGATCCGACGGAACAGGTTGTCATTTCAGTGGCGATATTATTCCCTATATGAGCAGGACAACTTTTTACTGCATGGGATGTCGCTGCTTACAAAGCGGTTTGGAGTGTTGCTCGTAAGGACTTTCATGATGTTGTGCAAATTAGTAAGAGATAAAAATGTTTAAACAAAAATAGGCAACCGTATGAATGTATTAAAAGTTACTGTGTTATTCTTCTGGCCAACCATACATGTATGAATTGAAATTTAAACTTGACAGGGACGCGTCATACCGACGATATAATGAAACATATTGAAGCTGCTCGTTATTGTTCAAATATTTTCAATGAAACAAATTTAAAATGCTAATTGGATTTATTAAGAATATGTGCGTTTGAGTTACACGTATGCATTTCCACAGACATGTTTCGGGTATTTCTAACTTTAAACCTGTATTTCTGTATCTTGTAATTAAGGATATCTGTTCAAAATTCGGATTTTCTGTTTAAGTCATCACAACTTTTTCTTCATTTCAGTAATAGTTTGACATTTGTACGTACAGCAGCCGACTGTACCATACAGCCTAACGGTAACGGGTGTACAATGGATGCTGTAACATATCAGAATCACAGGATCACGTGTTGCAGTCAAGTCTGTGCCTTACTGAAGTAACAATCAATGGATATCATTACTATTTTCTGCTTTATATTTTACTGCATTTTCCTGGTGAAGGATATGTATAATTAGTGCACAGATAGATCGAACAAGACGTATGAGCGCTGAAAATGTGCATTTGAGTGCATATGTTTTTAGAATACATCATTTATGCGCGATTGATATTCAGGCGTCGTAATACTTTATTTGCATTTTTTTTTTATAAATTTGTTTGGTAACTCATAAGTACGATATTCCATGTTTATTACGAGGAAAAGTTTGCAATCCACAGATTTTGAGCATGCTGTTTGAATTTGAATAAATATCATATGATTGGGTATTTTGTTGTTATTGTTGTTTTTTTTTTGTATTTATTATGCAGTATATTAGCGGCTGTATCAATATCAATTTTCGTCACATTTATTATAGTACATTAAAATACATTCTTAGGCTAGTTCGTGCAAACCCCTACGCAAAATTAATCAGTATTTCGAGTGGCCGAATACACATTAAGAGTGCTTTAATGTTAGGGTCGAATATCAATTCTTTTTTTCCTAGAATTATATTTTGATTGTACTAATTGATATGGTGTGTTGGTGGCTTAAAAACCACAGGGTAGTGATATGCGTCTAGTGCAGTAGTGATCGAACGTCTCTAGATCGCTACTGACGCTGGCTAGTCTATGTGTAGACGAAAAGGGGAGCAGCGTAAGCAGAAGCCTTCCTCTGCCAGTACATAGCCTCTACACTACCAAGACTCCTTCAATTTGCCTCCCCGAGGTAACACACGGTAACTTGGGTCTAGTACTCAAGGCTAACATGAAGGGGATCTCGGAGTAACAAGGACCCTAGAGGTGTAGAGTGCAGGCCCACCGGCGCGTGGAACACGCCCTGGCTCTCACCAACCTTGCCCCACCTATGGGTTAAATAGATCGCTGCCTTGTGATGGACTGTTGAGTCAAAGGCTACGGGAGACAACCCAGACAGAAAACGATGGTCAGACTGGGATCAAACCTTTGAAAGGGAACCTGTCTAGGAGAGGAAACTCTGATGTAAAACCCGGCTAGAAAGGAGTCGTCACCCATGGTAGGGAACCTATCTAGGAGAGCTGACTCTGATACAAAAGCATGTGAGGGACTTGCTGACCACCACATTAAAATAAAGCTGAAGCTAGAGGGCCAACCCCCCACTAGTGGATACAATTGGTTACAGAAACGATTACAGTAAAAGTCATTCCTCGGACTCGTCAATGACTAGAGAAAGAGGACCAAACCAAACATCGAGGACAGCAAATGACGCGAAAGCTGATGAAGTTGTTCTCACCAAAACAACTTGGAATGTTAGAACAATGTATCAAGGTGGCAAAAGCTTGCAAATTGCGAACAAAATGGATAGATACAATATCGAAATTCTAGGACTCAGCGAAGTAAGATGGAATACAGCTGGAATGACAACACTATCTTCAGGTCATACGGTCATATTCTCAGGAAATCCAAATGAAGACGACATACATGACAAAGGCGTGGGATTCATGCTTACAAAGAAAGCCAAGAAATCGCTTTTGGAGTGGTATCCATTATCTGCAAGAGTGATATCAGCTAGATTTGACACTCGATTCCAGAAAACAACATTTATACAGGTGTATGCACCAACAAACACCGCAGACGAAGATGATAAAATGACTTCTACAACTTATTACAATCAGTTGTTGATGCCGTTCCTAAAAGAGACATCCTTATCATCTTAGGAGATCTGAATGCCAAAGTAGGTGATGACAGAGGAGGTAGAGAAAGGGAGATAGGACCACATGGAATAGGGCAAATGAATGAGAACGGAGAGATGTTTGCTGACTTTTGCGCTATAAACAGTCTAGTAATTGGCGGTACTTGGTTTCCACATAAATCTTGTCATAAAACCACCTGGATTTCACCATCTGGAGACACTGAAAACCAAATAGACCACATAACAATAAGCCGTCGATGGAGATCTTCATTACAAGATGTACGAACAAAACGTGGAGCAGACGCAGCATCAGATCACCACCTTGTAATTGGAAAAATTAAACTCAAGCTTTTAACAACAAAGAAAAGAGAGACTACAAAAAGGAAGTTTAATGTTGAGAAGTTTAAAGATCAGAAAGTGAAAGAAAACTTCCAAATTGCACTCAGGAACAGATTTAGTACTTTATTACATCTTGACAACGAAGAAATGAAAAATGATATTGATGACATCTGGAACTCAACAAAGACAGCCATTCTGGAAGCATGCGAAGAAACAGTTGGTTTCATTCAAGTGAAAAGAAAGAAATGGATGTCAGATCAAACATGGGATACAATATCTGAAAGAAGGGAAATAAAAGAAAAGTTGATGAGTGCCAAAACCAGACAGCAAAAGAAAAACCTGCAAGACCTTTACAGCGCAAAAGACAGAGAAGTGAAGAAAAGCTGTAAAAGAGATAAAAGAAACCATGCTGAAAAGTTAGCAGTAGAAGCTGAAAACCCCTGCTTAAAAGGAGACATCAAAACATTGTATAACATCACAAGACAACTCAGTGGAAAGATCTCTCAAAATGAAAATTTACCAGTCAAAGATAAAAACAACAATACCCTCACAAAGCTAGAAGATCAGCTTGACAGATGGAAAGAACACTTTAGTGAGGTATTGAACAGACCACCACCAACAAATCCACCAATACTTGAAGAAGGTCCAACACTTAACATAGAGACTGACAAAATTACCGAAAATGAAGTAAGAAAAGCCCTAAAACATCTTAAGAATGGGAAAGCAGCGGGAATCGATGGCATACCACCAGAAGCCCTCAAGTCCATGAATGACACTACCATTCAATATTTTCTTGGGCTATTAAACCAGATATGGGAAAAAGAAAAAATTCCAAAAGACTGGCAAAAGGGACTCTTGGTAAAACTACCTAAAAAGGGGGACAAATCCAATTGCAACAACTGGAGAGGAATAACTCTTTTGTCCATTCCTAGTAAAATCCTATGCAGTATAATCTTACAAAGAATGAAAGAAGAGATTGATAGCAAGCTGAGAGATGAACAAGCTGGATTTAGACAAGAACGATCATGTGTCGACCAGATTGCAACACTCAGAATAATTATTGAGCAAACGATCGAATGGCAGTCATCCCTATATCTAAACTTTATTGACTTCCAGAAAGCATTTGACAGCATAGATCATCAGGTCTTGTGGAACATTCTAGGACACTATGGGATTCCTCCTAAGATTATTTCCATGATTAAGTTACTGTATGAAGAATTCTCTTGTCAGGTCATACATGCTGGTACATTGACGGATCCTTTCCCTGTAACAACTGGCGTAAGGCAAGGATGCATTCTCTCTCCCCTTCTCTTTCTCATAGTCATCGACTGGATAGCAACAACAGCTTACAACGACCCTCATGGTATACAATGGACACTAACATCTCGTCTAGAAGACCTCGAATTTGCAGACGACATATGCACACTATCGCATCGTCTTCAAGATTCCCAACACCAGGTCAACCATCTCGAAGAAACAGCTAAAAGAACAGGATTGTATATCAACACAGCCAAAACCAAAGCCATGAGAATCCAACAAAACCAGATGGATCCAATATTGGTAAATAACCAACAGATAGAGAATGTAGATAAATTTACGTACCTTGGAAGTGTCATGAGTACAACTGGAGGCACTGACGAAGATGTACAAGCCAGAAAGATGAAAGCATTACAGGCTTTTTCCATTCTAAAGCCAGTATGGAAAAGTAGAACACTGAGAACGACTACTAAGATCAAAATTTTCAACAGCAATGTTAAGTCTGTCCTGTTATATGGTTGCGAGACCTGGAGAGAAACAGAAAACACCATGAAATCTATACAAATCTTTGTTAACAAGTGCCTAAGAAATATACTGAATATCAGATGGCCAGAAAAAATAACAAACAAGAAACTCTGGCAAAAAACAAAACAACAACCAATAGGAAACACCATTCGGACCCGAAAATGGAAATGGATTGGTCATACTTTAAGGAAGAACAATAAAAACACTACAAAGCAAGCTTTAGATTGGAATCCCCAAGGGCAAAGAAAAAGAGGAAGACCAAAGAACACCTGGAGGAGGGGTTTGAACTCTGAACTGAAGAGAGTAGGACTAACGTGGAAGAATTGTAACACCATCGCCCAAAACCGAAGCGAATGGAGAGAAACTGTAGTCGCCCTATGTCCACCCATGGACGAAATGGAATAAATCAATTGATATGTCCATCGGTCAATCAAGCGCAGAAGACGAAGGCATATTATTTTCCTACGTTCTTTCTCTCATCTGATGCGGTTAGATATCTTATATTAAAAACGTTAATAAAATATCTTATAAAGCTTATGAAATGTCTTATATTCTTTATAAGATATCTTATATTCTTATAAAATCACGACTCAAAAAACATTATACATCGTTGTTTCTCAAAAAAAGATGGTACGCCTAGATACAAATATATAGTCCTTGGTAGAGATTCCTCATACTTGTTAAAAATAATTCCAAATCACCTTCCAAATATACAGAAGATGTTTTCAAATGCTGGCTATTTTTTTTATCAATAACATATTTGTCCAATGTGATGGACGCGTTTTTTTTTTCAACAAACGATCGGCATGCCAATGGGAACAAATTGTGCTCCACTACTTGCTGACCTATTCCTTCACTCATATGAGGCTGACTTTATGGCTGATCTAATCCGAAAGAAAAAAACATTGTTTAGCTAGATCCTTTGATCTAAGTTTCTGCTATATAGATGACGTATTGTTAAACAATCCTAGTTTCAGGGATTTGAAACATCAAATCTACCCCAATGAACTTGAGATAAAGGATACTACTGACATTGTGAAGTCAGGTTCATATCTTGACCTCATATCTTAGAGATCGATGGTAAAGGAAAACTATTGACCACACTTCACGCCAAACGTGATGACTTCATTCAATAACTTTGAAATTCCTTTTATCTGTGGCAACATCCCTTCAGCACCTACGTATCGAGTTTTTATATCACAACTCATACCTGATGCCAGAGCTTGCTGTAACTACACACATTTTTTGTATCGCGCTAGACTTCTTGCAATTAGGCTTCTGGAACAGGGTTATGTAGCTACAAGATTGAATTCTTCACTACAGAAGTTTTATGGTCGTCATCATGAACTCGTGGATCTCGTGGATCGTTACAGTGTATCCATCTGCATCATGAAAACTGATTTGTTCAACATGTCATAGTTTCTCATACCTTTTATAAGATATCTTATGATAACTTAATTTCAGTATTAACATGGATTCTGATTGGATAAAAAATTCCTCCATCATCTTATAGACCAAATTTAGTTATAACTGTGACCTCATTAAACTTTTTTTTAATGTTTTTCTTTTTTTTGAAATTTGATACTTAGATTAAATTAAAAGGAATGGCTGTTATATTTTTTTTTGGTCTATTTGAAATAACCTCAATGCTTTTGGTGCACACTTACGCAAGTTATTTAGTGTGCACCACATGATTGAGGTTATTTCTTCATAGACCAAAAAAAAATATAACAGTCATTCCTTAAAAGAATATTAGATATCTCATGGACATTGTAAGATATCTCATGAACTTTATAAGATATCTGGAACATGAATAAATATAAATATAGCAGGCCGTACAAACATACATCAACATACATCAACGCCAGGGTTCAAGTTGAAAATGAGAAAATCACTGATTGATTTGGAGTTAGTTCAGTAGTCTAAGATCAAAATCAGTGGCATGAAATATTTTGATAATAAGCTACTTTGAAGACTTCAGTCTTTGATTTTTTCATCTGCTGATTAACTTTTGAGATAATTAAGTAATTATATAAATCATATATGAATTTGATGCATTGCAGGAGTTAATGTTATGATTTTTAATTTGGTTGATAATGTATGGTTTTATCAGAAATACATAAATGAACATGGATACATATAAAATGCAGCATATGCAGTCCTAAAACATTGTTTTTTTTTCATTAGTTATTTTTGCACTTTGTACCACCTCTTCAATTGGCGGTGTCTGAATTTTATACAGATTGGTACTTAAAAATGTCAAATCCCGGATTTTGAGGGGAGGGCATAAGTCATATTATAATCATATAATTTATTAGTTCCTTTTTAAGGGGTTGTGAATTTGTCTTTTTCCTGCCATGTGCTTTTATAGATTAAAACCAAGGACTGACTTTTGTAGT
Source organism: Perna viridis (assembly GCA_037379345.1). NCBI lineage: Eukaryota > Metazoa > Mollusca > Bivalvia > Mytilida > Mytilidae > Perna > Perna viridis. Next base: position 8,384,357 of record CM074513.1, read on the forward strand.
GTGTGAATATTCAGGTAGATCTATATTTGTGTGTGCATAACCTATGTCTGAAAGTTCAACTATTAGACATGTTGGTCCATCAATGAAATAAAACTGTTTAAATAAATATTAAAATGTCATTATTTACTTATAAAAATATATAAATAACAAAAGCCATGTAACAAAGAGATTGCCAGAAAAACTAAGATTTTACTCAAATGATAAATGCATTTCTGTCACTTTTTAAATTGCCCTAGAATTTCTATACAAATTGGTCACAACCTAAATCTTGCCTTTAAATATTTCAGCATTACATACATGTATGTAAATAAAGATAAATTTTGTTACATATGTTTAAACATATAAATATGATAATAGTATATAATGTCTCAGTTGGCAAAACATGATTAGTAACAAAAATGTAGCAAGTAACAAAAATATAGTTGCATAGCAAATATTTCATATTCTTAAATACTTTACAAGGTATGTAATAACAAACATAACTTTCAAATCATATATTATATTCTTCAATCATATTCAATAATGTATAAATAACACATGTGAAAATATGCTATACATGTGTGTTAAACAATATGTTTCTACCATCTTCTATTGGCAAGACAAGTAACATTCCTTTCATAAAAGTAAACATGATTTCCACTATAATGCTGATTATTCCAATTAATCATAACCATGATTACAAGATTTAATCAATCTAACATCCAAATGACATACAATTATTCACAATTAAAATATCTGGCAGTATATATTATTCATGATATTTATAAATTATGAAGTATTGCACTTGGATAATAATGCAAATTTGCATATAACGAAAATGATATGATTAATGGTCAACTACTGGACAATATATCACAAAATGGTCCTCAGCATCAGTAGTACATATTTATAGCACTGCTTTGATTGGTCAGCATCTGATCATGTGATCAACTGGTTCCTGAGTAGTTGAGTGTTAAGCACTGGTAACCACCTTTCAATGTCATCTTGTATTATATTTATGGGACTCAATATTATATTTCTGAAAAAAAGAAGTACAATATTTGAAATTGGTTCTTTTGATTGCAATATAAATTACTCTAAAACAAAACCAAAAGGTTGCCTATTACATAATCTAGATTGAATTTTTGCTGGGAAAACATTCCTTTTTCAATTTAATACTTGGCTTTATAAATTGAGTTCCAACCATCTTTGTTATTATATGCTTGACTAAGCATGACTCATCCAGTATCAAAGATCTTTTTAATAGTAAGATCCAAATAATGAACTGAAGCTAAAACTTTACATTCAAACTAAAATAAAACAACTGTGACAGTAAATCAAACTATACCTGTCTATGAGACTTTGGTATTTCTTCAACGAAATATGATGGGACTAATCCATACTGTCCATCAACCTATAAACAATGAGATATACACGTATATGGTGATTTCCCATATTTTTGTTGCAGACAATAGGTTATTCCTTGAAACACAGCAGATCAAAATTTACAATATATATATGATTGATGTTTTTTGTATTTTAATCCCACTCTATTAAAATACTAAATATTGATAAAAAATCCAATAACTCAAAATACAAGTTTTTGAAAAAACAAGACTTAATTTAAAAAAAAAAAAATTGGTTGGAGATAATGAAGATTTAGTAAAACACAAATAGTTTCTCATTTTAAAAAGGTTTAAGACTTGATTGATTGATTGATTGATTGTTGGGGTTTAACGTCCGAGCAGCAATATTTCAGCTATATTCAGACGATGAACATGAAATGGATGATAAAATGAACATGAAATGATGATGAAATGAAAAACAGGATGGGACACAAGGACAGTAGGATCGACAAATTTTGATTGCCACTAGAAAAAGGGAGGGATGGGTAAGGTCGGGCAATTTAGCCTCCTGTGGCAAAGCGCAAAGGTTCCTCCTCCTATAGAATACCACAGCAGGTTTCTTTAATGTGCAAGGTATGTGGCATCTTTCCCAACATGGTGCACCACTATTGTTTGCAGTTATGTTTTCTGTATCATAGCCTGACAACCCCAGCATTTAACATGCCAGGGGTACTCCATTCCACCACCTGGGGCACAAAACCCAGTTGCTCTGTGGGCAGAGTGCCTAGCACCCAGCTAGGTTCCTGAGCACTATTTAGTCGCCTTTTACGACAAGCTTAGCGCTGCTGCAGGCCTATTCTTTTGACACCAGGACCTGCACGGGGCTTTAAGACTTGAAGTATTGATACCAGAGAAGTTAGATGTCAACTGCAAAAAATTCAAAACAGTCCAGAACATTTTTTGAGATTTACATGCCTTTCAAAGAAAAGAGTTGAAAAAAATCTTAAGTTAACTTACACAACCATAATAGTATCCATCTTTTCTCTCATCTCCATATATCGTTATAGAGTCTCCTGCACTAAATGCCAACTCCTGGGACGTGTCTGACCTGGGAGACTGTTTCAGGGGATCATAATCATAGATACCAAGATATTGCCTCTGTGGTAACTTCACAAACTCTTGACTTGATAAAATTTTCTCTTCTCTCGAATCCATATCACCATAAAAAATGTCAATGATTTCTGACACTTGTCTATCACAAACTGACTCAATGCCAAATATATGGTCTCTGTCACAACTTATACTATGTAGAACCAGCCTGGTAATGTTTGGTTTAGTCAAGTGTCTATGTAGTTTTCCATCCACAAATATCTACAAGACACAAACAAGCATTAGGCAAAAAGAAATATATTGAGCCTTAAGGAGGTAGACCTAGGGTAAATGACACAACTCTTCCAAATCATTAGAGCGTTTGTATTTACTATCTACAATAAACTCACGTAACCATCATAGTAACATGGACTGATTTCATTTTGTTTCAAAGGAAAGCTTGAAAGGCTTTGGTGAAATTGAATATGATACAAACATATCACTGATTTAAAGAGTTATGTCCCTTACCCTAGGTCTACCTCCTTAAACTGTTATTACACATTAATGAAGTTTTATGAATTCCTTCCAGTACATATCAAGACAGACATCAATACATATGTATATATTTTAGTTTCAATTACATTTTATCTGACATTAAAAGTGGATAACTCTGCATGCAAAAGGCTAAAGACTTCCATAAAAACAATGCATACTTTTTTTGTTTACTGATTGGAATTCTATAAAGCATCCTTCAAGATTATTTACTATAATCTATAATGAATGGTCTACCTTAATAAGGAAAGTAAATATTTTAATTCTCAAAGAAGGACTATAATTTACCGTAAGTGAAATAATTTTTGCAATTGCTTATTTTGCATATTCAGTCAAACGGACATATTTACTGGCTTGACTTTTACTGGAAATAGAATAATTGTTTTAGAGTTTGAAAATTAATTTTCAGGAATACCAATTATCATGATTATTTGTCAACTGCAACATGAAGTTGCAGACATTGTAGTGATAGGTATACCACATACAGGAAGTTGATATTAGACAGCGCCAAAACAGGAAGTTGATATTAGACAGCACCAAAACAGGAAGTTGATATTAAACAGCACCAAAACAGGAAGTTGATATTAGACAGCACCAAAACAGAAAATTGATAATAGACAGCACCAAAACAGAAAGTAGATATTGTACAGCACCCAAAATCACTTACAAGGTATGCTCTTTTTAAAACAACACAAAATTTGAAATCTATTGGAAGCTGAGATAATCATGATGAAATTAAGCAGGAATGATGGCTGGACAGACTAGGAGATTCCTATATACCATCAACTCATTGAGTAGTTAGAGTGACAGTAAGTCAGTCATGACAATGATACATTTACAGTAAAATAATTTCAATTTGTGATGCTTTTTTTTTCTTTTCTACTTGTTACTTTAAGAGTACCTTAAGGTTTATTATTATGTTAAACAGTGTGATTTTGACAAAGTCTTTTTTTTAAATTCCAGTATACTGCAACTACCAAGATACCTTATATCCTGTTACTGGTGTTATTGGTGGATTCCATGAAAGAGTTATCCCCCTTTCTGTTTCTACAGCTTCAAAATCTTGTGGTGGGTCAGGAACCGCTACAGAAAAAAGATGAAAATAATGAAAATGCTTGACAATTGTAATTTGAAACAGAGTAAAGTTTGAATAATTCGAAATGTACATTAATGAAAAAAATTCTACCAATAAACAATACAATATAGACAATTTTTATAAAACATTCTCAGTATCAAAATATCTTTGTACTGTGTATATATGATAGTATCAAAAATGTGATGATTTGAGCAAAAATCTTTGTTTATTTCCATCAACTCACCCTGTTTGTTAGAGTCTGGAGATTTACTGTAACCATTAAACTTTGGACTTGGACCAGGTTTGCCCTCTTTAACGAGCTGTCCATACATCTGTACTATATTCTCTGGTGTTGTATTGAGATGATTTGGTGGTCTTTGATACTGCTGCCACCTCCTGTCCCGGGGTGATGGGTGGGTGTGGCCATTCAGGGCGGGTCTACCAAGGTAGGCTGATGGAACCAATCCAGCCTTTCCATTAACTACTGCTTCAAAATACCCCATGTCATCAAGAGGTCCTGAAATTGAAAAATGTAATTTCATTTGATTAATAGAGTACCATATACAATATGCAATGATTCTATTATCATAATATAGTACAGATAAAGTAGAGGTACTGAAGTGTCAAACCAGAGAAAATCTGTGACATCAAATAGACAATGGAGGAAGGTAAAAGTTAGACACCAACACAGGAAAAATATGTCAACATGCATCTGACGCTTCACAAGTTCCATGATGATCTGCGTATATTTTTACAGAAAATAAGACACAAAACCAGATTAAAACTGGAAAACAGGAAGATACTTTCTAATATAAATTATGACTACATGTAGGTGTGGCATGTACATTTCAAAAATGATATACCAGTAGTAAAGTTGTAAATGAATATGGTTTCTAGAAGCACTCTGTATGGTGTATTTGGAACTATCAATACCTGGTCATTTGCTGAATTAACAAGAGAATAATTATATGCATTTGTAATCCTATTTACATACCTGTTATCAAAACATTATCTCCTTTTTTTAGCTGTAGTTCCAACCTTGGTCGGTTACTTTTAGAAAATACTGATGGATCATAGTCAGAAACAGCCATGTAGTAAGGATTTTTAGGTACCTCTCCCACAACAAACTGTTCTGATACCAAATGTCTGTCACTTTGGTCAGGGGGTTTCCCATTAGACAACTGAAAAACAGAAATAGTAAACTGGTTTATTGGCATCATTTTCAGGTCTGGAAAACTTTCAAGACACTACACAGGAAAACTATTATCACATGATTTTCACCTTAATTGAGCCAAAAATTGTTGCAGAGTTTACATAAATTTCATGCAACTCAAGCCTTCAAATGAAATTCACATACATGTCATATTAAATGCATGTTAATTTCATGTGTGAGAAGGTTGAATCTATTTCTACATTAAAATTATCTTTTGATGTGCGTTAATTTTTTTTTTAAGATTACCGTATGCAGCACTTAATACATTTTATAAATAGAAATGATTCAGAAATATATCATACTTCATTGATTCCGTCTCACTTGGAAGGATAATTTTAGGTTTTCAGTCTGAAAAAAAAATAGATCTAAAACTTCAACAAAAGAGCATACATTTATAATTACCAGACGTACCATTGAGGAAAAATCCTCATTGTCCAAAGAAATATCCATTATTTTGAGTTCTTCAAGCAATGCTGAGGACTTTCCGGAGTCTTGACTCAAATCGTCTTTAAGTCTCCGCAAAAGGTTGTCCTATGGAAAAAGACATAACTAACATGAGGTTGAATGCATTGTCATGCTAGGCATACCCAAACTTATACAGGCAGTTGATATCAGAAACAGCCAAAATGGCTTACAACATATGCCCAATCTATATGAAGCCACACACCAAATCTAAAACCAATCCATCCATTAAGAGCAGTGATTTTTGTGACAAAAATTTTTTCAGTACACATAGTTATATAACATTTAAGTCCCACGAAAAAGGAAGTAGATATGGGACAGCACCCAAAAAATGAAGTCACACACCAAATTTGAAATTAATCCATCCATTGGGATTATTGCATTGAAATTCAGATGGATGGAAAGAATGATGAATGGGCAAGGGGATTCCAGTACACTACCAACTTGGTGAGTGGATGGTGTAATACACAAAATGAAGGGCTGTCAATGAATATACCAAAGTTCTGACATTGTATCACACATAGACAAAATGCTCTTTGAATCATCTTAGCCAACAATGACTTAAAAAATTAATTTGTAAATGTTCATGATAAAAATAAATGTATTTAAAGGAACTTAGTTAGAGAATAAGATGGGTCAGGGCAAAGGAATTAACATAGCTTTCTCCTTAAATTAGCAAAATTTTTGTTATATTGAGTCATGTTATCAAGTAGTCCACTGATAATTTCTTTTGAATTTCCTGTTGAAGATAAAGCTTCTTTATATCAATCCAGAGATAATGTATGTTACCAGTGTTTGGAAGCTGAAGACAAAGATCATCTAAATGAAATATGGTATTAAACCTAAGGGATTTACTATAGATATGTTACCTTTTCTTTACATTTCTGCGTAAGCTGATTAATTCTAACTTTTAATGATGCTATGGTTGATGATAAATCTTCTCTGTTCTTCTCTAACGTAGAAATCTGGAGAAATATAAAAAAAAACTATAATAATCCATGATGTCATATCTTTCAATTAAATTGACCTCGGGGAATTTTCTTATATTTTCCATTTCACAAGGGAAATTGTAAGTAACCAAGAAGATCACAGTAATGACCATAAGTGTCACATATTCTAGCATTGCCTTAGTACATAAGGTAAATCTAGACTTAAACAGATCAGTGGGTTGCTTAGATGCCTGATACTATTCAGTTTAAACATTTGGAATATCTACACAAACAATAAATATACACTAAAGTGATAAAATTGCCAAAATACCATGTTATTAAAAATATTTATATAGAGATAGTAATCTAAAACTGCATAAGGTTTCATAAAAATCTAGTGAGTAATAAAAGAGGAGTTGCAACACGGACGGACAGACAGACAGTTTGAAACCTTTTTGCTCCCAAACTTTGTTTGCAAGGGGTATAATTAGACATGAGTATACTACAAAGTGAATTGTGTTGTGCAATGCACCATCAGTACCTGTGAACATTGATCTAAAATAATTCTGATATTTTATTTCTGTGACTACAGTGACTACTGTCTCTCCATTTTTCAATACTGGTAATTGATAAGTGACTAAAAGCATGAGAATTAGTCCTAATTTTTTACAGTCAACATGCCGGAAGTCAAACTATTCCCACAATTACAGCAAGTTGAAAATGACCGGTTCCAATTTCAATACAAATATATGAAGGCTACTGAGTCATTCAAATAGCTCCCTAGGAAACTACATTATACCAATGTGTCCTCCTTCATTACCACAGAACACCTATGTAATCTTTTGGACATAGATTTGTATTGAAATCAGAGCCAGTTGATTTAAACTTGCTAAAGAAGTTAAAAAAATTAGCCAAACTGTAGTTTGTCTTCAAAATAACAGAAGTTTTAAAACTTTACCAGAAATATCTTAGTATAACACAAATAAACAACATTGATTAATACCCTAGTTTTAGAATTCTCATAGTCATAAAGTTGTCGTTCCACAATGGTTTTATCTTCTTCAAGGGAGATAATCTGTATTTTTAAGTCCTTTATTTCAGCTAGTTGGTTGTTTACAGTTTGAGTCTGAATGTGAAATAGATATAATGAGGTCATGCATCTTAAACCCAAAATAAATTTAGCAAAAAATTTACTCTGGACTTTAGTACTTAGTGTAACACTTGCCAAAATTAGAATTATGCAAAATTTTGGTAATTTAAAAGTAATTACATGCTAATGAAAAAACAAAGTTTTACACTGATAACACTATTTGCTATTTGTTCTTTGAACTCAATAAGATCAAAAACATTAACTACAAAATTTTTAAAAAAATGTAGTCCTTCAAATTTTATTCAGATAAACATGTTCAATGGACTAACATAACTTTGAAAAAGAAATAAAAAATTCATAATTTATTTTAAAAATTTGGACAACATCAAATATACCTTGTCGTCTAACAATCTTGAGATACTTTGAACTTTGTCATCAAGGTTATTTTTCTCAAAGTCAAGATGATTTATGTTTTTAGCATTTTCTTTAAGCTTAATGAGTTGAAACTGTAGTTGTTCTTTAACCATTTTAAGGTTTGTAGCTTCGGCTTCCTTGGATGTTAGCTATAGGATTAGTAGAAGGAGAATATAGTTTTAGTAAATACAAAAACCAGAGAAAACCAAACTACAGCAGCAGTACTATACTTTAGGCCACTGAAAATGAACCTTGATCCTACAGACCTCTAAAATCAAAACTTATTACCTCATCATTTCTATAACTGCATTTCTACTATATATTCTGATAAAAATAATCAAAAATTATTAAGGAGTTAGACCTAGGGTAAGGGACATTACTCTTGAAATCAGTAATATGTTTGTTTCATATTCAATCTCACCAAAGCCTACCAAGCTTTCATTTGAACCAGAATGAAATCAGTCCATGTTACTTTGATGCTTACATGAGATTGATGTAAAATGCTGAATACAAACATTCCAGTGATTTGTAAGAGTTGTGTCCTTACCCTAAGTCTAGATCCTTAAGAGTTTAAAAATTACCACAACCTTAACACTTTCAGTGTTCAAAATCAAATATTTGCCGTATTAAAAAAATACTTTATTTTACTACATGACTATCAAGTGCAGATTGGTAACATTCTATTACTACACCCCTATGTGTGTGTGTGTGTTATAAACTTCTAAAAAAACTAAAAAAATCAAATTTAATCCAAACGAGGAATATATAAAAAATTTTTAAAAAAGCAAACAATTTATTGAGCACAAATCCAATTGTAAATTAAAGAAACTAGAAGAAATGTGTCCATACAAACATTCCAAACCTTAAAACAATGAAGTTTTCTGGTCTACATGATGTTTATTCACGTTCAAAATGAAACCCTCACACTTGGTTCATAATATCATGGATACCAAAATTCTAAATTATTCTCAAAAAAGATATGCATTTTAGTGGTAAAAATCTAAACAAACACACAGAAATGCAGACAGCAGCATAACTTAATGCCCAGTGACTAAAACAGGGGGCATAATCATTCACAATCTAATTAGTAAAATTTTATATGATATCAAACTTATTACCACACTACAAAATAGCAAGATTAAAGTTCTACAGTCTACCACTATCTAAAGCATTGACACTAGACTAAACATTTTCAAGGAATTCCTGCCTCTCACCTGTTCATGGAGATGATTGTAGTCTTCTTTTAGGTTTTTCTCCGATGTATGTGATTCTGATATTTCTTCTTCTAAACATCGTAAAGATTCTAGGGCATTCACTCTCATATCCTCAATGGTTCGACATTCTTGTTGCCATTGACGCAGTTCTTGCGTTAAACTGTCAACTTCATGTCTCTGTAATGGACCATTGATTACAGTGATGTAACATTAAAATAATGAGACAAAAACCTAAGACAAAAGTGTTACACTAAAGAGAACTATAAATTGTACCTTAAAGTCAAAATATCTTCAATCTTACGAATTAACCCTTACAGGCAGTCACACTTAAATAACTGTCGAAAGGAACATTAAAGACTAGTTCCCCTTGCAAAGATAACCTATATTCAATATACATCTATTTAATTGTTAAATATTCAAGAGACCGACATTTAAAAAGAAATAAAACTGGATTAGATGCATGTTACTATTGTCAAAAAATATTTAAACTAGTATCAGCTAAATTCTTATCTACTCCATGCTCGTTTCACAAATTTCCATGTTAAGTTTTTTCTATAATTTCCTTAATTCAAATTTCACCAATCATATAGCTTGAAATAAAGACTTTAAAAAAATCTGACGTAGGATTATTAAAGTTTTGTTTCAACCTTGGCTGTAAGTTGTCTGTCTTTTTTCCTAAGTTCAGCTGTAATATCAGTGCCTATATCCTCAGAAGATTCTTCTTGTAGTCTACGTTTAAGTTGATATAACTCAACTTCAATTTCTGTTAGAACTTCTTTGTCATTCCTTTTCTCCTGTAAAAAATGCAGGTCAAATGCTGTGAAAGATATGTTTGCTTTTCGTGATTTTTTAAAGAAGGGAATGGGGGATGTAAATCAGAAGTTCACTTTTGTTTCTAAAATTAAACTGTTAGAGTCAAACCATCAAATGTAATTACCACAGAGTAAGATTAATAGGATAATTAATTGGAAAGGAAGAATATACAAAATATCACCATGAATGCCGAACAATGACTAGATAAAAGAGTTAAATCCTCAAGCGTTCTTGGCATGATGGATCATATTTTGGTTATTCATAATAATCAATTGATAATCCTATTCATTGTATAGATTTCTTCCATTACTCATTGTATAGATTTCTTCCATTACTCATTGCCTTTTTCAACATGAATTTTCAACTTTGTGAATCGCAGGTTGATGTTTGTTTTGTGACATTTTGGTGGGAGAAAGTCTGAGAGTGAAATAACCTTATATATTTCACAATTTGAATTATCAAACTTTATTACACTGGGAACTTACGATAAAACACTGCTATCTATAAAAACATTTTTTAATAAAGCTATTACTCATGTAAGAATGTTTTCGTCTTCCCATTCATCCCTTAAATGTCCATGGATCTACATTTAATTTTTCTGAACCTCATCAGGTAAACAAATCACATATTATCAACCTTCTCCAATCTTCATTTCTTATTTTCTTAAACAGCAGTATTTACCAGTGTATGAATCTCTTAATACTTTAAACTTATTTATGTTATCAATTTTATAATTTAAAATATATTTAAAAGGACAGTACTGTTGAAATTCAAATACCTGGCAGTTAAAACAATCCTTGAAATACCCAATAACCTTTTGACCTTTTAGCTAGTGATGTAATGTTCACATTTTTCACAACTTGTATATCTTTCACTAGGAAAAACCTCATCAAACTACTATTTTCATTCATCAATAATTATGACATTTTCCTTTGATGCACACAGAACGATAATGCTTGTCAAAGCATACTGGCCATGACATAAAAAATATCAGGTCAGTTTAAAACCAGACATGGGTGAAAAATCGTAATGTCACAGTAAATTTGTATGATGTTGGCTCATCCTGGCAAAATAGGTCATTTGAAAGTATTCTTTTTCAAGGTCAAAATTTCTTAGTTTTGTATATTTTGAACATACAAAAAATGAAAATAGAATGTTTCCTATAAATTAACCATAAACAGAATATTTGGCAATTGGTTTTTGATGCTGGCTTTCTCACAGGAATCTCAGGCTAGCTCTAACGGGCTCATCCTGAGATATCTATGATAAAGCCGATATCAAAAACCAATTGCCAAATATTCTGTATACAATAATAACAATAAATTACCAAACTTACATACCAAAAACTCTACAAACCCAACTTACTTTGTTACAAAGCAGGGTCTCTAACACCACTACAAAAGCTTCTAAAACGTCTATATGTCTACATTTTTCTGCTACTTCTTTTTCTAACTTGTTTATCTGCAATCATGATAATGCACACTTAATCATAGCAGGCAATGTCTAGTCACTGAGTTGTTTATGGATCACATTAGTTATAAATTATTCATGTTGCAGATATTAAACCACTTTGTGTTATAATTGTAAACAATTTTTATATTTAGTCTTTCATTAAGATATCCTATCAGTGAGATACATTGGTTTTCTCACAGGAAAAGCAATGGTAGAAAAAAAACAATTCAAAATAAATCAAAGTAGGCAGCTACTTCATTTTATTTACTGGTATATCAAATGTTTTAAGTACTTAAATGTTTAAACAGTGCTTTATTGAAATTTTACATTAAAACATAAAACGGCAACTGCATCAGTTAAACAAAATTTGCAAGGTGAAACATGCATGCAATAATGATGTGAATGAAATGTGGGACAACATCGGACCTACCCTCTGTTTACGTCTCCTTGCTGGAGATATCTTCAAAAATAATGATGTCATTTGTTTAAGTTAATTATACATTAATATGCTTAAATAACAAATTCAATGACTTATAACATATTTTTTGATAAAAGTTACACTAAAATTTTCCCTATTCAAACAAAACCCTGAAATACCTATCCATACCAAACCAAGAATATGACACTTTTACCTAAACCCTGTGTATACCTGTCTACATCAGTAATTTTCTGAAGTCAATTTTAATCAACCTAATGCATGAGCCAAACAAATACTGAACAGGATAAAATTGTTAGTCCCAAAGTGTTCAGTTTAAACAATGTCTATTTTAAAAACCAACCGAAATGTCAGAAAAAAACAACCAAAATGTAAAAAAAGAAAACCAACTGAAACGTCAGAAAAAAAAAACAACCAAAATGTCAAAAAAAAAACAAAAAAAAAAAACAACCAAAATGTCAAAAAAAAACATGCTAGGTAAGAATGTACTGTATTAAATATTACCCAGTATATTGTTAAGTTTTGATCCCAGATTTATATATATATATATATAGAAAGGTCTGAAAAATTCCCAACGATGTTAGAACTGTCAAATTTGCGATGGCAAATTTTTGGTCGTTCCCACCGTGGGACTCGAACTCGTACCGCTGTGACATCTATGGCAACACCGCCTGCACAAAGTCCAGCGCCCTAGACCACTCGGCCAGCTAGGCTATATAAAAATATACCTTTCGCTGGCCTTTCTATATGTTTACATATCTTCCCTGTATCAATTTGATCCGATGGAGCAGTGTAGCGAATATAGTTGTCACATTCTGAATCGTTGTATAATATTGATTTGTTGTGACATGCATCATTAATTTGATCCTCTATCCTACATAATAACATCTAAATGAACTGTCCCGTACTACCATACATCGTGTACTAAGTTACAGCCCTAGATTAATCCTACGAGGAGGAATGACCCGGCCAGCGAAAGCTATATTTTTATATAGCCTAGCTGGCAGAGTGATCTAGGGCGCTGAACTTTGTGCAGACAGTGTTGCCATAGATGTCACAGCGGTAGGAGTTCGAGTCCTGTGGTGGGAACGACCAAAAATTTGCCATCACAAATTTGACAGTTCTAACATCGTTGGGAATTTTTCAGACCTTTCTATACGTTTACATATCTTCCCTGTAACAAATTGATCCGATGGAGCAGTGTAGCGAATAGAGTCGTCACATTCTGAGACGTTGTATAATACTGATTTGTTGTGACATGCATCATTAATTTGATCCTCTATCCTACATAATAACATCTAAATGAACTGTCCCGTACTACCATACATCGTGTACTAAGTTACAGCCCTAGATTAATCCTACGAGGAGGAATGACCCGGCCAGCGAAAGCTATATTTTTATATAGCCTAGCTGGCCAAGTATATATATATATATATATATATATATATATATGTGTGTGTGTGTGTGTGTGTATATATATATATATATGTCTCAGAATGTGACGACTCTATTCACTACACTGCTCCATCGGATCAAATTGATACAGGGAAGATGACGTAAAATATACTGTTAAACTAAATCTGATACAAACCTCATCTTTACTGTGTTTTATTTCTTTCACTGCATTATCAAAGTTTCTTCTGGCTTCATATGCCTAAGGAAAAATTAGCGAAGAATACTGTCAATACTCTGAAGATAGATGATGTTAAAGACTTGGTTTTTGTTTTTGTTTTTGTTTTCATTTGTTTTTTACTCCCAAGTCATTTCTCATGAGAACTGATGAGGACATTACCAGCTTCAAAAAAAAAAAGAAATGAGGGTGCTTTTTATATTGTTCCTAGCCAAATGGGTAATGGGGGTACCATTATAAGTGATGAGAGAGGGATTGTATTTAAAGTTTGCCTTTACAGAAATGTTGAAGTAGTGCATTAATGTATATGGCACAAAGTACAGTGAAAACCAACCTCAGAGACAGAGAGCACAAAATCTTGGTCAGATAAAACAGGTGGTCTTCATATACATGTTATTTTTTATGTATCCTGGTTCCAAAAAACAGTCTTCATGTCAATTTTTATAAATCCTGGTGACCAAAGAAAGATAGTCTTCAAATACAGTGTATTTTTCATAGAATGCACTGAATCAGGATATTTCAGTCCTAGTCTTTTAAGACAGGTAATTGCTGCATGAACACAGGTGTTCACTCAACAGGTCTGACTGTACCTATTCTACAATGTGTCTTGCCTCCAGACAGTGCCTTCCACATCATTAAATCCCTCTGATATACAATCAGACCTGTTTTAGTGACCACCTGTATTCCACAATAACCTATCTTAAAAGATTATGGACAAAGTATCCAGGAGTAGAGTATTCTCTGTAAAATTATCCTGTATATAAAGACAACATATCTTATGTGACCATGATTTGCTATCCTTTGGAGGGTCACTTTTCAGGTTTTACTGTTTCAAAATCACATAGATAAATATTCTAAATAAAAATACCTTAGTTTTCCATGTAAATAAATTGTCATCTTCATCTGTCATCTCTGAATTGGGAGCTGATCTCTTCTAAAATCCACAAATCAACTCCTTGTTATAAAATACCTCAAACAGTTCAGGACTTTATATTAACATTTTAGTAATGGTACAGAGTATATGACAAATCCAACAAAAATGCAGTAGGGAATGTAAATGTTCTATAAAAATATATATGTCCTAAACTTCTTATCACAAACAGATTGTCAAATACTTAACTATTGATCAAAATAATCAATAGCATACCTAATCCATAAGAATTCAGATCAAACTTTGTTTATACAACTTTTCTTTCTTGTATATTTGATCAGAGCTATAATAGTAAGATCCCCACCTTTCCTTTTCAAAACATTATTATTTGATTCAAAAGATGTTTCTCTTTGTACATATGTTAGTTAAGGGTGTAAAATAAAATGCCACAAGTGTGGCAAAAATTTTGTCAAACTGAATTTATTGTTTCATTTAATAAGGTTATGTCTTAAGAAAAGCAAACTGAGCTTGCTGCATACACTTATTGGAAAACATGGTCAGAGCCACCGTCAAATAAAACGACTTAGAAATATATCAGTTACATACCCCTATGATTAATCTCTACATTGTATATAGGAAGAAGGAGCATAAAAGTATGTCTATGTGTTTTTTCAAAATACTTTTACCCAAATATAGATATTAGATTTACATACTCAGAAAGCAAATACTCTGGCATGCCATTTGAAGAAATAAAGAAAAGGGAAGTTCAATTTTGCAGAAAACAATATTTCAAATATTTTCTATTGTATTGAATGTAACATTTACCTCAAGATTTCTTCCAATTTCTATTATTTTCTCTCTGAGAGATGTGCCTCTACATGTAGAAGCAGTAAAATGTCCACTGTCATGTAGACTTGATGCTTTAGGAGCTGAATAGTTACTAGGAGCTACATGGCTTCGGATTTCTTCAACAAAACCTACAAAATGTCCATTTAATCTTCATCATTTAGTTAGTGTACAAAGAATTGTGCAAAAAACAATTACAACTGAATAAAAAAAATAAATAAATAAAACAAGAGGTGCATTCAGTATTGGAGACTAACACAATTTCAATTTTTCGAATTCCGTCACATTCCTATGCATGTAAACAAGAATTGATAAACTGCATATTAAATTTTTAATGACTCAAAACTCAGTCACATTATACATGTACATGCAATATTAAAAAAATAACTATACTTATACATCACCTACAGAAACTGGAGTATTTACTTCTGACTTAATTAATTTTTTTTATTTCAAATTGTTGTTGGGTTTGTTAATTTAAAAAACGAAAAAAAAAACTTTTTTTTTATTCTCTTTACACTGACAACCGTGTAACAAGATATTTTTGCAGTAATCTATTTTTTTGGGAAATTTTAAATTCATTACATGATTATGGAAATTAAAATTGTTAAAAAATTATTTCAATTTATCTATACCAAAAGAAGCTCTAGAATATTGGAATATGTCTCAACTACTGTTTACCACATAAACAATAGATTTGGTGAAAATAAAAAACACATTTTGGTATTAAACCACAAAAAAATTGTTCAACAAAACTTTCCAGTAATACAGTATTTAACTCAAGATTTAATAAGAAATGTCATACCATGCATATCATCCCCACTTGACTGTTCTGAGCTCTGTAAATAGTATGATAAACTATCTGGGGACTTAGAGACTGTTGATGGAGGCATCCTTTGGTGTGGTCCTGTGTGTGACTTTCTTGCCACCATTAGGTCAGTGCCATCTGCTGAAAGGAATTTTCGCCTTTTCAGGACGGGACTTGACATACTGGAATCTGTGCCATTCTGTGTCATTCCTTCGCTCTCTGAAGGTAAATCAAGACCAAGAACCAGTTCCTCTTCTTTACTTCTAGGATCACCTGGTTTGCTGGAATGTAGACTGGTTGCCTGACCAACTGTTATCCACTTCCTGTCTTGGGGTTTGACAGGAACACGTGATTCAACCTTTTTCCAATGAATCTCTTCAATGGAGCTGTCAAGGTCATCACTATCTTTATCAAGATGGCTGATTAAGTCATTTATTAACTTCTGCTTTTCCTCTGCTGTAGGTTTTCTGTGATCTGTACCCCTTTTGCTCTAAAAAGAGAAAACATCTTAAGAATACTTTGCTACAGGGTTTTCAATAAATAATTCTTCATCAACTCTGTTATTCTGATACAACACTGTTTTTTGTACTATAGTAGACACAAGTAGCATTACCTATATCTTCATACCTGTTAACTCTTTGGAACAGTTCATGTGGGAGATTCTCCTGCATTGACACTGTCTCATCTGGGAGATTCTCCCCAATTGACACTGTCTCATGTGGGAAATTCTCCAGCACTGACACTGTCTCATGTGGAAGATTCTCCCCCGTTGACACTGTCTCATTTGGGAGATTCTCCCCCGTTGACACCGTCTCATGTGGAAGATTCTCCTGCATTGACACTGTCTCATGTGAGAGATTCTCCTCCATTGACACAGTTTTATATGGGAGATTCTCCTGCATTGACACTGTCTCATGTGGGAGATTCTCCCCCATTAACACAGTCTCAGGTGGGATATTCTCCTGCATTGACACTGTCTCATGTGAGAGATTCTCCTCCACTGACACTGTCTCATGTGGGAGATTCTCCCCCATGTCACTGTCTCATGTCAGAGATTCTTCTCCATTGATACTGTCTAATATAGGAGATTCTCCCTACATTGACACTGTCTCATGTGGGAGATTCTACTGCATTGACACTGTCTCATATGGGAGATTCTACTGCATTGACATTGTCTCATGTGAGAGATTCTCCCCCATTGACACTGTCTTATGTGGGAGATTCTCCCCACTGACACTTTCTCATGTGGGAGATTCTCCTGCATTGACACCGTTTCATGTGGGTGACTCTACTGCATTGACACTGCCTCATGTGGACAATTTTACTTAAAAGCCAATTTTTTATGTAAAAATTCAATTATTTAGTATATATCACAGAAAATATAATCATTTTAACAAAAAACCTCCCATTAATCTTATATTTTAATGTGGGAGATTCTAAAATTTTCACTGATTTTGTGGGAGTCTCCTAAAATGAGCCCACTAATATGGCAGTGTTAAACTCAATCCAATTTAAAAAATTTTCCTTTTTAACCAAGTGACTGAGACAGTAAATGGGAGATAACTAGTAATGTTATATCATAATCATAGTGTTCAAATACATGTACAATGAAACCTTTCTACAACTAAATCACCTGTCTACACCATTCATGTTCTAAAGGCACCTTATACAATAAACAAAGATAAATATCTCCTCTTTAGTAAATTCAAATTAATATTTATATCTAAAAGAAATATGTTAGAAGTCATTATCATTAAGGCCACTTAAATGATTTTTATATATATGTACTGCAATTTCAAGAGACTCATTTTAATATCTGTCACGTAACTTTGAATTTCCTCCTCATCTTATCACTTAATGAAATCTATCTAACATATGCAATTCACCAGGCAATGCCAGAGGTAATATGTATACAATAAATCTCTTCTAGACATTGTCAGAGGTAAGTTCCTTCAGGCAATGCCAGCAACAATGTGTATGCAATAAATCTCGTCAGTGATGTTAGAGCCAATTTTTAGTGCATAAAACTTGAGGCTCTAAAGAGCTTGAATCGCAAACCTGGAATGATAAGTAACATTCTATTTGTTGTAAAAAAAAATGGGGAATGTATATTATTCTTTTTTTTTTTAAATTAAGGTATGAATATAATTCTAAAAAATTTATGTTTTTTCTTGGATTAAATTCCTTAAGCTCATACCCAATCACATCAGACTTCATTGATTTCTTACCAGTCAATTCAGAGATTTTTGAAAGAAGTAACATTAAAAATAGTGAAAATATGTCGAAAACGGGCAATAACTTCAACATTTTTACATTCAAACTTTGACCACAGATAGATCTTACCATGCTGAACACTTTTATCCCCATGTCAGATATTTGCTACACCTATCGGTTTTGGAGATAAATGCAAAGACCTTCTGTATGACCCGTATTTTTAGTAATAGCTGCCCTGTTTTTTAAACGGATAAAAAATCCCCACTTTAGTTTTATGCAGGAGACATACCAAGTTTAATTGAAACTGGTCTAGTATTTTCAGAGAAGAAGCTTTTGAAAGTAACAACATTAACAATAGCAAAAATATGTTGAAAAAAAGACAAAAACTTAAAAATTGACGGACAGATTTATGCGAAAGTTTGACAACAGATAGATCTTACCATGCTAAACACTTTCATCCCTTTGTCAGAATTTTCCTAAACCAAATGGTTTTGGTGATATAATGTAAAAGTACTTTAATTCTTGAATACCAATTTTCGTGGATTTTTGAATTTGTGGTTTTGAAGTTTTCTGTATAAACATCAAAGGAAATTTCCTTTTCACTGGGAACTAAATTTCCTGGTTTGATCTATCCAGAAAAACCATGAAAATTGGTACCCAACAAAAAATAGTACATTCACAGTATACAGGAAAAACTTTTGATCCCTATGTTCTATTTTTAGTATTGGCAGCCTTGTATTTCAACTGATCAAAAATCCCCACATATGTTCTATGCAAAAGGCCCTTAAATTTTTGCTAAATGTAAGTTTAGGAGATACAATGTATTGCAAAAACCTTCCGTCTGACTCCTATTTTTTTTATTTTTAGTGACGGCAACCATGTTTGTTGACAGATTAAAACCCCACCTTTGTTCTATGCAAAATACCCTACAGAACATTCATACCAAGTTTGGCTCAAATTGGACAGATTGTTTCAGAGAAAAAGAGTTTTGAAAAATTGTAAACAATGACAATGACAGACACCAAGAGATGACAAGTGATGGCAATAGTTCACATGGCCGGCCCAGGTGACCTAAAACTGATCTTCCATCCATGTCAGAGGTGATAAGTATACAACAAAACTACTAATGTAGTGCATTTATACTATGGCAATGCCTTGGGAAAGAAAAAAATTCTCTTTTTTGATTTTTTTTTGGCATTTTAAGCAGATAGATAATTTGCAGCTGGGCAGTATTCTTTAACTCTAAAGCATGAATGCTTTCTAATGCAGTATGTATATAATTGCTTTAACTTTGCAAACTCATATTTTATTGGTCGTTTAAAACCCTAGCGCTTGTGGATTCAGCTTTTCTTTTTTTTTAGCGGGTGGGGGAGGGTGGTGATGGGGGATGATGGTGGTACCTGGTGGACTGAAATATTTAAATTTCAAACAAAAAGACTTCAGTTAAAAATGATTGAAAAAAGAGTTTAAGAATTCAAAACTCCACAAAACAATGAAAGTTCCTTAAGTTATAAATAAAGTATTTTTTTCACAAATGAATGTCTTAATTCACTTACATAAACCATCAATTTTGTTTTAGTAGTAATGTAAATCTACAGACACAGAAAAAACATACAAAATGTAAGTCTAAGTAAAATTATGGCAATTGGAATTGAACTGGTACAACTTTTAAAATATCTCTCATCACCTGAATATAGCTGAAATATTGCTGCTTGTTAAACCCCAACAATCAATCAATAAAACATCTCTCTAAGTAGAACTAAACATTATAACTATGTTTCTTACTAAATCACCCATTAATAACTTTTGATTTGTTTAAAATCCATTCTTAATTTCATGTTTGAATAGCTGTCAATTATGACAACCTTAAACTCTAAATTTTACCTATTTCTTAAAAAAGGGTTCAGAGGTAAAAAAGTAGGACACATTGGCATAACGTAGTGCAGTCTATTTATAAATCAATTCCTTACGAAGCTCAAGAAGCCTAGATTTGTATTGAAACTGATATCATGTCAATTCAAACTGCAATAAAAATACAAAAAAATAAAAAGAACTATCTTTCTGCTACTCACTGCTTAAGTTTTTCCCTCAAATATTGTTAGGATGGATATTGGAGATGGGAGTTTCATAAAGCATGCTGATTGCTAACCTTTTTCCAAAGCAGCTATTTTACCTGAGTGACAAGAATGATACGGCCATCTTCAGTAACCTCTAATTCAGCCGTACTTTTTTCAACCTTTCATTCAAAGGGAGATAATTCAAATTTATACACAATAATAATACTTCAAATGCTTATGAAATGGAATTTTATCTTAATATTTTGCTGAAAAATCTACTGATCAAGAACATTAGAAAATGTCAGTGCATGTTTTAAATGAAATAATAATTAAAAGAAAGAAAAATGTGCTGTCTGTATAATTTTACTTGAATGTGTTATTATTCAGCTTACTCTATACATATGCTCTTCCACTCTACTAGTATTGGACAGGTCATCAGGGTACCTGACTGGATCCTGGTCTGTACTGACCATCTGTCTAGCCAGCTCATCTAAAGGCTGACCTGTCCTAGAGGTAACAGTCGCCATATTTTGTCCCCCTGTTAGGTGACCAGTTTTTCCTACAGTGTGATGGCTTTTTGTTAAATTCACTGAAAAGAACAATATGTAAATAAGTATTACAAAAAATGAATAATGAATAGAAATACGGTGGTTAAGCTCACAAAAAGTATACCATCCACTTCAAATTAAGTAAAATATTTAACGAAAAACAATTAATTACATTATCTCTGACAGTAATTATATTTCCTTACTCACATATAATGTCCTATCTTCCTATTAAATTTCACCGAAATCCTTTGAAGGTTTTAGAAAGAGCTGTTATAAAAAAAAATGTGGACAGATGGAAGGACAGATGGAAGGACAGATAGATAGACACAATAATGCCTATATATCTCCAAACTTTGTTTGCAAGGGGTACACAGTCAGTCATGATATCTCCTAGTTTTGTGTTAATAGCCCTACTTAACAAGTTATGGCTTTAATAAAACTGGTAAAGAGTAGTTTTCATGCTATTATGATAATTAATAAGCTGTCTTTGTAAGAATCATGCAAAATCTAAAAAATGTGATACACCCCAAAAAAGGTTACACATTTTTATTTTTGTACTTAAGTTGTTTTATGGGTCTATACTATGAAATGTGTAATTATTCATTCAAGTCTGCCTGCTCTTAGGAGATTATCAACACTGAAAATCCAATAGATTCTATTGTATTTGAGTGTCATTTACAGTTATCTCCCTTAATTTTGAAATCTTCAGTGCATTCCATATAATTTTTATCTCCTATGAACATGGGTTATATGAAAAACTACATGTAACTGTAAGTTTATTATGACATTTCAAACAAAATATCAAAAATAAAAATATGTAGGCTTTAAGCCCATGAATCACATTTTGCATGACTATTAGCCGGAGTGCTACTTAAGTGAAAATCAAAAGATAGTAGTACAACACAAAGTTCCATTTGTTTAAACTGGCTGTAATCTGCTCTTTCTGCAAAATATTTATATTGGTCATATTCTTTTCAATATATCTTTTCTAAGATTCCCTTTTCCAGTCTCCTGGGGCAGTTGACATTTTGGTGTTTCAATGTTGTTCATTATATGTCACTTTCCCTTTTGGCAAGTAGAAAACTTGAAATATTGAAAGAATTTGTTAAATTTGGAAAACCAACATTAAGTGTTGGAAAGTTAATCTTTATTTAGAGTTTCCCTCATGAACCCATGGATCATTATGGTGTGTCCATTTGCACCATGAAAACTGATTTATTCAACATGTCATAGTTTTCCTTTCCTCTTTCATCTACTGGGACTCGACTTTTCATGAGCAACTCGGCAGATGTTTCTAGAGAAGCAGAGGACGCTTACTCTACAGGTGCATCTGGTCCATGCTCCCAGTTTTTAGTGAAGTCTGAGTTGCTCATTTACTGTTGTTATTTTGTATGAATGATTTTAGTTACTTTATGTTCTTCATTGTGTTCATCTGTTTTTCCATGTCTGGTCTTTGTCCCTGAATTACATTCTTTTGATTTCAACAAGAACCTTGGTTCCCTTGATTACTCTTTCCCAATAGGAAAATCCTAGAACACTGGCTACTTTCTCAAGAAAAAAAGACTATGTAACTATGGAACAGACTTTTGTATGGGTTCTTAACATGAATATACAGCTACATAAATTCCATGAACATAGAATGGAAACCTTAAAGGGGTTTATTTTTTTATTCTTCCAACAGTTTATGACTTATTGAAGGGTTTGGTTTCACTCCAATAAATTATTACAATATACAACCATATGTAAAAAAAAAAACACTGTTTCGATGTGAGAAATTCTTAGAAGGATTTTATTTCTAATACACAAGCCTAAAAATAGTGCACAAAATAATGAAAATTCTATCTCAATTGATTCTAATGGCCAAAATGCAGAACATATGTCACTGACTGTAAATATAAATTAGCCTTTAAAATCACACTAACAGGACATCAAACAGTTTCTCTTATTTACTAACACAATTCTATATCAGCTCAAAGATTTTTCCCAGAACAATTCGACAATTATAATCCAGTTTATAAAATATTTAAATCCCACCTGTCTTTCTAGTACTTATCTCTGCTTAAAAAGATCCAAGATGTTATGAAAAATATTATCAACATACCATTTTATTATTGTACTGTGAAATGAGGTCTCTTAGAGGTGAACTACCATGGAACATGTTATTATGGGATCAAATCAGCATGCCAAATTTCATGAATATGAAATTGACACTTTAAATTGTTAAGAGTGATGATATGATTTCATTGATGTGTTCATCCTACTATATATATATATAGTGTGAAAACTGTTCAAGAAATTTAAACTCAAGCAGTAAGAAAATTGAAGATCATACTATGCATATAATATACCCTAATTCCGAAACATCAGTTTATACCAATTTATCATTATGGCATGGATCAAATTATGATAAAATGCTACCAATATTACTATATTAAAGAATATTAACTTTCTGAAGAAAAGACTTACCAATAAAATTACCAATAATTAAAAAAAAACATTGCAATTAAATTCAATTTCTCTACTCTTCAAATCAATTATAAAATAATCAGATCTTTGAAAGTGAGAGTCTTTTTAAAAACTGTTTAAATTTCACTTATCACACCTTAACAAATGTGCAGGCCTATGTACGACCCAGCCATAATTGCCTATTCAGTTTCTTGTGGTAAGTCACCATAAAGAAACACAATTTGTAATTGAAACAAAACACGGGTACCATGTAATTACAAAATCATGTACAAATACATAATTAATAGTTCTGAGACACAAAAAACCCCTATTGGTACCCCTAGCATCTGTTGCAGTGTATAAAATCAATAAGATGAATTATTAATACAACCTTATGTGCCCCTTTTCTCAGGAAATACTAAAAACAACTATTTATCATTAAATGTTAATTTGTTTTTCATGGTGTACCATGAGGCTTATACAATAATTTACAACCATATAGGCATGAAATAGAGCTTATGTCAAAGACCTACAAATAGGATTTCTTTCATAGTAAACCACTGAAGTCCTACAATAAATAAATCATGATAGTTTATCTTATATCAGGACCCAATTTTTGAGGTTTTTATTTCTGGATAGATAAGACTCCTTAGATATCTTTTTTGCATGATAAAATTGAACTCCTACACAGGAAAAATTATTCCATGTGATTTTCACATGAATTTCACATGATTTTCATCTGAATTGAGCAAATAAACTTCATGAAAAATTTCACATGAATTGATAATATGAAAGTTGAGTTAAGTGAATTTCACGTGAAAATCACGTTAATTTCATGTGAAGTTCACATGAAGCTTGATTAACATGAACTTCACGTGAAAAATATTTGCTTTTCTGAAAGCAACAAAGTTTACCACCAGAAAATAACAGTATTAAAGAAAAAATTGTAAAGATGTAAAGCAACCCAGTGCCCATATTTATATGTGTACAAGAAAGACAGAAAGATTTTGGCCCATAACCAAATGGAGAAATAACAAATTATTTAAGTTTCTTTTTACCTGAATTTAACACAGGGAGAATTTCATCCCATTGGCCATCTGTAGCAAGCTGTCTGAAAATCTAAAACAGAAAAATAAATCAAATCAAAATAATTGAAACTTACATTTTGTATAGAAACTACATAAAAAGTGAAATTATAAATACATATACAGTACATAATTGTTACCACAATAACAGATCAAATGTTAAATTGAAATGCCTAAGTTGGTAGCCTTGATTTTTGGATTATTAGTTCGAAATTTTAAATCTTAGTATGTTATCCTGCATCTTTGGATGGCTTGACTGTTACTTTATTTTTTTAATAAATTGTACTTCATAGACACAAGTCGTACATATTCCTAACATTCCTAAGCAACTAAAGGTGGTATTGACAAAAGATACCTAAGAGATGACCCTTGTGTTAAAGGAACGTAACAAAATGGGACAAGGAGCAAAGCTTGAAAAATAAGCTCTATAAAGTTCTTCAAACACTTTGTAATTCTATTTAAGGAGGGAGACCTAGGGTAAGGGACACAACTCTTAAAAATCATTGGAACGTTTGTATTCAGCATTTTACATCAATCTTATGTAAGCATCTGATTAACTTGAATTAATTTTATTCTGCTTCAATCAAAAGCTGGAGAGGCTTTGGTGAAATTGAATATGATACAAACATATTACTTATTTCATGAGTTATGTCCCTTACCCTAGATCTGCCTCCTTCAGTGTTCATTTGTTTTCCTTTGATTTTAGTTAATAATAAACTACCTGAAGATGTGCTTCATTCTGTTTTAATCTTTCTTTCAAAATTTTGATTTCCTCTTCAGTTTCAGGTGCTTGCTGAAATGTATATGAAACATATTTCAAACAACAACTTACACTTGTATTACTGAAGTAATAATGATGGAGAAATGCAGAGGAGACAAAACTAAAGCTGCTTGAATCAACTAGAATTCAAACATTCTCCATGAAAAATTATATGTTTATTATAAACTGTTAGTGAAAAGCCAAAAAGTTTTGATTCAGAGTCCAAGTAATACTTAGAATATATATATATACCATAAACTGATTTGCCATGATAAGAACATGAAAATTTTTTAAATAATTTTGGGAGAAGGTAATTCATAAGATTCCACAATACAATCAGTTACCTTCCCCTGTAGTTTCTGGTCAATCCTCTGTTGTAGCTGAGCATTCAACTGCTCGTAATTGTGTAATTGAGCCTCTGTATGCTCTAGTAGGGCCACACGTGCCTCCATCTGCTTATACTCCTTCTGTGGGAGTTTTACCATAGACTTAGAAGATGCCAGATTCTGATATTCCAACAATCGGCTCTTCAAGTTCAGGTTCTGTTTTCTCAGCATCACTAATCTCTGCTGACATTCCTCAAGTTTGTGAGGAATTTTACTGTCAGTGGATTCCAATAAATCCTGAAAAAGTTACCGGTAAAGAAAAATGAGACTTTCAAAAATCTCATACTCTATTAGCCGGAGTAAAGAATTATCTAGATGTCACTAGTTTCCTGCAATATGGAAACACAGAGAAGTGTTAAGATCTCTCTCTTTGGTAGTTCTAATACTGGATATCTATACTAACAGATTCTTTACATAGTGTATGTGTCACTTTCCTTGTTCCTTACAGTCAAGTCAGTTTCACTGTTCGTTCAAAGTTTTCACTGGACCAAAACAACGGACCCTATTCTTTATTTTTTCATGATTTTTTTTTTATCACTTGATATAGCTTTAATGAAACTATATTACATAAATTGGTCATAGATTAAGAGGGAACAAAAATAATTTATGCTAGATTTATCTGAAATGAATTTTCATTACAATTCCAGTTTTTTTTGGGTGCTTTGTTTCTCCAATGTCCTTGCTAGATAGAAATTGAGGAGCACCTCAACCCACCCCTCTATTCCTTAACGCTGTGTCCCTCATCATAATTTCAAAGTGCTCTGATGAAATTTTGGTAAACACTGTCACTAAAACCTTCCTACTTGAAATATACATTAAAAAATAACTTTTTCATTTAAGGTAGACCTAGGGTAAGGGACACAACTCTAAAAAAATCATTAGAACGTTTGTATTCAGCATTTTACATCAATCTCATGTAAGCATCAAAGTAACTTGGCCTGATTTCATTCTGTTTCATATGAAAGCTTGATGGGCATTGGTGAAATTGAATATGATATAAGCATATCACTGATTTCATGAGTTACGTCCCTTACCCTAGATCTACCTCCTTAAGTGTCATATACATAGTAAATGTAAAACAATTTGGAAATCTGAGAGTTCGTGAAATGTCAAGCACATTACATACTAAGGTCCCTCTTACAGTACCCCTCGTTTTTCAGATTTTAGCTAGAACACTGTAGTCTTACCTGGCTGTCTAAACTTTCCATTTGTTGCACTTTGAATTTCAGTCTATTTTCACTTCTCTGAAGTGTGCTAATTTTTTCTTTTAATGTTTTCTCGTTTTCTTCGAGTCTATGTAATTGTTCCTCAATGTCCACACCAGACAAGCGCTTCTCTTTCACTTTACTTTCCAATTGTTTCTCAGATTTTTCTAACACATGTTTTTCTTCCTTGAGTTGGGTATATGCCTCCTGTAGGGAAACACATTGTTGGTCCAACATTATCAACTGACTCTGTAATTGTGAAGTTTGGTGAACAAGCCCTGCATTTTCCTGAATAGCTTGGTTAAGCTGTTGCGTGAGAACCATGTTAGCACTCTGAAGATCCGCCATTTGAGCTTCTGCTGTACTACCAGAACTTTGTAAAGCATATAATCTTTCATTTAACTCTTTTTCTTTGGTTTCCTGTTCTTTCATTCTTTGCACTAAATTTCCTTCAGCATTTTCTAACTCCTTCAATCGCAAAGCAAGATATTCTGATTTTTCTGAATATGTCATTTTCTCTTTTTCAACACTTTCCAACTGCCGTTTCAAATTATATTCTGAGACTGTCAGTTCTGAAACTGAGGTTTCCAAATTTGCTGACTTTGACAACCAAACCTCTTCATCTAGTTTATACTTTCTCACTAACTCTTTAAGTCTCCTCTCAAGAATTTCCAATTCTGAGATCCTATCTTCCATTTTGCTGATTTGATTTTCAAGCTCACCAACTTTCTTGTACAAATTATTTTCTGATGTTTCGAACTTTGAGGCTTGTTCCTTCAACATTTTCTCTGCTAACTGCAGCTCTCTGATCCTTACATTCTGTTCATGAATCAAGTTTTTGTCGTTCCTAGCAATTTCATGAAGTTGTTCTCTATCTGTTTCTAAATCTGAGACCTGTAAAATCAACAATGAACATATGTTTTCACATCTTTAATGATCTCCCTTTGTTATTATCACATGATGACATAAACAAAACATCCTAGAGGTTGGAAAACATTATTTTTGATGATGTGTGAAGTCTTTGAAATTCTTCTTAAAACAAATAATTTCAAGCAAAGTCTACAAACATACGAGAATTGTGTAAATTGTTAACCAAGTTCCTTATCATTAATAATTCCTTGTAACCTATTTAACTGATAGAGTAAAACTAGCACCTTAAATGTGTTAACTGAATGTGTTGCCACAAAAACATGAAAACTTACTTAAATCTGTAAATATTTTAAATAAGTTAACTGGAGTCTATAAGTTGAATTACAAGCTAAAGAAATTAAGAGCACTTTCTGACATATAAATCTCTAGATTTGGGTTTTAAAGTACCTCTGTGGAAAATTTGTAATTGACTAACATAACAAATCATTTCTCCACAATTATAGAGATGTACATCTTTGATATGTAAATAAACATTGTTTAAAATGTGACAAATATTGGTTAAAAAAGTTCTTAATACACTGTCATCCAATACATGAATGATTGAAGTCATCACTACAGAAGTTTTATGGTCGTCATCATGAACTGTGGATCATTATGATGTATCCATCAGCACCATGAAAACTGATTTATTCAACAGGTCATAGTTTGCCTTTCCTCGTTTGTCTACCCCGGACTTGAATTTTTATGAGCATTGTATTAACTATGCATGCAATCTAATTAAAATTAGACCTATCGATTGTTCTATTCAGTCACTGCATGTAAGACCTAACACACTTCATTCTACTTTCTGCTCAGATAATCCTGTTTTTTCTTTTGAATAATTTTTTGAAAATCATGAAAGATGAAATCTGAATGGCTGATCAGAAAGATCATCAGAACAGAAAATAGAATGGTGTATTGTTAGATTCTATAAATGCAGTGACTGGATGGAACAAGTAAGATGAAATCTGATTGGCTGATCAGAAGGGTCATGAGAACAGAAAATAGAATGGTGTGTATTTTGATTCTATTAATGCAGTAACTGGATGGAACAATTGTTCGATCTAGTTTAAATTAGATTGCTATGCATGTTATATGATTTAGTACCTGTTTCTTCAAGTGTTTCTCCAGTTTCTCCAACTCCATGATTCTCTGTCGGAGAACGTTTTCTCCTGTCATGGTTATTTGTTCTGACAAAGGTTCTGAGGTAGCTGTTTGACTAGAATTCTCAATTGTATTTACATTTTCTGAAGACTTTTCTACTGAATTTTCTGCCAGTTCTTGATATTCTTGTTCCAGTTTTTGAACTTGTTCTAGGAGTGATGCTTTCTCCTTTTCAACGGAAGATACAGATTTGTTCAAGTTTTCAATCTCTGTTTTGTAATGTCTTTCTAGCAATTTGTTGGCATCCCTAAAGAAGATGAAAGTAATAAATTCCAAATCAAAATGAACATGGAATCTTACAATCAGACCCAGTTTTTAAACAGAAACTACCTGTACATAAAATGACCTTCATTTCACACAAGCAATAACTTGGGTTTTCTTAAAACCAGTGCAAACTTCAAATGAAAGAAGTCCCAGTATGTAAAAAGTCCTTAAATAAAAATGCATAAATTCTAATTGAAATGATAACTCTAGGTACAATAGATGTTTTCAATACAATCATATTTAAAGATTTCCTTACAAATCAAGCTATTATGCAAAATTCTAAGCTTTCGTCCAACTGAAGTTAAGTGGTGCCTTAAACGTTTACGTTTTTTTTTCCAATTTCATTGAATGCATTCCATCTATTTTAAAGTTTTATTCACATATCAACCAACCTGTGTAAGGTCAAAGTTTCCTTAGAAATTGGTATCACATGAAACAACCATAGTATCATATAATATAGGTCAAAATGAAATGACACATGGTGCAACTTATTTCAACATTGAATGAGTTTATAATGTTCCCATAAATATAAAAAAGAAACAAAACAAAAAAGTAATACAGATTTAAAAATCATAAATTAAGCCATAATACTTAGACAGATTAACTATTTCTAACTATGACATTCCATTCTTTAAATGGAATAGTAAAATTCAATTTAAGTTACTATATCCTTAACTAAACAGCTTCACAAGAGATCTGTCCTACAAATAGCAAAGTCATTCCCAATAGTTAGGGTACCATATAAATTTTTTAAATGCTAAAATTTCTGTAAAATTTAATGTATAACAGAGGAGATGGGCCACTATGGTCAAGTACACAAGACTTGGCAGTCTGTAAAGTATTGTATCCATTATGGCAACAAGACAGTTGAATAAAACTTGAGCACACCATCAAAATAGAGTGTATCATTTCTGTTGCAGCAGAGGAAACCAAGGGACACCATTACCTTGTTGATATCTTTGGGTCAACTCAGAACATCAACTACGTGAACCCCCTTTTTTTCATTTGCAGGGAACTACCTGTGTCGGTATCATCCCCCTTTTTTATTTTCCAAGAATTTACTCTTCCTTAGAGTCCTGCTAACAGCATTTTAGTTTACTGGAAAGAATAGCACTCTCAAAAGTTAAACTTAGACACAAATCCCTTACTGAGCATTTGGGCATGAGCTTTACTTAAATAGTAGCAGCCTTCAAAACTGTGTACCTTTCAAAAGCGGTCCAAGATAATTAAGAAAGTTTGGTATTTAAAATGGAGAATCACCTTGTTCTATATTTCTATCATATCACTAACCAAATATTTACTATCATATAAGATATATAGGAACATTTAAAACTATCTGTAGTCTTTTGTGATTTAATGATCTTACAGCATTGACACTGTATGGTAAAGAATTTTGACTGACAAAATACATTTAAAAAGTATGCCAAATATCTAACGATTGCAGCCAATTCAAATTCTTTAGTTATGGGGTAGTGTTGTGCACAATACAAATATGTAGAAAGAAACAAATGTTTTGTATATTTGCAACAAAAGTATTCTGTTTCATTTTAAATGGGTTTGGTTGAAACAAATGGATGCATTCCTTAAATAGAGTAAACTCCCCCCCCATTGTTAGACCCAATACAGACATGGATGTGTAACAGTATGGTATAATAGGAAATGGAAGAAATATGGAAAATGTATTTTTTTTAGGAATGGACTTTAAATCTGTAGATTTATTTAAAACATTACATTTAAAAACACCCATGAGTATGTATAAGACAATACACATCTGGCTGAGGTGTCATTTGACTTAAAATTGTTTCAAAAGTTTGACAAAATCCAAAAACATAAAATAAATTAAAAATCCAAAGAAAATTCCTTATATTTGGTTATACATTGTACAAAACATTAAAAAAATTCAAGCATCACCAATATATTCTACAGAAAAAAAAATATAGTGCAGGATGTGTCAGGCTAAGAGAATTTTCTTTACTTTCATTTTATCTACATTTTGTAGAAGCACTCATAAGCATGTTGAATGAGAAATAAGAAATAAAAGACACTGTATTTTGGAAACATCAGTAAATTGAAGATAAGAAAAGGAAGGAGCCATACCAACCACATTTTGGTTCACATGTTCAAGTATTTACATAGTTCATCAAGTGTATGGACTTCTTTTCTGTATTATCTGTAAGGAGTGTCAAATATGACCAAGATTCAAAAGGATTTCCATGTCAACTTTTATCTGTAGACTTCTTCATTTAATCACTCTGCGAACCAACTATTCTCATAGTTACATGTAGAACCAACTATTCTCATAGTTACATGTAAAGTATTACATTTCAAACTTATTTTGCATGTGGAGATAACTTGCTTGTGCAATCACAGTAGCTGATTCAGGAGAGTGTTCTGGAGATTGGAATCCCCAACTTTTATTGGAAAAGTTTTTTAAATTTCTGCAAAAGTTGAGCAATTATAGCCTACATACCTTTTTAAATTTTTAGTATTAAGCCACCCCCCTCCTTTTTTGATCAACTTCTGGATCTGCCCCTGAAACCATAACAGCAATGTGCATAAGAAAACCTGACCATACCAGTCATTGTGAACTTGACCATACCAGTTATTATAAACAAAGTTCTTGAAAAGCTATTGTATTCCTTATAGTGACTAATACATATAGGTATTTAAACAAAATTTCACAACATATAGGGGTTGCAGTTAATTACAAGATCAGGTCTTAAGATAAATATTTATCATTTACAGTTGATGAAACCAAAACATGGTAAATTGGGCATAAAACAGAAATACATTTAAAACTGTCATGACTTCTATTTTTTTACTTTATTAATAAATCAAGTTACATGAAAGTGATTTAATGACAAGTCAAGAATGTTCTTCACATTTTTTCGTGTAAATTTGATTTTTAAAAAAGTTTTCAACCTAAATGATCCTTTAACTTTATCTAACCCCATACCCTACATACCTTGTAATCATATACACTTCATAAAATAACAAACTGACCCCCTCACTTTGTAACATGTTTTTCTTTACTGCCTGCAAAATCAGCTCTTCAAATCTTTATAAAGCGAAAGCTTACCATAACAAAACTGCATGCAAATAAGGATAGTAAGTACTTTAAAAGCGGACTAAAAATATTGACCTAAATTCCTGGTTACTTCGTAAAAATGGGAAAGAATTATCACTTTCTTATACAACCCAAAGGTTTGTTTGACATTTCAAGCTATGACTCTTTGACTGCTTTCTTGACCTCCTGTAAATCTGCCATGATTTCATTCCAACACAAATGTGTACCACTACCACATCTCATGCAAAATTGGGCCATAAAATCAATGCTTACAAACAAAAAAGTTGACCCAAAAACCCCATAAAGATCTTACCCTGATTGAGAATTAAATCCTGATGTTTGATCAACATGATTCTGCCTGTCAAAATTTAGGTAAACATTTAATTGAAGAATTCTTTATTTACACCTGGATTACAGACAGGTAAATCTACAGGTAATAATCAATCAATAATCTATCAGCATGTATTGAGGAACTTATTAATAATTGATCATATAGGAATCTTACACCAATTGTTAAATAATTGACAAGATATTGGTTGTAGTGACTGGGATTCGACTCCATTAATTATTCCTTTGTACTCTACCATTACAATGGGTTTTCTTTACATGAAAGGCTACAGTGGGCACAAAATAAGGGTCCATTCTACAATGCCAAAAGTCAGGTAGCTAATAATGTGTGGATATTGTATTTGATTAAGCTATTACCACTGTAAATTAGGTTAATTAAACATAACAGTATCAGGTCATTTGTGCATATTCTATACAGATCAAATGTCTGATAGATTTATTGACATAATTTTGTAAAACAGAACTAGCTAGGTTACTATTTCATGTCCTAAATTTTTCCTAGTATAGTTAAATTGACTAACTCAGCTAACAATTTTCTTTATTTTTTTTTCTAATCCAGCTGGAAGAAAGTTTACAATCTATTACTATCATATCCTTTGTTGCTCTATCAATGGAAGTCTTAAAAAAATATCAGCCATTGTTCAGTCAGGACTCTTCCCTAACAAAAAGGTTTGTACTAACTGAATTCAGAAAACCTGTTAAGCAAACATTTTAATTTTTTTTCCAAATATGTACATGTATATGATTACCTACACAATTTTAAAAAAAACACGAAATACCAAGTTCTCTATCAATTTTTGACTATATTTGATTACTAATAAAGGGTGGAAACCTTTCCATTACTAAGTCAGATTGTACACCTATGGTCAGATTTACATCACTTAATTCAGAACCCAATTAAAGGGGTGATTTCCTATATAAAAATTACAGTGTTGATAAAAATCCATATAATTTCATGTTTCATTGAGTATTGATGACGATCCCTACTATTTACTTAATGAATAGCGATATAACATTTGCCCATATTACACATTACTTCAAGTTTTCTTAAGGTGCAGCCATATAATTTACGATCCCTGTATTTTAGTAGAATTGTTTTCAAATTTACTACAGTACAATAACCATAAAGAATAAGCCAAAAAATCTAAAACAGAAGTTGCAAAATGGGAATATGTTATGAAGACTCTGTGAAAGTTTCATTATTAATTTCCATTCAGTAGTGTAAGAGCAATATATAAGAGACGGGCCCCTCTCTACCTAATGGAAGTGATATCGAATGAAGGAAGTAAGAAAATACTATCACTTTGCAAAAGGCGGGGATATGATCAAATGTCTTTGCCATCACTTGAGTACTAAAAAATAGAACTATCAAAATAATTTCTGATCTACCAAAATCCAAACCCAAATTTTCCCAGGTATAAATAAAGCTACCTGGCTGATTAAATATGCAATCAACAGGTAATAAAACACCCATAACAATAAATGTCATTTGAGAAACAAATATTTCAAGTTTATACAAAAAATAGATGTGAACTATAAAATCTTTCAAACATTAACCCATGCATCAAACTGCCTACATTGTTAAATAGTTCTAAATAAACACTCAAATTTAACTGGTATTCACAGAATGCTCTCCATCAAAGTTTGTTTTGAAATTTATGACTGATATTTAAAATCAAACAGAAGTTATTTCTATGACTTTTTACATAATATATAAAGAATTTTGAAAGCCTAGCTACTTAGAATGAATTTTTAGAATATATTTTTCCCTTATTTTGTCATAAAGTATTTTAAGTATAAGATACTTTACTTGAATGAACAAAGTAACAATGTATTAAATTCCTGCCATATGCTTGACAAATACACATATTTAAGTTTTGGATAAATATTTTATCAAAAAAATTAATTAATATATTCGAAAAGACAGACAGTAATATTGAGAAATAAATAATCCTACAGTGCAATAAAGTTAGAGTATCACCATCTAATTTTACAAGACATAACTTAGAAGATAAACATCACATGAATTTGATGGACACAATACCTGAGAGATTTGTCATCATCTTGAAGATCTGTTATTCTGTTCTGAATACAGGATTTACAGGACAATAGTTCCTTCAGAATGTCTTGGAATGGTTCATCTAAGGTCATCTGGAAAAGATTGATAAAACATCCTTCTGTTAACGACAAATACAGGTATAGGATTATAAAAAAAAAAAAAACCAGAACATTGATAATATGTTTCGCTTCCTTTTACTGTGTCTTTTTTCTTTTACCACTGAATTAAAAATTAAAACACCTTTCCCAGATTTATAAGGTATACTTCAAAGAAAATAAAACTGGCTTTTCAGTTGGACATGGCCTAAGTTATGTTTCCAAGCTCTGAAATAATCTCTTATGTTTGATTTTCACTTAAGATGCTGCAGCCAGCACTCTCAGAAAATGCTAGAATCTTGCAAAGTCATGAAGAGTGAATGATTTTATGCTGCGCAATCCAGTTGTCAAAGAACCTTTGATTTGAATAATGTCCCAGAATTTTGAAAGACCTGATTGCAGAGTAAGAGATGAAACAAAGACTGCTGCTGTGTGGAGCTTGACATGTTTATTGATAGTGGTTTAAAATCTGTTCTCTTAGCCATCTGCATTTTTGGCGAATTTGTCATATGACATATAGAGATGACTAAAACTTACATACAGATAATCAAATTGATTTCTTTATCCTAAACTCTCTGTATCAATTACTTCTTATGGATTAATTCTTTTTTTTTCCAGAGTTTCTTTTATTTCAGCTTTCATCCTTATATACTGTGAAAATTACTTGCATCAAGAACATCACACATACCATTAATTTGTCTGATAAACTTCTTTTATATGTCTGCATGTTATGAAACTACCATTATTTAAACCAAGGTTCATTAGACACAAACATGAAAACAACAACGAAAGGAAGTGAAAAAGAAAACAAAGAAATAAACACAATCACCCTTATCATGTGCCCTGTCTAGAAAATTAGCAATCAATTTAGTTCTCCTTTGTCCTCATTCAATTTTACAAATGATTTCATCTAATAAATTATGATCACCCAGACACCATATTATTTCATATAGCCCAAGGGTCTGTAAACTATTAGCTACATTTAGTGAATGTTCAGGCCCATGGAAAGGTGACAGTGTCGGGGAAAGGTGACAGTGTCGACCACCTATGACATACAACTCAAACTTGTTTTGTAAAGGTTATTAATGTCTATTTTTGGAATTTCAAGATGAGACAGAATTGACTTTTTCTTTGTTATGTGAAAAAAACATTGGCACAAATTTGTTTATTTATATTTGTGAGTTTTGTCAAACCATCACCTGACCACCAATCCAAAATAAAAAAAGCGAACAACTCTTGAAGTGTACACGGAATACACAACAGAATTGAACTTGAACATATATTTCATCATGTTCATAGTCAAAAGCACTGTGTCAAAGTTTACGTAAGAATTGGTTGAGCTGTTTTTCAGCTATCATCAAGAAAATGTGATGGGAAGGTGGATTTACCTTCTTAATTTATTAATACTTGTTGAATATTGTATTTTAATGAAAAAAAATATAAAGATCTGACTCTGAAAGCAGCTTCATTACTGCCAAACAAAGAGTTACACTTTCATTTGATATCAAAGGCTTAATTCAATATTAAGTCTTCTGTAAAAAATGTTATCTATACATAGGATAGAATTTGTTTATAGTTTGATATATAATCTTGCCCTGAAACACATTATACCTATTTTCATTTTTCGTCTACAAAAACAGTTCTTACCATTAATCATCTTATTTATTTTGTCTTCCTAATCAAATTCATTTATCTAAAAAAATACAGCCAAAAAATATCATTTTTGTTTCTTTTGATGGTGAGATAGACATAATGGGTTGATCCTTTTACAAAAATGTCGGTAAACCAGTTTAATTGGTTGTTGTTATTATTTGAGGTTTTTTTGATTGGAGGATGAATGAGGATGAATGCCTTTCTCCCTGTTTATGTTTACCTACAAACTAAAGTCCCATTGTGCAAGTTATTTAATCTACTGTCTATAGCCTGAAGGCTTTCTCTAATCCCATCTTTGTATTTGTGTATTGCCTAACAAGGCATCCAATACACAAATCCTATGACAATCCAAAAGGAATTAAACCTGACAACCGATTAAGGTATCTATATTGAAAAGAATGTTGTAAGATGCATTGAGAAACATAATATCAATTTCTTATTTTGATTTAAAAACGTAAACTAACTTAAACAATTTTCTTTGCAAATTAATAACCTGAAGCTTTCAATTTTGGACAAATTTCACTCCAACCTAAGTATTTCTCAAGTCTATACTGTTTAAGTCCACAACAAAATTCAATGGATGGTACTTGAATCGTTTTCAGAAAGAAAGAAAAAAATTATATCGCTATGCTACATGTATTTACCATCTTAAATTCTTCTAATTAAAACTACAGGTATCTAAGAAGTAGAACAACTCACCAGGTGGCTTGGCAGTACACTCTCAGGGGTCAGTGAGGTGTCGAGCTGGAGCTGGTCCCTGTAGTCATTGATCATATCCTCTAACCCACCTTGGAAGGTAGATAACTGCTTAGGAAGACTAAGATTAGATCCACATGTCATACATGTTCCACTATGAATAGTCCCTACTGAATTTTGATTATTGTCCGGACTAAGCCTTGAGGTAGATCCCTTCATCACCTTTGATTGCAAGTAACTGTTTGATTTCCGCACAATTTCTAATTGTTTTTCTGCTTCACTTTTGACTTTATTTGCTTTCTCTACATCCACTTGAAGTTTCATGTTAGCTTTTTCTGCATTTGTGATTTTGATTTTCAAACTGAGAATTGTCTTTTTAGAATTTTCTAAATTGGTATGTACTTCGTCATACAATTTGTCCATTTCTTTGACCTTGACTTCCATTTGTTCCTTGGAGATTTCAGCAAATGTCATTTTTCTTTCTGCTGTTTCCTTAGCTTCAATAGCACCATTAACTGTAGCTTCAATTTCATCTTTTGATTTTTGCAAACTTTCTAGTTTTGATCGCAGATCAGCATTTGATTTTTCAGAATTTTGCAATTTTGATTCTGTTTCAGCTTTGGCATTTTCGACTTCAGTTAAAGTATTTTTCAGTTCTTCAAACTGACTTTCCAGTTCTTTCTTTGATTCTTCTAATTTTTTGTTCTGTTTATGAACTTCAATATTGTCTTTCTTTAGTTTAAATTCACTCTCTTCCACCTGAGCTAACTCATCTTCCAATCTCTGAATTTTTTCTTCAAGCTTCTTTTTTAACACATCAAATTGGTCAATATCTTCTTCAGATGTTTGAAGCTTATGTTCAAGTTCATCAACATTATCCAACAATTTTTCTTTCTCTTGTTCCAAAATGTTCAATTCATCTTTCAATGATTTATCCAAGGTTTCAGTTTCATCCAATTTGCTTTGGACCTCATCAAACTTAGCTTGCAATTCTTTGAGATCAGTTGCAGCTTTTTGAACTTTTGTCTTTTCCTCAGACAAACTTGTCATTAAAAAATCTCTTTCCTTTATCAAATCTGCTTTAGCATGCTCTAAATCTAAAATTTTCATGACATCAACTTCACTGTGGAACTGACTGCTGCCAGAAGTATGCAGCTCACTCCTTAAAGTATCATTCTCTAGTTGCAGACTTTCAACTTTTGATTCCACTTGTAAAAGTTCTTGTTCAACTTCTGCAAGACGATTTTCAGCAGATTTTCCTCGCCTTACCTCTCCTCTGAGGCGATCCTCAACTTCCTCTAACTCCATCACCCTCTCCATTAATTTATCCTCAGCACTTTCTAAATTTTTTATCTTATCTGACAACTGCCGTACCTGTTTGTCAGTAGCTGTCAAACTGGACAATTTTTCTGCCAAATTTGTGTTTTCATTTTCTAGATCTTGTAACCTTTCAAATAGACCGGTTACTTTACCTGGACTATTAGAGCCATCAGTCCGAACATCCATCAAATCTAATGTATCAGTTTGTTTATCAACACTTAAATGGTCAGTGGTATTTTCCTTGGTTAATTCCGAGGGTTTAAAACCGGAATCCTTGACATAACTTTCATTAGTAGAGATTATATTTTCCATCAACGACAATGGAATGTTATTATGAATGAGGTCGATTGTATCTGTTTGTCGATCATGAACACTTAATGAAACATTCTTGTTATTATTATCCACCTGTTCCCTAAGGCTACACTCGACTTCCTCGAGTTCGCTCACTCGGTCCATTAATTTTATCTCTGCATCTTCGAGCGCCTCTACCTTTTTACGGAGGTGTAACACTTCTGCTGATTGGTTTTCAAGTTTATGTAACTTTTCTAAACATTCTTGCTCAGAAGTATCAAGTTCTATCAATCGTTCATTTAAATCATCATTTTCCAACTGTACCTGTTGTAATTCATTCTCAGTCCTTCGTAATAAACTCTCCAAGTGACACCTTTCATCTTTAACTTTCTCAAGTTCATTCTTCAATTCATCAGTTTGACCATTAGTTCCAGCTGTTTCATCTAATTTCTTTTCATCATTGTGTTGACTAGATTTTAATACTTTGTCAATCAACAATCTATTTTCCTCAGCCAGTTGTCGATTTTCTTCATCAGTGGCCTCTAACTTTTCCATCATTTCAGTGTCAGATTTTTCAAATTCTGCAATTTTTTCTGAAAATACTTGCTCCTGCTCAATAAACT
Organism: Perna viridis; assembly: GCA_037379345.1. NCBI lineage: Eukaryota > Metazoa > Mollusca > Bivalvia > Mytilida > Mytilidae > Perna > Perna viridis. The sequence goes on from CM074513.1 coordinate 8,423,765, forward strand.
GAGCTATCTCCTTTTCCAAATGCCCTATCTTCTCTTCATAATTTTCTTCCATTTCTTTCATTCTTTGTTTCAAATTTGACTCATGGTCTTCCATTGAATCTAACTGCTGAAGCAGATTTTCCTGTGAGCGATGAAGCTCATGAATTTTATCCACATATTGGACAACTTCATCATTGTTTGTTTTTCCACTCTGGTTGAATTTTAGTTGAGATCTCAAATGTCTTTCTTCACTTTCCATTTCATGAATAGTTTCACTCAATTTTATTTCATTTTCTCGAAGTTTTGCAATTTGTTCCTGCAAAGATTCTATTTTATTATTTTTAGCCTCTTCAAGTGAACTAAGAGTACTTTCCAAATTGTTAATGCGGTGAAGCAAAAATTCAATTGTTTGATTGATTTGTCCATCATCCTCAGTTTTGTCAACCTCTGACAACTCAATGGCCAAAGATGGCCGATGTGCATCTGCTGCAGAGTCATGATCTTCAAGTTTACTTTTTAAATCAGAATTACAAGATTCGAGGGATCTAATCTTTTCTTCCAGAGATTCCATCCTACTTGCATGTTCTAATGCACTTCTCTCCCAATTCTTCCTCGTGATTTCTTCATTTTCCTCCAGCTCCGAGCACCTCATTGTTAATGAATCATTCTCAGATTGAAGTTCATTGATTGTATCATTCAATGATTTATCAAAACACATGTCTGCCTCTAGTTCCTCTTTGAGATCCAGCCTCTGCTTTAGTTCTTGGTTTCTGACCTCTAACTCCTGTATTTTCTCAGAGGATAATATCTCTGCCTTCTCCAAGATTGCAACCTGCAATATTTGAAACACATTGTGATCATTTAAAGGTAAGGAATATGCAAATTTAAGTATCTGCACACTAGTTTAAAAAATGATGTTTGTTAAATCTGGATTGCTTCTTTAAGAGGTGGGGGGGCTTACATTTTTTGTTTGCATACTTGTTTATTTGTACTGTTCATTTCAAGTATTGCAATGGTTCCTTTTGACCAGACATGGATTATTCTAACAAGAAAAAATTACTGAATTAATAAATAATGAAATTATCTTATAATGAACACCTTTCTCCTTCAAAATTTCATTCCACAAAATGACCCGCCAAAATTTCTAAAGGCCTTGCTCTTTATTTTTGAAATTGAATCACGAAAAAAATATGACAACTTAACCTGTAAATAACAGTAAACAATTTTGTTTAGTGCAGTTTTAAATCTACTACTACACAAATGATGCAAGAGCTTTGCACATGAAGCATAAACATTAAGGATGATATTAGCTGCAGGTTAATACAAATGTCATGCATGCTTGAACATTGAGTATTTATGATTTATGAAATGAAATTGATGACAGGTAATGAAATCATGCATAATGATATGAAATTAATGTACCCAACCCAACACTGACGAATGGAAAACTTAAATATTCAATTAAGGACAACAGGACTTGTGTAAATTTTCTATTAAAAGATGAATTACTTATTATTAAGAAAAGGACATCCAGCAGTCTTGCACAAATCACATTTTTGAAATTTTAGTGCAACATGTATTATTTATTATGAAGTATGCACAAAGCACATTTTTTAAATTTTAGTCATTTCAACTATACTAGTTTTTATTTCAATGTACCTATTCAGTCTTTGTCATCTTTCTTGCATATTCATACATGACATTTATAGAGGTAATTTTGACAAAGTATAGCGTAAAAATTTAATTTGATGAAGTTTACAACGCTATGATCATGATGATTTTGAATTAGAAGTTTTACCAATGATTTTTTTCCAGATTAGAATACTGAAGTCATAACAGGGATTTTCTTACATTTCAAGAAAACAAGAGTGATCAAAATGTGCCTTTTACTCATCTCACTTTAATTTCCTTTCATAAAGTCCCACTATTGAGAACAAATAATGGTACTAAAATGTGTAAATATTAAGTCAAATCATTGCTCAACCTTTTGGTAGCTTTCAAACTTCAAATGTTGACAAAATATGTATCCATTTTAAGGTATGAAAGGAAAACAAAAACTAGAATATGAAATTTCAATTTATAAACTTTATACAATGGATAAAATGACCTGATTAACATAATTTTCCACTTAGATAACATGCTATGTTATTGATCTGATAAAACGTGCTTGAAGTCTACAATACATGTATTTACTCATGGGATAGGGAAAGCAAAAAAAACAAGGTTCAGACCCCAAAAACTAACAAAGATGCAAGGAGGTATTATCTACTGCTAGTAAAACTTCCATGTAAAACATCATCCAAACCACAAACTCATACTTGTATCACTAACATCTAGCAAAAATAATACACCTGCATTGTCTTATCAGCCACATTCTAGAATAAACCAACACTTAACAAACTCTTTCCTGTATTTTTGGCACATTGCTAAAACACAAACATTCATTTATTTAATATGCCATATTTTTGGTCATGCTCTAAAAGAATACCTTCTCACTGAGTTTACTTTCCACAACATCTTTATCAAGAATGATCTCCTTCAGTTCCTCTACTTTAGCTAGGTATTCTTGAGCCTGCTTTTTAGCCAATGTTTCCCTGTCTTCAGCTTTTAAGGTCCTGTCACGTAGCTGTGACTCACTTTGCTCTAGCTCAGCTGAAGTTTGTTCTGTCAGTTTAAGTTTGTCTCGCAGCTGTTTTTCAGTGACATCAAGCTGGTTCACCTGATCTTGAAGATTTTTACACAGCTCCATTATTTGGACCAGTTTATTTTCATCTTGTTCCAATTCTTCCTGTCGAATACTGCTATTGTGAAGTTCACTTTTCAGTGACACATTTTCGGTATGCATTTTACAAACCTCCTGACTTAGCAGTGTCAAATGATTCTTCAACTGTGACAAATCACTGGCTGACATATTTTGATTATCATAAATGCGATTCAGCGCAGAATCAGTTTCCCGACTTAAAGCTTCGAAGTCTATGCAACTATCAGAAAAGCCACCACCATTGTCAGAATTAGAATTGAATGAAAGGTTAGCATCTCCACTAAATTCTAAGCTTGCATTGCTCATTTCTCTTGATGAGTAATTTGAGTCAAATGAACCAGCACGGTGTCTCAGTGAGTCTTCATCACTGCCTGCTTGAGCCTAAAATATCAGTTATAATGGTATGCATGTTAGACTTGGTTAAAAACCCCAAAACCAAAACTAATTCAAAAATAAACCTAACACCACTGGTGTCGCACTTATCAATAGTGCTTAATGAATTTTAATTGGCAACCCATGCAAATGAAATGAATATGATAATGAATGTACATGTAATCATCAGGACAAAAGACAACTATGTGTGAAGTGCTAATGTTAAATATGGTATCATCCCAGTAAATATTATTTTACAAATTATTGTAATTTTCAAATCTAATGTCAAAAAGGTATCTTTAAACCTATTAATATATAGCTTATTTTATTCAGCCACAGTCTATATTTTTAAGATTTTTACTCTTTGACCTTAAAGCCACTCTTCCACAGATATGCAAGTCACCTGATCTGTTACCCATTTGGTTAATTCTAATAACTTGACATTGACATTGCATCATATTGTATCATTAAATGTAGAAAATTATAAAAATTATAAATTATAAAAATAATACGTAAAAGAAGTTTTTTTTTTACTGCAAGGGATATATATTTTTCAAAGATAATACTTGTTTTCAATCACTTTCAAAATGTTAAATGATTCCAAGCCACTGAAATAACGTAACTAATACATATTTTTTTAATTCTTAAGGGGACATTAATTATATCTAAATCTATTTCTAACACTTGTTCCTACAGTGGAACATGACATTTGTTCCTACAGTGGAACATGACATTTGTTCCTACAGTGGAACATGACATTTGTTCCTACAGTGGAACATGACATTTGTTCCAATTAATTGAAATAGAAACTTACATGTAGTCTTTAATTATATCCTGGTTCACAAAGTTTGATGGGTCATACATATATTAATGTGTTATGTAACAAATTATCCTTCATAACAGGTAATAAAATATTACCTTTCCTTGATTTTTTCTGAACTTGAGTCTACCAGCAATATAATAAAACTTTTATCAAAAGATATCAGAACTTGCTGCAAAATATCCACCTTTTATCTTTTTTGTTTGACAGATGCAGATGTTTGATTTCTAGGTCAAAATTTTATTGTTTTTATCTTACAAGTAACTCTTGAATACATTTCCTTCATCGGACCAAAAATCTTACTGGTTATGAAGTAAGAAAATTGTACATGTGGGAGCTTTTTTATCACAATTAAATAGCTCAATTTTCATTTTCTATCCCTAATTTGTGTTTATTTTAAGTAGATGCTAATAACCAATAAATTGCAGAATTATATAACAAATTTATTGATTAAACTTATTCACCAAGAAATCACAAAAATCATCTTCCTTCAGAATGCTCCAATTGATAACTTTTGTGTTGAAATACATTGTACAAATAAACTACTGCCCCCACCCTCCCTGCAAAAAATTATAAAAAAAAAATAAAATAAAATACCAAAATACAAAAAAAAAAAACCAACAAAACCAACCTGAAATATTGCTGCTCGGACGTTAAACCCCAACAATCAATCAAACAATCAATCAAATCACTTTAGCAAATGAGATTGGATACTTCACTACCTCATTAAATGATTAAATTATTGCACCATAATTAAATTCAACTTATTCAAGCTTCAAAGTTTTAAATTTACTTTAAAGCAAGTTGCTTAAATTTACTTACCCCCCTTACCACAGTTTAAACTCTATGTGACAAAGCAAACAACAAAAGAGTGATAATGAAGCAGATGGTAGAAATGTACAGCAGAGAAATGAAATACATATCAAAATGTAAATAATGTTTTGCTATATAACTTCAAAAGCAGAGAACTATGGACTAAAGACTTCACTCTCAGTTTTTTTAAACAGTCAAAGTTAAATGATTAAATTATATTTGATAATTTCTTTAAAAGAAATACTGAGAGTATTTTATTGGAAAAATCTATGAAAAATTTAAACTTCTTACTCAAAGATTTCTTCCAATGTGATTCAAAAAGTCCGACAACTACTGAATTGAAAAAAAAAACATCATATCTTTGTTAATTAATTCAACTATCCATAGTAAAATCAGTCACTTAGCTGTCGTATAAGAAAACAACACCATTTCAAAAGCACATTCTCAGCTTAACTTAAAGAAATTCATTTATCTTCATTTCAAGTGATTTGCTTTAAAATCACAGATAAAATAAAATCCATATATAAGAAAATCCATGCTTGAATTCTGCTCTATGTAATTTATTTTGATAAATACAGAAGCAGATAAGCAAACATGTACCTTAGCCTCAAGAACCTCAGACTGTTCCCTCTGTTCCAAACTCCCATGATGCTTCAGTTTATTTTCTAACACATCTTTCTCCTTCTGTAGGGTAACCACCTTTTCCTGAAGTTCCCCAGCAGTCTGTTCCAAGCTTTGGATATGCTGTAGATCGGAAAAGAGAGCATTGAATCGCTAATTATGAAGTACAGACAAATTACTTGTGAAGCATTTACTGGTACTCCTCAAAGCAATTTAAGACTAAGAAGAAAGTTAGTGTATATTTTTCCTGGCATTGATGATGCTTTAGAAAGTTAAAAAGCAATCAATTCTTGGCATTTTGGAATTAAACAATAATAGTTCAGCTCTGGAAAAACTATTTTAGTCAGATAAGAGCTAAACATTGATTAGAGCTTGTCAAAAATTCGATTCATGGTTACTGATCAAGATTACCAATATTGTACAAACCAAGGGCCACTACTCCTTTGAAAATCTGAATATCACTAAATTAAAGCTGGACTTCTGACTTATGATAAAATAAAATGCTTTGCAGGGCACAGCTTAATATGACCACAGAGGTCAAGCCATGAACAGCTGGGCAAAGTTGTGGACAAACCTTCAAATTTGATACAGTTCATTTTTTTTCTTGTAATTAGACATTTGACAAAGGATAAAAATTTAACTCTTCAGGCCCCTTATTCCTAAATGGTTCCAGTCACAACTAGAATTAATCAGAATTATTCAAAGCCTTCCTTTGGGGGTATGGTACTTCATATTAGAATTTCAAGCAGATCCATTCCTTCCTACTCAAGTTATCACCCAGAAATCTGAACAATTCTTATTTCTGGTCCATTTGTGACCCTTATTCTTAACTGGATCAACTTACAACTCCAAAAAATCAAACCCAGGGGCATGGTACTTTATGTTTGAATTTCAAGTGATCTATTCCCTTCCACTCAAGTTATCATACAGATATCAGAAAAATTATTATTTCTGGCCCCTTTGTGGTCCCTAATTGTTAAATGGCTCAAGTCACTGCCCCACAAATCAAAATCAATCCCATTAAGTTTTACAAGTATGGCACTTTGTAGCTCAATTTAAAAGAGATCCATTTACTTTTATTAAATGATTGTAAAGACATCAGGAAAAGGCTGATTTCGAACCCCTTAAAGTCCTCAAAACTCAAATTAATGAACAGACAGACCAGCATAAACATTGTACATCAACTATAGACACAAGTAACCTATTTTTGATTTGTAATTTAAAATAAAATTAAAAATAAAATGAGTAAAATTGAAATAACCTGCAATAGTTTATCTTTCTCCATGTTTTCATCATCAGTATGTCCCTCCATAATTAAACCCTCTCCTGGTTCTTCCATAATGGTCTCCAATATACCTGTTTCATGGTAACTCTCTGATACCTGAAACCAACATAGGAAAAGGTCATACAAGGTCAAATTCAACCATTTAATGGTAAAATTAACACGAAAGTAAAAAAAAATGGTTAAATGTATTAAAGAATGAATAACCATTTGTGCAGGCGGTGGTACAATTTTAAAAAGATTCTAAAATATCCCACAAAGATAACATGTTGAAATACCACAACTTAACTTTCTTGGTAAAACCAAAATATATAATGGTTATAATTGTTGTTATGGTACAGGTTTTAGGGGTGACACATTCTTCAAAGAATAAAACCTTAATTGTAAGCCTTAAAACTTGAAATTGTGAAATATTGACTCTATTTACCATCCAAATATCAGAAAATTCTTGTTTCTACTTTGTTACTAGGATGTTAAATACCATGAAATGACAATGACCACTAAAAGTTCTACAAACCTATACCTAGATAGTATTTTAAAACTGAAAGTTACTTGTCTCAACACCAATTCAAAAATCAAGTACATGGAGTAATGAACTTTTAATACGAAATATGGATCTATTTTTACAATATGATTCCATGGGATTGGACAATTATTACAACAGCAGTTCACTGAGGACATTGGCCAGGGCAAAATGAAAAGGCAGTCACACATCAAAGAAAGTTATAAATATACATTGTACAACATATGCTTAAAAGATATAAACTTCAACATGGTTAAATTGTTCCTGCTAAAGTTCAGAAAATCCTTTCTAGGAAAAGAAAAAACACACTTTCCCATAAAGTTAAATATAAATTGAGAAGTTATTTCAGTGCTTTTTATCTTGCAAACAATTTAATTGTAATAAAATTAAACAAGTGCAATTTGGCATTTTATCATCAAAGCACAAGAATTTTTAAAAATCTTGCATTTTGATTTACAAAATACCAAGATTCCAGATACATGTACTTAAATAAATGCACCAAATGTTTAGAATTCTAAATCATTAAATCTATAAGCTTTGAATTTCCAGAATTTGGTATACATCAACATTAAATGAACAACTTAGCAACTGCACTTTTGCTTAAAGCTGTGTTTATTACATAATGATCCCTGGCAGCAGAATACAAATATTTCATGCAGTGCCAACTTGTATACATGTACATGTACACCAAATTCTATACTTGTCAATGGCTACCAGAATGGCCTCTTGTTATAGGATGTCATAACTACACACCTGTTTAACCCCTAGAGTAAAAAAAGACAATTAGATAAGATTACAATGTTTACATTAAAAAAACTGACAACATTTGGCAAATATGAATTAATAAATGTCATCCTGTCTATGTACATTTAAATAACCCTATTTAGTGGACCATTCAAAATAAGGGTGTCAATCAGTCCACCTGGCTTACTATGGATTTACATATCATTTATCTCCTGCTAATAATTCTGCTCAGCAACCCCCTGACCCCATGTGTTTCGTTCTGGTGGTCTGATGACCACACTTTTAAGTCTAAATTGCCTGAAGTTGCTCCACATAAGAAGTGTCTTTATCTTAAATTTCACCATATTAAGATTTTATCATAATTCACAGTGTCAAGAAAGGCTAAGAGGTATGGTTCGGTGCTCCTTAAACAGAAAAAGGCCAGATCTTATTTTAAATTCTTATGGTAACAAATATCATTGTTTGTATGGCAGGATTAAATAGATCCAGAACTGTTTTGTATAATAGTAAAATGACCTTATTTACTGATGTGAAATGGACATCACTGAAACTCATGAGAACCAGAGTGAGGGTACATTCACCTGCGTTCATCAAGAAGAAAGGCCATTAAAAGTACATTCTCAAGTATGAAACATACAACACATAAAACATCAGTGCCTATTTCATTCAAGGACTTTTATAGATCCATCAAAAACAAGTCTTACTCAATGATAACTGACCTTGTCGGTTACATTTAAATATTTTACTTGTACAGAAGGTGAGTACTAACTTTTAGTTGAAGACTACTATGATTTAACTTGGCTATCTAATATATTTTAAAAAGATTCTTAAGTTGACAGTTTAAACAAAGATCAAGGATGAAAATAGCATAAAAAAGAGGGGTCACTTAGTATTGTCCCTTCAAGTCTATAAGCCATCTCCAAATTTCTTGAAAAAAAAATATAATTTTTAGTATGACCATTTGATACAGAGAGATTATGTACTTGACTTAATGGTAAAATACCTAAACCAAAGAAATCCAGAAAATATTCAGATTTGCCTAGTGCAGAAAACATGCTTTATATTCATTTCTTTAGGTCAAATAGAATGTCTCACAGACAAACAGACTGCCATATAAACCTATCAAAACTGTGTTACATTCACAAACAGCTGTTTAACTGTCAGATAATACTACACCTGAAAGTACATTTACCTAAACAAAATGACTCAACCAAAGTCACTTTGAAAAATGTAGTATCTTCAGTTCGATCAATGAAAACACACATCAGTCTAATTTCTTTGTTTCACCTTTCAAATACTTTACATAAAGTACTTCTTTATGTCCTTGGTGACTCCATGCAGTAATTTAATATCACAGCATTGATTGCTACTGACATACAAATGTTAGCAGGTATATTAATATCACCCGTCAAAATATTAATAATTCTGTCAATAAAATGTATCATACATATAACAACACATGTATAATAGGCAAAAAAAAGTTTACATAGCTGTAAATATCATTTTTGACTTGATGAAGCATGAAACTTTATTGATCTATGCAGCTGAGGGAATAACTCAAAAATTCAGGATAAGATACACAACCGCCAAAGATAATTTTCTCAATATGAAAGGCTTGTTGCACCTAACATGCATCTAACAACCTTCCTGGCAAGCCTCCCTGTTGCTCAAACAAGGCAATGAATTAACCACTAGACTATGGCAAACACCCTTAATCTGTAGAAATGCATAGCATTGATGCTATGCTTAACCATGTAGTCAACAACAGGCTGTCAAATTGACAGCAAACCTCTACAGGAAAAAAACAGAAGAGAGCTCCTTGCCCTCCTTGTCCTTGAATACTTATCAAATTATAATAATAAAAAGCAAATATGAGGTAATGTTCAAAGCAAGGTCAGACAGATGGATAACTGTACACCATAACATATTTGAAAACAAAATCTGAAATCATTTAAGAAAAGTGACTTGGTTAGGATAAGACATGGACAGAAACAACTATAAGATATTACTGTAAGTACTGACCTGGCATGACATTACAAACCCAACACTTCCAACATTCTAAGCAAATACAATTTGTAATCTGGCCAACACTCCCTTTCTACAATATACAGTAAACATTACTGCTACACTTCAGAAGAATTTCACAGTATCCTGTAGTTCTCCACCTGCTTTAAATCCCAAACCATCAAAATATCATCCATGAACACTACTGGAACCTGTACTAATATTCTACAGTGAGCACTTTGATTTTTTTTTACAGTGAATACTACAGAATTCCCTGCTTAATCAAGATACTTAAAGTAAATTGAATAATAACCAGTATTAGTGTAGTTTGACAACAATCTTTTTTGTCCTTTTAATGTCATTATTACAGTCTGTCGATTATATGTCTGATACTGTTCTGAAAGACATTAAATGAACAATTTTAAAATCCCTCAACTCCACAAAGGTCATTAAATTGATATTGTTAAATATTCTGGAGGCAAGATGTTATGATTTTGTCCTGTTTTTAAATGTTTACTGAAGCCAAAGGGCATTTTTTGTAATGTTGTTTTTTTTTTTTCAAAAAGCATTAGGATGTTGAGAAAATTTATTTTTTATTCAATGGTTGGATTTGTAAATATATTTATTGTAACAAGTATTTTTGTAGTCTACTTTTTTTCTAAATTTTTTGGTGATAGACAATCACACTCCCTTTTAATGATTGACTGATTGATTGTTGGGGTTTAATGCCTGAGCAGCAATATTTCAGCTATATTCAGGTGATGAATATGAAATGGATGATAAAATGAACATGAAATGATGATCAAATGAAAAATGGGATGGGACACAAGGACAATGGGGTCGACAAATTTTGATTGCCACTGGAAATAGGGAGAAGTGGGTTGGGTCAGGCAATTTAGCCTCCTGTGGCAGAACCCTATGGTTCCTACTCCAGGAGAATACCACAGAAGGGTTCTTTAATGTGTGAGGAACATGGCACCTTTCCAAACACGTTGCACCACTATGGTTTGCGGTCAGGTTTTCCGTATTATAGCCTGACGACCCCAGCATGTAACATGCTAGGGGTAACCCAATACACCACCTGGGGCACACAACCCAGTTGCTCTGTGGGCAGAGCGCCCTAGCCCCCTGGCTAGGGTTCTGAACACTATTAAGTCGCTTCATACGACAAGCTTAGCAACACTCCCTTTTAAAAAACCTAGTTCCCCAACTCGTACAGGAAGTTAATGTCAGAAAGCATTCTAAATATTTTACATGTACCCCATCTATATAAAGTCATACATCAAATATGAAATCAATCTATTAAGAGCCCAGATAATTGCAAAAAAGTTCAGACTGATGGACAGAATGATAGACAAATATACCTGCACCCACTGGTCAAGTTGGGGAATAAAAATTTGAAAAATATACATAAATTCATTATTGTTAGGCATATATTGAGAAGTGAGTATTTCTGCATGGCACAAAAAAAAAATTCTTTTCATATTTATTCATGATGAAAGGGTGAAAACTCATATTCCTGCCCATATGAAACTTCAAAATACCATTTATAAGGTCTATGTGCACCAGAAGGAGTTAATCTGCTAAAATAACATATAAATGACCAAGTTTCAATAGGCCATTGTGAATTTGAGAAACATGTCAATATTCTCAACTACTTTGTTACATGTTGAAGTGAAAAAAAAAATTAAATTAAACATGCCATCAATTGTTCAATAGAATCATATTTCAATCATCTGTTTATAGATTTCTGACAAAATACAAAATACAAACTTTAAATCATTACATCCCTTGCATGCAACAGAACAAAGGCCTGCTTTCAAACAAATCAATTATCTTCAAAATGCTTTACTGGTACCAAAAATACAGGTACATTTTGTACATCAAAAGAACAGGTAAAGCATATATTCTTCAAATACTTTCATAATTGAGACATTAAAGAAACTATACCTTTAAGCAGGTACACTATACAAGATATCAGATAAAGCTTAAATTTCATCAAGTAAGGCCAAAGTTTCAAGAGAACAAAAGTATTTTTTAACAGAATAATTATAGATAACATGGTAATTTATGCCCTCTTCCAAGTATTTTAACATTTAAATTGCACCCTCTAAAATTTCAAACATGCAGGATGAAAGACTCAACTGCAAGACTGCAATATAAATTACCGAACATGGTTAACCCACAACAAAGGACTGCAGTTGGTGGGGACATGCTGGAACAAACAGATCCTGGATTGACCTTCACCTTAATCTAGTTGGTTGCTGGTACAGATAGGTCTTGAATTGACATTGACCTTAACTTAGTTGGTTGCTAGAACACATAAGTCTTGGATTGACCTTGACCTTAATCTAGTAAATTGCTAAAATAGAATAATTTTGAATTGACCTTGACCTTAATCTAGCTGGTGACTAACCAGCTTATTATAGATAGAGAGGTTATAGTCATTAACTAAGGGTATGGAAACAACAAATGATTAAACATTTTCTGTCCTTTACACAACCTAGTTCAGAGCTTCCTACAAGTAATGTGTGACATTATCAAGTAACACAAATCCAGAAAATTAAAAAAAAAAACAGTTAAGCTTCTTTTTGTTTTTGCAACCTTCAAAGAGATGTATACCGTATCTTTCCAAAACTTGCCTTATTGCTACACACGCAACAAATAATATATTAGACAGTGTTTTTGCCCACATATATAAACTTCAGTAGGTTCTTCTTTAATTAGAATGAGGCCATGAAAATGTGAATTTGTATATGATAAAATGCTAATTTCACTGATGCTTCATTATTTTGATATGCCATTTCCATGGTAACCCTTGTCAAAATGAGTTTTTCTTTCAATAATTAATGATTATTTCTCTAACTTTAGATGCCTAATGTTTATTGTAGTCACATTAAACACACACTTCAAAAATAGATGTTTTTGTACTAATTGCTTCCTATACATCGGTCTGTAGTAATTTCTGATACCTGGGGCGTGCAAGTTTTCTTCAATATCCAGTCTATGGGACAAGCAGGATAACTTCAATGGTAGAAAAAAGGGGGAGTGGTGCAATAACTAAGTACACAATTCTAGAAGAGAACTTTTTTATTGGGGTGGGTGTTGGAAGGGTGCTATTAAGTAAGTCACGCAGACTTTAGAAAAAAATCAGTTTCTTCTAGATACCACTTACAATTCCTTTACACTTCAAACAATCAAAAAGTCTTTTCTGAATTCTATTGGAACCCCTTCTAAATCCAATACTTAAAACTAATATACTTAAATGAGTGCTTTGACTTTTTCACAGTTGCCAATCTCATTAGGCAATGTTACATGTAGAATAAGACACTCCTTGTTTGAGATCAAGTAATTGGATGGTACACTCCAAAACATATCCTGGCCTGGATTTTATTACAGAATGGTTTGGCCTAACATTCTTAATATCAGCCTAGTTTACATACTTTTGCTGTTCATAATAAAGACTTTCATACCTCTTTTCTTCCATATAAAAAACAATTGTTCCTCAATGTGACCAACATACATTTTATGACCAATTTAAATTACGCTGAACCCATCTAATTCACAAAAATATTGGTCATAAAATGTTTTCATGAAGTACAGACTTACAAGCAAAAATACAATATACCGGTATGCAATCAGGGCTAGAATAATATAAATTTTTTGCCGATTCCATGATGCCAACTGATTTTGGATATATGCTTATCCCTCTATGAATGAAAATAAGATTTGAATGATGTTTCAGGGCCAGCTGAGCCTGTCCTGTGGTATGAGGATTTCCTCTTCATTCATTCATTCAATATATGCAAATGGAGCTAGAAAATCATATTTAGTTGTGCCAATACATGAATTCAACTGATTTTGGATATATGGCATAGCTTATCTCTCTTTGAATAAAAATGCTTAGAAGAAATGATGGCCTTCATAATACAGTTCAAGGTCACTATGCCTAATAAAGCTAGAATGATTAATTAACTATTGATGGTGCTATATTGCAATTACAAAATATAGTGAAAACTTGTAAATAATGTGTGGTATTGTTGAAATGTCAGAAGTAAACTAATGGAGATAAATTGTCTTTGTATAAAATGACACAATACTTATACCATGCCCTATTATCAACAAGCCATAAACCACTTATTTGGTATTTGGTAAATATTCAGGGGAGATTACTTTTCACTTGTTCCATAGGAAAAGAGAGTATGTAGTAATGGCAAACACGAGCATTGAAAAGAATTAAGTTTCAACTTGGAAACATTGCAAAGCAAGAAACAAAGCAACCAAATACCAATGTACAATACAGTACTCTGTACTCTCTTGAGCTTGATAAGGCTAGAAACCATTAATTCCACTTTCCATAGGCTTCAATGCTAATTTCACAATATTTCAATGGCTTCTCTGGACTTTACCTTAACTTTAATCTGCAAAGGACTATATATCAGCATGATTCTACATTTGTCAGCTCACAATCCTCAGAATAGCTTGTGGGGTTAGCAGACTTGCAGTGCAGTACTGGTCACCAGAAGTGAAGGGTCTATAAATAGCATGGGAAATCCCAGAGTTTTCACAAGATAGGGGCATATTAGATATCATTATGGAGATAAGGCTTCACACCACAAGAAGCAAAATGCACCTATAAAAAGAGGTTCTAAATGTCGCTACAAAAAATTGTAAGAGTTGATGTCAAAATCCAAAATTTGCCTACCCAGTTGAGATCTGCATGGACATATGTTAAAAACTTAAGATGAAAAACCTAGTATGGGGAGACACTACGAAAACTGGGGGAATGCTGATCAGGCATGCAATCATCTTATAATGTATCCATAATCACACAACAAAGAAAGTCGGATCCTACACCAATAGTTGGTATACATTACCATATAAAAAGCTTAAACTTAATCAATCCTACTGCGTATTAAAATCAAATGTGAACAATCCATAGATAAACAGAAAAATCAATCCCAAATGTATTTATTACATCTTAAATGTACAAACTCTTTGATTTATAGGATAAAAAGAAATACCTGATAAAATATAAAGTCTCCCCTAGTTGCATTTGATATTCTTACCTTTGTTTTACACAATGTCAGGTAAAAAATATAAACCTATGATTTATTGTTTGTCATTATGTTGAAAGCAATAACGCATAAATACAATTTATTAACTGTGGACCATGTTTAAAACAAGGAAGCAAAAATGTTTGTAACATATTAACATTTACGAGGCTTGCAATAATTCATCAAGTTGTGGAAGCTGTAATCAGGCCATGGACTTGGATTTGATGTATCCATATTATCCCATTACTGACACTTCAGTATTTTTTGCAGACATTCCACAATAAATTTCACATTGCTGAAGTTTTAAGTATGGTTGACTTAGCACTGATATAATGGCCATTTTTTCCTGCTGCTTCACTTTACATGTAATATATAAGTACATAAAGACTTCTTTTTTGTTCATTTAACTTCCCTGAAACTTATTAATTTTGAAGAACTCTTGAGTGAATGAAAGGGAAAACTACTATCCCCTTGTAATTATCATATTATCTATACAAGGATCCATATATCAAATGGAGTATACTAATTACAACCTAATAAGACATGGAAAGACATGCAGTCAGCATGTTAAACATAAATTATGGCCATCATTAACATATATGCAAATGAAGTTAGAAAATAGCACTAGGAAGACCTTGAGGTTACCCCTATATCATTATCTAACAGAGTGTTCAATTTTAGACTTCAGGAAATGAAAATTTTTGGCATTAGATAGAATGATAGAAGTTCCCTCTGAATTTAAGTTATCTTCCAGTACTGAATAAGCAGTGTTGTCTTACTATATATCAAGTCGATACTTTTTAATTGGAGTAAAAAGCAAAATTCCTTAAAAACAGCTGACAAAATGAACTCAGAATATGCAAGAATAGAGAGATCAACTACAGCAAAAACAATCAAGAAATCAAGAGAAAAAAAAACCTTAATAAATATTTAAGATAATTTCTGAAGAAACCCAAATTCATCACAAATATCTAAAAATCTTCAAATATTTGTTATAATTACAGATCAAGACCACTGTCTCACCTTAAGCATATTTAAAAGCCTACTAAAACAAACTCGGTCAACACCCTCAATTTTCATACCAATGACATTATTTAACAGATCCTTTACACAAGAGGGAAGGACCTTATCATCCCTAATACTTGACTTTACATAAAATATTGAATGTAAACAAATATCAAAAAGGAACGTGAGTGTCCTTCCCTTCCTAATCATCATAATGACACATACCCTCGGGCTGTGACCTGTTGATTGATCACCTGTGTAATTATGGCAGTATGGTCAGGTAGAAGTGTCCTGGAGGTCCTATCGACAAGTTCCACGACAATTTTATGTCTATCCAGTAATTTGTTTACAATGCCAAAAGCAGAAGAGTCAATATCAGATCAGAAAAACACATTAGACATATGTTGTATGGCTTTTGAATGGCTTTACTTATCCTTTGTATCATTGGTGATCTAAATAGTAACTTCTGGTTGGTAATTTTAGGCCAAAATAAAATTCATATTTAGTACCTCTTTCAGTGGTTACTTTATATTTAATTTTTTTTCATTTTTATGACTATTGTACAGTTAGTTAACATTTGGTTTTTTTTTTGGAAAAAAAAACAGACAATATATAGAATATCTTACAATTTGACACTAAGATAATTTTCTTCTTGTTTCGTAGCCCAAGAGCCTAATATTCTGTATTTGTTTACAAAGGAAGCAAATATAAAATGTTTTATGCTGATTACTTTTAAGAAAAGAAAAAAAAAAACATGCATAAAAAAAATCTCAGTTAACTCATGTGGAAGCATACATGTATTTCACTTTATCAATATTTTTTACTGTCATACCATAAATTCACTTTAAATACATCGAGCATTATTTTTTTCTATTTTGAAATTTCAGAGATAAATCTCAATTCAATATTTGGAAAGATCTTAGAAAATTAATGGATTTCCCTAAATTTAAATTAAACCCCACAAAAAACCACATGGCTCCACTTCGATCCATAAAAATCATTCCAATAGTTTCTATATATACAATAACAGACCATGGATGTCTCTTTTGAATTCTATATATATACCTCAATACCTCAGTTGCCCCCTGACAATACTCCACTTTAACATTATATAGGGTGTTCCAAAGTCCATTAACAGTGAAGAACCTATCATCAACTATACACTTTTATTATTATATAGACATTTATCACACATCCAGACTTAAAGAAAACTTTAACATCTTACTTTAAAATTAACTGTTATATTTATACTACCAGATAATTTCCAACTGAGATTTGGAGGACCTTTAGATGATGTTTATTTACAGTAGATAGCCTTAGTGTCCACTTCCCTTACTTAGAGATAAGGCAGACACTATTTAATAGACCCATTATTACAAATACAGTAGGTCTATAGTAACATTCTTATCCATTTCAGATGTATTATTACATGTATCAGTGCTCTGGAATTTTAGAAATTATCTACTTTCTCCAGAGAAGATGGACATTTCAAGAACAATTATCAACCTGACAATCTCAGTGAAAGAAATTAGCAGTAGACCTATGGACCAAGTCTACGTAAAATCAAGCAGGTCTATGATGAAATTGGCTCAATTTCCTTTGAAATGTACAGTGTGGTCTACATAAAATTATGATGGGTCTATGTTGACCAAAAATTAAGTTTCTAAGACTGCAATCTTACTAATATTTCCCTGGGATAAATTTCAATTGTCATAGGTCACAAGGAATGGGAAATTGACAGCCCTGTGTATCCATTTTGCAGTCCCATGTCTGTTTTTTAATGGAGCCCTTAGGATGAATTGTTCCCTTTTGATCTGACTCCATTATGCCAGTATATACATGGAAAACAGTGACTCAATCAATATGTTGAGCAAAATCCCAGCCATTCCATTTAAAACAGGGGAAGCAAAAAAGTTATCATTCATGATGTTTTTTTTTTTTTTTGTAACAATTTCACTGAAGCTGAAGTTTCCATAAACCCATGCCCTACAGTGAGTAGATTTCTCTTCATTCAGTAAATGTAGTAATAATAAGTTCTTGAAATAAGGTCCTCCATGACCATTGTAAGGATTTAACAAGTAAATATTTAAAAAAAAACATAGAATAATATGCCTTTCCTGGGTGCTTCAACTCTTACTAGGTATTTATAATAGGAAATTGAAGTCCTGGCAAAGCAACATACCAAAAAGCATTTAATTTTACCCAGTAGAAGCTTTCGAAGTGCATTCTGAGGTCATTCTTGAACAAGGGACTTGTATAGACAAAAGAACTGATAAATGAACAGGATAAATGCAATAAAGTCACTTCTTACATAAGTTGGTTTGATAAAGTCTTCAAGAAACTATAAAAATATATAATACAGGGAAGAATAAATTCTTATCAACAAAAAAAAAGAAAAATTATTAAATATCGTTCAATGCATGGCTATAAGTGTATTGTTTGGTGTACATTTCACATGTCATTGTTATAAGAATATTTTGGTGTTGAGTTTCCAATAATTTTTTTCACATTTGATCAATTCTTAAAAGCCCTGTCATATTAATATTCTTACACCTACTTGTGAGATTAAAGTTGCAAAATGTTTGCATAAAAGGCATTTACAAATCTAACAATACCAAATGGTTTTTGTCATTGCATATTATCAGCCCTGGAAGATCCCTCAACTAGCCTGAAAACTGGCAAAAACTCATTTAGGGTCACTTAATTAACAACACATGAATTTAAGGAAGATTTGGGGAAATGTCCTTGTGGTAAAAACAAAGGCAAGTTGGTGCCTCAAACAACAAATTGTACAGCAAAAAAATTCCATAATACTGAAACTCAGGGGCGTACAGGGAAAACTTTTTATTAACAGGTATTGAATCAGGCCAACAAGTTTGTGATAAAGCTTCAATGAGCTTAAGTACAATATTCAGAAAAATTCAAAAACTTCCAGAAATTTAAATACATTGTATTGAAAACTGTAATTTATTTTTTTCTTTTGTACAAAGAAAAATGATCCTTACTCTTTTGTCTGAATAGTGTGTAATAATTTGAAAAGACTTATGGGGAAACTGTAGCAATTATCACATAACAACCTTTTATATCCACATATGTTGTCATGGAATTAAGTTGTCAAAAGCAATTTTCAAATTATCTAATATTTTACCAATTCAAGCTTCCATAATAATTTCCCTCAAATTATTTTTTGTGAAATAAATATTCTACAATAGGCCACAAAAATCTATTAAGGGATAACGACACAAACAATACAACAGATTGACATTGTTACAATGAAGTAGAACAACTTCAAATTCAAAAAGATAAATTTTTAAATCTCCTAAGCAAAAAAGAATAGCACTATTTCAACTCTAAATATAGCAACAGCACATGGTAATCTGCTTGAATACATCAAAAATCTGCAAAATTCACTACACCTGTACAAATAAATACAAGCAAATTTCCAACAAGTTTGCATATTTTCTACAGCAAAATATGTTTTAAAACTGAAGATATCTTACCTTAATTAATTATTTCATTTTTTTTTTCACATCACTTTAACTAAGAATCAACACATATATTCCCCAAGAAAAATAAAGCATCAATTATCAGAAAAAAATAAATCACCAAGATATAAGTTATCCAACTGTCAAGAACTATCTCTGATCTATTTCTCTACCCCCTATGAATGTTCATACCAAATCTCTTATCTCACTAAAACACTGAATGGCAAAGAAAAGGGACATAACTCAGAAATGACCTAATTTTACCTGAGGAAATTAACAACTCAATGTGTCGTCTTTTTTTTTCCAGATGATTTAAAGTCTGATCGAAATACCTTACAATTAATTAACATTAATTTATGAAAAATCGAATAGCATTTAATGGATAATGATTTGACCACGATAGATTGTGTATTGATCGATAGATTGTGTATTGATCGTTACTGATTAATAGCTGTAGAATAAACTCCCAATAAACTTTTCCCTTTAGTGGTGGTTTAATCTTGTTATCACAAGAGGGATTATGTCTAATTTCATAATTTTTCTATTCAATTTTAAAATTGGATTAACTAGGATAACACAAAAGGTGTCAAGTGACCTAATAAAATTCTTAATAAGTATTTCAATATTTATTGAACACATTATAAACTTGAGCGATCAAATTCCTTTCTTGACAGTACTTTGCTTTTTTTATCAAGATTTTGAGAAATATTACACAAGCTAGTCTGTCAAGTAATTTTGATGGCTAACTCATGAACAGACAATTATTTCTTTGCCTCTATGAATATTATGTAATTTCTAGCTTTTTGCAACAATGATTCAGTAATAATTTGTGTAAAAGGGGGTCTCGTGGGGTACCCTTATCAATCAGTTCATCCTATATTACTTAGGTTCTGGCAAATATTTGAAATGATTTTTTTTTTTTACATAATGATGAAAACTTATTCAAAGAATTGCCAAATGAAAGAAATGAAAACATCTTTGACGTCAATGATATTTAGTTTCGTTTCATATTTATGTAAAAAAAAATAAAAACTTACTTTTGAAATTGATCAAGAAGTCATATGATCACAATTTTAATTAGCAATACCTCATCTTAAATATAATGAAACTATAAATATATCTATGAGAAAATAAATCATTGCCAACCATTTCTAAAATATTAAGCTTTAAACAACTGAATAGAGCAGAAGCTTCAGGTGTAATAAATCTGGCCATGATCTTCTTTGGAATGAGGCAGAGTAACTAAATGGTTTGAGAAAAAGCTATTAATTTTTGAAAAATCTTAAATAAGGTGACATACTCTTGTTCCAAATAAATCTTATTTTGAAACACCTAATTTAATACATGTCTTTCAACAGAAAGCATTTGAGCCATACAAAAAAAAAGAGAAAAAAAAAAATTGTGTGCCTGGCTCAAGTTAGGAATTCTGGCCTTTGTATGTATTGTTTTGTTTTCACTTTCAGTTTACTTTTATGTTGCTGGAGAAAATTGGGCAACTGTTATGCTGTACATGTGTATAATGTTGTGTTGGGACCAGCTGCAGCCTACTCTGTGGTGTGAGGGTTTCCTTGTCATTCACTGAAGACCCATGGGTGGCCATGAGCTGACATTTTCACCCACTGGGGTTTTTGTCTCTTTTGACATATTCACCATACCTATTCTAATTATGTACAACTACATGAAGATAGTTATGTACAGTTGACTAAAACAGTTGCTTGATTTAGTTATCTTTGATAATGAACCATGAACAGCAGGTGTACTGAATGTTATTTGCAAGAAATGAACAATCTGTCAATCATAAAGAAACAGACCATTCATAATCAATTTCATAAAGCAATACACAGTCATGTTACTGAAGCATAGCAGACCACTCTGCCTCATCCCAAAGAAGATTATGGCAAGATTTATTTCACCTGAAGCTTCTGGTCAGCTGCTGGAATGCACCATACAAATATTTTGACCCCATGGTGTAGAGGGCAATGCATATTCGTTGAAACAAATACATCAGGAGCAGATCCAGGATTTCCAGTTAAGGATAGTAAGTAGAATTCAATACCAAGCGAAGCGATGCAAAACAAAAAATTAGTATAAAATATCAAAGAATTCAAGCAAAAAAAATATTACCCAATTTCAGATGGGGCGCCCCCACCTGAATCCAAGCATGTATATTGCTATTTGAAAAATAAATCATTAAGTTAAAAAGAAAGACCAAAGACTGCACATTTTAAAGACCACAACTTAATTAAATGCAAGTATCTGGCAATTTACTTTTGGACTTCCAATTATCTAAAAACTAAATTATCTTTCAAAACTACCACTCTTGCTTTGCATTCATAAAGTAAAAATATCAGTTTTTTTAGAATTTGCAATAAAAAGCTTATAGAACTTAACATACACAATAATATATAAAGATAAATATTTACAGTGGACTGAACATTAAAAAACTTCCCTACAAGTGAAAAAAAAAGACATTTTTTATCAACAATGGATCAGCTTATAATCTATAGGTATTAGTCTTTACCAGAAAACCAACATTCTAGTTTCGATATAATTTTTAATAAATATAATTCTGAAGCAGAGAGTTAGTAATCATATTGTGGCTATTACCATGTACCTGAATCCAATACACTGATGGGTATCACACATCTGCTAATCAAATCAATAGAACCAGTAAGAATTTATCTCAGTTAATTACTCGCTAATTAGGAGTTAACATTACACTAACGATCTAGTTAATCCTTATCTGATACATAAGTCATCTTCAGCATTTGCTGTAAGTTTCTCAAAAAGCATATCCAAACATTTATATTTCTGATATTATTCTGTGAAAGTGCCAACACTAAAACTGACATAGGTACACAACACCCACAAATGATAAGATAACATCTAAACAATAAATTTTAAAATCTTCAAATTTATTTTAATGTCTTCATTTCAGGATAAGGAAAAAAATTTTTTAGTGTCTCCAATTCACGATAAGAAACAATACATAAAATTTGATCAGTCTAAGAGAACAAGTTCTCAAGTTGTTGAATGAAAAGCAATTCAGGGTATAAGAACAGACTAGATGGAAACTAACCCCAACAACACTATAGTAATAGACAACCCCCAACAACACTATAGTATTAGGCAACCCCCCAAAACACTATAGTATTAGGCAACCTCTGATAACACTACAGTATTAGGCAAACCCCAACAACACTACAGTATTAGGCAAACCCCAACAACATTATAGTAATAGGCAAACCCCAACAACACGAAAGTATTCGGAAAACCCCAACTACACTACAGTATTAGGCAACCCCCAACAACAATATAGTAATAGGCATGCCCCAACAACATTACAGAATTAGGAAACCCCAATAACACTACAGTATTGAGCAAACCCAAACAACACAATAGTATTAGGCAAACCCCAACAACACTATAGTATTAGGCAAACCCCAACAACACTACAGTATTAGGCAACCCCTAACAATGCTACAGTATTAGGCAACCCCTAACAATGCTACAGTATTAAGCAACCCCCAACACCACTACAGTACTAAGTAACACCCCATCCACACAATAGTACAAGGCAACCCCCAACAACACAAAAAGATAGGTCAAAAACACTGTAGCAATGGGCAACACCTCACTAGGGTAAGGCAAGGCAATACATACAGTTTTGAAAAAAAATATTTCTTTAACATAAAACACAGCTTTATAATTCCATCAGACAGACATACATACAGTGTAAAAAAAGTCCCAAATGTGTAATTTATGCAACTTGTTAGAAACTGGAAGAAAAATGGATAACTTAAGGAATGGACCAACAGGTGAACATGATCAATGCATTATAGCCCTAGGGAATATGATACTTTATCTTTGATACTAGATTTCAACCTTTTGTACAAAAAATTTAAGAGCCAATTTATTAAGGACAATGCATACAGATACATAATTGATTTTGAGAATAGGCCATTGTCTTGTAGTCCATTTTTTCATGTAAAGACACAGTGATTGGGATTATAGTTTTGAGATTGGGCCATTTTAATGATCCTTAGAATTTCAATAGGCTATTCTTTAACAATCTTAGTAAAGTTTTCAGATTTCAATGGGACACATTCAGATAGAATGTAATAAATAGCACATAGCCCCTCTAATCCCAATTGCTACAGACCTTTTATAGATATCGCTACTTGTCAAAGATGTTTTATCTCCTTCCTCAAATACTAAATTAAAATGCAGTAAAAAATGCAGTAAAATTTCATAGAAAACGATTCAAGTCTTGCCTACAATATTTACTGTATGAACCAAATTTAAATATAAATCTATTTGCAAAGATGCTGGTATATTTCTTACTATCTATGTATCTCGCTATTGAAGATAGAGTGAGACATAATTGATGAAAAATAAATTGCTCTCTTCCTGTTCTTATTGCTTGCCAGTGATTTAGCAAACTAATTGATGATTCAGAGTTGCAGCATTTGAAATAAAAGATAAGACACAGCATCAAGGACACAAGTTGGCACATACACAAGTTCTATCAGTATAAATCTAGAAATTATACGTTTGACAATAGATATACTGTAAATAATGATGATGATTGAAGTGTTTTACTTACCTTATTCATAACATCAATATTCTATGCTAAGACTCTATCTAAGGCCAACAAAATGTAATTCTTGGTTCGCAGGCCCTCCAAGATATATAATTATCTCCCTTATCATTTTATGTGGTTGTGAACAATATCAAAAGCAATTTCATCACCATTTCATGGAAATTAAAAGGAAAACATACATCATCCTGTTATGTTGGGTTTATGAAAAATAACCTTGGAACAAAAAAATTAATCTTGAATTGCCTTACTTTTACAAAGATATATCAGAGTTATCTCCCTTTCTCCAATGAGCGTAATTGTATATAATGTAGGATGTTTACTGTATTTATAATTTTTGTGTATAATCACTATTATTTTCTCATTGCCCAGTTCATAATAGAATATCTATATAAATACCAGTCACTATGTAATTCTTCACTCTAGCACTGTGCAGTATATACCATTTTATTTTCAAACAGAAATTCACAAGATATAGAAAACAAAGTGTACTTACCCCATGAACACTATCTATCTCTTCAATTCGGAACTCAAGGTCATCAATCTTCTCATAAGCCCCAACAAGTTCATCTTTCAGTCTAGAAATCTCTGACACAAACTCTTTGTTCTATAAATTATCATGAGCAATATTGAACACAAATTTTTCAATATGCAGCATAAAAAAAAGTACTCCAAGTTTTTTTTCCTCAATCTTTTCCTTTTATTAATGTTTTGGAAACTGCTAAGTATTGGGTAACAGACAACTGGTAACAACCAATTGTAGACTCACATATTCTTTTTAAAGAATAAAATTCAATCTTTTGACCTTGAGGTTTAAAGTAATTTTTCTATGAAAGTCATCACAGTATGTGATGCATCTTTAAGTGGTAAGCTACATACATACTAAATATGAAAAAATGTAAGAGGAAAAAAAATTAAAGTTACATGTATGAATCAAACTGTAACATATGAACAGACACATTGACAGAAAACATATTATAGGACCATTGCTGACATTTATTAGATTAGACAGATTAACATCAAATGTGTATTTAATCACATGTTTTGCAAGAAGAAGCTTGATACACTAGCAGGGGTTAAATGTTCTTGACAGCACTTAACTGCACCTACCTTCTCACTCAGTTTCTTTTCAGATTTCTTCAGATCTTTCATTGCTGCTTTCAATTTCTTTGATTCCTACAGGAAAAAAAACTGATGAAGCTAAATTATGGAATGAAATACTTGAAATGTTTGGGTTTTTTTAAATGAAATGGATGAAGAAAAATCATTGAAAGAAAAAATAACAAAAATTCGCAAAATTCATAAAATTCATGAATATGCAAGACGCAGGTTACACCATAATGTCATAAGTCTAAAGCTAACAATTATATAGTATAGTGAAATCTACACTAGCTGGTAGGAAATTCAAAAATTCAAATTCCATAGCAGTGAGTATATATACTGATTAAAGCCATCTCATAGCTCTGGATACAAACCATATGATAACAAAATTACATGAGGAATATTCAAAAAAGAAAGTCTGTATAACAAATGGCAATATCAAGGTAAAAACAGGAAAGTGTGTAACAAATGGCAATATCAGGGTAAAAACAGGAAAGTCTGTGTAACAAATGGCAATATCAGGGTAAAACAGGAAAGTCTGTATAACAAATGGCAATATCATGGTAAAAACAGGAAAAGTCTGTATAATAAATGGCAATATCAAGGTAAATAGAGGCTCAAGAGAGCCTGAATCGCTCACCTGGTTAACCATTTGCTTATTTCAAAACCTTGAGGAATGAGACAGGCTAAGTTAAAATCAACTAAATTATTCATAGCATTTTCACAACCTGAACCAGAATTTTGCTAAATGCAACAATTTTTGAATTATTTCCTTATGACCCCTAAGTTCCATTTTTAGTATAGGCAGCTATATCTATTCACAGATTAAAAATCACAACAGTAATTTTGAGCACAATACTCTAAAGAACTATTATGCTTATTTTCATTCAATGGTCTTAAATGGTTTTAGAGAAGATTTTCAAAGTTGTAAATGTGAAATAAAAAACAACAAAAAAATTGCTTCAGGGGTCATAACTCCTACATTAGTCAATGAATGGTTTTGAAATTTCGGCATAGGTCTGTCTCATGATGCTTAACAATTTTACCCCATGCCAGAAATTTTCTGAAGGCAACAGTTTTTGAGTTATTTGCAAAAAACTGCAATCTGACTCCTATGTTCTATTTTTAGTAACAGCAGCCATGTTTTTTTGTGGATCAAATATCCCATCAGTCATTTTGTGCGGAACACCCTAAGGAACAATCATGCAAAGTTTAAAATCTGACAGTCCAGTAGTTTCAGAAGAAAAGATTTTTTAAAATTAATCCACCATCACCACCACGACAGACGCCAAGTGATGGCATAAGCTCACTTGGCCTTTGGCTAGGTGAGCTAAAAACAGGAAAGTCAGTATTACAAATGGCAATATCAATGTAAAAACAGGAATGTCTGTATAACAAAATTGGCAATATCAAGGTAAATAGAGGCTCAAGAGAGCCTGAATCACTCACCTGGTTAAGCATTTCTTTATTTAAAAAACTTGAGGAATGAGACAGGCTAAGTTAAAATCAACTAAAATTATTCATAGCATTTTCATGACCTGAACCAGAATTTTGCTAAAGGCAACAATTTTTGAATTTTTTTCAAAAACCTTATGACCCCTAAGTTCCATTTTTAGTATAGGCAGCTATATCTCTTCACGGATTAAAAATCACAACAGTAATTTTAAGCACAATACTCTAAATAACTATTATGCTTATTTTCATTCAATGATCTTAAATGGTTTTAGAGAAGAAGATTTTCAAAGTTGTACATGTGAAAAAAAAACAACAAAAAAACTGTTTCAGGGGTTGTAACTCCTACATTAGTCAATGAATGGTTTTGAAAATTTCAGCATAGGACTGTCTCATGATGCTTAACATTTTTACCCCATGCCAGAAATTTGCTAAAGGCAATGGTTTTTGAGTTATTTGCAAAAAACTGCCATCTGACCACTATGTTCTATTTTTAGTAATGGCGGCCATGTTTTTCATCAATCAACAATCCCATCTGTCAATTTGTGTGGGATACCCTAAGGAACATATATTTCAACTTTCATTGAATTCTGTGCAATGGATTTTGAGAAGATTTTCAAAGTTGTACAAGCGAAAATACAAAAAAAACTGTTTCAGGGGCCGTAACTCCTACATCATTGACCAATCGTTTTGAAAATTTAGGTATAGGTCCATCTTATGATGCTAAACAATATTACCCTGACAGAAATTTGCTAAAGGCAATGGTTTTTGAGTTATTTGCAAAAAACTGCCATCTGACCCATATGTTCTATTTTTAGTAATGGCAGCCATGTTTTTTTCATGAATCAACAATCTCAATGGTCATTTTTAATGTGGGATACCCTAAGGAACATATATGCCAACTTTCAATGAATTCTGTGTAATGGATTTTGAGAAGATTTTCAAAGTTGCACATGCCAAAAATGCAAAAAAAACAGTTTCAGGGGCCGTAACTCCTACATCAGTTGACCAATCGTTTTGAAAATTTCGGCATAGGCCCATCTCATGATGCTGAACAATATTATCTATTTCATCAACTATTATCAATATCAAGGTAAAAACTGAAAATTATATCAGCCTAAGTTCTTATTATTTTTATGCATGCAACAACATTAAAGCTTCCAATACTGGAACATGTCTCCACAGTCATGATGCTCACAAACTGTGCTCCAAGAATCATGATACTGAAGACTGAAGTGACAGAAATATGTTTGGTTCTATAGTAGTATGGTGCTGTCTTTTTCAATAAAAAAAGTGTTGTTGGTTTCCATGCAACAACTTGAATAGTACATACACGTATACACAGGTCCATAATATGTCAAAGGGCAAAGACAATTTTTTTGCAGTCAAATAAAAAGGAAGATTGGTATTGATTTTTAAGAATAAGGCTCAAACCATCTGGAGAAAAGTGGCCAAATGGGGTCAAAAACTTGCATTTCCTTAACAATATATATACATTACTCAAGAATAAGCATATGGATCTCTATGTTATGGTGACGCATTACCACAAAGGTCAGATAAGGATTCATTTTGGGGGATATGATAAATTTTCAGGAATAAGGGGTTGAAAAGGGCCAAAAAAAGGAGTTTTACATATTTCTAAAAATAGCATGCATTAAGTGTATGGATCTTGATGATATTGTACCATAGCGTTCCATAGAACAAAAAGAAAGTTTTGATTGACTAACCCATACTGTTTTGAAAAATGTTCAAATAGGATCCAAAAACAAATATTTTAAAAATTGACACTATAACTAAGGTATAAGAGTAAGTATCTCTATAAATTCTATCACAAGATTTCATACTATGAAAGTCAGACTGGGATTGATTTTGGCCAAAAACCAACATTTTTCTAATTTTTGAGCAACAGCTTGAGTGAAAGTGTATGGATCTGTTTGAAATTGTACTAAATAAATTTATAACACAAAAGGAAGGTGTTGATGGATTAAAAGGGTTATGGCCCTGACCTTTCATGAATAAAGGGCCAAAAAGGGATTGAAAAACTTTGTTTAAATGACGTATTTCTTATATCTAACAGCAAATATTGAACCCTGAATAAAGCATCTTAAAGAAAATTATATGTAAAGAACATTCATGCCAATTTTAATAAAATCTTTGAGTAGTTTAAGAGAAGAAGTGCTTGGAGAAAAGTTAGCAGATGACAACAACAGCCACCAAGTGATGGCAATAGCTAAAATGGCTCTATGGGCCATGTGAACTTAAAAGCAAAACCAAATTTACTGTGAACATCTTTCAAGAAATCGAAATTCATTTATTTATAAATCTCTCAAAAAAATGATAAGGTTAGCCTCTTTTTTCTGATAAACCACATACAATGAGATGAAAAGCTTTGTCATAGCTATTTTGCAAATACATAATTACATTCAATTGCAGAGAAAGGGAGATAAGAAACATCCAAATGGTATATAAAATTAAAGTTTGTTTTTGTCTGCAATAACACATGTCTCCTCCCGTCCCATAAACTGGTCCACTTGCAGTATCCACCATGGCCACAGAACAGCTTCATAAAATTCTGTTGAGAGGCTGCAGAGAAGGAAGTTGCACTGCCCGGTTCAGTGGTTTCAGATAATTTGAACTGACAAGGTAATTATGAGGATATTTGACAAATATCTAAGTTCAAAGGGGCATAATTCCTAAAAAAAAATGAAGGGATTAAAATTTCCTGCACAATTGAATATGAAGTTCTTGCTACATGCCATGTTTTGTAAAAATTTGGTTCAATTCAATAGTTTCAGAAAAATTGCACTGACAAGGTAATTTTTGAGGATTTTTGGCAAATTTCTAAGTTCAAAGGGGCATTACTCCAAAAAAAAATAAGGAATCAGAATTTCCTGGTAATATGCACAATTACATATGATGCTCTTGCTAAATTACAAGTTTCGTAAATTTTGGTTAAGTAGGTTGAGAGTAGTTGTGCGGACAAACTGTGACAGAAAAACGTACAGACAGACAAGCCAAAAAGAATGTCTACCTACCAAAATGGGGTGGAAACATAATGACATCTGACCAATGCTAAATACTAGAAATCAAAATACCTTTCTAAACAAAAGTGCCATTATAAGAAATGTGCTACACAATCTTTCAATTTTTGTTTTCCAATTACTTCAGTTTACAGGTTCAAACTGCATTGGACTGACAAATGTCTGGTTTGTACAAGTTTCCATTCTATTCAGAGCTCAGGTCCCATAGGTTTCACTATGTATGTAACTGTAATTTTGAGACCATTGCATATGAAATGGGTGTTTTAGTGAAAAACTATAGTACCTTTCAAACATCACATGCAGAACATGCCACAATACCTCAGTGGATTCTGTGACCAGCCGTCGCAAGCTCTCTATTGTACAAGATGCATCAAACAAATCAGATTCCAACTGTTTACAAGTCTGTAAAAAATCAAGTAAAATTACCCTTTACACAGTAAATCAGCAATGAATAAACATATATGTCCCTTTTAAAACCCAATCCTTTAATATTTACCTTTTATTTTTATCCTTAACATAGGATGAAGACAGGAATAAAATGCCCTACAGGTTGCAGCTTGACACAACTACTGTATCATCCTTGAAAAGTTGGGGCAATTACAGAAAATTCATTCATGCTTGATATACATCTGACTTTTGTTTACAGAGGGTTTCCTGTCAGTACTTCTAAGGAAGTAATTAAAACTCTGAAAACATTTCTGGACATTTGACCATCTTCAGGAACCAGCAGAAAAAGGATATAACTGATCTTGCATAATAAGGATTTAAATTGACTTAATGAAATTTGACATGCACATATATAATTGTTTTGTGCTTTTAAATTGCAGGATAAACTATTCGTGCATTGTAGAGAAATACAACCAGAATACTTGGCATTGGAGACAGGCTGTATTTTCTATACAAATCCTTGCATTTTATCCTGACCATAAGCCTCATACACATACAGGCTACCTTTTTCAACAACACAAGTATTGTATAAACAGATATAAAAAATATGCCATAATGTATATGTACAGTATGCAAAACTCTCAAATACATGATTCAAACTGACCTTAAAATTTCTCTCAGGATCCATGGTATTGTTCCCACAATATTTCTGTAGAATGTTATGTAATCGCTGAAGTTCCAAATGTTCCTTCATCAGTTTCTGGTAGTTCTTCTCTATCTCTTCTCTAGTAAGCTATATAATGAAATAATGAATTATTGTCACTCTGAGTCTAACTGAGAAAGGAGAAGATACACTTCAGAAGAAATTATGCCCCAAAGCCTAGAGATATTTCATTTGCAAATGTAATACATGTACTTACTAAAAATACTTCAAGGGTTAAAAAAACTTCTTTACATTAACAAATCTTTTTCCACAAAATTTATGTTCATCCCGCAAATGAAACTTTTACAATGTATATTATTATGTATCTTCTGTGGACTTCAGAAAAACCAGGCCATTTTGTATCTTAATATCCCTCCTCCTAGCATTGCATCACTCTTAAATGATCAAGATAATTGTTTTATGTGGAGTTGAGAATGACTAATCTGATAATATTATCATAGTTATGACTAATGAAAACTTATATTGTATAAAGTTTTTGAAAGTTTAAGAAACAAGAAAAATTTATGATATGGCACATCAAAAGAAAGGGAAATAAAGTTCTCATCTAAGTATGCATCATAATGTAGAGGAAGCACTTAAGATCCCAAATTATAAGTAAAAACATATTGCATAATCAGCAGTTTCTGATTTTCACTTTAAAATCAGTAATCATTGCAGAAATCTGTTATTGTGAATTTGGAATTTTTTTCATTAAATTATGATTTTAATTTTGGAATATTTATAAAAAAAAAATTGCATCAGTTGGTAAAAAAATCATACGGGCTTATTATCAAGTTGCATTTCATTTTTTTCTTCTGATTATTATATCATTGCATTACTCTTTAACTTTACAATATTTGAAAAGACACAGTAGTCCCATTGCAGTAAAATTTGTAGATTCTAATATTATAAAGTTTTAGTTACTGCCAAAATAGGACAGGTTGTCATTACTATACCTAAACTGCCAAATACAGTCATTCAGCTGATCAACTATCAACATGTGGTATCCCCACACATACAGGAAACTAATATACAACAGCAACTGCTTACAACGTATGCCCCATCCAAATAAAGCAATACATCAAATTTGAAATCAATCCAACCAGTGGGAGTCAAGATCAATGCAATGAAATTCAAATGGATGAAATTTCCAATATACTACCAACTCAGGCACTCTTTGAGTTGAGGTATAAATAATAAATATTTAATAATGTATAACTGTCATTCATATTTTAAACAATGCATGATAATAATTGCCAAAAAATCAATTAAATTATCTATCCTCAGAAATGTGTAACATATAAATAAAACAATTTATATAAAACAAAAATTTTCAGTAAATGCCATGGCTTTTTTAAAATTTCTTATTGAGTGATAAAAGGGAGACAACCAAAGGAAGATTGAACTAGTTTTCGTAAGCAAAAAGCTTGAAGTGAAAAAATATATAAAGTGATGTGTGAAAAGTCTATTATACAATCAATCAAAATAAAGTAAAAAAAAAACATATAAATTGGAAATACATTAAAAAGTCACAATGGATGTCAGACCTTAAAAGTTGAAGAACAAAGTTGGCAAAATTTTTAATTGAAATTTACAAGCAAAACATTATTGGTCCTTTTTCTTTAATTTTCCTATTCTCAATCTCCTCTATTAATGACTATTTCCATGTACTGGTACTCCCATGTTCCCCAGTCCTCTTCTTAAAGTGACATTATATAGAGTAGTCACCTGCAACTTCTAAAATCATGTAGGAATCTATTTGTCCTAATTGTGGATAAAAGTAATCAAATCCAGCTTAACGTTTTATTCAATGAAAAGACTGCATTATAACTAACAATACATTTTTTTCGATAGTCAGAGATTAAGGGTAACTTTTGTTTGAATTTTAATTAACTAAAAGTTTAAAACACTTTACACTGCACTCTAATTTCTACTATAAAAATGGAAATGCAAATATACTCTACTTAATCTTTCTTGGATCAAAATAACAAGTAATCATCTACAAATACCCTGGAAACAGTTCATTTAACCCTTTTCATACATGTAATTATTGAATACACATGTATGTTTTTGCTTGTGATTCAGAGAATAGCAATTTATGATACATTAATATACAAAAACATCTCTGTTTGGAAAAGATCCAAATGTATTCTCACCATGAAGTGATAAAAACACATAGAAAACTACAGCTTCAAATGATAAATTCTTTAAAATTATCATTTTTAAATTGAGTTGATTTTAGTCCAAATTACTTCGGCAAGCTCTATGAGCAAAGGTGAAATATATTTGACAGACTGAAAACAAATATTGGTTAAGTCAAGGATATTCAAGATTAAGCTAAAGGAAAGCAATATCAGAATGGAACAAAAGACAATGCTTTTAGCATAACTTGTAGATAGTTAAAATACAATGCAGGAGAAGTACATTTGATAAATGGAAAAGTTGATAATTAGGACTAGCTTTCTGTGACTAGAAATGCAAGTCAAGTCACTTCTTCTAAGATCAGAAAGGCAAAGTCATCTTATTATGTAAGATAATCACTCATTTACTCATTTTACTCGCTTAGCAAAAACTATTTAACTAATGCTAAAACCTAAATAACCTACATATTTAGGCAGAGTTGCCCTTTATATTCAAGATATAAGTGAAAGGACTGACCCAGGTCAAGATCCAAGGAAAAGCATGCCAGGCATTCATCCTCACTAAAATGGGGGGATTTGTTTGCATGGAATCTTGATTTTTCACAAATTTTACCCCTAAAAATAGCCTTGCCTCACTTCCTTTGGCCTTTAATTCTATTCACCCCCTAACCCTTAAACTGAAATCCTAGATCTGCCCCTGAGACCATGTATTATGTGATTCCTATAAACCTTCATATATTGTGCAAAAAAATATAACAGTATTTGGGTCTAGCAAGTGAAATATCAATCATTGTAAAAGGACTTTAAACAGCTGACTATAAGTAAAAGTTATAGTTAACAATATCGTAATTCCAATAGTTTGCAGACAAGTTGGACACCAAAAAACCTCACATTACTTCGTTTTGTCATAAGCTGTACAATGGTTTTTAAGCAATTAAGGGAAGCAAAATGTTGAAAATATACTGAAAAGGCTGGAAACATAGAGATTACATACAAGACCTATCACTTTGAACTAAGGTTCATATGAGCTGCCAAGTTCTTAAAAAAAAAATTGACAGAAAGGAAATTAAAAGAGACATAATTTAAAGTTGCATGACCAGTCGTATACAAAGTATGAAATCACGATCAAAGGTTGCCTTGGGCTGTTTTCCACACATCAGTGGAGCTTATGTCACATAGAATTATTCCTAATTTCCATTAAAAACTCAATGCAATGAAGCTGCAAACTGAAAGTTATATCATTGCTATCAGAGGGTGATCCAGGAATTTTAATGTTCCACAAAACAGAAGGCTAATATCTTGGAACAACCAACATTGCTTACATTAAAGTGCAATTCATTTAAGTGATGCAGAACATTGAATTTAAAATCATTTGGAATTCATAATGATGGACAGAAGAAAAGATAAGAGCAAGGGAGGAATGACAGATGGACAAGGTGGTTAAAATCTACTGTGGAGATACCAATTTTTATGGGTTTGTTGAACCACGTAATTTTGTTCCCAACAAAAAAGAAATTACCCACTTATATGTATGATGGAGTTGTCAAATCCACGAATTCAAGAATCTACGAACTGATGATTTTTCCCTAAAGCCACGAAAATTGGGTCCCACAAATAAAAGTACTTTCACAGTACATGTACTACCTACTCATCTATTGGGGTTTAATAATAAACTGGACAAAGGTGTTTTGGGATATAGATGCCCAATAAATTTAACGCTATTATGTGTAACTTATTATGCAAGTAACGAGGTATTTGATGTATAACTGAGAATGCAGTATACAATATCAAACAACAAATTACTCCCGTTAAGGAATCTTAAAATTTAGCAGACAAAAGAATTATGGACACAGGATATCAGTGCATGAATAAACAGAAACCAGTATAACTCAATGACCCTGAAGCCAATAGAGGCTTCATAACTAAATATATATATGCACTATAGCTCATTGTGTATACACCTGTGGTCCTTTTCACAAAAAATCGTAAGTGTAAAATTAGTCGTAAATTATGATGTCACAATACTTTGATTTACTATGATGTCATAACTTCTGACTAATTTTACGTGGAAAGGACCACTGCTCTCCAATATCAAACCTGTTGCTAACTTCTTAAAGAAGGAGTCTAACTGCAACAATAATAGATAAACAGGCTTTGAGTTGTAGTTGCTGAGAAAAATTTGACAAAAATGTTATCGCCTACCATAAAAATTTGAAACATACACTAAATACACTTAACAGGAGGTAGTAGAGATACATGCTTAAAATCAGTCAGTGTGGACTTCTCACAGCTTCACAAAACAAATATCACCTGGTTGTACTGCTATGCAAACATGAAGTGGAATGCATTGTCAGGTCATGTATTCCCTCAGATGTCCTCTACTACCAAATATAGTGAATAAAATGCATTAATTTGCAGGCTGCAGCTTGGTAGGACCACAAAGGTTGAACCCTCAACCGTTAGGACAAGTATGGACACATCATTAAAGCTTAAATACTTGATACAGGATAAGAATATAACCAAAATAAAGGTAGTCCCTTTTTGATCCCTTGTTCATAAATACTTCCAATTAGAACCCCAAATCAATCCCAGCTTTCCTTTGGAGGTATGGCACTTCTTGCTATAATTTCAGAGACCAATTCATTTATGGTCAAGTTATTCCCCATATATCATGAAGATGCTTGTTTCAGATCCCTTTTTGGTCTCTAATTCCTAAAAGGTTTTAAGTAGATCTCATCATGCTGAAAACTTAAACCTCGGCGTCAGAATTTTACTAAACCTAACGCTTTTGGAGATATATGCAAAAAATTCTGTCTGAGCCCTATGTTCTATATTTAGTAATGGCCGCCATGTTTTTCAGCGAATCGAAAATTCCCATATCAGTCCTATGCATAATACTGTAAGAACATAGCAACTTTGGTTTTCATTGGTCTAGTAGTGTCAGAGGAGATTTTTGAAAATAATGACATTAAAAATAGTAAAAAAAAAATCAAATTTTTCAGTAAATCCAACCATGCTGAACACTTGAACCCAAATAAGAATTTTACCTATCCTTAAGGCTTTGGCGATACATGGGAAAACTTCCAACTGACCCCAATGTCCTATTTTTAGTAATGTCAGCCATATGTTTCACAGATCAAAAATCCCATTACTGTTCTACGGATAACACCTTAAGGACTCTTCAAACCAAGTTTGCTTCTAAGTGGTCTTGTAGTGTCAAAGGAGATTTTTGAAAGTAATTACATTAAAAAAAATAGTGAAAAAAAAACATCAAAAAATGCCAATAACTCTGACATGGCTTAACAGATTTACACTAAAATTTGATCACCTTAAGGTTTTGGAGATATACGCTAAAATTTCTGTCTGAACCCTTGAGGCCCTGAGACAGGAACTTGATATCAGATAGCTAACAAAATCCATTCAAAA
This sequence comes from Perna viridis, assembly GCA_037379345.1. Lineage (NCBI taxonomy): Eukaryota > Metazoa > Mollusca > Bivalvia > Mytilida > Mytilidae > Perna > Perna viridis. The sequence goes on from CM074513.1 coordinate 8,460,082, forward strand.
ATATGCCTAAATCAAAAGACATCTCAAATCAATCCATACAGTGGCAAGTGATTTTGGGATGAACATTTTCACTATCACTCCATATGGTGAAAAATGGCTGTCCAACAAACAGGAAGCTGATATTGGATAAAACTGTCTTACAATGTATGCCCCATCTATATAAAACCACAACTTAAATTTGAAATTAATCTACCCATTGAGAGATAATTGAAGAATAACAGAATGACAGATGCATGGACCTATAGATAAAATGATGGATGGTCAAGGTGATTCCAAGATACCATCAACCTGTTCAGTGGGGTATCATATTTGCTTCAGATGGACAGATGAAAACACAGTTGGATGGATAGATAGAGTTACATGGTAAAACAGAAACCCCCTTCTCCTTCACAGCACAGACATAGAATGTGACAGTTTAAGCCAACATTGACCAAGTCATTATTTTTTTCAATTCTCTAAACAACAATCCAAAACAGTAGATTTGCTTCAATTCACTTGAAAATGTATGAGTGTTCACCAACCCTAAACAATGAAAACTACACCTATTTTATGTCACTGAACTACACCAAATCAACAGAAAGCATACAACTGATCAGAGGCAAACTTTTCATGTGATTAGACTGACCTTGGCATAGTCATAAGACTGAGTGATTTATGCCAGAAAGGAAAAATTACTAGGAGTTTGGGTGACCTTGATAATAACCTTCGGCCTTCCTCGTTGCTAAGTTTATCATTAGACAGTATGTTCTGGGCAAAGACAGAACATTGCAATGACCTTTGACTTACCTCATCACAAAGTTCATCATCAGACAGTGTGCTCTGGGATAAAATGGATGATGTTTCTGAGGAGTCAATAGAATCTTCCTCATAACCGAAAAATGTTTCTTTAACACCAACTGTTCCCTGTAAACAAAGAAGTTAAGGTAATTACAACATAGATCAGTGAGCAAACCAAAAAGGTAATACCATACACCAATTTCTAAAATGAAAAATTCAAAGACAACATTATTACCCAATCAAAGTTAATTCAATGTATTTGTTGACTGGAGTCCTGTTAAATGTAGTTTTCATGCTACAAACAAAAATATTCTAATGGGAAGTTGTTGAAGTTGGTAAGACATCTCTGTCTGTAATTGAGATAAGAACTGACAGGTAAGACATCTCTGTCTATAATTGAGATCAGAACTGACAGGTAAGACATCTCTGTCTGTAACTGAGATAAGAACTGACAGGTAAGACATCTCTGTCTGTAACTGAGATAAGAACTGACAGGTAAGACATCTCTGTCTATAATTGAGATAAGAACTGACAGGAAAGACATCTCTGTCTGAGATAAGAACTGACAGGTAAGATATCTCTGTCTATAATTGAGATAAGAACTGACAGGTAAGACATCTCTGTCTATAATTGAGATAAGAACTGACAGATTTCTTCTAAACTAAATTTGGGGTTAAAAACTTTACATTTAATCTGGGAAGCAACCATTTGATTTCTATTGAGGACCATGATGAACTTTGACATAAATGACAGAAGAGAAATTCCTGGTGAAAAAAAACATGAAAAGCAAATAATTTTATTACTGACAACTCAAAGTAAATTAATAACTCAGATTTTACAACAAAAAGAGAGATCAGTTTAAAAACCCCTAGATATAAAATGGTTGTTTCCAAATATAAAATATTTTTGTTGAAAGCAAATGTTCTGCTCTGTCCAGAAAGATTTAAATTACTCCAGAAACTTATTTCATAAGTGTTCGTGGAGAAATGAGATTGATAAATTATCTGGGAGATATTTATAAGGAGCAATTACTTAATTTACTGTTTGAAACCACAAATTTCAATAAATGCATTTTGAAAATCTTATAGTCAACAGCTACATCAAATAAAGTTAGGGGCACAAAAATAAAACATGAGGTAAGTTGGCCACAAAATAACTATAGTACCTTTTCTAAATTTCTGTTTAATCTCTTTTTCTTTTTTCTGTGTTGCAACAATTCTATCCTTCTGTCTTTCTCCTGTAAAAATAAAAAACAAAAAAAAATGTGAGTTGGACGAAGGTAATGGATTCTATATCTGTGTAACTTGCTATTGTCTCAAATTCTTTTCAACATTAATTTCAGCCAATCAGATACATGCAACATAAACTAATACCTGAGGAAACACTCAAAACCAAGTGGTATTTTTAGGAAAAAATTTTTGTCCTCATGTTTGAAATGTTCGAATTGCTAATTCATCTTTTTCATGATTTTGTAATTTAATTTGTTTTGTGACATTTTTAACATTGATTGGTCAGGTTTCAGGAATCTAACAATTCCATGAACATTTTTAATCTAGGTTTATATACATTTTTTTTCTACCTAACTTCACAGTTATTTTTAGATAGACATGCACAAGTCACATGACTTATACATGATGTCATAGAATTTTCGAAGCTGTTGCAGCTGGACCCCAAACAAATTTCAGTGACCCCTACATCTCCTGGTTATGTGTTACATGTAGTGTTTGATGTTTATCAGTATATGATTTATGATTAAAAGCATGTTTACAATGGAGAAATTATTGGAATGTCATGTCACTTATTATGGGGCTACTTTAAGCATTTAAATGCTTTTAATTCCATTTTTCTAGAATTAAAATCCCTAATTCAGATTGCACAATAAAGTTTTGATTAAGGATGTTCACTGCTCATGTTCATTTTTATCAGATTTTCTGCCTCCTTTGGTTTTATTGATTTCATATATAAAATTAATAACTATTGCCAAGTGACAAACATTTTTTTTTTCACAATTTTATTAAACACACCTAAAAATGTTATTTGATATTTTATGAAATATTTTCTCTTTCTTTGATGCTTTAAATAGATAAAACCTACTAAGACAAAACCGATGGAAAATCAAGAGAAATCCTTTTCCTATAAAATCTCAAAACGATTACATTGACCCATCTATTTTTTTCATTTATATTGTTCTAGCATGAAAGATCTTAAAATATTTAAAAACTCTTTGAAATTCATGTTATTCTTAAACAGAGCAACAAACATCTTTCAAAATTAAATTTCAATTTGGATTGAAATCAATTAGAAATTAAATAATTACAATTGTTTTTAATTTTTCACCCAGTTATCTTCCTTCTGGGGTATTTATGATGCTCCAACAGTATGTCCTTTTTTTTTAAATTACAAGTCCTAGAAATATTCTGGCATAATGGAAAAAAATCTGAAACATGCATGTCAAAAACCCACCAGTGTGATAAAATTATATCACTCAATAAAGTCTTCTCTATTTTCAAACATATCCAGTGATGCTGCTACATCTCTGGATATTTTTGGAAATTAATTATTGAAATGATTAGAAATTCAGGTCCTTGACAGAATTATCTGCCCCTAAAATGGTAATTTGAGTCCATTTCAATTTTATTCTAAATCCTAGTAAACAAATAGTCAAATAACACTGTCTTAGTGGGGACTATTTTATACAATTTTGCACACCTGCCTGATTCTTACAGAGACTGACACTTAATTTACTTTGAGAACACTCAACGCATCCTATATTTCATGAGTCGGAACAGACATCTACAAGTACTTACCACACAAGTCTGTCTAAGTGCTGCTACAGCTTTATTCTGTACAGACAGCTCATGTTTGAGCTTCTCCATCTCCTGGAGCTTAATCTCAAGTTCTCCCTTAGCCATCTTCTCTTGGTTTATCTGCTGAGTCAACTGTTTTATTCTCTTCTTAGAATGCTCCTGTTGCTCCTTCTATTATACAACGTAAACAGTTAATTCAGAATCTATTGCAATGTTTTATCATTGGAAAAAAAATGTGACTGGCTTAAAATTCTCAATAATAAAAAATGGAGTTTTTGTATTTAATGATGCATCAAAACCACAGAAGTTAAAATTGCCTTTTTCTGCTGAAATAACAAAATCACAATAAACAATGCCTGTAATAATTTCTGAACTTATAGTAACTAATTTGAAAATCAATAAAAAACTACAAACACTGTGAGCAAGCTCACAAAAGGAATACTTCTTTAAGGTGGACTTATAAAATGAAACCCTTTAAACTTTTATAATCTCCCTTATAATCTATACATGATGCCTGATAATGCTATGAAATTTAATCAAAACCCATCAAGCAATTTAACAGGATTTCAACATCAAACTATTATATCTCCCTTTCCAGACATCAGACAATGATTATCTCTTTTCAATTAAATCAACATATCTTGAGGCCTAAAATTCATTTTAATTTTCAACAAAATCCAGAGTGGTTTAGAAGAGTTCTGCCTTTCTAAGACATGAGGACAGACAAATTGACATGGATGTGGATGGACAGACAGACTTCTATATAACTTAGTTTATGGGAAGAGGTGAAAAATAAATGAAACCACAGGAAGATATACTTATGTTTTTGGTACATAAACGATTCTGTGTGTACTTCGAGTTGTCTCTACCAAGTCCTTCATTGAAATGCTAGTGTATTTATGGAAAGAGGTGATTGTTAATATCTTAATTCACTACCTGACTTCAGGTAATCATAGCTCTAAGTATGTGTTTATTCTATCCATTACATTCCCCTGTATTTTTTGGACCCTTGCCACTATACTTACCATTCTATTGTTTTCTTTAGTAGATGCCTGTAAATTATCTGCCAGCTCTCTGTTTTTAGCTGTCAGTTCTATATTCTTTTCCAAGAACTTCTTGTTCTTGTCTTTGAAGTTTTTCAGCTTCTGTTCACAATTTTTTAACTTCTGAAATTGTAGTGAAAAGTGTGATTCCTATAGCGAAACATGTATATACTGAAGACTAGATAAACAAAACCCTTCTTTATTCCAGATATCTTCTGAAGTCTTTTTTTACCTAGTTTTAATTCATTTTGAAATTGAGCAACTTTTATATCGGCATATACTGAACAAAAATTGGTTTGGTTTAGACAGGATTTGTTTGACTTTTAAAAGAGAAATGAAATTGACAGATAAAATTAGAGACTTTTTCTTAAATTGATGTTTACTTAAAAAATCACAAATCTGAAATAACATTTTTTGTTTTACCATACACTGCACAATATCTGGTTCATTCAAATACATGAAAATACAAATATTATTTAGCCCACCTTTTTCTTAGCATTGAAAACTCTTAATTTGCATCAAATTCTTGAATTTGAACATGTATCGATATATACAGTAAGGGACAATAATTAATCATTTTCTGTTGTATATGCATGTACGTGAATTCCCTTCTAATTAAAAAAAAATTGTCCAGAAACATTCTTACTGAAGTTTTGCTATTATTTGGTAGATTTAGGGTCAAATTATATGAGATCCTTTTTCATTAAAAAGTTTTCATTACAATTAGTGATTATGTCCAGTGGATAAGGTTGAATTTTAGGATTTATAACACTTTGTATGTCTACCCTATCACCTTGTCATATTACATTATTATTGTAATTATAAATCCTTCTAAAACTTAATCAGAAATTTTCAGTTGTATGTATCTATATGCCAAGAAATTTAAGTCAGTTTACGCAGGTGGAATACTTTCAATCTGCAAGTTCAAATCACTTGAAAGTTATTTGTGGTAATTTGCACCAGATTTAAAGAGCTTACCATTGCTGAAGTTTTTGTATCAAGCTCAGAACAAGTATCCCTTTCCTACAAAAAACAGAGAACATAATATCACAATCAGGTCAAAAAAACTTTCAAAGTTTTTCCACATTCTTAGGAGGTTAATAAATGTATACAAGACTTTTTAACCAACAGCATGTGTAAGCATGTTGGAAGTTAAAATCAAAATTTTACCACTGGAGTAATTGGAGAAGCAGATGCATTTTGTATCAAGACTATTAAGACTCAGCTAAACTAGGAAAATATGAAATGGTTGGATCTGTGGAAGGTTCCCATGGTACTTACATTAAGGGAGGAAGAAGTCTCTGTTTGGACCTCTGATGTGTTCCCAGAATTGCCCTGGGCAGCCATCTTATCAAGGCATGATTCACATTCCAGCAGTAGTTTTATAGTATTCCGGGGCAAATCTGGGTCAGGATCATCTTCACTCCTCAGTTTCTCAATCTGAAAAAAATATTAAATAGATATTATAAAAAGACTTTATTTATTAACAACATTTTAAAGCTGCACAACCATATGTCACAGCAGTAGTACGTGTACTTGTATGATTTATAATAAACCATTTTAGACAATGCTCACAAACAAATTTAACCTGATCAAATTAGGCTCTCACAAAGTAAGCAGTTAATAGTTATACCAAAATGATCAGTTTACAGAGTTTTGTAACAACCTTGAATCATTATCTTCTCTTCAGGAATTTTATAATTATCCAGTCCTTGATACTTAACTTATAGTAAAGAAACCTATATTACCATAATGATGACTTTAATAAATGAAATAACCTTTGTGAGAACATTCACATACCCCCAAAGGCCAAGTCTAGAGGGAAAAATGAGCAAGAACTTCTCCTTCTCCCATTTGTCTTTAACAGGGATAAGTTTTTGGAATAGATTACAAAGACAAAAATGCCAATATTGTTATTTTTCAAACAGAATTTACTAAAACTGTCTAGATTCTGCCCTACATATCCCTGGTACCCTCATACTAGATACCAAGCAATAGACAAATGCCCTTCTTGAAAGGTCCCTTTGAAAATCAACCTCATCCATGATTCTTTGGTTACTAATGCTTCATGTTTGAAGAAATTCCAACAAAAAAGGATGGCCCTGCCCAGGTGACAAACATTAATTAAGTATGTCTACCTAAGTCTTCTCTGGAAAATGTGGTTTCACCTAAAAGATTTCTGTGAAAGTCAACCCCATCCAAGCTTTATGGTCATTTAAAACTTCATACAAGTTTGAAGAAAATCCAGTACAATTGAACAATTAACAAAATCTGATTTTTTTAGTTTAACCCCTTTCCAAATGTTGTGCCCTTAACAGATTTTTGTAAAAACCAAATCCATCCTAGCTATTATGAATACCATCACTTCAACTAAGTTATCAGGAAATCATACATCATATAAAAAATTAAAACTGCGTTTGGGCTATATCTTAGTTATGACCGAGACCAATACATGTTTAGACCTGCGTCACCGTCATATATTGGTCAACACATAAGTACTTATAAACACTGAGCAAGTTATTTCAATACTGTGTAGCATGTACTGCTGAAAAAAATGACTAACAGATGGTTGGAATTGAGTTGCCACTGGATGTGCTTTCACCATTGGTGACTGAGGTAAAACATTACACCCTCTTAAACTTTGTTATAATGAAACAGCTGGTATAACAAAACTTTTGTCATGTCTGTGTACATACTGAAATGTATTAACTGCCTTCTCTCTAATTGTATACTATTTTGGTAGTTCATTGATGACTGGTTCAATTCATTCACAAACATGTAAATGTGACAATTATCTATTGTAAATATCCCATGTATAAGTTTGTGCGGAATCAACCCACGTCAATTATGTACATTACTGGAGAATTTTATCCTTTCAGATATTTTTTTTCAAAATTACTTAAGAAATAATTTACAGTTACTCAAGTTCATTGCTTAATTGTTTTATCAATTGTTGGGCTGGCTGTATTTGTAGATTATTTTACCCCAAGGTAGTGGTAAAGCTAGTCCCTTCAAATTATTTTGATTCTTGTATGACCTTTGTAATACATGTGGTATGTCATATTAGAATTCTCTATAAAACATTGAGTATCCATCACAAGTCTATTTTTTGATCAAGGATACACATCCTCCCTCCTCCCTGTCCTACAAAATCCCATAAGTCCATAACTTGACCCAGGTTAGTCCATAAATGTTATAAAATCCTGATTAGTCTGATACCTTGTGTCAGCATAATATCAAAATAAAAGTAGTTCAATTTTCATTCTCTATTGAGAATAAAACACTAATGAATTTCATGAATTTTCCAATGAAATAAAAGTACATATATCTGAGAACCAAAATTATATGAACAATATTCATGTAATGTTAATCTGAATTGTTTTGAACTTACCAAACATTAAGATAAAACACATCTAAGTGAAGACGAAAAGCTTCTGAATTCTGAGGTGAAAATTAAGGATTGACTTAAAGTACAAGGAAGAGGGTGTATATTCAAATGGGAGTAAAACCAAGTTTTAGGTGTAATACTGAATAAATATTAATTTGTGGGAAAGAACATTTCACATTTTGTAAATCTTGATCTCTGTCATCATCAACGGCACTATGTTTATCAAGTACATGTATGTAAGTACACGTAACATTATTGACAATACATGTATGTAAGTACATGTAATGGTATGTCAATACATTTAAGTAAGTACATGTATGCCTGCATATATATATAAATGTACAATGTAACCAGATTTAACCAACCACAACTGATATGGCAGATCAATGGCATTCAGTTACTTAGTAACAATACTTATAGAAGTCAACTCAATGTCAGTGGAGGAATAAGAGGGAGTGGGATCACAGGTGGGTCACTTTTGTTAAAATTTGGTACATGGTGCATCTGGAGCTTGCTTGAAAAACACCCCTCATTCTTATGTTAGTCTGCAAGAAATACATACTCATTAGTATATTCTACTACTGTTTACCAGTGACTCAGTATTACGCTTCATGTGTGTACCTTACATCTTTTTGAATAAAGAGACCATTTAGGGTCTCCAGCAGGTTGCATAAAAGCAATAAATTAGACCAGTACATTTAATTGTAGCAAAAATATAGAAAAAAATGATCCATTGATACAGTAGCTCTACGAAATGACAGTCAATTGACAGGAAAGGGAAAACAGACCAATTCCAGTGGCACGTCGGTATATAGGAAGTGACCACTATGAGTTGGATACTGTAGCTACATGCTCGTAACAAACTTCTTGTAACAGACATCATATGGGACATTTGTCAACCACCTTAAATATTCTGAATGAATTGCTAATTCTTAAGAATATTTTCATGAAACAACCTATAGATGAATCACTGGAATAACATTATGAAACACAAGCATTTTATACATGTACAATCTACATGTTCTAAACACATTTCATTGCAAAAAATTTCAAACAATTTAGAAAAGAATGAATAAAATGAAGTGAAAATCATCACTTAACTGTTAAGACTATAGCAGTCAGACAGAATGATTCTTTATTCAGAAAACACATAAAACAAAAAATATATGCTGCAAAAAGGGGGACAAGACTGGGCATGGTCTGATAGTTAAGGCCCAAAATTTACAACAAGAGGCTCTAAAAAGCTAGAATCGTTCACTTGGTTTGATAAGCAACATTCTATTTTGTAAAAGTAGCCATGTTATTTTTTGGATAAAAATTCCTAAAGCTCATACAATCATATCAGTTTTCGTGGAATTCTGTCCAGTAGTTTCTGAAAGAATTTTTTTTAAATAAAAACTTAAATAATAGTGAAAAAAACATCTTAAAAAGGAAAAAATTCAAACATGGCTTAACAAATTCACAACAAAAATTTGACCACAGAGGGAGCTAATCATGCTGAACACTTTTAATTCTTTTAATTAGAATTTGGCTAAACCCAACCATATTTGAGTTTATTTGCAAAAAACCTACTACAGTGTATCTATTTTAAGTAATGGCGCCAAAGTTTTTTAGCTAATCAAAAATCCCCACATCAGTTTGATAGAGGGTACCCTAAAGAACATTCCTGCCAGGTTTGCTTGTAGTTGCCTTAGTGACTTCTGAGGAGAAGACATTTGAAAAGTATACGATACATGACAACAACGGACGCAAAGTGATAGCAATAGCTCACATGGCCTTTGGCAAGGTGAGCTGATAAAAAAATTACTATAAAAAGACAAAAAATTCTAATAAAACATGGGAATACAGATCATGCAATTATTGCCACCCCTCCCCCCCCCCTCAACATGAATGAAATGAACTTTCAAATTCTTTGATTCATTAAAATATTACAGTAGTTCTACTGCTGTACTCTTACAAACAAAACTGAAGCAAAATTAAAGAATTCACAAACACATGGTTTTCATACATAATTAACATGCATTATTTCATGATCAATTATAATTGATAAAGAACCATAAACAACAACAAAACTGTCACAAGCCAAACTTACAATAGCGATAAGATGTCCTAAAGTTCTATAAATAGGTTTTACATGGCTTTTTTCCTCGCCATAAGAATGACACAGTTCCATTCCCCCTTTCAACAGAGGGATCGATGTTGACTACAGCAGAGTTCAGTTCTTACTGACGAAAAAACATCAAGTTTGGCATTTATTCAGATTACCATGGAAAACAGAAGCAAAAAATTCCTACAGTCTATAAAATTAACAGTTTGATGAATTTGGCAACTAATCCCTCGATTCTTGTTTTAGCACATGCATAACTTAATGATAGATTTGGAATTTGTTTTAGTAATTAAATTTAATTTAACTTACTGAACTGCATAAAAATTCATTATCCCTTTCACTATTTCAATATAACAAGAGGGGGATCATTAGGGAGGACAGTCTATTAGGAACTATAATACTTAATGACTAAAAATCAATACATCAACCTTATGTTCACCGAAAAATCTTATCATGAAAATGATATCTAAAACATATGGCGAAATATCAAAATTATCATTCATCTTTATTTTTATGGCTATTTATTTTTCGAGTAACCCCAAACTGAACCTCTCAGTTTGATGCAGACTGGAATCCTGTTTTCTGTTATCCCTGATTGAATGTTTTTCTAATGATCTGATAACAGCTTGACTAAATCATTAGTCTATTCAATTACCCAATTGATCTTGACAATTCTAAGATGGAAAAGCAGGAAAGCCTTATCCTTAGACGGGATGGAATGGCATATCTAAAGGAAGACCCAAGAAGCAAATCTACTTTTTTAATGAAATATCCACATCCCCCTTTTATTATTTTAAGGAGAAGAAAAGTATTCATGAGTCAGTGAAGTATGGATTTTGAGACTGTCTACGGGGGTGGAATAACTTTCACATAGAACATTCAAAGATCAAAGTTCATCAGGTGTTGTGGTTTGATATTTCCTTTTCAACTGACCAACCCATAGGAACATCAACTGTTTACACTCTAAGACAAAACTTTTCATTAGTGAACATCACCGACAGCATTTGAATCAGAATAATCTCTCTCCTGAGATGCTACATGTACAGGGAAGTATTAAACCAATCCCATAGAATTTCACATCTAAAACAAAGCTGTGTTTTGGTTGATTACTTCTACAGCTATTTTCCATTTCATTATATCCTATCAGATAATTATTTCAGTTACATCATAACAGTTCCAGCTGCTGATCTTTCAGTAGATGTTATGGTGACTAATTGCATATTATTAGACAATTAATCAACAACTTCTAGTTGATAAGGTGATTATTTATCTATTATTAAGCATTAGAAATACTAGATATCATACATGAAGAACCTATACATGTACAAAATGTAGGTCAAATTTAAGTAAAAGTTAGTCTAAGAGTAAATTAAGTAAAATCTAAATGGTTCAGAAGGGGAAAACCTGAAAAATAATCCACCTAAAAAATCTGTCATTTTTTGGAAGAAGTTCATCAGCAAAAGCAAATGTTTGGGAAAAAAATGTTGGTGTCAACCTGATTGCATATTTAGTTGCTCGCATTGAAATTTCAATGAAATGAATAGATAATGGCATCCTATTTTTCATGGAACATCAGTTCAAATTTATAAAAAGAGGGAGGCTATCATTTACTCACTTTCTGTCTAAATTTGGTAAAATACTTACCATTTTTTTCCACAACTTTGGGGGTTTACCAACCCTTGCGTTTCAACATTTTTTTCCAAAAAAACAGGAGGGTGAGCCTGGCCTGGATCTGACATTGGATCTAGTTACTTAGAATTAAAATGTTATTGGCCATATTGATCTGTGGGTTTCTCTATACTGTGCTTTGGGGTACAATGCAGATGTGTTTTTATACTATTGGTAAGATATGCAGGGTTTTGGCAGCATTTACTAACAGAGCAGTTGTGAAATTGGGTTTGACATATATTTTGTATTGTATTGACTATATTAGATAATATCTTTATATCTATGGCAAGCCAAAATGGACACAAATCAATATTTTGTAATATTAGAAAATGAATTTGTAATATTACAAAATCATTTTTTTAATATTAGAAAAGATTTTTTAATATTAGAAATTAATTTTCTAATATTACAAATTCCTGCTTTAGTAATATTACAAAACATCACACATTTTGTAATATACAAATTGAATGTGTAATATTAGAAAATGTATTTGTAATATTAGAAAATGTATTTGTAAAAATAAAATGATTTTTTAATATTAGAAAATACTAATTTTTGTCCGCTTTGGCTTGCCACATACATCTTTAAACTGAATAAATTGAATAGCTATCTAAATCGAAACAAATAGTAGTACATATTTTTGTACCCCCTGATATTGATGGTATGAAAGATCCTATAAAAATGTCTCCAAAAGCACTTCCAATCGGGGCAGATATTCTTATTATACATTGTACGTGCATGATCCCTAAAGCTGTAAATTTAAATGACCATAACATGTATATTAAATGGGTATTTCTATGAATTGAAGTACATTTTCCATGCAAGAAGACTTGACAGTGTAGTCCGAGAATTGGAGAAGTACCTACAATATCCATTTTTTCTGGCTGTACGTGACGTACGAGGCAGGGGAGTGTGACATACCTAAGTGACCGGGTATAAACATACGTTAATTACTATTGACTGCATGGTTGTCCTCTCATACGAGATACATCATGTATAATATGATGTTATGTGAATAAAAGAAACAGGATTTGGTTCGGGATTTGGGTTTTTTAAAATAGGGATGGCATTAATGGAATTAAAAGACGAACAAATCTTTGGATCATGATTTTATGCTAACATTAATTTTCTCTCCAAACGCCTTTTCTAAGATCGATTTGCACCTGCAGGGTTCAGACACAGGTACACGAGATCCTGACATGCTTTTCTTTTCATAATACCCCCAGAAACAATAATATATTCTGATAAATAATCATTAACCGCTAAATAATCATTAACCTTCCACTTTTATCACTGTTTTACTACAGTGGCGGATCCAGGGGAGGGTGCAGGATGTTCCACCCCTTTTATTGGGAAATTTGTCATTTTAATTTGTAAAATTGACAAAAAAACTTAGGCTTCAAAGTGCCTAGTCCTTCAATGAAATCACCACCAATAGCTTATAACTATGACAAAAGTTCATTTTTACCGCTTTTTGTTACAGACAAATCGTGTCCAAAAAATGTAACTAACTGTTTGATGTTTCGTTTAATGTAGCTATATTTGTCATATAGTCTAATTGAAGAGACAGACTTGGCATCCGGGTTTTCAACTTAAATCTTTAAATTTAGGTTACAGACCACCAATTCAACCAATGAGCATTTGGAACGTACGCAAAAATAGTCCTACGCAGAAATTACCCCTGTTCCTCATAGTGCTGTGAAAAAAAGTTCTCATCTTATTTAAAAAAATTAAACAGTTTCTGAAAGGAAAAACATTTCTGTACAATTTATAGGTGCATTTTGCCTCTTGTGATGTGAAGCCTAATCTCCATAATGATTTCTATATATACCCCTATCTTGTGAAAACACTGGGATTTTCCGTGCTATTTATAGACCCTTCACTTCCGGTGACCAGTACTGCACTGCAAGTCTGCTAACCCCACATGCCATTCTGAGGATTGTGAGCTGACATATGCAGAATCATGCTGATATATAGTCCTCTGCAGGTTAAAGTTAAGGTAAAGTCCAGAGAAGCCATTGAATATTGTGAAATTAGCATAGAAGCCTATGGGAAGTGGAATTAGTGGTTTCTAGCCTAAAATGATGAAATCGGATTAAGATTGTACACTATTATGATGAACACACTAATTGTGAGTATATTCATATACATATGAAATCTTTTAAACTAACTAAACTCTCTAAATTGAAAAAAAAGAAAACGGTTTCGTTAATATCAATAATTACATGTACCACTCAAAATCAAAGGTTTCATACCTTCCAAGCCTCTTCTGGTATTCAACTGTGTAGTAAAATAGTATTCTTACTTATCACGACATGAAATGATAACCTTGACAGATTATGAAAATGGAAAATAAATACTATAGTCACAGTCAAGACTACGGTTTGAAATCTTAAAAAAAATCTAAATACCTCATTACATGTATATCGGTGCCCTGGGTAACCAAAATTTCTAGTATGATTCTTCTAACGTCTAAAAAGTAGATCCACTATTACGATCTCGCTTACCGGGTTTTGTCGTAACACAAGTTATGTTAAGGTATGATCATGTATATTGTGATTTTTTTCTGAGTGACTGTGATCTCTCTTCGGAAAAAAAATTGTTGCATATATTTTGAAATAAGCATCTCTGCACGTGACGCTTTGAACAGTATTATGTGACGTAAAATGTTAAAAAGTGGTAGGAAATGAATTAAAAGGAACACATTTGTCTTCGTGTACAATGTTTTAGCAAGTTTTTTTTATAGGGAGATTACTGCCTTTCCGAAGCTTAAACCAAGCTCTCAGTGCGACAAATGTGGTCCATATCATGAATTTTCCACCGACCAGTGTTAGCATTTCATCAAAGGCAATCCATCTCTCAACCCATCTTTCAATTCGTACGTTTCAACCAGGGGCGGATTCAGACAAGGCGTGGCGGGCGTGCGTCCCCATAAAATTGCAAAGCGTGGGTTGTCAGGGGTAGATTTAGGCGGTTTTAGGTTGAAACTTTAATTTCTCTCTAATTTTACTACAAAAGGTATCTATATTGCACCCACTCTTATACTAAGAAAATATTTCAAAAATTTAACCTCAAAAATTTTTCGGATCGTAGTATTCATTATTCTCTTATTTTGATATAACATATAATTTACTTCTATTGCTTGTTAAAACATACGTTTAACTGAAGAAAGAAAATGTTCAAAGAAGGATAACTCACTCTCCTATAATAGTTTACAAAAACTTAGTTTTTATATGACTGAAAAAAAAAATAACTAGGGTTATGGTACTGTTGGCCATATTTTCAATTTAAAATGTTTGATCGGGTTTTTTAATTACTTATTCTAGAGGAAAAACGAATTGTAATTTGTAGACCATCGGAAAGATTTCGATTCTGCAGATTGTTAATAGGTTTAAAATGTACTCCAAACTGTATAGGACACACACGTAAATAGAGAACTTGGTAGTACACCTATTTCTATATGTATCAAGCTTGAATGGTTTGTTTCTGGGCAAGGAATTATAATTATGGTAAATAAAAACAAAAATCTCGCACATTCTTTGCGACTATGTCGGGGAGCTGAATTTACCTGATTATGGTCACTTGGAATATGACGGATGCCGCTGGCGGAGCAGGACATGTTTACCCTTCAGGAGCAACCGATGTCACTCCCAGTTATTTGTAGAAGTTCATACTGCTAGCTATTGCTTAAGTCTTGTTTTTCTTATCTTCAGTTTTTATATGGAATCTAATTTTTTATTCGATTCGCCACATTGTGTTTTTAGATCGTCTTTGTTTCCTGTGTTCACGTTTATACCATGTCTTTTTTGTGTGTGTGTGGGGGGGGGGGGGTGACGTATTGAAATAACCCCACTGCTGACGCTTCGGTACGTTTTGTTGACGATATTTTGTGTTAAAGATGCTTTACTTCAATGTGGTTTATGGTAATGTGGAATTGCCAATTGGATTGAAAATTGGATTAATAAACGATCAATTATTTCAATAAACGAAATTTTAGTCCCTTTAGCCATTTATTACTGCTCGAAAATGTATGAAATCTGATTAAAAGGCAGAAAAAAATAGGAACATGAGCCCTATATACAATAGTTTTTTTTTCTGTAAGATTCCATATCATGACGTCATTTGAAAGCAATGATAATTGGTAATCGATTACTTTACAGCATTAAGGAATCATGCAACCCGCGTGTAATACATACAAGGTAAATTAATAACACGTTCTCTGTTTTCATTTTATGACTTTACGAAGAACTTTGCGTTTTGTTGTTTTTATGCATTGTTTAGATTTTACGTCATATCTTAATAATCACGTATCTGCAAATTATTCGTTGATAACTTAAGCAAACGACTGGCTTTTTGTCCTTTTGAAAAAGTGACAGGGATCCATTAAGAGTTTCAATGCGGTGTTTTTTTTCTGAACATGATGCAGACAAATCATGAAAACAAAGAAACCAAAGTTAAACTTATAAATTAAAAAGTGTAAAAATGGATACAAAATTATACAGAAAAAAATAAAACAACAAGTAATAGACATCAATCGAAAATACAGACGAAACTTATAGTTATAAGAGAGAGACTCATTTAAACAATTGGGAGCCAGGGTAAGGTTCATCGTTCGGGCAGACAGGCGTCCTTTACGTTCTAGAAACACATGTTCCTTATAAACAAACAGAAATTTCGAAATGGATTATTCGATTTTTTAAAGGAGTTTGACTGTGTTTCTTATGATGTATTTATTAGCCTTATCAAACAGCTGTGTAGGTCACCTCTATTTTACAACCACAAAAAATGCTCTTTATTTTTACTGATTCATGAATTCATATTTATTGAATTGGTTTTAAAGATCTATCTGTTTTCAATGGGCAATTTTTCTTTGTTCAAAGGCGACCTTCGTATATAAGTACGAGCGTTATATACATTCTACTGAATATAGATTCAGTATTGATTAATAATTAAAAAGGCATCATATTCATGCTATATTTTCAACTTCTAAAACTCGATATCTCTCTGTTAATGCAAGATCGAAATTAGGAGACAAAATTTTAGAAGCCAAAATCATATATATCGATTCAGAATTTGTGTTCAACCATTTTTTTAAATGCCTATTGTGCGGATAAATGATTTTTAGAATAGAAGTAGAATAGAATAGAAATAGATGGTTTATCGCTACAATATATGTATATTGCATGTAATCGGTTTATGTTTTAGAAATCGATTTTCATTTTATTTTCTTTTTTCGTTATAGTCTAAAAGCCAATTGAGCAACTCAGATCAATTCGAACTGCTCCAAAAAAACATTGAGTATTGACCAAGTGCATCGGTAGGTCGATGTGCCAATTGTTTTCTAGAAACGTTCTGAGGTGCAGTAGTCATGCCCATTACAAGAAGAAAAACTTACTAATAATGTCACATATGGCGCAAATTAGCAGTGTAGTTCATGACTGAACGTTGCTAAATTTGCTTGATCTAATATTAATACAATGCTTGTCCTTTACATAAATTTCCTTAAAAAATCGACCGAAATATACGGGTATAATATACAGGTGGCAATTTAACACCCAAGAAAAGGGGTAATATTGTTTAAAAATCACGATTTTTATGCTCTGAAGCATCGGGTATTTAAACCGTTGAACTCGGGTACACGATTTACAGGAGAGGAACAAATAAACCGAGCCAAGCTTTAAAATTCAAGTACGTCCCATATTACTAACTCCGTCATATAAAAAGAAGAGTTTTAGAGTCAGAGGAAATTCGGATACTGTCATTCCATCTATTTATTTCACTGGTTGTATCTATATTCATAAGGAACTATGTTGTCATCTATACAGCCATTTAAGGTAAAAATATATTATTGTCAAGTATAAGTTCCATGTTCATATATTTATTTTGCAAACATGAGTTAGAACGTTTTTACCTGTCTCATGTGCTTGTGACAAGTTGATACAAGATGAGGACTTACCCTTCTGCATGGTTCTTAGATTAATATGTATGTACTTCAGAAGCATGTATAGTCAATCTATTATAGAAATTCAACAGGATCCGAATTTTACCAGATGAAGTACGTCCTTTTCACCCTTTCAATGGTGCGGCTGATTTTAGAGTTTGAGAAGCTTATTCAATTTCTGCGGTTTTTTTATGTTGTAAGGTTTGACTGGTTTCTTGTCGAGTTTTGAAAAGTGTTTTCAATAATTCCACTGTCTTACTGTTTCATTAGTTTAGGGTGTCTTTTTAAACAATAGCAAATTTGTGAGAAAACAACTTTAAGACAGTTTATTCAATAGACGTGAAAATTATAATTGTGTAATAGCTGTGTTCCACATCAGCCAAAACTGTTCTCAGATTCCATTGCTCTGTCGTAATGGCACATCAAGAAGCCAGTGAAGCTTACTGTTTTTTTTTTCAGACACCCACTTGGGAGCCAACCTCTTGCCAAAGACACAGGGTCAATATAAAATGAGTAACACCTTATTATCGTTTTAGGTCAAAGCCAGCATAGTATTTTGGGCTATACTGCTTTTACAACATACTAATGGATTAACAAATGATGAAATATCAACGTTCCAAGTCTCAGGAAACTACGAAGCCACAGTTTCAATTGATCAATCCAATTCAGAGTAGTAAGTTTAATCATATACATTATCGTAAATTCATTTCTACTTTCGACAGCTTCATCTTGGAATACAACAAACATTGCAATAAATATAGACAAATAATTATCTATTGCTTTTTCTTCTTTATCTCTGGTCTTTGAATATAGAATTAAGAGTTTTGCAAATAATTTACAAAAATAATTAACGTTAATAAAAGTGTATCAATAAAACAAAGAAAGACAAGTCATAATACCCCTCCCCTTTTTTTAACTTACTTGTTTATAGTATACTGCATAATGACACTAATTAGTACACTTAATGGGGATACTTATGGGGGTCGTTTTCCTCCCAACGTTTAAGGGTCCCTTTTCTAGGTTAAGGGCCCCCATGTTCCCTTCATTGGTCCTCCATCCACTTCCGGTTCCCCCAAGGTCCCTCCCCTTCCCGGTCACTTCAAGCCGGTCAATTTTGGTCTCTTCCATCTCCCGGTCACTTAGACAAGCTGTCATCAAAAGGTCAAACTAGGTCATGTATAACGATCGATATTAGCCCATTAGTCATCACATTGCACGATGTTGAAAACCGATCCTCACAGATCTTCCGCTCGGGTGCACATTTACAATAGAAAAAGGTCATTAAAGTGGTATATACGTACATGTACGTCATAGACTATTATGACTGGTTTTGTGTGTGTGTGTGTGTGTGTGTGTGTGTGTGTGTGTGTGTGTGTGTGTGTGTTTTTTTATACCGAACAGCTTAGTAATCGCACAGTTCACCAAATAAGCGAGAAAATGCGTCGGCTGTTATTTTAAAGATAGTACTCGTGTGTGTGTGTGCGCGCGCGCAACGGCGCGTATTCCGAACGAAGTTTGATGTGCTTTCTTTCAGTTGCTATGACACATCACATGTGTACATGACCATTTGGATTGAGGAAATCTCATTCTTCTTGAACAAAATTATTGTTTTATTTTCCTACTTGATTATTAAAAAAAACCAATTCACCCTGACTGAAAGAGTAATCAAGGAAACCAAGGTTATAGCGGTAATCAAAAGAATGTAATCCAGGGACAAAGACTAGACATGGAAAACAGACATACACAACAAAGAACATAAAGTAACTAAAATCATACATACAAAGTAACAAAAGTAAATGAGCAACTCGGACTCCACTAAAAACTGGGAGCATGGACCAGGTGCACCGGTAGGGTAAGCGTCCTCTGCTTTTCTAGAAACACCCGCCGAGGTGCTCATAAAAAGTAAAGTCCGGGGTAGACAAACGAGGACAGGAAAACTATGACCCGTTGAATAAATCAGTTTTCATGGTGCTGATGGATACACCATTACGATCCACGAGTTCATGATGACGACCATAAAACTTCTGTATTGATGACTTCAATCTTGTAGCAACATAACCCTGTTCCAGAAGCCTATTTGTTAGAGTTCTAGTGCGATACAAAAAGTCTGCGTAGTTTCGGCTAGCTCTGGCATAACGTATGAGTTGTGATATGAACACTCCATACGCAGGAGCCGAAGGGATGTTGCCACAGATGAAAGGAAAGTTGACAATTCTGAATGAAAAGTCATCACGTTTGTCACAAAGTTTGGTCAATAGTTTTCCTTTACCATCGATTTCTAAGTGTAGGTCAAGATATGAGGCTGACTTCACAGTGTCTGTAGTATCCTTTATCTCAAGTTCTTTTGGGTAGATGCGATGTATCAAATCCCCGAAATTAGGATTGTTTAAAGATAATACGTCATCTATATAGCGGAAACTGAAATTAAAGGATCTAGCCAAACGATATTCTTTCTTTTTGATCAGATCAGCTATAAAGTCAGCCTCATAAGAGTGAAGGAATAGGTCAGCAAGTAAAGGAGCACAATTTGTTCCCATTGGAATGCCGACCGTTTGTTAAAAAAGACGTCCATCACACTGGACAAATATGTTGTCGATTAAAAATTCCAGCATTTTATTAACATCTTCCTTTGTATATTTGGAAGATGATTTGGAATTATTTCTAACAAAGTATGAGGAATCTCTACCAAGAACTATATATTTGTATCTAGGTGTACCATCTTTTTGGAAAAACAACGATGTGTAATGTTTTTAAGTCGGGATTTTAACTGAGTATGGGGAATAGAAGTTGGTTTTCTAGGAAATTTCGTTTCTCCACTCAGACCGTTACCCTTGAAAGATATGAAAAAGCTTCTTTTCAAACTAATTAACATTTGCATTTGAAAACTTGCAATAATATCAGCATACTGAAATTTTGAATTGCAAGTTAATTTCTATTGTAAAATTTTATTGCTTATTTATTCAGTTATACTATATCTGCATCCGGCATACCAGACCATCCATGGGAAAAAGTTAACCCAAACACCCCAACAAATCAGAATTACAATGTGAAGGTGCCGAAAGTCCCAAAGAACACAACAACAAAGGCGTGTGTACCTTTCGGAAAGATCGGGCTCACTAGAACAGGAGTAGCAATATATAACCCTCTTGCTGCTGGTTCTGTCAACGCAGTAGAAGGCGACTCAAGAGAAACTTTTGATAGCTGTGACGGGCATGCGTCACCGGATGGATCCTACCATTACCACAAGATACCCGACAGCTGTCTATACCAGAACACAATAGACGAGTTTATTGGAGTTGCTTTTGACGGATATCCCATTTACGGTCCTAATGTTTCCGATGTTCCAGGAAGATGGCTGACATCCGATGATTTAGATCACTGCCATGGTAGATATGTTAATGGAGAGTACAGATATCACGTGACAGAAACCTTCCCATATTTCCTTGGTTGTTACCATGGAGAAGTTTACAGTGACACGGTTACAGTTACTTATGATTGTGATCCGTCTACCAATGGTGAGTGTCTTTAACACACACACACACACACACACACACACACACACACACATATTGAAAAAAATTTCTTAAATGAGATTAACAAAACAGGGTGCTCTCCGGATTTAACAATGTATATCGTTTTGTTTTGTGTGTGTTTTTTTTTCTTTTCTTTTATCAGTACCCAGTAAGTATCAAAGTACGAGCAGATGGAAGGGTTTCAAACGTCGTATTTATAATTTAATCAACTTTGATTTTTAGCACGTTAATGTTTTAAGTTATCTGGTTGTTTTTTTGTTTTATGGTTTTTAGATCGGTCGAAAAATTTTGTTTCAACGTTTTCTCATTTCTGTTGTATGCTTAATTGAAAAAAAGTTTTTAATGTAAATATTTACTGACTATTTTACCAAATAATTAAATATATACCAGCGTTGTGTGCCATTTGGATTGGTTACATAACTGAAAGAGAGGGATGTTTTAAAATAAATCGGTGTCGGTGAAGAAGAAAATATGACTTTTTTTATAATTATTTCTTTAAAAAAGTAAAGTTAATTAAACTGATTTCAGAAATGAAATCAGATTTTGAACCAAGTGTTTCAGCTTTACGATACATGGAATACATATGTGATACAGAGTATGACGAAATGTTGGGTTTTTTTTCGGAAAAATGGTTGATTAAAATAAAATACTCATTACCGGATATGTTTTGAAAACGATAATCAAGGAAATCTTTGATTTGCTTTGTAAAGTTGAAATAAGCTAATGAAAAGTTGTCGACAAATAACAAAATAGGTGTTCACGATCTCTAGCATATCTGTTCACCATCATTTATCTCGCTTGACAGTGTGTCTGGATTCTAGAAAAAAATAATATATATATAAACATTTGAAAAAATGATATAACTTGCATTTCACGTAATACTGTAGCATTTGCCTCGCTAAAAATGCGAACCCAATGATATTAACAAATCAAATCTTTATTGCCATATTTATTTTCAATGCATCTTGACAACTTATTTTTAGTTTTGAATGTAGCCAATCACGTAGAATTCATATATGGATATTTAAAGCATTAATAAAATATGGTTCAAACTTCTATTTTTTCTTTGACAATCTATCGTGTAAAATATAATTTCAATCTAATACTGTAAAAACGGGCAATGCATTTATTTGAAATAATCAACTTGAAACATTTTAATATTCGTCCGCCAGATCTCTTTCGCCGTGGAAGTACCTTTAAGGCGGTTATGAACCGGAAGTCTGTTTGATTGACATCAGATGGTTTTCAGACTCAGAAGTCACACTACTTCGAGTAAAAACTAAGTTTTATCTAACATACAATGATTAATATCCTTAGATTGGGCAAATGCCTGGACTCATTATCTATGTGAATGCCCAGAGCAGAGAGGAGGAGGAGGTGCACCACCACCAGGAGGCGGACCACCACCACCAGGAGGCGGACCACCGCCACAAGGTGGCACTAACACAGACGATGGAAGTGGATCCTTTGCGGTTCATGCGTTTTTAATTCATAACCTGTACATCTTACCTTTCATTTTGACTTATTCCTTTCTATGAAGCGTGAACGATTGCTTGATAGAAGCCTTGGGGAAAATACAAATTCAATACGAGGTCAAAAGTCGATGTCGGACAAATCAAAGTAACAACTGTCAGATGTGACTGTTATAATTGATCATAATATTTTACTAGCACATGTATTATGTTATTTGTATTTTTCGAAATTTTTTGATGTTGTGAAAATTTAATGAAAAAGTTTAAATGCTAAGTTCAAATGATCACTGTGGAAAATATTAAATGTGTACGTCATGTCAAAACCTAATGACCACATTACTATCTTTATATGTAGTATAATATTTTTCACAGTCTGTCGTGTTGAAAAGGTATCTTCAAACTTATTATGTATACACCGATATATGAATTTCATTCGATTTATAAGTACTAGACTTATTTTGATTTTAAACAAAAAGAAAAAAACATAAATTAAATATTTATTTCAAACAAAACTGGAATTGTATCTTGAACTTTGCCAACACACATGCCAAAGGTTTTTTTCCCTACATTTTGTGTTTCTGTTTGACTTTGATACAAGTTACCGCCAGGTGTTGTGATATGAAATATTAATTGAAACATTTCATTGTAAATGTACAATTATACATGTTTGTATTTCTCTTCAACAATGTATTTTGTTATTAATTATAGAATAAAGAAAGAAAAACAAATTGTTATATCAAACGTATATTTCGACTTTCCTTAGGCGGATCTAAGAGGAACAGAAAATAGCGTATTTTTGTGTGTAAATGCGTGTATTATCAAGGATTACTTTTTTGGAGGGGGCACCAGGGCCTCCCCTTATGTGATTCTGTGGATCAGCCACTGTTATTTATTAAGTGTCAGTCTCTGTAAGAATCAGGCAGTGGGTGAAAACATCATTTTCACAGTGTAATTTGACTATTTGCACCATCAGAATCAAGAAAAACAGACAAGATTTTCTAAATCCTTCTAGACCATTACGTTACAATTTCATTGAAATGCACTGAAAATGAACATTTCAAGGGAAGATAACTCCGTCAAAAGCCTCATTTTTCTAAGATTCTACTGAAAATTTTCTCCGCAAAGCCAGGGATGCAGAGATCAAATAATGGTCATGTAAAGTAAACGGAGCATCCTTGATTGAAAATTATATTGTCAGATTGGATGGGTTTTGACGTGCATGTTTCTGATTTTTTTTCAATTTTGCCTGATTCTAACAAATACTTGCACTTAACAACATTAATTGTTCACACGAAAAAATGGTCATTGAGACCATGTGTGCTCTTTTTGAAAACAAATAATTTCTAAGAAAACTAATCCAGTCCTATAACAAGGATCAAAACAATAAAACTGAATAATGACTTTCAAGGCCGTTTGATGACTATCTTCTTCTGCCAACTGGCGGCACATTTTGAATGGAGCATATTTTTTGTCGTTGGCATCCTTCAGCATAATGTCTAAACATCATTTTCAGGGTTTTATATGGACAAATTCCATGCTGGCAACCCGGTATAGCAATAGCATTTCCATTTATTATTAGTTTAACTGCAAAACTGTCAGTCCCAGATTTGCAGTTGTAAAGGATGAAGGCAAGATGGGACGAGAAGGTGTTCACTTTACTGCTATAAAATTTTCGGTTCTCCATAACATCAAAATTGTTTGCTTGAAGAGGAGTTGTATCCTTGAAGAGACCTAGAGATGCATAGAACATGTCGATTGTTTGCGCATGGCCTGCTAGAATATTACTAATTGTGTACCTAAAGATAAAAAAAAATACATGCTAATTGGTATTGTAAAATACAAGATTAGATGGCCATTGGAAATAACATACAAGTATTCGATATTTGCATGCGATCTACAAAAAATATCATGGATATTGCATCCCCACTCCGTTGCATTGAACATAGCAACAATGACTACTACCAACGTGATTAGTTTCTACGACGCAGAGCCAGGGGGCCTCCAGGTGCAATGATTTATGATCCTAGTTAACTGGAGTTGCTGATTTTTGCTTTTAGTTTGTTTGGTTTTTTTTTTTATTCCAGTGTACTGTTTTATATGTTTGAACTCATTTACTTGTAAGCGATTAGTACATGCGGGTAATTTATGGTAATATTCTGCACGGAAACAGTTATACCCCGTTCCTTTTATTGGAAGTTTTGACATTTGCACGTGTACAATAGACAAAAATGGAAAAAAATGCTCTGGGATCCTCCTTTTCAAAGTGCTTGGATCCGGCCCTAGGAAAGCTCAGTACCCATAGGCCAAATAAGTTAACTAAACCACAAGGGCTTGCTCATACTATCAAAATTAATATACAGCCCCACTAGTAGTTTATACTAGTGGGGCTGCATATTGGATAGTGAGAGCAAGCCCCTGTGATCAAATCCCGTCGCATTTTTTTGTGCCTATCCCAAGTGAGGAATTTCAGGGCTCTGTACAGTATGTATTGTTTCGTTTTATTTTCAGTTTACTTTTATGATGATGGAGTATATTTGGGCGACTATTTAGCTGTACTTTTGTATGTGTTTTGGGGTCAGCTGCAGCCTACCCTGTGGTGAGAGGGATTCCTCATCATTCATTGAAGACCCATGGGTGGCCTTGTGCTGTCAATGTTCATGCCAATGGGGTGGTTGTCTCTTAGACATATTCACCATATCCTTTCTCGTTATATGTTGTTCATTTGCTTGTTTTTGTCGTGTTTTCTTTGGGTTCCCTTATATGCTGCTCATTTGCTTTTAGTTTTTGTATGTGTTTTTTTTCGTATCTGTATACCTTGTTCGTTCATTTGCTTATAGCTGTTTTGCGTTTTTTTTCTAGGTTTTTGTGTATGTTTGTTGTATCTTCTCTCGATTTCATTGCTGAGTAGACTATGTCCTATAATTTGGCAGCGTAGTTATATGACGGTTGTCTACAGGAAGGGGTAGTGTGGCTGGTCAAGAAGAGGGAATTAGGGGGATAGGGAGCGGGTTTTAAAGTGGACGGGGTATATTATTTATAATCAGTATTAAAAAAAGAAAATATTATTATCATATTTACCAAGTAGAAGTAAAATGGACAGGGACATAGGAGTAATGTGAAAAGTGGAACTTCATCACCCTGCCTATCTTCACATTGTTGATAAAAAAACTTTAAAGAAAAATCAGAAGTAGTACGTAACAGACCCGTGAAAAGATTTTAGCGGTTTGTCTGTTTTTTTTTTTTTTTGTTTTTTTTTTTAAAAACTTACGTTTGGTTTTTCCCCATTTTAGCGATGACCTCATCCATCGTATGTACCAAAATCTCCCATAGAGGACATGATAATTTAGGAATCAGAGGGTTGCCATATAACAAAGTATAGTAGTCCTAAAATATTTATTAGAATAAAAAGAAATATATGGTGCGATAGTTATCAACAAGAGGCTCCCAGGAGCCTGAATCGCTTACCTGATTAACGTTTGTCTTTCAAGGGCAATACATTTAACAATGAGTTAAGGAGTGCAACAATTTTGACTCAAGAAGACTTTGGTAGGACTTATCACAAGGATCATATCACCAATCGAACGTTTCTTTCTATCTGTTATAGTTTTCAAGATATTGGCTGAAAACTGTAAAAAAAAAAATACATCATTTTTCCCCTTTCAATGGCTATAACTCTTACAAGGAGTCGCTGACAACTATGATCCCTGAAGACTTTTGAAGGCCTTATAATAAGGATCATTTCAGCAAATGAAAGAGTTTGGCTAGACCTAACTGTTTTGGAGATATATGCGAAAAACTACTGTCTGACCCCTATACATATGTATTCTATTTTAAGTGACAGCGGCCTTGTTTTCATACCAAGTTTGGTTCCAATTGGGCAAGTAATATAAAAGGAGAAGATTTTTGGAAGAAATAACATTGAAAGTAGCCAAAAACGTTGAAAAAGGGAAACAACTCATACATGGCTTAATGGATTAAAACGAAAATTTGACCGCGGATAGACCTCACCATGTTGAACACTTTGGTTTGTTTACCTAGTCAGAATTTATCTGAACCTAACGGTTTTGGAGATGTAAGCGAAAAACAACTGTCTGACCCTTATGTTCTATTTTTAGTAACGGCGGCCATTTTTTCGACGGAACAAAAGTCCCCACATCAGTTCTATACAGGATACCCCAAGGAGCATTCATACCATGTTAGGTTCCAATTGATCAAGTAATGTCAGAGGAGAAGAGGTTTGAAAAATTGTAGACGACGACGACGGACAAGTGATGGCAATAGCTCACATAGCCTTCGGCCAGCTGAACTAAAAATTGTATGCTGTAGTGCAAAGCAAGCAAATTAGAACACTAGAAGGATACTAGTATAAATACATTACATCAAGCTACTTTAGTACATTGTTGTTTTGTGTAACTACAAAATTACATTGAAAATGTATGGGATTGCAGACTTCATCCTAACGGAAACAATTACTTAGGATGGCGAAAAAGTTTATTCCACTAATAAGCATAATTGGTGCAACCCACAGGCACTTGGGACCAGGATATGTTTCCTTAAAAAAATATCAATAAATCATTTAGTTTCCTTATTTGAGTTCTTATGCGTGTTCTCTGACATGTCCGCTTGCTATTTAATGCTATTTATGCTATGCCTGGTTTTCATCTATGTTAGAGAAGTATATAGATGAAAACTAGGCATAGTATAAAGAGGAATAAATAGCAAGCGGACATAGAGAACACGCATAATAACTAAAATATGGAAACCAAATAATTTATTGATATTTTTAGAGAAAAAAATTCTGGTCCCAAGTGCCGGTGGTGCAACACTATATGTTTGAGACAGCCATCTTCTTTTGAGCCAGGGTATGTTTCTCGCCAAATTTGTCCGTATTAAAAGGAGACATGTTGCACATTCACTATTTCAGTTACAATTAAACTCACTTCTAGATCTTGTTCATAGTTCAGTATTTCTCTTTCATGTTCTGTCTGGAGATTGCACCAATCTGTTCTGTTTCTTGTTGCAAGTTCAATGGCACACAAAAGATACAACTTTTTAATTTCATCTAGAATTACAATTACCAAGGAAGATAATACCACGGGGTTATATAGTGGGTGACCTCCACTTTACTTTTCATAATTTCATTAAACACACGCACCTTAATATTTTATTTGAGACGTTTTCGTCAAAGCCTAGTTATTTCTTCGGTGCTTCGATTAAATATTGTTTCATTAGTCACAGTTCAGTGTTTTAATAGATGAAACATACTAGACAAAACAAATGGAAAAGCTAGAGAAATCCTTTTCCCGCCAAAATTTTAAATGCTTATATCTCAAAAATGAGCGTATTTTCTTCTTATATTGTTCCAAAGTGAAAGATCTTAAACGCTTTCACAACCCACTGAAATTCTTGTTATTTTTTTAAAAGGGGCAATCTTACCCTACTTACTAAGTGTAAATGTCTGATTCATTCCAACTCTATCTGTCACAGCCTGTATAATACTGGTGTAGTTAGAAGAGTTGCGAAATGCGTTTAACTCGTACATTACAGTAGAGTTATCCGTCACAGATATTTTGTAGTTCGGACAGTTATCCCAGAAGCGGAGCAAAGTGTTGTTTTCAGATACATGAATGTTTTTATTTATATCATCGTTTGTTGATAAAGATAATGATCTGAAAAAGTCCCTTACACTGGTGTGAGCTCTTTGTTTTGAACTTGATACAAGTCTAATTGTCTCTGGTGAAATCTTATTGTGGAAGAGATCGTATAATACAGTTCCATAAAAACTTCCTAAGTATTTCATTTCAAGATGACCTAAAGGTGTAACATGACTAGCATTTACAAACTGGTAGTTGGTCCAATATTTGACGAACTGATACTTTAAAAGCTTTGACGAATGTTTAATAATGACATCTTTGAGGTGATCAAAGTATGTTAAATCACTAGCGTCCGGTAGTCTTGCTCCATGCCTACCTATAAAACTTAGATGTACTGCATTACATGTTTGGCCGTTTTCATTGATAGCATTCATAAATTCATTCTTCTGACCTGACCTTTGTTGAAATCTCCAAAAATATGAGCATCTTCTTCCAAAAAAATTGTTACCAAGCCCTGTATTGATGTCACACACCGACAATTTTAGATAATACAAAAAGTAAAGAATATACCAAATGCTCAGCACCATCTTTTACACCATACACTTTGTTGTTAATACCTTAAAAAGTAAAGCGGAATTTTACTGATAGGTTTTGGTCAATCTATTAGTGGCGGGTCCATGGGTGCAGGAAAATTATTGGAAAATATGCCATTGTCATGCGTAAAATTGACGAAAAATGTCCTAACACCCCCTGTTTCTGACGAACCTTAGCATCACTCCTCTTTCAAAGTGTCTGAATCCACCTTTGATCTATCGCCATTATTTATTCTCGTATGAAAGAAACATCTCAATATCGAATAAACCCGTTGCTACCAATGTCGTGCTTATTGCTGACACGGTTGATAAAAAAGTAACCATAAGAAAAAGTTGTGACAATGACATCATTTCAGGAAAGCAATGCAGGGTTTAGAAGACTTAGTATTCACCGAGAAAAAGGTTCATCTTCAGCATTACAAGATTAAAGTCATCAATACAAAAGTTTGAAGGTTTTCACCATTAATTTGTGGATCGTTATGGTGTATCCATCTGCACCATAAGAACCGATTTGTTCACCTTTTCACAGTATTCCTCTTTTGTCTACCTTGTACTTGAGGAAGTCAGATAGGGTTCTTAAAAAGCATGGTACGCATACCCTACCAGTCCATGTTCCCAATTTTCAGTGGATTCCCGGTTGATCATTCACTTTTGTTTTAATGTGTATATTATTTTGCTTATTTCATGACTTCCTTGTGTGTGTCCTTTGTCTAGTCACCAATCCTTTCAAATCATGTTTCTTTTTTTATTACCGTTCGCACCTATGGTATTAATTGGCTACGGCCAACTTTTTTTTGTTTTTAGCATTTAGTAATCACGTGTAAATATTACTTTATATGTATCCGCTTAATTAGTTCAAATTGCATGGGATGATAACATAATGTATAAAACTTACTTTTCTACACTACATGTAGTTCTCTGTCTAGAAAGATAAGTCTTGATACAAAATGTCAAAAACTAGGCCGAATATTATTTTATGTGTCAGTGCTTTTATTTGAAGTTATCCATATTTGCGAGTCAGCGAAATTTGGTTTTATCTAAAGAAATGTAAGTTTATATCACCATGAGAACATCATGGTATAGCGGCCACATCAGTGTAAAACTTATTCTTTGGACTTATAATGTTTGACGCGCCAAAGAAAAACCATTGCGAAATATAATATTGGTTTATTGAACAAATGAAGTATTCGAAATCTCATAATGCGATTAAAAATGTACCAGTTACCTGAAGACTGATAAAATGATCAAGCAAATACTGAAATTTATCCTTTGAACAGTTTTGAAATGGGAGGCAACTTGGGGTATTCTGAAGATGAAATAGGTTGGCTGCCAACACTCGTTGGTGGGAGTTTTAAAAAAGTGTCAACAGATACTGGACGAATAAATTCGTCTGGCATTTCGTCAAAGCTTCCTATTGATGGAAGAACGGAATTTCCTGTGACTGACGCTGGTCGACTGATGGTGTTTTCCACCGACAGAAGATGATTAACTGGAGAACAAGCATCAGTGCACATGGGAAACGATTTCATAATTTTGTTTGACGACGGTGGCTTGTCGGATCTGGAACTCTTTACTACTGGTGTCGCTGGACGACTCTTATTAATTGGCGGTAACCGTATCGATTTGTGGCTTAATCTCTCTGTATTCATCAAATGTTTGTTTTTGTCAATTTCTTTACGGTTCTCTCTCTCTGCTTTGTTATTTTCGGCTTTCGTGTATTTGTTTTGTTTTTCGTGAATTGAAGGTAAATGATTATCTGAACCGAACCGATGCATCACATCCGGAATTCTTGATTGCGAGACCGGACCTTTATTCATAAAACTGAGCTTGCGACGCTTTTCGGATTCCTTTTGTCCTTCGTCAGTATCAAGACTTTCGATAGAACTGCTTGATGCATAACTTGTATTTCTTACTGGTATTTTACTTTTTCGTTTTCTTATTTCTGGCAGTTTGAACAGATTTTCCTTATCCTGCTCACCCCTGTCACGTGGGCTTATGGCGTTTCTCGTGAAATTCTCCGTATCTACAGATAATGATTTTACAGGAATTTTACTTCCAATCAATGGCCTGACGGGAATGGAAACATGTTTTCCTGCTTTTGAAGACAATATGCCAGATCCGATATGTTTTGGTATGCATCTAGCTCTATCGTTCCAGTTCTCATTTATAGATATGACTGGTATCGTTTTCAACTCTTCTCTTGACACCATGGGAAATCCATTTGTGCGTGCTGTATAGTTGTGTTGGAGAAAAACACTTAACCCGTTGTCTACAATATCATAAAATATTGCATTTCTTTCTGGACATGGTATTCTGCACGGAATATTTTTACTTAAGTGAAGTTGTGAGCATCTGAATTTCCTTCTCATTGAGCTTTTTGATACATCTGTTTTGGCCATCTTGTTCTTCATTGTTTGTTGCTGGTAAGTTTTTGCATACAGAGTTCCTGTAGGATCTAAGCCTAGTCCAACTGATTCAGATACCTCAGAGATTGTATACAGGGACCAAACCGCACACAAAGGATAGTCATTGTCATTTTCTTGGATACGAATATAGGCTACATTTTCATCAGTAATGTTGTTGTCCTTTTGATTCTCAGACTGTTTGCCAATAGTATCAGCGGACGTGGTTGTGAACTGAACGGTTGTCTGATCTTTGAATATGTTGAAATTTTCGTTGGCTGATTCGGACTGACTACTCTGGGTTGCTGTCTGTTTTGCTGGAGAGATTGTTTGTTCTGATATTGGTTGCTGTGATGCTTCTTGTTCTTCAAACGCAGCATTTTGGTCTGTATTTTGTCTGGCATACGTAATAGTTTGAATAATATTTTCACAATCGGTTGACTTTGCAAATGCTATCAGCTCATACTCTCGTGTTCTGGTATCACAATCTGCACGTTTTAGTGACTCGATATCTAGAAATCTGCTCGGTGATCCAAAGTCGATTATCACTTGTTTCCAATTTCCCAATGTTTTAATCGCTGACTTTACTTCTTCTACAAAAAGAACGTCAAATTAAGATGCATTTAAATTTTTCACTTGAATATATTTTAGTCACAAATGAACATTTATGAATTAAGCACTTCAAGTAATTCATTCGAATACCACTACAATCACAAAAGGCTAGTTAGAAGTAAAATGGTCGTACCATAAATTGTATTTATTTCTCTATTGTTCGTTCATTTGTTTTGTTTTCTGTGTGTTGTACACGGTATTTAAGTTATAAACTGTAATCCACATAAATAACATGTTAATGGGAAATATCATGAAAACTGTTCAATCGAACACACCCAACGATTATTGTATTACCTGGAGGTTTGTGCTGTTTCCAGTCCAGACACTGCCAAATGACAATTTTACATCTTTGGAAACTCTCTCTTCAAAGAAACAAGTTTTGAAGTTTCATAAAAATAACACAATGAGGGGTACAATAAACTTTGTGAGAATACAACTATATGTTATTTATAGGTCAAAATAATACAAATATTTTTGTGGTTGATGGTGTGTACCCGTACTTTATATTCGTTGTGGTTTCATTTTGTTTTGTTTAACTGTTTTGTTTTGTTTTTGTTTTTGTTTTTTTTTTTTGTGGAAAGATGTTTTTCTTTATTTGTTCGATCGCCTTACAGCAGTATTACGAAGGTTTTCTTACCTATTGTAACAAGATCAGAAACAATTATTTATGTTTCCACATGGTCAATGAAACGACTTGTACGTATATGCATGAAAATAATTATTCTATAGCGCAACCCAGATCACGGGAGTATAAGAAAAAAGTAGTTTCCCTTCATTTTATTCTTTATATATATTGAAATGCAGTACCATCTAGAAATATATTACTTGCTTTTCATAAGGCTTTTCTTTGCATTTAATAAGTTCCAAAGGACGGAGATATCCTGCGTCGTGCTTAATATTGTACTTTACGAAGGTTAGCGCATGGGCCTCTGGGTGTCGGGTTG
Source organism: Perna viridis (assembly GCA_037379345.1). NCBI lineage: Eukaryota > Metazoa > Mollusca > Bivalvia > Mytilida > Mytilidae > Perna > Perna viridis. The sequence continues at coordinate 8,492,963 of CM074513.1, forward strand.
ATTTATCCAAGTCACCATTTACCTTCTTTATCCTAGCACACTTTATAAACATAACTTTCCAGTCATCGGGTGTTTTTATTATACATTGAACCTTTTCTAAACAAAATGTAATATGAACATGAATTATTTTTGTTTTGTCCATATATGACTGTACTCCCTTTTTATCAATTTTGAACTAAGATAAATTCACTAGTAGTTATAACAAGGATCGGATATTTACTAATTGGCGGTTGCCCCGTGCAGGTCCGGGTGTTAAAAGAATAGGCCTGCAGCAGCGCTAAGCTTGTCGTATAAGGCGACTAAATAGTGCTCAGAAACCTAGCCGGGGGCTAGGCGCTCTGCCAACAGAGCAACTGGGTGGTTGAATGGGGTACCCCTGGCGTGTTACATGCTGGGGTTGTCAGGCTATAATACCTGACCGCAAACCATAGTGGTGCACCGTGTTGGGAAAGATGCCACGTTCCTCGCACGTTAAAGAACCCTGCTGTGGTATTCGATAGGAGTAGGAACCTTTGCGCTCCGCCACAGGAGGCTAAATTGCCCGATCTTACCCATCCCCCCTTTTTCCAGTGGCAATCAAAATTTGTCGACCCCATTCTCCTTGTGTCCCACCCCTTTTTCCATTTATCATTTCATGTTCATTTTATCATCAATTTCATGTTCATCGTCTGAATATAGCTGAAATATTGCTGCTCGGACGTTAAACCCCAACAATCAATCAACTAATTGGCGGTCTAGTTTAAAATACCATTGATTTATAGTTTCTACTGGAGTATCGTTGTCAAGTTTAGCAATATAACTAACGTTTTGAACAAGTTGAAAATATGAAAAAGTATACTTATTAACGACGCGTAAAACTATTTTTTCTACGCTGCAATGATTGAAATAAATTTGTTAGATTTCATTGAAAGCATAAAACATTTAATTTAATTTCTTGAATAATCAATGTTTAAGTCACTGATTGATCCGGAGATGGTGTCCGGGAGTTGGAATCATTTCTTTTGTTGGAAAATTTTGTTATAAATTCGGGCAAAAATGTGCAAAATGGGCAAATCTGGACTCCCTTTTAAAAACCTATGGACACCGCTTGTAATTATATTTTATTCACACATTGGTCCTTTACTTACATATCCTTAAAATACCTACCTTCTGGGATATTCATATTCCACCGCAGGCAATTCTTCGTCGTTTTACTACTGATATTTTTGCTTAAAGATTAATAAATACTGAGAATTAACAAACCCTAATGAATAGTCAATGATGGGATAAATAATATTAGACAAAAAACAATATATTTTTTTCATTTAAATGCAATATTTTAGTTTATTTTAGTTGGCATAATCTTCGTTTGAATGCAATATTTTCATGCAATTGGTATATTTTTTTTCTATTTGAATTCAGTATTTTGTCATTGAATTGGTATAATTTTTTGCAACATTTTTCATTCAGTTGTTGTAACTTTGTATTTTTAATGCAATATTTTTTAATTGGTATATCTTTTTTATTTGAAAGTAATATATGCCGTTATTGCATAGATAAGATATAGCAGCCAAATGATAACTGTACCAATGGAATGAAAAATACTGCATTGAAATGAAAAATTATACTAATTGAATGAAAAATGTTGCATTTACAGGAAAAATTATACCAACTGACTGCAGCATAATAACCTTACCATATGCTTTGATCATCTTGTCTTCTAGAATAGCCATGGTTATCGCGTTGTAAATTGCACCCCGGCATTATAGCTGTTGACTTCCGTGTTTTTGCGTCTTTGGTAGACATTATATCCATAGAAGAACTGTGACGTTTCATTACAATAACGTTATACGCAACAAACGGGCGTGAAAGTAAGGTGTCAGCAAGGTGTGGTGTTTAGAGAAAGACGCAACAAACGGGTGTGAAAGTAAGGTATCAGCTAGGTGTGGTGTTTAGAGAAAGAAACAAAATTAGCCGCGTCAGGAGCAAGGCGTCAAATTTATGTTATATAAAAACATTTATTTTAAGCATGAAGTGAATTACACAGAGCGATAGACTACGGCACACCGTTCTCTTCAAAAGTATAGAAATAAAAGTGATAATATTTTTTTGAAATTTAAAAAAAAATGAGAGCCTTATAAATATTTTAGTGAGTAATGAGAAATTTTGAGAGTGGAATAAATATTTTGAGTGTAATTTTACATCATATTTTATTACCATATCTTTGACGAGAGCGGCGTGCTATAACAGACGTTCGTTTCCTCTAATGCATTTCGAAACCTCACACTCTGTTCAGAGCTTGCTTGTTTTCGCTCATGGCCTATCACCATGAATTTAAGTACTGAATTCGGATGGTATTCTTAACAGTTTGCGATGTCAAAATTTGGATTTGGCAAGACTTAAGTACTATTTCGAAACCATAACAATTAAGATGAAAATCAAGTAAACTCATACGTTGGACGAAACATATTTATTATGATTTGACACACGTATACAATGTTTTCAAGTGTTTTGGAAAGGAGGAGAAAGCGCATACTTCGTATGTAACGAAAGGGAGAGAATAGGGTTAAAGCATTGTAGAGCATTTAAGAGAAATTGGGGAACAAATGAGAGAATTAATACAGAAATACAGAATCTGACTAAGATGCTCAAAAACGTTTTAATTTTTTTTAAAAATATTTTTTAAGTATGTCTATAGGTGAAGTTATTGCCAACAAAGTGCAATATTTCCAAACCTAATAAGAGAATTTTCTCTAGCTTCTTCATTCATAGAATGTCCACTCATAAAGTAAGTAAATTGTAGACTACAAAGTTTAAAAAATGTCTGTTGTCTTAGTTGATTTCGAGCTGTAATAACTCCAATTGTCACACCATAAATTCCCGGAATTGCAAAAAAAAACTTAAAATAATTGATTATGACGTCAAATGACAAGGAAATGCCCGAGTCAACGCAAAAAAGTGTCGCAGCTGTTGAAAAAAAGTTGAGCATTGTTAAAATATTTGTTATGGTATGGATTCCATTACTGATCTTGTGCTCTTGTCTCATTCAGTACCACAGGTACATACCAAGCCACCGTTCTCGAACCGTTAAGATAAATACAGCAGATGACGACCTTATCAAAAAGGTGCTAAATATCAAAACTTATCATGGAAAAGTGAGAAAAAAACGTGCTTTTGATATAAACGCATACAGAGAAATGGGATGGAGGTTCACCCCAGATGAAGCGAAGCATGTTTTCGAGGAATACTATCGATGCCTTATCGAACGTAAGTTCGAATTCTCTGACAAAAGCCACGTTAAAGCGATATTAGTGTTGGAGGGCCAATCTGTAAAGTTGGAATGCCACGCATGTTTTCGTCCTGATCAAGATTATTCGTCGTACGGCTTCCAATGGCAGCAATTGAGAACGCAAGATGGTGTTTTGCGATACGTTGAAGAACGCGAAAGAATAAAAATTACCTCAGACATGATGTTAACTATTACAGGAGTTGATGTGTCTGATTCCGGACAGTATTTTTGTGTTCAAACAAACACCCAGGAATACATAGAAATATATCAACTCGATGTTGTATTCAGAGAAAGACGGAAAACTATACAAGAATATGAAATAAAAGAAAAACTGCTACCAATGTTATCACTGAATGAACATAACTTGCACGTTTTTACTTTGTGGTCGAGATGGAGCTACTGCAACGCATGCAACAAAATGGGAAAAAGAAAAAAAGTGGGAATTTGTATGGTGAATAAAATATATAGCAATAGGCCAATCAAACCGTTTGATATTCCGATTATAGCTTTATACCCCGATGGAATTCCCTGTCGTTCTACGTTGCTTCCTAGGGAGATTTCTCGACTGAAGGTTGTCAGACAAAGACCAAGTGAGACTATAATGGGAGACTGTTATGTAGATTGTCCAACCACTCCTGCGTTTATAACAGTAAATGACTCAAGCGGGAATGTTATAGAAAGTATTGAACCAGGTTATCATTCAATGCAGTAAGATCATCTTTTAAATATTTTCATTTTTTTTTTAATTTGTCGCTCTTATTTATTTGCTTTGCTTTATTCGATTTTCAATAGACAAATTTAGGTTTTGCATGAGTCAGAGTAAGTAATATATCTCATGATGTTACTATTTTATTTGTTTTTTCTGTTCCCTCGTGTTAATAAATTCCTTTTTTCGGCCTTAGTGTACTTTAGGGGCCTCCGGCGTGTCTTCAAAAAGTGAAGGGACTCACTGATTTTTTTTACTATAGGGGACTCTCATAAATAGTGTCCTTTGTGTATTCAATGTTCTGTATATAGGTTGTGGGTCCCTTAAAGTACACTAAGGCATTATTGGGATCATTTTCATTTTGGGTCTTTCATTAATAGTGTTTTGTGTGTAATCCATGTCTTGTGTATAGGTTTGTGACTACAAAATGCGACAGAAGCAGTTTCCCACAAAGAAAACAACAGTAAATGAAACGGAAAGGGTAAATTTTATTAGACATACATGTAAACTCCACATTCTGTCAAATTTTCTCTCGTCAAAAACATTAAAATATGCGATTTATGGGGTGTGTACCCGAAAGTTAACTGGGAAATTGTGAGTCCTCTAAAGTAAATGATGGCAGTTTTTCTTCCGTTTTCCTACGACTTTCGGGCTTGTGCTATTTATCATAACGCTGTATATCACACTGAGCTTTCATATTTTTTTTTGATTTTGTATTATATAGGAATTACTTGTTGATTCGTCTGTGTGTCCGTTCGTGTACTTTTTATGACTATGTATACCCCCGCTTTGAAATCGGAAGGTAGATAATGTTTGTGTTGTCCATCTATTTACCCGCAACTACTTATCACAGCCACTTCGATTTAAAGGTATGCCATATTAAGGAATTCGATTTCAGACTCGGGCAACGTCAACGTCCTGTTTTACAGCTTTGTTCTTATTTTACCATATGGTTTATATGTAGGGGAACGGTGTTATTCTTTAGAGATCTTTGTTTGTTTAAATCATAATTTAGGTGTAATACCACTATTTCTGGCACCAATCGCCTGCACATACAAAGTAGTTCATATTGACACAAAGTGGTCCCAATATTGCACCCAAACATTCTAGTGTAGTAGAGGTCTACAGACTTGGTGTCATCTGAAAGCTGAATGAATCAACAGTAATCTTAAACTCTCTAGGCCTCGATATAATTAAATTTCAAAACGAAGGTAGGGATTTCTGCACCTGTCTACTTCCACTTGACCGTTCTTTCTTAGAAAACTCACAAGGTATGTTGAAATTTTTATGAGAGTTAAGGCAGAGGGTGACCATCATAATGATAATATATATATAATTTGTTTCATATTTTAGTACAAATACAATTTAGGGACTATTAAAAAAAAAGTTCGAAAATGAAATGTGATTTTTTTTAAAAACAAATCTAATGTATATGATTGAATAGTTACTACCGAAGTACTGATTAAACATGTACACATATAATTGAGAATTAACTTATACAAAATCACTTCGGAGATTTAAAAGACTTGGACTTTGGAGATGCAGCCCCACCATCTCGAAGCTTCACTGATTGTTATATATGGTCTATGAACCTTCACAATTGTGCCCGCTGACCTCAGCCTGATACTGTCTTCTGCTGTTGTTTTTAATTTTGTTCTGCAGGAATCGTGCTTTTATTACAATTTTGCTCATTCTTTGTTGTATGTTTCATATGAACATTTTAATTTGCCTCTTCAATGTTTTATGCTTATAAATATTTGGATGTGCTTCTCTGAGTTAAGTTGCTATCAAAGTTGTCTGTCATATCATATTTATTTTGAATTTTGTTCTTTAATATTATCCATAAAAAAGATGATAAAACAGAAAATGAAAAGGCCATTCATAAAAAAAATATTAAGACAAAAACCACTTAAACACATCACAAAATAAAAATAAATAAATTGACAAAAAATATCAACAAGCAATAACAAAGATTTACATATACATGTGTATATTAGGTTTAAATGCTATAAAAACGCAACTTGCACCTAAAATCACATGTTTACACAAGTTCCCATGTCGCCTTAGTTCACTCACAATTTTACTAAGGCGAAATGGGGATAATTTTATTGTACCGAATTTGACAGCTAAGGCGAAATGGGAACAAGCCGTTGATAGTGCACGTGGGAGCGTAGTCCCTGGGGTGTAGTGAAGCATAACATATCCTGACATCATTTACCAAAACAAAAATATCACTTTTCATTATTTTACAGAAAAAAACCTCTCCTTCCACGCGTGGTTGATCGCACAGTGATTTTCGCAAAAACTGGTGAAATATTAGTGCTTCGATGTCCAGATTATTCTGAAAAGCACACTCTGATAAGATGGCAGAATGGTTCCATCCCTCTCAATTCATTGACGATACAGAGGCAAACACGTGGTCGTGTTCATATCGATTCTATCAACAAGCTTCATATCAAGGGACTGCGTCAGACAGATACAGCAATTTATAGCTGTTGGGGCGGGAATACTTTATTCAGCACGATCCAGGTCATCATGACTGATGGGGCAGCAGACGATGCTAGTGTGGTCATCCAAAAAATAGCCATCGTGTTGACTGTTATATGTTTAATCTTAGCAGTCATTCTTGCTGTACGGAGCAGAATGCGAAAGAAACCAAAATAATGAGGAAAAAAACGTCTGCTGTTTCCATTTAACAACGGTAATTTCTGTATCTCGTCAATTACGGCGGCGATATGTAAAAAGCGTTTGAAGATGCATCATATTTGCATACTGTTTCACTCAAACGTTTTCCAGTGCCCAGCGAGATAGGTCGCGTAGTTGGTTTATGGTCCGAGAGATCATCTTAAATAGGATGTGCAAATCAAGAAAGTGTTTATTGTTATGTATAATGTCTGGTAAATCAACTTACTTTCTCGTGAGATTTATTTTCGTTAATTTCATAAGAAAGGGCAAATGCACTGAATGTTAGTCGAAATTGAATCGATACACTGAAACACGAAATAAAATATCAGCGGAAATTAGTTGGTTTACGGTATAGTATGACATTTAAAATATTCCTTATACTGTGTCAGGCCTCTGTTTTTGTATTGATATTTGTACTGTCATAAATTCGATTTTTTTTTAAATTGACAATTTTTATTGTTTGATTGCAAATACAGTGACTGTTCTGTATATATCATTGTTTATAATTGCACAAATCAATGCGATGCCGTTAATTTTGAATTAATATGATAAGTAGTCAAATTGGAGGATGGACAATAGCTTTGGTCACCAATCTTTCCTTTATTATTTTTTTTTGCGATACAAGGGTATTATTTTAGCCATGGCCAAGAAAGGGTAACCATTAGGTGTGTGTTGGTACCATAAATCATGGGACTTAAAATGTGGTCCAGGCCAAGTAGATGATATGACTCAGTGGCGGATCCAGGGCAAGGATGCTGGAGGTGGTACCTCTCCATTTTTATTGGAAAAATTTGTCATTTTCATGCGTAAAATCGACAAAAAATGGCAAATAATGTCCTAGCACCCAAGGAACCAATGAAACAAAACTTGAAAAAGACGTAGGTCTTAGAATATTCTTAACTGTCTGTGGCATAATTAAATTGTAGAACACTTTCTCTTAACAAGAATGAAAAGCAGAACAAAATAAAACAGCTGCTATAAATAAGATAGCTTTAATTCTTGGTTACAAAATATCTCCATTACAAACAAGTTGAGTTTTTAAATTCACTTCTCACAAATTTCAAAAGCATATTTTGATTTCATATTTTCATTTCAGAAAAAAAAGTTCTTTTACTGTATGTAGCCATAAATACAAGCATGGAAATAAAACTTTATAGTTAACTGATTTCTTTTGATTATTATAAAAATATGTATAAATTACATATAATGTTACATAATAATTGAAGAAAAAGTGTTCAGATTTCATATAAGGACAGAATAAATACAATCAAAACTTAAATTATCAGAACAATGGCCACCATATACAACAGGAATGTATATACATATCACATCAAAGATAATACATCTGTTTCAATCACAGCTCCAATAAATTATGTAAATTACAGTTAGAAACACATTGTAACCAGTTAATAATGTTTGAGGAGACAGAATGCTGAAAAAAATAGCATGAAAAAAAAACAATAATAGCACAGTGAAGTTTATCTTTTCAGAATTTATCAAAAAATGCCAGATTACACAAGACTCTGGAACTACTTAAGTTGAATGTGACAAGATTCTGATATTCTATATATTATTATTCCTTGATACATGCTCAAATTAAACAGTAATGCTGGTCAAGAATACCTTTAAATAAAAACAGTTACTCATAGTGGGGGTCTCAAGGGCAAAGAGTGGGGGGGGGGGAGATAATTGCAAATCTTTACTGCATAAAACAAATTCCACACTTGTCAGAATAAAGGCTGTAATTAATGTCATAGTTATGTTTTGTATGGAAATAAATAACAAAATAAAAAAATAAAACAAGAAAGAGTAGACACAACATGAATGCCCACCACACCTTTACTTCTTGATAAAAAAAAACTTGAAATGTCATACATATTTTAAGATAAGTTCAATTTGTGATGAACCAATATACATAGTTTTATGATGCTTGGACATAAGTCTTTGATAAAAGGTTAATCTAAAGTTTGATTGATGGACTGATATACTGACTGAAAAAAAATAACTACAACAGGACAATAAATAAAATACAAATCTTTGGTAAATGATGGAAAACACACTTTTTCCTGTATCTGAATTGAACATATTTATACAATAAAACCTGTCTAAACTGAACCCTGAATAACCCAAACACCTGTGTAAACCAAACACTTTGTCCCCTATTTCAATAGAAATGTATTTTTAACCTTGGTATACTGAACTTCTGTCTTGACTGTACAAAGTTCAAAGTTCAAAATGGGTTTGGTTTAGACAGGTTTCAATGTACCTAACAATACAAATTCAGTCAACAGTTAACAAGGAAGAAAGTGAAGATCATAACAAAAAATATTTTGAATAAATAAAAAGTAATAAAAAAATCTTATTACAAATTCACATATATGTATATACAATGTATCAGATAACATTTGAGGGTCCATGAAAAAAAGAAGTACTTCTGGTAATAGCCTGGAAGCTTTTTAAATGAAAAAGTCTATAAAGTTCATTTACAGAAATATTTTCAACCGAACCCAATACTATCCATTGAAAATAGCCTTTTTCCAAGGAGTGTTACTCCAACACCAAAACTCAATGCTGTTACTTTCATAGAAAAAAATAAAAAAACAAATACCCAGATATATGTGGATCTAACTCGCATACAGCACAGAGGTGAAATATTGATGTAAACACTTCTTGAAACAAATATTATCCAAATTTTCATACATACTCAATGGGTGTCAAATTACATCCTACAAAATTACAAAATAATTATCTAAAAAACATGTCCTGTGTCATACTCTTTATATGTTTATGGATATGTTTATACATAAAGTTTGAAAAAAAATTCTTGTTGAAGACATAAAAATACTCTTTAATGAAGTAGACTATATACATTTAAGCACTAAACTGAAAATCTCTTTCCTATAATGACAGAAGTTATATACTAGTCCCCACGTCTAGAAACAGTGACTTGTATTAATTACAAATTCAATTGAAAATAAAATACTAGCCGATTATTCTTTCAGGCTTGCTTCTTTTTAAAATGAACATCTTATAAATAATAAAAGTAACAGGTAAAAAAACAAGAAAGAAATAAAGAAAATCCTATTAATAATTTCTACAAAGCACAAATCTAAGTAAGAATCAGGCAAAATTGTAAAAAATCTGAAACATATAATATGTCACCATTGATAAAACTGCCTGCCAATGAAATATAAACATAATATGTCACCATTGATGAAACTGTCTGCCAATGAAATATTAAATTGCAACAAAACGTTTTTTTTTTTAATTTCAAAGACAGATAAAACCAATCTGAAGATAAATCTGTGGTTGTAAAACAATACAGTCACAGTAATAAATTTGTTTTCATATGCCTGATTCATAGAGAGACTTGTACTTTAGCAAATCAATACACAGTTTCTATCCCCTACATAACAACACCCAGGATTTATGTCTTTGAAACCATACACCAATTTTCCCTGATAATGTGACAATCATCTCCATGTTTTTTTACCTTCTGACTCCAGTAGGTCGGAGCGTTTCCAATCTATTTTGTAAGTCATCTATTCTAACATCTTTAAGATGCACTAAATGTTCCATTCTGTTTATTTTTGCTTGTAAAATCTACAAAAGCAATGATTAACTTTAACAAGAGTAATCAAGGGAACCAAGGTTATAGCAGTAATCAAAAGAATGTAATCCAGGGACGAAGACTCGACATGGAAAACAGACATACACAACAAAGAACATACGGTAACTAAAATCATACACACAAAGTAACAAAAGCAAATGAACAACTCAGACTCCACTAAAAACTGGGAGCATGGACCAGGTGCACCGGTAGGGTAAGTGTCCTCTGCTTTTCTAGAAACACCCGCCGAGTTGCTCATAAAAAGTCAAGTCCGGGGTAGACAAACGAGGAGAGGAAAACTATGACCCGTTGAATAAATCAGTTTTCATGGTGCTGATGTATACACCATAACGATCCACAAGTTCATGATGACGACCATAGAACTTCTGTATTGATGACTTCAATCTTGTAGCAACATAACCCTGTTCCAGAAGCCTATTTGTTAGAGTTCTAGTGCGATACAAAAAGTCTGCATAGTTTCGGCAAGCTCTGGCATAACGTATGAGTTGTGATATGAACACTCCATACGCAGGTGCTGAAAGGATGTTGCCACAGATGAAAGGAAAGTTGACAATTCTGAATGAAAAGTCATCAAGTTTGTCGTTAAGTTTGGTCAATAGTTTTCCTTAACCACCAATTTCTAAGTGTAGGTCAAGATAAGAGGCCAACTTCACAGTGTCTGTAGTATCCTTTATCTCAAGTTCTTTTGGGTAGATGCGATGTATCAAATCCCAAAATTAGGATTGTTTAAAGATAATACATCATCTATATAGCGGAAACTGAGATTGAAGGATCTAGCCAAACGATATTCTTTCTTTCTGATCAGATCAGCTATAAAGTCAGCCTCATAAGAGTGAAGGAATAGGTCAGCAAGTAAAGGAGCACAATTTGTTCCCATAGGAATGCCAACCGTTTGTTGAAAAACACATCCACCACATTGTGAAACATTTTTAAAGTACTATCTTTAAAAAAAAAGATAACAGCCGTGGTAAAATTTTGTTCTTTTTACTTATAATTTTCTACATTTCATTTAAGAAATAACACATGGCATGCAATTTCAATTTTAGATACAGTTTTTTCAAATGCCACCAAGTTATCAATATTTGGCCAATTGGGAAACAGAATTGTAATAAGGTGACTTGCATTTCCATGGAAGAGCGTCTTTAAGGGTAAAAAGCAAAAATATACCATAAAAACATGAACTTGATAATTTGTCTAACATATATACAGTGAAACTTTTCTAAATCAAACCATATATGAACCAGACACATTTTGACGTGTCATTATATCATTTCCAATGTATTTTGAATCAATGTAACCCAAACATTTGTGTAACTTAACAAATCATTACTGTAAGTCCAAAAGGAGAGTAGCTTCAGGGTCTAATCTAGACATTGATGACAGGGAGAAGTTTTAGTACTAGTAAATTCTGTTTGAAAAACAAAAATACTTCACACTTTTGTCTACATAATCTATTACAGAAACTTATTCTTCTCAAAGACAAATGGGAGAAGAAACAATGAGATTTTTGCTCATTTCTCCCACTAGATAAGGCCCTGTAGTTATGATAGGTTTCACAATATTCATAAATAATCCTCAGTCTTCTCAAGAAGCTAATAATACTTTTAAAAGATCAGTTTTTTTGCATTTATCTCAGTGGTTGCAATAACGTCTGTCTGCTCACCTGAAGAGAGTGAAATTCCATAAGTGTCAGAAAAAACTAGTTGCAAAAAGCCTGTTTGGCCGCATCCTCCCTAGTCAGGGTTTCGAGTCCACCTTTGCTCAAATCCCTGACTTGGGAGGATGGTCTGGCTGGAATAAAGTTAAAACCCTCAAATATTATTCATTTGTCAATTAAGAACAACAGGACTGTTAAGCCTTTTCAGTGCAAGAAGGTTGGTAGACATACTGCTTAAATAGTTCTAAATAAGCATGAATGAATTAGCTCTAAATTTTGATACACACTTCCATGAAATGAGCATTTTATAAATAGAATACAATGGAGGGCTACAAAAAATTTAGCATGCAACTTCCGGCATTCTTTTCATGATAAAATTCGTATTATTTGTTTTTTCCACTAGATGTTATGTCTATCACGGAAAAAGATAAAATATCTGCCAATAGAACAGGAATAGTCCTGTGATAGATTTATCTACAAACTGTTCTCCTTACAAAAAGAACACTTGATTTCTCCCATCTACAGTTATCTTTTCTTTATAGCAGGTACTAGTATCTGGTAGAGCAACTTGTTTTTTTGTTGTTGTTGTTTTTTGTTGCCCAAGAAAACCTTATACATCAGATAAGCCCAAGGAAAGCTATCTTACTCTGTACGATAGTTACACAGGTTTTCGATGAAAGCTATCACATCTTTCATTCTAACTTTGATATTTCTGACTTTAACAGACAGAGATCTAAAATTGTAAGTGTAAAATTAGTTGTAAGTTATGACGTCATAGTAAATCGAAGTATTGTGACATCATAAATTACAACTAGTTTTACTCTTACGATTTTTTGTAAAAAGGACCACAGATTTACATCATTTGTATAGCTTACTCTTATAGTTTCGTCCTTGGCCAGACATTCTTGTTCTTTTTCTTCAAACAAAATTCTTGGAACACTATCACTCTCTGCTATAGATCTAACAATCTTCTGTTTCCCAAAATTTCCTGGATACTCTGGTCTGAAATTTGCACAAAACAAAATATTGAAAAAAACACAAGAAAGCTATCAACAGCCATATACATATATGTTCAGATTTAGATGAAAATGGGTGCAACATAAACAGAAACATTTTGTAGAACATTTATAAGAACTGTAATGGATTTTTTAAATTTAACAGAAAAAAGTTGTAACAAGAAACAGTATAACATCATTTTAAACAAATCAAGTCATTCATGGAAGGCTGTGATTGGGATAAAAACTATTTTTGGGGAAACTAACTGTCGTGTTTTGGTTAAGCAATGAGTTAAATTTCCAGACAAAATGTAGAATTTCCATTCCAACTAAAATCCTTTACCAAGTTTAGTGGTCCTAAATCTAATGTCATACTTTCACTTGTTCATTTTTATAAAAGAAAAACTTAATTGTACTTGCATTGTCCTCATAAGGTGTTTGTCTGAAAACAGCATTTCCCGTTTCCTTTTTTAAATAGCCCATCATCATAATTATATAATGAACAGATACAAAAAATGAGAGAAATTCATAGTTTAAAAACAATTTTATCTGCAGAAAGAAGCCAACAGTCAAGAATTTCTAACACATATGATATAGTAAACAGTGAAGAATAAATAAAGGAAGATTATAGATGGAAACAAGTTAGTGATCCTGTGAATATTATTACTACTTTAAAAATTGTAAAATAGTGACTACTTGTATAAGATACTGGTTGGCTAAGGGTTTGTTTATTTTGCTTTTATCCAAGTGATTTGAGTGATGAAAAAACTTAGGAATGTTTACATTAAAACAATGTCTACTGAGAGCAAATGCTACTAATATTGAAAACAGCATTATTTGTCACAATCTTTAATGAAATGAATTTTTGTTCTTTTTTTTCTTTTTTCTTCCCAAATTTATTTGAAATTTAAATATACATGCCCCTTTATCCTTGTATCAAACATATTTAGAAAGTAAGAAATAAGCCCAACCATAAAAATTGTTTGTTTCCACATTCATTTCCTTGAACAGGCACAGAATTGTCAGTAATAAACTGATATTGTCATTCAAATATAAAAATAAATGTTTGTAATTTATTTTAAAAAATGCATTATAATCATTTAAGATGATACAATTTAACCCAGAAGATTTAGGAAAGAAGGAAACAAATAATTTTACATATTGGCCTATATTTTCTAAGTACCACCACAGTGCAGGGGAGATAATACCACTAATAACATGTGTACCTCTTCTCAATGTCTTTTTTAAGGTCTTTAGCATATCTTAAATAATCAAACTGTAACAATTTAACAGTCGACAACAACTAAGTACCTTACTGCATAGCATTGTAAACAAACCAAAATACCAACTTTAAGGTAGATCAAACCTATTACACAGAGCATTCTTTTCTGTTGTTTTGCAAAATGGTACATTAGTATGTATTTTCAATGAGCAAATTGTGTTTGAAATGATGAAAAAAAAATGTTTTTAAATTATTCCAAAATATTTTTTTGGTATAAACCCATATATAGTTAAATAACATACATTAATTTTAATAACCATCCTTGATGGGGAGATAATTGGTAGGAAAATAATTGATAGAAATGTAATGGGAATTTTAGTTTTTTAATATTACAAGAAAAAAGTTTGGTGACAATGTCAGATAAGTGTCCTTTATACAAATTTTGAAAAAATTCAATATTACAGTTTTTCAACAATAAGCGACACAGTGAGAATTCCATAGAGAATTTATATAAAATGTAAAAAATAGCCTATATTTAGGCTCAGTTATCTCAAAATTAAGTTGGGTTTCCTTTTTTTTCTTTTCTTAATACTTTAAATTATGTTCTTTCAAGGTGATCTTTGAGAAAATTAGGAAAATCCATCTTCGAAAAGTAATAGGTATGATCTACCTTAATAACTTAAAACACCCCCTTTATATGCTAAGATTTATACTATGGCATAAAATGAAAACTATATCTGATATTAAAAACCCAGTCTAAATCATTATTATTTAAAGCCATTGGGTAAACAGAAGCTAACCAAACTCATGCATTTAATATTTTCAGATTAATCTATTTTAAGCTTTGCGATCTATAAGGCAAGTTTAGTTGTTAGATTCTCATTCCAACATGCTAATAAAAGTTTTTTTTTACATTCATAGCAAACATTGTGAAAGGAACTTTCAATGAAGTCAGCATTTCTTAGTTCTTCATTAAAATATACTTAAAATGGAGAATATTCTTAATTGTTCGTGAAATCATAAATCCCAACCCTATGATAGCTGTTACCATGGAAATTAAAAATATTCTCAATCTTCAATATATTTTTTCTAAATGTGGCACCTAGCCCTGCCTTTACACTTTTTGGAGTGGTATTGGATGAAAATCTAATAATTGACTTTCAGTGGCCTAATGTACACTGTATTGGCTACAGAAGATAGCAAGCAAAGATAAAGTGGATGATCACCGATAATTGCTGCAAAATAAAAGAATTCAAGACTTTACTTTCCTCAGACACAGTGCAGGCCCTGTCCAAGCAACCATATACAAAAAGGAATCAACTCAATAAAGTGACATCTGCAGAACCAAAAAGGGGAGACAAATGCCATTTAAAACCAGTCTAGTTAAAATTAGATTTTTTTGAAATTTTTTTAAACTTTCTGATAACAATGCCTAGCATCATCCTTTCTACTCGAATACAGACCTAAAGGCCAAGGCACCTTAAAAATCCTTTAATCTTAAACAAGTTCAAAGTATTTTTCTCATAAAAATATAGGTCAAACTGTATTAATATTCTAGATCGATCACAGTAAAGGACATTATTGTAAAGTAGACCATAGCAAGATAAAAAAATATTGCCTTCTTCATGCAAGTGGACTGATCCAGAAAATCCTGTAACCAAGATCATTTTGATTTGACCTCTAATATAGATGTATTTGACTTTACAAGACCTTGCAAATTCAAGTAAAATGAAAAAGACTAATTTTAATTAGACTGATTTGCAAAAAAGGAAGACAATGGCCATGTACATGTAAATCCTGTGTAGATATACCTGTCTAAATTGTACAGAGTTATCAGTTCAATTTGGGGATCTTTTTGTAGGTAAGGATAGCTGAAAACCAATATGTTAAAAAAATCATGCTTTAGGCTAAAAATATCATTATCAACCTCAAATTGTGTTCTCCCATAAGGTTGCAGGCATCCAACACATCTCTTGACCATACTTTATAAACGATCTGGTTTATAAACCAACCAATTAAAACATCAACCTATTAAGAAACTTACCCCATTTCTAAGACAAAAAGTTGTTATTCTAATTTAAACATTTTTTTTCTTTTAAAACTAAAAACTTTGGCATAAAAAATCACCTACTGTACATTGCTACCCACATCCCAAGTTTGTCTGTGGAAAACAGCAAAACCAATATTTCATACCTGTTAACCTTTGGAACAATTCATGTGGCAGATTCTCCTGCATTGACACTGTCTCATGTGGCAGATTCTCCTGCATTGACAATGTCTCATGTGGCAGATTCTCCTGCACTGACACTGTCTCATGTGGCAGATTCTCCCCAATGACAGTCTTACATGGGAGATTCTCTTGCATTAACATTGTCACATGTGGGAGATTCTCCTGGATTGACACTGTCTCATGTGGGAGATTCTACTGCACTGACACTGTCTCATGTGGGAGATTTTTATGTAAAAGCAAATTTTTAATGCAAAAGTTCAATTATTTACCGGTAGTATATTTCACAGAAAATTGACTAATTTTAACCAAAAATCTCCCACAAATCTTACATCCTTATGTGGGAGGATTAACAGGTATGACGATTTTGTAAGGATGGCCTTATGAAATTTAAGGAACAGTGCTCTTAGTTCTTCATTAACAAATAAATTTCGAATAGTACAGAGTTTGAAAATAAAGCACTGCAAAGCACAGTCCAATATTGGCATTGGGAGAACACAACAATGACCATATACAAAGTTGACTGTCATTTTAATTTTAATGTTAACAGTTACAGTTGGACAAAATTCAGGCAAATACCCTCACATGTAGCTGAGTATGAGTGGTGGTATTCTATAAAATAAAAACCTTTCATTTTAAATTTTAGAAAACTCATAACTTTTTATAATATAAATCTAAGTTATAAAATTTAAAAACAATACTTTCCATATACAAATAGTAGCATTAAAACAGCTTTGTGCCTAGCAGCCTGCACATTTTAATATCAAAGAGAATCTGAATTTCTTTGTATTCTTTGAAGCTCCTTTTTCATCTTAAGTCTTACGGTTAAATTTTAATTGAAACTTTGCAAATTTTAACTTGTGTGTTAAAGTCATTTGGAAACAACTGTCTTATCTAATATTATTTTATCCCAAAGGAGGTGTCACAAAAATGTATATCAAATAAAGAACAATCTGTTCTCAATTTTTAGCCAAGGATATTTATACTTTTAGCCATGCAACCTTTGTGATGTCACAATTAAACATTTTCAATGACTAGTTGGGAAAGAAAATAACACCATCAAAAAATGGAAGACTAGGAAATCTCAGACACTGTCATGTAAGATTTCAATGTTCTTCAACTTGGCACAGTCTCATTACAAAACTTAAATCTCACCCTTGGGTATCTGAGATTTCTCGGTCCTATATTCTCAACACGATAAGATTGTTAATATCTTGCTTAACCTAGTATAATAAATGATATATAAACTAACCCTCCTCTCTCTGTCTCATACTTTGGTCCTGGATGACCTTTACCTCTTGGTGAACCTGAATTAAGATAAATACAATCTATTAAATATACATGTATATACCAGTATGCAGTAAAATAAGGCAAGTAAGATATTTGATAATTAGTAAATTACAATTATGATAAGACTGCTGCCTTCAACATATTAAAATTGTAATGTCAATTATAAATGCAGTTCACAGGCCTGGAATTCATCTTTTATTATTTTTGTGTGACTGTCATTCTGTAATAGATAAATTACAGGCCATTTAAACAAGCCTTAGTTACTGATGAATTGTGAAAAATGAGTATACATGTACCTTAATTTAAGAACACCCTCAACTACATTTTTGAAAACGAAAAACAATATGATTGTGCATTTATCATAACAAATTGATATTACATAAGACGTTTCAATGTTGTGTCACAGCTAATACTTTAGCGAGATAGATTCTCCTTTGGTTAGAAGTGGTAAAAGATAGCAGAGTTTGTTAGGGATTTTCAAAATGAAAGTTTAAATGAGCTTGTAAACATCATTACCTTAAAACAGAATGGAGAAATATTTTAAATTACATGTATGTTGACTTGGCATAAGGAAATCGTGAACTTTAATAAACTGTAGCTCAAAATTCTCGCCCAAGGCCCTGTACTATAAAGTGCAATATTTCCAAGATTTACTGTCAAAACTAACTATTGCAACAATACACTTGAAGCATTTCCCTTTAATATTAAAAAAAAACAATGACCTGTGCTTAACTACTCTGTATTTCAAACTTTTATATCAAACAGATTTTTTTCCAGAAACTAAAAGCACACAATGTAATCTATACTCAAGTATGTACATGTATGTAAGTCAAATAAGAAAAATACTTTATTTCTACTTCAAAAAGGTTTGAATAAACAAATGGCCAAGTTCATCATCAATCAATGATCCTATAAATCTAACCCATACAAATAAATACATATTCCATGCAAACACTAACATGCTTGTCTTCTTGGTTGTAAATAGTTACAATTAGTACATGTATTAATATAATTGATTAGGTTAAATTCATTTTAAAACATACCTGTATTACAAAATAATTTTACCGGGAAAGGTCTTACAGGTATTCAATAAAATAGAATAGTATAAATGTTAGACATTTTTTGTTCAAATTTAATTATATTAAGTGTATTCATGATTAAGAAAACATTGAAGAAATTGACGAAATTTCCCAAAATTTGAAGATAAAGCCCCTGTTAACCATTAATTTGAATTTTGAGACTAAAAATATGAAGAAAGTCCCCTTTCAAATCTACCTACATGTACCTAAACAACTATGTATGAATGATACTATTTGAAGGCACATCATGAATTACTGAAACTCACCTAAACCTACATGTAAATGTACCTCCCCACTATACTACTTGTTAATTTCTTAGGAGTGCATGCCCCCCTTTTTTAAGAGGGTTTACATTAAATAATTAGCAGTTTGACATCAAATGAAACAAATAGGCAGACAGTCATGCAGATGTGTCAGCATTACAAGTAATAATTTAGTATTGTTATCAGCATCATCCATTGAGTTAACAAATTTCTACTAGCCATAACTAGCCAACAAATTTTACCATATTGTTTTGAACCCTTGGTCCAGTCACTTTCTAAAAATTCTGATTCCATAGACCATGGAGTATTGCCTTTAACTACTGTAAAATATACCAGAATCACCACAAACTGGAGGCTTGTTCAAAATAGTATTAGAAATAATAAGTCTGATAATTTTGCTATGAAGCTGAATTTTGAATAAAAAGTAAATAATCTATTTGAAAAAAAATGTTTTGTTCATAGTAACTCATGACAAAATGGAGTTATAAAACTGAGTAACAAGGCAGTTAGCAATTAGAAAATAGTTTTGGAAGGTTTTTCACATGTGGAAATTTTTTCCTAACATTTTTTTCTAGGGCTTAGTGAACATGTGATTTTATCATTTATACATAGCAACCAATGCCACAGTGTAAAATACAGAGAGTAGTGTCATTCAAACATTAGAAAAAAAATTCAAGAAATTTGCTATAAGGAAGACCCTTTTCCTGAAATGGTATCTTAATTTGTGGTAATTTAAAAAGAGAAAAAGTCCAGAAATAGGCAAAAAACTTTAGTTCCCCGAGTGTAAATTTTCAGTACTTGCTAAATTTAGCTAGTGGAAAATATTCTGAAATTCAATCCCTGTGACCTGTCCTTCTATTTTATCAACAGAAATGAAAGACGGAAATTCATTTTTTAATGCTAGTGCATACATGCAAGTGTCATCTATTTAAAGTGGTAGTCTGAACAGCAAGTTGAAATGCCAACTACACGACAAATACAGACAAGACAAAAATGCTAAATTAAATGGCAATAAGACTGTTGCTATGAGGACCTCCACTAAAAAGCTCACAAAGAATTCCAATTGCCAAACTGTGAAAATACACTTCTGAATACACAGCAATGAGTATGAATGTGAGCAAAGGGAAAGTGATGGTTGTCACCAAGATATATCAAGGAGAATTTTTGAGTTATCTCCCATGAAACTTGTAAGTTGAAAATTGCATGAAAACTCAAGAATTTTCATACTGAGTTTCAAAGTGTGAATGTCAAAATTGTTTAAACTAGATTTAAATTATCTGATACACAGGTAGTCACTAAAAATTATAAAAATAAATACACAAAGGAAATCTAAAGACTGAAGTTATTGACTTGGAGAAAACCATCCTTACCCACATACTGATACTGATCAGCTTCTGGTTTATCACTTTCTCTTTTACCTCCCCCTCCTTTTGATTTTACAGGGGGGTTTCTTTTGAGTTCCCATTCTGCACGATTCAACTTCACCCTCAACATCATTAGAACTTTTTCAATGACTCCTGGCTTTGAAGTAATACAATCTTGAATAACATCATCTCCAAGTTCAAAATTTAACTTTTTGAAAACTTTTCTGAAATTGAATAAATGAAATTAGAAATAAAATAATACTTACGCTTCTGTTTATTGTTGAAAACCTGTGCATTTTTCCACAATGACATTATGAGAGCAGTCGTTAAAAGAAAATGTGTATTGACTTTTTCCCAATATCTACTTTCCAAATTCATGTAGATATGCTATCTTATGTTGTTAGTTTAAACCAGTGAACACAAAGAAAAGGAAAATGTTGTCACCTGAATTCCTTCCAACTTTAAACAGAACAAAAGGTCTTAAACATGTGTATGATTGCTTTCTTATACATATGAATCAAAATAAAATGAATAACAGTCGGAATCATTTACTTAGGAATACTGAAATGAATCGGCCTAGTTCTGACTGAAGAAGCAGGCTACTGTTAAAAAAATCATATTTATAATGTAAAGAACTTTTATTAAACATTAATATCCATTAATATGGAATTATTTCCTTCTTCTTATATCAATATCTCAAAGTTATTCTGAAATATAGTTTTCAGTGAGAAGTAGATGAACATAAATAAATTTGTAATTTTGTTTTACAACATGACAAAAGAGGAACAATTTCAATTTTAAAATAAAATATTATAACCTACTTAAAAAAAAGGCTCCCAGAAGCCTGAATTGCTCACCTCGTTGAATTTTGTCTTTCAAGGCCAGTAAATTTAAATAGTTTTCAAGATATTAGCTGAAAACTGTGAAAAACAAACCTGTCATTTTTCCTCTTTCAAGAGCAATAACTCTAACAAGGAATCGTCTGACAACTTTTTTCTCTGAAGACTTTTGTAGTCCTAATAATAAAGATCATTTCAGCAATTGAAAGAATTTGTCTAACCCTAACGGTTTTGGGGATATATGCAAAAAACTACTGTCTGACCCTTTGTTCTATTTTTAGTAACAGTGGCCATGTTTTTGGTGGATCAAAAATCCCCACATTAGTTCTATGCAGGATACCCCAAGGAACATTCATACCTAGTTTGATTCCAATTGGTTCAGTAGTGTCAGAGGAGAAGATTTTTGAAAGAAATAACAAAAAATAGGAAAAAATGTTGAAAAGGGCAATAACTCCAACATGGCTTAGGTCTCACTAACCACTTCCGGGTCAAATGGCCACCCCCTATGTAGTACCAAAAACACACTGAACCTAGACATATGCATTGTAAGTGCATTATTTGTGTGTATTATGATTAAGAGTAGTCAAAATAAAGCTGAGAATGTGTACTTTAAAATCATATATGTAATTAACTACAAAAGTGTATGAATATAGTTTACATGTGTGAGTAATTTGCCTCCATGCTGTCAGTTAGCAGAACAGGTAAAAATGTGAATTTTCAGTATTCTTTATTCAAGTAAATTTTGTGAAGAATTTCTACTATCATTGTACCATTAGCATAATGATTTTGGAAGCCTTATTTTCCGAGCTTCGCAACGGTATGCAGCTTTAAGATGTCATTTGTCCTGGGAATTCACAGTGAGACTTTGAAAATTACTTTTTTAACATGTAAAGTAATGGAAACGTTAGAAGTGGTTAGTGAGACCTTAACAGATTAAAATAAAAATTTAACCACAGATAGATCTCATAATGCTGAACACTTTTAATCTGGCAAAATTTAGCTAAACCTAATGGTTTTGGAGATATATGCGAAAAACTACTGTCTATGTTCTATTTTTCGACAGATCAAAAATCCCACCAGTTTCATGCAGGATATCCCAAGGAACATTCATACCAAGTTTGGTTCAAATTGGTCAAAATTGTTAATGACGACGACAGACGCCAAATGATGGCAATAAAAAACGAAATGACTTCAATAAACATATAAAGTCAATTTAAATAATGGTGAATTAATATCTGGAATAGTCGGTGAATTTTAATATTGCCAAATGAAAATAAATTTTTACAATACTGACTCCTGCTTTTTCTAAATTTCTAAGTGACCCTAGTTTTCATTGTGTGAACACTGCATACTAAAATTCAAGATAAGTTAACTATTTTTGGTGGAAAATGCAACTCATATCTAAAAACCTGAACAATGACTGGCAGACAAACATTCAGTCTAACATGCTGGTAAAGCATGAATTTAAAAGCATATTAAAATTTAGAATCATTTAACAGCTTTCAGTAATTTAAGCTTAATTAAATCTAAATGATATTGTATATCCATGCTAAGCTTTTAAAGCAAAATTCTGCTATATGTTACACCAATACTAATTCAAACTACATGTGCATGAAATTTTAAACTAAATGAAAAATACATCAGACATTTATCTAAAACATGATACTGCTTGAATCTGGAATCATTAAAAAAATTACTGAACTTAGGAAATTAACGGTTCCTAATTCCATTAATAAACTGAGTTGAAGCTTTTAAGAGGGCACTTCTTCACCCCATCTACTATATTTTGAGGTCACAGTATAATGAACATTCACCATTAATACAAAACTGTATGGTAACTAATCATTTTAATAAATCATTCACTTTTAGCAAGCTTTTACAAATCACATGGCTAGAAAAATTTTCAATTTTTTTACAAATAATTTGTAAACCTCTTAGAAATGAGTTATTAGAAAAATGTGTAAAGGGAAAAGAAAAATACATGTACCTTAAGAATGTGTATGTGTTACTAGTTAATCAATGTAATGAGACTCTGAAATCTCTAGAGAATAGTTAGTTTCATTCAAGGAAATTTCTCATCCAAAATGAATCAAGATTCAAATTATACCAGTGATTGTTCTAACATTCATAAACAGAAAACTAAACAGGAAACAAATTCTAAAAACTTCATAGCCAAACATACAAACACTAATTGTATAAGCCAAAACAAAAACAAAAAAAAGACACACAAAATTTTAAAATATACTTTATTGGACACTTAAACATTAATAGGGGCATACAAATTTTTTTCAGATTCATTGTGAATATTACCTGTTTAGCACCCTCCAATTTTCTTCTTTTTTAGCAGTGCTACTAGAAGCAGTGTAGTTGTGTAGATCAACCAAACCTTTTTTAGAACAACAATGCTTTACAGTTTCAGCTACCAGGACTGGAAGAGGTGGAACATTAGAATTTGTTAAAATGCTGAGTTATTTGTAAAAAGGACAGGATAGACACAGAGAACTGATTCAAAGATATATTTTATTGCAATTTCTTTTGTACATTTGTACCTTTTTGAGATGGATTGAGGAGTTATGCATTTATGACATATTCAAATGTTTTGTTTTTTTTTAATCATAGCTAGCATGCATACATCTAAACTGTGAAGCTATAAGCAACATACATGTAAGTCTAAATGATTGCCAAATCAGACAAATTCAATGGTGTAGCTAATTATTTTAGCCTAATTTCTTGCAGCACAAAATAATTTGAATCTTTTTAACAGTGGTACAGGTTATGTATTATCATTTTTTTTAATTATACATGTACTAAACAAATATTTATACCAGGTATAATATACATGTATCTCTTTATTTTATTTTTTTGTTGTCCAACAATTGAACATTGCTAGTGCATCACAATTTCTACTCACAAACAACAATGAAAAAAATCTATCTTTGAATCAATAAGTGAGAATTTAGAAGTGTATATAACTGCAAAGGTCACTGAAATTAAAATAAAGTGTATTAGCAATATACAATGTGTGGTATTAGCAAGAATCAATGAAACTTTTCAGGTCTCAGGAGTTTTTTCTCAATCTTTAAAAGAATTAAAAACATGGTAGTTCCACTTTTAATGGTATTCAAATTTTTCAGTAAATTATTTTAAAAAAGAATTGTGATACAGAAAATTAATGGGATGTTTAATTTTGGGTTCCTAAAATTTTGTCTTAATTTTTCAAATTCCTTGAAAAAAACCAATGCATGTTGTACATACTTTATGTACAAAAATTAGGCACCCAGAAAATGCCCTCATAAAATATGTAAATTGTAGGGGTTCTGAAGTACATAATACAAGTGTACATGTTACTGGTCCAAAATAAAACATATTGTCCATACACATACATTGTGTACATTAATGACATTTAAAATTTTCTTTTCAATATTTCTGAACTCAGATTTGATTGCATGCAAGATCTTTTACAATGTATTTACAAACAGGCACATCATATACGGTAAACAGAGGAGGTGTTAGAATTTCATGATACTGTATAATGTACTTACAGAATTCTAGATCTATTATTAATTCTAGAACAATTAAAAACTGAAGATAATAAATAAATTATGTATCTACACACAGCCAATCAGACGAGTTACTGCAAGACTAGCCACATTTAAAGAAAGGATAGGAATTCACTGCAGAATACCTGTTCATAAGACTCCAGTTAGCTTTTTTCTGTGGTGAAGAATTTGCTGGGGGGTAACTGTGCATTTGAATGAGTTGTGGGAAATAATGAGCGACAACTTCAGCAACCATTACTGAATCATAAATACATGTACATTTTTCATGAAAAAAAACAAAATAATTGGTACATGTCCATATATAATACTGTTAAAAGCATAACAGCAGTATACTTTGGGTTGTAATACAGCACATGATGTAAAAGTAGAGAACAAAAAGGGTATTTAATTGATTTGACATTTTCACTTTCTATGGTAGAAAAGGGTACATGTACAATAATGACATTTGGAAGATACATTGTGTGAATTTGAAATAATCTTTAAAATTGTAGGCTTAAGCAATGAAACTGTATGTAACCATTTGTGTTATATGTATATGTACGTTTATATGTTCTGTCTTCCAGTCAGGAAAATTAGAGTTTTTGTACATGTGTAGTGCCATTCTTGTTGAATCTATGTACATTAATTTATATGCATGTACATGTACATGTAGACGGTGTTCCCATTAAAATGTTTTATCCTTGTTAGGCTTGTACATGTCACCCAGTCATTGTTGTTGTCTCATATTTTTCATATGTGTTTCAATTTATACAAGAATCTGATTCCTTTTTTAGAACACTTTACAGGAATGGGGCAGTGAAGAGAACCAAGTCATGACTCATGTGTATTCATAACATGATTTACGAACACATTTTCGTTTTCACTGTAAGATAGAAAAAAAGAAAAACTTACCCCCATCAGAAAAATCTCTTGCAATATTACGCTTTGGCCTAGATAGTGGAATGCCATCAATCCAACTGTACAGTTCTTCCAGTTCGGCATCGTCATAATCAGTCAAATCATTACCACTGGTCTTCAAATGATCCATTATTTTAGCAAGTACGATTAATTGGTTTTTAAAAATCCCCTGGTCGTGCACAGGAGTTCAAATAACTGAGCTACAAAAGGTTAAAACATCAATAAATAACAAAATCAGTGACACTTGTCTGAAATCAGGAAAAATTTATAAGAGGCGTCTTTGTTGTTGTCGCAACGAAATCTCCCGGCATGCAATAACTGTTACTTCTCAACCGGAAATTTCAACGACTATCGTCCCTAATATGAAATGTACCTTGCCAGCTCTCTCTATTCGTCGATTTTTTTTTACTTTTTAATATACTAGGTAGAAATAAAAACAATCTTGAAAATGATACAATTTTAAAAAAGTTAACAGTTCCAAAAAGAACGACAATAGATTCATTTTACAAGAAAGTTTCAGATTGAATAAGATTTAGACAGTGTCGATATTTACAGTTTTCGTATGCAAAAATATAGCAGAATAGTCTGAAATCAATTAATCTACTTTTGAACAGGTCTCAAAAATATCCGTCAACTTTTTGATGAAGACCTGTACAAAAAAAACTGACAGACGACAATTTTGATAAAATAAATGAAAATAATAAGCTTTTCCTTTGTAAACAAATTAAAGATGAAAATATTACTGTATTTCATCTGTTAAATTATAATAAAAGTAAGAAGAGAAAACAAATAAGTAAATTTAGAAAAGGTGATGATATCTAACTTAAGAAGAGGGGAGAACTAAAGATTCAAAGAGAAAATAGGTTATTGTCTTGACGACGAGAAGCATCTCTTTCTATAATGT
This sequence comes from Perna viridis, assembly GCA_037379345.1. NCBI lineage: Eukaryota > Metazoa > Mollusca > Bivalvia > Mytilida > Mytilidae > Perna > Perna viridis. Next base: position 8,519,550 of record CM074513.1, read on the forward strand.
AAAAAGAACAAAACTGCCAGGCAAGGTTATACAAGGTATATAACATTATTCTGTAATGAGGATCATATAGGATTCTCAAATGAAATGATGTCGATAAATTAATAAATATTTTAGCAATATTGACACCTGAACAAGTAGAAAACTGAGTTCCTTCATTAAACTCTCATTAGAACGAAGGACGGGGGACTAATATTGTATATTGTAGTTGATGTGTTTTATTTTCATGCACAATTACGTATAGTATGTTGTTTGCCAAAAATTATGAGATTTATTTGACAATAAAGTTGATTTGATTTTTATTATTTTATAACCACGCTCGTGAAAATAACATAGATTTCTTGTGTTGGATTGTCTTTATATTCAATTGTTAAAGATACAAAGGTTTTTTTTTATCACGAAACCACAAAATCTCAAAAGTAAACTTAAAAAGTTACAATGTTAAATATGCAATAAAAGAAAAATAGTAAAAGTGCTTGCATGATTTCTACAACTGATGAAAAAAACCATACTATTTCTTACAGATTTTACAACTTTTGACAACAGAAACATCTTCTTGTTCTCAGTTATTTACCATCCCAATATTCTTACTTTAGAATAGTGTTACTATAATACATGTAAATATTTAGGGCCGACTCGAGACAAAATAAGTAAAAGAGCTAACACGTATATGTATTAGGACGAATGAACCATTTCTAGAGGTTTCCCTAGACCAAGTTAGCATGCCTTCATCTTCAACCACCATGCTGCCCTCATCATGAATTTTACAAGGAAAGTAATGCAGTTGTTTTTATATGAAGGCACTTAAATTAAGCTTTTCAGGGGTCTTTTATTTGGTTCCATCGATACGAAATTAAAATTTATGGGGCATATTTATTCCCAGGACTATACTCGTATTTTGAAGAGGCAGATATACCACCCGCTTACAACAAAAAGGCAATTGATAGTTGACAATTCAAAAGTAGATAAAACAGTGTTAACATTTGTCATAAATATAACGAGATATGTCTAAGCGACAACAGCTCACCGGGCTTTGTCATAATAAGACAACATGGCGAAAAAAAAACTATGTTATTCATCAGCACGGTTTTCAAAAATTCAGGGAACACACAGCCTGATATGGATCGAACTCAGGCTGGTAACAAGTGATGCAAGTGTAAAATATTCTCTGGAAAGTGTACTAAGAACTATCCATTTCATAATATACATGTATATACCATTTGCTTAATGTAGTTAATAATTGCAAAAAAATATGCAGATGACACTGAATGAATCCAAAGTTTTTAAATATAAAAGTAGAACAAATACCTTTTTCAAAACGACATAAAAATAACTGTAAATGTAAGACAATGGTCAGACAAATATTTTAATTTTTGTTTTTGTTTTTTTGTTTTTTGTTTTTGTTTTGTTTTGTTTTTTTTTTTCTCTTGAAAATCAATAAAACCATATATAAGCATGTTTGTACTGATAAGTAGACACCGCACAGTTAGGGATATAACTTTATCAAGGATCCAGGAAAAAAGAAAATTTAGGAATTGTTATCAAGAACAAAACACATCAATCAACAAACAAAAAAGGCAAACAAAAACTTGGTATTATTAAAAGATGATTAAGCTTTATAGGTGAGGAAGTTTTCTTATCACTTTACAAAAGTATAGCCAGAGCACATCTGGAGTATATTAGCAATGTGTGGTCAGTGATGTAATAAAAGAAGCAATTCAAAATGAAAATGCTTAGAGGCGTAGAACGCAGGTAAGATTATGATAGCTTTTCAAAGAAACTGGCGGATGTGTGAAAAAACTTACTCGTACTTGTTAGTGATATAAGTGAAATCAGTTAAAAGTTTTAAAAGACTGGAAAAAAAACTTGTATTGAAAAGTGTATTATTCTATATGTTCCGACCGCAAGGTGAAATTAATGTATAATACAGATGCCAGAGATTATCTGTAGATAACAGGTTAACACAAAGCCACACATCTCAGGCAACGAATACAAGTACCAGTAACTAACACATACCTTTTGTGATCATCTTACAAGGTTATGAGCAAAACACATAACTACGAACTATAACTGAAAACTTTGTGCGTGAAGAGCGTATATATTTATCTATAGGGATAAAGCAAATGGTAGTAGACGCTTGTCCCACTGGTCTCAAAATGACCTGATGAACAAAAATTATGTTCACATATTTTTTAGGGGAGAGTTGTGGGTGGGGATGCTGTTTTCTGTTAAAGGGATATGAAGACCCAACTGCACTTTATTAACCAGCGAAACGATAGCCGGATATGTTTCGACTGTATTTCGGTATGTATGACGATGTGACGCAACGCGTCGCTTGACGATTATGGATACATTCACAACATGCAACACGGTGAGGGTGAGTCTGCTTCTGTACTCTTCAATCTCTCTCTATGTATATACACCAAGATAAGACCACAATTAAGCGAGATCAGCTTTCATCTCTTATTCTATCTATCTGTAAATATAGTCAATATCTCTCTCTTTCAGGGGAGTATATAACCTGAAATTAAGCCCAAACTTTACGACAAACGTGATGACTTTTCATTCAAAACTGTCAACTTTCCTTTCATCTGTGGTAACATCCCTTCAGCACCTGCGTATTGAGTGTTCATATCACAAGTCATACGTTATACCAGAGCTTGCTGAAACTACGCAGTCTTTTTGTTTCGCGCTAGAACTCTAACAAATAGGCTTCTGGAACAGGATTATGTTGCTACAAGATTGAAGTCATCACTAAAGAAGTTTTATGGTCGTCATCATGAACTCGTGGATCGTTATGGTGTATCCATCTGCACCATGAAAACTGATTTATTCAACGGGTCATGGTTTTCCTTTCCTCGTTTGTCTACCCGAGCAACTCGGCGGGTGTTTCTAGAAAAGCAGAGGACGCTTACCATACCGGTGCACCCGGTCCGTGCTCCCAGTTTTTAGTGAAGTCCGAGTTGCTCATTAACTTTTGTTACTTTGTATTTATGATTTTAGTTACTTTATGTTCTTTGTTATGTATGTCTGTTTTCCATGTCTGGTCTTTGTCCCTGGATTGCATTCTTTTGATTACCGCTATAACCTTTGTTCCATTGATTATTCTTCTACATGTGACCGACCTGTCGTAATGCTGCACCTTATAATCCTCGTATTGCAATTTTGTAGCTCCACTATGCATCTCAACAAGTTAACATCACATAGGCTGTTTGGGATTAATTGAATTGAAGTTCAAAATTAGACCGGACTATATTGCTTAATACAATATTATAGTTATTTTTTATGTAGCTTTCTTGACTTCTGCATAATATGTAGTTGTATTTTCAGTTTATCATTGAAATCATTCTTTTATAAGTAGTGAATTATTACAAAACAGAAGCAAAATTTCAGGTTATAGAAAAGCGCGATCATACACAGCCAAGTTCGAAAATGGTTTTGAAAGATTAATTAAATTAGTTAGAAGTAGGAATAAAAAAAAATGTAATTAATTTGGTATTTCGGACTTCCTGAGGCTTTTATACGACATTCGACGCTATGCCATATAAGATAAAAAAAAATAAAAAGTATGGCTGCATGGGTAGACGTTTCAGAATCCTTAATTCGAGAAGTGATTAAGAGGATACAAATGGTTATTATACTAAAATGCAATTCATATACTACTTAGTAGTAGATATTGCAAATTCACAAATAGTGCACCCTAGTGGTTTGAATTCGAAAGCAGTATACATAAAAAGTTGTGTATTCATATGTAAACAAAATTTTTTATTTACAGACGACGCGTATGTATATTGCAAAGATAAAAAAAACCTTTCAATATAATAAAAATGGCTTGATAAATATGGCTTCTATGTTTCATTCAACAAAGAGTTAAGTATTCTAGTAGCGCCGATTACTTAAACAAAACAAATCTTACTAATCAGAAAAAGTGTTACGCTAGTACCCCTTTAAGTGCATTCATTGATATAAAACATGAAGTGTGTAAATATTCCACTAATATCCTTCATGATCCTGAAATAGATACAAATGAGACAAGGTGGATGAATGAAAATTTACGAAACAACAAAAGAAAACATACAGGCACCATCAAAGACCATAATCTTTTAAATAAAATTTTCAAGAACAAATCAATACCCATTCAAGAAATACAGTAATATGGACTTTGAAATATCGTTATGGGTACTGTTTGATTCCACCATACGCGGAAAATCGTAGCTGTTGAGATAGATTATGAAACCTTGAACTTAAGGCTAAAAACCACTAATTCCACTTCCCATAGGCTTCTATGCTAATTTCACAATATTCAATGGCTTCTCTGGACTTTACCTTAACTTTAACCTGCAGATGACTATATATCAGCATGATTCTACATATGTCAGCTCACAATCCTCAGAATGGCATGTGGGGTTAGCAGACTTGCAGTGCAGTACTGGTCACCGGAAGTGAAGGGTCTATATATAGCATGGGAAATCCCAGTGTTTTCACAAGATAGGGGTATATTTAAAAATCATTATGGAGATTAGGCTTCACATCACAAGAAGCAAAATGCACCTATAAAATGTACAGAAATGTTTTTCCTTTCAGAAAACGGTTTAAATTTTTTAAATAAGATGAGAACTTTTTTCACAGCACTATGAGGAACAGGGGTAATTTTTGCGTAGGACTATTTTTGCGTACGTTCCGAATGCTCATTGGTTGAATTGGTGGTCTGTAACCATAATACTTTGTAATGCGGACAAATAAGAGCAGACATTTTAAGAACATTTTCCAAAATATATTATATCGATGGAGTTGAATGTTTAAATCACTTCGCAAGCAGGCCGCAAGATCAGAATTTTGGAGAATAAATGTTGAGTAAATATATAATTATTAAGTATCATATATTATCAATTTGAGATGGATGTACATGTTGATAATCAATACAAAATAAGATGTTGTAAAAAACAAAAAGAAAAACATTCGCAGGACAAATAATTACAGTTTACTTCCTTGGTCATCAATTACTAATATATGATTAAGGTTCTTCTCAAGTCAAGCTAAAATGGTCAATATTTTCATTATTTTAATGAACCGTCTGAAATGCTTGTATAACACGTACTTCCCAATATATTTCAGACACCTCAGTAAGTTTACTCCCAATATATTTCAGACACCTCAGTAAGTTTACATTATCTTCCCTGTATCAATTTGATCCGATGGAACAGTGTATCGAATAGAGCCGTTACGTTCTGAGACGTTTGCATAATATTGACTTCTTTTGACATGTATCGTTATTTTGATCCTCTATCCTACATCACAACACCAAAATGAGCTGTCCAGTACTACCATACATCGTGTACTAGGTTACAGCCCTAGATTAATCCTACGAGGATGAATGACCCGGCCAGCGAAAGCTATATTTATATATAGCCTAGCTGATCGAGTGGTCTTGGGCGCTTGACTTCGTGCAGGCGGTGTTGCCATAGATGTTACATGAATAAATGAAAATAGGGTTTTTGGTGAATCTTATTTTAGGTGATTTGGGATTTAAAGAAAATGCAAAGGCAAGTCAAAAGCACATTTCCTGGCAAAATATTTCCCCTTGACATCGCGTTAAGACCATCCAAATGTATAGTTGATTAAAATATTGCATAAGAAGAAAATATCTTGATTTTCCTATGACACACGAGGACACTCTCTGCACAAAAAAATCATTTTATTTCACACAAAACCAAAATTGGGAGAACATCTGCATGAAATCAAAGGATCAGTTAATAAGTACTAGTATTTAGCATGAAATATCTATATTCCTTCCCTGTGTTTTCTTTTTAAGTTATTAAATTACCAAAAATTGTATGTGAATGAAAAATCGCATGTCACATTGTTTTTGGAGAAAATAAAGAAATGAAGTATGAAGCATTTCCAGAGCGTTTCAGTTTATATTGAAATAAAATAACGAATATATTGACATTCTTATATCTTAAGAACACAGTTCATGGCTGAACTGTTTAAAGATCCTTCAAAACATGATCTGTTGCGAGAATTTAATAACAATTAAGATATCTTGACAAGATAATCCTAACTTTGAAAATGGTTGTATTCCCGAAGCACCCTACTAAGGTATTTACTTTTCATAACTGGTCCGTTTTGCTCGCTCGAAGTTGTAATAAAGTATCAAGTTTTAAAGAACGCAATATATTCCTATTTCTCACCGAAAAGCTTTTGCACCAAGGGTACCGATTTCACAAACTTCTAGAAAAGGCTTTGTTAATATTTTTAGAAGTTTTTAAAGTTTGATAAAAGAATATAATAGCACTTGCAGGTTCTTAATTAATAATGATGTTGCTTACCCAGTTTTTTTAAAATGAAAATATAGTCTTTTAGATTTCTTTGATGCGATTTTTAAATCATTGTCTATTCTTTTAACCTTGTTTTTACAAAAAAAAAAAACAGATATTCGACACCTAATTGCAACCCTACGTACATACTAATTCATTGTTAGTATTGCTTTTATCAAATATCACCTTTTTAGTACATGACGTTACTACTCCAAATCCAGTCCACTGGAATTGTAGTGACCGATTACTTATAACGCTGGTAATTTTGATGGTATTGTCGTTCTTTCGTATGTTCTGAGTTTGCTTGCGTTCTTTAATGGGATATTTCATTTTGTCTATAGGTTGTATGTTGAGATATTCCATGAAGGAGAATTGGATATTTTACTTGGTGAATTATATGGTGTGTGTTGTTTTCATTTTTTACCTTACATTAAAAAGGGATGGTTAAGGCATTATAAAGCCAATTTAACCCCGCCGCAGACATGCGCCTGTCCCCAGTCAAGATGTTTTTTAGTGTTGTTATTAGTTTCTTTTGAAGAAGTGTCATCGTTCTGTTACAATGGATTTTATAACTATTGTTGCCCGGAACTGTCAGAGCTTCCTTCAAGGTGTGTCAATATTTACTGAAGACCTTTTGGTGACCTCCTAAGGTCATTGACAATCTTAAAATATATGTGGATGGCCATTTGATATTGACGGGAGGTCTTGGAAGACTTCGGATCAAACTATTTATTTTTACCATTTTAATGTTTACAATAATTATTTGTTACATAAATCGAATCATATTTATGTTCATAAATGTAAAACTACAATGTTCAGATCAGATTTGTTTGAAAGGATCAAATGATTTATCTCCCATCTTCGAAATTTTTTTTCGTAGAACACATCATCTCAAGCTTAGACAAGAAACTAATGAAGGAGTCAAGATAGGTATTTTATAATCTTATTTGTGAATGATTTATCTCCCATCTTCGAAATTTTTTTTCGTAGAACACATCATCTCAAGCTTAGACAAGAAACTAATGAAGGAGTCAAGATAGGTATTTTATAATCTTATTTGTGAAACTTGAGTGTATGCATTCTTCTTAAAAAATTATTATTGCTTTCATCATAGATTATATCCTGGTTCAACCGGAATTGTCTTCGGTATATCAATTATCCAATTTCTCAGATGTATCATATACTAAGTTTTATACTAAGTTTTAAATGATTATTTATTCGTGATTTGCAATTCATTTCAGTTTTGGTTACAGCTTATTAGTTATTTTCTTTAAACAGTTAAAGGACAAGTTCTTGTAAATAATAAAATCAATTCACTGACTTAATATCTACTCATTGACCTAATATCTACTATGAGCAACTTATTATTTGAAGCGAAATAAAAACAATTATAACCTTTAAAAATAATAATTTATTTACAGAACATCGTATGCTTGAACGGAGTCAAAACAAATCACCGTATTTGTATTTTTTTTCTTTTTTTACGACTAAATGTTAACAGCAAACCTCAAGTGTGCTAAACTATTTTCGAAATAAATTTGAAATAAATATAACCACATAATCAAGGAAGAGAAAAAACGATAAAGGAATATTTTTTTTAATTCACAAAGCTTGAAAACATCTATTGTTCTTTAATTCTGTTGTGTTTAGTTTTCTGTGATAACTCACTAAACAAAGCGAATAGAAAAAATATCGTTATTGCAGATTGTACTTTAAGTTCATAATTACAGACAATGTGTATCAAATAACTTTTATAGAAGTCTCTGGTGCTGGATTTGGCTTCCTATGTTTGATTTTGAGTACCAGTACTAATTCATTTTTAATCTTTAATTTCCTCAGTATTTGGTTCTTGTGTTTTTTGTTTTCAATGTTAATATGATTGGCATTTTAATATTTCCATAGTTGAAAGTATTTCCTATATTCTTTTAAGATCTTGCTAATCATTAAACCAGCTCATTGACCTTATATCACCTACGATAATCAAATAATTTGAATCGAAGCAAAAATGATAAATTATGTACGGAACATCGTATGCTTGAACTAAGGAAAACATATGAACAATATTTGTTGCCTTTCTACTTAATGACTTAAAGTTTACAAAAACAGCGAATCTCAATTGTGCTTGAAATTTACGTAATAAAGTTGAAAATGATCAACTATAACTAAAACAAGGAAGGAATAAGATTCACAAAGCTTATTTCTTTTCCCTTTAATTATATGATTCATTTTGTTTGCTGTTTTGTTCCGTATTTTTTTCTTTTCGTTTTGTGTGGAAACTGACAAACACAAAAACTAGAAAACTATTTTTATTGTAGGAGATTTGTAAATTAAGTTTAATAATTACAGACAATGTATATAAAATAACTTTGAAATAGAAAAAAAATATCTCTTGTATAAAATATACAATTTTTAACATATAACAGTTTAATGAAAACCAACAAACAAGTAGAAAACACAGTTGGCACAAGACCTAACCACTAATAAGATGACTTGACACAAAAAGTAAAACTCAAAACTATAAGTAGTAAACATGAAGCATAAACAATAAGACCCAGTGTATAGCGACAAAAGCTTGAATTTTTTTAATGTTTCAGGTGAGTTTGTTTTAAAAGATAGACAAAAAACTCAGTTGGAATATTTAATCTTCTTTTAAATATAATCTTCAAAATAGTAAAGAAAACATTACAATGGTTTCCAATAGTGAGAGCAAAACAGAATTTTCTGTCAAATTAAGCAACTTTTTTAACGACTTTTATATAATAAACTGATGCCAGATCAAACGAAAATTACAACTTTACTAACGCCTAATTTACAATTTGCTTTCATTAAATGTTTGTCCACCAGAAAAACATGCAAAATCATTTTTTTTAAATATTTATTGATGCACCTAAATTTTCATTTCATTTTGGTTTATACAATATATAAGGGTGTGTTTGAATCATTTTCAACGGAAAAGTCACTTTCTTACGATTTATTGGTATTGAATGCTTAAGGCCATTAAAATCGTGATTTCAGGCCAATTTTTTTTCATGATAATGAGGTGATTTATCACTGATATTCTTATAGGATATTTGCATGGTTTTCTCATAGACATCCATTTAATCACCTTTTCAAATTTATCTCCGTCAGATGAAATAAAATACATTGAAGCAAACTAAAAATACTACATAGAAATTACACATAAATTGCAGCATTTGAAATAGCTTTAATAACAAAAGTTCAGTAGACTGCAGTATTAATTAAGCAGTTATGTCTAATTGAAATTCAACTTCTGAGTGAACTACAACTACAAGTTAAACAATATGTTAAAAAGACACAAACCATGTAATAAGTATTGATAAAGGAATATTAATATGTATTTTAACAATTATCAACACTTGGTTCAACTAGTAATTACGTACACTGTACAATTTGATAACATATACGTGTGTTTTAGTATGAAATATGCAGTATTTTTGTACCAGAACTTACTAACTTCAAAATAAAAATCTGCTTAAAAATTAATGAATGAAATAAATTCAACATTTAGTAACAAATAAATTGCACCTTTAAAGCTTTTTTGAAGACAATCACAGATACGCTATCAAGTCAAGTCCAAAGTTATATGCAAGTACAGATCAAAGCAGTTAAATGAACTTAAAACCAAGGCTCAGTTGCTTAAACTTGCGATTACTACCATTATTATGTATACATAAAATAACCATAAAACAGCTTGTTCACAGGTAGAACAAATTTCAATTTATCAATGAATTGACTATATGTGTATACATCAATGGCAATACAACAGAACTGAATAATTAAAAAAAACATGAATAGTAAGTAGTCCTTGGTAATACCTTCAACAAAATAATTTACAATCGCAACAGGGCATACAAATTCAGGTAAAAAAGCAAGATAACAAAACAGAGAAAAATCTAGCGCCATACAGAAACAAAACATGTCTATATTTAAGTAATACAATATATATTGGCATTTAAACCAATCATAAGCAATAGCATCTTGTAGTTTTTTTCACTTTCAAGACCTAATTCTAAAGCATAATAGAAGTTGGTCTAATTTGTTATTAGCATTTATTTAATTTAACACGGTAATCTGGAAATTGTCCATTTTCCTGAACAGTAGTTAACCACTGAAAATCTAAAGCATAGGAATGGATCTAATGTATCTATAATTTGTTGACTAGAAGAATGAATTGCCCTGCTATATCAAATACAGTAACACCAATCATATAGAAATTATAAAACACTTTCAAACTTATTGTAAACAATATCCTGAAGAACTAAATCACGCTAAAATCATAAGTACTTTTTAAACTGACATTTTTTCATTGAAAACAGCACAATGAGCAATAACAAGAGTGGAAATGATGCAAGGTGTTAACCATTGATTGATTATAATGTGACAAGTGTACTTATAGATTTTATGATGAGAGTAAAGGTTGGGTTATTATACCTATTTAGTATAGGTTGAACATAAGACAATAACCTTAACTAAAACAGATTATTTGGCCGTGTATGGAAACTATTTACATTAAACAAGAAGAAAAACAAAGACCATAATATACATTTTGAACCAGTGAGATTTATACAGCTGTGTGGCTATCTATGACATTTCTGTAAATTTGAAAATATTTTATAATGTTTTCATAAGAAGTTTTTTCCATCACTGCTAACTTTGTGAAAGTTATTAGTATTCACGTGACTTAAAATGATTCCTTTACAAAACTTACTATTTGCATTTCTAGTTACACATTTTCTCAAAGCATGTATATTAGTAATACTGTTAATTAATACTGAATGTAAAATGACGTTTTAATTTATTATGTTTGGAAGATCAACTATGGTTCTTCTTCCAAGAAAGTTTCCAAGTCTTTGTTTTTCTTCTGGAGAACTGTTACGTCCCTGAAGTTAAGTACATCTTAGATGACATCTGTTAGTCAAGAGGTCTATTTACACTGAGTCTATCTGTATCTTTTTGTAGTCACATAGTACATTCCTTGAACTTGTGACAACTGTGTTTGCAAATCTTCAATTCGGATTTCCTTAAGATGTAATAGCTGTTCTAATCTCCGTATTTTCGAATTCAGTATCTGGAAAGAAAGCATATTTTTTTAAATGCTAAGCATGACCAGACGTATCTTATTTACTGATAAATGACAATTAATGTGTAAATCAAACACAGAATAAGAAAAAAAAACCAATTTTTTATATTAAACAAGTTAAAATTACTTTCCCCCATTCTAAGCCAGTGATTAAATATGCACGAAACAAGGGGGTGATTAAATTTCTGCTACAGTATTCCATATTTCACAGTTTTCTACAGACTTCATGGGAGAAACAGATTATCCTCCAATGCTCTACGGGAATACAAGATTCCTCCACTCTCGATAGTTAAATTTAAAATTTTCCTATCTGAGTGATGAAATTTTGTAATTCCCTCAAGACTGAAGGAGAATTTATTTATTTTTCATGACTTCGAAACAAACATCCAAGGAAACAATCAATAAAGCTTGATGTTTCTCAAGAATGACCGATTCATAATCACTTCACTCTACTGCATTATACATAAACCTAAATAAGGAGCATTAACTGCAATCTTATTACAATTAGACCTGTCAATTGTTCCATTCAGTCACTCCATGTAGGGTGTAACAAAACTCCATTTCTTCCTTCTGTTCAGTTGACCTTTCCAGAATTGTTGGGTTTTTCCCTTTGAATAATGCTTTCAAAATCATGACAGATGAACTCTGATTGGCTGATCATCTGAACAGAAAGTAGAATGGAATATAACTAACCAACGTCATATTTCAAAAAAAAATTCTGAAATTTCTAGGTATTTCTCAATTCAAAATCAAAAATTTCCCGCCTACACATCCCTTTTTATTACGTTAAATCTTGAAAGATGCTGGATACATACTAATCATATATATGTAAAGACTTTTATTTTAACGAGGTCCTTGTCTTCCAATAGACTCCTGGCTAAACTGTTGTGCCTGTCTGTAATACATACTTACTTTAATGGTTTCATTTTTTGCAAGATTTTCCATTTCTTTTTCTTCTAACAGACTTCTAGCTACACTGTCTGATGATGGTACTATAAACAATTTAGGTTCGTACAAAGGCTGTTTACCATCTCCTAAATATGTCCTGCGAACAAAAACATAATTTTGTAAGATTTGTAGATCTCTTGACATTAAAAACATTTTTACCGGAACCGGTTGTTTTGCACTCAAGAAAAAAACGTGTTAATATCAATTTGCAAATAATTTTAGACGAACAAAGCCAACAACTGTTTGTATGTTTATCATCAACCAAGCCGTTTGTCGTAATTTTCATTAATCAAGCAAATTCTGTAGTTGTTTTTATTGTTGCAGAGTTTGTATGGCATACATGCGACTGTGCTGGCAAATGACATCATATGAATTGAAAATGAAAAACGTGTGCATCTCAATTCATATGAATTTCAAATGGCATATTTGACAAACCGGTACATTATAAGTAAGCAACAATTATAATCATGGTTAGAAAACATAATTTTTTTCAAGTATTCTTTTATTAGATCTTGATTAATGCAATGCTTAAAGTTGACCAGCGACCTTTGGAGAGCCTACTGGTTACGTTGTATGAGTTGTCGTTATCTCCGTTCCAGCTTCAATGGATTATTTGCATGTTGTATCTTATGCATTTGTAAAAAAATGTATTTAATCCTTAAAGTAAAGGGTATTTGACGGGTTTCACCAATCAGTAAGTATACTTCGAGGCAAGTAATAACGTCCAAGTACCTTGTCTACTACGACTATTTTCACAATTACGAATCTGTGAAATCGACAACAGAACAGTTTCTGTTTTGTGTTTATTGGCAATTTTTACATATTCAATGAGTTAAAGACAATTACATGATATGGTACACATGTACATGTACTTGTTTGTTATATTTTCACTGTATTAAGTCTATTTTTTTTACTCTTTAGTACCAAAGTCTATGTATCCCTTTATAAATAAAATAAATCTAAAAAGTGTTTAAAAAATGTTTTAAAAAAAGAAAAGGGCAAGGAAAATAAAATATGTCGAAGTACAACAACCAGTAACAAACTCAACAGTAGCGCCTTCCATTCTACAGGACTAACTATCTAGTCTACAGTCTAACTTATCGAAATGTAATACCTAAATCCTTAATTCTAGCTAATTCACACCTGTCACCAATTTAAGAATTCTGTGTGTGACAAAATATTATTCAATAATTTTCGCAACATCTCTTTCACCAAAAAAAAATCAAATACTCGTTTATCTTTTATGATGAACTGATATGGTTCGTGTTCATGTATAATTAAAGCTACACATTTAGAGAGCTTCACATGCACATCACAGAGGAAAATGTTTACATCCACAACATCAAAACCATCTATTGTATGTATGTTATAAACACAATATTTATATTGCCAAAATAATAAAATAAAATATGACAGTTTCCTATTTAGATTTGTTTATCATCTCATCTCCAGTTAAAGTTTCATGCATACTAAACTTTCTATATTTTAGCATTAAACAGATATATTAGAATGCATAATTAATTGGCAGAAAAATGCAAAAAACAAGTAGTAGCCAACTAAGCTTTTATTGCATTTTCTTACCAGATTATACTTTTAGGTCTAGGAAATTTTCTGGAAAATGACAAACAGAGTAAAATTTAGGGCACACGTAGTAGAAAAATGCCCAGAATAAATATTTTTTATTACGACTGTTTCAGATTTATATAAACAAACTTCCATTTTTTTAATGTTTCATTATTGTCAAATAATGATAATATCACCAAAATAATCATTCAATTGATTATTACGTGTTCCTATAAATTTTATTTGTAATAATAACATTACTACTTTTATATAATACCGAATCCTATAAACTTATTATACACCAGAAATAGTTCAAAATCTATTGGTATTCTGAACCTACCGAATAAGAAAATTAAGAGTTCTAATTATAAACTATGAAGAAGCTTATGATTTAATTTCTCCAGGTTTTAATCTTTTAAGTTCAAGATAAACCTAGTTCTTATCATATGTAAATACTTCCCCACCAAAACTAGTGAAGTAATCAGAGTATTGATATTCAGCTCAAACGCTTAATGACTTATCAATAATAAATACAGCATTAAATTGGAAAAAAAATGGCAAGCTGTCGATCAGTCTAAAAGTCTGGTTTCGTATCGATCAGATGGGTCATTGCAAGCAATAATCAACAGCTCAATTTATATTTAATCACTCTGCTTTCAAAACATAAAAGTTGGAAACTAGTTAATATATAATGTACAGATGTACAGGTAAATGAGTGTATAATAGCCTCATGAGATGACATTGGGCCAAAATCATCGTTTATATATATATATATATATAACTGATTAATATTCATGATGGTTTTTTACCTCATAAAAACTTATTTTAAGTCAGTAAAAACATAATTGAAAATCATCAACCCACATTACAAACTGGAGCATTAATTGTTAGGACTCATATTCAGCATCTATTATTACATGTAATCTAACATAAGTTTTTTAATCAATAATTGATTTCTGTGAAATGTTTAGATAATGTCTACCTGTTCTCATTGTTCAAATATATGTTCTTTGTTATCTTTTTTCTTATGCATTTTTACTGATGAAGGAAAACATAACATATACAACCTATTTCAATTCAAACTGAGGTTAAAGTGCATTCATTTAACAACAAAGAAGTTATTATCAGCTGCTTCATTTGAAAATTAGGGTTTTTTTTAAATCTCAGTTTTTAACAGCAAATCAGTCTTATGCTTGCAATGTATATCAAAAGCAAACCACTGCCACGGCCAGAAACATGGTGCAACCACAATCCAATCTAAATCAATATTACCCTGGATAGTCGTTTAGACTAGCAGAAAAAATGCTGGAAATAAAGTTTAATTTCTAAACATTACTTTTTTTTTTATAGAAAATGATCATAAAAGGCTATACAAAAAAAATTATTAAAACTCCAAACAAAAAGAAGCCCTAAGCAAACTGCAAGACTTCGCTACTGCATTGACAAATCGGAGGTTTTCTTTAACGAAATGAAGATTTAATGTCTACAGTAATTTAGTCTTATAGCTGTTACACTAAATAATGGCATGAAAAGAATGTATGTAATCTGTGTTTTTTTTATAAATAAATATATATATATATATATATATATATAAATGGAGTGCCACTGTTAATGGTATAGGTAAAATCAACAATTACCAAGGTAAGATTAATCTCATATAATAAAAAGTGGTATTTAAAGAATCTAAATACAAGGAAACATTAGTCAAATGAAGAGTAATAACAAAACTACCGAACTGATTAACTCCACGCAATAGTCAAAAGAAAAAATTAAAAAGGAAAGTCCATAAAACAAATGCCAATATCAAAGCAAAACCGAGAAATGTTGCATGCATGTGAGCATTATTGAGTACGACAGCTTCCATGTCGGTTCATTTAGCAAAACTTTAACGAATCAATTGTTGACTGATAACATTGAGAACCTACGATCTATCTGGGTGACTGTGAGGGATTTCTCCTGCATTATATTTTCTTGGAGACTTCACTTTCTCTGGTGAACTTCTCCCTGTTGATTTGGAAACTGGAACTAAAGCCTCTGTAATGAAAATAATGACATTGATACTATTTACATTTGAAATGGAAGGCAATAATAATCATAAAAAGCATCAAAATATATGAATAAATCATATGTTATCAAAACATTACAGGCTTCGTTGAAACATGTAAAGTCACTTTATCAAATAATATGTAGGGTTTTCCAAATCTGAAAGTTTAATCAAAAGACTTAAAAGTCTTACGATGTCAACGGCTGACTAATTAATTGCAAGTTTGATGGGTTGAACTGTCGTACGTTATCTGAAACATGTAATCATAAAAGCTATAAACATTATAATGTACACTTACTATGTTAAAATTGTCAATTTATTCGTTTGGTTTTCCCAATTAGAAACAAAACATAACTGTTACTTATAAAAATATTTTGCTTAGTTGAAATGTCGTAGAATTCAGAATTTCTTTTATATTGTATATATTTTTATTACTGAATATATGAACATGCAGTATTAAAATGTTGGTTTAAATGTTTATACAGCCATATATAATTATAGTATGAAAATGCAAAATACGTAAAGTGCTGTAGTTACAGACTCATTTATGTTTTGTTCGTCAATAGGTATGTATCAAGTTACAAAAAACGTTGCATTGTTAAAAAAAGACTAAACTGTCATGTCATTGTCCTTATAGATAGTTTTGACAGAATAAATAGGTAAATTATTCTACAGCACGACATAGACAGTAGTAGAACATAAAAAAATGTATCGACAGTAACAGAAACAGGGGAACGGGAAACTAGTGTCTTCTGCTTTTCTAGAAACACCACATGTGCGAATCGGGAGATTTTGAAAAGAGGTTCTAAATACAATTAGTCACTTGATCCCACAGTCCACGAAATTAACCATCATTTCAAACAAAAGAGGGGATCCAACCGCCAAAACCCAACCTCCCCCACCCCGGGTCCACCAATGCACTACATGGCCTACGTAATAACTCAATCATTTATATCACTACATCATAGGCTAAACATAAAAGTCTACCAGAAAAGAACTGTGCAAAAAATTAATAACAGCATCCTCTCTCGCTGTGTAATGAATAAGGTTCACTGCTGTTCATTTGTTTTACCGATCGAATAAACACAAAAAGCGATAACATTTATGCTATTATTTTATTTTGTTAGTCTCTTTATTCCCTTTCTCAGCTTTATAGCAATTGTAGTCTAAAGTCATTTTCAGTAGGAAAATGTTATTCAAATTAAACTGTTAAAGCTTAAAATGGTATATGTAATTACCATTGGTTTTACGCTTCCGGAAGTGTAAATGACGCAAACTATGTTTCCCTAATCTTAATTCACAACTAAATTACAACTTTAAACTCTGTGGAGAAAATATTGATATTTATTCATAACATTTTAAAAAGGAAAGACTGGTAGCATATCTATTGTTGAATATTATAAGCTTTATTTCATGCAAAAATTATGTGCGATTTTGCGTATGTTTATAGAAATGCTGTTCTTAACGTTGCAATAAAGATTGGTATAAGTTTCAAGCCCTTTAAAAGAACATAAACGTGTCATGGTTAACTTTATAACAAACACGAACCCTCACACCACTGCAAGAAATTGTACAAAAGAGTATGTGAAAGAAAAACAATATACATTTTACCACATTTATGTACACATTTCTAAGTACACCCTCCCTGTCTTAAAAAAATTGTTAAGTATTTGCTAAAACCAGTTTAGATCTGACATGATTTAAAACAACATTCATTTTTGAAAGATTCAAAATTCGTTTGCATATGTATCACCCAAGTTAGAGTAAAGAGAGTTCATTTTTTTATCCAAGGATTACTTTATTTGTTTAAAGAAGTATATGTTCAAGCCATGAAAAACTATCGAAGTGTAGTTGAGGGTCATCTCAGAACTAAAACAAATCTAGTTTTCTACGGCCCATAAATGTGTAAAACTGCTTACCAAGGTGTAGACACAGCAAATATGGAGTGTTAAGTAGCAGAGTCCATGTAAATCACAGCAGACTGGATTGAGAAATGTTTTGGAGACTTACTTGAATCTTTATTGAAATCCTTATTGAAATCTTTGTCCATAGATACGTGTTGTAAGTCGATTTCCCGACGACTCCTACCTTGCCGCTCGAGCATTTTATCGATCTGCATTCGTAACAGCATGAGTACTTTCTCTATCACCCTGGGTTTAGGATTTGTTGTGTTAGCTAAAGCTCGAATGACATCATCAGATAAATCTAAATCTAATTTACGAAGAACTCGTCTGAAAAAAATATAACTTGTTTCATAAATTACGGTTCTGTACATAAAATAGATATGATACAACGAATAACTGGACGTGTACTATGCGTATCACTAGAAACAAAAATAAGCCACAGTGATTTATCATTTGGCATGCATTGTCATTATCTGGATAAGTGTCATGATTAAACATGTCTTCCTGTACTCCAGCCTTGATATTTTCTGACTTGAAAGTAGCTGCTATGGAGGAACGAATTTTAACCTTTCATGTTGTAGGACCAGTTTTTCTAAATTGAACTGGTATAAATGTAAAAAGCCAATTGCTGTGATTCAACCTTAGGAATGCTTAACTGTCAACATGACAGTATTTATCATCTTTACCTGGGTTACGAATAATCTTTGTGCCTCGTTTTCATATTCTGTACAGAAAACAGCAGCGTACAACAATTTTTCAAGATTTGAAACTTCCATCGAATTCTCAAATATAGAGAAGGCCAGTAACAGTAAAGAAATGCGCTTTCGCATTGAACGGATTGCAGTGAATTCAAATAAGAGCTGTCAACTCCTGTTTCAATATTTTTAAGTTAACAGAAGTATAGTAAATTCACTGTGTTCTCTCGTAAAGAATGTTCTAGACAAGGAAGAATAATATACAATTATGATCAGTATTTGTCAATTAATGCCAGTACACAGTAGATCATTTAAGAAACTAATGCATAAGAAAGGAGTTGGTTAAGTCATCTTATATTTTTGCGCTTGTATCTCAACGTCGAATGAAGGTCAAATAATGTTAAAAAACGGTACCTTTCTACTTTAAAAAAATTATAAAGTTTTATCGAATTCCTTTTGTGATCTAGTTGATCTCGCGTACAGTGATGAAATATAAATATCATATTGACAGTGTACAAAACAGAAATCCCGAGGCATGTACTCAATGATACTTTATAGAACTGCAAAGTGTCTGTTACTCATATAAAGTAGGAGGTTGGTATTCCGATCCTAAAAGTCGGGTTTGTACCAAGTCGAAAAATAGCTTGCCAGACAAACTCTTGCATTGCTAGAGTAATTTTCTGTATACGATAATCAAAATCGCGTCCATGTTGCAGACCCGAGCACAGACATTGCATCAGTCACGTGATCACAATCGCTTTCGAAAGCAATTCTAAGGACGAAGAAAAAGTAAATAAATGGGGGAAACGCCATACTTAGTAATAACACAAATTGTAAATAAATGCAAAAACATCAGTACTGACAAATAAGATTAACTGGGGACAGAAACACTGACAGAAATTTCAGTGGCAGATCCAGAGAACCAATTAACAGATTAAAGAGGGCACCAGGGGGCTAAAAAATCCTAAATAACACATTTAGACACAAAAATACGCTATTTTAATTTTTGCAAATTGATAAGCAACCCCTTTTGGATCCGCCTATGAATTATACGTTAGTACATGCTAGTCCTTACATAACAAGTGAAATGAATATTTTTTAACGTACATGAACTGCGTGGGTTTAGTAATAAAATATACACTTATATATGAACTTCATACAACTCAGCCCAAGAACTTCTAAATTTATGACACGAAAATTACTTCTTTCTAAATTTGTTCAACAAACAACTTAAATGTATGTGTCAAAAGTCAAGTATTTTATAGCAGTAGTGTAAGTTAAAATATCTTACCTGTTTAACAAGTACCAATTTTCCATTTTCTGTTTCGTAGCAGCTGCTGGTGTGTAATTGTGAAGTTCTACCATTTTGGGTAGGTAATGAGAAATTATTTCTGCGACTAACACTGAAATGAATTGAAAATAGCGTAAAATCAGAGTATGGAAATAGTTGAAAGTAGAAGGAACCAATCCATGTTAACGGAGCAAGAACGATGAACGAGACATTCAAAGTTCAGGGACAAAGACTTACAAAGAAAACATCACAAATAATACAATATTAGCTCAGAGACTGTGTACAGACAACCAAACATTAAATGAGCAACCTGGACGATGATATTGATGCGATTAACTTTGTACGTAAAAAAGGCAAAAACACTGAACAGAGAAAAAATCAAAGCACCAAGACTAAAATTAAGAGATAGAAACAGATCAGTCAATATTGGATTTGATAGAACACCCTGAAATAACTCGTATGATATCAGCTAGTTAAAGCATTCACGGGTTTTATGACAATGCAATGGCTAAGAATAAAACCCTCTAGAATTACGATGAACAATTTATAATTACATCGTTTCAGAATTTCAGTGTAAAACCAAATAAGGGTTGTATAACATAATCGAACTATAACTATCGGAAGGTTCAAACCTTAAAGCTTGTGGTACAATGTAGCTTACTTTTTTTATTGTAGACTAGCGCACATCAGTTACCGATAAAGTATGCCTAAACAGATTTTATAGTTTCGAAGTTTGTTGTAGCTGACAAGACTTTCAAAGCAATTGGAATTGCAACTTAACCAAATTTAAAACACTTTTCGTCTCCTCTTGCATTTTTATTATTAGACCCAACAAATCTGTTTTAAAATTCAGAAGACATTTCGTAAATCATGATTGCCATGCTTGTTCAAATAGCTAGGTGTGGATATAACAACCCAATACTCTTGTATATAGACACGCTTATTTTCAAATTCAATTCCTCCTCTCGATGTTTGTATTGATAATGCAAATAGTTACAACTATTCATTATTGAAGATAATTTTATCAAATGAATAAGACAACTGTCACCCAGTCAGCACGATCATGATGTCAATATTATGGCGTGTTGTCGATTGATACCACGATGATTAAAATTAGAATTTACTCAAGTATCCACAAGTTTGCTTAGAGATATGTATATAGGAATGGCTTCCTGTCATTTAATTTCCTTTACATAATATTTAAGACCATTGAGACGCTGTAATTGTTGACTTTATGGCTAAAATACATATTCCTTCCACTTCTTGTTTGGGATTAGTTCCTAAGACCCCCGGGGATTTTAGTTCAGGATTTCTTTTATTTGTTAAGGTTACTGGACAAAGCACTAACAGCAACAATTTGGAATTTAAAAATTAAATTCCTGATAACATTCACTTTTTTCTGGTGATAGGTGCTTTAAGTGCTGTCGTTTTATTATACTGTACTAGATGTATTGTGCGATTAACTTTTATTTGTTGTAGTAAATGGGATTAAATAGCAACGGCCTATATAATTATACAATATCATATGGTTTTTTTTCATATCAATTGCCGTAATATCCCTGACACATATGTTAATACGAGGGTTTCTTCGAGAGGGTTTATATGGGTTGAGGGGATATGGGGGAACATTCATATCATTCTGTTTATTACTAGAATATATATCGGACAACATCACTCATTTAGGTGATCTATGCCGTTATGGATGCTTACAGTCAATCCGTGTCATCTATGCAGAAAACCCAATGTTATAAATAAAACAAATCAAACCGTTATCCTCAACCCCTCTACAGTCAAAGTTAACATGTGGGTTCTATACGATCAGTGCAAAAAAACAATACATGGTCCACTAGTTGAAAATAAAAGTTTAATATCACGGATTCATACATTATCTCTTTTCACAGTCGTGCCCTTTAACTACATGGCATACAGTGCCAGGGGGCATATTGAATAACCTGTTAAATGCAGGCTCCTTTATTGTAATATTTAATCATTGAAAATAGTTTGGTTATTGGTAGGGGTTGTTTTTTGGTACAGCGACTGGAAGGTATACTAGACCTATAATAGGTTTCGAATGGAAACTATAATTTGCCGATTGGTCAATTATTTTTTGTTTATATACGTAAGACATATATTGCATGATACATGTATATATATATATATATCTGTACTTTACACTTCATATTTTCATATATATGTAGCAATCAAAATCATTCTATGACATTAGTGCAACTTCTTTCGTTGTTATGTGTAAAGGACTATTTAACACTTCCAATCGCTTTGATAAAAAACTTGCTAAATAAGATCCTCGAAATTAGACCCTGAACAAAATCTAATGAAAGATTTAAGATTCTCCGGTAGACTGACTGTCTTTGTGTACTGATTAAAATCACGAAATCAGCCAAAAAGTTATACATAAAAATCCATAAAAAATAAACTATATGCCTTGTTCTGTTATAAATAATGCAAGTTACGGTTATGGAAAGCAGGAAGTAGCTGCATTCCAGAAGGTTAAAGGATACAAATACGTTATGTAAACAAGAATCTTCATTTAAAGCAAAGCCACTTTCTGAGATTGCCTATAGGTTAATATTGTAGCCAGTAATCATCACCACGTCCTGTGCTTTAATAGGAAAAATGGTATGTGCGTATTTGTGTAATCATGTACCTAGTTTGATTGATTGAGAAATGTAGTTTAACGTCCTATAGCAGAAGTTCATGCATTTCTGGAAAAGAGCGACTGACCAATCGAAAAGACCCTATCAGCCCCAGTCAAACAGACTGAGCTGGATTTTAGTGTGCTAGCACCCAGAAGCAACAGTCCGTGGGAAAACGCATTATCCTTCTTGCACAGTATTATAACTCTGAACCAACCAGTTGTAATTCTACTCCCCACTTGGCAAAATATTCCTAATGAACAAACCAAAAAGCTATACTGGAAAGACCTTTAATTCCAACCGATACTCGAATGTTATGCAGAAGATCAGTCTTATTAATTGAATTAGAGACTTTCAATTGGATTGAGAGACTGAAATATTTGGAATGCTTGACAAAAATATAGATGCATGAAATAAAATATATACGCATTAATGAGAATTGTTTTAAAATATACAAAGCAGGTCCAGTTCCAAGAATTATTTCAGCATTTCAATGACATTTAGGCATGACCACGGGGTTTAGAGACTAACGAAAAAAATGAACCCCAACTTGGTACCCCGATATCTTAAGTGTATGCCGGTCGTTTTGAGTGGTCTGTTATACCCATATATGACCCGAGCTACAACAAAATATATCAGTAAAAATGCATGTAGACCTATTGAAACAATATTTAAATTACGTTTGCTTGATTCACGAAAAACAGTGATTCTGCCACATGGAAAAGTTCGGTAGAATATATACATGTAGCGGAACATGTCTTTTCAGACATTAAATTGGGGAAATATATTTATCAGATTTCCACATGTCATTTGAAGACGCATTGACCAAAAAAAACCACTGAAACAATTATTTTAGTACAAAAAACAGCAGTCCCGTTTTACAGGATGCGGAAGGTTAAATTGGAAAAGCCCTGTTGTATTTATATTTTATATTTTAACCACGATTGAACATAAATGCATATACATGTACATGTATGTTCCAGCTTGTGTATTATATAAGTTTCGTAAAAGATTAAGCTACGGTAATCGGCTTTAGAATTCTTTCAAAATAAGCTCATAAATTTGAACTTGTACCAATTAAACGCATTTGATTGATAAATGGTTTAAAATCAATGCCTATCTTGAAGTGGTGACGACACTTCAGTTCAAAATAAAAATCGTTTCTGTAATGTGTGAATCAAATCTACATTTGAAGTTAGAAAGGACATCCATAAGGCCAAAAAAATACAGGGAATATGATTGTTTCCTGTTACCCTAATTACCCCTTTTTGTACGTACCCTAAACATTCATAGCCATTTTTGGCTTCAGCACTTGTTACCTCATTAAGTCAATGTAAAATGTTTATGAAAAATAAAATAATCTTCCTACCTACATTTGTACATACCTTTCTTTTCTTGATGGTAGCAGGAAACAAGACTATTATTTATTTTTGGGCTTAATTTGCGAACTTTTTGTAGTACATTGATGATTGGGAACAGTCCAAATAAAATTAGCCCCTCTGATTTTTATTTGTTTCGCCAGAGGTACCTAGCAAACAAAACGCAGGGTCTAATTTTAATTAGACTGTCATTGGGAGAGGAAATAAAACTTACTAAAAATCCATCAAAATTAAGTATCTACATGTTCTGTAGCAAAAACAAGACCCACAAATGATAAAAGTAGATGTATTATGACATCAAAAGTAAACAAGCAACTCACAGACTATGGGTGCAAGCTTTAGATTTTTTTGTTGGAGTCATTATTTATCATTATTTTTTGTTTTAACCAATTTAAAATGAAGACCAATTGATCTTCATAGAGTAGTTTTCACCTTTGTAGTCACCATACCAAGTCAGTCACAATTAGAGATATTTTACATATGTTCAAGGCTGCATTAATGTACATGTACATGTATATTTTAAAAGGCAATTGATTACCCTATCCTGCAGTAAGATTAAGTATTTTTACATAAATTCAAAAAGCAGCCGGATACGTGAATAAAGATTTGTACTGTTTTTAGCAGCTACATGTACATGTACGTAACATTCATTAAAACAGGAAACTACATGACCTGTATCTACATACAAATGTAAGTGTTCCTTTAAATGCAGTGACTTTAATAGGATTCCATATACACATGTACATTTTTATTCTTGAAATAGCTACACTAATGACACTAAAAGCACTATGTAAAGATTATTATGAAAAGATTGTAAACTCTCAACAGAAAATTTATTAGACTGCAATGAACAAATGTTTATCCTTGTGTATAATATTTTTCCACTTAACACTTTCACAAAGGAAGAATCATACACAGCTTAACAGGCATTTTTTACATATATTGTCACTGTAAGGAGTTATTTTTCCAATATAAATCCTCTTAACAGCCATAAATGCTACATGAATGTAATCTAAGTATGTGCTTAGAATGTAGAACCAACATGCAGTGTATATTTCTCCTAAAGCCAGATCTGGAGACTTAGGAAGCCCCAAAGCAAGATCTGGAGACTTAGGAAGCCCCAAACCCCCAAAATTTTCCTCCAGAAAAATGAAAAAAAAAAGCATGCACTGTATTGTACAATGTATTTAGTACACATATTAGGTGTATCTCATGAACATACATATACATGTAGTTACAAAACTGGTTCATTTGTGAACATAAAAGACTGTAGAATTTAATACTGAACTTTCAAAAGCACAAAGTAATAGGGAACTTTTAAATATAGACCCCTTGCATGTACAAGTACATTATGTACAAGTACTTATCAACAAACAGACAACTCTAATACAGTATCTCTGAGCATTGAAATTTAATTGTATTTGCAGATTCAAAAATCTATATTTGTACAAAAATTAAGATTAAAGATTAAAGAGACATGAAATATGAAACTTCATATGAACAATATTAATTTTTATGGAAATTTATACTTGTAATTACAGTAACTAATTGAGAAACCTGTGTAAAACAAGTTCAACCTCTCAATATTTAAATGAAAGGAAAGAGTAAACATTCCATAAAACAAATCAATTCTCTAAATTGATCAATTTCATGAGCATAAACACTATTTTTCAGGGTCTTAAACTTTTGTATATAAAATACCCAGTGTAATAAAACAGATGAGAGGGTTTAAACAGCATATCACTTTGGAAACAAGTGACGTGGTTATGTAAAGCCTTAAAAGCTATTTTACATTAATTGATCTATAAAATAGGTTACAGTTTTATGTATTTTAACTTTACTTTTCCAATTAAGTTATATTATTTGAATAAGACTGATAATCAACAATTTAAACCTATAGTTATCTAAATAACATTGATCCTCTAGTTTAATTCTTAAGTTTGAAATTTCTTTGCACTTAACTACTCAAGGTTTTAATTTTTTCAATAATAATTAAAATTTTAGGATTGAACTGTATGTTTCAAAATCTGTCAGTAAAATAAAACCTAATTTGTTCACGGTTCAATAAGAACTACTCTATTTAAATGTTTCAAGATATATATCGCATACCTTTCAACACAAATGTCCAACGGTTTTATCAAAAAATGTATGCCAATCCGATATAATAATACAATGGAGGAGTATAAATACTTTAATCCCTTTCCTTTATTTGGAGGCTTTAAGTCCAAAGAAGTGCATTGAAAATTATACAATATTTAATAAATATATCTAATAAATGACCTCCATGCATGACATGTAGGAGAAAACATCCAAAGCAATTACATGTATTTAATATACTGGTTAGTTGTAATTTATGTTATCAAATGTTTCAAACTGTTTCTTTTCTCTTAATTTATGGTTGTCTTGCCTCATTGGACTGTAAAATTACTTTAAAAACATGATAGCAGTATCCAAGCTACACTAAACAAATACAAAATAGTGAAATATCAATCAGTCAAAGTCTGTTTTGAGTATGCAAAGTATTTTCGCTTTCATCAACATATTGGGCAATATACTATACATGTGTATATACTGTATATGTGTATACATGTACACATCTTCCTGTACCAGTTCTACTAGTATTTTCAAAAAAAAAATTTCAATTTGTTTTCTAAGATTTTGAACTAACAGTCACTATCCTTATAAACCTAAGTTTTGTGGAGATTACATGAGATATTACTTGTAAATGAAAAAAATAGAAATAAAATAAACAAATTTTGTTTCTTGGAATTGAAGGTATCCTGTAAAATGTTTTAAGTGGGTGAATAATCAGCAAACCCTCAATGCTTTGCCACCTTTGAGCATGTAAATTATAAAGAATATATGTAACTCTGAATAAGTTGCATGAACATGACGATGTATAACATAATGAATTATCAAAAATGTAAAATTTGAAATGAATGTACAAACTAATACATGTGTATGTTAGTAAGAAATTATCTCTGAAAGAATAATCTTCTTTATATAATTCCTCATTTTATCATTCATTTTGATGTACATGTACATGTATGTGCAGAAAGTAGACAGAAAGTATTCAAATATACATGGAAATGTATCAATATTTATGGTCAAAGTATAATTTGTAAAATAAACATGTAAACTTACACAAGTACCAATCTGATTAAACATATCATAACAACTGATTTTAATCAGATTGTTCATGTACATGTACATTTTGGTACATGCAAATTTTAAAATTCTTTAAACTTCCACAAATGCTACACTTTAATGTACATGTACAACAAATAAAGAGTTGCCTGAAAGCTAAATTCTTGATTTAATGCACCCTTATGTTCTACAATACAAAAAGTTACCATAACCCCTCAGTCTGACAAACATATGTACATGTAAGGTAACATGTACATGTACTTGCACTTGAGGTAGAATCTTGCAGTAAGATGCATGTCCTATGAGTGATTGATCAAGTTGTTTTTGTTAAATGTATTTTTTTCATTATTGTTTTTTACCTTCCTTACAATTTGTATTGATTCAACCCACCAGGGTTAGTTTTTTTTGCAATGAAATTATAATAATAATAAAAGAGTTACATGTATGTAACTAGCACAGGAACTTGAAATCTTATCAATCCTGTTCATAGCTCTATATGATAGACCTCAATAAAGCTCCAACTGATATAAAATCCATATTTTAAAGCCACTAACATGCACACAGCATTTCAAGCTCAACGATGAAATCTCATTTTGAAAGTGCACAAACATTACTTAGAATGCATTCCCTACCTCCGTCAGAAAAGTCTTTGCATATATTTTTCTTTGGTCTTGTTAAAGGAATTCTGTCTAGCCAATGGTATAAATTTTCTACTTCAACTTCATCGAAATATTCTTCCATGTCCACTCTGGTCAGTCCATTTAACTGTTTACGGAAAGTAATTGTGTCCATATCCATTATGAAATGTCATTTGAGAACTATCACACAAAAACAAGAAATTTTAAATTCCAATCAAGTTTTTTGTTACTATTTCCGTTCCTGTTTACATTCATTGAATACACATGGTTATTAAATTACCTGTGATCGAATACAGGTGAGCTTTGTTGTTGTTTGGTTACAATTGTACTATTCAGACGACATTACTTCCGGTTCAGATAGTGCCTTAATCGTCTCGTATCGTTTCCATTTCGGCCCATGGAATGACCACTTATGTAGAATTCTTAAATGTTTTACAGGCAAGCAGTGTTGATTGAAATTATAAAGATAAATATTATAGATCAAGATATAGTTATTTTTAAATCAACTCAAAATTCAAATTAAGGAAGACTTTTTAAAACTTTAGAAAGCAAAGTATTTTAACAAAGTAAAAAGGAAACAACTTCACGAGATTGAAAAAAAAATCATAAACACAATGAGCAACTCGGAAACCACAAAGTCCTGGTGCAAAAGTTGGACAAGTGTGTGTTTTTCTATTTTGAAAAATTTGTTTATTTTGCGCAAAAATTTGTGCAAAAAATGAGCAGTTGATAGCCTGGATTCACCTTTTTTTTTAAATAAATATCCAACCGCAGCGTAATATAAGTTTTCTATAAACCAGTTACTTATTTTTCCTTAGGCCTTATAAAACTAGTTTAAGATGACCGCAGATTTCACGCGCCTGTCCATATTTGGTCATTAATAGTATGTCGTTATATTACTTTTCAAGTTGATTTCGAAGAATTGTTATCGTTCTGATACTTGGAATTTTATTCCTTTTGTTGTCAAGACCTTTCAGGGCTTACTTAAGGTATGGTTACACTTGTTAAATACCTTTTGGTGATCTCTCAGAGTATTTATTAGTTTACTATATGTACCGTTCTTTCCCATCATTTCCAAAATTAATAGCGTTTCCGGGTGCTAAGAAATATTTGGATACTACAATCTTCCAAGGATGTTTTCTTTTCATAGAACATTTTGAACATATCACCAAGTTCAAATCTAGTGCAGTAAAATATATTTCGGTTATTTTCTTTGTATCTTGTTATTTTATTTAAAAAAAAAATAAAGTTAAAAATAATACAATGCAAACGTGCAATCAGGAAGTTAAAAGTCATATATACATGAGTTTATTCCAAAGAAGACTATGTACATGTATATAATTATTTTTCCATTGATAACAAATGGAGGTTATCACACAAAAAAATGACAAGTTTTAGTCCAACATAGCTCCCCTTAAGGGTATTGTATCTTTTAAAATGAACAAGTGAATTATTGACATCTGAAATGGATTATATAAGATAAGATAACTATCATTATATTTATATGATAAACGCACATTGTCGCTTAATCAATTTTACAGCGCGTGTGTTTTCAACTTTGTAATAGGAGTAAAAGTACGGTTCAAACTTTAAAAAGATATACTTGTAAAGTTGTAAAGTCTAAGTACTTGAAGAAAGTAAATCTTATAACTGCATGACGGATTAATTCAACATGGGACAAGAAAATTTGACTGTAGAAATTGAATATTGTGAGCTTCGGAAAAATGACAAGGATACATGCCGAAGTAAAAACAAGGTAATTCTATGATCGACTTTACATTGGCTTACATCCCAAATAAAAGATTTATACCTTTTTTTGTTTGGAAGATGTGATTTTGAATTGGTGTAAACAGATATTTCTAAGTAATTTAATTCCCAACACACCCTTTCAATTCTTATAATTAGATTTGAATATTATTTTCTTTGAATCAGCTAATTCCCATGCACGAAACAAAATGCAAGCTCTTTTCATGGTTGCTGTTAAATCATTGAACTAATATGTTCCATCATAATAAATTATAAAGAATGAAATGAAAATATGGGCTCATATTCTTTATATTTTTTACGTTTTATTTGTATTTTATTTTTATGTAGTTCCTGTTTACCTTTCAAACATAGCTATTGTTCACGTATTCGTTATTTAAATTTCAAGAATATTCTTGACAAAATGTTTCTTTCGTGCACAGGTCACCTGCCAGATTTTAAGAATGAGTATAACATGGAATATTAAAAGCGAGAATAAATGTCAAAATAATTAAATGTTCTCAAAATTCTGCCACAACGAAGGATATTACTTATATTGCATTTATTTTTTTTTTCAAGGAAGTAAAAGAAACAAATTGTTTACACACATGCATTAACATTTATAAGTTACCGCTTATCAACAAATATATTTTGCAGACGAAAAGCGCACGACATTCTTTGGTGAAAAAGTGTTGAAAACATTTTTTATTAAATTCTTATATAAACATGTACTACTAAAATATTTAAACTATTTAGACGGAAAACATAAAATCATAGCTGCTTTTGACTACGTACCCTGTAAGAAATGTACCTAGGAGTAAAGTACAATAGGACAATGCCCAGTGATATTATCAGCCGTATCAGAACAAACCGTGATACAGATAACAGGACGTGGTGATGATAAAATTATAGTTTTATGTAATTTTTCATATCTCACTTTTGTTTAACACAAACATGTACTATTATGTAAAGTGAATAACATTACATATCATTATCGGTTGGAGGGAGCTTGGAAGAAAGTGTAAGAAATGATATTCAGTATTTTTTCAGTACGTGTAATTTTTGGAAATATACCCCTTTCTCCCCCCCCCCAAAAAAAAATAATACAATAAAATAAAAACATCTCTTTGATTGTTTAAGGAGATAGACCTAGGATAAGGGACGCAACTCTAAGAAATCATTGGAACGTTTGTATTCAGCATTTTACTTCAATTTTATGTAAGCATCAAAGAAACTTGGATTGATTTCATTCAGTTTCAAATGAAAGCTTGATAAGCTTTGGTGAAATCAATATGATACAAACATAAAAGATCTTAAGAGTTATGTCCCTTACCCTAGGTCTACCTCGGTAAGGTGTCATAAAACTTTTGTTTTCAGTGGCGGATGAAGAAATTCCGAAAAAGAGGGCGGGGTATTGATTGATCTAATAGGGTGTCCAGTGATTTCCATTTTTCTTATATATAATCAACAAAACTTTCGAGCAAAAAGGGGGATTCTCCTAATGGATCTGCTTATGATTTTTTTTTTCAAATTGCAGGATGAAAAGAAAAATAACTTTTTAGAGAAAGTTGTCCATCTGTGTTCCATAGCAACCATTGTTCTACTGTCCCATGCAACTGTGTATAAACAATGGCTGATACCATATTTTTACGTCATTGTGACGCCTTTGCTTATACTTTACCGTGTGGTGACATACTGGTGAGTACGTTTGATGTAAGTTGAAGCTTCAATATATTGTACTTACTTACTAAAAAGTCCAAACTCAATACATAGGTGCTCTGCAAAGAAAAACAAACAAACAAAACAAAACAAAAATCAACCTAACAAAAACATCAAATATAAATCCTTCAGTAAAGCGAGCATTAGCAAGCATTTTAAAAAAATCGAAATTTTACCATAGAGAGTTTCCTCAAGAACGGAACCACCGAGCATATGGACTCTAGGTTTGCCTTTGTTACTCATTATCAGACATTCGAAAACCTTAGCACAAAGACCTACAGACAGCACTTTAACATACACAAAATGGCGAACAGAAACCAATAGAAACCATACAGAAAAGCTCAACGTAAATGAGCATCCATCAACAAATAGAAGCATGAATAAAGTGCACCGACAAAAATAAAACGGTACGGTATCTAGAATTATACCGAACTGCATGTTAAGAAAACGTTCATTTCAGGAAAAATACTCAAAATCTCAACTGAAACAAAATTCTCATTTGCACGTAAGTTTTTACTTCATTTTTGAAACTTTGCAATATAATATCTTTGTTTAACTATGTATTGCAATTTTATTTCTTCTTTCTTTTGCTAAATTGTTGTTCCTGACAGTTTCCATATTATATGTAGTTCACAAAATATATATTTAACTTGAATCAGTTAACAGCATTCATATCAAAATTGCTTTCTTTAGATGGTAGCAGCATCAACGGTTACATTCAATGTTGTGTTTGTGTGTGTGTGTATTTTAGATGATAATATATCGTTTTTTTTATTATTATTATTTATAGGCAGTGCAAATACCAGTACTTCTTATTCGACTACTGCTATTATGCAAATTTGATTCTGTTTATCTATATATGGTGAGTAACTTTTAAAAATATTAACTAGATAGACTCGATTCACGTTTCTTTTTTTTTTTTTTTTTTTTTTTTTTTTTTTTTTTTTTTTTTTTTTTTTTGAGTTTGCAGAAAATTTACATTTATGAACTTTTTTATGAATTGAACTTGTAATCCATATTTTCTTGATTCAATATGGTCCTAATAGTAAAGAAAAATGAAAACTCGGTTGTTTCCTCTTCAAAGCTGTAGTGCATTAATGGGGGTATAAGTCCTTACCTTTATCGTCCAAACCGTTGTATATCTTTGTATATGTTTATGAGGAGAATGGATTATGTCAAAGAGACAACAACCCAAACGGGATGAAAATATCAGGTCAAGGTCACCCATGTTAACTTTAAATCATAAAATCACCAAGCACATTTTGATAAAGCCCACTAAAATATAAAAGTTAAAATCATATTTCTTATTTATTTGATAAAAATTTCTGCTCGCATATTTTGTTTTTGTCTGTTAGGTTTTTTTTTTTTAAATTTTGTTGCGGTTTGTTTGTTTGTTTGTTTTTGTAATGCTTTTGATGCCTTTTCTTTAGTTTTACTAAGTCAGTCTCATATGACCGCTATCATTACATTCCAGGATACCCGACAGTCATGTCATGTTTTACTTAGTTTTCGGCATGGCCAATGGACCTTTAATATGGGCAATGTTTGTCTACAAAAACTCTGTCGTCTTTCACAGCGTTGACAAAGTGACGTCATCATACATCCATTACCTGCCACCTCTTTTATCTTTTGTGTAAGTTTGTCTTTTTTTTTTTTTTTTGGTATAGGTATGTTTTATTTGTCTTATCTGTTTAATTTAATATCTACTCATAGATTAAGAAAAATGCTTGTTTGTGCCGGACTGATGCCCATTTCTAAACCTATGTTTGTGAGAACTAATAAAAATATAATATTTTTGTTTCAAATACATGTATTATGTGTTCCAAGTTTAATACTGACATCTTCGTATACAAAATTTTCTAGCGGAGCCTAAATCTGAGATTAGAGATGGATAGTTTTGCATGCCTAGATATCCAAATATTTACTTTATATCAACATTAAGTATAGTTGGCCTGCAGCTCGTATTAACAAGTGAAGCTCGATAGTTCATTTTCATCTAATTTGGCAAAATTCAGAATCAAGTTTGAATGACATATAGTCATATGCATGTTCATATACATAATATTTCTTTTTAACAGAATTCGGTGGTATCCAGAAGAGACATTAAAACACTGGGTAGCTCACTATAAGCCACAAACCAATGTAGATGTTAATATGGTGGTTGGGTTAATAGCTCTACCATTTCTTAGCTTCTTTATTCACAGTGTAAGTGGAAATGTTCCAATAACTTGTTAATGAACTGTAAACATACACAAAAAACTAAAACACAAGGAAAAACAAGTACAATGTACTATCTTTAAAAAAAAAGCAGTAATATTTTGTTCTTTTACTAACAAGTTTCCTATTTCATTCAAGAAAATTAGCACATGGTTTCGATACAGTTTTTTTTTCGAACACCACTCAGTTATCAGTTTTTGGCCAATCGGGAAACAGGATTGCGATCAGGTGACTTGCATTTCCATAGAAGGGCGTCCTTAGAGTAAAAGGGTAAAAAGCGAAACAATACCGACTGCGTCAGAAAAATCATAAATATATGAGCAATCCGTATTTTGTTTTAATTCACTCAATCGGAATACCTGAGCCTTTCTAGTTACACTAAAGAAATAAAGGTTTTTTTTTAGAGTAGCGGAAATGGTCGAATAGTTCCGATTGATAATTCATTTCAGAAGTAACACGTTATATTTTTTCGGTCTATTTGAAATAACCTCAATGCCAGCGGTGCACACTTGAAAAAAACCTGTTACGCAGGTTATATGGTGTGCACTAGGTGATTAAGGTTATTTTTTCCTTATGTAAATCAACAAGCAAATTGTGTTCACTTCCTAAACACTTTGAAAATCCGTCTCAATACTACAATGCATGCAAAAGTAATTTTACAGAATTCTTTGAAGCTATAACTATGTGAAAGCTGAGGTATGAATTAGTAGGAAGGTGGCATTTACTTATGCAGTGAGTTATATTTGCTAAAACAGAAAATAAAATCACAATGTAATCATGTTAAAATGGAAACACCTTTGAAATAATGATTCCTACACAACACAACCAGGCCGTAAGCACATAGAACCTTATTCTTATTTCTTTCATGAATAAATTTGTTGAAAATTCAGGTTAATTTTTTTTTGTATAAAATTTCAGATGCTGTATTACATTATAGTACAGAGGTTATTAAAGCCTACAGATGAGTACGTGACGAGTTATAGTTACCTCGGTTTAAAGGAGGAGACGTGTCTGTATAAACTGTTTATGTGCTGTGGGAAAAAGTAAGTTAATTTCTCATGTACAATCTACTTGTATTGGTAAGAGTATGTAACCTGTAAGAAGACGAAGTTGAATACTAGTATATTGATATTGTTATGCTTTATACAGTTTTACATCGACTTGAATTTTTTTTTTCATAATTGTTTTTTTTGTTTTTTGTTGTTTTTTTGTTTTTTGTTGTTTTCTTTTGTTTTTTGGGTTTTTTTTGGTTTTGTTTTTTGTTTGTTTGTTTGTTTTGTTTTTTTTGGGGGGGTGGGGGGCTTTTTTCTGTTAAAGTAACGAAATATCTGTTTTACAAGTTAACTTCCTATCAGACTGAAACCGCTAGGGTCATGGCTTAAATTCGCATTGATAATTGTTATGATGACTTCGTTATCTATTACTGGCTTTTACCTACAATACATAGTTCATGTTGAACGTGTTATAATGACTTAAAGTGCATTAAACGTAACACCAGAAAAAAATAATATTTTTTACATTTCTATTTCAGGAACAGATGTATAATGTACTATGTGTTTAACTGGATATTTTGTTTGGTGACTCTGACTGGTGTGATGTTGTGGTATCATTTCTACATAGCACACTGTGTTTTGCTAATATTCCAAGCATGCGCCATTATATGGAACGGAGCGTCGTATTACATGTATGTGTTTTCAAGACGAGGCACTGACTGAGACTTTTTAAACACAAAACTTGTCAAAAATGTTGATATATTTTATTATTTATGCAATACAAGATTTTATTGGAATTAGTGAATATGGTGATCGAAGCTAGGAAAAGAATTTTTGCTATTCTTTTAGTATTTTTTACATGAGAGAAAAGGGTTAAATGCGTGTCCGGCATATTTTAGTTCAGCAGTGCTATTTTCTTTCAAAGAGTATTTGTATGCTAATGACACAAAGATCTGTGTAAAATGTTACTCCAGCAATGATAGGGGTTGTCTGGTAAGCCATTTTCTGACCTAGTTGGGGTATCCAACCTCTTACATTGTAGAAGTATGTATAACGTATTAACAGTGTTATATATTATTGTCGAGAACTTTACATTTAATCAAAGAACACGATTTATATTTTCTATGAAAATAATAACAGATTTTCAAGAACCTACTTTTGATCCCATCAATACTGAATACACTTGGTTACAAACTAACAAAGATACTAATCTGTCGAATTATTTAGTGCATAAAAATACCAATTTTCTTTCATTCGAATATTTAGGAAGACCGACAAAACGGACTTTTAAAATATTTTTTTCGAAGAATATTTTTTCTTACTTAGAACACATTAGAACATTGTATTTGTTGAACTCAGGACTCACGATGTACGCAACAAGAGTAAAACATATAAATCGTTAACATACAAGGACAAAAAATGTAAACAAATGTACAAACAAAACAATAGAAGCAAAGTAAATGGTCAGCTCACACCATTGACCTTATACTAATTAAAGTCTAAGAAGGCAAGATTCTAGACAGAATTCCGTCTTGTAAGCTGGAAGGGCATACATGTATACAAACCGCTTTTATCGAAGCTAGGATGCACAGATGAAAAAAAAGGACAAGTTACAAATTCCAAAAGTTTATAATATTTGTGATTAACCCTAAATCGGTGGTGTTTCATTAACTTCTTTCGAGTTACACCAAATGCACTCGTAAACACACATTTTTCCATGCTCCACGCAGCGGCAGACGTTCGTTACCTCTCTTACTAGGTCTAGGGGTGTGATATAGAGTATGCGATATAGGTCTAGGGTGTGACACAGGGTATGCGATATAGGTCTAGGGGTGTGACACAGGGTATGCGATATAGGTCTAGGGTGTGATATAGGGTATGCGATATAGGTCTAGGGGTGTGACATAAGGTATGCGATTTAGGGTTTATACAATCACTTATAATGTATATACAAAAAACTGTATAATTTTATCTAAATATATGATATAAGTCATTATTATGAACAGGTGAGTATGGCTATAATTATCTTCAATGTTTTTGCTGATCTATGTCGTTTTTACTTTTTGGTTCTTTGGTATTGTACGATTTTTTGTACTTCATGTGTTGTCGTTTTGTGTTCCCGATGTCTTTTTTGTTTTTTGTTTGTTTGTTTTGTTTTTTGTTTTTTTTTTTTGTTCAAAATAATATCTTAGTTTGTGCCTTTGATATTGCCAAATATTCTTTCATTAAATCATCTATATCATCTAAGTGAAACTTGTTTTTTAAAAGGGTTTTTTATATTCTTATAAATGAGCCTCTTCAATTGGCCTACTACAGCAACTTAGCTTACTTGGTATCTCACATATGAGCTTCAGGGTATGGAGTAAAAGATATAAATCAGATGAGAATTTAACGTAGATATTTTGAAGAATTGCCAGCATCATTTCACTGATCATTGCTTTCTCTGTATCCATTATGCTTTACATGTATATCCAAAATCAGAATTATTTACCTTCATTATTAAGAAAAAAGACTGTCCATTATCCATGCTTAATGCCTTAAGTAGCACTCCAGGTAAGAATCGTGCAAAATGTGATTCATGGTTGGAAAGCCTGCATATTTTTATTTTTGATATTTTGTTTATAATGTTGTGGTTAACAGAAATTGACATGTGGCTTATCATTTAACCCGTGATCTAAGGAGATAAAAATTATATAGAAGAATGTACTGTAGAATTCAAACCGAAGGGATAACTCTGTAAATGACTCTAAAATAAAATAGTAACTATTGGATTTTCAATTAATTTGTATTATCTCCTATGAGCAGACAACATGCAATGAATGATGATACATTTCATCATATAGACCTACAAAACAACTTGGTAACAAAAATAAAAAAAAATGTGTATAGCCTCTTTTAGGTGTATCACATATTACCGAATGTGCATATCAATTCTTATACAAAGACTGCTACTTAACTGCTAGTGCTTTTCAAGATTACGGTATTAAATAGTGCAAACTTTTATGACCTACTAGGAACAGTTTCTATTGTAAGTTACATTTCATGCATTAGGTCTGAAAAATTCCCAACGATGTTAGAACTGTCAAACTCGTACCGCTGTGACATCTATGCAGGCGGTGTTGCCATAGATGTCACAGCGGTACGAGTTCGAGTCCCGCGGAGGGAACAACCAAAAAATTGGCATCGCAAATTTGACAGTTCTAACATCGTTGGGAATTTTTACATGTGCATGTTGTTTTCTGAGAAAAAAACATAATTTTCTGGTAAGATTCCATCCTGATTTAAATGATATGCAAGTAAATAAAGAAAAGAAAATATATGAAAACAATCGAATCAAATGCGACAAACAAGCTTTCGACCAGACAGATGTTTTTTGTTTGTTTTTTTATCCCCAGAGCTTGGATAATCACGGAACCCATTAAAGACACCCAAGCCCACGTTTAAAACTGTTTGACAATGCTGCCGCTCTATAAACATACATGACTATTTGTCCGTGAATCTAGTCTGGGCTTGGGTCAATTTACTAAATAAACTGCGACTGGTGCCATATGTCAGTTTGGGTTTTCACCACTCTTCTTGCAAAAGGGTATAAATTCAGATTTTCTAAATTTCTGTTGTAAAAAGAAGAACGATCGAAAAGCTTGACTTTGTAAGTAGATTGCTATTATTTTATGAAGTTAGCTATAATCAAGGAGAGAGGTTACTTAATTTGAACGACAATAAATATAAAAACAAAATAAATAAATAGATAAACAAAAAAAAATAAAATATATCAGGATAAAAAATTAATGAAGAGATTACATGTACCTTACGAGTTATCAAAATTACCTCGAAAATCATTTTAAGTTTAATCTTCCAAATCAACAATCAGTTATTCAAGACATGGAGCTGAGACAATTAATTAAGGAGAAAGTGAAGTAATCCGAGAGAAATATCTAATTACCTGCCATAATTTAGTTCTGACATTAAAAGTTATATTCTCACACCTTGTGATTAGATCGCTTTTAATTCCTTCAAGTGATATTATCGATAATGTATCTACGAAATTAACATTGTTTTCACCGGAGCAGATATCAGATATTGGATTATTGGGGTGTCATATTTTAAAAAAAAAATGTAAATTTTAGCCAAAGGTTAGTTATTGAATAGTGTTAATTTTCATGTCATAATTCATTTTTTATAAAGTTATATAAAAAGGAAATACGATATAATTTAATGAAAATCACATTGAAGTAGAGGAGACTTGAAGTTGACTACAGAGGTATCTATTTATTCAATATTTTTTTTCTTAAAATCCATTAGTTATCTGTATAATAATAACCACTCAAAACAAACGTATTTTTTATTATAGTGCCAATGTCGTTCTTTTTTATAAATTTGATTTTTGGTTTGTCGTTTATTTTGAAAATAATGCTAAACATTAACGATTCATCTTCTACTACAACATTTGGGAAGAACGGAAATCCACCCCCTTACGTTGTAAACATATTTATCTTCGAAAATGCATTCAACCTTAGCCAATAAGCCTAAAATGCACTAAATAATCTGATGCACAATATTATCTGATACGAGATTATCAATACCTTTTGAAAGCACTCCAAAGTAAAATAAATGTATGTGCATTTTTGACAGGTTTTTATAAAGAATGCAACTTAAACGAAAATTGGCTTCTCCTGGGAGTGATGACAGCCCGAAGAAACCCAGAGCAACCCATGGAGCATCTTTTAAACGACACTTCTCTTTCGGCGTAAGTAGAAATCTATTTTCCAATTTGTTTCGAGTCTAGTTTTATTCGCTTTGTAAAATTGATTTTCAGTCCAGTTTAGCCTTCCCCAATTAAGCCCATATAAATGCATTCATCACCAAAACTCTGGGACCTAATCTGCACATTCCATCATTAAAAATCATGAATAATTGCTTCCGTACTCTTGACTAAAAAACTAAATCAAATCTGTAGTATAGATTCTCTTTATCGTCGTTTAGGACAACCCAATAGAAGCCTTTGACGACTTCTTGTCAGACGAAGCATACATTGCCGATGGCAGCCGACCGTACACTCTACCTACTGTTGCAGGGCAACACAGTGACTTAAAGAGCATAACCCCAGACACAGTGAGTATAAAATAATATTACAAAGACTGCATGGTTAACCTAACGTTTTGAAAATTATATAAATTTAGAAAATAAAGACAATGTACACATCGAGATGAAACCGCATTACACTCAAATCAAACATCTTCACAATATATAAAGCCAGCTACAATAAATACAATACGTTGTTACAGGTAAATCATTAAAATTTAAAAAAAAAATTAATAAAAACATCAAATTGTGCATGTTATCGTCTAAGACTAATAAGTATACTAATCATTGTGGACTCCTTGTAGCTGAAGAATGTGATATGTGGGCGTTACAATGACGTCATTAGGGGCTATAGAATAATTGACTGCAGGTACCCTTATGAATTCGAAGGCGGACATGTTAAAGTAAGTAAAAGGGGACCAGTTAGTTCCCTTTGGATAAACACTTAGTTTGTCGATTATCCAGTCAAATGAAATTTGATAAAACGATTCAAATTAGATAAGCATTTATTTTATTCCTAAGCTTAATGCAATATGTTTTTAGCTTGAGACAACAAAGCATAAGGGAAGAAAAGAATGGTTTAAAAAGCCAAGTTATGTATCGAGAACGAGTCACAGTTTGTTTGTTTGTTGGGGTTTAACGTCCGAGCAGCAATATTTCAGCTATATTCAGACGATGGAACGAGTCACAGAACGAGTCACAGGGCGTGACTGATTGTAACAGGCCAATGCAAAGCACAGTATAGGCCTCCTACAAGCATAGTTTCACGTTTTGTCGGTTCTCTCAATATTTTTAAGTGTTTTGATCATCGTCTGAAATTTTTGCATTGTACTACACGTATTTTTACTTCATTCGAATGAAACAAAAAAAAATAATTGTTGGATAATAATGATATTAAACATTGTCGTCGTTTTTTTTTCTTCTCCGATATGGCTATATTATTAAATCAATGTATGTTACTTCGACAAATACAGTTATAAATGCAAAACTTCTTTTTTTTTATCTTTAGAATGCTGAAAACCGCTTCACCGAAGAGCTGATTGACGAGGTCCTCTTCGAAGCCATGGGTAGCAATCAGTCTGAGAATGAAATCATTATCTTCCATTGCGAGTTCTCTTCAAAACGAGGCCCAAAACTGTGAGTAAAGTTGATAGGTAGTTTTCTTAATTTTTGGCTTTAAGGATTTTCAGTCTCATAAATGTACAAAAAACTAGGTTAATGTACTGCTCCAATTCAGAAACAGGAAAAACCAAATATGCAAACCACTTAATGTATGCATTTTCATGTGGCAAAGCAAATGAAAAAAGCTTGAGTCATTGCGTGGCAACTTGTTAGTGATTTTCATGACCTCTTACATACATGTATTACAGATGCAAATACCTTAGAAATAAAGACAGAGAGTTGAATGGACAATACTACCCAAAGTTATTTTATCCTGAAATCTACATTTTGGAGGGAGGATACAAAGATTTCTACAACTCTAACATGGTAAACTGGAATACACTGACATTATTAATACACTGACAGATCGAAAAAAAGTTCAATAAACAGTATCTTTAATGCACATCGCCCAACGAGATTCGACTTCTATAAACCATTGATTTGCTAGCTATATAATGGCTTCCCGAACGGAATAAGTAAAAAACAAACGCCGTCAAGATAAATCGATATACTGAGGATTGGTGTAAAACTTTCGTCATCAAATGCCTGCATAGGAAAAAAAGTAGTACATGTATATTTAAATAGTTATATCAAATGCATTTACGTGTTTTAAGTTTTGTATTAGATATTTTAACTAACATGAGTGGTGCTCAAAATGTCAACAATTTGTACTTGCAGAATCTGTGTGAGCCTCAAGCCTATGTACCAATGTTACACTCGGAACATAGTAAGGAAGTTGGTCTTTATCGTTCCAGAACATGTAATACAAAAAGAAACTGTAAGAGAAAAATAGACATCAACATTACTCCCCAGAAACTGATTTTCTCTTCATTATGATTCGGTTATTGTGTTTTGTTTGCTTGTTTTTGTTTTGTTATTACGTATAGTGCTATTATATACTAAGTAATTATTTTGTATTTTGTTTATTTCTGTTTTTTTTAAATTGAATACCATTATCAATCTAATAAACTGCCTTAATTACGATTTTTTTCAAAACGCTTGAATATAAAGAAAAGGACGATACGTCAACCCCATCATAAAAATGCAGTTAAAGCAACAAACAAAGAAGGCACCATTTACGCTTCACAAAGCGAAAAGATATCAATGAATTATATCGCTTCTTCGACCTATGGAAGAAAATAAAAACAAATTTACAGAAGATCTTCCTATCCTTGACGACATCATTAAAAAGGAAAAAAAGGCAAAATATGCGAATACGAGAAAAGGACATAACTTTCATGAATTTTTGTCCACGATATTATCGGTTTTACTTAGGTTTTAATTATTGAATTTTTTTAGTTCAAATGCACAGATTTTTGTTCTGGGCTATACGCCATGATTTTTTTCATCACAATCCTCTCTTTCACCAGGGACTCTATGTATACACTTACTGCTCTCGCTGTCGTAAACACTGCTTGGAAAATTTTCAAAATTCTGTTTATGTCAGTGATATAATGAAGTAGCTCTTATTAAAGTAATAAATATAAAAAGCAAAATCGACCCAAAGATAACCCCAAAAAAACTAGAGCTTATTAAAGGGATAAGTATCATGTTACTCCTACAACGTAAGAGGTTGGAATTCCGTTCCTCCATAACCCAATGATGGCACCAAGTCAGAAAATAGCTTGCCAGATAACCTCTTGCATTGCTGGAGTAGTATCATGTAAAAAACAACAAACTCAGCGATAAAAAAATTTACTCAATATATTGTATACTGTAAAACAAAATACAAAGAATGGTAAAAATCAAAGCAAAAGAAAGTTAATTCGAAAATAAAAAAAGAAGCAAAGAGTAACAATTCAAAGAATCTTTGGCAGCAGTTCAAGACTTAGGCTAAAGCACCAAACAGAAAGAATCTGTTTAAGAAATAAAGAAATAACTT
Organism: Perna viridis; assembly: GCA_037379345.1. Taxonomy (NCBI): domain Eukaryota; kingdom Metazoa; phylum Mollusca; class Bivalvia; order Mytilida; family Mytilidae; genus Perna; species Perna viridis. The sequence continues at coordinate 8,562,024 of CM074513.1, forward strand.
GCTGATAAGATTGTAAACAATTTAAATGTGTTTTTCACTGGTATTTGAGAATCTCTGGTCGCGCAAAACGACATAAAGCTGAGTTTATATACGATAATTGTTCAAATATTTTTCAAAATTTGTCATGGAAAAGTGGTTGATCGGAATTAAATTTTAGAACTGTAATTGTTCTCAAAGAACTTAATATATTTAAAAGCACATGTTTAGCCGATATACCGTCAATATTTCTAAAAGATGGGGCATAAGTTCTTATTTAGCCTATAGTAGCAAAGACAATAAAAGACAATACTTGATTTGATAAACCTCAGACACACAGTTGTACAAGAGGACATATACACGTACAAACATAATCACCACTAGGGTCGAATGAGGAGGAGTGCTAGCCGAGATTCGTCTGAATATGGGAGTACAAGGACATTATTTGCCATTTTGTTTGTCTATCTGCTTGTTGTAAGCGTAATTTTCAAAGCCAAATGTAGTCTTAAATTTTTAATAGAAGTCGCTACTACCTGAGCCACACCTACTGAACGCCAATGCTGTTTAAACTGTCTTTCAATTGTATTGAAAGCATTTACTTTAGTACTTGCTTCTAATTATACTTGGTCATTCCAGATAAACGATAATCCAGTGTCATCAAAAATCGATTTAACATGGAAAATCCACTTGAATTTTTTCTGGGTCTAAAGAATGTAATGTTGACATAAACAATTATCTTGTACATGAATGAGGATAGTTTTGTATTGTTTAGCAGAAGGTTGTTCCAAAACATTACCATTCTACATTCGATACTAATATTTAAAGGAAATCTACCTAATTCTGATAGGCGTGATATTTCGAAACTTTTTTTTTCATACAAAGCATAAAGGGTATTTTGGCTTTGATCAAACAACCTTTTCTTTGCTTTGTGGTAACTCACATTATAACTAAAAAACACGTCGGCCTAAGTATGAATGGGTGTCTACAATATCAATATCTACACCATTAAGTTTGAATTTGTGATTTAATTTCATTTTATCATTTATGCGCTTTGATAATAATGCTGTATCATCAACATAAAGAATAAATAAACAATTTTACAAATATTCCTATAGACTCTTGACATACATCAGAAAAGGTTCTAAGACTTTCAAATCATTTGGAAATAGGGAAATAGAAAAGGAGACAAATGTTCTCCTCGCTTTACACCAATGACTGACGCAAAAAAGTTCGAAATCTCTGCACCAATTTTAATGCACGCTTTGATATTCTGAAACATACTATGGATTACAATTAATATCCTTAGTGGCATTATATGTAGTATCCATAGACATGTAAACATTCCTTTATTATGTCTAAATTATTAGAAAGAGCTGTTACAGTATATCATTAATTGGAATATTACTTGAATAAGAACAATTTATCATATGAGTTACAATTTCTGGATTTAGGTCCAAATACTCCACAGACACATGTTTAATACATTTACTATAACATATTAAGTCACAGAATGCACGAGGATTCTATACTGGCATATGATTATGTTCAACCTATAAAAAGCATTGACACCGTCGATCATCAGATATTACGTAAAAAACTTCAAACATTGGGTTATTATCAATTGAACGGTCTTATCTTACTGATCGACACCAGTGAGTTAATGCAAACGGCAATATATCTGATTTTCTTGGGATCAAATTTGGTGTCACACAGGGAAGTACATTAGGTGTTTTACTACTTTTATGCCATCTAAGTGACATGTCTACCAGTGTAGGGTCCGACTGCAAGCTGTTGCTATATGCAGATGATAGTGCAATTTTATTTTCCGATAATAATCCAGATAATATATCGTCTAAGTTAAGCAAAGAACTTCAATCTAGAAGTAAATGACTTGTGGATAATACATAGAATCTCCATTTAGGTCAATCGGAGTGTATTATATTTGGCACTAAAAGGAAACTTAAGAAAATTAGAGTTGTGTGTTACATGCACTAAAAAAAAACGCAAAAAAGCGTTAAATACCTAGGTTACAAATTTATCCGTTCTGGTGGCATTATAGTAAATGGTATGTACTTTAACCGTTCAAAGTGAAGCCAGTTTTAAGACATGTACAGTAGAAATTCTTTCTCTAGATATTTTGAACTTTGTACCTGTGGTAGAATTTTATGTCATATGACAGTTGGAAGCACCACGGTGTTAAAGTTTTAAAGGATATAATAAACATTGAACATAATAGATTTTTCACATTTCAAGATCTCCAAAACAAAATTTCACTAATACCTTTTTGTGTTACTATAGTATCATATCACAGACTCCCAAGAGTATTAAGATTTGTGTTAAAGAGCATTGCAGTAAGGATGTTTTTGTTATTTTTTCTGTGACACATTTCTTGAACAGCTTCTTCATGTTAAAAAACCCAAGTTTTTATACAGTCTTCCTACTAGTAATATATTTTGTCAGCCAACAGAAAAAAACTTTGAAGTGGGAAGAACTGTTAGAATTAGAAACTGTACATTGGCAAAAATACTTCATTTTTAACAAAAACATGTTGTTCTGACAGTTATCTGAGAAGTTTTCAATACAAGCTACTACATCGTATTATTCCTACAAATTCTTTTTAATACGGAATCAAGCCAAAACCAAGCAATCTGTGTTCTTTTTGTAAACTAGATGAAGAAACCATCGAACATTTATCTTGTGATTGTCATATCACAAGACATTTCTGGTTATCAAATACTTTTGTACAACAAAGATTTACTATAAGCAGCAAGATAGTATTATTAGAGCTTCCTCCAGAAGATTCATTTTCTTATTTTGTTGTTTATAATCGCAAAAAAATATCTATATAGATGTAAATGGAAGGAAACTATTCCAAATATGGTTGGCCTTTGTAACCGTATTAAACAGTACTAATCTCTTGAAAGTTACGTCGTAAACAAAAATTGCACATTTGACAGATTTGAAAAATATTGGGCTCTTTTACAATTAATCTATTTTCCATCATAATTTTGCTGTGGACACAGATAAATTTTTATGTACCAATTTCACTTTTCTTTCTTTCTTGAACGTTGAATTTCTGTTCTCCGGATATATTGCAGTCCAAAATTATATATTACAATGAATGAGTGGTAGGTGAATGATATGAGAATGGAAATAGAATATATTAAAGTTTACTCATTTTTTTCATGATAAATATGTTATATGTATCTATAAAATGTTGGTATGTCAGTGATAATATCTCTATTAAGAACTCCTGGTATACTATTGTCAGGTGGTGTTGTAAGGGAATTGTGTAAAATCCTGACTACTATTGTCTGGTGGAGAGGGAATTGTGTAAAATCTCGACTACTATTGTCAAGTAGTAATGTAAGGGAATTGAGTCAAATCCTGACTACTACTGTCAGGCGGAGAGGGAATGGTATAAGATCCTGATTACTGATGTCAGGTGGTGAGGGAATTGTGTAAAATCTTGACACTGAAAAAAAAACAAATGAAAAATATATTACAAAACAAATTAAAGGTGCTGCAATTTCAAATTATACGATTTATTAAAAGAATTTCTTTTTGATAAATGAAATATTTTTGCAAGATACTTATATGTCATAGTCTAATGTATTTTACTTTTATATTTTATTTCTGGTAAACCAGATTAACATCACCATCGTCGTCGTTAACATTTTTTTTCAAAACTCTTCTTCTCTGACCCTACTAGACCAATTGGAACCAAACTTGATATGAATGTTCCTTGAGGTATAGAACAAATGTGAGGGTTTTCGATCCGTCGAAAAAACATAGGTCAGACAGTAGTTTTTCGCATATACAAAATGTACCTCCAAAACCGTTAATTTAAGCCGAGTTGTGACTTGAGTTAAAGAGTTCAGTACGATGAGATGTATCTCTGTTAAAATTTTCATTTTAATATGTTGAGCCATGTACGAATTATTGCCCTTTTTCGGTGTTTTTGCTATTCTTAATGTTATTTCGTTAAAAAAATCTTCTCTTCTGACAATACTTAATCAATCGGAACCAAACTTGGAATGAATATTACTTAGGGTATCCTGCATAGAACTGATGTGGGGATTTTCGATCCGTCGAAAAACATGGGATCAAATTTGGTATGAATGTTTCTAAGGGTATTTTTTAAAGAACTTATGTAGGGATTTATGATCCGTGGAAAAACATCGCCGCTGTTACCAGAAATATAACAAAGGGGTCAGTCATAACATTATCTAGTTTATCTCCAAAACCGCTATGTCTAGCCGAATTATTTCAGTGATGAAATGATCCTTATACTAAGTCCTACAATAGTCTCCATGAATTAAAGTCGTCAGATGACTCCTTGTAAGAGTTATTGCCCTTGAAAGGTGAAAAATAACGGATTTTTAATAGTTTTCAGCCAATTCTTGAAACCTATGATAGAAAGAAAGAAACTTTCAATTGCTGAAATGATCCTTATAATTTGTCTCACAAAAGTCTTCTTGATTCAAAATTGTTGGACAACTCGTCAAATTAAACCAGGTGAGCGATTCAGACTCCCGGGAGCCTACAGTTAATAACTTTTTTAATCTATATTTTTTATCTGAGGACCCCATTGGAATATTTATGGGATATCCTAGGTTTAATATCAGCTTTGGATCAAACTTAATTTTAGCCCAACCTGTTTTCTTGACAGTTTTTTTCTTACTGATAACTTCATATAAAGCGGTTTTATTTATCAAAAATAATCAAAGAAAGATAACTCATTTTTAGAATTCAACTCGGAAGTATTTCGCTTCCGCACCGAATTTTGTAGTCAAATAATTGTGTCGACATCTAGCGGCAATATCATAATGAGCACAATGTTTGTCAATACTTGAGCCCGAAAACCTTGCATTTTCGTAAAATTGAGATAGAATTGACCCAGTCAGGTATCCTTATCTAGATTGCACTGATTTTTTCGTATAGAGATTCTTCCTTTTATCTAAATTATACCCAAACACTTCTGCAAATACGCATATGTTGATTATCATGGCACCAACCATTTTGCATCCAATTGACCCCCATGACAGGTCTATCATGCACAGACTCGACCGTCAATGTAATTGCAATTTTCCTTTTCAACATGATTTTCGATTATAAAGATCAAAGTTGGTAATAAACACTTGCTATATTACCTCACACTACTGTCATCAGTTTGATGTTCATTATATGACATAGTCTCATAGATGTGATTAGTTCAAATTGTACATACAGAATGATGGCAGGTTTGACGTTGAGACAGAAAATATCAGACTGTACAAGATGAGGGAAATGTGTTCTATTGACACATTCAAAATTAATATTGTTCTGTTTATTGTCAGCATCAATAATGAAAAAATGCAATATTTCGCTTACCCTACTGGTGCACCTGGTCCATGCTCCCAGTTTTTAGTGGAGTCCAAGTTGCTCATTTACTTTTGTTACTTTGTATGTATGATTTTAGTTACTTTATGTTCTTTGTTGTGTATGTCTGTTTTCAATGTCTGCTCTTTGTCCCTGGATTACATTCTTTTGATTACCCGCCCCATGCAGGTCCGGGTGTTAAAAGAATAGGCCTGCAGCAGCGCTAAGCTTGTCATAAAAGGCGACTAAATAGTGCTCAGAACCCTAGCCGGGGGCAAGGGCACTCTGTACACAGAGCAACTGGGATGTGTGCCCCAGGTGGTGGAATGGGGTACCCCTGGCGTGTTACATGCTGGGGTTGTCAGGCTATAATATGGAAAACCTGACCGCAAACCATAGTGGTGCACCGTGTTGGGAGGCTAAATTGCCCGACCCTTCCCACCTCTCCCTATTTCAAGTGGCAATCAAAATTTTTTGACCCCATTGTCCTTGTGTCCCATCCCTTTTTCATTTCATCATTTCATGTTCATTTTATCATCAATGTCATGTTCATCGTCTGAATATAGCTGAAATATAGCTGCTGAGACGTTAAACCCCAACAAACAAATTTTGATTACTCTATAACCTTGGTTCCTTTATAACTTTTTCAAATAAAAGTTAATAATAAGTGAACAATAGCCATATTTAAAAGGTAAATGGAAACTCAATAATAATAAAATGCATAAAAATTCAGAAAGGAGGCCAGAATTTTTCAGCCTTACGGCTTTCATAAGGGGCAAAAAGTTCTAATTCAATAGTAGTCTGAAAAACAATCAAGTTGCAGATAGAATATTCTTGAGTCAAAAACATTAGTACAATGCATGAAAATTTTAATTAAACTCACACAATGCACTGATTCTTTTTGAAACATTTTTGTAGCCTTTAAAAAGACTGATACACATAATTTTAAGATTCTTTTTGAAACATTTTTGTAGCCTTTAAAAAGACTGATACACATAATTTTAAGATTCTTTTTGAAACATTTTTGTAGCCTTTAAAAAGACTGATTTGATTGGCCTTCAAAAAGGCTCTTAATATGTAGACTGGCATAAGTGTCCCTTTCATGTCTTTCAGCTTGGTAGTAGACTGGTTATCTTCTCTTTGAACAGTTTGTCCTTGAGTTTCAGGTTGAAGTAGCTGATTGATTTTCCCCTGGATCGCTCAGGGAATATCTTTCTTGGTAGATCTGCAGTTGCATGACCTTGCATCAGTACCACTGTTGGAACAACCTTGTAAAGATGATCTATAAAAGTATTGCAACAATCTACTGTCAAGTCTCTGCTCCAAAATGTTGTAATGGCATTTTCTAAATCATCTTTGGTTTGGAGGTTCTGCTTGGCTAGTCTGCGCTTTAACATGTTCCACACCATCTCAATCAGGTTTAAGTCTGGAGATTCCAATGGCCAGCATTCCCACCAATTGATGCTGTTTTCTTTCATGAATTCTTTGGATAATTTTGAATGGTGTTTTGGATCATTGTCTTGTTGAAAACGATGCTTGTCTGGGTACACCTGCTGAATGAATGGTAGAAGAGTCTGGCTAAGAATCTTTTCTACAAAAAACTCTGATTTCAGTATGCCATCAAAAATCAAGACGAGTACAAATGTAGTTCCTCGTCAACTAATACCTCCCCATACGTGTACTTTTAGAGCATGCTTAGTTTGTGGAATTGGTTGTGCTACTTGGTCTATCAAATGGTATATAATAACTTTATTGTATTGTAGTTGAACCGTACATTCATCAGTAAAAATTATGTCATTAAAATTGTCATTGTCAAATATCAGTTGCTGGCAAAATGCTACTCTTTTCTCTTTATTGGGTTGTCGAATCATTTGACAATAACGTTTATATATATGGCTGTTTAACCAGCTTCTTTGATGGCAATATGTACAGTTGTTTTTGATACAACTGTACCTCTTTCAATAAGTTTACATCGAACATCTGATGCTGTCATTGTGCAGTTTTCATTCAAGGCAGATTGAACTGTCGCAATGTCTCCTTCTGAAACTTTTCTAAATTTAGTGAAGTTTTCTGGTTTGGAGAAAAGGTTGCCTGACTTGTACTTCTGGATTACACTTTTAACTGTGCTCCAATCGACGTCTACACCATGATGACTGGAAAGATATCGGCCGATGGCACTGACTTTCCAGCTCTGTCTGTACAGAGAAACAATCTCTAGTCTATGTGAATGGCTAAGCTTGAACTTAGGCATGTTGTTTATTCAAATGAACTTTTTAAGAATGTAATGATTTTCTCATCATGTTCTTAAATATGTCTTATATGAAAACAATAAAACTGCCAAATGGAATTTACACAGACAACTTGTAGTTTTGGTTCCGGCTGAAGAAATGGTAGGAGAAATAGGTGGAAATGGTCTATGTAATATACAATAAATGAAACAATATGAGAAAAAACAATTTCTTATTGTGACACAAATATCATAATCTGCCATGTAATGTATAATTTAAAAATATATATATATTTGTGTTTTAATATTTAATTGATTTCCAAAAGTGAAATATTTTTTTTTTTTATTTGCGCTATTTAAAACTGATTTTACAAAAATATAAATGAGAAATATGTAATGTTTGTATTGCAATTACTTGACTAATTTCTAGCTTTAAATCTTTTGTTCAGTTCAAAAGTTGATTATTTGTGAATTAACACATTTGTATCTTATTTAAATTGCTGTAAAAACAGAGTGGTGTTAACTATTCCCTAGACCTTTAGAATGTTTTTGTAAACAATATTAACAAAAAAAAAGATGTGCAAATTTATTCAACAACAGATAAAAAAGAACACTTTAAAAAGCATAAATTTATATATTCATTCTTTATAATAAAATTTGATTTTATAAAATATTTTCATTACTTTCATTTATGAATTACAATCCTTATTTATTTTAATTTTAACAATTTTTTTTTTTGATTTTTTTAATGATTTAAATAATTAACATAATGCATAAGCTTTACAAAACAATAACTTAAAAAATGAATTACATTTAACTACTTTTATTTAACATAAAATGTATTTATTTATACAATAATCAATGAAAATTAATGATATATTTTTTGACTAATTATTATTCATTTTTATCTAAGCTTGGTGGGTGTATTTAAGAAGGCAGTTTACTCAAAATGTAATGACCAATTAATTTGAAAATAAGATAAAAAGAGGACTATCTCTTTTTTGTTTTTATAGTTTAGCCAATCACAAAAGAAATCAATGATTCTCAATCAAAACTAAAAACATATAAATTGTTGTGGTCAGTAGGCTTGCACATTATTAGAGTACTCAATACTATGATGACTGTTGGAAATATAACCAAAGAATATGGCCATTTTCTTGTCAAATTTGGCAAAGGCCAATCAGCAGAATACCATGTTGTACCCAGATCCAAGATTATAGCTGAGGGGCATATCAAAATAGGTGACACATACAACACCATTTGGGGAAGCAGTGCAAAGTCAGATGATGCAGAGATAATTTCCACTGGGGAATGGCTTGACATGCGCAAGCTACTACGCACTAAGATTGAAGAATCTTCTCAATCTACACATGACTCTGCAAATCAATCCAGCAACAGTGAATCTGTTGCATCTTCTTATATATCACCACCACCAAAACACAAAAAACTAGCAACCAATGTAGCACCAAAGCCATCAAAGCCAGATGCTAAAGTACTGGGCTGCAGGAAAAACAGTTGCAGCTGACATATATGATTTTGATGCAAGGACATCAACACCACCCGACTCTCCAGTTCTTTCATTTGAATTTGATCCACCAGCACAATACAGTAATAGTGCCTCACCAGAGCCTGAAAAGACACCTGAAGAAACAAATCTACATAAACTTCCAAGAAATGTTTTGCTTACTGCTATATTTGACCTTCAAGCCAAAGTAAAAGTCCAAAATGAAAGAACATTAGCTGTAGAGCTTTCAATGTCTTGCCTTGAAAGGCAAAATGAAAGACTTATTCAACTAGTCCAGAGTCTTATTGATAAGCAGTCAGCATCGCCATCTAATCCTACATTCACTCCACATAGACCTTGGGACAACTTAACTGCAACACCTACCAGAGAACAGCCATCTTGTTCCCAGTACTTTATTTCCACCATCAACACCTGCCTCAACAACTATTAATAATAATCTCAACAAGTCAACATCCTCACACAGACTCTCAACAAGTCAACATCCTCACACAGACTCTCAACAAGTCAACATCCTCAGACTCTCAACAAGTCAACATCCTCACACAGACTCTCAACAAGTCAACATCCTCACACAGACTCTCAACAAGTCAACATCCTCACACAGACTTTCAACAAGTCAACATCCTCACACAGACTCTCAACAAGTCAACATCCTCACACAGACTCTCAACAAGTCAACATCCTCACACAGACTTGTACCATCAGACACTCTATTTTCAACAATTGACAGTCAGTTACAGAATATTCCAGAGGCTAACCATATTCCCACAAGTGACCTTGTTAGAGAGTTCAATTCATTATCAGGTCCTGGTAATTTTGCCTAGCATATTGTTGAACTATTATATCCAGAACTCTTTACATCTGAGTGTTTAAGACGTTTTTATTCATAAAATGGTGACATTAAGAACAATAAGAATCCATTAGACCCTGTTCGCCTGCAGTACCTTCACCAGTATGTGACTCACTTTTATCCTGAAGTGAAACAGACACAAGCTTGGAAACTCATGGTAGTGACAAAAGTGAATCAAGCTTTAAGACACCCAGTGAAAGTGGTTAAGCAGATTGTGTAAGAACATTTGAAAGTTCATAATTACTAAATAAAAGAACTGTATGACATTGAGGTTAATGTTGACAAAAATGTATATTGTTGTTCATCAATTGCTATAATCATGATAATGCTACAATATTTTATGCAATAAATTTAAATTGTTATTTAGTTTTTTATTTTCACTGAAGTCATATATCCCATGTTTTATGGTGTGACATTAGAAAATAATTTCAAAATGCATAATTTATTATTAATGCTGTGCAAGCATTGAAAATAAATTGTGCAGGTAATTTATTTTTTGATGAAACTCCTATTAATTGTTAAAATGCCAATATTATGATGATAATGTTCTAGTTATAATTATCTATTTTTTTCATAAATAGAAACAGCCATCAATAAAAAAAATAAAAAATTAAAAAACAACCTTTTTTCCAAATCATGACATTTATTTTTAAAAAGAATCTGCATATTTTTTAATAATTTGTTGGATGGAAATAAAGCTACAAAAATAAAAGAACAGGTAACATGTTAATAAAACCTGTGAAACTGCAGGTCAATACAGGATGTTAACTACACACTTGATTAACCCACCATGTAATCCTGATTCATCAGACCATGGTTTATGACCCCCAATAAATGTCCACCATCTCTTGGTTTATGACCCCCCAATAAATGGCCACCATTGGATGGTGGCCATAGAGGATGTCCACCATTTATAGGGGTATGTCCCTGTGTGTACTGTATGTGCACCTTTGTTGGAATCATTTAGGTTTATTGCAGCTGATGCATATATTGCAGAAAAAAATGACATGAAAATTATGTATAAAAAATAAAAATTTAGCCATATTTTCCTAACATGTCAGTACTGGTCAAGTAGCAGTTTTTGCTATCTGATAACTCTAGCCACTTGAATTTTCATTGTCACCTCTACGAAAAGTTCTCGCTGAACTTAAGGATCAAATATCCAATATATTGTAGACATTTTACCCTCAAAAATGAGATTGCATTGAGAAATAAAATTTGATTGACCACATTGGCCAGAACTGCTTCTGTTGTGAAATGAGACCTACTCCTTGAACAGTGATTTCAGTAAGAAATACATAGTGCATTTGTTAAACTCTGAGTATCAAGCTGCAACTTTTGAAGCATTTTATTGAATGCCAGTTTTCTTTTTTCTTTATCCCAATCACTGCATGTATGGCAAACTTTAATACATGTACATGTATAAGTTGTATGCTTAAGGTACTACATGTAGGTAACAGAATACATGTGCATATACAATGTAAGGGCCTTCCAAGGTCGTTGCATTCCATATTTGTTGTTCAGTATTACTTGAAGTGAACTAAGTATTTCAATGAAGTGTACATTTGTACTCTCTATGGAGGAAGAACTTGTATAACTACATGTAGATACTAAAAATATATTAAGAGGATGTATGGTGCTGTATATTTTCACTTTTAATTTGTTTAAATCAGTGATTTTTTCAGAGGCCAAAAAAAAAAATGTCTGTTTAGGGTTACATTCATCCCAAAAATAGGGTAGGTCAGTCGGCATTTTCATTTTTTTTTTTTTTTTCATTTTATTTTTTCTTGACTAAAGTACAGCCTATATTTGTAAAATAGCATCATTTTTAAGTCATGAAAGTGTTTGGTTTTAAGTAGAAAGTTTAATTTTTAACATACACACCTATTAATCATGTCTTTTATTACAATACACTTATTTTTTGTAGGAATTTTGAACAAAACATAAGTACACTGTATTTACGCTTGGATTTACATGATATAAATAAGTCTCCTATTCAAACACTATTGTGACCTGGTTTTTAATGTACTTTTGGTTTTATCGGAAATGATCCGTATTATACCTGAAATTGGAAAATTACGATTTTTTCAATTTTGGAGAAAAAATGTATTAGGGTCGGTCTGGAAACCCGAAACAGACATATTTTTTTTTGGCTTGATATACATGTCATATACATGTACTGTACACAATATTAACAAACACAACAGATTTGTAACTCCTATTCCAGCTAATAGAAAACAGGGAAAAAAGTGTTCTTCCCAGGATTCTTTTTTAAGTGCTGAATGCGTGTGGGAAAAGAGAACATGTATAAACACATTATCAAAAAAGAAGCACATTTCAATAAAAAGAAAGCTAAAATAGATACACACCTTACCCTTTATGCATTTTTTCTGACAAAAATTACTACATATATATATATATATATTTTTTTTTTTTACATTTTCTTTTTTTTTTGTAGAATGGGCAATTCAAAATCAACTAAGTGTGCTGAGACTGTTTCCCTTGGGATGCCCCAGAAAGAAAGAGATCTGCATCTTGCTGTAATGGCCAATGATAAAGAGGGAGTAAAGTTATGTATATCTCAAGGTGCTGATTTGAATTATCCCTGGAGCAATCCCGATGTACCCAGTGTAAAGGACAGTACTACACCTCTGCTAGCAGCAGTGTCACTTAATCATGTAGAAATAACAGAGGTACATAAAGGGATAAGCTTATTTTTTAAACTACAACAATGTGCACTGTGATAATATAGTAGTAATGACAAACATCCCAAACTTAGTTTGCAGCATTTAGGAGGTTGAAAAGTGGATTGCTCAGTGTCAGAATATGTGTTTGAGTGGTATGGCATGCCTTCCTGCAGGCTGCTGTTTCTTTCAGCTAGCACATTGAAAGTCTGGCTCAGTGTTTTCAGACTCAGGACTAGTACAAAGCAGGGTCTATTTGGTTGAAAAATTCTTCTCATACTAAAATTGACAAAACATCTGCTACGGGATTTAAAAGTTTAAACTAAAAAAGAATGTAGTTTCTTGTATTGAAAGTCAATGAGCCACTTATTGAAATATATTTACTAAACTGATTGGGTTACAATTTTCATATTATTCCTTGACCACACAACACAAATTGTCAATATTTTAAACTGGAAGTAACACATACCAGGACTGAATACTTAATTAATTATATGAATTTTACATTTGGAATATATATGAATACTAGACATTAGTTTTTTTCTAGAACAATGTGAATTTCCATTTCAGGCTGTACCAGAATTGCCAACTATCAAAGTTTTCTTTGTTTCAGATCCTAATCAAAGCTGGAGCAAAAATCAATCTTACTGATAGAAATGATTGTACCCCTTTATATAAAGCTGCTTTCCATGGACGACCTATTCTGCTTGATATTCTGCTTAAAGCTGGTACTGTATCAATAACCCTTTGTCTAAATTTGAAATTTTTAACTCCATATTTTGACCAGACCATAAATACAGGTCATACATGTATTTGATTATGCAGTGTTCTAGCTAAGATTTGAAAATAGAGGGGTGCAGAAGAGGGCAATTTAACATGTAGTATGTTTTTTTTTTTCAACAAAAAAGGGACATTGATTTTGTATGTTTGTGTTAAGTCAGTAATTTGTATTCTTTTTGCTTAACTGCCAACTTTTTAAAATGATGGTCGTATCATAATTTGCAAACTGAGTAAATTTGACTGCATGATTAATATATGCATGACACCTTAATTGTATTGAAAGACCTTTCTCAGATGACCAAGTGCTTTTAGAAAACAGATACATCTTATATAACACATATATATAGAGGTGAATAAGCTGAAAATGTATTACTGAAGCTTTAAGTTTCCCTATGAAAGAGCTAAGAATTCAGTTTCAATATGACCAGGTTGTTGTGTGGACACAATTTGTCATTGTTCTTGCAGTGAGGCAGCATGTCAAATCATGGTTGTGGTAAGGGCATGTGATTCTTTACATTAATGACATACTATGAGGTGAAATGTTGTATGAAATGTTACAAATATTCAATATTGCTCCAATTAAATATCATATTCTTAAGTAAGTAGAAGGAATATTATTTCCTATAACTACTGCAATTACAACTTATGGAAAATGTCCTTTACTGTTGAAGATATAGGCAATTTTAAGCAATAATTTATAATTTATGGTGTTTATTGCTACTACTATTCATTAGTTAAAGCTCTTTTCATTCTGAAAATTGTGAATGCAAGGGTATATGTGATCATAAGGTTGATTTTACCCTCTTTCAATGAGTGGATAGTATATTGGAATCTCCTTGTCCATCCATCATTTCATCCTTTAAAATTTTTGTCACAAAAATCTTGGCTTCCACTCCACAGATTGATTTCAAATTTGGTATGTGTCTTTACATAGATTGGGCATATGTTGTCAGCTTTTTTGGTTGCTGTCCAAATCAACTTCCTGTTTTGTGGGACTTTTCCCATTTTTCACTGTATTGAATGGTAGAGAAGATTTTTGTCACAAATTCTCAGCTCCCATTTGACAGTTTGATTTCAAATTTGGTATTTGGCTTTATATAACTGGGGCATAGATTGTATGCTGTCCACTATCAACTTTCTGTACTAGTCAGGGTATACCTGGCATGACAATACATGCAACTTTACGTTTTTTCTATTTTAAAAAGGATCCTCAATCTACCCAAGCAGATATTTTTCTGTAACAAATGTTAAATCAAATCTCTGTATAACTAAAATTGTGATACACATGTAAAAGTCATGTTTGCTTTAGTTCTAACTCTAAACAAAGCTCACAGTTTTAAGTAAGATATAAATATTCCAGAAACTTTTCTAAACCAGACAGCTGTTGTCTATTTTTCTCAATGCATTTTGAATTTGTACAAACTAATCTGAATAATCCTGAAACTGTTTTAAACAAGACAGCTGAAGTCTATTTTTCATAATGCATATTGAATTTTGTATAAACTAATATAAATAACGATAATTCTCTTAACCAGACAGCTGAAGTCTGTTTTTCATTATGCATATTGAATTTGTATAAACTAATCATCCCACTAAACCAAACATTTCAGCCATTCAAAGAAATCAGATTTCAGCAGTCAATTTAGAAAAAAACGTGGTAACTGTATAATTGATCCAAAGTAGTGACATCGCAATGCTATTTTCTGTTGAGATGTCATTACATAATCAACTTTATACTTACATTCTTTTTTCTTTTTTTGTGAAATTGACCTCAGGATTTAAGTGTAAATCTTCTTTTATTATCAGGTGCTGATATAAACAAGAGTGATAAAGTTGGACAGACCCCATTGTATATATGTGTACAGAATGCTATAGTACATTCCAGTTACAAAGCTGTGGAAAGACTTCTCACTGCAGGAGCCTCAATGCAGATGTAGGTCAAAATCATCTTTGATGTACTGTTTAAGTGTTTTTTTAGTGTGTTTGTTTTTTTGTTGTAAAAAAGGGCGAATTCACATTATTTTAATTTTTTCGTAAACTCACAGAGAAATAACCGTTAATTGTTATTCATGATAATTTGTGAAAATAGCGAGAATCAAATGACAATGAAAAAACACTTATACAATACTCTTCAACTTTATTGTAATTCGAAAAGTATCCATTGTTTGTTTGTTATAGGGGTTTTTACATTTACCTCCGGGACAATATTGTTGGGTACATACATATTTTATCCTTTCCAATCCTTATGCCATTCCACAACAACGGAAAGTCTCATGGACTTTTTTCTTAATCCTTTACAACTATAAAGCTGAGTTTTTGGTGTGTTTTTTTCTCTGAAGGTTATATTACATATACTCTAATGAGGTATGTATTTAACTGTTTCCTTTATATTTATTCTATTAACTGACATCACTGTATTTAACAGTAATTGACAACACACCTGATATTATCTATTAACTACTTCTTCTTTATACTGAAATTTCCATCTTTGATCTTTGGTGGGGTAATACACAAAATGTAGAAACAAGACTACAAACTACTACAATCTACAATAAAACAAACATTTTAGTAACCATGGCAATGAAAAGAACTTTTCTCATACTTTGTGAAACTTCTTTAACTCCACATAAATACTGAAAACAATTTGATAACACATGTAAAAATAGAAAACGTTAACATGTTTATTTTAATTTTAGTGGATCTTTTATTGCTCACATGTAATTATGCTGCTCATTTGAGTACATGTATCGGGGATTATCCTGGGATGGGCCCTTTCAATTTTTCATGAAAATGTGTTGAGATAGAATTAAACTGGGCCAATTGACAAGGCACAAAAAAAACTGTTTATTTGTCCCTTATGACAGTATTAAGAGATTTCTGGCCCATTGAAATTTTGCAAGGGTCTTTTTTTCAAATGCCCCATTGAAATCCTGAATACTTTCATAGGCTCCTTTATGAAATGGACCCTTGGTCCATCTTATGGGCCCATAATGGTCTAAAGCCAGAAAACTCCTGTGTGGTCCATTTATAGTACATGTACTAGTGTTAAAAGTACTTATTTAATGAGGATAGGTATGGTGTAGATGTCAAAGAGACAACAACACTACTGGGGTGAAAATGTCAGCCCAAGGCCACCCAGTGGCCTTTAATGAATGACAAGGAAACCCTCATACCACAAAGCAAACTGAAGCTGACCCCAAAACTTCATTATATGCAGGTGCAGCAAAAGAGTTTACCCTATATACTTAAGCAACATAAAAATAAACTAAAGGTGAAATCAAAACAAGACATACAGAGGCCAGAAATTCTTACATAGGTGCAAAAGAAGTGGCGGGAATGAAGTACTTTGGCGTGATCACAACCCTCCCCTTCCAAAATCTGACCACTTTGAAAAAAATATTCCACAAATAAACACGTCTGAAAATTAGATCAAAAAGGTCTGAGTCTTTTCTTACAACAGAAATAAAGAAACTACTAATTAGCTATATTTTTCTCTCTGTGTCAATTTTTTAATTATTTGTCTTGTTATAGAGGACAAAGTCCGCACAAGGGTATTTAATAGGAAATAAAGGCAGAGCTTGGAAGCACTGAGAGCCCGATTTCAGTGTGACAGGAAGTCACATTTTTCAGCGCTTTCCATACAAATTGCAGTATTTTCATATCTTCATCACTATTAAAAAAAGCTTTTGTATGGTCTTCAAAAATTATTTAAATTCAGATACTTTATTCCAATTCTGCCATAAGAGTAGGTCATTAGGCAGGAAATTGGAAGTATGAATACTAAGTAATACCTGTCTTACTAATTATTGACAAGAAGTGTCAGGAAGCATCTAGAAGTAACAGAACCGTCAAGATGTCCAAAAAAGCAACAATAAGGGGAAAATAGCAAGAAGATTCAACTTCGTCCTCTCACAGGTTGCATCTGCCTTATATTATTGGAAGAAATAGTAAGAATACTCAGATATGTGGAAGGTTTGATGATGAAATACAGTTTTACAGACACATTTTTTATTACTTTCATTTTTCTTCGTCAACTGATTCTATTGACAATGGAAGGTTTTATTTCCTTTATGCAGCTAGTTATATAGTCGTGTTGTTTTTCTAACTAACAAAGAAAACCTCATTCTTTACTCCTGTCTTTTAGTAAGAATGGTGATTTGATATAGATTCTCTGAACCAATGACTGTATCCTTAAAATCACCAAGTTCTGTGCAAAAAAAAAACAAAAATTATATGGTATTGCCTACAAAACATGAAAAACATCTCTTGCTTTGACACTTAATGCCATATTTTCATAAGATTTTACCCAAATCAGTTAAATTCGTGGATGTACTAAGTTTCAGATCTCTCCTGTACCAGTTGATTTTGCTTTGATTACTATGGCCAGATTTTAGACTATATTTCACCAGGTTTAATGATTACTTTGGCCTGCCCTATTAACAGATTTTAGATTATATTTCACCAGGTTTAATGATTACTTTGGCCTGCCCTATTAGCAGATTTTAGACTATATTTCACCAGATTTAATGATTACTTTGGCCTGCCCTATTAGCAGATTTTAGACTATATTCCACCAGGTTTAATGATTACTTTGGCCAGATTTTAGACTATATTTCACCAGGTTTAATGATTACTTTGGCCTGCCCTATTAGCAGATTTTAGACTATATTTCACCAGGTTTAAACTTCAAATAAGCTTCTAGAAAGAGAAAAAACACTTTGAGATTTAAAGCCATTAGAAATGAAAACTCCTTCATAGAACCTCTTTATCATTGATGGAATATACAAAGACCTAATTTTGCAGGTTATCCCTAAAATGTGAAGTAACAAACCTTATAACCTCTCCAGTCCCTTATGTCTGTGACAGTGACCCAGGCTAATTGCTGTATAGGGTATCAGAACCTCTCCAGTGTGAGCCCATTTTGTCTGTGACAGTGACCCAGGCTAATTGCTGTATAGGGTATCAGAACCTCTCCAGTGTGAGCCCCTTATGTCTGTGACAGTGACCCAGGCTAATTGCTGTAATCATGATTTTGTCTTCAGACTTTATCTTTTACAGTTGTGACAATGCAGGTAAATCCCCTTTACATGTTGCTGCTCACTGGAAACTTAAAGACATGATCAAAATTCTCCTCAAAGCTGAACATGATGTTAATAAATTGGATAATAAAGGACGTACCCCACTGTATGTGTGCGTAAGCTCCCTCAGTACTGGGCTGTACAAAGAAGATTTAAAGTATCAAGTACCTTGTATTAAAGTTCTGTATTCAGCTGGATGTGATATGCTCAACTTGACAGACTGGATAAAATGGAAGGGACCAGGAATTCCAGAGGAGCTCATGGCTGATGATCCAGCTTTCCTGGATTGGTACAAAAATAACATGAACACTCCTCACAGCCTGGCAAATTTAAGTCGACTCGTTATTCAAAAGAGACTTTATCAACACCGAAAAAGAAATATAGTTCAACTGGTTCCCAAACTACCAGTTCCTTGCAAAGTTAAAACTTATCTAAGTCGAGCTATGTTTCATTTACCAACCCCAACAACATCCATTTAGTTTATTGTGAGTCTGTGTGTCTGTGTGTGAATTTATAGATTTGTTTTATGTAAATAAAGAAAAGGTGTATGGCAAGATGACACAGTAGACCTGAGTCAGACTTACAAAAGGCTGAACAGGTCCTTTGTAGGAATGAAAGATTTGGGTTTTTTTATGTATTCAAAATTTTATTTGTTCTAAATATAGAAAAGGAGATATGGAGAAATCACCAATTAACAAGATATTCTTCTCTAAAAATTGTTCTTAAAAGGCACCTTTCAGTTTACTATGATGAATTCTGATGTTATTCAAAGGAAAAACATATATCTATTTGAATGGCAGTTGTCTCCCTTAGAATATAAAATTACAACATTTCCTTGTTATCATATTGACAAATTTCAAACCCATTTTTAGCCTGAATATGGTTTGTTTAAACAGTAAACGTGCTTGTATTTGATAATTTATGATTTTTGGAATTTCATGTTCCTTGTGAAATATTTTTATCTGATATAACAGATAATGTATGTTTTAATTATTAATGTGTTTTTTGTACAGATGAACATTTTTGTTTTTGACAATAAAAATCATGTTAATTAATTATTTATGTTCAATAAATTGGGAAAGTATTGACAACATTTTCATTCTCTGTCATTGTAACAAATATCATTATGCTGTTTATAATTCCTAGCTTGTTTTGGTTATGTAATCAAAGATATTTTACAAGTTGTAAAATGTATGAGAAAGGTTGTGTCACATTTTATGAAATTTAAAATGCTTTTTTTTTTTGCATACAGTTTGCAAATAGAACAAAAATAAATTGAATGTTTATTTTTGGTTTAAAACTTTCATTCGTTTACATAATGTTATGACAAAAAGGAAACTATGTGAGTTTACTGTCATATGGTGGAAATAGGATCAAAAGTTTAAATTCTTTTTTATTCAATGGTTTTATTAATCAATATATTTTTTAATACCTAATCACACGAAATGGCAAAGTATTATATGATACCCTCCAAAATTGTGTGTCTGTCCGTCTCCTCACAGTCTCCAGATGATAGTTTCAGAGGATTATATAGTTAATATATATCATACAATACAAGTCAAGTTTGAATTTCAGTTTGATTGGATTATTTACACAAAAATTATGGTCATTTTGAATTGATTTTATGCCCCAATATTTTTTTCAACATGGCAGAATATCATTTAATGCCTTATTAGATGCCTTAATTTTCTTCTCCTTAGATCTTAGGTAGAGAAAAAAAGTTATAAGGGCAATAAGCTCACATCATTTCCTTTTTTGCTCTATCACAGTGGGGCTGGCCCCATTGCTTGTACTTATGTGAGTAAATGTGCAACTGGGAATAAAAAAACTTTTTTTTATTATACATAGCATCCTGTATGTTTATAAAATTTTAGAATAGCTTGTTTTCTTATATGCTTTGAATAAGATCATGAAATTATACTCCTGGTATAATGTTTTTTTAATACATTGCATTTCAAAGTTTTTGTGCGTTTTAATTAGTGGTTTTTTTTTTCGTGATATTTATTTTACATTTTGTAAGGAATGAACAGATGCTCCAAAAATATGCATATACAGTACATGTACAAAAATTGGCTAGCATGATTCTCTGAATTTGGAAAATCATCAAATATTACACACATAAGACTTGTTACCTCAACACTTGTACATGTATTGAGATCTTGCATTTTAGAATTTTTGTATGAATAAAGCAGGATTTGTTATGATTTTGCAAAATTGAAAATAGCATTTTTGTCAAAAATGACAAAATTGCAATAAATGCTGAATTCACAGTTATGATTTGATTTTATAATACATATAATACAAAATTCCAGAATTTATTATTTTCTTAATTATCATATATTTGCTAGAAGCATGTGGATTTTTTTTTCTGTGGAGTTTTTCTCCAGGCAGATTCGTAAGAAGCTTGTTATTCAACACTATATATAGTTGTTACAGAGTTACTGGTTAACTTAAGATTGATGTGATACAAACGAGTATTGTTTGTGGACAAGGCAGCCGGTCTGCCATTGTAAGCCAAGTTGGCAAGTTTGAATGGATTATTTTATTTCAATTTTTATTGCACTACCTTGTGAATAACTCATGCAGTTTTTTTGCAGGAAATTACACTGCAGTTGATATGACTTTTATCATTTCCACTCACCTTCATAGAAGTGGATATACCTTGAACAGTAATTTATACTGCTTTTAATTACTCAACATATAGAATGGACAAAATGGTCTTGTTTTTACTACATACACCTTTTTGTCTGTCGGTCTGTTAGTTTTGTTACAGATTGCCTAGAATCATTTGAAATTTGGTATATGCCATTATCACTTACATGTATGCTGAATAAGAGTGCTTAGGAAAACAAGAAGTGAAAACATCTTGACTCTCCCTGCATCAATATAAACACATTAGAAAATATATTGCACAATATCCAGACTTTCACTATGGAATGGTTAAAGGCAAATTTATATGATCTGTAGTGTACATAATCATATTCTTTGCAGGTGAGTCTGATAGAAAATCATTTCTTATGAAATGTTTTGAGTAGATAATGAATATACCTGTACATGTAGTCTTCAATATATGAGGAAGATGCTACTATTCCTCATCTCAAATGTATCAAGTTTTTTTTTTTTTTCTTCACTTTTATAAGTAAAAAAATGACATTAGATTGTAATTATGGATTTTGCCATCACTTATTGGATAAAAAATGTACTTTTAAATAGCATTAAAATTATCTTTCTTTAAACTGACTCACTTGCTCTACTTTTATCTAAGGGAATGATTTGTTTTGTCAAATTCTAGTTTAGTTTTATCATTTATATTATAGATAGTATGTATACTAGCCATAACATTAAAATGAATACAATTGGAAAAATATCTCTTGGAACTGAAGATTTACTTTGTTAAGTTCTTTTGATAACACAGGTCTATGTTCACATAAAAAGATAAGAATTAAATTCAAAATAGGGTTGGAATAGTTAATTTTCAGGTCCCCAGTGTTAATTATAGAAAGGCTTTAGTTATGCCCGGTTATAGATAGATTTAAGGTATGCAGAAGTTGTATAGACTGGTTTCATCTATACGTAGTGTTTAGTGTTTTGGTTTTAGGAATGCACAATGTTAAAAACTGAATGTTTCAGGTATGCCCATTATCAACAAAATATATGCCCAGTGTTAAATGTAAATTGTTTTCCAAAATTTCATACTTACGTTGAATACACAGTAGAATGTGAAAGGTAAAGTTTTACATTTTTGTTACAGATTATGTGTAATTATGTGAATCGAGTCACCTACACTATATTCCACATGAATTTCATTGAAAATATTTATTTCTTATTTAATTCACATGAATTTCTTGTGTAGCTTGTTTTTAACATGATCTGAGTCAACTACTATGTAGAGGATAGTACATTTTAAGGGCAGATCAAGGGGGTGCAAGGGGTTTGAACTACTCCGTTTTTATTTTTTTTAATTTGACATTTTCATGTGTTAAATTGACAAAAAATGGTAAACAATGTCCTAACTCCCCTTTTTTCTGAGGAACCATGGCTGGCAGCCCTCTATTTCAAAGTGTCTGGATTTGCTCGTTTTATGTCTTATTTTGTGTAAGTAAAGACGTTACCAGGCTGGTCCTGGGAACACATTGTCTACTTTCATTTCCTTGGTGGATTGTACTCTAATAATACCAGTCTCTGTAAAAATCAGGTGAATGGGGTGCGTTATACTTTCATTGAAGTGCAACATATGAACGATATGAGGGAAGATCTTTCAAAAATCAGTTTTATAAATTTTTAACACGAATTTTCTCAATTTTCACTGTCATAGATATCTTTTACTGGTCCTTTCAATTAGGTATACATACTACTGACAGGTTGGTGTCTGCAATGCATGTTGCATATTTTCCAAATTCTGCCTGATTCTTTAAGAGCTGTTTTTATATTAAGCATCTGTCTTTTCTTTTTTTAAGAATCAGGCAATAGGTGAAATATGATATGAAATTCTCACAATAGGGCATGTAAGTCTGGTTCTAGATTCATTTCCTTTACCGGAATTTCGGATGTATTGAAAACCGAAGAACAATCTGTATTTTATTGTTTGCTTCCAGGTACTCGAAACTCTGTATAACAATGCAAAATCTTCTAGTTTATGTTTTTCTTACTACATTTATCATATAGACATAGTTATTTGTCATTTTTATGATGATTTTTTACACAGAGAGATTTTTGCCCTTAACACTGAACTCAGCACTCTCTAAATGACAAATCTCCATGCTTTTGAATGGTAGACTAGGACCCATATATCGTGAAATCGCGGGGTCACATGACGATACTTACGTACCCTATTTTGACAGTTTAATTTGACCAATTATAATATCAGAATAAAGGAATGAAAACGATTTTCCCTATCATTTTGGTAAAATAAGTTAAAATTTCATTGATATGCACTAAATCACTGTCTTAAACCCCCGTTTTCGTACATTCTATTGAAAAAATTACAAACATTTGCAGTGATGCAGATATTAAATAATGGTCACATGAAATGAAGAAGACTTAGTGAAAGTATTATGTCAGATCTGTGGGTTTTTTTACATACAGATTGGTCCCATTTTGCCTGATTCTTACCTAGAGTTTCTCAGAGCTGTATAATTCTACAATATTTTATTATTCTATGTAACAAGTGTAATCAAGTTCATTTTAGTCACATATATGATAGACAATTGTATGATTTATTGTTGAATTTTTTTTATTTTTAATGATTTTATATTGTTCTGATTGTAGTCAATGTTTTCTATTGTATGAGTAATTCTGAGTGAGGTGGATATTGGACTGGGGTGGCTTTTGATTTATGACATTACTGATCTTTTGTTGTATATTTAAAGTTTTACAATTACTTCTTATTTATTGATTAGTAACTTTGAAATTGTGTAGTAAATTATTAATTGTGTTTTGACCTACCAGAACGAGTTTCATTGTGTGGATTACATTATTTATTGCATGAACTTCAGTATTGTTGTTTGCAATGTATTGTCTATAGCTTTCAATCACCATTATGTTCCAATATTGGTCATTGCTAATTAGCATGCGTTTACTTTTGTTAAAAGAAGATATAACATGGCATTTAATGAAAGCAGGTGGTTAGATAATGCCTGCAGAACAGTCTAATAAATGTAAACCCCCCTAAAAAATCTGAAGGTACAGGATTACAATTACCCTTCCCCCCCCCCTTTCGAAAGTTCCTCTTTTATTGTGTTTCTTCCCGATTTTTTTCTTAGCTCTCATAAACTTTATTGCTTAGTACATTGTGTATTTGCTAGGATCAAAATTACATGTGATTTTATTTCATTCTCCAATTTCATGTTGAATTTGTGATTTGGTCCTGTGGAATTTTTTACATAAAAATGATGATGAAACATACAGGAATCTGGCTTTATGTATGTGTCATTATTAGTGAAGTTTGATTGAATTTGAAGTGGTGAATTAGTTTTTATTTGTTAAAATTGGCCTGTACATCATATATTGGGAAGGGGGATAAGTACTGATGTAGTCTTATTGTTTGTGGGGTATCAGTTTGTGGTTTTCGTTGATTTGATAAGCCACAAAATTTGTTTTTGAATGAAAAGAAAATATCCTATACATTTGCAGGATGGAATTGTCAAATTTACAAATATTTTTTTTTATTCCAGAATATTAATAACTGACATTTCTACCCTAAACCACAAAAAATGATAACATTATCAAAATAATAAATGAACTTGTAAAATCAAGGATAAAGTAGAAAAAAAATAAGCCACTATGTTCTTGACCAGGTACAAGAATAAACCAAAGTAGCCCCACCACCTCCATAGTGACCTAAGAATTCCAGTGTAAATTTGTATTTTGCACACAAGAGTAAAATAGATTGTAGTTGGATATCCATTTGGCTTGAAGTGGAAGAGACATGGTGGATTCAGATGAGTATGTCTTATTGTGGAAGTCTCTATAAATAGTGGAGGTAGTATGATACAAGAAATATGTGTTGGCATTACATATATGGTGTTGATTCATGATCAGAATCTTGATTTAAGTTCTGTTGCATTGTTCTTATGAACTTTCAAATTACGGTCATGTTGATATCAATTTGTTGTGACATTTTCTTGAACATTAAATGGAGCATGATTAAGACAAAATTAATGCCAGATAAACAGTATTTGCCAGTGTATGAAAGAGATTTTCATGGAATAATATGTGATGGAGACTGTTAATACTTAATTGTACTTGAGTATTGAATTAATGACCATGTATATTATTTCTTGGACACATATTGTAATTACTGCTCAGATAAAGTATTGGTTCTGATCCTATTTGTTGCTGACATCCATCAACTTTTTTGTTATTCGTGTGACATATTTATTTCATCTGATGAAATGTTTGAAGTTTTTTCATCTATTTGTCATTGAATTTCTCCAATGTTTCTAATGCTAAATAAATCAAATACTGAAATTTTGTTGTTTTTAATATTTGTATAATTTAAATGTCATTTCTGCAGTCAAAGGAATATTACTCCATCAAGAAAGAGGTTGCTTGGCAAGTTTTCTTTCTGACTTAGCGCCATCTGGTGTTGGAAGAGTAATCAAGGGAACCAAGGTTATAGCGGTAATCAAAGGAATGTAATCCAGGGACAAAGACATGGAAAACAGACATACACAAAAAAGAACATAAAGTAACTAAAATCATACATACAAAGTAACAAAAGTAAATGAGCAACTCGGACTCCACTAAAAACTTGGAGCATGGACCAGGTGCACCGGTAGGGTAAGCGTCCTGTGCTTTTCTAGAAACATCCGCAGAGTTGCTAATAAAAAGTCAAGTCCGGGGTAGACAAACGAGGAAAGGAAAACTATGACCCGTTGAATAAATCAGTTTTCATAGTGCAGATGGATACACCATAACGATCCACGAGTTCATGATGACGACCATAAAACTTCTGTAGTTGTGACTTCGATCTTGTAGTAACATAACCCTGTTTTAGAAGCCTATTTTTTAGAGTTGTAGTGCGATACAAAAAGTCTGCGTAGTTTCGACAAGCTCTGGCATAACGTATGAGTTGTGATATGAACACTCCATACGCAGGAGCCGAGGGGATGTTGCCACAGATGAAAGGAAAGTTGACAATTCTGAATGAAAAGTATGAAAGAAGGAATCCCAACAGTTTACATTGATGGAACAGGAGTCAACTGATTTTAAATGTCACTGACATGTGTCTCCAAAGTATGGTAAGGATAGGGAAATAGTTTTTTTTTCAGACAAATGCGTGTGATTAAGGTGGTTGAATAGTTTTATGAATTTAAAACACTGACTTCAGATAAATAAATGGTACTTCATGAGGTCATAATTATACCACCGCAATCGAAGTATGGGGGTTTATAGGTTTCACACCATCTCTCCGTCTGTCCGAACTATTTTCTAAGCAGCTTGCAGCATTGTTATGAAATTTTCTTGGATGTATTATTACCACATGGAGATGTGCATACTATTAGGAATTGATGTTTAAGCAAAAAATTGTAGAATTGACGGATGATGGACTTCTACGTTTTTCAACAAAACTTGGTCTTGTGCGTTGTCCGCAACTCCTCCTCAAGGACTTGCAGGATTATTACGAAACTTGATGGAGTGTTAAATTATCATATTGGGATGTGCATATCGTCAGGAATTAATGTTTGAACAAACATGGTAGTAATGACAGCTGTTGAACTTAAACGGTTTTTTTTTAGCAAATCTTGGACTGATGCATTGTCTGCATCTCCTCCTTGACGACTTGCAGGATTGTAACGAAACTCAATGGAGTGTTTGATTATCTTATGGATGTGCTGTGTGCATTCAGTCAAAAACTTGTGTTTAAAGTAAATTTACAGTTATATTCTATCATTGATTTGAGTTTGCAATTGAGTGTTTAAGAAATGGCAGCACATTAGTGTGTCAAAAGTGCTTATAGTCTATTCTTAAAGCAATTGTGTCCAAAATGAATCATGTGTCCACTTTGTTTCCCAAATGTACAGGGTTCAACATGTTGCCGGGGTATTATTGCCGTTATGGGCAATGTCTAGTTTTATTTAAAAAAAAGCCTCTAAATTACTGAATTTAAACTTGATCTCAAGCAACATATATTTGAGACTGCCAAAAATGACACAATACACTGCCTCTTAATGTATAAGAATATTTCACATTGTGTGCTTATCCAGCAACTCACAAAGGGAGGTAATTCTGTTGACTTGTTGGAAATATATCCGAATATAACGAATCTTTATATTTTTTTTTCTTTAATAAATTAGAATTGTACAAAATTTTAATATCCTCTGAACAGCCAATGCACATTAATTAACTCAACAAAATGCACAATAAATTCTACACATTTTTACAACAAGAAACAATACTAAAAATGATCACAGATATTTGAATCACAGTAGAATAATTAAAAAAGCGATTCTAATATCAAAGCAAAGGAAGAAAATATCAAGATATGAATAATTGTGATAAGATACATGGATAAAAAACATGAAAATAAGCACCAGAAAAATGCGTAGTACAAAGCCATAGAGGTAGAAAAGTACGGAAGCCCATTTGGAACGTGAACAAATAAATGACAATGACATCATTATCGTGATATAACTATACTGAGATAACAGTATACAAAACACGTCGAACGAACGATAAAATATGCTATTACAACAATATAGTAATATTTATATAACGATTTGATTATATCGAGATAACAAAATATCGTTTTTGTCCTTTCTGGGCTTTCGTGGAAAGTAGTCTGAAAGTGAAAGAAATAGAAGAAACAGCACCATCCTTCTCCGTCACCAGCTAGCATATTCCTCAACCCGTCTGCACATTTAAATGTGTCTGACTGTCTTACTTGATGTTTAACTAAGAATAAGAATGAAATCCTTTTTCACAATTAAGTCTTGTATTAGTTTTAATTGAGTTCCTTCTATGACTGATCGTTGCTTTCTGTTTTTTCACCTTCCTGAGTTTCAGTTTTATCACCATCTTGTTCTTCGGGTTGTTCACCCTCCTGTCTTTCACTTTGTTCACCAACTTGAGGTTCATTATTTTCCGTTTGTTCTTCCTGTGTTTCAGTTTGTCCTTCTGGTGCACCCGTTTGTTCTTCTTGTGCATCCGTTTGTTCTTCCAGCGTTTCAATTTGTTCTTCTTGTGTTTCAGTTTGTTCTTCTGGTGCATCCGTTTGTTCTTCCTGCGTTTCTATTTGTTCTTCCTGCTTTTCAGTTTGTTCTTGCGTTTGTTCTTCTGACTGTTCCTCTGGAGCAGGGTCTTCCTGTTCTGTGTGTGTTTCCGGGGAATCTTCAACTTGAATTTCCCCAGGATTGAAAAATGAAGAAAGCTCTGAAAAAGATGCACAGATGTTTTCAAGACAGTAGGATGATATACCACAATTTTCACTTTTTTTCAACTCGGACTGCAGAAAGTAGTAACATCGCATTGTGGATTCTCAAAAGACTTCATGTTTACTTACATACGTTCGAATAAATTATTCGTCTAAGCTTTGTCGGTAAAGTGGCATTGAACAGATCTACATGAAAAAGTAAAAAAACAAAAAACAAAAAACGACACTTTAAAAAGTTAAAAAAACACGACAATTTCTTGTAATTTAATTTCAAATGAGTGACAGTGCAAATTTTACTATTGATTCGTTATTATAACGTTATTTTGTTTAGGACTATTTGAATAGCGGAGTACAGACCAATTGGCGCTAAATTAAAAACTGGTACATGCTCCGAGTTTTTTAGTGGAGTCCGAGTTGCTCATTTACTTTTGTTGCTTTATATATATTATCTTATTTATTATATGTTCTTTGTTGTGTTTGTATGTTTTCCATCTCTGGTCTTTGTCCTTGGATTACATTCTCTTGATATCCGCTAAATCTTGGTTCCCTTGATTACTCTTCGTAATTACGTCAAAGTACCAAGCTAGGTTATACAAAATAACCTGGTTTGCTTAAAGAGAACCAACCAATCAGAAATCTTGTTACAAGTATTCTTAAACTATAAACCTATACACTTTAAATTTAGTCTTCAGTTATATACAGAAATATACATTATAAGTTCTAACAGAAGTAAGTTAACAATATTTATTCGTTATTTAACAATTTAATGACTAATTGTTATATAGAACGAACAAGGTATTAAATGGAGATATGATGGTGGAAACCTGTATAAGCTTGACTTTGGGACAATGCCATTCATGTGTACTTTTCATCTTTGAGTGTTTAAAGCTTCTGCTTGTTGTAGCTGTCTTCATAACTTTAATCGTTACTTCTTGACTTTTCAAGTTTTTAGCTTTTAATTACTTTTAGCTTTGTCCGTAGTTGCTCTTCAGAAAACTTCGGACCCAATTATAAAAAAAAACGGGTCTAAATGATCGTCTTCTTTTCAATGTGACCAAACTCGCATTTCTTAGCCTACGTGCTAGATGTAGGAATATTTGGAAGGATTGTCAAACCTTGTGCCGTAATCGTCCCGTCGCCACTTAAATCAATGGTCTGAAGCTCTTGTCGGAACTCCTCGGCCTCCTCGTCATTAAGCTGTTCGTTCCCTTTCGATTTAAGGATTCCTAGTAATTCATCGATTGGATAACCAGCTTCGGGATTGTCAGAGTTAGAAAACAAAACATTTAATGCCTCGACAATGTCGTTTCTTGCCTGGTCTTGTGACACCAAACATTTTGAGATCCAATCGTTATACTCGTCTTTGGACAGACCTGGTACAGCTGCAAAGTTCAAGATTAATTTACAATATTTTATGTGTGTATGTGTGTGTGATATTTCATATATTTCCCACCTTTAAAATACCTCATAGACACCACCAGTATGTCTTTGACAACCTAAAAGTACAATATATTTAACTGTGAAACAAATAGGCACTGAAGACGTTTGATTGCTTCGTCACACTTAATTGATACCCCAGCAAAATATCAAAATTCCAAGTCTCAGAAATACTAAGACTAGTTTCTTTTATAGCATGTTTCATGTCACAAATTACTCCTATCAAGGTCTACCTCTATCGTAGACTACAAGACATGATAACTGACCATCTCAAAGACAAAGGGCGATGCGATTGCCCTACCGGTGCATTTAATCCATCTTAAATGATTGATTAAAATCCTTCCTCATTTCTTTAGCCATTTGTTTTATTTGGCAACGTTAAGAATTACAAAATGAATTTGATTAACAGCTGAACTTATATTTTAATATTCTTCCGACAAAAGAAAACATGATATTTAACTGATTAATTACAAAAATCATTGTAAGTGGAAAACTCACAGTCTTTGTCGAAATTTTCAAAAACAGTATCGACGGCTTCGTCTGTAGGATTATTATTCAGGACTTGTAGAATGGTTTTGAATGCATCTCTAGTGACCACGCCATCGGTACAGTAGTTATCAAATAACTGGTCCAATTCTGAAATGTATCAGGTTGATTTGTTAGTGTTTTAAGCCTGGCGGAAATATTTGAGTCTATGTGTACGTCAGTTGTTGTGCTTGAATAAGAACACAAACCAGAATTACCGTACTTCAACGAGTAATTTAACAGTTGGGGTAAGCTTCTATATTTCTGTTACAATAGAAATCATTTCTTATCTCTGAACACTAAAACAAGAATGACGGTGAACAATTTCACACAAAAATTAATTACAACTATTTTATATATAATTTTCTTTCATAAAGGCATTTCCTATAAAAGATACACACGCTATTCTGTTAGAACTAAAAATAAAATGTATGCACAAGACTTTTTGCACACACAGGGTTGGTTGACGCACCATGTTGATATCGAGCATTTTAGAGCAAACTTGAGCCCGGAACTTCCCTCTTGAACTGCAGAACATAATACAATAGAGTTTCATGGGCCCTCGAGGGGCATAAGAATTATAAACCATGAACAGACTGTTAGGAAATGCATACAATGTTATAAATACTTACTCGCTTGATTAGCTTCCTCCATGATATGTTATTTTCTTCGATCTGAAATCAGAATGTAATGATGATATTTCTATTTAGTATACTTAGTAACCAATGATCTTTATGGTATTATTGAAAGGAATTTTATTGCTTGCTTCTGTCCATCTACCTGTGCAAGTATAGAACAGTATCATTTCTTTTCCAGTTAAATTTACAATTTAAGGGCCCACGTAAGGGCTTTTCACCATTTATTACCTTTTAACACATCCACTCTCATTCAAACTGTCGTAATTAAGCCTAGTTGTAAAGACCCATTCCACATGCCTGTGCTATTTTTTCAAACAGGGATACTCTAATCTTTTCTAAAGTCCCCTAACACCTTAAGTTAACTAACGTTAACTATCCTCAATGACTTTATCAGCACTTGGTAAAAAAGGCCACTGCTTAAGTACAAGTCCTCGTAAGAATCCGGCAAACTGTATAAAATCTAATTCACAAATGTAAAAACCTAACGTTCAAAAGGTTAACATTCCATGCACTCATATTGTCCTTTTTTACAATGAAATTCTAGAAAGTTTGAATTTTTACCAGAATAGTCTGCCCAATCCGAAGAAGCCGACGATTTCCGCCACACTAAATATGCAAGAAAAGCCGAATAGCTCGCTCTTTCAGTGCATCATAGAATGGTATAACTCAATTTTACAAGCAAGATATGGCAAATTGGCATATACATATTTGCTCTGATGCTACAAACATTGATATCATACTGTCAAAGCAGTGTTTACGTTTTCATACACTGCATGATTATCACAAAGACTGGTACGACAACCATTACTTTATGATTGAAGCCTCAATAAATGCAACTCCGATAAGTAAGAATAGACTTAAAAAGATTTGATAGATTTTGGACCTAGTGTAAAGTTATTTTACAATATTACCCCCGCAATGCAAATATTTAAATAAGCAAAGATTTTGAATGAAATGTGTATTAATACCTAAAGAATTTAAATATCCCGACCTCCCCTTACAAACAGAAATTTACTATTATTTCTTCTTAATGAATTTGTTCGTTGGCTTGTAACATTTAAATCAAGTAAGTAAATACGCCGAAAGGTGATATTATTCTTATAAATATATTTGACTGCTTGTTGACCGTGTTTTTGTTTCTGAATTTCAAAGTGCATACTTTAATTCATTTCGAATTTTCTCTGACCCCCTGCAATCCTCCTCTTTTTTATTGGGATATTTATACGTACAAAAAAAGATTGCATATACAATTAAAGAAATAAAGGATAACATGGTTGAAATCTTTTAGGTCTACCTCGTTAAATACATTCAACATTCAATTGGTGTCATGATATTTTCATTTTTATTATGTTTTATTTTAATTCATAGAAGGTCGCGACGACACATACTAGATTTCCCTAGATTTCGATACCTGACGAAACTTTTTCAAGCGATCCATATACACATTGGAGACCAATGACTTCGTTCCGCTCGCATAAATCAAACTTCGACTCCAGCAATAACGAAGTCAGTTCCCCAACATTTAAAAAACTGAAGAATGAAAATCTTGTATGGTCCTATTTCATTTTAAAAGTTATTATTTACATAATCATGTTTGCTGAGCAAAATATAGTTGACTTTGGTGCATGCATAAAAATCATAACACATAATGTACATTTTAGAGTATATTAAACAATACCGAAATCGAAAAGTTCATAGTATTAAGTATACCTTTTAAATAGTACAAAAGGTCAAACATATCGAAAGTGCTAGTGATATCTTAATTGGGAGTAAAACATCTGGACTGAAAAAACGTCTTTTATATCATATATCGAACTCTGGACCCAAATTATTAGAATCCGCTGCAACTACTGGGGATTATTACAACAAAATTTTTAGCATACAATTCTTCCAGTAGAACCTTCTAATTAAGACAGCATGAAAAATATGTACCTTCAGAGTGCTTTAGGCAAATAAGAGAGATACTAACAAGTATTTGCATCTGATAATTAGACTTGTTAATTATGCTTACTCATAAAATTAAAACAAACACCTAATGACACGAATTTCAAATACACCTTTCAATATTTGAAATATTTTGGCATGTCTACGTTCATCTAAGGATATGAAACATGAAACACAATGTATACTTGAGTACCAATATTTGTTATAGGTTTAAGTTCGAACTATTTCTACTTCTGCACATATCCTATTACTTACTACTACATGTACGGAAGCGTATAAGGCCAGTATTGGTATTTTGTTTTTTTTTTTTAATTGTCGTCTTTAAAGTTGGAATTATCGACTTTTAAGTCAGAAATTCCAACTTTGATGTCGATTAATGTCGATATTCAAGTTTTAAAGTCAATCATCGACATTTTGAAAACAATAAAATACAGTGGCCCTAATACGCTTCCGTATACATGAGGTAATGTCACGCTTACGCACGTATTACATACGGACATGGAACATGTGGTCACACTGTCCTTGCTCCTGTCGGATAGCTTAAACTCACACTTTTTTCTTCACATGTTTCACTTTAATTTCTTCTATCGCATGAATATAGCTGAAATATTGCTGCCCGGGGGTTAAATCCCAACAATCAATCAATCACTTTGATTTCTTGGTATCTTGATCAAATTTCATGCAGTTTAAAATGAATTATCCCCCTCACCCGAAAATTTTCTCCTATGATAAAATGATACAAATATTTCAATAAAAATAGAGAGAAGTGGTACGTTTTTGGCAATTTATAAGTATTTGGACGCATGAAAACTTTTAAACCAATATTCTCATTCTTATGTGTCCACTTTCGTCGAATATAAGAAGATATAGCAACTTTATGACAAAAATTCTAGCAATAACAGAGGCTTGGTAGGTTGGTAAGTTACTTTATGACTTCTTGTCGGTATGAATGTACGGAATTCCTACCTCTTACGTTGAGGGAGAATGTCACAGTGAGTAAGAAGGGAAAGAGAAAGCAAATATATAAACGACCTGCACTATACTAAACTGTAAAAATCTGTTGTGTTCCACGCGGATAGCCAAGGCTACCGTCCACGTTACAGAAGTTTAAATGGATATTTATCCCATTTAAATAACATTTGAACCTACTGTATTGAATGTTATGATAAAACATATATGATTATAGGAGAAATTCTCATCTTACAAAAACATCACTTAACAATGAAATTGTTTTAGATAATTGCATTAACAAATTAATTTTAGAATCAATTTGTTTTAATTAATGTAAATGTTCAACTCACCTTCCCGTGTGATGGATTCTAACTTTTTGCTGGTTGGTAAGCGGAGTCTGTTTTGACAACAAAGTAGTATAATATATTCATGTTATCTGGGTAGTTTCGCTCAAATAACTCCTTAAGTAAACTGTGACGTCGTGTGTGATTTAAAAGGGTCTAAGGCGTTGAGTGAGATAGTCTACAATTAAATTTTATTGACTTTTTATTGAAAATCAGCAGTTAAGTCCTGACTTTTGAACTTTCGTAGATTAAAATTTTTAAATTCCCTCTTTTGGCCTCCATTTTGAAAGAAGAGCGTTCATAGCAACCACACCATCTCTCAAGAGGAAGATTTAAATGAATTAAATCTTAATGTGAAATACTAGTGAAATCACTTGGAACATTTCATTTCAAAGTTGTGTCAATTATTTTCTGGAAAAGAGTTATGTAAAAATACAGCAAAAAATAATGTAGGCCCAGTTTACATTTTGTTCATAAATACATGAGATTTTAATTCTCCCGACACACCCTCAACTTATATATATATATATATATATATATATTTATGAATATTGCTTAAACGTATGTTATTCATTTGTCAAGTATTTACAAATATACCCCATAGAGACGCAACTTCAACGAACAGAACAGTAATATGTGTAGCAGAATACAATGTCACCATATTATGTAAATTAATTAGCACGATTAAAGCAATATTATAAAACACAGAACCCAAGTGACAAAGATAAAAGAAAAAAACAGACATACAAACAATGTTTGCAATACGAACACGGACAAACAAAAGAAATTGAAAGTAAACGAGCAATAATTGACCAGGTGATCCGGTAGGGTAATTTAGAAACAGAAACAAAGCAGTGAATTGTAGTTAAAACGCTTTTTAAGATTTGTTGTTCTTGTCTGTTTTGAAGCAAAAAATGTGTAGAGTTTGTCAACTTCGATCACAGTTATGACAATGTAGACAAAACGGAAATATTAGATTGAATGCAAACAAACATATTGCTTCATAGGCAAATATTTTTTTTTTTTCAAATGATATTGAAGTGATTTGTATGTGAAATGGACTTAACATGAACATCTTGACGGTTCGACGCGTTTTAATGTTAGGTAAATTATTTCACAAATGTTATTTGATCAAACCAGATGAAAATCGCGTGAAATTCGTGTGAAATCACGTGAAACGTCTACATGTGTACAAGCATGACAATTGAATACTTGTGAGTTTGAAAAGACATGAAGATGAAAAAAAATTACCGATTCGTAAACCGGATTTTCCTCAGTACCATTAATTTGGAAAAAAAAATCTGTAAAAAATCCATTTTTTTTTTGTAATGAAGACGTTCATTTCGCTATTGTTGTAACAATCACCAAAGAGTTAGAACGAGGGAGTAGGAAAGTATGGTTATGATCAATCATGATCTTTTCAATAAGAATACTTTTTTTTCTTTTTAAAAAAAATGACAATTGTTGACTATTTTATGGATATGGATCCGAATATGGATCGAATTAGTGTTGGGTATTTTTTTTTTTTTTTTTTTTTTTTTTTGTGTGTGTTACCCTTATCTACACATTTTTTTATACATAACTCCAAATATTAAACCGACAGGACATACACGTGGGTTAAAAATACTTTAATCTTAATAAAAAAAATAACAATAACGGATACTCAGGTAAGCACGTATTTTGTTTTCATTTCATTTCATCTATCCCTTCATTAGTTTTCAAATGAATAATGACGATATTTGAGCCACGCTACATCACAAGACGTGAAACAAACGGTCGGCATTCCAATGGGAACAAATTGTGCTCCTTTACTTGCTGACCTATTTCTTCACTCTTATGAGGCTGACTTTATAGCTGATTTGATCAGAAAGAAAGAATATCATTTGGCTAGATCCTTCAATCTCAGTTTCCGCTATATAGATGACGTATTATCTTTAAACAATCCTAATTTCGGGGATTTGATACATCGCATCTACCCAAAAGAACTTGAGATAAAGGATACTACAGACACTGTGAAGTCAGCCTCATATCTTGACCTACACTTAGAAATCGATGGTAAAGGAAAACTATTGACCAAACTTTACGACAAACGTGATGACTTTTCATTCAGAATTGTCAACTTTCCTTTCGTTTGTGGCAACATTCCTTCGGCTCCTGCGTATGGAGTGTTCATATCACAACTCATACGTTATGCCAGAGCTTGTCGAAACTACGCAGACTTTTTGTATCGCACTACAACTCTAAAAAATAGGCTTCTAAAACAGGGTTATGTTACTACAAGATCGAAGTCACAACTACAGAAGTTTTATGGTCGTCATCATGAACTCGTGGATCGTTATGGTGTATCCATCTGCACTATGAAAACTGATTTATTCAACGGGTCATAGTTTTCCTTTCCTCGTATGTCTACCCCGGACTTGACTTTTTATGAGCAACTCGGCGGGCGTTTCTAGAAAAGCAGAGGACGCTTACCCTACCGGTGCACCTGGTCCATACTCCCAGTTTTTAGTGGAGTCCGAGTTGCTCATTTACTTTTGTTACTTTGTATGTATGATTTTAGTTACTTTATGTTCTTTGTTGTGTGTGTCTGTTTTCCATGTCTGGTCTTTGTCCCTGGATTACATTCTTTTGATTACCGCTATGACCGTGGTTCCCTTGATTACTCTTTCGAAAGGATCCTTGCGTTATATTCGAACTTATTTCTTGTACGGCTTGAGTCAGTCGATCTTCCTTGCCGTTGAATAACCACTTTCGCTTTGCAATCAGATTTGTTATTTAAGAAGCGAACGTTACAGAACATGCGCGGATTAAGGTCACCAGAAGTCACATGCATACGAATTTATCTAGGTCGATTTTTTGTCTTGCAAGACAATAAATATATAACCACCTATTTCATGTATTGAATGCATTTTATGTGTGGATATCAAATGAAACTATACAGGAAAAGTACAAATCAGTAGAAATAATTCAAAGTTAAGGTATATTTCAACAGAAAAAAAAATTGACAGCTAATGCAGCTTTAAAACATTGTTATCGCTCGGGGTAAAGCAATGCGTTATAAATGGTTAGTTCGTGGTAAAACGATAATAAAACGGAGTTCCTGTGATTTATATCTTTAATACTATATCTTTAAAAAATTGATTGATTAATTGTTGGGGTTTAACACCCGAGCAAAAATATTTCAGCTATATTCAGGCGATGAACATGAAAGGGATGATATGATAAAATGATGATGAAATGAAGAAGGGATGGGATACAAGGATAATAAGATCGATAAATTTTGATTGCCACAAGTAAAAAGAGAGGGATGGGTAGGGTCGGGCAATTTAGCCTCCTGTGGCGGAGCGCAAAGGTTCCTATTCCTATCGAATACCACAGCAGGGTTCTTTAACGTGCAGGAAACGTGGCATTTTTCCCAACACGGTGCACCACTGTGGTTTGCGGTCAGGTTTTCTGTATTACAGCCTGACAACCCCAGTATGTAACACGCCAGGGGTACCCCATTCCACCATCTGGGGCACACATCCCAGTTGCTCTGTGGGCAGAGCGCCTAGCCCCCGGCTAGGTTTCTGAGCACTATTTAGTCGCCTTTTACGACAAGCTTAGCGCTGCTGCAGGCCTATTCTTTTGACAACCGGACCTGCACGGGGCATCTTTAAAAGAAAACATCTTCTAATGTAATAGGAGAACTGCAGCGAATTTTAGAGTTTTGAAATTGATGTTAAATCTCTGTAGAAATCAGTTATCAATTTCAACAATATCAAGATTATTAAAAAAGAAGTCTGATGTTTTCATTAAAACTGAGCACAAAAATTCATAAATTGAAATGATGAATGTTTAATGCCAGTAATGGTTTCAACGTCCGTAGTTTTATCAAGACTAGTACGGTACTTAGAAAAAGGTCGGAACTGTTGCACATGAAGAGTCACTGTCCATAGATTCTGCCTTTCGCTTGTTTGCTACATCATTACTTGCTGTTTCACTATTCCTTTCAATAGGGGTTTTCATGGTGTTTCTGGTGAAAATGTTAATGAAGTTCATAATATAGTACTTCCGGAAAAGCGTTTAACATACTGGAATAAATTCCCCAAAACTCCGGTAACTGTCAAGTCTATACAAGAATATACATTTGGAGACGCTATCTGTTCGAAGTGTTGTAAGTTTTTTTTAAATAATTGATGCTTTCTAATGTCAATTTGGTGGATTACATTAGGTTTTATTATAAAGGTTTTTACATTGAGTACAGTAAGGGCATGTATTTTAAATCAACTTTGATAATTAAAATAAATACATACAATACGACAAAACACACAACAAAAACAAGTCGTGATTAGATCGATCATAGATACTTTTACAAAAAGATCTTCTAATTTATAATTGACATATAACTTTTTTTTGGATACCTTACGAAAACAATACGCATTCAAATGTCAGTACTAAATCTGGTTATGAAATATGATATACTTAAACAAAATAAATGTGTCCCTTTTATCAGCGGCGTGTTTAAGCCTATAATAAATTTGGATTTCCCACTTACTTCGTCGTTCTAAGCGAAATGTATTCAACCAAACAAATTTCATAACAAAATCGAACACCCTTTAATGTTCTGGTGATAAATTATTTCACGTTTAATGATCATGAGCATCTGTTAAGAAAACATACAATCGTACGATGCACAAATAACCATATATGAAATATGGACTTTAAATATTTGTATGTCTACGAAAGTTAGTGGGACAAACTTTCCATGAACACATTAAACCCATCAATAACGATTTATACTGAAGAGTAATTCACTTCCAGGGGAGGAATGTAATGTAAAATAAAAATAAATTAATCATATATATTGTAGATGTAAACTTGAGTCTATAGTATATATAATATGTACGTCTCCTTAGTATTTGGATGAAAACAAAAGTTATTCGGATACGGTAAATACTATTATACATTTGAAAACAAATTTCATTGATTTTTACCATTAAAAAAAAACCCACAAACCAAACACTTCAAATCATATTAAGAAGTTGTAAATCGAAGTCACACAATTTGTATTTTACCATCTGCCAACAAAAAAGCAAGGCAATATGTTAGATTCATTACATATATATTTAAATTCATGAGTCAAGTTGGTACAGCGAAAGAAAGAAAACAATACGAGTGAAGATGACTGATAGTTGTTTATCACTTTAACCTTTGAAGATTTCGTTACATTTACAAATGTGTCGCAAGTTCCAAGCAATGATTGTTCATCATTGTTGTACTGCGCCGAGAAAGAAATGTATTAGGCACTTATATCAAACATTATTCAGCTCGATTCAACAGTTTTTGCACACGATATTTGTTTTGAAACATTGTCCTTAATATAAAATACCAATCACATAAATACTGCAAACTTTGGAATGTTGTACATGACTCTTCGTGTTTCAGGGAGTAACCTCTCATCAGCAGCATCAGAGCTAAATACATAAAAATAAAAATAGGAAGCCAAAATCCAGCACCAATAAATAAGTTCTACCAAAACATTTCAAAGAAGCTAATGTTTTTGTAGGTACCATGCTTACTACAAGGTTTGACGCATCAGTGTACATGCCTTTCAAATTGTGCTCTACTAAAAAATTCAGCAAATAATCTAATAGAGGTCTGTAATTCTTTTATGTTTGCATCTAGTGCGGTTCAAAACCAATTCTGAGCCCATATGAGTCCACTTCTAGTAAATATACACAATCAATTTAATTACATGTATGCAAAAACTTTATATATACGATACCTTATAAAATTCGAAAAAAAGTCAAGAAGGAAACGACCGAATGTTGTATTTATTCGAACGTGTTACAAAAAAAAATATTCCAAAACTAGATATATGTTAATTTCCCATTAAACATTGAAAAAGTGGAGGTAAAATTGATAAGTAAACCAAGATAATGCCGACCTAAATTATTTGCAAATAACCCTATTGTTTGGATATTCAAATGAGAATTTCTGATTTTATCAGATTTTATAATGCAATTGCTTGACAGTTTTTCTATCAATTATGTATCGAATTCAAGTCAATTATCTTTTAGTAGCGATTAAATGTATTGTTTCGTTTAATTTCGGAAGTTATTCCACTGGATATCACCCGCGTGTATTGGACTGTATTCAGTTGTAAAATTTAGAATGATACACCCTGCAATTAAATACTATCTTTTTCTTATGACAGTTGTTCCATTGCTTTTTACACAGGAAGAATTGCAACATGTATTGTCATATGTTTTAAAGCACGTGGAAAGCAAAAAAAGAATCATTTGTTTGTGTCCATATAATAACACATAGAATCATATGTTTTCAAAAATTATACAAGTACCATACTTTTTCCACATACATAAAGTCCAGTGGTAAACTTATGATTATCATACAATTATTATTTACAATTTTATTCCGAACAAATGGTTCTAAACACGAAAACATATGACAATCGTGTTTAAGGTGAATTTCAAAACATATGTCAAACATAGGTTTTCGTGGTATAATTCAAAACATATGAAAAGATATGTTCTGTTGTTTCTGTGTATCTTTTTTTCAGTGAAATGTAAATATCTAGATGTTTTATTTATTAATACAAATCTTTCAATTCTTTTGAAATGTGATAGTTAAATTGTTCAAAGGGACACAACTAATACCAGAAAGTTGAAAAAATGAAAAGAAAAAAGTAAATGCACCACTCAAATAATGAAAGTACAATAACTGGTATATCGACATGCTAAACTTTAGGCTTGTCCAAAAATGTATATCATACTATTTTCCCAGGCCCCATTCATCAACAAAGATATGAGTTTTGTCAACTAATGGTTTAAACTTTTGTTCTTAAAAACGACGTAATTGTAGAATAAAATATCCAGATCTGTTACAGATTCTGGACAGACCAAGATGGATATACGACCAAGGCCAACGAAATCAATTGCATTTGTACGATTGTAAACACATTGGTGTTCAAATAGATTTTTTCTGCATTTTTAAAAAAAAATGCCTTTTACAACCCACACAATGCCTCGTACTTTCATAATTATAAATGTTGTTCATCCCATTAACCAGTGATTTAAAACATTAAATAGTAATAAAAAAACGAACAATTTATACTTTGATCATGGCTTGATTAAGACAATCGATATTTGGCTTCGTTATGTATGCTTTAAAACGTGATAATGTAATCGATTAGTGATCGGAAGGGTTTTTAAACATTTTTAACAATTTAATATTTCAAAATATTTCCAAAATTGCATTCGATCACCCGCATTGCTTCAGTTATTGGATGTTCTTGGAATTATAGTTTTGCTTCTTGGAATTAGTATATCATTTACAAACAAGTCTGCTTGCAAAACTTTTTTTAGACAGCCTGTTTACTCCAATTAAAATCGAGAGCAAGGACAGCTGTATCACTATATCAAAAACTTCCACAAGGAAAAGGTGTTACAAATTATTTGTAAATTAAAGAAAAAAACATCCTTCTTGTTACGTTAATTAAATCTTATGGAACCATCTTTTTTTAAAACAAGATGAAAGTTACTCATCTTAAAAGATCTTTTGAAGAAATGAAATGAATCATATAACTTTTTGTTCCTTCTGAAAATAGGTACATCATATAACAAAGTGGCATAATACATAATTAACCGAGCAGTGGTTATCATATGAGCGGAGGAGTTTTAGTTTTTTGGAAATTTACCACAATATCATCGTTTTGTTTTTCTCAATAGAAAAATCCTGCATGTACTGGGCGAAACCAAGTATTGCGTCATACAAAAGATTAAACTGATAGATTCAAAATACGAGCATTATCCGCGTTATGTATCGAACTATTCTTAACTGAAAATCAGACATACTCTTTTCTCTCTCCCTCGAATTCCTGGGTACATATTTACAATTTGTCTTCTGTGCTTTTCTCTTTTTCCACGTCTTTTCATTCTTGCTCTTTCTTTGAGTTAATGTTTGTTAAACTATGTTTTTTCGATATTCACTCTTATCAGTAGCATTTAACAAATTGTTTGAGAATAAAACCCCTGAGAAGACAACGTCCCCCTGTAGTCTATCACAAGAGGCAATAATTGTATAGCATGTTTTAAATGTTGATCAAAACATCTTTCCAATATTTATTCTAAATAAAAGCTTGCCGAAGAATTGCGACTTTGTAACACTCATATTTTCATGAGAGTTGAGTTATTGGAATCACGCAATATAAAATATTATGCTGTGTAATTTATTGGGTTAATTATGCGTCAGTAAATAGTAAACTGTAAATGGTAATTAGCTAGATCAGGATTAAGATTAATGTTGTATGCGCAGACTTTCTCACAACCATCTGTTGATTGATCCCAGCATCACAGGATAAAGATCTATAGTCTTCTTTTGATAACATTTTATGACACTATCCCTCGTTGAACATTACACTGTTTTATTAATTGCTTTTGACAAGTAAATATTTTGGTTTGATTGAACTTTAGAAAGTTAGCTATTGGCCATACTTAGAATTTTTAATGTTTTATTTATAATTTGTGGGAGAAGTTTTTTTGGGTGTTATATTCTCTGCACGTTTTTATCTTTAGTTAGCTCACCAGCATGCTTCGCTCTTGTAACATCGAGCGTTACTTATGTTATTTGTAAATATTGTACCATCTATATAACATCATGAAAAACGATATATTTAGAACAGTGGATTCAATACTTAAAATAGTGGAATGCCCAGCTCCTGTTTATTAATTGGTTGACTATTCCGGACTTATACTTTAATTGTTGAACAACATGTCCCCAGTTGTTTAAAGCTGAATGAAATAAAAAGAGGGGGTTGGGGATAAAATGATAAAAAGGGACTTCCAGTTTCCAACGTCTAAGATTTTTCTTACCTATTAAACAAATTTAGTTCAAAAGGTGTTGTGTAAATGAAATTGCATCGATTATTTAATGGCTAACGTTACAAAAACAAACTATGGTTATTAAGCACAATAAAGCAAAAACTTAATCACGAAAGTCAATATTAAGGACTTTCAACAAAGAAATTACTTGATGAAGCAGCCTAACGAACAATTGTTTTAATTTGTATAAAAACACACATTCATCAGCTCTTGAGAAACATTGTCAACTTTTACGTCATAGGAAATACTGTATTTACCGAATTGTGAATAGTGGCAATGAAATGAAATGCTATTAAAATATATATGACGCCGAAGAGATAGTGTCTACATGTGATGTGATACCAGTCATCTCACGCTGTACAATGTAGCAAAAAGCTATTTGATGAAGGAAAATGTTTACTTTTTTTCTGAATGCCGTGAGCCTTTTTGAAAATGTATTAATTTATTCTAAAATTCTCTTAATATTTGACCTTTAACCGTTTTTTTTATTATGGTTTCCCTTCATCCTATCTATTTTGATTCAATACCGAACACAATTAACAAAATATTACCCAATTACATATTACATTTTCATGCTTTGATTTCATTATAATGGTTACCCCTTGGATGGTTGGTCGAACGTATAAATCGACGTGGCTGTGCCACCCATACTGTCATTTTGTTAATTTGAGCAAACCATAAAGATCATGAGAGTCACGGTTCCGCAGCAATCGAATCAAAAGCCGATCTCGCATTGCTCCCGGTTTTCTGTGATGTCACAATCGACATCTAGCATAGTCATGCAGTCTAGATAGACGATGTCAATACGATTATTGTTAACGTTGTTCATCGTCGTTGAATTTTAATAACTTAAACACATGAACACCATAGCTGCTCAGATTTAAGAAAAATATGTACTTGAGTCATTTCATTCCTGTTGCAATAAGCATGTGGAACGTTTTAGTATGTTTTTCTACTGATCTTCTGGCTTGAAAATAAAAGAAACTATATCATAATTATAACGAAAAACTTACTACTAAGAATTAACATGAATTTATACGTATAAAACACAGATTGTAACAAAGGCAACACTTATTTGGTTTACCTTTCAATCTCATGAAAAGTACAAGAGGACATATATAGAACTGCAAATATTCAAATATAGTACATGTGTCAATTTGCTTTAATAATAACGGGTTTCTGTGTAATTATACATTTTGGTTAGGAATATTGACTGCTTTAGAGTTTGTGACTTTACAGCATAAAACAGTGTGTATGATCATTAATGTTTGAATTTCAATTTGTACATTAGAAAAACACATCAAAAGTCTT
This sequence comes from Perna viridis, assembly GCA_037379345.1. NCBI lineage: Eukaryota > Metazoa > Mollusca > Bivalvia > Mytilida > Mytilidae > Perna > Perna viridis. The sequence continues at coordinate 8,606,411 of CM074513.1, forward strand.
TGGCCATAGTGCAGTGTTAGTTCTCCTATTTTAAAAGTCATTTATCAAACTATCTAAAATACCAAAACTACCATAACCCGATACTCAAAATAAAGTTATTTGTATACCTTTCTTTGGACTACCACACTCTACTCCCTCTTTCTTGTAGGTCTTTCCGTTTATTAGAAAACCCTGTGGAAATCTACCGAAACCAGAAAATCCGGAAAAATTGCGGAAGTAGGAACAAACTGTGATCCTCTCATGATTACCGGATAAAGGACAGAAATCGATCAGGTGAAGAAAACTCGGTACCGGTTGCCCCAAACCTTGGTCGATCGAATGTGCCAAAGTGTCCTGAAAACTCATGCCAGTGTTCCTAATACTGCCAAAAGTATTTACTAGGATACGATTAGGGATATCAGAAAAAGCATTCGTGAATGAAAATTGTCGATCATCTGAGACTGACGAAAATCTACGACTAAAGTCTATTAATTCTCTTTGCACCGTGTATGAATTGCTTTGTAATAATTTACTTGGTCTGTTGCCTGAAACTCTGAAAATTCTTCTACTCAAACTTTCTCTTGGTCTACGCATACTAAGACGACCGCCTACTACCAACTGGAACGGATCTATTCGACCTAAATTCAGATATCTGTTACCAATATCATCCATTCTATTTCTTCTTGTGAACCTGTAGATGTAGCTCGCACCAGGTATATTTAAACTCTGCAGGTTAGTATTTCTTGAAAGAAGAAACGAGTTTATACTCAAAAATCCTGATCTTCTTATGGATCTTTGAGGAGACATTGGGTAATAAAATGGTTATCTATTCGGAATCAGTTCATTCGGATCATTCCATATAACTCTGTGTCTCCTACGTGGGTGATCAAAATATAGATCTGATAGAATGATGGCATTTGTTAGTGTAATCCCTCCAGGAGAGAATCCTACTCATCTATCAATTCTGAAGTCGGAACGGTCAAAGAGGCATACCACGAGCGTTGAACTTAACAAGATCAGAAAACATTATTATACTTATTGATATTGACATACCTTTTTCAATACTTCGGGAACAACTGTGAAATATGAAAAAGAAATATTGATTGAATAATGCAAGTTATAAAATTTTCCATTTTAGCAAGTTTTCAATGTTACTTTGTAGTGATTGAAAATTCAATATAAAACCCCCTCCTCAATTGATGTTGTCATATTTTCATTTAACATACCTAGAACTTTGAAAAGCAGTGCAATCTTAAAAATAGAACGACTGATTTATATATATTACGAGGTCCAGCGCCATCGACCAATCGGCCGGCAAGGCTATTTAGGCTATATAGCCTGGCTGGCCAAGTGGGCTAGGGCGTTCCAGAGTTTCAGGCAACAGACCGAATAAATTATTACAAGGCAATTCAGAATATATATATAAGGGTCTGAAAAATTCCCAACGATATCAGAACTGTCAAATGTGCGAAGAAAATTTTTTTTGTTGTTTCCTCCGCGGGACTCGAACTCGTACCGCTGTGACATCTATGGCAACACCGCCTGCACAAAATCCAGCGCCCTAGACCACTCGGCTAGCAAGGCTATATAGCCTAAATAGCCTCGCTGGCCGATTGGTCAAGGGCGCTGGACCTTGTACAGGCGGTGTTGCCACAGATGTCACAGCGGTACGAGTTCGAGTCCCGCGGAGGGAACATAAAAAAATTGACAGTTCTAACATCGTTGGGAATTTTTCCGACCTACTATGCTTACTTTATCTTCCTGTATCAATTGTTGCGATGGAGCAGTATAGAGAATAGAGTCGTCACATTTTGAGACGTATATTATATATATGTATTATGTGTGAATGGATAGTATCAGAGCATGAGAAAATGGATTGACAAAATGGAAAAAAAACACATAATTTACCACAAATACATCAAATCCAACTTTTGATGTTAAATTGCAAAAGGCAATGCTCTAAATATTTCATGTGTGGTCACTGAAAATATTGTAATATTTTTTTTCTTTATCCGTCTTGATACGCTAACTAAAATACAAATCTTTGTTCCCTTTGTTCTTTGATGCTAGTTATATCATTGTGTGTATCGAGGGTAATAACAAAACAACCGAATCGGTATAGTTGATTTTAGGATTTTTAAACAATCATGTTTATAACAAAGAAGTACAACATTCATTTATAGTTATATGTTATGTGTTATGACTAATTTGCAAGTATGTGTGAGAAAATAGAAATCAGTGATTGGTTTATATGGCAAACTGCTACTGAGTTTTAAGAATATAGCTTCAAATTCTACTCCAAGGAAAATGCATTTGAATTTTTAAAGGCTTTTTTAAGAAATCAAAATTAAATACTTAAAGGATACAAAATGCATGATATATGAAACATAGTTTTTTTATATAAAAAGGGTGAGTCTTTGTGCTTTTTTATGATACCATAACGCATGGTGAATATGTTTATGTGTTTTAATTCTAATCACCATAATTTACTGTAAAAGTTGGTTGCTAATTTGCTTTTGTTTTTTTGATACGTGTTATTTTGGTTATTTCATGTTTGTTGCATGTCTATTTTCTTGTCTATAGTGGATTAAATTCTTTTGATTACCGACTCAAGTCATAGTTCAAGACCATTATCTGAATATAATAGCATTAAAACCTATGATTTTTCAACACTGTATACCTCTATTTCCCATACTCAGTTAAAATCACGACTTAAAAACATTATACATTGTTGTTTTTCCAAAAAAAGATGGTACACCTAGATACAAATATATAGTTCTTGGTAGAGATTCCTCATACTTTGTAAGAAATAATTCCAAATCATCTTCCAAATATACAGAGGAAGATGTTTACAAAATGCTGGTTAATCGACAACATATTTGTCCAGTGTGGTGGACGTGTTTTTCAACAAACGGTCGGCATTCCAATGGGAACAAATTGTGCTCCTTTACTAGCGGACCTATTCCTTCACTCTTATGAGGCTGACTTTACAGCTGATTTGATCAGAAAGGAAGAATATTGTTTGGCTAGATCCCTCAATCTCAGTTTCCGCTATATAGATGACGTGTTATCTTTAAACAATCCTAATTTCGGTGATTTGATACATCGCATCTACCCAAAAGAACTTGAGATGAAAGATACTACAGACACTGTGAAGTCAGCCTCATATCTTGACCTACACTTAGAAATCGATGGTAAAGGAAAACTATTGACCAAACTTTACGACAAACGTGATGACTTTTCATTCAGAATTGTCAACTTTCCTTTCATCTGTGGCAACATCACTTCGGCTCCTGCGTATGGAATGTTCATATCACAACTCATACGTTATGCCAGAGCTTGCCGAAACTACGCAGACTTTTTGTATCGCGCTAGAACTCTAACAAATAGGCTTCTGGAACAGGGTTATGTTGCTACCAGATTGAAGTCATCACTACAAAAGTTTTATGGTCGTCATTATGAACTCGTGGATCGTTATGGTGTGTCCATCTGCACCATGAAAACTGATTTATTCAACGGGTCATAGTTTTCCTTCCCTCGTTTGTCTACCCGGACTTGACTTTTTATGAGCAACTCGGCGAGTGTTTCTAGAAAAGAAGAGGACGCTTACCCTACCGGTGCACCTGGTCCATGCTCCCAGTTTTTAGTGGAGTCCGAGTTGCTCATTTACTTTTGTTACTTTGTATGTATGATTTTAGTTGCTTTGTGTTCTTTGTTGTGTGTGTCTGTTTTTCATGTCTGGTCTTTGTCCCTGGATTACGTTCTTTTGGTTACCGCTATAACCTTGGTTCCCTTGATTACTCTTAATCCCTTGATTTCCCTGTGTAAAGGATTATATTCTTGTGATTACCGTTTCAATCCTTGTTCCTTTGATTTCCCTTTCCGGAAATCCACCGATTCCGTGCAATGTCATCAACAAAATATGTACCATTACATAAGAATCGATATAAAATTAAACTTATCTATTTAAATTGCACTTCAGATGCCCAATTTTTATGATGAAAAAAAAATTAACAGGATATATGAATATTTAACAAGTAAAGTAATTACATTTTTAAAGTTTAATATATATCATTTCTAAACACGTCGGGAAGTGGAAATCATGAGTTATTGACACGAACCAAGTTCCTTATCATGGACTTTGCAGATGATTGAGGAACATTTCATATTTAATGTAAACTAATGACATGAAAACAGTATATGTAGATCATGTCCAAAAATGTCTTTAACTGTTTTATTTGTGAAAAGGATTTTATTGACCCACGACTCCTTCCGTGTTTTCATACGTTTTGTCGACAATGTCTTAACAACACAATTACAATTGAATTTAAGAATGGGATGATAGACTGTCCGCTATGTCAGGAAACAGTTAAAGTTCCAAAGGACGGAGCAAATGGGTTTCTGATAAATTCATTTCTAAGAAAGAATGGAAAATTTGATAGAACAGTCTTATGTAGCATCTGTGACGAGGATAATTATGCGATATCGAAATGTAACGACTGTCGTGACAACTTTTGTAGGAGGTGTTTAAGTGTCCATAACAAAGTAGAAGGAACTGCTTATCATGCCGTTATGTCTGTTTCGTCGGCATCGCCAGACTTATGTCAGTTACACGACGATAAAACTTTGGATTATTTTTGTAGATCATGCAAAGAAGTCATATGTACCTTATGCATTAGGAAATATCATAGCGCACATGACGTAACTGATATTGAAACCGCTTCACGTGCATGTAAAGACAAACTATACTCGTCAATCGATGAAACTGAAAGGTTCGAAGATCTAACTACTAGTGCAGGAGAACAACGCAAAGTACAGAAAGAAGAAGATAATGTTATTGACGCCATACACAAACAAACAAAGGTGTTTAAAGAAATAGTTGATGAGGTAAGACGCGAATTTACACGTCAGCTTCTTGAAGCAGCATCAGACGCGAAAACAGTTTACGAAAAAACTCATCATTCACGTTTCAAGAGCAATGTTTCCTTCAATCAGCTTTCGCTTTTTGCTAAACACTTTATAAAAAATGCCAATGACTATGACGTAATGAAGTATGGTCCACTTCTAAATGAGAAACTGCAGAACATGAATGCTGCCGGTTTGTCTTACTACGGGCATGCAAAAATGAAATTTACGCCAAAAAAGGTATCTTTTGATGATGTCAAAATGTTGTTTGGATACTTTACACCTTCTTCAAATAGGGATCAAATGAACGTGACCCGGTTTTTCCATTGTTCAATGGAGGACTGTGTTATTACGTCAATTACATACATGCCTGATAACACTGTTTGGGCATGTTTTGGTAGTTACGGAATTCTAGAGAACTACACGGAAGATGGAAAAAAGATAGGACAATTAACTCTTAGGAACAGAGTTGATGATACAGCGTGTAGTCGTGACGGCGTACTGTACATCACTTGTAACGCCGGAAAGAAAATTTTAAGCTTGAATGAGAGAGGTCCAGACAAATGGCAAACTTACATAAATACTGAATCATGTGCCCGGGGAATAGATATAGACAAGCAGAACCAAATTATAGTTGGTTTAACCGAAAGCGATGTGTTTTTTAATGCTAAACGCTATCAAGTTGGAAATGTGGTCGCTATTACTAGAGGAAAAACCATAATAAAGATGTATACCGACGAACTTATTCAGTATCCAGCACGAATAGCAGTCAACAAGAATGGCGATGTTGCCGTATGCGACTGGATAAGTTTGACAGTGCTTATATTCAGAGCGAAAAAGAAAATTGGATATTTTAATGGAAAGGATGATGGGTTTCCTCATTTTACTCCTAGAGGAATATGTGCAACAAAAGATTGTGGATTCATTGTTGTTGATGCTGGGTCAAACCACTTACACTGGATCACAGAGCGAGGAAAACTTAAACGATCGATGAACTGTAGGGATCGACTTTTAGACCCATACAGTGTAACTGTAGATAAACAAGATAATGTATGGGTCGGCACGAAAGATGCAAACATTGCCCAGTTGTGTATGTGTGAAAAAAATGTATCGTATTAATTTTTGCTGCAGCTGTTTACTACTTTGTGCTATTTTCGCGAAACACTCACAATTTTAAGACCATTAAATTGACAGAATATGGGAAATGATTACCTTTACGGTAAATGCCGTTATAGATCTAAAGCTGATATCTTCAAAAGATTTATAATTTTGATTTATTGATTTTTTTTACCTGCAACATGAAATAACTTGGTAATAATAAATATTTCATTACAGTATGAAAATCTATTGTTATTCGTAAGATAGTATTAAAGCAATAAGTTAACTATCCAATATGGAAAGCAGACATCATGCAGCTGATTCTGCAACACTCCATGGTTTGGTGTGAGCCATCCTGATAATTCCGAGTCGTTCGAAATGGTAACAAAATTACCTAACTCATCATCATTAACTGGGAAAAATTATTAAATAATACATGAACTTGACCTTGCAAAGTCAAGAATAAATATGAGAATGAAAATAGCCATAATGCTTCTGACTTGGTACAGTCTATTTAAAGTGAAGTGGTAGGTTGAACAGGTTTCATGGCTAGCCAACCAAATCTCCTGCATTAACTTTGCCTACAAGAAATACCAGTAGGTTTATGCTATGCACACAATAGTAAAAAAAAACAAAAGTAGTCAGCTCAGTGTAAGACGATGTGAATCAGACCGGGAGCACTCAAACTTACTAAAGGTGTTGCAGAATGACTTGTGATTCCAATACAGCGTGTGATACCCTAGTGTATTAAATTATTCAGATTTAACATAAAAATGTAAATAGCAAAATAAATACCTAACGCTACCTTAATTAAATAGAAGTCTAAGAGGAACCCAGATTCGAGCAGGATCAAAAGAATGTAATCCAATGATAAGGCTTAGACAAGGGAAATAGGCACACACAACAAAGAACATGAAATAACCAAAACAACATGTGCAAAGACATAAAAGTAAATAAGCCATACGGACTCCACTAAAGCCTTGAAGCATGCACTAGATGCACTGGTAGGGTCATGAGCTTACCTACCTTGTTAACCACCGTTGTGCCCGGGGGCAAGGACTATGCTTTTTCACGTATTTTTGTCTTATTTCTCCTTTCTCCTTGCCATACCCGTCTTTTTCATTGTTTTTGTCTGCAAAAAGTTTACATCTAATGTTTATTATCAGAGATAGACGTAGAAAATAATAGCAATGATAAGACATATACTGCTACCGCGCTCTCCAAAGAAGAAATTGTGGAAAACCATGCTTCTGTGTTATATTCTTTCGGTCTCTCTACCAAGGACGATGATTGTGGTTTACCGTCTATGTACTGGATTCCTTAACTCCACAAGAATCCATACAAACAACGTTTCATAGCTGGATCTGCAAAATGTACCACCAAACCTCTTTCAAAACTTTTAACTTCTATACTCATAACTGTCAAAGAGGGTCTGCAGTCCTACCACAACACTTGTTACTCCCGAAGTGGTATTAATTCAATGTGGATCCTGAAAAATTCGAAAGATATTTTGGAGACAATCAGTTCAAAACTATTATCTGAATATAATAGCATTAAAACCTATGATTTTTCAACACTGTATACTTATATTCCCTATACTCAGTTAAAATCCCGACTTAAAACATTATACATCGTTGTTTTTTTTTTTCAAAAAAGATGGTACACCTAGATACAAATACATAGTTCTTGGTAGAGAATCCTCATACTTTAAGAAATAATTCCAAATCATCTTCCAAATGTACAGAGCAAGGTGTTTATAAAATGCTGGAATTTTTAATCGACATATTTGTCCAGTGTGGACGTGTTTTTCAACAAACGGTCTGCTTTCCAATGGGAACAAATTGTGTTCCTTTACTTGCTGACCTATTCCTTCACTCTTATAGCTGATTTGATCCAAAAGAAAGAACATTGTTTGGCTAGATCTTGTCATCTCATTTTCCGCTATATAGATGACGTATTATCTTTAAACAATCCTAATTTCGGGGATTTGATACATCGCATCTACTTCAAAAAACTTGAGATAAAGGATACTACAGACACTGTGAAGTCAGCCTCATATCTTGACCTACACTTAGAAATCGATGGTAAAGGAAAACTATTGACCAAACTTTACGACAAACGTGATGACTTTCCATTCAAAATTGTCAACTTTCCTTTCATCTGTGGCAACATCCCTTCGGCACCTTCGTATGGAATGTTCATATCACAAATCATACGTTATGCCAGAGCTTGCCGAAACTACGCAGACTTTTTGTATCGCGCTAGAACTCTAACAAATAGGCTTCTGGAACAGGGTTATGTTGCTACAAGATTGAAGTCATCACTACAGAAGTGTTATGGCCGTCATCATGAACTCGTGGATCGTTATGGTGTGTCCATCTGCACTATGAAAACTGATTTATTCAACGGGTCATACATTTTCCTTTCCTCGTTTGTCTACCCCGGACTTGACTTTGTATGAGCAACTCGGCGGGTGTTTCTAGAAAAGAAGAGGACGCTTGCCCTACCGGTGCACCTGGTCCATGCTCCCAGTTTTTAGTGGAGTCTAAGTTGCTCATTTGCTTTTGTTACTTTGTATGTATGATTTTAGTTACTTTATGTTCTTTGTTGTGTATGTCAGTTTTCCGTGTCTGGTCTTTGTACCTGGATTACATTCTTTAGATTACCGCTATAATCTTGGTTCCCTTGATTACTCTTTCATTGCATACCTCAATCGTCCTCCTACAGGCGACCTTGCAGCCTCCTGGAGTTAATCTACAACCATCAAAAAATTAAATATATTCTATTACTAAGAATATGCATCTCCTAAATATGCAATCCCTTTAAAGATAGTATTCTAGCTTTAATTTCATTTAACAAATAACAAGTAACAGTCTTAGAGTTTCATTCCATATTGTTTCAGTTTTTGATTTAATCTCTCCTTATTGAAAGGTTTATGAAACGAAATTTGAGTTGAAAACTGTTGAATTTTTTTAGATATCGGCAAAAAAATACAGAAGCGTCCGCAGTGGGATGCATGTTTCAAATAACTCAAAATAAAAAATAGCCTAAACGTTAACACTTCAAACAGGGGCGATCTAACAATGTAGCAAACAGAATAACATAGATTACACATAAAAACTGAAGATAAGGGAAACTTGACGTCACACAAAAAAGTAAAGCACTATCAATATGTACTCCCATATTGTACAAGGAATGCCTGTCTGCAGCGGTTAGATTGAACACTGCGAATTTTGAAAGGTTTGTTTGTCTGCAGCGGGTAGATTGAACACTGCGAATTTTAAAAGGTTTGTTTGTCTGCAGCGGTTAGTATGATAGAAACCATCTGCCGCCGTGTGGAGCTTACTTTATTTCATTCATTTATCTTCTTTTAATGGGATTATGTACGAGAAACTAGTGTATCTTAATACAGTTAACTACCAAGGTTTTTTATTTATGTACTGGCAAAATGTTCTAGTCTCATTAAAGAAGTGAATATTTACAGAAAACAAAAATCCTGTAAACGAACCATTCCTTTGTCTCTCTTTTGACTCTCGGATACTACAGATAGTTCATAGTAATGGGAATCAACCTAAATTAAATATAAAAATAATAAAAGATCTTTTACGTTAAAAAAACTCTTCAAATACTTTAATAAGTGAAATTTTCAATAAACTTTACATTTTTGCTATATGATAAATTATTCATTGCCATTTTACGCTGAATGTGTTAACACGCGCCTGTACCACTCATTTGGGATGACCGTACTGATGCTTCTTTACAATGTGAATGGACGATGAAATGGTGTATTTAATGCCTAGCAGGGTTCGCTTGACTCAGATTTCATTCAATACCAATCATATGAATATTGCAAATTTGGGTATGCTGTTTCAAGGATAACTTCTGGTCAACAGTATTTACCATATACATATGAATTCAGTAGAAAGATGGATTCAGGCAATTTAAAGAAAGGAGCAGGAGAAGAAAAAGTATCTAAAACGAAATGAAACAAGCTTTGGAGTTAAACAAGTAATGTATTTGCCAATCATACTATTGTGTGTTTTCTAATTGCATTTTTTGTGTTATGGTATATGTTTGGAACATTTACTTAAGTAGTACACCAGCTAAGAATCATGCAAAGTATGATTCTTTGGTGAACAGCCTACATATTTTTATTTTTGATATTTTGTTTGAATGCCATAGTAAACATGACTTAAAATTCTTTTCATATAACCAGTGTCCTGATGAGATAAAATTATAAAGAATGTACTGCAGAATTCAAAACTAAGAGAGATAATTCTGTAAATGACACTAAAATACAATCGAAACTATTGGATTCCATGTGAATTATCTAGTAAGAGCAGACAATTTGAAATGAATAGTAATATATTTCATCATATAGACATATAAAGCATGTTTTGTAGATCTTTCTGTTCTTATTTTACACTGTAAAAATACATTCGACATTCCCTAACATATTACGACATTCTCTGCCATTTACTGAAGTCTTTGAACACCCTTATCACTTGGTACATAAATGTACTAACCAGCTTGTGTGCACTAATACAAAAAAAATTTAATCTGTTGTCTGTCAGAAGTTTAGGATTTAATTTGAATGACCCCTATAGGTTATGTAAGTCTAGTTCTAGTTTCATTTTCTCTACCGGAATTTCCGACGTAGAACGTATTGAAAACCGAAGATCGATCTGCATTCAATTGTTTACTTCCGGGTACTCGAAACACTGTATAACAATGCAAAATCTTCTATTTTATGTTTTTTTTCTTAATACCTTTATCATGTAGAAATAGATTTTGCCATTTTTATCGGCATTTTTCACACAAAAAGATACATACCCTATTACTCAAATACAACGTAATCAGATGAGTTGCTAGTGTTTAAAGACCTTGAAACCTGTTACCATAGCAAATTGTTCCTCTTTAATCATTTACAAGTCTTAATTATTTGATTCTGCTTCGAAAGATTTTTTCAGTATGTGTCAACTTATTTGGATGGACCTTCGATAGTATGGTACTTCCTCAATGAAGATAATGACTCTTAAAGACAAACTAAACAGCACGTAATGAAAAACAAACAGTCGTCGATCAAAAAAACGGTAGATCTAAGGGTATACTATAGAACGAACTTCTGAAAGTCCTTCTGAGAATTTAATATATGCTTTTTTCAAAAATACTTAAGCACCATAGTTAGATACTTAATGTCACGGAACAACTTTGTTGTTAGCAACAGTAATAAAAGAAGCAAATAAGCATAAATTCTCCTTTTGAATAAATAATAATTATGAAATGAAAAACAATAAAATATTCAATATGTGTATTTATTACCTAAAACGATTTATACATTTGGACTTTAACATCCTGGCGCACCCACCTTATTACAAGAATCAATCATGATTCACGTTCCTGTTACAGATAAATGAATTTAATATTCATTAGGGATTTTGTTTTTCTTTTCCACTGAAAAAATGACGAAGATATTCCCCGGAACTTGAAAAATAATATGCTTAAAGGTAAATATTGTACCATGAACAGTAATTAAGTTTTTAACAATGAGTTGACCTATTAGAAAACTTAACGGTAACTCAAATGGAAATCCAGAACAGCATGCAGAGTTTTATTCCATCAATCAACTGCTACGATTGTGATTTTTAAAAGAAAATCGATTAGCAATGGATTTAGGCCCAAGAGTTGTATTACCTTTGATTCAGTTCCGTGAATGAGACAAAACAGCAGCATCCGTAGACAGTTGGGTGTAGTGTTACACAATATACTGCCGCTATACGAGTCAACATAATCGCTAAAAGAATAATTGGTAATTATTAGACAATAAAATAAACTCAATAACTCATTTTGGAGGATAGAATTACTAACTAAGGATCATGGATAATTTGACTTTAAATAGCATTGGATTCATAGGAAAATTAAAATCTAATGGGTACAGTCAGACAAAACGCATGGACTACTACTGCCATTTGTGTAGAGGGGATTTTAAAGACCCACGGCTTTTGCAGTGCTACCATTCCTTTTGCAGACCTTGTCTGGACGACTACCTAGTCTCCAAGTATGATGATGGTAAATTCGGCTGTCCCTTATGTAAAGAGAAAAGCGTCGTTCCGGTAAACGGTGCTAGAGGATTGCCAAAAAACAAATATGTGAAACAATCTACAGACGCTGTGAAAACCCTTTACTGTGACAATTGTTTGATTGAAAGTAAGGCCAAGGCGACATGTACAGACTGTGATAAAAATTTGTGTAAAATCTGTTTAGTCAATCATAGTAGTAAGAGGGGGTCTAGGTCACACAATGTGGTGCCTGTAGAAAATAACAAGGAAGGACTAACAATGTGCTCCACTCACAGAAATCAAGAACTTATGTTTTACTGCGATGTTTGCGAAGTACCGATATGCACGTCTTGTAATTCAACTGAGCACAAGTTTCATCCCTGCAGGGATATCTCAAGCACGTGTATTGTTCTGAGAGAACAACTTGGGTCTTCATTGCAAAAGCTTGGATTAAATAGAGAAGCAGAATATATAGCACAGAAAGTTAACGAACAAAAACGTACGTTACAGATTCATCAGGAAGACATTATTTCTGCAATTGATGAACGTGAAAAAGAACTCCATCGCATGATAACGGAAATACGAACACAATTAGTCAGTAAAATAGTAAAAGAAAACGAAAGTGATATGACAAAACTTCAAAATGATATCGATGAAGCAAATACAAACGCTTCCGCCGCAGGAGAACTTCTTAGATTCGGCAGTCTTTTCCTAAAACAAGCAGACGACATTGAAATAATTACAAATACAGCGGACATAACAAAGCAAGCACAAAAACTGGCAAACTCTAAGTGTGAAGTAAATGCCATAAAGCCAAGCAATTTTTATCCTTCAAGTTTGTGCGCTTCCGATATTGAAATGCAGCTCATCTTTGGAACTCTTGACAAAACCCCGAAACGACCAAAAGAAATAAAATCAATTTCCAAGCTAGATCAGTTCCGTCGGTCTTTATCAGGAGAGGTTGAGAGAAGTGTCTCGGATCCGCTTTGTTATAGTGCTAATAGAGATAGAGATTCCGTTTCTTTTTATTCAATTGAGAATGGGAATAAAAATTACGAAAAAACGGGCATCACATGCACTGATAGCACTATCACAGGTATAGAGATACTGTCAGATGGGTCAATATGTGCGTGCCTGGGATTTGAATCACTACTAGAAATATATAGCTCATCAGGTCGTCGTAAGAGCAAGATACGTTTCCGGCATCAGGTAGACGATGTGGTAGCAAAAAGTAACAATACTCTGTACGTTAGCAGTAACTCGGATAAACGGATTTACAAAGTTGTTAATGACAGAAAAGAAATCTTCGCAGAAACAAGATCTTGTGTTCGAGGTTTGACATTGGGTAGAAATGGAAGTTTGATAGCATGTATGACAAAAAGAGGTTCATTCTTAGAAGAACAGGGCGAAGGATGCATTATGAAGATAACAAAAGACAATAACATAGAAAAGATTTTTGAACACAATAAACTCACATACCCAGCAAGGGTTGCAATAGGTCAAAACCAACGAATAGTAATTTCCGACTGGATTAAAATGTCTATATTCATATGTGAAAATGGACGAATAGTATCCACGTATTATGGATGCAAGGACACTAGAACAGAAAAAGAGTTTGTTCCAAGGGGAGTATGTTGTCTGTCAAATGGAGATATTGTTGTATTGAACTTCTCTTCCAACTCTCTTCATTGGCTAACACCAAACGGAAGTCTAAAACGCATCATTCCATTAAATAGCCATGACTGTTGGAGCTTAGCTGTCGACCATGACGACACAATATGGATAGGGACAAACCATGGATATATTTTCCCTGTGGAATTGTTGTAAAGTAATGGTGTATCGTTATCTCACCGCTTAGCAACCTATAAATTAAAAACTGAAATATGAAAAAAGAAACTTTTATTATGATAATGTAATCGTACTATTTCGTTTAGGCATTATTTATCAAATTGATTTGTGAAAACAATGTATTCACTTTGTTCTAGTGAACATATTTCTTGTAAATAAATATTTTAAAAATGCGAAAATGTATATGAATCACAGACCATTTTATTCTCGAGGAAGGGGCTGGGATTATTTGTTGAGTTAGAAAACTGTTATAGAAGCAGTCGGGGTTAAATAAATATTTGAAAATCTACATTGTAATATCATTGGTTAAATATTGCAATATGGCCCTAGCTGAATAAAATCGTGGATTTTTTTCAAGAGCCCCCCCCCCCACCCCCACACACACACCCCGCTAATAAAGTGGTTGGTGTCTCAGTACACTAGATAGTTAAAAACGAATAGTAAGGAGTAAACAGAATTTCATTGAATTCGCTGAAACATTAGATAAGATAAAGATTCCGTCCAAATTGTATAAGAATGCATTCGTTTTTAGCTCACCTGGTCGGAGGCCATGTGAGCTATTGCCATCACTCGGCGTCCGTCACTGTCTTCGTCCGTCGGTGTCGTTAACATTTTTTTCAAAACCCTTCTCCTCTGACACTACTCAACCAGTTGGAACCAAACTTGGTATGAATGTTTCTTGGGGTGTCCTGCATAGAACTGAAGTGGGGATTTTTTTATCCTTAAGTAAAAGTGTTCAGCATGATAAGATCTATCTGTGGTCAAATTTTCGTTTTAATCTATCGAGTCATGTTGGACTTATTGAACTTTTTTTACTTTTTTTTTTGCTGGGAGCCTCTTGTTTAACACTTGTATTTCAGTCTTAATATGCAGTAAAACCTGTCTAAACCAAACCTCTTTTGGACTTAAGACTTTGTTTAGTTTAGGAAGGTGTTCAGAAGTAATCTGGTTTGGACAGGGCATCAGTTTTCGGTTCAGACAAATGTTACTGTATTAGGTTTGTAGGCAAGAAAATGCTCATTGATTTTGTTCACACTTGTTTACCCTTACCAAGTGATGACGCCACTATAGAACAAACAGAATCGAAATTATAGAAATGATTATTTAATCATATTTTACGTAAAGACGGTCAATAACAAACCATGGGATTGAAGTCGAGTGTTGTAAATGTTCATTGTATATATTGTTCTTTTATGGGTAATATTGATATTCAAGAGGATTCAATTACTTGTATATTTTCCATATGTCAATGAAGATACTGTATGAAATTTAAAGCTATATAAACTTTATCGGTGTACGTTAAATAAAACCAGTTTTGAAATCTGGACAGTAGATCAAACCATTTCTAATTCCATCTTTTAGTAATAGCTGGTCGATTCACTAACAAAGTACAGTATGGTGCAACAAAGAACTGGCAGGTTCTGTTCTACCATCATAGTCTTGCGTCATGACGAGCGTCATTTAGGAGTTGTTTTGATAAAATAAAAAATGGTAAAACAAATGTTCATTAATGTTCCTTTGTTATAACCTAGTTATAGCATTTTTGAAAATAGATGGCGAAAAATATAGCGTACCATGTGGCCGAAACAATGTAAAATTTAAGTTCGATGTGCTTCCTCATCACTTTACATATTTTGGACAAGTTTATGGAAAAAATGAACCTTCATCTTGACTTGAAAAGGGACTGAAAAACACATGATGAGAACAAGTTTATTTTCAAAGGCTCCTAAAATAGCATCATCAGTCATTATAGACGATAGAGATATATTTAAAATTTAGTTGGAATCCAGTATTGTTGGAAAATTGTGTTAATTCCGATTCCTATTTGGGCAAAAAAAATATCCACATTAGTCGGTATTTCCTCTCATTATCAAAATATCCCGATCCACCTATGAGTATCGACCTAACGGACCATTTTCTTTGCATTGATGGCTTTAGTGTTTCGATTTAAAAAGACAGAATTTGGAGGAATTGATTTCCGTGTATGTCATATACGAATGGCGTTTTGGTCGATTTTATTAATATTGTCACCCAACTTCTTACATTTTAAATGATTTTTCTGTAATAGTTCTGCGTCTGATATTCCAACAGAACTCCTCCTGATACTGACAGGCAAACAGAATCGACTTTTGATACTGAAACTATCTCTTGGTAGTAAAATGAAAGATATTCTACAAATTTTACATATTGGAAAAGCAGCAAGTTGTGATTATGTAAATCATCATATGCTGAAAAAATTATGTAAATACCGTTCCTGCCGTCATGTGTACTCTCCAATCATTCAAAATTAAAGAATCTTTTTGGAGTTCCCCTTGTCTAAAGGGAGTTAAATCAAACCAAACTAAGTTGTTTTATACATTTAGCGTAACTGCGAAATTTATATTGAACATATTTTGGTAATAGTTTATTTATTCCTGATCAAAACGGGTAACTTCTTTATGGTGTAACAGCTTATCAGGCAAACCGAAACGATTTTATGATTTGTGCATTACTCTTGCAAACACAGTTTTTTTTTTTCCATTATACAAGTCTGTCAATTATGTTACTGTTCTGTAAGTTCTTCTCTGATTGATGTTTATCAGTTTTAACTTAATATTTAAAATGATTATGATGTGTATTTGTTGTATATTGTATGAGAGGTACACAGGCCGGATACTTCATCCCCACTTCCATCCTCTAGACCTACTTCTTTCATTTTACCCCGGTTATTGTTTCCAACCATTATCCCCATTTCCGTATTTTCAAGTACGCGTTCCCCGTCCATTCAACCACCGTTCCCCACTCCTTCAACCACCGATTCCCGCCCCTTAACCCCCGTATCCCCACCCACTGTCTACCCTCCCTTATATTTGTTATGTTCATTATGGAGACGACAAAGTAAGTTAGTATAATTTGCTAATTTTGCAGTAAAATACACAATAAACATCCCTTGTCAGCTAATATTCTGTTTGTATCAGTGGGACCAGAAATTCCGGAAAAAGGAGCCTGGGTCGCTATTTTAACATTATTGATCAAAGTATGGACTGAAACCAGGATTTACTTACACAAGTTATCGTAATGTTTGCTGTATGTATGTATGTGATTATTTAAATATTGTTAATGTAAATAAGCTGTTTAAGCTATATTATTAGAAGGCATTGTCAGTTCGAAGCTTTAAATTAAATGTTGTGTTGATCTTTAAGGTGCAATGCATGATCTTTGAAATAAAGTTCAGTTTTTGACCTTGACCTTAAAGCCTATTCATGACATATCTTGTTTTTGGTGGTGAACAATCATGCTGTAAATGACTTGTGTATTTGGACCTGATGGGTCATATCGTACATAATTTTTTTTGTTTCTTATTTCAAGGACATGTATATAAAATTTGGACCTAACATTTAGTATAGAAGTTATATTTTCTTAAGCTTGGCATTATAGCTGCACAATCAACAGTTTATTCTTGATATACCTATGGTGTTTGTTTACATTCATGCCTAGTATCATTTATTAAATTGTAATAAAGATATTTTATACTTATTATTGGTAATGTAACGACTGTAAACATAAAGAGATCAAGACTTGTACTTCGCGGAAAGAGTTGTTAGGATGATGACGTTAAGCCTTTCTAAATAAAAAAAACTCAGAAGGAAGTCCGAAGTATCGGAAGATCCCGAAAAGCGAACACCTGGTGTTTTCTTTTTAAGTGACCCTCCCTAGTCTGATGAAATGTTATCCAATGAAAAATTACCTGACCAAAAGTGTTATCCAATGAATTAGGATCGTTGATTTTTATCCAATCGCTGTACACTATAACCGACTTCCGTTTTCCGTGACAGGTCAGAAGATGATATTTCCATCTTTCTGTCATCTCGAATGGGATAGCTCAAAATTCTAAAGAATTCTTGATTTTCAACCAAGTATCAACTATTTTATGTAACACCAACTTTATCAGCTATTTGTATCCACATTAAGAATCCTTTGAATACGAGGTAGAAAAATTCTCCAAACAAGCAGAGATCACTAGCTACTGGACCAGGTTGTTCCATGCTCCTAGTTTTTAGTGAAGTCCGAGTTGTCATATATTTTTGTTTATTTTTACGCGTTATTGTTTTGTTTTGTTTTGTTTTGTTTTTTTTATAATGTCATGATCTTTGTTGTGTGTGTCTACACTCTATGTCTAGTCTTTACTTTGTGTGTCTATACTCTCTTTCTAGTCTTTATTGTGTGTGTCTGTACTCCGTCTGGTCTTTATCATTGGAATATAGTAGCAAATTGGTACAACCCTGCAATCTAACTAAACATTGCCTATTGATATTAAAAAAAAACACGAACATTATAATGACAGATCGTCCACACAAAATGTCACGGTTTTACATTTGTAAACTACTTGGAAGGTTTTTAACCGAATTATATCTGTGACAATACATAAGTTATTCTTTTGAGTACCGCTCGAGTCTTGATTCCCATAATTACTGTTTGCTTACGTCAACAACGGTGACCCGTTCGACACCGTCCGTTTGTCTTTACAATAAGGGCAACCTACATTGAGTAATGTGGTACTCAGTAAGTATTAAACTAATATTATTCAAGCTTTGAACCGTCTTTATATACATACTGACGATGTGCACGTCCTGTCATGGACACATTTTTTTCTTACATTTTCAGCATGTTTAACAGCCATTTTGTAGCAGTATATTGATTACTCTTTTACAATACAACACCAAAAGAGCACCAAAATTACAACAAACGAAGAACAAAGAAGCAGATGGCCACACCGAAAAGTCACACAGAAAATCAAATAGTACTTTAAAGGGTGTATGTGGATGGGTGAACATATCATGTTTTTGTTTGTGTGAGAGTGTCAGTGTATTTATTGATTTGCTCAGTCCTTCTTTAGCCTTTTTATCATTAACTAATTAACATTTACAGATTACTTTTTGGTAACGTTTTTCTTTGTTTAATTGATTGTTTATTGTATGATTTTTTGCTTTTTTTTTTGTATTCTTACTGATGTTGTTTTTTGTTGTTGTATTCTTACTGATGTTGTTTTTTTGTTGTATTCTTACGGATGTTGTTTTTTTATTATTATTCTCTGCTTTATTTTCTTTATCCGTTGCTTATTTCTTCTGACATCGTTGTCCTGTTTTAGTTTTTAATACCTTTGTAATTCTTCGATCATACATGTACCACAGTATTCACGAAGCAAGTTTTCCTGTACTGACATTTGTGTTTGACGCATGTTTCCGCAATAATAGTACGTGTAGTTTGTTATTTAATATGGATGTAAACTTCTAAAGGTCATTATCCTTAAAACAATAGACTTGTATTTATTACACTTTAGTCGACATGACCCGTATTGATCTCCGTGTAAGTATATCTTAAGAGAAATCAATCCAATTGAAAACCACTCAAGAAAACAAATTTGAATAAATTCAGTATATATGCCGTACACTTTTGTACCGAATCTAGGATAAGCAAAAAATCTCCAGGTTTTTAAAAAGGGAGTTTTGACTTTTTACTGTCTTGCTCTCTATATCTCTATGGGAACGGATATGACTCAAGTTTTCACTTTTTTACTATATGCAAATTCATCTGTTGCAGGGGCTGATTCTGAACATCTTGTATTAATATGGGGTTAGCCAAGAAATCTAGAAAAGAAAGGTAATTTGCTCATATTTGCCCTAATTTTGCACAAAAGAATTTTTTTTTCAATAAAAAGGTGGCTTTCACCCCACTTTTTGGATCTATCACAGAGCTTAATGTGTAAAGTGGATGATGAACTATCTTGCAAATCTACCATTAAATCTGATAACACATAATTCTGTAAAATCCTGGTGTCCATCGACTTGAAAACATGTAGCCAATAGGTATCATTACGGATGTGTTTGAAACACATTTCTGTCTGTTTGCCAAAAAAAAATTAACTGCAGCGCTAGCTAAAGATTACAGAAGTGAAGGCCGTGACGTGAAAATGACGATACTTTGTGAAAACTTTTTTTCTGATAAAAGAAAAAGAGATACAAAATATTTTACCATGAAAAAGTTCAGTTTTGAAAATTTTGATTGAATGGTTTATTCTGTTAATTATGAAATTAAAGCAAAATAATAATAATAATATTCCCCCCCCCAAAAAAAATGAAAATTCCACGGGACAGTACAAACCGGTAACGCCCTAAAGGACTTTTTGCAAACAGGCACAGTTGTAAAGCCTGGCTTCAATGGAACAAAATCCTACTTGTTTGCTAGAATATAACTGCACCTTTGAAGTTCTAATGGAGGTCGAATGAATCTCTCCCATTTCAGGCCATATGAGTGTATAGTATATGTGAAAGTCATTGACCATTATTTTAATATTTATCATGAAAACGCTATAAAACTAATTTCAGAGTTAGTATGAATAATCAATGTTCAAAGAGGCTAATGGCTTTTGTAAGAAAAAAGGCTTGCTAGAAATTCATAGAATCCTTCTATTTTTCACCTAATAACAGTTAAGATGTTACAAATTTCCATATTATTTATACTATAATTGCAAAAAATTGCATTCTGAGGGTCACTACCAGAAGAGTATTCTGTTGAAAAGAAGAGAATGCAAACTTCATGCAAAATTTGTTACCAGGCAGTGCGGATACCTTCAAGTCTGCATTAATGGTCATAACTCGGCAAAAAAAAATCAACGGACCAGAATAATTTTTGGACGTTTTAATATCTGTAACTTGCCATGGTATAAAGTGATATACCAAATACCAATAAATAAAAAAAACATTTTAGCGGAAGTCACCGGATTTTAGCGTATATCGCATTCGTGACATTTCGGGTTTTGAAAGTGAACGGGAATATTTGAAGATTAGCAACATTGAATAAAGACTTCAGTCTTTGATTATCCTATGAACTTCTATTTGTATTTAGAAATCACGATATATCCTTATGGCCAAAAAAAAAAAAAAATATGTCGGTTTCAGGTTTCCCGACCGACCCTAATACATTTTTTCTCCAAAATTGACAAAATCGGTAATTTCCGCCAATTTACGGTATAACACGGATTATTTCCGGTAAAACCGAAAGTATGTTAAAAACCAGGTCACAATAGCGTTTGAATAGGAGACTTATTTATATCACGTAAATCCAAGCGTAAATACAGTGTACTTATATTTTGTTCAAAATTCCCACAAAAAATAAGTGTATTGTAATAAAAGACATGATTAATAGGTGTGTAAAAATTAAACTTTCTGCTTAAAACCATACACTTTCATGACTTTAACATGATGCTATTTTACAAATTTAGGCTCAACTTCAGTGGAGAAAAAATAAAATGAAAAAAAATGAATAAATAAAATAAAATAAAATGAAAATGCCGACCGACCTACCCTATTTTCGGGAGGAATGTAACCCTAAACAGACATTTTTTTTTTTTTGCCTTATTATCTTGCAGTCTCTTTTGAATTTGATAGAAACGCAAATTACGCTTGCCAGACACCATTTAATTTATTGAAAAAAATTAAAAAAATTAAATAAATATTATCAATTTTAGCCACTTGTTTTGTTTTCATGTAAGAGGCTTAATTGCTTTTTCTAGACTAAAGTTTGTATGCATGTCAGAAGGATATTATTACATGTAACTAGAACTTCTTAATAGATAGTGTTTTTTTTCAAATGCAAAGCTCGTATTACATTTTTCAGTTAATAATTATATAATACATGTACTTCTGTTTTCCCATTTGGTAACTCAGAAACCAACACAGACTTGCTTCAATGTTTGGCTAGATATTCGAATATGAAATCAGCCTTGTTGAAAAGAAGTAAAGATTAGTTTTGTGCAATCCAGAAGGCTTAATGAAGCTAAATTCATATACAAGGAAACTTTTTGCGATCATTTTTTAAATAATTTGATATAAACTAAGGATAAACTAACGATAAATTAATGATATGTACATTTTTATTGTTCTTTTTTTTTTTTAATTTTGTGTTGATCTCTGAAAAGAGAGAAACTGATAATGTCATATGTGCGTAATATATAGGTCTACTATGGGTGTGCAACTGGTTGATTTTGGGTTATGGTTATTTATAGAGATAAATGAACTTTTTAGTTTCAACAGAAATTGAGTGTTGGATTTTTATATAAGTTCTCCAGTCTCACGTGTGTTTTAAGACTTTTCCCGAGTATTCAGTTAACTTTGCAGATGCTTTTGATTGGGATCTGGTGATTATGAAGCGTCTTCTCAATTCTTTGCTTTGAAATTTGTTTATAATAACAAACGTAAAAATTCTATTTTGAAATGTTTTTTTAATATTGATAAAATCCGAAATTGTCCATTTAATGAGAAATTCCATCTTGAAAACCGAAAAATATATAGTACTTTATGGTATATTCTTTTAAGTTGATAGCTGTAAAGAAATATGCTTAAACCTTTAGTATTGGAGTAACATTGGTGTATATATTTGTAAGAATCAATCATGTAGTTTTAATGTTAAAAATTACACATTTGGCGGCATTACAAAAAAAATAAATAAATAAACCGTTTCATTGCAAAATAAAAAAAAATGAAAGTTGCCTATTTTTCAGATATTTGTGGTCACAAATATTATAGGCATTTCTGTTCTTCAAACATATGTTGTGATACTTAAATGTATCATAATCTATCCTTTTTCTTCCATTTTACCATATATCAGCCAAATAAATAAAACTTATTTATCTTTAATGGTCGGTTTTTAAAGGGGAGGGATAAAATTTTGAATTCATTCCATTTCATTTCAAAGAGTAATCAAGGGAACCAAGTTTATAGCGGTAATCAAAAGAATGCAATCCAGGGACAAAGACCAGACATGGAAAACAGACGTACACAACAAAGAACATAAAGTAACTAAAATCATACATACAAAGTAACAAAAGCAAATGAGCAACTCGGACTCCACTAAAAACTGGGAGCATGGACCAGGTGCACCGTTAGGGTAAGCGTCCTCTGCTTTTCTAGAAACACTCGCCGAGTTGCTCATAAAAAAAAGTCAAGTCCGGGGTAGACAAACGAGGAAAGGAAAACTATGACCCGTTGAATAAATCAGTTTTCATAGTGCAGATGGATACACCATAACGATCCACGAGTTCATGATGACGACAATAAAACTTCTGTAGTGGTGACTTCGATCTTGTAGCAACATAACCCTGTTTTAGAAGCCTATTTTTTTAGAGTTCTAGCGCGATACAAAAAGTCTCCGTTGTTTCTGCAAGCTCTGACATAAAGTATGAGTTGTGATATGAACACTCCCTACGCAGGTGCTGAAGGGATGTTGCCACAGATGAAAGGAAAGTTGACAATTCTGAATGAAAAGTCATCACGTTTGTCGTAAAGTTTGGTCAATAGTTTTCCTTTACCATGGATTTCTAAGTGTATGTCAAAACATGAGGCTGACGTTACAGTGTCTGTAGTATCCCTTATCTGGAGTTCTTTGGGGTAGATGTATCAAATCCCCGAAATTATGATTGTGTAAAGATAATACGTCATCTATACAGCGGAAAATGAGATGACAAGATCTAGCCAAACAATGTTCTTTCTTTCGGATCAGATCAGCTATAAAGTTAGTCTCATAAGAGTGAAGGAATAGGTTAGCAAGTAAAGGAGCATACTTTGTTCCCATTGGAATGCCGACCGTTTGGTGATAAACACGTCCACCACACTGGACAAATATTTTGTCGATTAAAAATTCCAGCATTTTATAAACATCTTCTGTATATTTGGAAGATGATTTGGAATTATTTCTTACAAAGTATGAGAAATCACTACCAAAAACTATATATTTGTATCTAGGTGTACCTTTTTTTTTTTGAAAAAAAAACAACGATGTATGATGTTTTTAATTCGGGATTTTAACTGAGTATGGGGAATAGAAGTATACAGTGTTGAAAAATCATAGGTTTTAATGCTATTATATTCAGGTAATAGTCTTGAACTGATCGTCTCCAAAAGATCTTTCGAATTTTTCAGGATCCACATTGAATTAATACCACTACGGGAGTAAAAAATGTTGTGATAGGACTGCAGACTCTCTTTGTTAGTTGTGAGTACAGAAGTTAAAAGTTTTGAAAGAGGTTTGGTGATACATTTTGCAGATCCAGCTATGAAACGTTGTTTGTATGGGTTTTTGTGGAGTTTAGGAATCCAGTACATAGACGGTAAATCACAATCGTCGTCCTTGTTAGAGAGACCGAAAGGGGATAGCACATATTTATGGTTTTCCACAATCTCTTCTTTGGAGAGTGTGGTAGCAGTAAAAGTCTTATCACTGCTATTATTAAAGAGTAGTACTCAGAACGAAATAACTTAGCAACTTAAAAAGGTTGGCAACTTTTTTTAATAAGCATATCTTGGTTTTGATTAATGCCATTTGTATTAACAAAAAATATGTTTTACTTGTATTGAAGCGAAATGTTTCAAAGACGAATACTTACAAATTACTTTGTGGCTTACCTTTAGATCCTGGTTTCCATAACAACACTGCACTTCATTTTTTTGGCAAACAGACGGAATCATGTTTCTAATATACAAATCTATCAACCTATGTAGGTCTGCAAAAATACCTCTAAGGGGGGGTGTTCGTTATCTGGCCCATAGACTATTTTGGTTTAAGTTGAAGGGGTACAAATAATGGATTTTAAGTTGCCAAGTTATTTCGATTCTGTGTACTAGTTTTTAATATGTTCCTTATTTTAAAATCATGACAATAACTTATAAACTTTAATCATAAATATTAATCCTCTCTTAATATTTAAAATAAATTAATCTTCTTCATTTCAAAAAACTAATTACATTCTAGTATTCCAATGGAAAATTCCCCTTGAACAATTCTCAGTTCGAAAATTATAGTCAGTCCATAACATGGTTGGGATCGAAATTTCTTTTCTAGTCAACGCTTATAAAATTTCTAAATGTCCCATAACACAAATATATATAGATGCTGAAAAAAAGTATTAAGGTCTTGAATTTGGCTGAAATGAAACGTGTGACGGTTTTGGCTAATTTTTCATTATTATCTCCCCTTAATACACATGGTAAAGTGAATTTTACTCTCGTTTGGCAGATATATTTCAATACTGTTTAGCGGATTTGATAGTCCTATTTAACAATTACTTGTAGGTATTGTTCATTTTAAATGATTATCTTTTTAGACTAAAATTTTGAAGAGCCAATTTTACTTCTGTACCAAAACAAGTTTGATATAAGATTTACATATAGTCTAAATGTGTAATGAATATATTGATGTGGAATTTGCATTACAAAGTTTATTTCATAGGAGTTGTATAAATCCGTCTATTTTCTTATTAACTTTTGGAAACCTGATTCATATCGGAAAACTCCATCTAAATGTTGGTTTGAAAACTTAAGTAGTTTGATTTTAACTTTGCTAAATTTCAAACTAAATTCTGACTTTGAAATAAAGTAAAATATAAAGCTTACTTAGCTAATTTAGGTCCGTCATCACTTTGCGTCCTCTTTAGGGTTAATTTTTAGTCCGTCCTCTTTATTTACCTTGCCAGTGCCGTCTATTTAAAAGCCGTATTGTTTTTGAAAAGTGCTATTGCATAAATTACTTCTATTTTTGAAACATTTACACAAACTTTGTACATTGTTGAATTTGAAATATTTATACTGATGTTTACAAATGTTGATGTTCTGGTATATAAAATATGAAAACTAATAAAGTCTTGAGTCTTATTGCCATTTAAAAAGCTCAGATTTCAGTGGAACGAATTAGTCTAGAATGCTGCAACATTATGGTATACACTGTCGTCGTTAACTGTTGATATAAGGTCTGTCGTCTGTTGTTTCGTTTGAAGGTTCATATAGAGTACTTTACAGGTTTTCTTTCTATTTGTTCAGACAGATATATACAGATAAAAAAAAAAAACAATTCTAGACCATTCTAGTACACAGGGGGTACGGATAAGCATATTGTCCGAACCCGCCCTGTTACACATGGAAAACTTCCTGTCACCTAGCTATCAATTATTTATTAAAAACACCAATACTTCTGTATATTTTCAAAAGCTTACCCAGGCCCATCGCACCAGACGCACGGACTCCCGTTTTCGTGAAAAAAATGGTTGAATTGAAAAAAAATCACTAGTGGAGAATTACAGAGGGCGATCTCCCGTTCTTCAAACCCTGTACTCGTCCAGAATTTGTATCTGATCTTTGTAATCGTTTCACTTTTTTCAAGGCATTCTCAAAATCGTCGGGGATAAAGTACGCGGGCGTCAGAGAACACACCTAAAGTAGAAGTGTGCAATTATAAACGGAAACGCAAATGATTTAAGTTCACATCGAAAATTTAGAGAAAATCCCCTACTTAGTTGTTATATTGAAATGTGCTATATATCAATCAATAATTGAATGAAACAGACTATATCTAATTGGATAGCGGAGGGGAATCCCCGTGTTCTAAATTAAGGAGTGAAAATACGAAAAACAGTGTGTTTTCATTGCGGTAACTCCTGGACGTCAGTCAGTTTTAGCGTAAAATACCTTCATTCTGTAATTTCAAAGGGATTTTATAGTGATATCGTTTATAACGGCCAACTATTGAAATACTGATTTCATGAATTACGTTCAAATGTTTTCATCCACTACAAAGATTTTATACTGAATATTCGTATTCGAAAGCACGGTATTACCTCGGAGACAACCATATTAGGGAATTATCATGAGCCAACAATCTTCATCTCCTGAATCATCTATGATGCCACTTAGTGTGGAACAGGAGAGGGATTCATACAAGGAGAAAGTTGAACATCTCAAAATTATGATTACGAAATATAAACAAGAGATTCAGGCACAAAAAATTAGAAAAGAAGGAGTGGAGACTGTGTCTAAACTTTTACACGAAGCAAGAGAAGAAAATTCAAACTTGACAAAGAAAAATCTTGCCCTTGAAACGGTTGTGAGGAATTTGCAGTCACGCTTATCATCGAACGGGATGTCGAATGAATTCGGCTTAGAGGAAGACGAATCGTTTATTCCTGGTTCATCGAAAAGATTACTTGACAATTTAGCAAGGGAAAATAAACGACTTCGTTCCCTCATTCAAGTTTCAACAGCTGATCCGGAAGAAATAACAAAACTGCAACAGGTTTGTTTTTCCATTTTGATTGGTTGACCTTATCACCAATGAAACATGTTTCCTGCTATGCTTAGGGGTTTTCTTTCAGGTTCGGTTTGGTTTATAGAGCAGAATTTTAGATAATTATTGGATTACTATTCAATTATTTTCTATAAAAAAAAACCCCAATATATGGTTTCTTTCTAAAGAAAAGATTTCAAGTACATGTAACAGTTTGCTGTTTTTAAGAATTCATGAAATTGTTTAATTTTATTTGAAACATGGAACTAGTGCATATAAAGATACCTGTTTGAAGTTAAAGTAACATTCTGTATATGGTATTTTTGTAAGTTGTGAGTTATTATTTTTTTAAGTCTGCAATTTCCAGTTTAATCAATAAGAATTTTTTCTGAAAATACCTTAAACAGAAAAGTTCAAAATGCATACATATATTACTGAACATTTCCATGTAGATGTATGACAGAAAGTTTTAATTTAAGATGTTTTTTTTTAATCTTTGAAATACATTTACCAATTGAAAAGCAAAACCAGTAAAATACATGTACAATGTACATTGTACAGTTGTATACATGCATGTCCAATTTAACTGCAAAATAAAAATCGTACATTGTACATGTATTTACACTATTCTGCTTTTTTAGGTGTAACAAGCATTTATAACAATTATAAAGCATGGCTGAAGATTGTATTTATGATATTTTCTTTATAGAGATTCCCTACTGTATATTTGTACATGTGCATGCAGCAATTAAGGACATGTTATGTATACCAAGCGCACTAGAAAATGATAATTTTGTAATACTTGTAAGAAGTTGTGACTCAAGACAGTATACATGTAGACAGTTTAATATCCTGAAGTTTACAGGAATTTCATTTAAATGATAATTGACAGAACTTGTCAATCACCCTGAAAGAAAAAATAGTCCAAATTAAGTATATAAACATGCATCTTAAATTAAATATTGGTTCATATATACATGTACATGTACTGGTGCATGTACTTGTATCTGTTTTACATACATTTTGTATGGTATTTATAGGTATATTTGTACACTATTATATTGGCTTAGAATTTAAATATACAATGTACACTGTAGATACATGTACATGTATATAGTTTACTTGAAAATGTGAACTGTTGATTCAATGTTCATGTCCTGTCAACTTCACATAGAATTGTATCTACATTATGGGTAAACAGATCACAAATTGAATTGGTCCCCATTACAATTAAAATAGCAACCATTTGATTTTTTATGGGGGCTAGGATCAAATTTTAAATTGAACAGTTGGGTAAATCCAAAACACATAAACAAGGAACTCGTACTCATGTACATTTTGTGTATCCCCTGCAGCTGCAAAAAAAGTCGAAGGGCAAAAGTTCCATAACTCCTGTAGAATAACAATATTTGTTTAATCAAAATTGTGGCGCAATATGATCAACTACATGTACATATTGCAACTAACAATCCTTCAGAATTCATAATTATTGCATTCTTCCAATTATTCATACATGTAAGCATATAATGTACAAATGTATGCAGTGATGAGATTAGGCATTGTTTCAAGTTTTGGAATGTGTCCAGATGTTCTGTAATTACCTGTAATATGTTTTGATATTGTTCTGTCTAAACTGTCTACATGCATTCACATACATGCATGTTGTATAATTGTCTTGTTAAATTTCTCAGATTTTGCCTAAATCTTATTTTATACAACTGCAATGAAATTGCTGTTGTAATACATTAGCATGCCTTTGTTATCTGGCATCAATAGACAATTTGGTTTCCAGACAATAAGTTTAGAATAAGCACATGTACAAATTTGTATGTGGATCTCTATGAAATTGTACAAGGTGCCATCCACAAAGGCTGATATTGATTTCTGAAGTTGTGACTTAATTGAACCATCTAGGAATTTATAAGGGCCAAACAATTTACAAAAGTAATTGTAGAATGCAATGTACATGTACTTGCGGAGCGTAGTGTAGGGAGGGTTACGTTATCGGATCTATATTTATCATGTCTCAAATATTTAATCACAGTCAAAATTCAGAGCTGCACCAAGCTTGAATGCTCAATCAGTGTGACTATACTTGCTCAGCTGCATCCTGTGAAGCATTTTATCACATTTGAATATGTGATAAAGGTCTTACAGAAGTTTTTATCATTTTAACATCTATGAATATATGAATTAGAAAATGTTTCATAAGTATTCACAAAAAGGCTTGACCTACAATGTACATTATATGTACAAATGTATATTCACTGTCATATTTATTTCCTTATGAGCAAGTTAATAAGACAGTTAATGTCATCTTTGAAAATGTTTTTTTATAAATGATTAAGAGTATTGATGTTTGATGACATGGGACCTGACAAAAAGTAATGTTTGGGTTTTTTTGCCCTTAAAGAAATTTCCACATCAAAATCTATGGATCATAAATGACAAGACTGTTATAAGATTGTACAATGTAATTCATGTGATTGTATGTACAATGTAGGTTTATTTATTACATTTAGATACAAAATATAACAATGTAGCTGCTGTGTATCCATTTGGGGTTCCAAAGGGTAGAACACCCACTCCTCTTTGTTCAAATATTTTGTTGATTTTGTGCCAAAATTGGCATAAATGAGCAAGTGATTGCCTGCACTTCCCCTTTTATAACTTTCTTGATCTGTCCTGATGTAGTCAACTAGTCTACATGTACAGTGTACATGTATGTTCATTTTCAAACAATGTTTATGCATTTAATGTGCAGTTTGACACTTTCAGTTACCCCCTAGCATATATGACAGCTTCAAATCTTGATACATTCACATGCATGACAAATTGTACTAGTATATACATGTACGTGTGCATATATATGTACTTGAAAAAAGTTACAATAACAACATGTACATATTTAAAGGTAAAAGCGTTTTTCAATACAAACAAGCTTTTTAGCTCACCTGGCCAAAGGCCATGTGAGCTTTTGCCATCACTTGGCGTCCGTCCGTAAACTTTTACATTTCAATCTTCTTCTCTGAAACCACAGGGCCAAATAAAACACAAATGTTCACTGGTATGAGGGGATGAAAGTTTGTGATTTTGGTGCCGATCGGAAATTCAAGATGGCCGCCACCGAGGATCTTAGTTTAACATTGGACCCTATGGGAGAAACATGTAAAAATCTTCTTCTCGGAAACCACTTGACCAAATTAAACAAAACTTGACACAAATGTTCACTGATATGAGCGAATGAAAGTTTGTGATTTTGGTGCCAATCGGAAATTCAAAATGGCCGCCACCGAGGATCTTAGTTTAACATTGGACCCTATGGGAAAAACATGTAAACATCTTCTTCTCGGAAACCACTTGACCAAATTAAACAAAACTTGACACTATTAAATGTTCACTGATATGAGCGAATGAAAGTTTGTGATTTTGGTGGCGATCAGAAATTCAAGATGGCCGCCACCGAGGATCTTAGTTTAACATTGGACCCTATGGGAAAAACATGTAAAAATCTTCTTCTCGGAAACCGCTTGACCAAATTAAACAAAACTTGACACAAATGTTCACTTTTATGAAGGGATGTAAGTTTGTGATTTTGGTGCCAATCGGAAATTCAAAATGGCCGCCACCGAGGATCTTACTTTAACATTGGACCCTATGAGAAAAACACGTAAAAATCTTTTTCTCGGAAACCGCTTGACCAAATGAAACAAAACTGGAAACAAATGATCGTTGGCATGAGGAGATGAAAGCTTGTGATTCTTTTGCCATTTCAAAATGGCTGCCACTGTGGATCTTAACTTAACATTGGAGCCTATCGGAAAAACATGTCTGAAACCACTGGGCCAAATGAAACCAAACTTGACAACAAACAATTGTTTACTAAGGGTAAAAAAAAAAGCAATAGCCCCCCCCCCCCCACACACAAATAAAAATTTAATGGTAGTTGCCTTATAGAAATATGTAGTGAAAGTATGTCCTTAGTAGTATTATGTAGGTACAATAATTTGACAGGTTTTATATGCTGACTGGGCATTTATTGCAGTTCATAAAATTAAATGAATGTTCATAGTACTGAACTATATTGGTGGAAAACTCTAACCATACTTGTAGACAAGTTGAATTTACATCTTATGTTTTACTTTTTTGTCCAAAGTATACTTGATTAAATGTTAAGACTGTACTTGCTATTGCTGGTCATGTACCAATAAACATTGATTTATTATAGGCATCAGAGGGTCTTAACTGGGAACTATAAAAACTAGCTTCCCTGTAGATTTGATTCAATGTTTGTTGGTCTCAATGGGATGGCTGTATTCTCATACACATGCTTCAATGTAAGTTATCATTTGTTTAGAAAGTTCGTTGACAAAATCATAGTTTTCAGAAAGTTATAGGATGGTGCTCCGAGATTGGAGGACCATACAAAAAGCTATGTTAGATTAAAAAAAAATATTTGCTATGTCTATCATTTATACTATTAATTTATTCAATGATAAATTTTGCTGATATTTAAGCCTAGTTCACAATAGAAGAGTCACATATTTGAAACTTGTTATTTCAAAAATTATTTAGCTGCCAATGTACCCAAATTTTTAGACAAAACTGTTGACCATCAAACCTGATATTTTTAGCCAAGGCCAAAAAAATTCTGTCTGTTCACGGCAACATCTTCAAATAAAAAAGTTAAGGTCAGTGGTTCAGCATTATATTTATTCTATTTTTTAAAAATCCATTTTATCGAATGTATTTATATTCAATACTGGAAATGCATCCATATTTATATTCTTGTTGATAAAATGAGTCAATTTCTAACACAAACATAACCTAGAAGCACTGATAAGCATTATAACTACAGAAAAAAATATTGAATTTGCTTTCAATTTTTTGGGGGGCCTAATGTTATGGCAGACATAACTTTTTTATTACCTGTTGTTTATGCAAAAATGTATCTATTAACAAGCTCCATCCTGTAAGGTTAATTTCAGATTTGTTCATTTATTAAAAGTGTTGAAAAAAATATATTGTTTACCTTTTTGTGAAGCCTTTAACAGAAGTCAAGAAAAAGTGACACTTTGGTATGGTGAATATGGCAGCAAACATGGAGTTAACATTATTGTTTTAAGTTGTTCAACATTAACCACTTATAGTAACCCTTTGATATGCAGTTGCATTAGCATCAGTGCGGATCAGTTTTGCCATCGTTGTATGTCTATGCCTCCACAGTCATTACCCACTGCCTTTGACATTTCCAGCCATTAATGTCAAATGTTAATGATTTTGATTAGGTTTAACATCAAACACTGACGGTAGCTTATTAGAATTTGGTATGCACTTGCATCAGTACAGATCAGTTTTAGTACCATTTTATGTCTGTGACTATGCACCAGCAGTCACACTTCACTGACTGTAATTAGGGCCCCCGCATCGTGAGATTCGGAAGCCGTATAGTTTTCACTTTGTCTGTCTGTCCATCCGTCCGTCTGTCTGTCAACAATTATTTTCGTCAAAGTTATCTTAGTTACTACTAATGGGAATGATTTTATATTTGATCTGAAGCTTGATAATGATGAGTTGTACCGTGTAGCCAATTTTCAGTTCAGTCTTGCGACCACTTCCTGTTTGCCAAGACTTTGAAATTTTCCTTTACCATACAACAAAATAAAATTTTCGTCAAATTTTCTCAGTTACTACTAATGGAAATAATTTGATATTTGGTATGAAGCTTTATAATCGACTTTTGTAGAAACCAGATTATTGACTTAACCAGAAGCAATCGGTGTTTGGTTTTATTTATGAAAAAGAACGGATATGGAGTTAATGTCAAGGAGACAACCTCCCATCTCCAAAGTTTCCGCTCGAGAAAATATACATCTAGAGGTCGCCACATGATCTTCAACAAGTGGGAAATTTCCTCCATGTAGCAAGCTCTAAATTGCCCCAATAAAAACAAAGTGGATAAATCAGTGAACACAATACTGAGGGGGAGCTGGAGGGGGTCTGATCCCGGAATCCCGACTTTATTTTTACTAAATCCCGAAATCCCGAACAACAAAGGAACTTAAAAACTGCTAAAATCCCGATTCCCGGTGGATTTATTTCCCGAAATCCCGGGCTTAATTCTTAGAAATCCCGAAATCCTGAGCTTAAAAACCTCTGATCCCAGCATCCCGAAAAAGGTCCGGCCCTTCCTCAATACTATATCAGTTTATCATTTATGGTAAGAAACTAAAATCTTTTAAAAAAACACAACTACATGCCAGTGACTATATTTCCTGCCTTGGGACAGGCGCAAACAATATGCAGCGGGGTTAAACTAGTTTTGTTGGATCCAAACCCTCCCCCTCTATACGGTCAAAGGCTAAAATAAATACAAAGTTAGACACACAGTAAAAATCAACCTGAAATACATCCAATTCATTAGAAAAGTACCTCAACAATTATTAACAATAACATAGAAGACAAACAAATGAGGTATAAACAATGAATGCTCGCAGTTACTGAAAGCAAGCTCAGGACACAAATAAGGATGACAAATCTTCAAGCCTCCCAACACAAAAAATATCAGTTACAAAACTTCCAAAGGATTTAGAAC
Organism: Perna viridis; assembly: GCA_037379345.1. Classification (NCBI taxonomy): domain Eukaryota; kingdom Metazoa; phylum Mollusca; class Bivalvia; order Mytilida; family Mytilidae; genus Perna; species Perna viridis. The sequence continues at coordinate 8,639,984 of CM074513.1, forward strand.
TGCAACATCATAGACTATGTTGGTCTAGCAAGAAGTTGTGCAATGACTAAAATGCTAAAATATGAATGATTAAGTTATAATGTAATGATCTAATAAGAGTATCAATATTTTTTCCTACAAAGACAAGATTTAATGATCTGACAACAATGTCGAATTTATATCCTTTATGAATCAGTCTATTTAAATAATTCTTAAGATTTGATGGACATTGTTTGCATTTATGTGCCTTGTAAACTATATTTCCATACAAAACTGGATGTGAAATGCCTAGTTTAATAAGATTAGTTTTTTAGCAAAGTAATCATGTTGGAGGCTAAGAAACGCTGTGTTTTGCGGAAATTTCATGGATTCCGCAAAACAATGGCAATTTCTGCATTTTTAAAGGCCTGGTTCCGGATTTTAGTATGTTGGGGTTGCAAACTATGCATTATGTCCCCTTTCCAACCTGTCCCATGCAATAATTCCTGTTTACCAATGCTTTAAATTGCAAGAAAATCTTCATCTAAGGAAAATTCCTTGTAAATTTACGCAAAATTATATGAAATATTTAGCAAGTAATTAAACCAGGTGAGCGATACAGGCTCACGTGAGCCTCTGGTTTTTATGGAACCTTGCTTGTAATTAAGTGCATGCTTTGACTAGGTTTAAGTCTGAAACAGATATTGCAGGTTGACATCAATATATTAAGTTAAAATGACTCTTTGAGTAATTGCACTTCACATTTTCTGCACCTATAGTATTTTTTTTTCTTGTAGGTCATTGAAGTGAAAAATTCAGAGATTGATCAATTAAAAAGAACAATTACAGATCAAGCAGAAAAAATACAGAGTTCGGAAAAACTACTGAAAGCAAGTGATTGTGATAAACTTACAGAGATAAGTAAACTGAGAGAAAAAGTTAACTCAATGAGGAATGAGTGTGAAACTCGGGATATTTTGTGTTCATCACTGGCTGAGGAGACTAATACCCTAAAACAACAACTGCACGAGGTAGCGGTTCACTGCCAACAACTTGCCTCTAAATTGGAGCGTAGTGAGAGGAGTAAGGTATGAGTTCATTGTTTGATAAATTGAATTTCTGGATATTTTTATGCTTGTCATTTGACAGAAGTTTAACAGTCTATCCCTCTTATTGTTGACATACCTACATGCACCAGTATGATACAAAAACTAAAAAACACCAAGGGATTATTTAAATTTTTTTTCATAATGATAATAAGCTTCTTTTGTGTATACTTGCACCTGTCTTCCTGGAAATGAAGTTTTTGGACCCGGGTACATGGATTTTGCACTGTTTTTCAGTCTGTCAGCTCATCTATCCACATATCGTGTACATATTGTGATGAATACAAAATAGGAGGAAGAGGGTTTTTTTATGTGCTATTTAAAAATGAATTGTCAAAATTTAAAGATAAAATGTATTTGTTTATAAAGCGAATTACACAATTATACTGAGGTCACATTCTTAACAACAGGAAGAGCATACTTTCAGCATGACCTATACTGTCATGGTTTGTTCACACCTTGCACAAAAACAGGTCCTTATGTGTTCAGAATATCAAAAATGATGAGGAAGTTATTATGTGACAATAGGGTAAAAAGGAGTTGATCTCTTATTTTAGAGTATTATATATATTATGTGCATGAATATCAATTATAGTGAAAAATATTATTTGACACACATTAGACCTGAAGTTTGTTTTAGTGAAAGTTTTTTAACGACAAGGAAGTGAGCCGTAGTCCCACTCTCCTCAACCTGGTACTCACTCATTTAAAGATTATTGAGAAACCTGTTTAAACTGAACTATAAAGAAACCAAAAACCTGTCCAAATCAGACACTTTTTGAAGTCCCTTCATAGCAGTTTAAATGTATTTGGAACTTGAGTAAACCAAACAAGTGTCTAATCCAAACAGATTCTACAGTACAAAATAGTTTGGTTTAGACAGATTTCACTGTGCCACGATCATACAATATAGCTTGTGGATAGATAAGATAAGACCTGCCTAAACTATGGGGAGTAGATAATAAAATAGCAATGAAACAATAATGAATATTCATGATGATGACTTTTGTAGGGAGGTAGTGTTAACCAGTTAGATATTGAGAAGTTACATGAAGAAAATGCTGGTCTTAAAGATAAATTAAGTGAGGTAAGTTTTGAATATTGATTATTGTACTTTCATATTCATGGGCTCATAAATTTTGTTAAGTCTTGTCAACAAAGTCATATGATCAGTGCTACATGTACATTTGTTCAATAGTACAAGTTTTTTCTACTACATTTTTTTTAGCTTGTGAAAATGAACAAGAGATGGCAGGAGTATATGTCACAGAAAGAGAGATATTGGCAACAGTTAGAATCTAACCATGTTCATCCGGAACGTATACAAGCAATCAATGCAGCTTTAGAGGATGCCAGTAGACGCTTACTGAAGTTAGAACAAGAAAAGAAACAGGTACGAATGCTGTATAGTATGAAGCAGCATATAGCAGATATGTTTTGAAAACATATGAAAAATATATGTTTCTGATTAACAAATTAATTCATGAAAAACAATTAAAATAAAAATCATGTGGTGTTTATATGTTTTCAAAAGGATTTCACATACGAAATGAGTACTGTAAACATATTAATTTTCATGGTTGTTAATTTTGGCGGATTCTGTCAAGTGAACATATTTGCGGGTATCAAATTTCATGGTTTCCAAAAAATGATTAGCACTATATAGTGTAAAAAGTCAATTTCATGTGTACTATTTTTCGCGGTTTTCTGTCTACCATGAGAATAGCGAAAAATTAGTAAGTTTACAGTACGGTTTTCATATGAATTTCGAAAACATACGATTTCATGTTGTTTTTTTTTTAAGCACAAAAATGTATTTTTCCATACTGTTCATAAGCATATGTACCCATATGTTCTAAAACATGTTACAGTTTTTCCTATGTATAACTTAGAAGAAAACAGAATCATAGGAGAATCAAAACTAGGGATCTGGAAGTACAGAATCACCAGCATTCAGATTAGTCAGGACCTGTGTACGGTTTTCACATTTCTGTCTACACACAGGAGTTTTTTCTTTTTTAATTCAGTTTCTGTCAAACTAAAATAAGAATATCTTTTATTTAAACATAATGAGTACAATTTGTATAGGTTACCATTATCTGCAGGAACTCAGTGCGATAATATTGGTTTAATGATCTTTGCAATATTTTGTAAAAAGACAAAAATATTTTGATTTATTTCAGATTCAAGATGAACTTGATGAAAGAAACCAACAGCTGATATCCAAATCATCAGAACTGAACAAATTACAACAGGATATGCAGGGATTCCAAGGCAATGATGATGGACATATACGTAGTGACACAGAAACTATTAGTGCTCTGAAAGCTCAAATACAAATATGTACAGAAGATTTTGAGTCAGAGAGACGTGACAGAGAAAAAGCACAAAACAGAGTTGCTGAACTTGAAGCTGAGTTAGCACAGTTTAAGAGAATGGTAATTCATTGAGACTGTCTGAATACATATACTAATTTATAAACATGTGTGTCTTTTTTTGGAAAGGAAAAGTTTTATTTTCTGTTATAGTAGATAGATGTTTGGTCAAAACGTCACACAATAGTGCATGTACTTGAATATCAGTTTGAACCTAAATGCAAATTTTTTTATAGATATACATGTATGGTTAATGGGATATTGTTGAAAGCGTTAAAACCAGTTTCTGCAATTTCAGGAATGTATTTTTTTTTTTGCAGAGACCTGAAGATTCTCGACTACCTCATCAGAATTTATTTGAACAAAGGAACCAATCACCTGAGGTGTATGGTAACTTTAATCTTCCTAGCCAGTACAATAGAGAAGTTCCTGTAAGTTATTTGAGTTATATTCTGAATTATCACAAGTTTTATTCAGAATTACAGGTACTGCCTTTGGTTCTGGTAAAGTCAAGCCTGTCATAGTGACCACCTATATTCAGCAATAACCCATCTTAATAGACTATGAGTACAGTATCCTCACATGGTGTATGCTACATAAAATTAACCTATTTGTAATGACCACCTGTCTTATGTGACCTTGATTTTGCCCTTTCTTGGAAGGTTACTTAGGACAGATTTCACTGTTCTTTCAGTTAAATAAGAATTATCACAACTTTGAGTAATATTTGGACAATTTTTCCATGATTCATTGTAGGAAACCCATGGTTGATTACGCAGCATTACCTTGTCTTCCTACATTATGTAGTAAGGCATCACCGTATAATCAACCTAAAATATCCATGATTAGACTCCATATCAAAGTGAAAATACCAATGAATGTGAGAGACTAATGCTACGTTTGCCATTGTTAATGTAAACATTGAAACTGAAGTCATCAAAGACAAAATAGTGACTATAGATTATAATTAGTTGTCTTCACTCAGATTGCTTTTCTTGCTTTTACTCTGCCAGCTCAATCAAGAAACTCAATTCTATTTAAATGATACTGAAATTCTATGAATATATGTTGTAATAAATACCTCAGTATCTAGTTTGTATGCTTTTGTCTCAAGCGGGAGGGACATGAATCCATTTTCTACACGAAGAGTTACAGTATCAGTATTTTGTTCCTTGTATTTGATGTAGAACATTGATCCAGTTGTATTTTCTCAATGACAAGTCATTTCCTTTTGCATAAAGTATTAAATATTACTGTAATTGTGCCATAACCATAGTTTCTTTTTTTATTTTTAACAAATATCTATAAATAAAAGATCCAGAAAACAGCATGAAAATATTAAACATCTGTGAAGTTTCATTGGGATGGCATAATTTACTGGTAGTTAAACCTGTATAATATAATATTCCACAAACATGGATTTAAATGAAATTCTGTTATTTGATTGGACAAAAAAATTAATTGGATGAAGGAGCTGATTTCAACTCTGTCTCTATTTGACAGATTGATGCATTTCTTAAATTATTTGACACTTGTTCTATGAGTTCTTAAATTTGTCCTTTCAATAATTTTAACCTGTCAATTCCAACAACTAAATGGTTAAATTTTATTCATTTAAGCATAGTCCTACTTTTTATTATATGTTCATGTATTTGTCATGGAAATGGCCTGTAACTAACCAAGACTATTGTGTAATGTTTTGAACTTTCTGGTCTTTATCATAGGAAATGCCTGTAACTAGTCAGGACTATTGTGTAGTGTTTTGAACTTTCTGGTCTTTATCATAGGAAATGCCTGTAACTAGTCAGGACTATTGTGTAATGTTTTGAACTTTCTGGTCTTTATCATGGGAAATGCATGTAACTAGTCAAGACTATTCTTTATCATGGGAAATGCCTGTAACTAGTCAGGACTATTGTGTAGTGTTTTGAACTTTCTGGTCTTTATCATGGGAAATGCCTGTAACTAGTCAAGACTATTCTTTATCATGGGAAATGCCTGTAACTAGTCAGGACTATTGTGTAGTGTTTTGAACTTTCTGGTCTTTATCATGGGAAATGCCTGTAACTAGTCAAGACTATTGTGTAATGTTTTGAACTTTCTGGTCTTTATCATAGGAAATGCATGTAACTAGTCAGGACTATTGTGTAGTGTTTTGAACTTTCTGGTCATTATCATGGTGAATGCTTGTAACTAGTCAAGACTATTGTGTAATTTTTTTAACTTTCTGGTCTTTATTGCCGTGATATTGCAATTTGTTATACAGACTTTCCTTTCAGACTTTGCCAAGAGTTTATCAGTCAGGTAATTTTGTTATTACCCGTCAATTTTATATGACAGCAACAAATTTTTAGTTGTATATTGGTATGGCACTGTTGTTGTCCATGTCATCATCGTCATCGGTCTCATCCTTGTTGTCCTTGTCATCGTCTATAGACACTTGCTTTTTGGCCAATAAGTCAGGTATTAGTTGGTGGATCTTTATAAAATGTTATGAAAAGGGAACAAATCACAAAAGGAAGGTTGGTAATGTTTTTTTTGGGGATTATAGCCCCAACAGTTTTAGAATTAGAGGCCAATAAAGGACCAAAACAAGCATTTCATAGGATTCATCAGTTTGACTCCAATAAAAGCTTACGATTGTCTATGATATTGTTCCACAATATTTGATACCACAATGGTCAGACTTTGAATGAATGATTTTTGGGTTGAGCCTTGAACTTTTCAGAAATTAGGGCTAAAAATGTGCATTTTCCTGATGTTCAAACAATTACTTGACTATTATTTATTTTTGGTTTTATTTCCAAATTATTTAATTATTGGATATGTTTTGAAAATCTGTGGCCGTGTATTTCAATCAAATTTCAGATATCTCTTATGGTTTTTGAGTTATAAGGGGTCAAGGGGGCCACACTCCGAAAAATCAATTCTTCTATCTTTGGTCCGATTTGAAATTTTTAAAAGTTTTTATTTGATTTCTTATGAAAATCTCTTCCTTCATTTTTCAATGAGATGTCAGATATCTTTTACTTTTTTGGGGTTTTAATTTTTTGTCTGATTGTGAAAATTTGTAATTGAATTTCAAGTTTTGTGCTATATTGTGTCCAAACCAGTTGTTTTATCCATAATGAATTGTAAGTTCCTACTGGCTTGTCAAAAAGATCATCAGTACAGAAAGTAGAATGGATTGTTGTTAGATCCTATATGCAGTCACTGAATGGAACAATTGATAGGTCTAATTTTAATTAGATTGCCATGCATCATTGTGTCCATCCATTTATAAGCCATACATTGTAAGCACACTCACACTGAGATTTCTCAATGAATTTGGATAAAGTTCATACCAATTGTTTCTACTCAATGAATCTATCTGACAAATTTTAAAATTAATGATGACCAGCAATATTGTGAGAGTTATGTCCCTTGAAAATTTAAATTTCTGCAGATTTCCCCATATCTTTGTTGTTTTAGCATGAAACTTTTTGTACATCCATGCAATAAGTTATAAAGTATCTGAACTCCAGAGGTTGTACATTTTTAATGTTTAATGTTATTTGTAATTTGAGTTGAGTCATGCTGTACTTCTGAAATAGGATATTGTGTAAGCATATAAAAAATATATTAAATTAAAACAAATCGGAAGTTCTGATATCATTTTTCCCTCAACACCCTTCCTTGTTTCAGATGGCTGTTTCAGTCCTTGATTATCACAACTTCTGTATAATCAGGAAGTTAATTTGGGGTCAGAGGTCTTATCTGTTAATTTCAGGATCAATTTCCTCTTCTGGTTTCATACATTTGTAATTTGGGATTTAATTTCCAGAAAAAACCCAGAAGGTTAATTTACCTAATTTATAGAAAATCTTTTTAAACTTGCATCTTCATTTTTATGCTTAATTAATGTTTGCATTTGGTCAAGGATATTGTGTAAAGAAGCACAATTTTGAAACTTTGCCAGAATCTTTATAATACACAAAATCCCAATAGTTAAGTCACATTATATATGGTGTAAGTATAAATAGATTTGCAGTAATACAAAAAATAAATACTAGCAAAATAAACTTGATTCAAAGATCCGAAAGATTTTCTTCAGTATGCACCAAGATATTTCATCTATTTGCTGGTCAATGTGTTTGTTGTACAAAATGTTAGTTCAAAAAGAAAGTTGTAAGATTTGTGATAAGTGATGGGTTGGGACTACTTTTTGAAGTGGCATTTGTTTGTATTTTCCTGTTGCTTAATGAACACCTTTTGTTTAATTTAAAACCCTTGCTATTTGCTCATTTCATACGTTATTTCTTCTTTGATTTTATTCACCTGAACATCTACCATTGCTTCACCTCTGGATATGATCCCAAAGATTCTTCTTTTAAATTATTGAGGATATTTATGATGAACTTAATAACCTTTTGTTTTGTTTGTAATACATCATGGGGAGATAAAAAGCAACTTTTAAAAAGGGGACATATTCTTAGAGCAGCAATACTATAGAAAATAACCTTAAATGGTTGAAATGGCCTTTCCAAGCTTTTTAGATACTCCAGGTCATCTGTGTTTGTCAATGATATATACACTTAGCAATTTTCACCACTAGATATATTTGGAAATTTTTCTTTAGAATGTTAGAAAATCTAGATTTTTGACAGAGTTATCTCACCTTGAAATGTGCATTTGCAGTGCATTTCTATGAATTTATAATTTACCAAAATGGTATGGAAAATCTTGTCTTCATTCTTTGTTTCCGATGGTATAAGTAGTCAAATTACACTGTTAAAGTTGTGGGTTATTTTATACCATGTTTCACCCCATGCCTGATTCTTACAGAAACTGGGATTTCTGATATTGCATAATATTTATAAATAGAATGAATGAAATAAATAACTTGCATTCCTTTTTTCAGACTACCCTAGCAGCAAGAGGCCCTTTAAGGAGAAGAGAAGATAATGTGTATGAAATGTACAACGTTGCTGACACAGTACAAACAGACTCTGCTCATAGACATGAAAAAACAGAAAAAGAGGGTACAAATTTAGCAACAAAACTAAATGCAACTGACCCAGAAACCATGTTAGATAAAGTTCCTGAACTCAATGATTTTAATTCTGTGGATAGTGATACATTTAATGAAATTGAAAAAGTGGGTGATATAAATTTAAGAAAGTGTGAAGATCTGAATTTAACTCACTGTCCACGATGCGATCACAGTTTTGAACTTGGAAATGAACAGGAGACTCAAGAACACTTAGAGAAATGTTGTGATTGATATGCTTGAAGAACTGCTAGAATAGTGATATATAAGTATTTGTCTGAAAATGTTTATACATGGTCATTTCTTGTTAGGTTTGAAGCATATACTTCACTTCTTGTGGCGGAACCATCTGGAAGGTTTCAGGGTTGGAATCTACCTTTTTTTGGAAGTTAAAAAAAAGGTTTTGTGTAATTGTTGCAGAAATGTGCAAGTAATTGGCAGGGACCCCTATCCCAATTTTTATCAATTCTAGGAACCCCGTATCTTTAATAAATTTCTGGATCCGCCTCTACCTTTGAAGTTAGTCTGAATTTCCTTTGACACAGCAACCCATCTCTTTTTAATTTAGATGTTGATATGAATGATTTAAATAAAAGAGGAAGGTTACTGGGTCAGAGAAAATTTGGACTACATGTACAATGAAGTATGCATTTGCTGATAAACCCTATATATCATTTGTATAAAGGCTTGTTTTCTTTAAGACCAAAATTCCTTTTCACTTCGATTTTATATATAGATTTGCTTGTATATAAAGACTATCCCTACAACCTACACTTTTTTAACTTCTTTTAAGGGCTGTTATAGTCAAGATTTCAATGTTTAAAATAGGCAAAAATTTGACCCTGACTTCAGTAATAATTTCTGTTCTTCATTTGAATAGTGTATTCCTAATTCACAAAATATTTAATTTCCTTAAGAGATAAAGTGCATGAAAAGGCAACTTTTTATTTGACAGGTAAAAATTTGTGTGCAGTTACAGCAAAAATATACAGAAGCTTTTTCTCCCCTTGTTTAGCGTTTAAGTTTTTTTGTGCAATCATCAAACTTTTTCACCCAAATTAAAGTCCCTGCAATGAGCTTATAGAAAATAGTTGTATGTTATGATTCTGGTCGATTTGCTATATCATCTTCTCATACAAAAACAGATTAGTTATCTGTTACTTCCTCATATATTATCAAATTCAATAGGATGTCTATTTAGTTTTCTCATCTTGTAGTGATAATGGAATTTTATTATGACTTGATATACAAAGCTGAACTTAATAGTACTAAAGATAAAAGTATTTAATTTTAGACATCAGAAGTATATGATTGGTTGAAATTTTCATAAGTTAATGGACAATAATACATGTAATAATAAACTGTTTATTAGTCTACAGCTTAGATAAGCTTTCATCAACCCAGTCCAATCTGGATTTACTTCATAAAAACCATACTTCCTGTTTCTTGAAGTTAAAATGTGAAGGATTAAATGTATAGTGGGTCACTAAACCATGACAAAGAGTGAAGACACATTCTAAGGGGAACAACTCTAGTTATATTTAGATGAAGTTCTAAAAAAGAATACAAGAGAAGTCCCCCCTCCCTCTTTTTGAGATAAAATTTCTGGTAAATATAACAGACTCAGCTCAGTGTACATTACAGCTCAAGTTGATACCAGTATTTTCATTTCCACTTTTTGTGTTATTTACATTCATATAGAAAATACTCTTGGAGATTTATATATAATTTATGATAATTTGGAAGTTTCAGTTCCTTGGTTTACTATTGCAAGTTTTGTTGAATGCCAACATGTCAGTGGAGTCAATACATTGTATTTGCACCCATCAAATCCACAACAACATTTTTTTTTAAATGCAATACAATTACATGTATGTCCATTGTGTTACATTTGTCAAATAAATCTGGGAATATTGCAAAAATCTTAGAAAGAACTAAAGACTTAATACCTTGAAAGTATTGACATTATTTAATAAAATTTGACATAACATTAAATGTTGAATAAGTATCCTTTTTTGAAGATTTTATTATAATGAATGAATCATTAGTCATATTAATTTAAAACACTCATGCTAGTGCATGTACATTTGTCAATTAATGAGGATGACTACTCAGTGAAGAGTAAACTGGTACCTTGAAATGTTAGTTAACTCATCACGTATCTGCTTGAATCTTCCTCTTAAATGTGAAAATAATTTACTCCACTGGAATTCAATTGTACATCCTTGATTACAAATGAAAATTTCACATGACATGTTTTATTTGTATTATGTATGTATATTTAAACAATGAACCCTTATATAGAACTTTTTCTGATGTGTTTAATTAGTCAAACCCATAGAACTTTTTATTTCTTTTGACAACTACCAACTACCATTTTTTAGTAGTTACAGTTAGTGAAACCTATCTAAAATGAACCTCTTTGAACCCATGTATTTGTTTGGTTAAAGCAGGTGTATGCTTTAAATAAGTTGATGTCTTGAAATTTATTTGTGGGGACGGGAAGATTTCAGGGGGTTTGGTTTACACAGGTTTCCAGAATATCGGGTGTTCAGTTTAGACAGGTTTCCAGAATATCTTGGGTTTGGTATGGTCAGTTTTCCAGAATATCTTGGGTTTGGTTTGGGCAGTTTCCCAGAATATCTTGGGTTTGATTTGGGCAGTTTCCCAGAATATCTTGGGTTTGGTTTGGGCAGTTTTCCAGAATATCTTGGGTTTGGTTTGGGCAGTTTTTACTGTACATTGTGTATTGATGCCCCACAACTTGTTTTTGCATTTATTGAGTTAAAGTCTATCAAGTACCAAGCTTAGTATTAATTTCTAAAAATGTAAGTAGAATAAATAGATTGCTTGACATTGAGGCCTATAAATTTCTAAGTCATATGATAAAGTCAGGCCATTCAAAGTAAATTTCTTGGTCCTCAGGATATTGTTTGTGAAAATCTTTGAGAAAGAGAGAGGTGAATTGCATTTCACAATTATATTCCCCCCAAGAAAACAAGGGTGTTTTTTGTATTGCTTAAAGTTAGAAAAGATGATGAGGTTCTTTTTTTGTTAACATTTTATTCATGGGTAATGAGACATCTTCAAAAGAGGTGCAGGAGGACCTGAAAACCAAGAAATGATTTTATTCAAGATTGTGATGGTTGTTATTCCAATGTCTACTATTGTTGTGATTGTAATTATTATGATATTAGTCAAAATTTAAATTTGTTGCAATAAAATGTTTTTCTTCTATTCATGTATTCCTATTTGTATTTTATTTCCTTGTTTTTCTTCCAGTGATTGGTTTAAACCTACGGGTTACATGGGATATAGAAATTGTACAACATAACAAGTTCCAGGTATGATAGTCTTCTCTTGATTCACCAGGAAGTATGTGTAGCTTAGGTATTGAACCTTACCATTAATCCATACATCCCCACAACCTTTGTTGAAGTATATAGTGATCATGGTGTTCAGTCATTAAAAGTTTTCTCTGCTTTTACATATCACAGCCACTTGGTTTTATAAAGATATGACATATTATGGGATGTAGTTTCCTGATTATCACCTTTTTATATATTTTGACAATATGGTTACTGGGTATCCACCATTGGCAGTAGTTAAAACCTGCATTTTTAAAAGTAAAATAAACATGTATGTATGAAGAGGGATTTTTTCTCAAAATGGCTAAGATTGATATTTTAGTCAGAAATTTGGAAATTGATTAATTTATTATGTTCATTTTAAGAGGTGAATTTAAATTTAGTGCAGTTACTGGTGGTCACCAATACATCAAAAATTGTAAAACAAAAAACAAATACAAAAAAAGTGGGCCTTTACTGGTTGTCAATGAATACATCAAAATACAAAAAGCTAAAAACATGTCTTTTAAAAACATTTTATTCTTGAACGTCAAGTTCATCAAATTGGCAAACAAAACTTGATATACAATAATCTGGTAATACACTGGTAAAATCTTGTTCCCCTCGTGGTTGTGTTCACAATAAAATACTCATAAAATATCAGATTTGTACTGCACATACTACACATGAACAAAACCAAAAATATAGCAACTGGGTTTCGTCGTGAACACACACTACACAATGTCGATGTTTGGAGCTTCCCTGCAGTTTGTCTATGATAAAATCATGACTTGACCATGAGGAAAACATGTTTTCAAAAGCCAGCTTGGAAAGTTATCTACTTTCATAAATAATATTTATCATTTTACTTCTAAAGATCTTCACTAAAAACATTCAATAGTTCTATTCATAAAAAAAAAATAAAAAACAGAATAAAAGCAACAAAATTTTCATCTTACTAAGACTTGGTACTGAACATTTTAGTCAATTTCAACCTCAAGTCAGGCATTAAGTAAGAAAACTACAGTTTTCTTGATGTAGAAATCAAAGATCTAAATAACTGATACAGCTCAAAACAAACATAAATGCCTTAAAAACAATGTGGAAAAACCATGAGAAAAAAACTTGTAAAAATTTATTGATGTGTGTCATGAGATGATGGCTAAAAAGGCATGGTATTCATAGAAACTGGTTCACTCTTTTGATTTGATCTGAACTTTTATAATGGAAAAAATGTCATGGTAAAGAAAGACATGAAAGACTTCAGGGAAAGTGGAGAAATAATAAACAAAGTAACAAAAAACATGAATTTACAAACACAATATGGATGAACCTTCATGCAGTATGTTTCATGAAAAAAATATTATTAAACTCATGATAAAGCAGTTGTTATGGTATGCCATACTACTCTATGCTTCCTAGCATCTTAGGCAAAAAAAAAAATAAGTCTTGTTTTCTGCTACCATTGAGAAAAAAATAGGGTGGGTAGGTAGGTAGGCAAATTATTTCATTTTTCAGAAACATTTTACATTGAGTCAACAGGGAAACATTCTAGACTTGAACAGTGCTTGAGCCAAAACGGCCATAAAATGTTTAAAGTAGGCACAAAAAAACTAGGGTAGGTAGGGTAGCAGGAAAGACATTATTTTATTTTCGCCTGATCTGTATGCTAAAGGACTGGGTCATACTGAATATCAATATTCAAATATTTATACAAGGTCAACCAATCAAAAGAACTCTATTCTGGTAAAATTTTAGCAGACATGTATTAGAGCATAGGGAAATAAAGCAAATCATAACAGCTGGTTACAAAAGGTTGATGAAATAGGTACTGACCATACAAATACTGCAGTTCAAAATTTTTCGAAACTCTAAATTAGTGAGAATATAAGTATTAGACTGAGACAATACACTAAAGGGTAGGGTGTATGCTGGAAAGACAGTAACTATACAATAACTTGACAAATACATGGTTGGACTTAGTACTATATACAGCCATGTCATAGTTTTAACCTTCTTGGGGTATCTTAAACTATAGGACGAAATCATACATATATATCGAAACATGAAGGCAAAACTAAAGTACTAAAACACCAAAGCATTGAATCATAGGAAAATTTACTATATTCCAATTTTTAAAACAAATGTAATTTACTTTGAAAATATCCTCCCAGTAAGAAAAGCTCTACAACAGCAAACTACTCCTAGAGGTACATTCTAAAAGCATTTTAAACATCTATTCACCCTATTTCTAACATAAACCATATCCCTACAGGTACTTTGTATGTAGTCACCACAATGTTCCATCTACAGTTGTAGCTAAATATAAAGGGCATACCCCCATCTTCCATTCTGATTAAAATATAACTTGACCTTAACCAGAATTCTCATTTAATCCAAAAGATATAAGTGTGCTCTAATTGAAGTAATGCACTAAAATGTTCTCAGGACTGCAGCCAAGGAGTTCAAGGGAATTTGATAACCCAAACCCATCTTGGATGCAAAAGAATGATAAAAACTGTTAAAAACTTTAAAAAAAAAAAAGCTTAACATTGGGTAAGTACTACCTCAGTTCAGAAAATTAAGTCTAAATACACCACTCCCCCCCCCAAAAAAAAAAAATAGCCTAGGGTTGTCCTAGCCATTTTTTGCCCTTATGCTTAATATTCCAGTCAGAACACTCTATACATGTACTGGTACATATTTTTTACATGTACCTACTGAAAGTTAAAACATGAAATATTAAATGTACAAAATGTATTAGACAATGTAAAAGTTGTAAAAAGTCTCTGAAATTTAAAATCCTTCAGTGTTACATATTCTTGTAGACAATGATATAAAACAGCTCCACACAAAACTGTAAAAATTTCACAATAAAAGTTATCCAAACCCAGAAAATATTTGAATAATTACATCTAAACTTCACTGAACACAAAGTGACAATTAACTATCAACAAATAATCTATATTTATAAAATCTACATTTCTTCCAAAAAATATCTCGTAACTAAATTAAGTGCTATACAAACAACCATTTAGAGAGACAGAGGATTGCGCTATTTAAAAACCTCCATGTAATGTCTTACGTATTTTCATTATCTTATTATTCATTACTGTAAGAGAATCTCTTCAAAGATTGATTGATTGATTGTTGTTTAAATGCTGTTTTTGGCATTCAAGGCTGTATAACAGCAAGATCATTTATCAATCATGGAACATTATACTCCTTTGAAATGCATTTGCTTTTTATTCAATCATGTTAAACATGATTATCATGATTGTAAAGGTAGAGCCACATTAACAATCAAAAGTTCTTCTAATGGTCAACTAAATCATCCAAAATAGGATTATTAATTGGAAAGAGTGAATAACTCAAATTTTATCACGAGTGCCAAAGAACGCCTAGATTCCATGAGTGCACGGAACTTGTTTCGCACACGAGTTAAATCCTCAAGTGTTCTTGGCATGAGTGATAATATTTTGGTTATTCACGATAACCAATTGATTATTTTATTTATTATATAAATAGTTTTTATAATTTATCGATATTTTTAATATGAATTTTAAATTCTGTGATTGGCAGATTGATATCAAAGTTGTGACGTTTTGGCGGGAGAACGTCCGAAAGTGAAATTACCATTTTATTTCACAGTGTGAATTATCGAAATTTATTTCACAAGGAACTTTCCATAAAAGACTGCTATCTTTATAATATTATGATTTTCAGTTCGAAGATATCCCCTTCATTTACAGGTAAAAGCCATGTCTAAGCCAGATTGACATTTCTTAGTTCTTACTGACTGATAATATTCCTTATCAGCATATAAGATTAAAGATGGATATTATTGCTAATTAAAGAGATCCATCCTGGCATGATTTAACTAAGCAAACAAACAAAAATAAAAAATAAAACAAATCTGAAGTAAATATACTGTACAAAAAATACCTAACATTAAAATCCTGATTTCAAAAAATGAACTGATTTTAATTGGAAAAAAAATCATATCTGTAGATTAAAAGCAAAATAGCAATATATACAAATATTATTTGTCATCTTCACTCAAAATGATTTTATGGTTTTTCACTATGTAGCCTCATGAGAGAACACTGATCTTGTGAAAATGACAAATAATAATCTTATGCATGACAATGTATTTTAAATGCATTATTGGTTTCATTGGTAGCACCAAGAAAGTTAAAGCTGGTTGCTCTTAGTTAGTAAGCATTTAGTGTATGTAGATATTTCAAGATATTGTGAATACAATGTGTTACATGTAGGTGCTTACAAATTTGTGCACAAGAAATAAAATTCAATCCACTAAATAGTTATTTGTATAAGCTTCAATAATGGTTTCTCATAAAGATCTCAAATCTTTATTTCATATAGTATTTGCACCAAAATGTAATACTATCATATCATATAAGTATTATAATATTAAAATATGATGCAACAATAAAAATAAAATGCTCAGAACACAAATAAAACAATTGAACATAAAAACACAAGTATTTAGCCTATGTTCTGATTGACAATTAACAAACAAGCAAGAAAATAAATAAATAATGTACGAACACATGACTGATACAAACATGGTGGAGCTTGTCTTTTGACTATTCAGGTGGAGATAACTCCTCTGAGAGATCAATTAGATTATGATGTAATAAAATGTTTTGGTTGTCCTCTGAGTGGCAGTGTAGCACAGCTAAAATTGTGCCAACACAGTTTTGGCAATAGACATTTGTTCATTAGTGGGCGTCCTCTTGTCTGCTCACCTCCCTATAAAAGAAAATGGTTATAATTATGGTACCAGAGTACACCTAATGTCATCTTTGGATGTTCAAAGGGAGATAACTAATACTCAACTGTTAGTTTAAAATTTACTAAGCAAATAGTAAGTTCAACATACATGTATCAATTACATTAATATTTGTTAATGACTAGGATTTGGTAAAAAAGGCATTTCCTAAGAGTAAGACAGAGGTAAAACAATATAAATATGTATACACATACAAGCTAAATGTGTATAAACAAATCATTACATGAAACTACTATTTTAAAGTTAGAAATTCAAAAGGTGAATGCAAGTTAATTCTATTCAGCCGTTAAATATGTATCATTATGCTAAAATAATTGTTTTAAGTGGCATAAAGTTAAATCTGATGCTGTTTTTTATAAATAGATAGTTAAAAAAATCTTGAAAATGAAGTACAAATGTTCATTACTTCTTTTGCTATTACATCAGGGACATACAATATTTGTATAATGTGTCCCTGATTACATGTACAGAGTTTTTAAATTACAGCAAATTTAAACAGAATTCTCAAGTCTGCTAATTGCTTTCTTCAAAACACTGACAATTGCTAAATGAGACTAAACTATAAAACCTGTGACTTTCCCAAAGTTCTAGAAGGGTATCACAAAGGAACAAACTGATTTTTGAAGGATTTACAGAGAGCTGAGCTAAATACTGGACACTGTTCTCTCTTAGTCAAAGGTTTCTCCACTAGCACAACTGTCTATATAAACTAACCTGCAGTGGCATTTTGAGATGTAGCTAATCCTGAGCTGGCCGCTGCTGCCTTCTGTTTGAGCATCGTCCAATCAAACACATAATCATACTGATAATTCAATGTTCGGAACAATATTCTGAATAACTGTCTTAAATACATATAATCAGGTGCTTCTTCAAATCTCAAACCACGACAGTAATTTAAATACATAGCAAATTCTGCTGGAAATCCCTGTAAAAACACATTATATATGGTCACTGAAACACAAAATTATGACCTGAAATTGGTTTGGGTTAAATTTGCAAAAAAAAAAATTTTAAGCAAAATACACTATTTTTTCAAATTTTAGGAGCGTGATTAACCCTTCTGAAACTGCTACTTGAAGCCTATCAAAACGAACCATGCTCAGAAAGCTTGTATTTCTCCCTTTTTTATATTTTCAATTTAGAAAAACAAACAAGACCTCCAATCTGCAAGAAATATTGTTAAGACAGGTTTCAATATGCAAATAATGTCAAAAAGATATAAATACAGGTAATATTCTTGAATTCTGACCAGATTTAACTGAATTAATGAAAATTCCTAATTCATGTTAACCTTGTCAACTTACCTTACAAAGCACTTCAACTGGGGTTGACATTTTCTTCTCACTGATTTTTTCATATTTTTGTTTCTTTGTTGCTGCCTAAAATAAATCATTTCAAAAATATTATCCATGACTCTAAATTCTAATTGTTCTTAGGACATATTCCAGAATAAATTAGGCAGTTAAGAGTTTTAAAGTAAGCATTTTTTTTTATTTTGTCTACAGAATAAAGCAAAAGTCTGTGAAAAT
Source organism: Perna viridis (assembly GCA_037379345.1). Taxonomy (NCBI): domain Eukaryota; kingdom Metazoa; phylum Mollusca; class Bivalvia; order Mytilida; family Mytilidae; genus Perna; species Perna viridis. The sequence continues at coordinate 8,658,144 of CM074513.1, forward strand.
CTTGTTTGGATTTGTGGCAAGGGTCAGCTTTTCAAATGCTTTTCCATGAATTTTTGTTCTAAACAAAACATTTTGAGGTGATCAGGGATGGGCACAATTACTTTCAACAGTAATCGATTACATGTTAGTTTGTTTTTTTTTTTTTAATGTAATCCATTACATTTGATTAATTTTACAGATGTAATTGGCAATTACTTTTGATTACTTTTTTTTAATTACATTTCTCAGAAGGCAACAAATATTATATAATGCTCAAAATATTTATATAGAGAAAAATATTTACACAATTTCAAATGCCAGATCGAAGTGTAATTCACATATTGACAAAATTTAAACATCAGAGTTGCACTTTATCATTATCATTTTGCAAAAAGTGTCATCACAAGAGAGGTGTTAGATTTATAATTCTACGGATCTCAGGTATTTCAATTTCAACTCAACTTCTTCAAATATTCTACTTAAGTTTTAAGTTGAGAATTGTTTCCCTGAGAGTGTTTCATATCAAGGATCAAGAATGTTTATAAATCTTTTAAAGTATGGATTCTCTACAAAGGAAGTGGTGATAATGTTCTAGTTATTATGTGCAGTTGTGCACCATTAGTAACCTTTTTCTTTTTTTCATTTTTTTTTTCGTATTTATTTTTTTTGGCATGAACTGGTCAAGATTTCGCTCATTGTTATTTTCAGTTTCTTTGTCATATTCATATTGTTCATTTTGATGTTTCCTCTGATAAAGTAAGAGATTTTTTTTTACTTCATCTTTCAAAAACTAAAATTTAATTTTTTTTAAATGGACATCTAGTCAATCAGTACAATTAACAAACAATAGTTGTTTTTATGCAATGTAATTGTAAAATTACACAAATGCACTCCATTTAAAACCCAATGTTTCAAATTGTAATCGAATGTAACTGAAAATTAATTGATGATTACAGACCTTTGAGCTGTAATTGATTAAATTACAATTACAAGTAATTGAAATCAATGTTGATTACAGATAACTTTCGATTACGAACTATGTTGTAATGGATTACAATCGATTATGATTACCCCAATCCTGGAGATGATGTCATTTTCAAATTCTCCTCTACCTGTTTTATGACCTTTTAAGTAGCATTCCAGCTAAGGATCGTGCAAAATGTGATTCATGGGTAAAAAGCCTCCATATTTTTATTTTTGATACTTTGTTTGAAATGTCATAGTAAACAGAAATAAACACATGGTTTTTCATATAACCCGTGCTCTTATGAGATAAAAATTATATAGAATGCACTGTAGATTTCAAAATTAAGGGAGATAACTCTGTAAATGGTGCACAAATATAATAGAATCTATTATATTTTCAATGTCGATTATCTCCTAAAAGCAGGCAGAATTGAATGAATAATTACACATTTCATAGTATAGACCCATAAAACAACCTAATTACAAAAATAAAAATATGTAGCCTTTTTTGGGGTGTATCACATTTTTCAGATTTTGCATGATTCTCACAAAGACAGCTACTTAATTACATGTAGATTTAAAGAACCTTTTGAAACAGGGTTTGTTTCTTTACAATTGATGATGACAAAAAAGAACAACCTATTTTTTTTCATTTAGCAATGTATGCTTCTAAATAAATACAATGTAGCTCATTTAGCTATAACAGTAAATATACAGTACATTTATTACCTGATATCACGCCAGATTTTGATAAGTGTGTTTATTTTTTTTTATACATGTAACTGTAAAAAGACTATATATTTTTCATGGTCCTCTTGGTTCAGTAAAACCATAACCAAACATTTATGTCAGTATCAATCTTATGAAACCCAAAAAATCAAAACATGTCAATTAAACTAACATTGTTTCTGCATACAATTTTATTTACCTTCACAGTATCAAGTACTGTATTTAATGAAATAATCAAAAGTTTAAACAAATTACCTATTAAAGGCCGTTTCTTGGTCAAAGTTTAAAACAAATTACCATTAGGTCTTGCAAAGGTCAAAGGTTATAACAAATTACCTTAAGGCCCTGCCATGGTAGAGACCCTCTGTTGAAGTACATCAGGACATATCCAAGTGACTCCATATCATCTCTTCTACTTTGTTCTATTCCCAAGTGGGCATTGATACTGGCATACCTAGCTGTACCAGTCAGATTTTTGTCTTCTCGATATGGAATGTGTTGTCTTGTTCTACTGTCTCTGTATTTTTTGGCTAGACCATAATCTACTAAGAAAACCTGAAAAAAACAAAACAAACAATCTGGGTTTTACTTTATTATTAAACTATAAGCATTTGTGACATATCATATTTTTGCTTTTTTGCAATGGTCAAATAAGCAGGGAAGTCCCAGCAAAATTGATTTTTTACACAATGATACATTAACTTAGTAATTTTCGAAGCCATGAAAACTGATACCTTTAATTTTTTTTTCATTTTCACGAACCTGTGAAATTGAATATGATTTCAGTAACTGCAATATAAGTGCTACATTGAATTCCCATACAACACAATGCTATAAATTACTTAACATGTGAAAATTTCAAAATAAGCATGTTAAACCAATAATTTCATTTAAATATTAATATAATATATTGTAAAAGTAAATGTAACTCAAATTTATGAAATGATTTCAAAAAAGAAAAACTAATCCAAAAATTAACAAGTTGGTCAAACAGGAAGATACAGTTGGTATAGTATGACAATAAATCGTAATATATGGCATACCTATATAAAGCTTCCCTCAAAATATCAAGTGGCTGTGATAAGAAAACTTGAACAATGGTGCAAATGTATACCATGATCATTATATACCACCTGCATTTAAACCCTGGCAGTATTAATATAAGAATTCTCTACAATTTGGTTGTTTTATTTACTTCTTGAGCCAAGTATTCTTTATGATGTTCTCCAGCTGGTGACGTTACAGATAGGTGATTGCTATACTTTTTGCCATGGCAAATGCTGAATGTAAAGTGGCCAAATATTCCTATGGAATCATAGAGATAAAGGTTTTATATCTCATGAAATTTGAATATTGCAAATTATCAACTCAAAAAGGCTCTTTGTTATGATGTAAAATTGAATAATTTGACTTAATACTTTGCAATATTCAACTATCACTTATTACAAAACCTAAAATATCAATGTTTAATCAGATAAATATAGGTATAATCAATAATTTGAAAAATGAAAATATCAAACCTTATTGCAGTGGCGCCCAATGCCCATCAGAAAATTGTCTGGCTTGATATCTCGATGGATGAAGTTCTTGTTGTGAACATATTCGATTCTGTTGATCATCTATAAAATGAATGCAAACATATAAGAAAAACATTCAGTACTATCAAATGAAATGAACCCTGATGTAGAATTTGGATATTCATCTCAATTCAAACGTAGAATCTATTACATGTATATAGAAGGCTTTTCTTTGTCTCAAGAATTTGAAGTTTTTTAATCAATATACATAGCTTACACCAATGTCCTACCATAAAGTTTACAACAGTGCAAAAAGTTTGCCTCAGGGAATCACAAAGAAGTCTATACTTACAGTAGGTAAAATAATATAGTTTGTAGAACTCAATATAATATTCTGATATATGTAATTATAAGATAAGTATAATTTTTGTTTTGGTATTTTGTTTACTATATATATCCAATAGATGAATGCTTCTCATTTAAAACAAATTCATGCTTCTTTTATTGTCGTACTGCTGGAAGTAATGTCTAATGTGCTTTATGCTGCATCTCTATTTTACCATGTGTTTAAATGTATCTTTATGTTCCTACGGAGGGGACAACCACTTCATTTTTTATGGGTTGGGGCAAGGATAGGTTTTATCATCCTTTTTTTTCGTCAAGTCTTAAGTAATGCATGCATGATCAATTGCTGTTCAGGGGTTCAAATTCAATTTCAAGAAGGTCCTGAACTTATTCAGTTTCAAAACAATGGTCCCCTTGCAAACACCCAATAGCCCTCAATTCAGTGTCTTCGTAAATGGTTGAAGGAATTAGGTAAATGAGATTTCTAAAGACCTATGTCAGACATTCAGGGTCTAAGAAGTCAGATGGACACAAATTTGAACCCTGCTTGTCTAAGATTTTCTTCCAAAAGAATTCTGGTCCCACTGTAACAAAATCAGATCTTAATCCCTTAACAAAAATAAGATTGTTGCTTCCTAACCTACAAATATTGCAAAATACCTACCTGATCTGCCAACATTAATACTGTTTTCATTGTAAACTTTCTTGAGCAGAAGTTAAACAAATCCTCAATACTTGGTCCCAACAAGTCCATCACTAGGACATTGTATTCCCTCTCCTGGCCCCACCATCTGAAAAAAAAAATCATTCTTGAAAATGAAGTATATTTATTTGGTAAGGCAATTAATTCTCTTCATAATTAGTCTAGAACATCTTACATGTACATGTGATCAATTTTTATGGTTTAACCAAATCAAGTGAAAGAAATAGTGGTAGCTCTACACAGCCGAATGTGCCACATATGATAATCATATGGTGCTCTATTCATATGATAACCATATAGTGCTCTATTCATATGATAGTCATAAGTTAATTTTGGCTTGTGAAATTGTGAAAAACATATGATTATCATATGATAATCATGCAATTACCATATGTAAACCGAAACATATGATTATAATATGGTGCTTGATTTATATGATAATCATATGATGCATACCATATGATTCTCATGTGTGGCACATTCGCCTGTGTAGACTTTTATAAAAGTGAGGGGGCACCAATTGGCCTAAAAGGCCTCTCTAGTGATTTCCAGGTTTCTATCATATAATCAGACTAACTTTTCAAGCATTACGGGGACCCAGGCCCCCTATTGATCCACCTCAACTATGTGATTACCTCAAAAACAATTATACTTGTACTTTCAAAGTAAACTAAATGTATATACAGTGAAACCAGTCTTAGCAACCACCTGTATTCAACAACAACTTGTCATAAAAAGACTATGATTAAAATATCCCTGTGTAGTGCTTTTGATGTAAAAATTAATCTGTATATAAAGACCCTCTGTCTAATGTGGCCATGATGTTGACCTTCCTGTTTGTTTGTTGGGGTTTAACGTCCAAGCAGCAATATTTCAGCTATATTCAGATGATGAACATGAAATTGATGATAAAATGAACATGAAATGATTGTGAAATGAAAAAGGGATGGGACACAAGGACAATGGGGTCGACAAATTTTGATTGCCATTGGAAATAGGGAGAGGTGGGTAGGGTCGGGCAATTTAGCCTCCTGTGGCGGAGCCCTATGGTTCCTACTCCGGGAGAATATCACAGTAGGGTTCTTTAACATGCGAGGAATGTGGCATCTTTCCCAACACGGTGCATCACTATGGTTTGTGGTCAGGTTTTCCGTATTATAGCCTGACAACCCCAGCATGTAACACGCCAGGGGTACCCCATTCCACCACATGGGGAACACATCCCAGTAGCTCTGTGGGCAGAGCGCCCTAGCCTCTGGCTAGGTTTCTGAGCACTATTTAGTCGCCTTTTACGACAAGCTTAGTGCTGCTGCAGGCCTATTCTTTTGACACCCGGACCTGCATGGGGCTGTTGACCTTCCTAAGAGGTTCACTAAAGATAAGTTTAACTGCATGTATATTATGGACACTACTTAACATGTTTAGTTGTGTAATGTTTTTTTCCACAGTGGCCTGATTAAAAAGGGGAGGGTTGTGATCATGCCAAAGTATTTCAACCCTGCCACATTTTTTTGCACCTATTTCTGGCCTTTGTATTCACTGTCAGTTAATTTTTATGTTGATGGAGTATATGGGGGCAGCTATTTCACTGCACTGGAGTATAAAGTTGTTTTGAGGGCAGACCCATTGGTGGCCCTGAGCTGACATTTTTTATCCTGGTGGGGTTGTTGTATCTTTGACATATTCATCATAACCATTGTTGTTATATTACATGTAATTAGGTCACTACAGTTACACATTGAATCTACATGTATATTTTTCGGAGGTGCTGACCCTTAGAGTATAATAATAAAAATACTCTTTTTTTGCAATATGTACAAAAATGTGTGTACCTTGTACAAAAGCACACATATATAGGGGTATTCCAGTGTACATACATAAAATACATGTAGTAATTATATCAGTTACAATGTATGTATAGGAATTAATAGAGGCACATATAAATACATGTGATAATGCAATGATTGTAAACAAACATGAGATAAATATTCAGTCCTTATACATTTGTAGAATGAGGAAGCATTTTAACCTACATGTCTTAATATTTACATGACCAAAAATTTATTGTTCACACCACACAAAAAATGTGTCCCTTCAAAAGAAATTGTTCAAACAGGAAATTAGAAATATTTGTTCAATAAAACCACTATGTACACACAGGTATTTCCAATTATTTTATTATCTGCTGAGATACATATATTTTTTCAACATGTTATCACTATGTCATTCTTGATGACAGCATGGGAACATTGTGACTACAGCTGTACAATTTATATATTTTATGACAATGTAATTAATCATAGATTACATTATGTATTATTGGAAGCTGATGACATCTATAGTTGTGATATCAGCTGATCGATTTTACTAATGATTATTTTAAGGACCACTCAGTAATGTGTGTAACATATCAATGATGTAATAACGATGGGGCACTCACCTTATGTGTGGAATACCAACTCCGCCCTGTAGAATTTTATACAATTTGCTTTCATAAATTAACTGAGGGTGTCGAGCCTTTTGTGATTCCAGTTTCACAGCTACTTCCTAAAATTATAAAATTAATGAAAAATAAAGTTTCGTTTCATTCAAAGAAACAAATATGTCTCTTCATCGAACAAAGAAACAACATACGTACCTCTCCATTTGATATATTTATAGCAAGGTAAATGTCTCCGAATGACCCACTTCCAATTTTTCTGACCAAACGGTATTTTCCTCCGACATGAAATTCCCCTTTCGAAGAACTAGACGCACTGGCCATGTTTCAAACAAGTTCTTAATTACAAATTCTCTCACTTCATCGTTGATTCAGAGGTATTCGTCATGTACGGGGTTGTTCACTCGTAACACGATCATACAAAACAAAGATCTCGGGAATTATGGGATCGATTTTGAAACAGCTGATTTGGCGTCTCGTTGCTAGGGGCGACTTTCATTTTGGATCTACCTGTGTGGTAAAGACCCCGGGGAAATTCAACACCACGAAAATTATAAATAATTAATATTAATTCATCAAACGTCTTCAAAGTATGAGATTCAACCAATAAGAAAATCACATTATTTTTAGCACAGTTATTACAGGTTTATGGTCATATCACAAAGAAAGAGTAATCAAGAGAATCAAGATTTTTGCGGAAAATCAAAATAATGTAATCCGGGAACAAAGACAAGACATGGAAAACAGACACACACAATAAAGAACATAAAATAACCAAAATAATACATACATGTACAAAGTAACAAAAGAAAATGAGCAACTCGGATTCAACTAAAAACTGGGAGCATGGACCAGGTGCACCGGTAGGGCAAGCTTCCTCTGCTTTTCTAGAAACATCCGCCGATTTGCTAATAATAGTCAAGTCAAGGGTAGACGATAGAGAAACTATGACATGTTGATCAGTTCTCATGGACCAGGTGGATACACCGTAACGATCCACGAGTTCATGATGACGACAATAAAACTTTTGTAGTGATGACTTCGATCTTGTAGCAACACAACCCGGTTTCAGGCCTAATTGTAAGAAGTGTAGCGTGGTACAAAAAAGTCTGCGTAGCTCTGGCATAACGTATGAGTTGTTATATGAGAACTCCATACGCAGGTACTGAAGGGATGTTGCCACAGATAAAAGGAACGTTGACAACACGGAATGTTTGTTTGTTTGTTTGTTGGGGTTTAACGTCCCAATAAACAAACAAACAAACATTCCGTGTTGTCAACTTTCCTTTTATATGTGGCAACACGGAATGAAAAGTCATTGCGTTTGTTGTATAGTTTGTTACGTAACTCTGAATCTTTGTAGCGACGTCCTCCTCTCCAATAATACCGATGCAATCTGTTTGTAATTTTAGTACCCGACATTCCGTTCTATTGCGATCTTTTTGTAATTTTAGTAGCTGACATTCCGTTCTATTGCCCACCATAATAGGTACAAATCAGTGATAAAATAAAAAAGTGTATACGACCTTTAAGGACTTGTCTATTTTCGATTTGTGATAATGTGTGAACTGTTGCCTTTATGGCATTGTCTTGTTTGTTTAACATTTTAAACATCTATTCAAAAACCACAAGTGTTGCCACGACATAAGACCGAGCTCGATCCCTAGTTTTAATCTGCAAATTCTAGTTTTCTGTGTTTTTGTTGCTATTTCGTCATCGTTTCCATTTCATCTACCCTGTTCTTTTTCTATGTTAGCTTTGAATACTATTTCAGAATCACCAATTCAACAATTATACTTATTTTAATTTTGAAAAGAAATTGTTTTTGTTTCTTTTTTTTTTTAGAAAAACGAAACTCAAAATGCAGAATGGCATTAACTTCGATAAAACCATTTCTTTTTCGTTTTATTTTTTAGGTGTACTTGTGTGAGGATAATGACATCATCTCCAATAAAAATGGAGGGAATGCCTACACTCGGATTCATGACTTGGTCAAGGAAGAACACTTGACACCTTCTTGAGAGATCAAACAAATGTCTTAAGGTGAAAAAGTAACGACGTGGTCTAGTATCTAAGTAGAACAAAAAACAGGACACGTTATAGGGAGAAAACACCATCTACAACAAAACGTGTCCATGATAAAACCTTTAAGTATTGTTTAGGAACTGATTGTGCGCTTTATTGGGTACCTATGTATTGCTATACTTTAAGGCGTAAGAATTTATAATATTTTGTTCAAAACAGAATGAAAACGATATCAGTACCTTTCTCTAGTTTCATAGATGGTATCTAGTCACTAACAAATCACAATTAGGGTATTATTTTCATGACGTCTCATTCTGTCCATATAAACTGCACACCGGTTTCATTCTATCGTTGGTTGTTTCTATTATATTTCCCTTATTTGGTCTTTATTCCTTGACTTTCTGTTTTGGGAATGCTTAATTCTCTATCACGTAACTCATATCAGTTTATTTCATAAACACATGTACTTCCGGTTGTTCTACTGGTAGGGCGATCAATGTGTCAACCGACAAAACAAAGAAACAAAAAATGAAAAAGAAATTTCTCATTCAAGGTGGTCTAATTTAACCGCCTATAAAAGAATGCATACATGAAACCTGTCGACATTCCCACGATAAGAGCGTCCCAGATATCAGCATTTTATGATATATAAGTAGTGCAAAAGAGTTTTTCAATATTGGAACCAAATTAAAGAACACCAAAATGAATGTTTTTGTTTGCTTGGCCGTCTTGATAGTAGGTATGTAAAAACCGCTTGCCATATTAACAATCAGTTTTATAAGCGAGAATTATAACATTCATGTATCTTTTCTGAAGGTAAGTGTGGGAGTATAAGGCATATCGTGCACATTAACACTCTTTTATGCCAAGAACTCGAAGCAAAATGCATAACAGTCATTAAACTAAATTCAACGCTTCCTTTTTAAAACACAATGTGTACAAGAAATTGCTTATACCGCATCATTGCACTACATATACGATTCATGCGCTGTGTTGATCACTTGACTCGCTAAGCTGGCCACGATTCATGTCGTGAATATTTCAAACCTCATATAGTTGATTTTATACGACGAAACGAGAAATACTAGAAAACCATGCATAGTGTTAGGTTGTAAAGTTGGTGTGCTTAATTTCAGCATGCGACGTCCATGCTTACCAGAAATGCACTGGACATCCTCCAATGTATCATGGAAAACGGTGTGCATCGACGACCCGCTACGTTGACAAGCATAAGGGTGCATGTGGGTGTGGACCAGCAGGTGGAGATACACAATTCAACTGGAATTCAGCTGGTTTTGTAGTAGCAGCTAGCCAGAAATACTTTGATGGCAACGATAAAAGTTGGTGTGGACAACATTGCGGACAGTGCATAAAATTAACAACGACGGGTAAGTGTCGGATTCAGTTGTACACATATGAGATTGTCTCTTCCGAGGGGCGGATCCAGGATTTCAGGTTGGGGGTGTAAATCGAATTAAAGGCCGATCGAGGAGTGTCAAGAACATATAGGGGCTAAGATTTATGAAAACACAAGATTCCACGCAGACATTAAAAAAAAAAACCAATTTAAGTGGGTATATCCGGGTCTGCCCCGAAGAATCTACACATTCGCATTCTAGAATCTTGGTTCCCTTGATTAATCTTTCATCAGTGAACTATCTCGTGAGGAGACCATGCCCCATCATTATCTCCATATAAGCTTTGTTCATGAAATTGATTTTCTTTATAATAGAGATTGGACTGGAACAACACACCGTCGTCTCCTGTGCCAACTGAATAAGTTTTACTAAGTAACTGTATCAAGTATTTCGTGCTTGAAAAAAAGACAAATAAAATGGGGATGCAAAGTAAAAATCAAAGACTGAAGTCTTCAAAGTCGATAATAGCTAAATGTTCTTTGCCACTGATTTTGGCTTACTTTTTACATCCGAAATGGCATGAATGCGATATGCTCTACAACCAGGTGACTTCCGCTAAAATCTTGGTCCCCTTGGTATGATTACTCTTTCATAACCGTGATGGTCCGAATGTTTTCACTCAAAACAACTGGTTACAAGAAACAAGATTAAACAACTGGCAATGCTATATATTGATATCGGGGCCCTGATAATGTGTATGACCTACATAGTCAATTGTAACTAGTCACTGTGTCTGAATCAGAAACTTGGTAATGTTCAATGCTAACCGATCATTTCATCTTTTAATGTAAACTTCCCGTTCTCATACAAGCAAAAAACACACAGGCATGTGTATGATATTTTCTTAAAAAGAGGTACATTTTAGCGATCTTTCGGTCGCATTTGATGTTGATCAGGGAACCAGGTTAAACAACTGGCAATGAATATTTATAGATATCGGGGCCCTGCTAATGTATATGACCTATATTGTCTTGTAAAGAGCCCCTTTGCCTGAATCGGAAACTGGGTAATGTTGAATGCTAACCGATCATTTCAAGTATACTTCCAGTCCGTGCAGGTCCGGGTGTCAAAAGAATAGGCCAGCAGCAGCGCCAAGCTTGTAAAAGGCGACTAAATAGTGCTCAGAAACCTAGCCGGGGGCTAGGCGCTCTGCCTACAGAGCAACTGGGTTGTGTGCCCCAGGTGGTGAAACGGGGTACCCCTGGCGTGTTACATGCTGGGGTTGTCAGGCTATAATACGGAAAACCTGACCGCAAACTATAGTGGTGCACCGTGTTGGGAAAGATGTCACGTTCCTCGCACGTTAAAGAACACTGCTGTGGTATTCGATAGGAGTAGGAACCTTTGCGCTCCGCCACAGGAGGCTAAATTGCCCGACCTAACTATCCCTCCCTTTTTTCTAATGGCAATTAAAATTTGTCGACCTTATTACCCTTGTGTCCCACCCCCTTTTTTTTATTTCATTATCGTTTCATGTTCATTTTATCATCTATCTCATCTTCATCGTCTGAATATAACTGAAATATTGCTGCTTGGACATTAAACCCCAACAATCAATCAATGGAACCTCAAGTACGTGCTGTTATTATTTTTAGGATCACAGGAAAGATAAATTGGTGGTTACATCTATGAAGGATATTGAGGTATCTTTCTATTGAATTACTACTAATATAGCATTGATTTTCTGCAAAGTTGTGCCTCCGGCAATGCTACCCCTGGATCTGCCCCTGACAGTGATACATGTAATTTTATCTTTAAAGGAGGATACGTTCCAGGCCAAGGCGGTCCTACCCCAGAGGGACATTCAAAGGTTTTCATGATAACCAACCTCTGTCCAAACATATACCCAAACCAAGACTGGTGTAACCAGGCATCACAATACGGCGGCCAAAACAGATATGGATACGAGGTCCATTTTGACTTGGAGAATGGTCACGGACAAATCAGTGGTATGGGTTGGAATAACCCAGAAGTAACATGGGAGGTAACAAACTGTGATTCTGGACACAGCCAGGATGGTAGAACACCAAGTTACCACCAGTGGGGACAGTGTCAATGTGCACATCAGGGAAAAAGATCTTTTAACGAGACAATTGATAACAGCACAAATTAAATAAATCAATGAACAAAGTTAAATGCTATGTGTTTATTGGGTAGATAAAGATACAGGATAGTTTTTATTCTGTGTATCATGGCACTGTAATTTGCTTGCACGAGAATTGAACACTAAATCTAGTTTTTTTTTTATATAGACTAAGTACATATTTTCGATGTGCTCAAAACATCCGCAAAATTTTAGACATGCAAAGTCAAAGGTTAGACACAACAGACCTGGTTTCACCAAGGGTCTAATCAAGATTCTCCATGTAGAACATTTGACCTCCCATTTTTTTTTTTATTTCAATGAATTGTTTGAACTCATTATGATGTCAGAAAGGTGCCAGTGCATGACTCGTATGTATTCATGGCTCTCTAACAAATCAACTAAATTATGCACAAATCAGTCATTTCCTTTACTACAAATTTTGTAGAAGTTTCTATGTAGTGTATTTCATTATTGCAGTCAATTATAAACATTCACTTTTTGGAGATGATATGAGTGTGATCTCTAATGGACATTTTTTTTATTAAAAATGAAATTTTGCACATGCCATCCACTGGCCAGGTCTTTCATAGACACTCTCTTAAAATGTAGTAGTCCTAGATATATCAGTACTGTGAAATCTATCAAAACAGAAGGTATGACAACATTTGGCTCTGTTAACATACATATTTGGTTTACACAATTTCCAACTACTTTTAAACCAACGAAGATGGGCTTCAACAAATAGTGAAGATTGAAGGTATTCAGGGTTTAGTTTAGACAGATTTCACTGTAGCATATTCTGCATTAAGTAAAATACTAGATATATAGTTAAGTACAGAAATACTGTACCAAACCCCATGACTGATGAAGCAAACAGATGAACTCAATAGAAGAATATAACTTTTTATTACAGTCAAGTAGTTTCATTATCAGGATTTACACAAACTAAAATGAAAGATATCACTCCCATAATATCAAATACAGATTCCAAAACGAGTACTCACAGTTAGACAAAACCAAAGCGCTTTTATATTTCTTTTTTAGTTTTAGCTGCCTGTCAAAAATAAGTGAGCAAAGAAACATATAGTTCAATACCCCCTCTAGCATCAATGTTTTTAAAATAAGACACTCGTATCTTTTCATCCAAAGCATTTTGTGTAAGACAAGAATTCTCCTGTTTCCAATTATTTTAGTGTTTCTTTTTGTACCAAGATTTTGAAGAATTTCAGCTGAAATTTCAATAAATTGGTGTGGCATAACCTAAAAAGTTGGCATAAGAGAAAAATCTTTCCACACTTCGTTCATAATTCAGAGATGTATTACTGCAATAGCAAATAACCAACCTACAAAATCATCTAGATTTAGTTCATATTTAAGACTTCATCTACATGTGAATTGAAAGACTAGACTTTTAAGTACTTTTCTGTCTAAGAATCAGGCAAAATGTATATACGCTGTAGCACATGAAAATAAAATACTCATATTTTTTTGTATTAACCAAACATTTCTATCTCATTACCCCAAGAAATAACCATCAAAATGTAGAGTTTGCCTTTCAAAGATATTGATAGACCTAATTTAGATAAATGCACTACAGAAATAGTGAGAACATTTCCAACACTTTTTCTCTATATAAGTAAAAATATTTATGTCAGATGCTTCAGAATTATTTTAAACAACTTTTTGGTTATTTTATAATTTTCTAGATGTATTGATTAAAAAAAAATACTCAATTGAGAAAAATGATGTTACCTATTGCCTGATTCTTATACAGAACGGTACTTAATACATTAAAATATTTTAACATGAAATTTCCATAGTTATAAATTACAGTTAATAATTCTGACTATACATACTTTCTGGGAAATACATTTTATAGCACTACAAAAATTCTTTTTTCTAGAACAAACTAAAATAGTTAATTATCATTTTTACCCTTTGAAATGTGTAGGTGACTAAGCCACACACAATCATCCATTATTTCCAAATCTCCATACAATTTTTTTTTTACAGAAGAATGAAGGTAAGAATTCTTTTTCTATTTGAAAGTCAACTTAAACCAAGGATACACTGCTCAATTCAAAAGGAACATGAAACTAGATGATGCCACCACATTTAACCTTCATACAGCTATATCATAACTCATAATTGTAAAAAGCACTTTGTCAGATGTGTTATTGTGTCTGTGAGACACAAATGATGCCCCCACATGTGGTTTTGAGTAAAACTCAGCATAGCTGAATGAAACTTAAACTCAATCTGTAACTAATCATGACAGACTTACATAACAAAAACCAATCATATATCTTCAAGCATTTACAAAAAAAAAGCGAAAAACTATTATTTCAATACAATTTTTAAAGTGCAGGGCCCATTATTTTGGTAAAATTCAGCGTAGCGGAACGAAACTTTAACTCATTCTGTAACTAATCATGACAGACTCATATACAAATAATCAGTTTAATATCTTCAAGGGTTTACAAAAACAGTGCAGAAAACTTATTTCCATGGAATTTTTCAAGTCCAGGGCCCATAATTTTGATAAAACTCAGCGTAGCGGAAGGAAACTTTAACTCATTCTGTAAATAATCATGAAAGACTCACATACAAAAAAATCAGTTCAATATCTTCAATGATTTTCAAAAAAAGTGCGGAACACTAATGGGACAGACCGAATTACGAACAGACGGGTAAAACAATATGCCCCCCCCCAAACTTCTTGTTGCAGGAGCATAAAAAAGCCATTAAACAGCACAAGAGTTTGGAATTTAGACTTCTCTGAGATACATTTAAAAAAGAATTCCTGATTATCTTAAGTGTGTAATACTTTTGGTCTAATTCCATTGAAGAATGTTCTTTTAAAGAGCTGTTCATAAAAGGTGATACAGGATAACAGTTAGATATTGTGAACTTGTTAGTGATGATGACCTTGAAAAACAGATTTTCCCTACAAACTTAGTTTGTACCAAGTGGATTGTTGGGTGCTGATTCTAGGAACTTCACAAGGATTTGAATTATGAACAGTAGTTTTTACACTGATGACAGTTTTATCTATCAACTGTGTAAATATTATTTACACAATTAATTATTGCAATATATTTTTTTTTCAAAGGTTTAAATTCAGTACATTTTAGGTAATATGAGCATATGCCAGTGAAGTCATCAATATTTGTCCAATTAGATAGAACATGGCAAGCTTCAACTTCTCTGTGTGCTATAAAACTCGTATCTGTTAACCAACTAATTTATTGTCTGTGAAAAATACTAAATAGTTGAATTTTTAAAACAAAAAGTAACTTTTATGTATGTGACAGTGACAATGGGGGAGAATATCCCAAATGAACTTTTCCAAAAGTTAACAGGTATGAAGGCAAGTATTCTACTAATTTCAAAAGCAAGTTTTATGTATACAACTTTTTACCATTATGCTTACTATTCAATATTTTAACACATGTAAATATATGAGCAATTTTTAGCCTCAAATATGTTCTTCTTTATAAAATTTATTTTCAATACAATGTGTACATCCTGGACCGTATACATATGTAGGTTGGTGAACAGATTAGATAGGTTTATGCTATCATCTTAAGCTGACTGTCAGAGTAGGAATGTCTGTTTCTATTTGATAAAACAGATCCAATTAGTCCATGAAAAATTTAACATGTCAGTTGTGTCAGCGTTGATATCACATTTTAATATGGTGCTTTGAGATAAACCTTTGTTAATGTTAATTTACTGTAATATTACAATCAAAATGTCTTTACATACAGATTACAAACAAATGTATATATATATAGGTAATAAAACATTTTACCAACTTCATCAATTGTTGAGTTTCTTAGTATATCATTATAGCAGTAGAGAAAATTAGTTTATCTGGACAATGTGTAATTGATGAAAGTCTGTTAAAGACTATATTTGCAATTACATGAAAGGGAAAGAGGAAACCTTGGTTCTCCCATCTAGCTTTGTAGATAATAATATTGGAGGCAATTATCAACATAAAGAGCATAAAATAGCCTATGATGCAAACAGGTTCATTTCAGCCTAACAAGACTTCATCTGTCAGTACTCTATAAAACTCTTCAAAACAGCATTAAACGAGGTTCTCTAGGACTGGAGAATATGATAGATGAGTTAAAGTTAATTTTTGACTGCTTGCTGGTGTCCACAACTTAACAACAGTTGGTGCTGACATAAAAAAGACTGGAAATCAATACTGGTTAATTATGGTTAAACATCCTATAGCAGATAATCCATGCATTTCAGGACGAGAACAACTGACCAATCAGACAGACCCTGCTTTGTACTAGTCTGAGTCACTGAGCCAGTGGTTTTCAATGAAAATGTAGAAAAAAAGTACCTGGTAATAAGAAATATATATCCTTCTGCTGTTCCATTTTAGATGTGATTCTATGATAGTCTGAACAATTATGTTAAAATGACCTTACACAGGCATCATTATCAAACATAGTTCAGTTTAGAAACACAGCAATACAGTAGTACATGTGTGAGACTCCTCATAGCACCATAATCATCAACATATTCATTAACATACACGAGCAAAAAAACAAAACAAAACAAAAAAAGCTGTGATTCCTAACGCCAATAGCATACAGAATATAACATATCTATATACAATATTAAAGCTGCATTAGCTGTCATTTTCGTAAATTTTTGTTTCTGTTGAAATATGCATTCACTTAATCATTTCTATTAAATTGTACTTTTCTCGTATAATTTTATTTGATATCCACAAATAAAATGCAACAAATAAATGAAATAGGTGTCGATACATTTATTGTCTTAAAAAACAAAATCGACCTATATAAATTTGTATGCATGTAACTTCTGGTGACCTCAATCCACACGTGCTGTAAGGGTCTATTCTTTAAAAAAAATAAATCTGATTGCAGAGCAAAAGTGGTTAACCAACAGCAAGGAAGACCGAAAGACTCAAGCCATAAAAGAAAGTTCAAATATAATTCAAGGATCTTTTTGTAATTTACGTATTGTGATATAATGTGGTACAAATATGGTCAAAAATTGTCATTTTTTTTTTTGGAAAACTGATCAAGAAATAGATGAAATAAAATGTTAACAAGACACATGGTTACCTGTGTATTTGTTATTGTTCTTTTTTTTATACCAAGGTGAAAGCATTTTTAACCATGGTGATTGTCCTGTTGGCAATCTTCGGAAGTAGTGGCGAAAAATAATTAGATCTGAGCTATCAATACTCTTTGATTAAAAAAAAAAAGGTTTTCATAATATTCTGTAGGTATTATCGGCATTTATTGCTTCAATTGCATTACTACAAACTTATTTCATTGAATCAGCTAAATTCAGTAGAATCAGAACTGACCAAATTTGGCAGCTAATGCAGCTTTAAAAAAAAAAATACAAGTGTCACAATAGTATTTTTGTAAGTTTTAACCTCAACAATCCAGTCCCAATAATGTTGTGTGCATTACATATGGTTTGTGACAACACAACTAGTAAATAAGGTTGGTAAGTTGGGACACCTACTTTCAGGGTTTTCAAAAGAGGAAGTAAGTAGTTACTGTACCTAACTACAAGTATGTAACCACAATTTTGTAGTACAATAGACAGCAAAATACAAAGAAAAGCAGAAGGAAAAAAAATGCTGCTTATAGACCTGTTTATGATGATCTTATTAAAATGGTCCTTATCATCAAGAAATTTGTGATTTTAAAGTCTACCTTAAAGAGATTCACTTTATGGAGAATTTGTTAAAGCTAATATCTCTGTGCTAACCATCTGTTTTTGAAAGCCCTGAAAGAACAAGTTGGCAAAGCACAAAAGTATTCAATCACCAGATTAATACAATATATCAACAAAAAATACATTGAAGATTCAATACAGAAAGATTAATGACACACCTGATCTACATGTAAGATTAGAAATCAAGTCACATCAATTTGAATTACATTCATCATTTAGAACCAACATAAGGATGCAACATTTTAACCCTTTACATTGCAACAAGAAATTCTTCAACATTGTAAATTTTAACAAAAAATCTACACACATTAGGTTAGAATATATTGTTGAAGTCCAAGCATCATACTTAAAGTTACACTTTCCATCAATAACACAGCACTTGTAATACCACATACAGTATGTAAAGGGTACTGTAAAAATATTTATTTTTGTGGATTCTTTCAAGAGAACATATTCACTGGTATCAATTTTCATGGTTTCAAAAATTGATTAGCGTTAGATTGTGTTAAAAATCAATTTTGCATGTACTATTTTTCGCGGTTTTCTGTCCACCATGAAAATTAGTACGTTTACAATACATAAAACAACAAACATTTTGTGACTAGTTACACTTTACACGTACAAAATCGTTACTACTAAAAATATATATACGATTAATCAAAACATAGACAAAGTTTGTTTTTTTTTCAATTCCAAGGATGAGCACTCTTTATGGAAGGAAAATAAGAAAAGAAATTGGCATGTATAGTCTCACATAAAAACTCTGCCAAGTAAAAATAAAGTTCTTATTAAAAAGTAGTTCTTTCAATGTTGTTTCAATCCATAATCGTTATGTTCTTCGAAGCACCTTTATTTACTAGAAAACATACAAAAATGAAACAAAACAAGTCCCAGATAGATTTATATAAACAGGTAAATTCTGTTCCACTCTGAGAATAAGACATTTCAGTCAAGTAAAAAAGTTTCCAAAGAAAATTCTCATGATGTTTTCAATGAAGCAGCCAGTTGAGCCTGTAATAAAGCAATCTGTTCCTTGAGAGCATCAGGATCAGCAGCTCCTTGGAGACCAGCAACATTGGCAATACCTATTACAAAAACAAAATTACATTACATGTACAATGTAAATGCATGTAATATAAGATGGTAATATAGCAGATACCAAGGGTACAAATGGACTTATTAGGATGGAAGGTCCTCTTAAAGGAAAACAAATGTCCTCAATACAGCTCAATATAAGTTTTTAAGTGCCAGGGCATTGTTTCACAAAGCACTAGTAAGACTTGCACACACAAAGCCTTAAAAAACCAATGGGACTTATGTGCACATAAGTCTTATGTAAGCTTTGTGAACAATGCCCAGGACATTTAACCCACATTTAGTTTGAACTCCTCAGATACATGTATACCACTTACATTAAGTCTTTCATTTTTTAAATCTTTAAAATACTGAAGCTACACAAGCACCAACTGTCTTGGAAAATCTTAACATAAATGGTTTGTACTGTTAACATGAAGAATAGTCTAGAAGAAAAGATTTCACAGAATTTTACATCCATTAAATACATGTAGCAAATTAAGGTTGGATTGTACATGTAATTCAAGACTGAAATCTTTTTATTTGTTCAAACACTCAGCACCACTAAGTATCAAATCTATGAGTATCACCTCTGAAATCTGACTTTACCTGTGGGTTCTGTGGAAGGTTTTTTTGCTAGGCCAGCTGCTATCAACTCTGAGGCAACATCAAACTCTTGCGACGTATTCTCATCTATGATGACCAGTTTAATAATATAGGAATCTCCAGATTTTTTCATTATCTTCGCTTTCAGTTGGTTTCCTTGGAAAACCTTCATTTTTTCTTTAATCGCTGAATCCCAATCAGAACCAAGAGGTGCTATGTCTGTAAAGACACCACAAAATTACTTAATTCCTACATGTGACACAAAGGTAGACACAGCAGATTTCACAACAATTTGCATATTTAAAATCATGAAACTATATGACAAACAACACTTCTATTTTTTTTAGAAGGTAAGTGTACTGTAACCTATCATATTTTGTAGTGTACAGATACATCACATAGTTGCATTTTAACACTCTGAAACAATAATCATTTTTTGAAACAGCAGAAATTGATACCTACAAGTATGTTCACTGGACAGAACCAGTGAAAATTGGCACATGTATTGTTACATTAATTAATAGTTACCTGCTAGTGAACATTTGAATGCTCTTATTGGCATGTTGATATATTCTGGAAGCATGGACCTAACTTGATCAGCCTTCAGCATCTCCATGTTACCAAAATCACAGTAATGGACACAATAGGAGCCATCAGGGTAAACCTCCACTACACTCCCTCTGTACCAGCCCTTGTCAGCTGAAACACAATACACATTAAATTACATACTCTGTTGAAATAGGTATTGCTGGGCCCATTCTCAAGGTACAAAACCTTAATTCAGAGTCATTTAGGCTATTTTCTATTGTTTGATTGACCTATTTTCTCTAGGAAACATTGTTGATATCCATAAACAACTAATTAAAAGTGAAGCTGCTAACCAAATTTCAAATCATTCCTAACCAAGGGAACAAAAATTGTTTTCATGAAAATTTTCATCTCAAAAAAAGGATGATGAGCAAAAGTCCCATAACTCTAGTAAAATTTGTTTGAATCTAAATGGCAGTGCAATATGATCAACTAACAATGGTCACTAACAATCCTATGACCAAGCATGTTAAGTGGCATCTGAGGAGTTGTGTCCTCACAGCGTTCATATAATGTAGCATAAACAAATTCAACAGTCCCATTACTCCTATAAAATTTGTCAAATCAAAATGGTGGCATAATATGATTAACAACATATGGTGACTACCAATCCTACAAAATCTGTCAACTTGTGTCATCAACTGTGACCAGATATTTCTATGTACCCTTCCAAATAGCAGTGGAGGACAAAAATATCCACATACTGGCTGGATTCTATGCAGCAATCAAATTTCCTTACAGCACATGCCAAATAATAACTTACATGTACATACCAATTTTGATCAATTACATAAGTAACGAGAGAGTTGTAGACAATGTTATGAAAATGCTTAAGTCCCTCACTTTTAATTTCTTCTCAGTCATTTGATCATGATTTCTTAAGTACATGAAATACATTGTAGTAATCAGAAAGTTCACTGAAGTTCATGATATTATTGTTTACTTACCAGGATAAAAGGCACACACTAGATCATTCTTCTGGGGTTTAAAAGTACGATCAGGGTCATCTATTTCACACCTACACATCATGCTCTGCATCACAGCTGCTAAACTTTCAATGGCTGAAAATATCCAAACACTTATTTAACTGCTACTATTAAACCATAACCTTTACATTCCTTTATCATAGTTTCTATCACAAAATGTACATATACAAATATTTTTTTTGATAAATATGAATGTACTAAAATTGAAGTGTGTCATGAATCAAATTATACAAGTGGTTCAACAAAATCTTATTAGTTCTTGAAGTAGTGGATTTATATATTTAAACACAGAATGATTTTCAATTCAAGACATTTAATTTAAAGCATTTTTTGAGGTTATTAATTCAAAAGATAGACTTTAAAGGGAAAGCCACTTTTGTATTAAGTTGGGCTCTTATGATAAATCATACCCAAGTAAACAAAAATAAATAACCTTTAATGAAAAATACGCTTTTATAAAATGCTCAAGGCTATGCAAAGTTCAAAATCTTTGAAATATAAGTAAATAGCCATCTTACAGAGCTCTCCTTTATGAAGGAAGATCATAAGCATACTTTATTGATTTTAACCGAAAGCTTCCAATTGACTCGTGACGTCATTAAGTCGGTTTGGTACTGATACAAGTATTACAAATAATATGTAAACAAAGAATATTCTGTAAATATTTATCTAATCACCAAAACATGTTGTCTTGTCAACATTACAATTGCAGGAATGACAAAGAGAATATTCTAAAAGTTTCTGATCGGCAACAAGAACATTCTTTGGAATTAGATTTTCCTATGACATACTAATCTTCTGGCAGCAAATCCCGGTTTTCGTCAATGTTGTCTGACATTTACTGACATGTTATGCCTCAATCTCTTCTTATATTTATTTTGGGTTGAAATTATAGGGGGGAAAGTCCCAAATTTGAGACTTCTTCGGACATCGTAATCCATTACCTATTTAGTTTCACTTTGCAAACCAACTTCGTGACGTCACAACTCAACTGATCATGGTGGCGCCCATAGATGTGGGAAGTACAAATTGCCTAATTTTAAATTGCGATTAATTAATTAAAAAAGGGAAATAATTTTGTTTCAATTTAATTTTCATGAACTTTTAAAAGACTAGTTTCGATATTTCTGACTTGCACAATAACATGGTCTTCACCTTTAACTCAAATATCATGAAAATTTTTATGCTGTGTCAAAAATGCATCTTCTAAGTTTTATTTACACAATAGACACTTACCATTCAAGTCAGCAATCTGGCAGTAGAATTCTGATGGACTAACAGAGTGGGTGATCACCACATTAACAGAGGAGGATTCTGCCAAGTCAGTTTTTGCCACATCCCTCAAGGATAGGTATTTACTTCCTCCAACAGCTGCATCTACCAATGGTTGCTGCTTTATTTGTTCAGTTTTGTTCAGTGGAGAGGTAGACTTCTGTAGCTGATCAGCAACACTAGGTCTTCCTCCTGTAGGAGTTTTCGGTGGTTTTTGGAATTGTTCATTCAAATTTACATTGTTAGAGATGAGGACAACATGGTAAACATCTGCCTCTTTTTTCACTACTGTTACATTGATTTCCACGTTAGCAAGACTTGAAAGGTGTGCTCTTACATCTTCCGATTTAGGAACGTCATTTAGAACACATTTGATACACTGGACAGGATCAACAGCAAAGGACTGGTCTACCTTTCTGATCGATTCCTCTGTGACAAGATCCTTGTTGCCAGAGTCGATGAAGTGAACTAAGTACTTCCCATCGACAACATCTTCAACAGCAGTTCTATACCACACTTTGTCAATAGAGAACTGAGTACAAACAAGTTCACCTTGCTGGGGTGTGTATGCATGAGGATTAGAATTACAATACTCCATACAATGAGACAAGATTTTGTTCAATGCTTCTCTACTTACTCCAATATTTGGTTGAAGGTAAAATGAGCAGTCCTCCAATACTTCTGATAAAACAGCATCAACTTGCTCACCATTATTTGAAATATTTAACATGGGAACAGTTTTGGCAAGAATGACAGGTTCCACTGTGGCAGCTTTTGGAACCTGCAATTGCTCATTGATATTTATTCCTTCTTCTGTAAAAAGAATGACCTCATAACATTGATCAGAAAAAGATACTGACTGTACTTTTATTGTCTTGTTCATTGCAAGTTGTGAGAAAAGTGTTATCAGCTCAGGAGAGCAAGATTTCAAATCAACTTTGTGAAGAGTACAGCATACAGCACTCAATGGAGCTCCAGAAAGAATATTAGGAAGTTTTTGAATGGATTCAGAATTTACCTTGGAAGTATTTCCAAAATCAACATACAACAAATGGTAGTTTCCATCTTTGGAATCTAACACTTCTGCCCTGTACCATTCACCTTCAAAAATTCCAAGGACAAGTTCACCTTTTACAGGGACATGTGGTGATGCTTTTGTTTCACAGTGTTCTTTTATAGCTACTTGAAGATCAACAAGTTTTTGCTCCTCTGAGGGAAACTGAAGATAAATTTTGTCCAGACCTGAAGCATCAGCTATCATCATATCAACTTTGGAGCCATCTGAAGGCAAGGCCAGTAACTGTAAATCCTTTGCCATGACAACACTTTCCTTAGCTTGAGTAGGTAGTGACGAGGTTAGGTTGCTTCCCCCATTCATTATGGGTTGTTTACCTTCAGGGACATTACCAAACAATGTGTTAATACAATTACCATCAACAGAAAACAATTCTATGTCATATTGGTCCTCAGATTTTTTAAGAGCTTGAAGTTTGATTACTTGGTTCATAGTCAATCCAGCAAATTGTGCAAGTTTGTCCTGACTAAGTTCATTAAATTTCACACCAACGATAGTGCAACACAATGCTTGCTTTGGCATTGCTGCAAATTTTGTATTGATTCTGCAGATAGAAGATGGTGTGACAGTCGACAAGTTTCCATAATCAATGAAGTGAACAGTGTACTTGTCACCATTTACCTCTGTCACGTTAGCACGATACCAGACTCCATCCTCAAATTTGGCACATACAATTTCTCCTTTGGATGGTGTATAGCCTGATGGAGCAGCTTGGCAAAAATACTGCAATTCTTCTGTAAATGTTAGCAATTTCTCCTTATATTCATCACTGAAAATCTGAATGTAAGCTAGCTCAAGATTCATTAGTAGTTCAGTCAACAGTACATCAATCTGAGAGCCATCAATTGGAATATTTTCCAATGGTATGCTTGATGCAAATATTGGAGGTCCAGGATTGTCACCATCATTTCCAATTGGACATGTGGCAGCAGGTCGTACAAGACTGTTAATATTTGTTCCATCTGCTTTATAAAATATAGTTTCATACGTTCCATCAATCATACTACATCCTTGTACTGTAAGTAATGTATTCATAGCATTATAAGCAAAAGTGTTTATCTCTGTCTCATTAAGGTCTTTCAAAGAAATATTCTTTAACCTACAACAAACTGCTTGACGGGGAAGGGCAGTAAATTTAGATGGAATTTGAAAAACATGTGTTGGTTTAGTCACAGAAATATTTCCATAATCCACAAACTGAACTTTGATTTCATCTCCACAGATTTCCAGCACATTAGCTCTGTACCACTGTCCATCATCAGAAAATTGAGCACTAACTAATTCTCCTACCACCGGTGTATACCTAGCAGTAATAGAATTACCTATGGCTGTCATTTCTACACCTACAGCTTCCACACTAGCCACACTATCCTGTTTCTGTAAGTATATCTTGTTGTTTATCTTATCAGCATCAGTTATTATCAAACCACTGACCTTCGACCCACCAACAGGAAGTGTTATCTGTGACACACTGTTTGTCATTACTTTCTGTTCAGCTGAAATAGTAGTGGCAACTTTTGGAATATTTACTGTCTCCAAAACATTTTTGGGGCGGATTAGATAATTTATATCAGTACCATCAGCTTGGTATAGTGTAGACTCATAGACATCAGCTTTTAACTCATGAGCAAGAATTGAGATTAGCTGATTCATTGCTTTTGTTGCAAATGTACCTTTTTCATTTTCATTAAGTTCTGACAAAGGAATATTTTTCATGCAACAGCAAACAGCTTGTCTTGGTAGTGTTGTAAATTCCTGTTTAATTTTCATCATGGTTTTGGAAGTGGCTGTAGATGAATTGCCATAATCAACAAACTGGACTTCACACTCAATATCAGCTCCAACTCCTGACAATGATAAGACATGTGCCCTATACCAAGACCCATCATCAGGGAACTGAGCACACACCAATTCACCAACCTCAGGAATATACAATGAGCAGAATGATTTTCCATCAGCAGTCATTTTTCCTACCAAAGCCTCCACCTCTGCCACAACATCAGCTTTTTGTAAATATATTTTATTACCCTCAAGATCAACATGAGTAATTATCATATTATCCACTTTAGATCCAGCAGGAAGCACAGTCATTGGAATATTGACAGCCTTCACAGTGGGCAACTTGCCTTCTTTCTCCTCAGGACTAAGACTCTGTAGTATTAATCCTGCAGCAGATTCTCTATTGTCATGGAGAAAATCAACTTCAATTGTATCATCTGAAACTGCCTTCACTTCCAATGCAACAAGCTGTGCATTCACTGGGTCTACAGGCAATAAAATATCAAATAGTTGCAGTGTATCTTGTGACCAACTATTTTGTTTTGTTACACCAGCAAACTTCATTTTAGCGGCAACTTGAGGGGAAGTTTTACATAGATCAGTTGCTGTTCTTATCAATGAATAGCTCACATCAGATTTATTTCCATAGTCAATAAATAAACATGAAGCTACTTCTTTTGACAGGGCAAGAACTTCAGCTCTATACCATGATCCATCTACATACTGGGCAAACACTATTTCTCCAACTTGAATTGGTCTGAAAAACAAATATGAAGTTGATTGTTGGAAAGTACATGTAGCATAAAGGGGTCTTGAAAAATAGGTTTTCATCAAACATTTTTAAAAACATGTTCAAAATCTGCATTACACCTTAAAAAATCATCTTTTGACTGTCAAGTTCAAAATCTGTCATTATCAGGCATGACTTCATGAAGCTTACAAAACAGCATAAGTTGGCAAAAATACGAAGTATAAAACGTTTAGTATATTTAGTTCAAATTACCATGCTTTTATTGAGTATTGAAAATAGAATTTAGTTTTTTGAAAAATAATTCAGCAACATCTCAAATTTATATTCTATCAAATATGTTGACACATCACTAATGTTTGGTTAAAAATATTGCAGAGGGTTATACCATCTTCAAGTGTTCAGAAGGGTTATACCATCTTCAAGTGTTCAGAAGAAGCCAGGAAAACTGTTAAATAATGATCAAATGAATGACAATCCATAGCCAATCTGTGGCATTGGCATAAAACTAATTTACATAATTCTGAAACTGGCGACATATTACAGCCTTCTTTCACATCTTACCTGTAGGCACTCGTGTTTGAAGCCATGTCTTTCTCAAGCTGTATGGTCAGTTCACTAAACTTCTGAGGAATATCATGTTCAGTCATCTGTCCATAGAACAACACAGGAGACTGTTTTTCTGTCACCAAGACAGTAATTGTATCACCTACAGACACCAAACTACTGGGCTTTTGTATATCTGTTGTCATTATCACAGTACTGCAGGATAGAAAGGTATAGTGATGAAATGTAGTCATAAATGGGTTGTAATTTAAACTACAATAACCATTCTTTATATTTTCATGTACCTAACTATTATCACTATAATTTTGTGAAACTGGTACAAAACTATCATTTAAAATGAGGCTTTCTCTTGTACCAATTTATGTCTATTCCTTAGAAAATTTTAAGTCATACATGTTATTAACTCTGCCAGCACTATCATTCATTTTCACTAAAAAGTCTTTAGTTTTCCTGTTTCATCAATCCATGAATACTTATTTTCTGATTACTTTCTTCTTAGAAATACCAATCAATTTATACAGTCATACCAAAGTTTTAAGCAGTTCAAAGAACTTTCACAATATTTGGACCAAAAAGAACATTAATTTGTCTAATACATTTATATTCATGTACGTTATGATTATATTCCAGAAATTGCAGCTAAATTGTCCACACCCCTTACCCTACTGATTTAATGTTTAATGAAAGACATTTTGTGATTATAGTACTAATCCAATGATTTGCTCCTTCACAATTGAAGCTAAATGACCATTCCAGAACATGGCATCAAGACAATTCTGAGACTTTGAAGGTCATTACCTAGATTCTGGTAAAATAACTGGGCCACAAGCCAAAGAGTCTTGTCTAACAGCAAATCCTTCTTGCACCAATGTCTCTGCAACATCTTTTTCATTTGTCCCAAGGATTTTTATTTTGAATGTATACCCATATACTGCTGTTGCTGTGACAGGATATAACATCTGATTAACAGCTGAGGATACAAGGAGAGTATTCATTTTTACTATGGCTGACTGTGACCAAGTCTTCTCTTTAGGTAGAATTCCAGCTAGCTGACATATTATTGCCTACAATTACAACAGCTTATGAACCTCTATTGTTGAACTTAATATGCTGATGTATTTAATTTTTTTAAAGCAAAGACATGAAATTTTAACTTTCAGAGGACAAAGCCTATAATTGATTAGTTAGCTTCTATTAAACCCCTGGACAGCACCATATTAATGCCCAATTCTGATAAAAACAACCAGATGGCAAATACATGTATTTTTTATTGATTTCAAAATAAAGTATATTATTTCAGGATTACAGTGCTGCGACCTTGTTAACCTTAGGATAGACATTACAACAAACAAAAATATAGACAAAACAAGACCTTTCGTGAGAGATGGCTAACTAGTGATATCCCTCCTTTCAATGATGATATATGGAAAAATGAACGATTCCTCAGTAAACAGGAAGTTGTCAAATTTTTCCATAATGAACCAAACCATATAGCATAATAACAAGAAGAATGTGTTAAAGCTGCTGTGATGAGTAGTTACTAAGGAAACTGTGATGGAAAAAAAATGTTACCAAAAGAAACACGAACACAAGAGTAAAACAGTATTTCCCCACTTCTTCGGAGCTTGGGAATAAAAATAAATGGAAATAAAAAGCTTTGCCAAGTGTAGCATGATATGATATGACCACAGTGATTGAACCCTTAACAGTTGGGACGAGTGTGGACATAATATAAGTTTCTGACACACTTAAGCATAAGGACTTACAATTTATTATTGACACAACAAATGGTTTGGACACTATATTGCACAAAATTTGAAATTCAATTAAAAATTTTCTAAATCAGACCAAAAATAAAAAAGATTTTTCAGGTGTGGCCCCTGTGACAACTAATAACTCGAAAACCATAAGAGAAATCGGAGTGAAAAACGAATCCAATAAAATTGGTTTTTTTTTTTTTTTGTCAAAATCATACCAAAAAATAAAAATGTTCAATTTTTTGGGGCATTGCCCAACTTTAACCCCCTATGACTTGAAAATGATCAAAAACTCATGAAGTCTGCTAATACATTTGTTTACAAGAATTAAATAAAGAAACGCAATAAAGAGAGAATCATTAAAATGGAAAAAAAAAACCAAACATTCTACATGAGTTTTAATAAGACACTTATTTTTACCTTTTTTTTGTAAAACGAAAGAGGCCAGAAAGTCCAAAATCAATACCAACCTTCCTTTTGTGGATTAAAACTGGGTTATAAAAATTAATGAATCAACCAGCTAATACTCAATTTAATGCACAAAAACCAAGTGTCAATGTAAGACAGCATCATACCAATATATGACCACAAAAAATTTGCAATTGTATAAAAAAAAAACTAAGAACAAAACCTTTTAAAGGTATAGCTTACATACCATTGCCTTCATTGATACCATATCAGGTTTTAATTCTCGGAATCTTTGGAATGGCACCTTCTCTTTATTGCCATAATCAATGTAGGTGACATCAGCAGTAGTAACATCAATACTGTCCACTCGAGCTCTGTACCAGTTTTTATCTTCACTAAACTGAACAGCATAAACTAGTCCAGTCTGTGGAGTCTTCACTGCGTCTGTTGTGTTACTGTACACCTGATAGAAAACTAAGGCAGTTTAGAAAAAAGATCCAAAGGCTCCAGGATTGCCATTTCCTGTTACCCTTGGCATTGGAAACTTAGCCAGAGGGAAGACTTATTTGTAAGTTTTGCGTATTGGCTTATGTAATGGGAAAGTTTGTGGAATGCAGATAATTTCTTAACTTTTAGATCACTGCAGAATTCAAAGTTGATATTAAGACAAAAGAAATGTTACATGCTTGTAACAGATATAGATATCAACCAATAAGCTCCTACTGATGACATGTCACTCCTTATTTCTCTGTTGTGTACATCTTTCACTGGAAATCTAGTAATGAATGTTTATAATGCTTACAGTATTCATTCTTTCTGCCAACTCTAAACCAGCTCGAGCAATTACACCATCTGCCAGCTGAACTGCTATGTGGTCTGGTGATGTGACAGCTACTACCAATACCTGAACAATGGAAGATACAAAATACAACAATGGCACTAATATCCAGAAAATATGAGCACATCTAAAGTTCAAGATCAGCTAAACAAATAAGACGTCTTTGAGCTACTCTCTACAACAGATGCCACTACTTAGAAAAAAATCATGAAACAGGGGAAAGTGTGTTGAAATATAAATAATTCATTTTATTGCACAACTTGTCAGAGCAAATTGACCAAAATAAAAGTGACTCTTAAACTTCCTTGATTATGACAATAATAACTCAATCAGAACCACTCGGCCATTTCCAATACACTAAAAAATAAGCTTGTATGCTTTGAGAATTTTTTCTTGAAAAAAATTGCCAGAATTGTAGTCATTCACATCTCAAAAGTAGGTGGCCCTATAAAATTTATTTGGTTAGATATCACTAGAAATAAAGGACAATAACTCTGTCAAGAATTTTGGCAGGAAGCGAGGAACTATGAAAAAAAGTAATGGTAAAAATTTCAACCAGTTGAACAATCATTTTAGAATTGGTTCAAATTCTGGACAGATTATTTCGCCTAGTGCCTTCAAGGTTTTTATTTTGCATAACTAGAAAGGCTGAGGAATTCTGATTGAATAATAACTAAGACATGAAAACAGGAAGTTTTTACGACAGAAAAGTGTAAATGATTGTGCTGTGTTGGGGGGAAAAATGGAGAACCATATTTAAATTTCCACTTAAATAGTTGACACTTAAGAAAGTTTCCAACATTAATTACAATGTCACCACCATTAAGGAACCCTTTCATATGAACTTTTTTAAATGGAAGCTCAAGTCAAAGTGACATGCAGCAACTCTGACATCTCAAGACACTCCTCACATTGAAAAGGAGGAATTCACAACATACATGTAAATGGAAGATGATTACTATACATCCTTACTTGTGTTTCGGTATTTAGAGGAAGCTGGGAGTACTGAATTTCTTGTGCTGGTAGAACAGCTTTTGGGCTCTCCTTCCTTTGGTTCTGACTTGGTCTTTGGCTGACAAAAGACTGTTTCTTTGGACTTTGCTGTTGTCGTGGACTGGTATAATTACTCTTAAAGTTTGAAATAGGCTGTGTATTGGGTCTAGGTTGTTGTTTCTTTATTTGCCCACCTAAATTGATACTCCTATGTTAGACAAGCTGCTTAAAATAATTCATGAAATAGGCATGATAAGGCTGTATTTATAAACAGTAACCAAAGCTGGATTTGATTTTTAAAAACTTAAAAATATAAAGTTTAAAAATAATAAAATAACATTACATTCCTTAAAGTTTCGTGTACTTTATTTTAATTTCACAAGTCATACACCTAACTGCTAAGCAAATGTTGTAAATATAAGTTAAATATGACTAAGTTTTCAAATGTTCTTTCACAATAATAACTGAGACCTCATTAGATTATACTACAAATTTGTCTATTATCGATGATCCAGATAAAAATGCAATGAATCTGATAGAACTTGAAGAATATATACATCAGTGATTTACACATATATTTTTATAGACAAAAGACATTTCCAAAAATCCCAATTAAAATTTTCAAAAATTTTGACAAAATGTCAACTGGAATTTAGCTTTAAACACTATTAGCAAGAATTAATTTCAATGCTTTTGAAACAACCATCTGTGGATTTAGGACTTGGCTGTTTATTTCTTGGTTGATTGCCTTGTGGATAGTTTGGACTTTTCTTTTGCTGACATGATACTGTCTCTCCAGTTGCATTTGATACTGTGTTTTTCATTTTCTAAAAAAAGAAAGGACACATTATTATTTTGATTCAACAGTAAATATCTGCAGACAAATACCATGGGTTTTTATTTCTAGATGCTATATTGTAATATTCATCATCAGTATTCATATAGTTTTCAGTATCCTAAAGTAAATCAGTTCTAGCATGATAATGCAAGGGGTTAAATTAATCTCTAAAAAATTGACAACTTCATGATGATTTCTTCTAGTAAGTTTATTTTGTAAAATTGTTTTCAAACATTACCTCGACCATTTCATCTCCTACAGAAATCTCAAACTGGTTCTCAAATGCATGTGAAAAGTCATTTGAGGCCCTGGAATAAAAAAAGCATATAATCAGTCAACAATAAACAAGCCAAAAGCAGATGATTTAAATGAATAGGATATTCATAGCTTAAAACTTTATCACAATATACCATAAAATATGAAATGTGTTGAGTATGAAAACAACCTGCACACCCTTTATTTCACATGAAAATGTGGAAAAAAAAAGCATGTATCAAATAAGCTTCTAAGAATCATACTTGGAATTCTTAATAGAAACCCAAGGTTCTAAAGAGCCTGAATCATTCACGTGGCTTTTTAAGCAACATTCAATTTTTGGAAAGGCATGTTTTTCTTGGATAAACATTCCTTACACTCATACCTAAGGAACAATCATATCAATTTTCATTAAATTCTTTCCAGTAGTTTCTGAGAAGAATTTCCTTAAAAGCAGTAACTTAAAGTGTGATTAGTACTGTTTTTTTAATTCTTGAGAAAATTGTAATACAAACAAAATTTAAAAAATTACATCATGTAAAATAAAACTATTATCATACATTTGCATTTCCCATATTATTTAGAACAATTTTTCCTAATATGTATAAACTGAATGTTAATCAATACTGATTTCTGAAATAAAAACTGTAATGGAGAGTTAAATAGTATCCAACTTCACACACACTTACAAATTTTGTTCTATTTCACCTTTTTTTCAATTTTTTTAAAAAACTGTCCAAAAGTTTATATGCAATTATATTCACAACTATTTCAACAGAGTGTTATACTACACCTTAATTATACTCAATCAGAATTAATTTCAACAAATAATTGCCTTTGATCAATGTAAAATTTTCACAATTGGACACTTATTATAAATTTGAATTTTTCAGCCAATTTAACTTAGCTAAAATCACTGATCTTCACATCCTATTTATTAATCATAAAATATTGATAACAGGATACAGATTTTGATTCGTAATTTAAAAGGTCGAACATGCTCAGTACATTTAATGCTTCTTGACACATTAATGCAAGAACTTCATTCACTTAATGCTAATATATTGCTAAACATCAAAAAGGAGTCCCTCAAATCTCCAGTTTATTTGAAGACTAGATTTTGATTTTTTTGCTGAAATAATAGAATATTATTAAGCTGAATAATTGCCTGAAACATGTTTACAGGTTATAAAAGATGTATTGAATGTTATAAAAGGAATTTCATTTGGACTTTATTTTTGTGTATAGAAAAAGTAGGGAGGTTCCAGGCATCAACGAAGAAAGAGGAAGATGGTAAAACTACTTTTTAAACACTTGACGACAAATGTGAAATATCAAATACAGTACCTCAAACTTTTACATAAGTCTTTATGCTCTGGCCAATCATTCTTTTGACAATCTGCACTACAGTAGGGAGTTTTACATTTACTGCATTGGAAGGAACCTGTTGAAAGAAGTTTTATTTCTTGGTTCAATTCAGGAATTTTAGAAGTTAAGCTAGTACAGGAATCGCTCACCAGGTTAAATTTTGCCTTCAAAGGACAATAAATTTAAAGTTTAATCATAAAAATCATTTCAGCAATTGAAAGTTTCTTTCTATTAGTTTTTAAGATATAGGCTGAATTTTTTCACCTTTCAAGGGCAGTAACTCCTACAAGGAGTTGTCAGATAACTTTTATTCCTCGAGACTTTACAGGCCTTCTAATAAGGATCATTTCAGTAATTGAAAGAATTTGGCTAGACAAGACAGTTTTGGAGATATATGCAAAAAAACTAGTCTGACCCCTATGTTCCATTTTTAGTAATGGCAGCCATGTTTCAACTGATCAAAAATCCCCATATCAATTCTTTGCAGGATAGCCCAAGAAACATTCATACCAAATTGGCTCCAATTGGTCAAGTAGTGTCAGAGGAGGAGAGATATGAAAAATTGTTAATGACAACAACAACGGAGGCCAAGTGATGGCAATAGCTCACATGGCCTTCGGCCAGGTGAGCTGACAAGCAAAAGTCCAACAAAAACAAAAACAAAACAAAAAAACAATTCCCTTTTCTAAGGTTGTACTAAACAAAGGTGTTCTTGGGGTATTATAAGACACATGGAAGGACAGAGTGCTTGCCATATACCATACATCCTTCAGATGATGGATATATCAATAAATTAAACATACCAATATTTCTGCAAACATTACATGGCCTAGGATCCACTTTACTTGGCTTTACTGTCTTATGTGAGCTTCCTAAAAATATAAACCTTCTTCGTAAACTACAAAATGATAAAATTTGTAATAAAACAAGCCTCAGATGGACAGTATTGTCCTTAATTAAGTTAAAATGAAATCTAAAGTAGTAATATCCTGCTAAGTAACAGAAATATTTACAGGAATATCAAGAATTACAAATAAAACAAATTTAAGCAATTGTCAGGATTAAATCATTCAGTAAACCAATATACTGTATGTAAATATGCATTAATAACAATGTACTGTAATTCTGTCACTATAAATCAAAATGGTATTTTCAACTAATAATCCCCAATAGTAATGGTTAATAATCTGCAAGAATAACCACATAACAATAATTTCTGAATTTACAATATTTAACTCATCATTTTCCCTTTTTTTTTTTTTTTTTGGGGGGGGGGGGTGTTATTCAAACCTTATATACACATCCAGCAATAAAAAATCTATCTGGTTTCACTCACCTCTAATTCTAAGATATAATTTCTTAAAAGTCAATCAACTGCATCCCTGCATACTAACCTTGATAAGACCTCATACTAGAATCTAAACGCCTTCCTTGTCCCCCACCTTGTCTATATCCCTGATAGGTAGGTGATGAATGCCTTGGCTGCTGGTAGCCCTGATCATGGGAATGGCCGTAGCCTTCATTATAATCGTAACCATCCTCATATTCATTGTAACCCTGAAAATCTCCAGAAGCATTAGGATATATGTAGTTTTTATACATATTCTTGCCACGTCCATACCCTTGTTGGTAATTGTGATAACCCCTTCCATAACCTTGCTGGTAATTTTGATAACCCTGTCCATAATCTTGTTGAAATTTTTCATAACCTCTTCCATAACCTTGTTGGACATTGGGAAAACCTTGTCCATATCCTCTTAGTGGTCTGTATCCTCCTCCATAGCCACCATCATAGTTATTTGGTGGACCATGAAAAGCACCTTGTCTGTATCCTCTGTTGCCTTGATTGTAGTCAGGGCTAAATGTCCTTCCATCATGAAAAATTCCTTGTCCCATACCTCTACCTCTCATTTGATCTCCAAAAGGAGGACCTCTTGTGAGAGGCTGACCTCTACCATAACTTGTATTGCTAATTGATGACATTCTATCAAAATCATCATCCTCAACGTCATTAAACCTGTCACTAAGATTGGATCTTCTTTTTTGTACAGGCATACAAGAAGGATCAGGTATCACTTTGCTTCCTACAACAGTTCAATGACCATTCAAGAAATTAGAAAAATGCAAATTAAGTTGAGGGGGGAATAACAACAAGAGGCTCCCGGGAGCCTGAATTTCCCACCTGGTTGAATTTAGCCTTTCAAGGACAATAAATTGAACAAGGAACTGTCCAACAATTTTGAATCAAGAAAACTTTGATAGGACTTATCATAAGGATTATTTCAGTAAATTGAAGTTTCATTTAATCTATCATAGTTTTCAAGATATTGACTGAAAACTATTTTAAAAAGTCATCTTATCCCCTTTCAAGGGCAATAACTCTTACAAGGAGTCTGAGGACTTTTGTAGTCCTAATAATATGGATCATTTCAGCTGTTGAAAGAATTTGGATAAACCTAACGGTTTTGGAGATATATGTGAAAAACTACTGTCTGACCCTTATGTTCTATTTTTAGTAACGGTGGCCATGTTTTTTGACGAATCAAATATCCCCGCATCAGTTCTATGCAGTATACCACAAGGAACATTCATACCAAGTTTGGTTTCAATTGGTCAAGTAGTGTAAGAGGAAAAGGTTTTTGTAAAATTGTTAACGACGACGACGGATGCCAAGTGATGGCAATAGCTCACATGGCCTTTGGCCAGGTGAGATAAAAAAAAAAAACCTGTCATTTTCCCTGGCAAGGGCAATAACTCTTATAAGAAGGCGTCTGACAAATTTTATGCCTGAAGACTTTTGTAGTCCTAAAAATTAGGATCATTTCAGCTATTGAAAGAATTTGGCTAAACTTAACGACTTTGGAGATATATGCAAAAAACTACTGCCTGACCCCTATTTTCTATTTTTAGTAACAGTGGCCATATTTTTTTCGACGGATCAAAAAAACCTCACTACAAATCTATGCAGGATACCGCAAGGAACACTTACTTATACTGCGTTAGGTTTCAATTGGTAAAATAGTCTCAGAGGAGAAGATTTTTGATAGAAATAACATTAAAAATAGCAAAAAAACTGAGAAAAAGGACAACAACTCCAACATGGCTTAATAGATTAAAATGAAAATTTGACCGCAGATAGATCTCATCATGCTGAACACTTTTATCCCTTTCAGAATGGACTAAACCTAACTGTTTTGGAGACATATGCGAAAAACTATTGTCTGACCCCTATGTTCTATTTTTAGTAACGGCGGCCATGCTTTTCGATGGATCAAAAATCCCCACAATCAGTTCTCTGCATGATACCCCAACGAAAATTCATACCAAGTTTGGTTCCAATTGGTCAAGTAGTATCAGAGGAGAAGATATTTGAAAAAAATAACATTAAAAATAGCAAAAATCGTGGAAAAACGCACGGTTTTAGCTAGGATTTTGAGGGCTTTAGTCACTTTTGTGTAGAGCACTAACGACATATTATGGGCAGCAGAATTTTGTACATAGTCACTAGTATTATAAACTAAAGACACAAACACTCTTAATACATTCATTTTAAGTTTACAGATACAGTCATAACAATAAATATTACAACAAAATAACTAATATTTTCTATAAGAAAACGTGTGTTACTTAATAAAATAGTTACTATTAGAAAAATGGTAAAATAGAAATTTTTTTTACATCATGACAAAGTTTTGATGCATTCAGTCTAAAATTAGCTACTATTTGACATAAGCTACTATTACGGTATGACCTGACACTCAACTAACAGAAGAAAAATCCTCCTGTCCTTTGCCAAACACCACACCTCAAAAGCCCTCTTCAACCTAAAACTCCTCAAATCAGAAGGATAGAGACAGATCTTTAGAAGAGGATTGATTGATAAAACCTTGAGCTTGTTCCTAAAATATAGTACCTACTAAATCCCCTTTCAGTCACCAGAAGATAACGCACAAACTAGACAGATAGAAAGGAGGTTGGCCACATTGGCATAGTCAACTGTGGAATGTTGCACTCAGTAAGCAGTTGCTGCATGATATCTTATAGCTGGGTGGTAATGTTTTAGTGATGTTTGTCCCCAGATCATGAGTAGAATTGAAGACATTCGTAATCATTGTGATTTCGTTTCAAGGAGAAAAGAGAAACGTAAAATAAATATTTATCGTTGATTAATACTTCCTAACTGTCTGTAATTGAAATTCATGAGATGACCAGTCACACATCGGAGACATTGTTTTTGTGTGCATTTAAATTTCTAAAAATAGATAGCTATATATATATGTTGCGAGGTTCATGAAGGTTTTTTTTTATATGGGAGTAAAATTGGTTGGTATCCATTAAAGATCAAAATCGTTTAACACGACTAATCCTTAAAATAAGGATATATATGTTATATTTTAAACGCACTTAAAAGCAGAAATGTCTCAAGTCAACTCGAGGCTTTTTTCAGCTGTCAAAAACGACCAGCTGAAGTTGAGTGAGAACCCTGGGATTATCTTTTGTGGTCCTAATGATCAAACAATTGATGAATTGTTCACATTTTAAAGGATTAGTATTGAAGCACATATCAAGGATGCCAGATTAACAACAATAAAATGTATTTCATCACACCTGGTTGACCAGGTTATTACCAAGCTTGGGGTCATAAACTTGTCAGAACGTAAGGCCGGGTGAAATTATGTAACTTTCGACTGACAGTTTTTAACAACATTCCTATTTAAGAATATGAAAATTTATCTGAAATACTTTTTGAATGGAATTTTTTTTTTATACACTTTTCAAATTATAAGTGACGAAAACGATCTTAAACATTTTTGTCATTAATGAAATTATTTCGTAAATGGCGAAAATGATGAGCGCTAGCTAAATCACTAAAAAAGGGCAATAACTCCAACATGGCTTAACAGATTAAAACCAAAATTTAACCAGAGATGGATCTCATCATGCTAAACATTTTTATTCTGTCAGAATTTAGCTAAACCTAACGGTTTTGGAGGTATATGTGAAAAACTACTGTCTGACCCCTATGTTCTATTTTTAGTAATGGCAGCCATGTTTTTTGATGAATCAAAAATCCCCAGAACAGTTCTATGCAGGATACCCTAAGGAACATTTATACCAAGTTTGGTTCTAATAAGTCAAGTAGTTTCAGACGATGGACACCAAGTGATGGCAATAAACTCTCTACCAAAGACTAATAAAAACGGTGACAACACCTATACTGTTACTACACTCTCCAAAGAAGAGATGGAGGAAAACCATACATCTGGGCTATTCTCTTTTGGTTTCTCTACCAAAGACAATGATTATAATTAACCGTCTATGTACTGGATTCCTTAACTCCTGAAGAATCTATACTAACAACACTACGTAGCAGGATCTGCAAAATGTCCCACCAAATCTCTTTAAAAACTTTAAACTTCTATACTCACAGCTGTCAAAGAGGTTCTCCAGTCCTACCACAACACTTGTGGTATTAATTCAATGCGGATCCTGAAAAATTTGAAAGATCTTCTGGAAACTCTCAATTCACGATTATTATCAGAATATAATAGCATTAAAGCCTATGATTTTTCAACAATTTATACTCCAAAAATGATAGTACACCCACATACAAATATGTAGTTCTTGGTAGAGATTCCTCATACTTTGTAAAAAATAATTTCAAATCATCTACCAAATATACCGAAGATGATGTTTTCAAAATGCTAGAATTTTTGATGGACAACATACTTGTCCAGTGTGGTGGACGCATTTTTCAACAAACCATCAGCATTCCAATGGAAACAAATTGTGTTTCTCTACTTGCTGACCTAATCCAAAAAGGAAATCGTTTAGCTATATCTGTTAATCTCAGTTTCCACTACATAGATGACATATTATCATAAACAATCCTAGTTTTGGGGATTTGATGCATCGCAATGGCCACAAAGAACTAGAGATAAAGAATACTACAGACACTGTGAAGTCAGCCTCGTACCATGACCTAAACTTAGAGATCGATGGTCAAGGGAAACTGTTGACCAACCTATACAACAAACGTGTTGATTTTCATTCAGTATCATGAATTTTGCTTTCATCTGGCAACATCCCTTCAGCACCTGCATATGGAGTTTTCTCATCTGAACTCATACATTACGCCAGAACTTGTCGTAACTACGCAGACTTTTGTATCACACTAGACTTCTTACACATAGAATTTCTGGAACCGAGTTCTGTTGCTAATAGACTGAAGTCATCACTACAGAAGTTTTATGGTCGTCATCATCAAATCCTGGATTGTTACGATGTATCCACCTGTACCATGAAAACTGATTTGTTCAACATGTCATAGTTTTCCTTTCCTCTTTCGTCTACCTGGACTTGACTTTTTATGAGCAACTTGGCAGGTGTTTCAAGAAAAGCAGGGGACACTTATCCTACTGGTGCACCTGGTCCATGCTCTCAGTTTTTACTGGAGTCTGAGTTGCTAAATTACTTTTGTTACTTTGTATGTATTATCTTAGTTATTTTATGTTCTTTGTTGTGTTTGTCTGTTTCCAAGTCCGGTCTTTGTCCTTGGATTACATTCTTTTGATTTCTGCTAGAATCTAGGTTCCCTTGATTACTTTTAAGAAATGTAATAAATGATCAAGACTGCTGCTATTAAATTTCCAAGATCATCATTAATTTAAAGGAATAGTATTTTCTAGAACTATTGCAAACATAACTTCTGGCATATATACTGTAATAAGAAAATGAAAATTGTAAGTGAGGTAACTGACAATTTGATATAACGTGTAATTTTATAACTGTTTACAAACCTGTTTCCACACAATTTAGATCTGTTAAAAAGACAGTATTTGTCTAATCAATTGTGCAGTAAAAATTAATCATTGTTATCTGATTGGTTGTCCATAAAATTGTGATAGATCCACACAGGAACCATTTTCTACCAGTCAATCATCACAGAACAACCCGAAAGAGCCGATTGGTTTTCGGTCATAAAAGCTTACCTTTACCTGTTTTGACAGCAATTAGCACTTTTTGTCAAATTTACACCTCTTCTAATTAACAAAATGATATTGAAACATGAAAATACAAAAGGACGTTTTGGGTCAAGTTAAAAGGGTAGAAGGGTATAGTGCCCTTCTAATATCAGGCTAACAAACCACTGTTGAAGACATAAAAATTCTAAAAGAATTCCTGAGTTATTGAACAACATGTGGACAAACTGCAGTGGGGAACAAAAATGTCTTCATGAAAAAGGATAAAAAAAGATAAAAAATAATTTGAATACATTCATAGTTAACTAGTATTGTACCAGATTTCATCATTAATATTTTCCCTTTAATTCTAATTGTTCATAGATTTACTCACCTTGTCCTCTCATACCCATTTTCATGCCAGATCTTTTATCATTTGGGTAACTGAAAACAGAAAAAAAAACCAACCAAGTTGGCAACTGTTATATAAGAATATGCTCTGCTCATAGATAAGTTAATCACTTTTTAAGTAGATCTATTTTTCAACAATCATTTAAATTAAAAATACAAACAACATATGGTCTAAAAGCAATTATTTCCAGCTCTTACTACTCATCTTCCAAAGGTCTATTAACATAAGCATTATCTCCACATTATTATACAGGCTAGACAGGAGTTTTTATAACTCAATAATGATTTTTTTTAAGTGAATAGGCATCAACTCTCTAAAAAAAAAACACAAAGGAAGTTTTGGGTCAAGTTACGAGGGTAGAAGGGCGTGGTGCCCTTCTAATATCGGGCTAACCAACCACTTAAAAAAAAAGAAAGAAAAAAAGCCAGTCACATTTAATTTTAAAGTCCACGAAATTTACAGTTTGTCACCTGATCATTATACTTATAAATTTCTTAATACTGATAATATCTTTGTAAATAAGTAATGAATCAATAGCTTATGTCATATTTATGATCTTTGGTGTGTACAAACAGCAAATTCTATATCAATTTAACATAGTTTGATTTTTTTCCTGATCTAATACAGTCGAAATTTGACTCGCATGAACTCTTTCACAAACACTAGAACTGACTAGTTGGTCCGTCCAATAATAAATCTTAGAGAATAACCCTTACTAACCTGAACTCATCAGCCATTTTGTCAACTTGGGTAATATTTAAGTCATCATTAGTTAGGTAATTTAAATATAGCATAGTACTGATTTAAGTTCCAGAACATTCCAAAGTCGGCATAGTGAAAGCATCAAAGAAAATTATAGATGAAAACAAATTATTGACTAAGAAACTTGAAACCTAAATGTTCTTTTTAAAAGTAAACACGGCATTTTCAATGTCCACAAATCAACATAACCTTCCAGAAGCGAATGATAAATATCAAAGAAATAACAAACTTAGTAGGAACAGTAAGCAATTTTTAATGATCAAGTCCACCACCGATCAGCAACCAACAAAAATATGAAAATCTATGAAATTCAATTTCACCAACTCCTGATAACTCAAAAACATTTCAATGGTCTGTTGGAGCTACTGAGGTTT
The DNA here is from genome assembly GCA_037379345.1 of Perna viridis. NCBI lineage: Eukaryota > Metazoa > Mollusca > Bivalvia > Mytilida > Mytilidae > Perna > Perna viridis. The sequence continues at coordinate 8,699,759 of CM074513.1, forward strand.
GACTGTATAATAATTTCTTTTTTACTCACTGTGCATTTCCATTAACTACAGTTCTTGTTCTTTCATTCTGAAATTACAAAACAAAAAAAAATGTCACTCGACGTGAAATTAAAAGCCTCTTTTTATCGTAATGATTAAGTGTTTAATATCCATAATAGGCATTGGGTACTAGAAAACATACTTTTGTTATACTTGTAACCTAATCTATCAATGCAAAGATTTACTTCATTTTGTTACCTTTACATTGAATAAAATGATACTGTAAATTTGACTTTTTTTCTTATTTTCAAGCACGGTCTTGTAAAGTCATGGTTAACATATTCATATGTTTACAAACCTGCAAAGTATAACTTTCTTTTTTACCAATTGTGATCATTAGATGTGATGATTACAAGAAAATTACTCCCTAGAAGGTTATGTTTTAACTTCATTTCTGTTTTTTGACTTACAGATTTTAAATGACACTTCAACTGTCACTTTCCTGACATGTCTTAATTAAACAATATATATACAGTTTACGAAGCATTACACTTACAAGAAATGTTTTGGCAGAAAAAAGTATTAAATTTATTTCACACTGTATGTCAAAGTTTTCTTTTTTTCACAGGGAACATTTGATAAATCAATGTTATCTATGTAATAAATATAAACAGTCCTTATTGTGTAAGAAAATTTCCTAGAGCTAAAAGTACCATGACTTCAGTCAATGCCTGTCCACTTACCTTCAGAGAAATTCTATCACTGTCACTATCAGATCCCCATGTGCCATTACTTTTACTTTGGGCCATTCTACTTGATGGAAGAGAGTTGAGAAATTCTTCTTGGTCCTTAAATTAAATATGTTTTTATAAATCAAATACAGTTAACTAGAAAAAGTAGGGATCCAGCAAACTCTTCAACAGACAAAATACCAGTCATATCTCATTTAGTGGACCTTTGGGTTCTCTAAATTATATGTTCTATGTTTGGAGATTTGGCCTTCTCCCTACTCTCATTTTTCTTTTTAGAATATATAATAGTCCTCCCAGACAAAAAAATGGATAAATTAATGTGAAAAATAGTACCCACTAAACAGATACTTAACACGATCCAGCATTAATCATTTTTTGAAACCACAGAATTTGATACCTGCAAGTAGTATGTTCACTTGACAGAATCCACGAAAATTAGAAACAGCAAAAACTAAAATAAATACATTTAAGTTTAATTTCAAAACTTCAATGAATCACTCAATCCATTACCATCCTTTCTCTGCGTCTTTTCTCCCTGTCAGCATCTGACTGGGCTATTTGAACCCTGAGATTACATTCACTTAATCTAAAATTATGCAACTGTCTAATGGCCTCCTCAGCTTCAGCCAAACTTCCCATGGTAACAAACCTGCAGGGCAAAATACTGTATAAATGACAAGCAAATTTCAAGTTTTTGCCAGGCTTTAAATATTTCATTAAGTCATGCCATACGCAATCTCCGAAATACTGCACCAGTTATACCCTCCTTCAGAGACATTGTAATTTCATTGAGTTCAGCCATAAGCTATCATTGTAAAATGATACAATAGTCAAATGACCATTTATACCCCATGAGACATTATGCAAATGCAGACCTGTTTATGCCACTTTAAGACAATCCAAATTTTTTGCCATATTGAATGAAATTAATCCAGTATGTCCTTAACTTGGTGTGATTTTAACACTGGTGTGACAATTCACAATTGGAAGTGTGGAATTTGCGGTCACGGAAATAATGGTGATCCATTAAGATGAACACCTTTGCAAATTGAATTTCTTTAGTCTATACCTCTACCCTTTACCAAATTTATTACAGCAATATTAATATATGCTTGATTTAAGCCAAGGTTCTTGTATGGCATTGTCCTATTAGTTTGGTCTTTTTTAGCAGCACTGGAATAGAATATTTCAGGAAGTGACATTCTGTTGGAATTTTTTATTTTGTTCTGTTTTTTTCCCCCTGGTCCCACTAAATCCATAATGATTTTTTGGTCAAAATATCCAGTCTTTTGATACATGTAAGTTGATCAAGACTATTTGTCATCATGTTCAAAATTTATTACTGACATACCAAGTCTGAAACTAGTCTCACACTAAAGAAATGTTCTGTAGAAATTGCAAATTTACTGTTCAGTTATGAAACAGGATGATCAAAAGAAACGCTTTGGGTTTTCTACCAAATTATCTATTGAGATCAATTTAACTGAAGTCCCAAGAAATTCCAAGAAAAATTTGCATGTTTGGAAAAAAATTTGAAAGATAAAACCTAAATTTTTGTAAGCTGTAGTTAAGAATGTTCATTCTGTATCCTGTCTTAACTGTCTTAAATATTTAAAACAAAATGCTGATTAAAATACAAGCTTGTAACTGAATATTCAATAGATTTCGAAGATTTTATTCATTTATTTTCTCAAACAGACACCATTTTTGTTTAAATTGTTATCAGAAGAAAGATAACTTTGGTCAAAATACCTCTAAAAGACAGAGTACAGTCCCCATCATGGGTGATGTTAGAAAATGAGAGGGCGACTTCACTTCGCTTTTGGTGTCATCTGAGGGCAAAGTGAGGGACCCCACAGGGGTATAAATACATACTGGTAGCCAAGACCAAATTAAAAAAAAAAAAAAAGATTTCTGTCTGTTCAACTAAATTTTACCCAAAAGTTTGGTAGTCCAACTCAAAATCTAGTAGCAATGGGCTACTGGGCAACTGTTAATTTTTATCCTTACTCCTGACTAATATTGTAACAGTTGTAAAATTCAATGAGGAATAATGGATAATTCATTGTAAGATACAATGTATTTTCTGTTCCTGTTTACCTGGGGTATATCCTCCATTAGTTCAGGACACTCCAGTTAGGACAGAGACTTAGGTCATGTCATTAAATTTGGTACATTCAATCTTTCATTAACAGCTACTTCCAAGGAGCGGGAGATATGTAGTCTAAATATTATTTCATATTTTTATCAAGTAATCATGCAATCTTGATTTCGATTCTGCACTTTTAAATTGATAATTACTATGCTAATTATTAATATAACACTATGAACGTATCGATTGTTTACCAATAATTTTGATTCTAGTAATGGACTTGTAAAAACAGTCTAGTGACGCTTTTGTTTCTGATAGTTTTAAAAATTAACTGCTTTTCTAGAAATAAAATAATTACAGGTCCCAAGCCATCTATATAATGTGTACATAAGAATTGCAAAGTAGAAGCCCTTAATCAGGACTGCAAACACTGTCAGTAATGTTTTAATACATAGCCCAAATGAGGACGATACGGCAATCTTGATAAGTTTTCTTCAGCTGTGTCGTCTTCAACCACTAAAAATGCTTACAGTTTACTCTGAAATATTTCTTATTCTAAATATTTTTCAAATAAGTTTTGTTTAACAATTTGAAACCTGAATTGATACTCCCATATAAAAACAATTCCTTGATGAACCTTACATAGTTGTCTATCTTTAGAAATTTAAATGAACACATTGTATACAATGTGTGTCTATTCATTAAACTGAATTCAATTAATTATACAATGTAACTCAATACGGGATATATATATATATCAATCCTTAATACCACATGCTTATCGTCTCATCAAATTTTAATGTGCCGACAGCTTGGATTAAAGCTGGACAAATCAATACTAGTGCAGATTTCAGCAATTGGTTTGGAAATTTTTACAAGTCTCCTGGACTCCCCAATTGTCCCCAAGAGCTCGGATACCAACATCTACAAATGTATATTGTCAGTGGAGATCAATGTGCTGGGTGAATTTCACACCCAGGTCAGTGATTCTCCATACACTATTAACAACCGTAATATACAATGTCCCAGCTGGGAAGGTGTAACACTTCATTTCACCAAGAAAAAAAAAACCTGACCGACACGGTTGTTTCACTAATACAGAATAAAACTCTGACTTCAATGTTGGAGAACCAATGTCCCAGAGTTTACTGTATGCTTAATGCATATATTTTGTAAATGCTAAACATGTACATACCCAAATTTTGTTTTGGAATTAGGAAGTTTGGACTCCACAACATTTGCCTTAAGAACATTTCCAGCACGACTAAACAAATTCTCTAAGCCTGCCTAAGAAGATAAAAAAAAAGTTACTTTACAATAGCTTTCACTAATGTTCATAAATTATCAAGTTTAAAATGAAATGAAAAAAAAAAATTGCTGAGTTTAAAACAATCATTGAAGACAAAAGATTGATGAAGTTCCTATGACACATTACTAGTCTTACATACGTTAGAATCAGAAATTGTTGCCAAGTTGTAATTATGACTAGTTACGCTGGTATAATATAATCAGGGAAATCATCGGGGAAACCATAACTTGCGTATGGAGTGTTCATATCACAACTCATACGTTATGCCAGAGCTTGCCGAAACTACGCAGACTTTTTATATCGTGCTAGAACTCTAACAAATAGGCTTCTGGAAAAGGGTTATGTTGCTACAAGATTAAGTCATCACTACAGAAGTTTTATGGTCGTCATCATGAACTCGTGGATCATTATGGTGTATCCATCAGCACCATGAAAACTGATTTATTCAACGGGTCGTAGTTTTCCTTTTCTCGTTTGTCTACCCCGGACTTGACTTTTTATGAGCAACTCGGCGGGTGTTTCTAGAAAAGCAGAGGACGCTTACCCTACCGGTGCACCTGGTCTATGCTCCCAGTTTTTAGTGGAGTCCAAGTTGCTCATTTACTTTTGTTACTTTGTATGTATGATTTTAGTTACTTAATGTTCTTTGTTGTATATGTCTGGTCTTTGTCCCTGGATTACATTCTTTTGATTACCACTATAACCTTGGTTCCCTTGATTACTCTTTGAAACTTCAAATTTTACCATATGATAAGTAATTGTAACTTTGGTATCAAATTAGAAATAAAATGCTACCCAAAGTGTAGCAGAATGTTACTGAAAGTATAGACCTGTAACATTAAAATTGATATATTAAAGCTGCATTAGCTGCCAAATTTGTTCAGTTTTGATTCTCCTGAATTTTGCTGATTCAATGAAACAAGTTTGTAGTAATGCAATTGACGCAATAAATGTGGGTAATACCTATAAAAGAATATTGTGAAAGCGTTTTTTTTATTCAGAGAATATCTATAGCTCTGATCTAATTATTTTGCACCATTACTTCCGAAGATTGCCAACAGGACTTTCACCAGGGTTAAAAATATTTTAACCTGAAGATTGCCGACAGGACTTTCACCTGGGTTAAAAATACTTTAACATTGTTTAAAAAAATAATAACGTATACAAGTGTCTTTTTTCATTTCATTTCATCTATTTCTTGATTAGTTTTCAAACAAATAATGACCATATTTGAGCCACATTTTATCACAAAAGGTAAATTTCAAAAGGATCCTTGCATCATATTCTAACTTTTTTCTTTCACGGCTTGAGTCCTAGGTCTTCCTTGTTGTTGAATAACTTGCAATCAGACTTGTTATTAATGAAGTGACTCTTACAGCACATGCACAGATTAAGGTCACTAGAAGTCACATGCATATGAATTTATCTAGGTCGATTTTTTGTTTTGCAAGACAATAAATACACTTATTTCATGTATTTAATGTATTTTATTAATGGATATGAAATGAAATTATACCGGAAAAGTACAATTTAGTGGATATTATTCAAAGTTAAGGTATATTTCAACAGAAAAAAAAATTAAGAAAAAGTCATCAACATATGAAAAACTTTCATAGATTCAAGACTTAGTACAACTGTACCTGTTATTCAAGAGAAACTAAGTGCCTAGAGATGCTTGTATAAAATTAAAACCACAATGAACACTAAGCCAAATATATATCTTCTAAATTAGAAGTGGATGTGACAATGGAACCTTACTAATACTTGTACTTACATCACTTAGATCTTTTGGAAAACCAGTAACATACAACTTTATACCTTGCCTAAAAATAAAAAGCTCTGAGTCAATGCAAATAATGATGATTTCAATTGACCCTTCATAAAAAAAACAAAAAAACATGTACTAAAGTTACAAAACAAAGACCGGTTTTCTCATTCATGTATCAAACTAAAGTAAACAAAATCAAACTTCAATTTTTACCAACTTCTCAAATTGGAGAGATCCCTTCTTTATCTATCAAAACTAATTTCCTGGAAGTATAGAACTTTTAAAACAAATTATCATTTAAATAACTCTTCTACAGATCAGAGAGAAATTAAATCAATGATTTAAATATCAAACATCTCGAAAACTGCCAGTCCGGTGGTGCTGACTTCCACTAATTGATGATTGCATCCAATTAATTATTCATCAGTAAGGCCAACAGTACATTGCTTAATGCCAGTCCATCACAACAAGTTTAGTTTCATGGTTTTTTGAGTTTATTTGATATGTAACAACTGTCGTGACTGGCCACATATTTTTTTTTACCAATCATCAACTTCAATAGTTCAAACTGGCGTGATCTTAGAGTTTAGTATATATTGTCCCTCAAGTATGGCAAGTGTTTCAAGTTGAAAACATGAAAACACTGGACTTGTATATTTGTTTTCGGTCAGACAAAAACATTCAAGCTCCCAGTCTGGATATCCGGTAGTGTGTCAATAAGTTTTGAGATGTCTGAAATATGAATACAGAAATAGAAATTTTTCAGTTAAAATATTACGATATATCTTGGTTTCTTGGTATATATTTTCCTGGTCCTCTGTCATAGGAATTGAAGTTTTTGTCATCGAAAGCTGCTTTTCTTGGATCCCAATCATCCATCTTTACTACTATGTTGACATCTGACCTCAAGAAGGACTAGCAGTTCTAGAAAAGATACACAATGGTTATTATCTTAAAAGTTAAAAACAGTCTTAAGTTTATAATCAGTAAAATATTTTTTACACATTACATATTATATGCCTGTTGACGATTACATTGTCCAGTTTGAGAGTGCGAAACCTGAACAAATGAGGTATGTAAGAACGATAGTTTGATCTAAAAATTGTAGTAAGGGGTCATACTGGCCCCCACAACTTGTTAAGCACTACAGCTTGCACCAAAGACCATTGCCCACCCCCCGTAAAAAAAACAAAAAAAAAAAAAAAAAAAAAAAACAACAAAGGTCACCTAACATCATTTCAAGCTGATTGAGTCTAAAGGTAAGCATTTTTTTAAAATAATATTTACTACAGATTCTGTAGGAAATTTCAACTACATGTACATGTATTTTAAAAACTCTTCCTGATAACAATAATAAACTTCGAAAAATTCATTTACAAATCAAGATCAATTTCTGAACATTATAAACACTTCGTTCGAACTGTTCATTGCCATAAGGAAAGCTCTTGTAGTTTATGGCTATTGATATAGTCAGACGTAGATGCAAGGAAAAGTATGCCAGGCATTAGCCAACCTCACTCCTAAATATAGGAATATATTTTTTTTGCATGAGATCTTCATTAACAAATTCTACTCCAAAAGGTTTTCTTAACTCACTTCCCTCAGCCTTTATTTCTATTCATGCCCATCCCGAACCTGAAATCCTGGATCAGATCCCGGGAGTTGGTATCTATCCACGTAACAAATACAAATGTGATTCAAATTTCGGTTGATCATCTCAATTGTAGATGTTCAAATGTGCAATTAATCTTTAGTGACTTTTTTTATAACTGTGACTAATGTTGTTGAAAATGAATAAATTTACCAATTAAATCATTGTAAAAACATTTCACTATATATATTGAGCTCCTAAAACCTTGTAATATCCTTTGTTAATTGGGAGCACTCCAGTCAAGATAAAAATTTAGTTATGCCATTAAAAATTTAAGTACATTCTATTTATTTATCATGGATAAAAATTAGCAGGAGCCTGAATTGCTCACCTGGTTAATTTTTTTACTTTAAAGGGTAATAACTCCAACAAGGCATTAACAATTTTGACTAAAAAAATATTTAGGTAGGCCTTATCATCAGGATCATTTCATCAATTGAAAGTTTCTTTCTATTTTTTTTTGTTTCTGTTGATTGACATCATAAAAAAATAAGGGTCGGTCAGGCTACTGGAAACACAGAATTCTTTTTAAAGGCCTAAACCTAACAGTTTATCATTTGTTGATGTATTATTTTTTATTACAGCTACGTCCAATGAGTGGGAGATATGTAGAAATATTACTTCGTATTTTTATCAGGTAGTAATGCAATCTTTGACATTTCAAATTTGCACTTTATATTGATAATTACTTTTAATAATTATAAATAGAATGTTTTAGAAGTATTGATTGTTGTAATTTGATTCGAAGGACGGAATTTTAAACAGTCCGGTAACGCTTTTAAGTTTTGATAGTTTTAATAATTTACTGGCTTTTCCAGAAATAAAAGAAACTAACTACAAGTCTCATGAAATCTATATAATGTGTATACAAGAATTTTAAAGCCCTTAATCAGGACTGTGAACATTGTCAGTAATAATGATAAGTTACAATACATTGTCCAAGCGAGGATGAGACAGCGACCTTAGCCGGTCGTTTTTGACAGCTAAGATGCTTCAAGTTAACTCTGAGACATTTCTTATTTAAAGTATGATTCAAATACAACCTACATATATCTATGTTTTAATGATAGGTTTTGTCAAAGAATTTCAAACTTTCACTGATGACGACCGATGTTTACTCCCATACAAAAAATATCCCTTGATGAACCTGGCAAATATATAGTTGTCTATTTTAAGAAATTTACATTGTTTACAATGTCTCCATTGTGTGTCTAGTCATCAGATGGACTGCAATAAATTATAACTCAATACAGGACAGTTATGAAGTACATGTATGTATCAATGATAAATGTCTTTTTCACATTACATTTGTCAATCGTTAATACCACATGCTAATCATGTCAACTGCTGTTTTATTGTGCCGACAGCTTGGATCAAAACTGGACAAATCAACTACAGACTTGTGTTACTAGTATGTTTTTACTATTTTGATGAATCTCCCAGACAGTACATGTATGGTAAAGCTCTTGGTGCTCGCCGATTTCGGCAATGCCTACTTCATTTTACTAGTGTAGATTAAGGCAAGTGGAATGAGAATTTTCACAAGTCCAGTGGACTCCATGTTGTGATTTTCTTGGGTCCTCAAAGAATTGAATAGGTCAGGGACATGGGAGCTTGGGTCCTTGAGAACCCTGCACATATATTAATTCCAACATCCATACTGTTACCATGATGGGTGAATATCACACCCAAGTCAGTACTCTGTACACAATCAAGAATATAAGATGTACCAGATGGGCGGGTGTAGAACTCCTCAGGGTTTGACACTAACTTTCCTAGCAAGGTATCCCAAAGGACTTTCTAATCAACAAATTAGGTAGTCCTTAAAATTATCTTGCAGCCCTATCTTCAGGTATAGTAAGATTGTAAGAATAAATTTAGGTAGCCCAAAGGACTCTCCATTAAAATTTGAAGGTAGTCCTCTCTCAAATTAGGGTGGCAAAGGACTCCTGCTCCTATTTCAATAAAAAAAAAATCCAACTAAAGCCCACTTCAGGGGTTTCATTAATTTTCCAGGCAGGAGGTACTTTACAGAGAGTAGGAGGAACCAAGTAAATTCGGCAAGGGGACTGGAGGTCGCTTAAGGCCCCCAGTGGGTCCAGAGGCAAAGCCTCCCGCAAGCACCTGGATGTTAGCCTTTTCAAGATTTAAATTTGGAGTTGAAAATATGGGATTAAGTCTGCAATATTTGCTTCTGTTTTGTTTAAAATATATGAATTTGAAATCAAGATATATGATGAATCATAACTGATTTAGTCTCAAAGCCCTGAAATCCAGGAGCTCCCCATGATTCATTTCTAGACTAATGCTGATAAACTTTGTTGACTGTTTAATACTATGCCATTTTATATGAAATTTTGAATAAATGTCATATTTTGTTCTTAGGCTTTTATTTACTTGTTACAAAATTTGAACACTAACATATGTTAATAAGGCCAAAAATAAATAATTATTTCCCCAAATCCAACCCTATCAGGTCATGTGTGGGTAGGTAGGTAGGAAAATATTTTATTTTTTTTGAAATTTTTTTTTTTGGTACTTGTAAATAGGAAATTACAAACCAGCGTTATAGGCTAGTATTTTAAGTTCTACGGTGTGTCAATTTATCATTTTTCTCATGTCAGATATATCAAATAAAACTCTATGTATATTTTGAAATCATTTATATTATTGGATTTCTCTTAGGTGGTATTATGCCAATAATAATGCAGTCTCTACAGACTGGTAACACAATACGATGTGTTTTAAGGGTCTCCTTGTCCTTTGTTGCCCCAGCAGCTGCACAGAAGGCAGAAAAACTATACCCTTTAGTACTGAGTTATATAGCTTGCTTTACACAAATATTCAGGCAAAAAAAAACCAAATGCTGAAGTAAAACATGGTTTATAATTATTATCCACCATTATCATTCAACTCAGGATATCATGTTTATTACAAAAACCAAATATTGTTGAAAATTAAATGTAAATAAAAAATAGCAGGAAAATAACAGCAATTTTGAAAATGTCTGCTCCAATCAAATTTTTAAAATCACCATTCAACTCAGGATAACATGTTTTAATTGATATCCAAATTATTTTTCAAATGCTGTCCAAAAATGGCAGTAATTTTGAAATGCTACCAAGTGATTAATAAAGAGGGGTATCATGCTCTAAAGAACGGTGAATGATAATTGATTCCATGGTGCATGGAAAATAAAAGCGAATAAATTACTTAGTTCGTGGGAACAAGAAAGTCACATGCAAGATTAAAAGATGTATCTGAAAAAAAAAATGGACAAGGATAAACCTAGTACAATTGACATAGTATGACATAATCAGTGTCGAGCAATCTGAAACATGTTTTATCAGTATGTTATACCTTGCCTTGGAACACATTTACAAAATGACATGATGGTTAGGCTAGAATTAATGATTTTTAAAATGTTTGTACCTTGTAGGATGGCGTAAATGGCACACGTTTCCAGTCGTAATTGATTTGAAATCCACAAATTTAACTTTATAGCACAGTGCTGGTAGCAAGATATCACAGTACCGATCTCGATAGTGCTGTAAAGCACAGCGCTTTAAGGGGAGAACACTGGAAAGTAATACACATTTACAACACGACATGGTGGTTAGGCTAGAATTAATGATTTTTAAAATGTTTGTCGAAAAAATAAATTTTATTTGATTTTCTGTTTTCAAAAGGTCTAAAATGTGTAACTCGAAATTCCTGTACCCAAAATCAAAGTCCAGTATTTTTGTTATCTGTACTAATGTATTGCATATTTGGCAATAAAACATCATAGTACAATTGAAATTTTCATTGAAGATAAATTAATATTGCATCAGACTCTGTTTATGAGATTTTGTTTTTCATTCTGAATAAGATCACATCCAATATTTGCTGGTACGGGGATTGACGCCAGGTACGTTACGGAATTCAAACTCAATCACTTATTATTTAAAAACAATACGAAATCTTTCAAAACTTTAACTATAGTCTTAAGGTGAAGTTTTAACCTCTTTAATAATTTTAGAAAAATGTAAAATTCGGACAGGAAAGTGAGAAATAGTCAATAAATAGTTGGGTACAGTAACTTTCGGTCACACATTTTAGACTTTTTGACTTCAGAAAACCAATCAAACAAGACTTTAGACTTTTTTACTTCAGAAAACCAATCAAACAAGAAATAATAGAAATATGAACATCATTTTCTTTATTAGAAATGCATTGAAACAGACTTTTTCTCATCTCATGCGATTTTGAGTTATTAATATACCATAAGAATGAATATTTATATATTTAACTCCTTGGCAAAACAGTATTTGGGTACATGGAAAAATTGCTACGGGTACGGGTTACACATTTTAAACCCTACCCATGCTGATGCCAGTGGTGTTCTTGGTTATTTTTGTTGCCGGACTTTGTATGCAGATAAAAGTTTATCAAGACTTGGAAAAAGTAAACAATCCTAATCATGATGAATTAAAGATAAAAAATACCCGGAACAGTGCACGAAAATAACCCTTTATACAATGTACCACACACTACCAGGAGAAAAGCATGAGCTGTCTGCTTTTACGAGACTAGTGTGGGATAGTCCTCTTCAAAAATTTCCTTCTTAGAAAATCTCTGCAATGCATTTGTGACTAAGTTTTTCTGAAAGTTTCCAGCCGAATAAATGGCTACAGAAACCAACAGAACGGTGGCTATGTGTTTCTTTAAATTTATGAACAACCTAGAGGATGTGGTAAAGACCATAGAAAGCTTAGTTGCATCACTGAGGCGTTTTCTTCTATGTCGATTACAAAGGTGCTTTTAAGAACAGCATCCCCTTCTTATGTATTTGAATTCTCCATTTTATAGGAGCACCACAACATGGATTTCAACAATGAAAATAATTTCTACAAAAAATTGGCAATATAATTAATCGGGCTGTGACGATTTTTTCAGGTCGGTCGGGATGGGGTAAACAAAGAATATTTAATTTTTGGCCTAAAAGCGTAGGAACAAAACTAAACATTTATATATAAAATTCCATAGCGTGGTGGTTCCTAGTGCTGATTATTTTCATAATAAAAGTTCTTGTTGTTTATTGCCTAATTATAATGATGTTGGTCTAAAAATCATGGTCTGATAAGAAATTCTTTGCTTCTGAAAAAGGACAAGGCTGGCAGTTTTAGTCTGGTTGACTTTTAGACGGACATAATTAATTAAACATTACAATGTATTTATTTTCTATTATTATCTATAGCCGTGTTGAATCTCGGATCCAAATTTTTTTTTGTATTCTGAGAGCAAAGGCCAGACATGTTCTTTTCAAACTAAGGGTTGCCAGAATATTTTTACCAAAACTCCCCCTCCAAGCCAAATCAAATGGTCGTCCTTGAAATCATATTCTGTATTTAGAAGTTTGTTTCATGTGTTGACTTGTTGTCAACACTAAAAATTCCTGCACTTGTCTGCACAAATCACAACAAATATCGGGAAAAATGACAAGTATGGGGCAATTCCAAATACGAACGGCATTTTTTGACATGTTTTAACAGAATCTTCACCTATGTTTAGCTTTAAGTTCAGCTCAAAATAATCGGTGATTGCTTTGACATTGTTAAGTCATCACATTTTCTAGGACATTATATAAAATCGTCGTAGGTTGAAGCGCTTTACCGATTAGATTCTGACTCGGACCTCGACAAAGACACCAATATAAACAGTAACAAACACTAAAGATCATAATTTTGGAGACATCTGTCCGTGCGAGACCCGATAGGGTAGTCAAGGACATTAAAAACCCCCTTAGTTTTGGAGACGTACCCGTAACCTACAGACCGAATGATCTTAGATATCTATTTACTAGATTTTTCCTCATGATTATTTTTTGCTTTTACTTTATTCTGCCAGTTCCAGACGCTACCGTAGCCGGGTAAAAGTACCGGGTACCGGCTCTTAATGAAAGCACTGCTACATGTATCTACAGGGCCTAATCTAGACATCTATAACAAAACGTTTTATTGAATTCCATTTAATAATAACAGTGTAGATATTTTTGTCTAGGTAATACATATTCCACAAGAACTTTTCCCTGTAAAAGACAAATGGGAGAAGTGAGCACTAACAATGAGAAATTTTTTCCCATTTCTCCCTCCTAAATTAAGCCCTGAGCTAGCTCAGAACTTCTTCCTCTTAGAGGTTTTACCTGCCACAAATTCGCATGGGCTCACTTTGGTACAGTTATACTCAGCGTCACATAAATAAAATAGTAAACATTTTAATAAAAATATTTTCTACAACTTTATTGACACCTACCATCGTTTAAATTGTCTTAAATAACTTTCTCATTCATTTAGCCAAACAGCTTCTCCCTTAACATCAAATCGTTAAATTCATGTGAGATCTTAATTCTTGGTCCCAATATTTACGTTGTCAGAAGTCAGCCATGCTTACAGTGATGGAGTTGCTACGAGATGTTGTTTACATTTAAATGGTTTGTCCATAAACTGAAGAACCCAGAATGTATTGCGCATTAGTTCGGATATCCCGAATTTATTCTACGTGAACAACGTACAATACCAAGAAGTTGATCAAGCAGACGATTGTCACTGGAGTTTGATGGGAACTTATAAACTACGTTTGTAAACAAATCGTCCTGAAGAAACCAATATGGCAGATATTAGTATAGGATTTTCCTGTTAGAATTTATTACACATGATTTAAGCCAATAAATAGTACTCGTTGGTACTAACACGTCATGCATATATGCGTACTGTGTTCAGATTAAAGAAGAGACAAATATAGCAGTAAGTTCCGACAGTTTAAAAAGTAGAGCTTCAATTCGAGAATGGGCTGTACGTAACAACAGAAGCGTAACAGGTAGCTTGTGTCTCCATGTAAATGAACACTAGAAGTCCTTATTGTAAAATGGTTATTATATTTTATTTAAAATTCGTTGCCAGACAAAATTGTTTCTCAATGTTTTGGAGAGAGGAATTATGAAAAAAACATGTAAAAGTTTCCCGCCATATTGATTTCAGGTTTCATCTGCTGACTACTTTCTATTTAAGTAATCAAGATTTTGCATTCTTCAATGCAATGCTATTTTTCATTGATTTCATTCCAAAACCAAACTGCTTACAAAGCCTAAATTCTGCGAGATCTGCAGCTAATAATATGAGAATTTCTTCCTATTTTCTCGGTTTCTTAACAGCATCGTCTGACCACATGCGCATGTGTACTCCGATCTTTATAGTGTTTGGTAGTGAGACCGAGCGCAGGTGAAACTAAAGCGTCTTTCTACACAGATCAAATAAATTGTTCCCTCTGGGCTTTTCCGACTGTTTCGGAGAAATTCCTTAGTGTGTTCCGAAGACGAGCACTTGTCTGAAATACAGATAGTTAATAGTACCTTTAACTATTAAATCACAATACTTTTATCATTAACGCTTCAAAGACTTAAATGAACACAACAACTTCCCTAAATATTTATTTTAAAGCTGGACAACACGTTATAACACTTTCATGCGTTGCTAAGCAACTTGTAAACTGTCGAACTATTTTCGGTGTATTTATTTATCAAATTTTGTTATACGCTTGTATTGTGAAATTATTTTTTATAGGTACAATTTTTTTTTTTATAAATTTAAGATAGTTTATATCCAATTAGTTGATTTGAGTAACGACAAATACTTTTTCATAAGTGATAACACGGGAACTACATTCACTAACAGAAACTCAATCATGGCAGCCAGTGCCAAAATGCCATTCAACTACTACCAAAACGGAAAATATGGAACTTTACCATCAAATCCACAGAAGGATGTCGAAGTCACGGGTGACATGCATCTCAAGATGTCCAAGAAAATTGCTCAGCTTACAAAGGTTATTAGCTTCTACTCATCACAACTTCTCATTATCCCCTTTACTGGCTTTAGAGAAACGATACTTACATGTACCAATAACTTGAATAAGTGTAACATATACGGGTCCCTGTTTTAGAGGAGCATGCACTTTTGCAGGTTGAACTGTACACCTACACTGTATTTTTAGTACGACCAATTACATTTTGAACTATTAAAAAAAGTTTTACTGCTGACACTTTCATACAATTAAGTCCTATGCTGCACAAGTGTATACTTTGCTCCCACTATACTATAGTTCTATATATCTCAGATCTCTCTGTATAGTGGTAATATCGAGTATGCAATGCCTAATTCAGCAAGCATCGTGAGCTTTACCATACATGTACCGTCTGTGTGAGACTTGCAAAAATAATAAAGAACATTACTAAGACTTTGAAAGGGGGGGTCGACAAGGGGAAATACTTGCTAAATGCAAAATAAAAAAGTAAAGTTCAATTTTGCTAGTAGACATTATTTGTACTTGTTAAATTTTGCCAGTGGAATTCTATATGTCATACAGGTGAAGTCCAGAAATAACCCAAAAAACTGAAATTTAGCGAGTGTAAATTTTCATTACTTGCTAAATTTAGCTAGAGGAAAAAATTCTGAAATTCAATGCGTGACCAGTACCAGGGAGTGTACAGAAGATAATACGAACATGTTTATTTTTTATTAACCTATCGCCCTGTGCAGGTCCGGGTGTCAAAAGAATAGGCCAGCAGCAGCGCTAAGCTTGTCGTAAAAGGCGACTAAATAGTGCTCAGAAACCTAGCCAGGGGCTAGGCGCTCTGCCTACAGAGCAACTGGGATGTGTGCCCCAGGTGGTGGAATGGGGTACCCCTGGTGTTTTACATGCTCTGGTTGTCAGGCTATAATACGGAAAACCTGACCGCAAACCATAGTGGTGCACCGTGTTGGGAAGGATGCCACGTTCCTCGCACGTTAAAGAACCCTGCTGTGGTATTTGATAGGAGTAGGAACCTTTGCACTCCGCCACAGGAGGCTAAATTGCCCGACCTTACCCATCCCTCCCTTTTGCTAGTGGCAATCAAAATTTGTCGACCCTACTGTCCTTGTGTCCCATCCCGTTTTTCATTTCATCATCATTTCATGTTCATTTTATCATCCGTTTCATGTTCATCGTCTGAATATAGCTGAAATATTGCTGCTCGGACGTTAAACCCCATCGTTAAAATCTACAAAGTTACTATTACAAAGGTACAAGGGAATATCCTACAATACTTGCACTTTGCAGGCCCCACTGTATTGTGGTATTGCAAGAATGAGAACATGGAATGCTGCATGTTTTCGGTCTTTGTTGTGGTCAAACAGGGGATTAGCTGTAACTTATAAAATAGAAATTTGATAAAAATAAAGAATGAGGAAAACATAGAATTGAATATTTTTTGAGAATAGAATATTTTTATTTGCCAGTTTGATGCCACTAACTGAGCTGAATACAAAACAAATGTTTAAAACAAATGGGCAATGACTAATGAACTGGAATGACAATCAAATATGAATTTTGTTATAAGATGTTTGTACATGTATAACCACAGTAACCCAGCTTCAGTTCAAATTCTTATATATTGTGTGATATTATTACAAAAATGTTTATATGTCTTCTAATAAAATATTGGATCTCATATCATATATGTACATTTATGAGCATGATATAAGGTTACAAATTTTCTTAATGAATTTGTCCTCACACGGCATCATTCATATATTTAGAATTGTCTCAGACAAGTCATTATATGTTTTCAGGTTGTTCAGTTTGTGCAATTGAGTATAGGATATGAATGGAAGAAAAAATATAATACACAAATTCACCCCTAAAATCACAGACAGACTTACAATTAAAGCTAATTGTTAACTGACTGCATGTACTTAACTTATCAAGTTTTCTTCAGGTTATATATGCCCTTAACACCAAGAATGATGAACATGATGGTGCCATTCAGAGTCTTAAAGAGCAACATGAAGAAGAAGTGCATAAAATTTTATCAGAGACAAAAGACAAAATTATGGTGTTCAAACGAAAACTTGATGAAGAAACTGACTATCGAAGAAAAATCACATCTCTCGAAAGCACTATATCTGAACATGAAAGACACAAAAGAGAGGCCATGCAGCAGTTTGAATCATTTAAAAGACATGCAGAGAGTAGGGAGATAGAACTCAAAAAAGCAAATTCTGAAAAATTGCTTTCACTTTCACATGATGTTCTTAGTGCTAAAAAAGACTTTGAGGAACAGCTTGCTAAATTTCATTCTTGGAAGAAAGAAGTTGATTCTGAGAAAGAAAAAAGTTTACAAGATATGAAAAAAGCTCATGAAAAAGAAATGGATGACTTGCGTCAATTCCATCGTGGTCAGAGCAGTGATTGGCTTAATGAAGTTGCTAAAGTTGAGAACAAGTACAAAGCTGAACTAGATGAGTTAAATTCTAAAATTGAACAAGTTACTGCTGACAAAAACAAATCTGCTGAGGATTATGAACAAAAATTAAGCAAAGCTCAGGCGTTCTATGAAAAAGAGCTTGCTGCTTTAAAAAGTTCTAAAAATGAGAATGACAAACAATTAGCAGCATCTCTTATGGAAGAGAAAGAAAAGATGAACAAAGAATTCTTAGCACAACAAAATGAAATGAAAAAGAGAATTGACAGTTTGGTTGAACAATTATCGCTAAGTGAGGAAGAAGCTGAGAAGTACAAAAAGCTGATGAAAGACATGGAATCAAACTTGACTGATAAAGACAAAAATTCGTCTGCATTGCAGCAACAGGTAGCTTATAGTTTATACAATCATCTCCTTTTATTAGTGTTTATTTCATATCAGAGAAGAATTAAGAAATAATTCCTGAATGCCAGGCTTTATGCTTATTTTAACATGTGTATGCACTTCATTTGTCATTATTTTTCAGTGTTAGGGAGGTGTAAAATCTTGACAAATATAGTGCCAACCCATGTTAACATAAGCATGAAGCCTGGCATTCAGGAATTATTTCTTTTCTAACATAATAAAAAGGTCCATTTTGTCAGTGAGGCTCTCCTTAGGAAAACAAAATATTTGGCTCATCCTGTGGCTGTGTTACTTTTTACAGTAAGGTACAATTATTTCAACTGTTTAAAAAAAAATAAATACATGTATATAATTATAATAATGAGTAACATTTATAAATAGAAAATGAAAATTAAACGCATTTACGAATAAATAAACCAATGAAATTGTGTCATAACATCACATCATGTTACTTAGATACAGGTCATTCATTCATTGTAGAAATGCCACACTAGGTCACTAAGGCTTGTCTAACAAAAAATCAACAAATCACTGTCCTGTGAAACACATTTCATCCTTTATGAATGACATTTCCATGTTGATTTGCTTGTGTGATCATGTCCTTCAATGCTCAGCCGAAATCTGTGGCCGAAACTGTCATTTTACATATGTCATATAGCCAACTGCAAGTTAACCAAAACATTAGATATTTCTTATGTAGTATGCTAAGAATAGAATAGAGACATTTCTAAGAAATGTTGTTGTGTTTGTTGCTTTAATATGTAGTAAATGATTACAGTCAATGAAAAATGATTCGTTCATTGCAATGATTGTGCAAGTGTGAGCAGGGTTTTACGCTATTTAGAGGCCATTTTTGTTTACAAAGCAAATGTGTCACGCTACATGTATGTTAGAATGAAATTTTTTTATGTGTTAAGACATGGCCCTATGGTAATCATTAATTATACAATAATTGCTGATGTAGACGGCATTATTGTGGTTGCATAACTGTTCAAGGTACATGTATAATGATATTGCCTCAAAAGATAATGCCTTGATTGCATGAGCTCTGTGTACTGGCTGGGTCATTTTTAATGTTGAAGGCAAAATCACTTCGTTAGGGCAGTCAGTTTATTGATATCAATAGCCTCTACATAATTAACTTTTGTGCTTGTTTCATACAAAGAAAGTCAGGGGAACCAGGATTCGAAAGATAATCAAAAGGCACATGTACATGTATATCCAATGATAATGACTGGACAGGAAAATAGACACAAACAACAAAGAACACAAAATAACGCACACACAGAAATGAGAATAAATGAGCAACCCAAACTTCACTAAAACCTAGGATCATGGACCCAGATGCACTGGTAGGGTAAGCATCCTCTGTTTGCTTTGTTGCTCATAAAATGTCACATCAGGGATAGATAAAAAAGAAAAAGAAAGCTATGACATGGTGTACAAATCAGTTCTCATGGTGCAGGTGGATTACCCACCATAACCATCCATGAAATGAAGGTAACAACCATAAAATTTTGTAGTGATGACTTTAATCTTGTAGTAACATTACCCAGTTCAAGAAACCTAATTATAAGAAATCTTGTGCAGTGCTTGAAATTTGCATGGCATATGAATCGTAATATGAAAACTCCATATATACATGTAGGTGCTAAAGGGATGTTGACAGAGATAAAAAGAAAGTTGACGTTATGGAACAAGAAGTTGGCTTTTGTTGCATAGTTATGTCATGAGTTTCCCCTTTTCCATTGATCTCAGAACAGTACATGTAGCTCTCATGACATTTTAATGCACACATGTGCATGTACATCTTATGACTAAATTTTGATAATTTTGTTAGAAATGCCTCTATGTAAGTTGGGGTAGCAATCTTGGGTATTAATGCCTCCAAAATAAATATTGTTCATGTTTAATTATGTGTGTTTCAGCTTGCAGAAGCAAAACAGAAAGCATCAGAATCCTTATCAAAATTAAAAGAAAGTGAATCTGAACTGATGGTAACCAAGGAGAGATGTCAGGAGCAGGGGAAAGACTTGCTGATCAAATCTGGTAATTAGGTGGAAAAGTTGTCACTAAATGTAAAAAAAAGCTAACTGTAATTTTAGAATAAGAGATTCTTCTGTCTGAATTTTAGGAGTTTTAGTTTTGTCAAGCAGTTTATACTCTGGAAGCAGCTTTAGCCTTGAGTCTATAACATGATTAAGTCAATAAGACAATCAAACTTATCCAAATATTAAAAGTACTTTACACAAAAGTGTGTGTTGTAGAATTGGTAGGCCAAGAAATAAAAAAAAAGTATGTTTAAGGTTACATTGTATAAAAAATTAGGGTAGGTAGGTAAAATATACTTATTTGAATGATTTCTTCACATTACTAGTGCTCAACTGAAAAATGATCGTGAAGCGGCATTTCATTAAAAAAATACCACTACAATGTGCTTTGGTAGGCAGAAAAAAATAGGGTAGTTAGGTTATCCTGAAACAGACGTATTTTTTTCTTGGCCTCATAACTGTTTGAAAAAAAAGTAACAAATACATGTACCAGTAGTTATTTACTGAAAACCCATAAGTTGTTTATAGTATGACATTATCTTCTGTTGAGTATGGTTTTAGTTTGTAATTTCAGTGCATAGATAGTTGAATTAACTAAGGTTTACACAAAAACGCACTTAGTAAAGGAGAAGGGGCGATAAAGGCTCTCATTGGCCTGAAATACAACTGTGAAATACAACTGAAAATTGATCATAAAATGTTAAAAGATTTAACAGGGAATTTAAAAACTGAAATCCATAACCAATGAGAATAAACAATAATAAGTCTTGCATTAGAAGGACAAAAGAATTACTTGAAGTTGACTAAATTCAGAAATTCTGTTAATTTTGTACTTTTTGGTCACTTTCCGGTCATAGTTTTGGCAAGGAAATGGTGTCCACACCTGAGAAATAACTTGAATATTTAGTAAATATATACATTATAACATAGTTTATCATATGTGAAAATACAAAGTTGTTTCTTGAGTGTGGACATAGTTATATATGAAAAAAAAACCTACAATTCTCAGAACTTTTTGTTAAATGTGGCACCATGATGACATCGTTACAGTGAATTAATGCCACCAATAGTTATTTTCCCTTATATTTATAAATTTTACTTTGTAATAGACAATTTTTTTGGTAATTACAAATAAGTTGGTACATGTATTTTTGGGCCATATTCATAGCTGAATGCCCCAATACCTCTATGTAATTGCATACTTAGTCTTTCTGTACTTTTAAGGCAATTTACACCACTACAAGTAATACTTACTTTGACTTTATTACTAACAGGTCAGATAGGAGAGCTAGAAGCAACAAACATGCAGAAAACATCAAAGATAACAGACTTACAGAAAGAAGTTAACAGATTCAAAGATAAGTTGTCTTGGCTAGAGTCTGAAAGGAAAAATCTGGAGTCTGAAAAAGATTCATTGTCAGAGGAAAAGATGTCTCAACTCAAATCTCTGGAGCAGGTACTATGCTATGCAATTCTGTAATCCCATTTATTTTCAGTAATTTGGTGTAAGAAAATATAAGTCCCTTCATCATTGAAAACATGATAGAGTATTTATCGGGAAAGTAAATAACAAGACAAGACAAGTTTATTTTGCTGACTCAGGCACAATTAAGTGCTACAAAAGCAATATAAAAACAAGTATATACCAATTTTGCAAACAGTAAGAAAGAAATCATGGATATCAACAGCTTGTATGAAAATCAGCACATTTGTCAAAGCAGGGAAAATATTTTTTTCTAGCTTCCATTAAATGTGTGTAGCTTCTCTTCTTTCCACAATAAATTAATCATCATGCCTTTGTGTGCTATAGGTACCATGCATAGTCGCATTTGTCATCCTTGCTTTTGACAATTCTGTTTGGGTTATTTTTGGGAAAAAAAACAAAAATAAAGCATTCGGATATGTTTCCATATTCAGACGGACTTTTAAGTCATTGACAACATTTCTGTTCCCATAAGCTTCACCTATTAGGTCTTGGTCTTGTTTTTTTTTTTTTAAGCCAGAAAATTAGGACCTTTTGATTTGGTCGAGCTTGTAGTTCTTATACAGTCGAACCTCGATGTGTCGAACTCGGATTAGTCGAAATCTCGGATAACTCGAACTAATTACGAAGTCCAAGCAAAACTCCCCTTACTCCAGTACAATTTTACCTTGGATGACTCGAACTCGGATGAATCGAAACCTCGGATAACTCGAGGTAATCAATCAGTCCCCTCAATAGGACTTCGAGGTTAATTGACCCTGATGTCTCGAAGTCAACTAATTAGTCGGAAAACTGATTGCTTTATTACAAACCATGATCGAAGTATGTTTAACAACAATTAGCGTGGCTTTTAAAATTAATTTGTTGACACTCTTTATGGTTTGATTTGTTTATTTAATTAATTTAAAATTGTGCTTGTTGAGAAAAGAAACAAATTTTATTAATAACACGTGGGAATTTACACTAACAGTGATATCAGATATTTTGATATTTTGAAAAATTTTATAAAAAATACAGATGAATTGTAATGGTATCTGACTATTTAATGAAACATCAAACAGACAATAGTAAGGGTATCTCAACGACTACATTCGTTTCGCTAGTGAATTTGAAATTTTATTGTAATATTGTAGAGCACATGGTTTGACGGTACTCCTGATTGTGAATCAAACAAAGCAGCATGTTTTGAACTATGATGTTTTTGATATAGACAAAATAAAGAGGAAATTTCACTAAAACACTTGGTGCCGTTCAGTATTTCAAACATGATATACAACATACAACAAAATATCTTCCGATATGAAACGCATGACATTACGAAGTACCGTGTAAAGTGAAGTACATGTACTTGTACAACAAATGATGTAAATACAGAAACAATCATAGACCAAAGTACTATTATTTCTGGTTTATCCTCAACCTCGGATTACTGGATTCTCAGATAACTTGTACATTTTTGCATGGTCCCTTCGACTTTAACTTAACGAAGTTTGACTGTACTTAACACATGGTTTTAAAGTTTTGATTGAACATTATTTTTCAGTCTTTGGAAGATTTGTCAATAGAAAAACAGACATTAATCACCAGATACGAAAAAGATATTGAGTCACTGAAGGAGAAATCAGAATCTCAGATTAAAGAACTTACTGAAAAACATGCCAAAGAACTTGCTGAGCTGAAGAAACAGTTAGAAGCTGAACTTTCACTTCAGAAAACTAAGGCACAGAATGATTTAACAGAATGCAGACAGGTAGGATTTATAAACACTAAGATTGTGTGATATGAGCATAGATTGTTGAAAGTTAGCAATTTTGCCATTCATTAAAGTTCTGCAAGTTTTTCAAAGAAGAAATATCAGTAAGAAAGACATTATTACAACTAAAGTTGAAAATTTATAGAAATTACTTTGTGTCATTAAATTTCTGAACTTGAAATTCTACATTTTGAAATGTCTGTTGAATATTATTTACAGTAGTCCCTCTCTGAAGTAGCTCCTCTAAACAACCACCACCCGTCTTATGCAACCAAATTTCAATTGCATTAACGATTTATAGTGCATACTGACCCTTTATAAACACCCTTCTGATGCAACCAGTGGCCACAAATTTGAACAAAGATCTAGTCTCTCATATTCGGCCATGTTCATTGTCCATAGAGGTCAGTGGATATCAAGTTGAGTCCTTTTTCCCAGTATATTTTCAATAAAGAGCAGGGGTCACGCTGGGCTTCGCCAATGTCACAATTTGCAATTTTTTATTTTATCTGGCGACAAAAATAGCCAGTTGGCAATTTTCTTGGCGCCTAGGTTTTGTATATTAAAATTGACAGGAAGTCTATCAGCAATGGATATTCTCTCTAATTAAACAATTGTGTTGACACCTGGTCAGAGTTAATTGACCATGACCAATTTACGACTGAAGGCAATTAAAGGTAGTTGGACCAGGCGACCGTGACTTACAATATTCTCATGGGAGGTGTCAGTCAAATGTAAATATATTATTGAGCCAATCAAAACTGTTATCATCTGGTCAAAGGTAAACACAATAAAGGCCATGTGCACATGGCTACATACAAGCTTCACAGCCCTGTTTAACCTTGTAATACATTTAGAAACAGACTTACCTAAGAACAGAATAAATTAAATCCAATTAACAATGATTATCCCATCATGAAGTGTCTAAACACCGTGAAATGAAAGAATTGATAAAAGAAAATGCATGACATTTGTTTACACTATTGCCATGTCACTTTTTTGGGGGGAAAATCGGTAAACAAATAGAATGTGGATTCCCAAAATCTAATTAAAGAAATGCTATTCAGATATCAAGATAATTAAACTAGGACACAATTAATGGTCCATGGTACAAAATGTAGTTTGCTAGAAATTTTATCACTTGAAAAAAAGAATCAAGTTTGTTAAAAATTTTAAAAAAATCAGATTATATTGTAAAATAAATTAGACCATTAAGGACAAAGGTGAACAAAAATGTTTTAAAATCAGGGACTATATGAGAATAGTAATATAAAGTCCTTGATAGAAGTAAAATACCTGTTTTTGGAGTAATACTTTATTATTTTATGCATATGAAAGTGACAGACTAGAGCTAAAAACCTGCTTTGTACATGCATCATGAGTGAATCTTGGGTACACATGTATGTCATGAATGGAGGTTTTTTTTGATAATTCTACAGTGGACTTAATACTGTCATATTTTTAACAGAAAGTATAATTTTTTTGGCACCCTTTGGCTCCAATTTCTGAAAATTGGTGACAAAAAATGGCAGCTGGCGATTTTTCTGGCGACAGAATTTTGGAAGCCAGAGCATCCCCTGAAGAGTAACTTGAACACCACACAAGTTTAATTAGTCTTATTCAATTGCGTGTCAATTGCTCTGAAGCCCTTACGTCAGGTGTACGAAATGTTAAACATGTCAGACTTAGGCACCCACGTGTGAAATCAGTCTGATGAATCAGTCATAATTAAAAAAGGTAATTGATAATAAAAATGTGACCAGGTATTTAAAATTACAAACAACATGTGTTACCTTTTAATCTGGTTGCAATTAGCCATCTAGGTCACACTTATAATCTATTTTAATCAGTGCCATATGAAAATGTGTTATGACAAACTGTAAGTGGGCATAAATTTACATATAAAAGGACCAGTAACTCAGGAATGTGTGATCTTATAATGTTTTACCAGTAAAGAATTTTGTAAAACGTATCTTTTACAGTTTGTTTATCTATTTTAATGGTTTTAAAGTTATGCATTCTGATTAGCATAAAGCCCTGACAGATAATTTTATATAACATTGTCAACTGATAGTGGCACAGATTGATTATGCTTCATCAATCAATCGCTGACTTGTTTCTAAAGATTACCTCCAAATTACAAATGAATATAATCAAATTATTTAAGAGCAGGTTGGGAAAACTTCTAAACTTTACAATTAAGTCAAGCTGATGACTTGCTGAAGAAAATTGAATTTTAGTTCAAAAATATGGTAAATAAACAAAAATTTATTTAATAATTAATTGCTACTTTGCTTAAAAAAACACATTACTATATACAAAACAAATATGAAATAAAATTGTATATAATTTGTGTACTTGTACATAACAATGTACATGTAAGAGAAGAAACAAGCAATACATGTATATATACAATGAAATGCTAAAATTGGCCAAACCTCTTATGTGAGGCCACCTCTATTAAGTGGCCAGTTTTGGATTGCAGTATGGGTGGCCACATAAATGAGATACTACTGTATAAAGCATTTGAATAAAAATTTAGTGACAACCCTTCTATGTTAATATCCATCTTTTTAACTATAAAAATAGTTGTCAGATCTTCAAGAAAAAAAACTTATTTAAGTTTTTTTTAGTATAAAATAACTGGAAACCTTATTATGTCACATTCTCTGCATTTTTTCTTGTGGTTGTTCATAAATATTGGTAAATTTTTTATTTTCATAACTAAATGTATGCATGTGATTTTTGTAGCAATACATGAAGAAATACACAGAAGATACAGAGCATCTTACAGCTGAGAAAGACAAATTAAAGGCAGAATATGAGAAAGTGAAGGATGAGCTTTGGTCTAAACTACAAAGTTCTGAGAAAGAAGTAAGTTTGAATATGATCCTGACTAAAACAGCCATTTTTTTATTGAACAAACAACTATGATAAAACTTCATTTATAATGCCAGTGTCATTCCAGTCAGATTTTGGCGTTATAACAAATTTGGTGATTAATTGAGTTTGCTTAATGACAATAAAACTGAAATCACTGATGGACTGATATCCAGAAGATGACATGTGATGACCGATGATTTAATTTGATATGAAGATACATTGCAAAGAAAATAAATGTGTTTTCACAACAGTATCTTAATGACTTTGACAACTTACTGTAGTGAATCAGTGATGTGTAAATCTATTGATTCAGGTTGTGATTGACGTTTAATGTTCTGTAAAATGTTCGTTTGATTTTTAAGTATGTGGGCAGAAGGTGATATGAGAATTTGGCAGTATAACTGGATTTTTTGCATGTACAGAAATTGGGACAAGAAAAATTTGTGGTGACATGAGAGTTCGGGGATAATTCTATTGACATAAGAGTTTGGGGATAATTCAAGGGACACGAGAGTTTGGGGATAATTCAATTGATATGAGAGTTTGGGGATACTTCAATGGACATGGGAGTTTGGGGATAATTCAATGGACATGAGAGTTTGGGGATAATTCATTGGACATTAAATCAGGGTTTTACTGTATATAAAAAAAAAATGCACGATACCAATATTTATATTTTAGTCTTCTTTATACATGCAATAAAATAGGGTTCTAAGAAGATTGCCCATGAACCAAAATGAAAATGTTCATATGTTCATGAATTATGGTTAACTTTTATCTTGTTTTGCTTTAAAGTATAAATATTTTAATCACTTCTTTTTTAATCAGGAAAGTACAAAGGTATTACTTTATACAAAGATTTTTTACACAGCATTAGGCTTAAGGTCAATTAAATCTTTATTGTTGCAAAATTTTTTATGGAGTTTTTCTTCTTGTATCTATCATCACACTTGCTCCATTTATGGGCACATTTCACTGGGATATGAATAATCATTTTGATTATATTCTGCATGTGGATGAGTGAGACATATCCAGATCTGCAGGAAGAGGTGCACATCCTGGTGAAATGTCTTTCGTGTAATTTATACATACCTGTTGATAATGGTCTCCATATTACATAAAGATTTGATTGAAATCTGCACCTACTGTGAAAGTACTATTGTTCATGGGGTACCAATTTTCGTGGTTTTTCTGGGTACACCGGTACGAAATTTGGTTCCCAACAAAAAGGAGATTTCCAGTGATGTGGATACTGAAAGCTACTAAACCAGGAATTCAAGAATCCACATTTTTTGTTTCTTCTCTAATCCACAAAAATTGGTGTTTTCAAACTTAAAGAACTATAACAGTACTTTAAATTATTCCCTCTTTAGAACTGTATAGAAGTTTTGATATTTTATATAATGGTAGTTATGAAAAGGTTTTTACTTTACAGGTAATAAAAGTCTGACTTTGACTTTATACTGACACCATAGTTTTAATTTACCTAGGTTGCAAGACTAACGAAGATCTTAGAAGAAAGTGAAGCAGGCTTAGGTTCTGCATCAAGTAAAATCAACAGCCTTAGAGATGCTTCTATGCAGTTACAGACTGAACTGGAGAAAACAAGGGATGAACTTCGAACAGCCAAAAATAATGCTGCCACCTACAAAGTGAGTTATTTAGATTGGCAAACCTAGAAACCATTTCAACTGGAAATTGTTACCTAGAAAACCCAAATTTGATTTAGTCACATTCTTAGTGATTTTTTTTTGTGAATAAATACACATTTAACTTTTTATTTATTGGATTTATTCTGAATTGCACTGTACATTTTACAGTCAAAGAATCAGCTTCGAATTCCATGTCATTGTAACTCTGGATAATGACATTGCTTGAATTACAAGTCATTTAGCACAGTGAGATACATGTTGATTCCTTAAACCAAATTCTAACATATTTGAAGATAGTTTAAAATTTGTAACTTATTTTTTGTTCTTTTCAGGCTGAACTTGATAAGCTTAGGTCTTTGCATGACAGCAAGATGAAAGAGGCCAAATTAGATTTACAGAAACAGTTGGATAATTTGAACTGTGATTTGGAAAACAAATGGTCTGATACCTTGAGGTAATATTTTATTCTTGGTCTGATACCTTGAGGTAATATTAAGGGTTTAATTAAATTGTGATTCTTGTTGTTTTGGTAATACAAATGTAGTATTAGTAATGTTACTTGATTTTCAGAATGAAAAGTTTTTTTATAAAGCATAAATGAAGAAGTATTAAACAAATTCTTTTCAAAAGTACAAATCTGACTGAAGCTGTACCTTTGACCTTATTATTGTTTAACAAACTCTTTTGAAAGATATAAAGCCCTGTGTCATATGATGTTTTGACCCCAAGTTAAGTATAGAAAAAATTTTGACTCTACCTGAAGATAATTTAACCACTCTTGCATGATATTTTGACTCCATACATTAAGTTGAATTAAACGGGGGAGTGAATCAGGTTATGTCCACTCCTTATAGTACCGAGTACTAGTACAAGATACAGTGAAACTTTTCCAAACCGACCACTACTGGGACAAGAAAAAATGGCCGGTTTGTAGGGGTGGCCGGCTTTGTGAAAAATAGCAATACATTCTAAGAGCTGTTCCATTATTGTGTTCTATAACCCTACACCGTGTCAGTGTGTTGGTCGAGACATGTTTAATGCCGATTCAAAACTTTTGGCCTTTTATTACATTTCAAAGCTTGCATCATTTTACTAACGGTATTGCCAACAAAATAATATTCACGGTTTTGAAAGAATTTAAGATCAAAGGGCTATTGATGGTAATTAATAATTTGTAATGTTTTCGTAAATTGCCTATCAACAAAGTCTAATAATTTCGCCCCTATGTTGTTTTCGGTACAGGTCACATTGACAGTTAAAAGATCGTAAAGATCGTACTATTGAATGACCCTGGTTGCCTGACGTATGTACACAACAATTAACGCCAACCAGTGGCAACATGTAATGACTGGATTAAATTTGTTGTTTAAACAACTGTCCCCTTCCATTATCATCTGTCCACTGATGGAATGCAAACCAGTCAGTGAATGAATTATTAATTATGTAATATTACGTAGTCATTTACAGTTTTGTTGACACATTTATTACAGGTGAACAATAACCGGGCAGCCGGAATTGTGAGGTTGTTTTTATTTGAAATATGTAATTAAGACTGTGGAAAACTGGCGAATGTATGGTTTTTAGGGGGTGGCTGGTCTATTGAAGTCAAAACACACAGGTTTTAAGGTATATCGGACAGGACTTTTAAAAACGGCTGGTTTGAAGGGAAGACCGGTTTTCTGAGGGTCCGGTTTGGAGAAGTTTCACTGTATTAACTTTACGATGCAAACTAATAATATAGGGTTATTGCATGAATACTGGTGAATATTGTCCCAAGCAGAATATTGCAATATAATATTCTGCTTGGGACAATATTCACCAGTATTCATGCAATAACCCTTTTATTATATAGTAATTAATATTTCAGTTAATATTATACTAATTTGTTGGATATATTGCACTTGACAACGTTGTATGTGTTTTATTGCACTAGTTCAAATATGATGCATAATAAATATATGAACTAGTGCAATATGAATTGATGAATGTTTGATAAATTGTAGTAAAATTGAAAAGAATGCATTTTTTGTTTGTATTATTTGAAAGAAAAATGGAATCACAATAACTGTCACCAAACACGGAAATATGTTAACCCATATAAAGAGGTCATTGCCATTTTTATAATAACCTGTCAATATCCCGTTCAGCCATTTTTTTTAGCAGATGACAACAGTGCAATAAATTTAAAAACGTGCTCGGAATGTCTCCGAATTTTTCCACATTTGAATGAGAGTTTGCGTGCAAATACCGGGATATATTGCATGCTTTGTTTTCTATTGATTTGAATAGGAAAATATTTATTACTATATGATAATTTATATTACCAGATCTGGAGTGTTATTTGAAAGTCAGTGGAAATCTGCTTGGATTTCAATATTGTATTTTATTATGTTTTTAATAGAACGGAAACTGCAAGATTGAAACAAGATATTACTCAACAGAAAGATGATGAGAGAAAAGCAGCCTTACAACAGTTGTCTAAACTGAAAGACGAAGAGTTAGCAGCAGCTAAAGTTGGTTGGGAGAGAATTGTTTCTGAGATGCAGAAACAGGTAGATCAATACTATTAATAATTTTTTTCTGCTTTAAAGATGAATTTTTTTTTCCTATCAGTTTTACCAGTAAGGTTCTAGTTAAACAGATTTTTTTTTTATCTTTAATACATTTAGGTAAACTAAAATTAGTACATGTATCTATTTTCCTGAAATAGAGATGGCAGTTTATGATACATGTTGGATATTTATTTTTATATTTGTTTTCTTTTCTTCTTCTGTGTTGTCATTAAAATTGAAATTAATGAATTGAGTCCAAAGCATTTTTTAAAAAATTACCTTTAATTTTATTCTTTTATATTAGATGGCTGGATTAGAAAGCAAAATATCAAAAAGTTACTCAGAATCTGCAGATGAGATTGAAAAACTTAGGAGAGAAGCAGAGGAAGAAAAAAGGAAGTTGGAGAGAAAGATTGTGGAGGCATCAGAGGAATACTCAAAGAATATCAAAATTATGGAGTCCTCTCATGAATCTGAGAAGGAACGACTGACAAAACAGAAAAACCAGGAAGCTGAGGTAAGCATTGGTTTGTGTATTCAAGGGATATAATCAGGGTTAACTTGTTGTGAAATCAAGGGAAACAAACACAGATTGGACAATTTTTTTTTGTTGAAAATTTTTTAAAAATGGGAAAAAAAGGAGCAATGGATGCAGTGACAAATATTTAGGAAATATATTTTGCATATAAAAGAGAAAAAAACGTTGGAGTACATGATGTGAACATGAGTGGTATGATTTTGCTAAAATATGAGAGCAAACCATCTGTATATTATTATTTTACCTTCAGGAATTGGAGCGAAGTCTTAAGTTAGCACACCAAGAAGATATACAAGGTCGATTGACTGCACACAAGGCTGCTTTAGAGGCAATGAAATCAAAGGCTGAGGAAGAACACTTAGCTGAATTACAGTCACAGCTCCTGAAATATAATGAAAATCTAGGTACTATTTACATCATAATAAGTATATTGGTTGATGGATGAGGCACATGTTGTTATGTGTATTTGAATTACATTATTTTTTTTCTTTAAGAGGCTGTCCATATAAAAATCAAATAATTCCTACAATATGGGTGGCATAGGGTTAAATTTATCCCAATGTATTTTTCGTTGCAATGTAATGTATATATAGGATAAAGTTTGTTTTAAATTGACAATGGATGATTCTGAAAATATATTTTACAAAGCCACCAAAGTTAGCTCGAATGAAAGAGTTATCTCCTTTTCTTCAATAAGTTCAATGCTTTGTATGTAAGTTATTTCTCTTTAATCATTTAAGTTAAACAAAAACCAGTATTCAACTTTTTGTGATTTGAAATAGGTGATTTAAAAAAAAACAACAAAATTTGCCATGTGCCACACACTGTCTGGTTTTTGCATGGACACCCTCAGAGGATAATAGAAAATTTCTTATTTCTTTGGCTGAGGTAGAAAACTTTATCTGGAGAGGTGGAACTCTGCTCATTTTTATACCTCTACTTCTCTATCTAAATACAAATGTTTTATACATGAATTGGAATGAAAATTTTATTCCTTTAACCCCCTGCCAGAGACGAAGAGGAAATATAATTGGTATTCCATACCTCTTGGATAAACTTTACTTGACAATTTCTTACTATGGATACTAATGTCTTCCGTTTGGCAAAAAGTATACCATAGGAAATAACTGATGCTAGGAACCCTATCTATTTATTTAAAATTACAAGAAACCTTTGATCATTGAATTAACATTCCACTTCAGATAAACAGAAACAAGACCTGACATTACAACATGAGAAGTATGTAGAAGAGGTTGAGAAATCTCACTCCACTCAGCTTCATGCTGCCAGAATAGAATTAGAGAGATCTTTAGAAATCTCAAGGCAAAAGGTAATTTGACCTATGTGTTTCAGCTTCAACCCAAATTTACTATAATATAACTAGAATAGGTACAGTGAATATGTCAAAGAAACATCAACCCCATTGGTAGGAAAATGGCAGCCCAAGGCCAACCAGTAGTTTTCAGTGAACAAGGAAACTCTCACTTCACTGGGCATGCTGCAGCTGGCACCAAAACATCATTATACACAGGTACAACAAAAGAGTTGCCCTTATGTGCTTAAGTAACATCAAAAATAAACTTAAGATGAAAACGAAACAAGACATACAGAGGCCAGAAATTCCTGACTTGGGACAAATGCTAAAAATGTGACAGGGTTAAAGTACTTTGGCCTGATTACAAACCATTTTTGGTAAATTAGAAGTTGAAAATTATAAGTATATCCATATCTCTGTTTATTTCTATGGAGTATTCTGTAAGTGAAAATATAGTTCTGGTTTCTTTCATTTGATTGTATGTTTTTGTTGTCATTTACAATATTACAGGTAATTTCAGAGAGTTCTTATTTGTAATAGTTTTGCAAGGTTCAAATAGATACAAAAATAAATGCTAAAATAAGTTTATAGTTCAGATATCTAATAACGACATTTCAATCTTAATTTATGAACCCCAAAAATTAATGACCTCTTACATATTATCATAATATGAAACTTTTTTAAAAGACAATTGCTTCTGACTTGAAATTATTTGAAACTAATATTTTCATTAAGAAAACAAGGGGTTGTTGTCTTGGGAAAAAATAGCTCAAGCAGCAAATGTTAATTGTGCAGTTGGCATAGACTCATCACTGGTGTAGCAGACTGATCACAAACTACTAAATGTAAATTTAAGTAGCACTCCTGCTAAGGATCATGCAAAATGTGATTCATGGGTAAAAAGCCTACATATTTTTATTTTTGATATTTTGTTTGAAATGCCATAGTAAACAGAAATTAACATTCGGTTTTTCATATAACCCATGCTCTTAGGAGATAAAAATTATATAGAATGCACTGTGGATTTCAAAATTAATGGAGATAACTGTAAATGAGACTCAATACAATAGAATCTATTAGATTTTCAATGTTGATTATCTCCTGAGAGCAGGCAGATTTGAATGAATAGTTATACATTTCATAATATAGACCCATAAATCAACTTCATATCAAAAATAAAAATATGTAGTCTTTTTTGAGGTGTATCACATTTTATAGAAATTTGCATGATTCTTATAAGGATCACTACTTAAAATGTTTCACTGTGTTTTAATGTACATGTATGAGATATGAATGATTTGAAAAAAAAAAAGAAATTATAAAAACTAACAGTACTGAGTTAAAACTTGTATAACAGTGAATAGATGAACTGCTATTGTTATTGTGTGTAGGATAAGGATCACCAGATGAAGGTAGAGGAATTACAGAGTGAGATAGGACATCGGGAAAGACATATCAATAATCTGAAAGATGAAATACATGACCTGAAAGAAAATATAGAAAGATTACTCAGAGAATTAGAAGCTAAAGGAAAGGAAGTACTTAAAGTTAGGAGTGATGCAAATCTACAGATCAAGTAAGAACACACTGTTTAGGATGTTGAATAGCATAGATTATGCACATCTTTTTGAAGGATGTGTTAAACTTAAGTTATACACCAATCTTTTTCCTCAACTCAAGAATGCTTTAAGGGATTAGAAGTGTTTTTGTGTTGTGGAATGGAAACTTCTCATCTTTTCTCTATTATTCACTATAGAGATATCAGATTTTGAAAGCCAAAATTTGAAAATTTGTGGAAATTACACACTACTAGTAATTGTAATCTATTTATCTATTTATGAATTAATAGAAGCCATTGTTGATGATATACCTCTTTTAACTCATAATAATTTCCTTACCCAAACGTTTTTAAAGTGAAGAAAGATTGTCATCTGAATTTATTTAACTTATATTGTATAACAGTCCAAATTTGAAAAAAAAATGTCGAAATATTTTTCATGAATCCTTAAAATGAAATTTATAGTTGCCAGATATTTCATGAACTTCTTTAAGAGTATGCCTCTAACACTCAATTCAGTAAATCTTTAAAATATTCAATATTTTTATAGGAAAAAGGAGGAGGTATTATCTAAACAATTTAAGAGTGAGTTAGAGAATGTTAAAGTTGACCATAACAGGGAGACACAACAGATGATGGAAGATTTTACTGAAGCTCAGGAAATACTTAAAGACAAAATATCAGAAGTCCAAATAGCGTAAGTCTAAATCTTTGATATTTTATTATTAATTTAGATCGAAGATCAAAATTGATATAGCAGTCACAAGGGCTTTTAGATTTGTAAATCCTGATAGCATTTGCCATTATCTTACACTATCACAGGAAAATAGTCCCATTGGCATACCCCATTAAGGTTCAGATGCAGATAGTTATGTCCACTTTTTAGTTATTTCTAATATATCAAATTTAGTTTTATGTCATTTAGACCAATAAACAAGCCCATGAAACTTTTACTGCGAACTAAATAATGCTGATTAATTTGGTTTGTTTTAAAATGATCCAATTAAAAATAGTTGACCTCTAACCTCTTATCAGTACCTGTTAATTTTTATGCATTTTCTCAAATAAACCAGTCGTTCTGTGTCAGTATATAACAGTGGCTGTGATTCCCATCAAGAAACTTGTTTTAGAAATTAAAGAAGGGGGTTTCAGGCTATTGTTTGATGCTCATCTTTTGGGCTTTTTTAAAGGGTGTAGCATTACCCCAAAACCATCCTGATGTTTCACCCACTGTATTGTGTATTTTTATTTAAGTTACCGTCTCATGACTTTTGAAGCCCAAAGATAACAAATAGAAATGAAACTGCATAGACTATGGCATTGGAATTTTGATAATGCATTTCTTGGGAATTGTGTCATTTTTTGGTCTGATGTCATTGTTTTAAGCAGTAATCGTTCCATTTTGCTATTTTAGCAATGTGTATCTTATTTTAAAAGAGCTATATGGGCTCCAGAGCATTTAATTTGCATGTGTAATGTTTCCTGCTATGATTGGTGAAATTATATTTTAAGGCATTATCGTTTTGTTTTAATATACATGTCTCAGGAACTAGGTGCTCAGAAACTTGGAGTTTTTACATGATACATAGGTGTCTCTGGAATAATTTGTAGCACTTGTGCTATAGAAATTATCATCTGAGAAAAGTAGCTTGTTGAGATGAACATGTTTCTAAGGATATGATTTATTTCATTGATTGTGGCTTAAGTTTGAATGATTTAACGAACATTTTCAACCTTGAGGTCGATAAATTGAATTTCAACCTGAAAATTTAAAAAAACTAGGAATGGCCAACTAGTAGTTTGTAGTTCAATTATGCACTATGTGGGAGAGTTTTGTATTCATTCATTTAGGTGTTCCATGTTAACAGATATCAAACCTGGATTATGCAAACTGGCATACTGCACACTGCTACTATGCATCATGAAATTTGGTGTGTGTTTTTTTTTTAAGTCTTTCATAATCAGAATGGTGAATTTAAAAATGAAACACAGAGTTCAATATTAACCATTTATAACAATAAGCTTGTGTGAGATATGTTTGAATTCTATCCCCATACTTTCCTTTTATCCTATATATTGAAATAATTTTAGCTTAAAAATTAAAACAATTGATATAAATTGATTCAGTACATGAGTACTTTGATATAAAAGGGTATAAGAAGTTTAATGTAATTTTAATATATTTTAATTTAGTGTATAAATGGTTAAAAGTACAAATTGAGGAGTATACAGAAAAACAGAAACAGAAAATGTGTCTAAGAGACAACAACATTACTGATTGATTTATTGTAGTAAACATTTATAGCTAAATATTTCATGCAATATAGTCAATATAATAGATTACATTGTACTAAATGGACCATGATTCCTGTATAAGTCTATGTAAACAACAGTGCTTGTAAATACATCTTTACATCAAATCATTTTACACATTTGGCAGAGAAGCAGGACATCCATTGTACTAAATGGACAATCAATCGTGATTCTTGTATAAGTCTATGTAAACAACAGTCCATGTAAATACATCTTTACATCAAATCATTTTACACATTTGGCAGAGAAGCAGGACTTCCATATTTAAAGTCTCTTGTATTCTTTCCAAAGCAGTAATAAAATGAAGACGAAAACATACAATTTAAATATGCTGATCAGAAATCATTAATGTCGATCCATGATTATTTAAAATATATTTTAAATTAAAAGAAAATTTCTATGGCATTTTATAATTAGAGAGTTACAATATGAAATAAAACAATTTTTTACCTGCGTCAGTAGCCACTTGACTCTGTCATACTTAAGGGTAACGACTTTGTGTAATATGTAACTCAAAAGTGTTATATACATATTGAATATGTGCACTTTCTATAATGGAGAAGTTTGATAATTGTTTCATGGCCATTTTTTCAACAGTGCATGCTATCATTGAGAAATTACTTATGGAAATTTGTAACCCACAATGTAATTATATTTAACTTGGTTAGTGTTTATATACATATTCAAGATGCTTATATGCTTACAAATATATAATGGTGATGCAGGTCTTGTTTTATTATAGTTTGGAAGAAGCCAATGAAAGGTACAGAAACAGAGAGTCACGACCAGAGGACTTAGAATTGATCGATCAGCTCAGAAACTCTGTACAGGAAAAAGAAATGAGGATGAAACAATTAATTGTATGTCAAATATTTTTATATTTTGTTTTTAAGATATGAGGGCATTTTAATTTTATACAAATTTTAGGCATATCAAGAGCTAACGTTTTATGGGTTAATATTTCAAAGATGTTTTCTTTAAAATGTTTATTAAGGGGACCAAGCATTCAAACACTTTTATGTGAATGATAACAATTTCAAAAAAGGTTTTTTTTTTATCTAAAACATATCAGAAATATATCAGAGTTGTGGATTTTTATGATTATGTTTTACTGACTTGAATCATACAGAGACTGACTCGAAAATGAGAAAAAAATCTGGAAACCATTTTTTTAATACCCTTTCATCAATGAGGGGTATTCTATCAGTCTGTTTTTTCTGTTGATACACCTGTACACTTTTTTGTAACAGTTTTCTCTGCTGCTACCTATCACAGCTACTTAACATTTTGACACATGCTTTAATTAAGGTTGATCATACCTATTACACAGAGCATTCTTTTCTGTCACCGCACAAAATCATAGAGACATATATATTTTCAAATAACTAATAGTGTTTGAAATGATGTAAAAATGAACTATTTATATTATTTCAAAGGATTTTTTTTTACATAAAAATTAGAATGGTAAAATTGAAAACGTTGTTTTGAAAAAGCCAGTTTCAAATAGAGATAATTGGGAGGGAAAATCTTTTAAATGGGGGATATGGTGGGAAAATATTTTATTGAAATGTGTAGGGAATTCTAGTTTTTTTAATATTGAAAGAAAAATAGTTTGGTGACCCCCAATTTCCATTTTGAATTGTGAAAGAATGTCAGTTAAGTGTTCTTTATATAAAGTTGTTAGAAATTTTATCACCGTTTTTGTAGAAGTTTGCAAAGTATTGAAAATATCCTGCAGAATTCTTATAAAATATAGTAAAATATCAGCTTTAGTAAGGCTCAATTATCTCAAAATCAAGTTCGGTGAGCATTGTTTTTTACATTAAAATTCTAAAGTAAAATTTTTGTATGTTCATTCAAGGTCATCTTTGAGAAAAACTAGGAAAATTTATCCACTAGAAATACTGTAAAATTATTAACTTTCTCTATTTTCGTGTTGGGCAGAAAATTGTGAAAAATGGTACTCGCACAATGGGATTTAAACACTTTATAACTTTAACAATTTTTTGAAACCATGAAAATTAAAACCTGTGAATGTGTTCACTTGACAGAATCTGTGAAAATTAGCAACCGCAAAAATTAATACATTTACAGTATTAGGTATGAAGTACATTAAGTGTACCATATCATGCCATGACATAGGATTTGAATTTGAGATTAGGTGACATCAACTTTATGTTTGGAAACTCATATCAGTTTATGTTTTGCTTAAGTTAGGTGTGGGGGTATCTTAAGGTAGTAGACCTGGGGTTCCCCCAAAATTTTCCCATAATTCAATTTTCTTTAAATTTGTACATGATATTACACTAATTGTGGCACATCATTTGATCATTGTTGATAGTTTATTTAAGCAGCAGTTAAATGATGTTTGTTTGATATTACAGGACGAGAAACGATATTACCAGATGGAACTAGTCAACAGAGAAACTAACTTTAACAAAGTATTCAATACAGCACCAAATGTTGGAGTTATGAATCCTTTACAACAGAAGGTAAAAACACATGTTAGATTAATTAAAGAACGTTTTGGTTCTCACGCCCTTCCTCATCCTTGAAAAAGGATTCAGAATTACCTTTTTTTTTTTTATTGCAATGTTAACAGAAAAAAATTCAGCTCCATTGCCATTTTTCCTGCCACATTTATGAAAAATGTAGATGGAAGTGCATTTCTTCGGTTGGGAGGTTATACAAAAAAAAGCCTGAGTACCTAGAAACCACCTTTTTTACATTCTCATATAATTATAAGGTTGAAGGTCCTATAGTATTTTAAAGTAGTTTAGTAAGCTGGAATAAAGTGTATGTTTCTGTTAGATTATTTTCGTTTGCAGCATATTTGTCTCAGAATTTTCACATTGTGTGGTTTTCATTCTTTAATAATGGTTTTAAAGATGTAGATATTATCTTTTTCCTGCTTTTGGATTAATTCTCTCTGTATAACTAGTGCTTGAAACTGGTTTTCCTTTAGACTATTTGGTGAGTATCAATACCCAGTGCATATGGTTTTAGGGCATTGTAGAAATATTTGATTTTTTTTCAAAGGTTGACTTTTCACAAACCTTATCAGCTTATTTTCATTTTTTTAATAAACCATTTTTTAACTAAATAGTGAAATTTTCAATTATTTTCAGAAGCCAAGGAAAGGAGAGAAAAATGTGCCAATGAAACATACAACCAGCTCACCAAATCTGAACGGAAGTCACCAAAGACTCGATCCATTACCGAACTCACCATTACACAATGAGAACTTAAACCCTTCACGACCCTTACCAAGCTTTACAAAGAAATTTGTTAAATGATGGAAATACTTAGTAGTTGGTGTTTTATTAAATATAAATTAGGTTGTGGATATACTCTACAGTTCAGGTGGTTTTTACAGTTACCACTTATCCATGGTGGAACACATCAGAAAAATACACATCTATTTCAAGGTTTGACATTGTTTCATAAGGTTTTTTTAAGTCAATTGAATGATCAAAAATGAACCAGTGTATACACACAATTAATGTGTACTAGTTTCTATTTGAATTTTATGCATAGTCTTTCACCATAGAAAGTTGAAACAGCAAAATTGACTTGAGGTATAGTGTAGATGCCAAGCTAGCCAAGCCAGTATTTAAAGGATTTACAGTTATCAACTGATTTATTATATCATAGCTGTATCAGGGTTAATTTATCGACCTTGAAAAGGATCATTATGAATTGATATTTATAATTTGCATTTAAACCATTTTATCCGAAGGGAATACATCTTTTTCATGCTTTGGTATGAAAGGGGAAAATGTCAATTAATTGGAAAATTTATTGTATGAACTGATATCGAAACAGCTGAATTCTGATAATTAATTTCAGTTCTCAGGTTATTAATTGTTTGTTTAATTGTCATAGTGTTTGTAGAATCAATACTTTAAAGTGCTTTTATGACTTCAATGAAAAAGCAAAAACAAAGTATTTTACTTTTTCATTCTAACTGTTCTTAAGCAACTAAATTATTTTGTACATTTATCATAATTTTGATCCACTTAAAATGATAGAAGTTGTAGTAGTCTGCTCAGGGGGATCTTCAGTAGGTGAAGGTTAATTGTATATAAAACCATTGGCACTTATTTAGGTAGCCAGGACACCAGTTGTAAATCTTAACAACTAATGCCTTGTCAATAGTTGCAGTGCTGAAATTCTTGTCCTAATATGTAAGTGGTTATCCAGATATTGTGCATTCGAAAAGCATTGCTGTGATACTTTTGTAATGTTTTTTTTTATTATTTGTTAGAATGTTAAATATAACAATGTGATACTTGCATTCTTTAGTAATAATTTTTAGTAGCTTTTGAAATGGAACCATTTAAAAATGTAACTACGTGTAGTAAGTTCTTGTGCTTGCCAGTATTTTGTTTTCCTGTCTTAGTATTATGTATTTCCTCCTTAAGTAAGTACATGCACCTGTAGTATTGAAAACATTTGTCTTTTTCATATTGTTAGTTGAAGTCTTTTATCTATAATTTTTACCTTACTGGGTTTTAGGTAAACCAGACAGTTTGCAGTATCAATATGGTTAGATATTTATTCATGTTTCATAAGCTGTGATGGTTGTAAATCGTTAAGCTTGTAAGTTGAAGATATTAATAATATCAGCTGTAAAAATCTTTTTCTTGGTAAAAGATTGTACCTCTTTGAGAAAAATGTAAACACAGTTTGTATCATGGGTAGGTACAGAACTTGAAAAACTGGAGGACACACTGACTGACAAAAAAGGGGGCACTGCCTATCATGCTTCAGTGGTTTTCTTTCTTTTCAAACAATTTTTTTACTGAAAAAACTGGAGGGTACATGTCCAAACCACCAAGCCTGAATCCACCTTTGTGTAGATATATTTTCATGTAGTGGGATCTGTTCTCTTGACTTTGGTCAGATTTTCACATTGCTGGACCTTTGAAGAAGAATAGTTTTTTTAACGGTAAGATTATCACATACTGCATGACATTTTTCCAGCAAGTTGAGAAGGCCAAACTCAACATTTTTCAAATTATTTTTTTTAATTTTTTGATGATTGAAAATTTAGAGAAACAGATTCTTAGTATTACTTGGTTATTTGTGGATTTCCTTTTTTGGTAAATTATGGAATTTTAATGGACTTGCCAACACTAAAGTCTCAAAATTCTGTAAAAAGTACCCTTGCTCACGACTATTATAATCCAGTCTACCAATACATGTATATATATTTTGACAAAATGATCTATAGAAAAGGAGTAAAATTATGGCTTTGATATTTAAACTGAAACAAGAAATGAGTTGGTACTTCAAAATGTATGAAAGGAAGTTGATCAGGAGTGAAGATTTATCTCATTGATTGAAACATTCAGAACGTATTGTATTTTCTTTTTCATTTCATGTTCTCCATTGAATTTCTGGTCATTCCTTGGTGATGAAGTGACCTTTTGGGAATGGGGTTTGTCTGTCATTAAAAATATACTTTCATTCTGAACTTTCTAGAGATGTTATGAGTAATGTCTTATTTCAAATTGACTGTGGATAGATGTTATTATAAGACAGTGACCCTGCCTGTGCAAATCTTTCCAAGCTGTTTATATCCTGAACTTTTAATGGAGCAAAATCTTTTTTATGAATTTATTTTAAAAAATGTATTGAGAATTATTGATGTTGAAAAAAAGCTTTTTCATTTTACAATACATATTTGACCTTTAAAAGATGTTTTTCCAGTCCAATTTCGAATTCCTAGTAGCTGAAATGTTACACTGTAGCATGTTTTCAATTCTCTACATGAAACTTTATAGCAGTTAATGTAGAGACATTAAAATTCAACTTTGAAATACTTGAATTATTAATTTCCAAGTTCACCTTGTTAATGAATTACTTGGTGAATTTGCTTGCCTCTGTAGGCTTTTTACGACAAACATGATGTCTTAATTGATTTGAGTATTGTTCCGTTTTAAAACTGTGCAGTGGCTGATTTACATATGCTTAGTTGTAAAATGTCAGTCTCTGTAAGAATCAGGCATTTGGTGAAAAAATTATGAAATAAACTACCACTTTTTATACCATTAAATCAAGAGATAAAGAAAAAAATTTCCATGTTATTTTGGTACAATGAATTGTAACTATGATTGAAATTCACTGCAAATTAGTTCAAGGGTAATGCATCTCCATTTTTAACATTCTAATGAAAAAATTCAAGCATAGGCTGAGATCAATAAGTGGTCATTACTTCTTTTAATAAAGTATATTGTCTGATAGGTGATTTTTATTCTCATTTTTCCAGATTTTTACAAAGACTAATACTTAAGATGTATTTAATAGACTGTACAATTCATTGCTATGTTTATCTGGCCATCAATATTTACGGAATGCATAAAGCCTCATAAATAGGAACTTTTTTCTACTAAAAGTTTAGGTAAAATGTATTATTTGGTATGAATAACTTGAGCTGTAAATAATTTCAAAACCCCTGAATAGCAATTACTTTATTGGTCATCATTGAAAAGTGTGTTAATTCATGTTTTTTTTTTTTTAATTTTTGGGTTTAGTTAGATCATTGGAGTTTTGACTGAACCACGAAAATAACAAAATTGGAACTCGTGAAAATATTTTTCAGAAGTATTTGTGTAATAGATATGCATAAATCACCTGCTCTCTATTCCTGCATGATTTTGAAGTGAATATGAAAGATGTTAA
The DNA here is from genome assembly GCA_037379345.1 of Perna viridis. Classification (NCBI taxonomy): domain Eukaryota; kingdom Metazoa; phylum Mollusca; class Bivalvia; order Mytilida; family Mytilidae; genus Perna; species Perna viridis. The sequence goes on from CM074513.1 coordinate 8,742,782, forward strand.
CAATCCTTGATTCTCTGTTTCTCTAATTGGTGACTTTTGCATTATGCACATTATTTGCATGCAAAAAAAAATAAACTTGCATGATTGAAATTATTGATTCCAAATCGAGGTGTTTCTAATTACTAACAGTTTATAATTTATCAGATCCTGTTTCTGTACCAGATCCATCCATATTGACAATTTTGTCATGTTTAATATTTTATTGTTTTTAAATATTTTGATACAAGTGAATTGTGTTGTTATTTTTTTATTTAAAGTCTTTCTTTGTTGAGTGATTATAATACATTGTATTAATTTTGGCTATTAAGTTATTTATATGCAAGGTACTCTATTTCAGTGGCTAAAATAAATTACTTTAATATTGTACTCCTTTCCTTTTTATGGTAAAAATGTCAACTTTTTACCTGATATTCATTTCATATGAAATCAAAGACAACCAAGAACAACAGCAGGATACCAAAATGTTGAAACAAAAACAAAGCCATGAATATAAACACAGGGTTACATATGGTATCAGTCTTGTATTACATATTCCTGAGCGGGTGTAAGTCAAAACATGGAGGCTAAAAAATATAGTGCGCTTCCTATTTGCCTTTTCCTCTTTTTGTTTTTTGGCAAATGACTATCATTTTTCATCAAAAGTACAGGATAAATATCAAGCTATGACACAAATAACTTGTTTATGAGGAAAAAGAGTATTTTCATGAAAAATAATGCTTCAGAAAAGGGGTCCATTTTATTTTATAAAAGTGGAAGGAGAAAAAGTATATTTTTAGTTTGACCTGTCCTCGTGTACCAAATTACGTGTCTTTTTTTTCTAAAATGGACCTAAAATTATTTTTGACATTTCCTTAATTGAAAAACATGGTCAAAAGTTAGATTGAAACTCCTTGTATATTTTTTTAAATCATGAAACATGGGGGCAAAAAATACAAGACGGAGACCATATACAGTAAAACCTGACGAAACTGGAACTCTTTTGGATTGTAGAATTTGTTTGGTTTAGACAGGTGTATGGTTTACTCAGGTACGATAAGTACATGTAAAAAACGTTCAAAGTATGTTTGAAACTGACACTGTCTGATATAGACAAGTTTCCTTTTTTTTCAGGGCTTGGGTTAAATCGATTTCAATGTGACACTTAAGAACTAAAATGTGGAACAATATTATAAATACCACTATTAAGAGTGAGAGAGAGAAAGTAAACAACAGAAAAATAAAACAGCTTTAAAAAGGTGACTGACTCGGTACAAAAAGCTTGGACCATTAGCCAATTAGCCAGCTTCAGAAACACCAACGTAGTTTCACATGTAATGTCAAGTAGCCAATGATTATTAAAAAAATGACACGTGTGATTAGTTTTAACTTGTTAGACATACGACGTCCCATCTTGGTAATGAGAATAACTTTTTACATTTTTGTAATACACATCGAACAAATGATGAGATTGCACAACTATCATTAGACAGATCACATTTACTAAGGTTTCGACCTATTTTTGAAAATTATTATGGCATGAAAAGGTAAGTTACAGGTCATAAGTGATGTCGCGTGAATTTTCCTGTGTATTTAGCAATTGAAATTAGAATTAAAACGTGTCCCTGGAAATGAAACTGAAAGGAGTCGTATAGTATTTTATATCGTGCGTGCCTGACAGAAATATATATTTTATTGTGTTATGACATTTCCTCAAAGGCTACGGAAAGCACAATCCGTTCGAATTAAACACAGGCTTCAAACGCTCATTACTGCTTGCTGCAAACACCTTAATGGATCATGAAAAAAAAGCTTCATGAAATATTTGCTCTTCTCATAATAAATTCTTTCAGCATCTGTTAATGCCTATTCGTTCAGAAAAGTCAGAATTTTCTGAAAAGTGAACAAGTGGGTAGAGTTTATGTATTACTTTGCCTATTGGCGGCTTCAAGGGATATAGAAAAAAAGTTGGTAATCACTGGAACGCCCGGCTCCTACGTTCCTAAATTTCTGGATTCACTATACATGTACACGTTCCTTACACATTTACATGACAAATGTAGAGCAATGTAGTCTTCTAGATGTATTTTTATTCTATACATCTTGTGGGTGCTGGTTGGTTTTTTACTGATCATACACGTTATTTTGACTCCCCGAAATACTCTTGTGTTTTAAAATTCAAATATGTTCAGACTCCTTAGTTCTTACCCTCGTGTAGTTTTCTGTGGTTTGTCAATAGACCGTTCCATTCTCTTACATGAAAACATTCTATAAGCACAAACATACTAGTTTCAGTTAAACATTTTTTTCGACTTTTTGCATAGGGTAAGGAATGAAACTTCTTGCTGCAACTTATTTCTTCATGGATTAGAGACAATTAGAATTATTTTTGACCATGATATCATGCAAGAAGAGTAATGAGATGAAAGGACTAAAATATTAATAAACGCTTTGAAATCATAAGTTTGTTTTTAAGTTACGAGCATTTCTGGTTAGGCAGTCCATGCAACACGAAGTTAACGCTTAAACCAGATTAATTTTACGAGGACAGGTAAGTTGTTACTAGCTGTGAATATTGTGTTTGTTTAATCACAGTAAATGCTGTATTGACATACACGAAATAGCAATTCCCACAGGTTGTCATCATTTATTTACTTTCATTGCATTTCCGGTTTATGAGTTGGAAACATGATCAGAAAATCGCTTAATCTTGACAAGGTTCTAAACTACTTGGTTACAGAAGAATTATTTCACGCAATAACGCCATTTTGTAAACAGCCTAAAGAGCTGTTTACGGTTGAGAAAATTTAATTTGACAGCAGCTCTCTACAAAAATAATTCCAAAACAATATTTGTGTAGGGTTTAATTCCAGCTGTCTGTAAACCTGGTCTAATTATGAAATGGAGAATCCGAAGTCAAGCGCGACCATTATTTCAATTATGGAAATTACAATAGTACTGGTAATATATTTTAATGAGGTGCATTAGCTTCATAGTAATTAAAGTTAATCTTTCAAGTTGTTCTACATTATAATAGTTGACTGATTAATCTGACTGTCCGTCTGTAGATATGTCTGGAGTTACTTTGCATTTTGGATACAACAACAAACAATTATTGAAGGTGTTGCACTATATAGCACTGAACCATAAAACCCGTTTACGGTCTCCAGTTTCAACTCTTATACTTTTAACATAAACCTTTAATTGAAATTTGCAATATTTGTATGACTGGTATTTTTGTATTGAGAAACCACTGGGTCGATGCCACTGCTGGTGGACCATAGATCCCGAGGATATTCACCAGCCTAGTAGATAGACCCGAACACAAACTATATATCATAAATCATTTACCGTTTGCAGTAGTAAAAAATGAAACCCCTAAACACAGCGACTTCGTTCCTTGTATTACACATGGTAGCTATAATAATGTAGCCCCTTTTGGTAGACTCTCTGGATTTGGCCTCTTATTTTGGTAGAATCTCTGGATTTGGCCTCCTATTTTGGTAGCACCTCTGGATTTGACCTCCTATTTCGATATTTATGGGTTTGAGAACTAGTTCTTGCTCCAATTTATTTTTGCATCTTTAACTTCTTAAATATTTGTTCAAATGCTTGTTGTGAGAGGATAATGCTTCTCGGAACACGTGTAGAGTATACCGAAATTTGGAATATTTATATGATTGGTATTTTTCGTATTCATGACAGGTTAGAATTCAGTGTTACTGTATTTTTTCAGTTTTATTTTCTACTGGTTCAACAATATCAATCATTTTCGCTAGCTTAGAGTAGAAATAAGTACTCCTTGATACTTCTCGACTCCAAAGAGAGTCGTAATCCTCGGTTAGCGAAAATGTACTAGTGCTTAAATGGATCGTATTCCACGGGAAGCGAAAATGCCCCAGTCCTAGGGTGGACTGGAATCCTCGTCTAGGGAAAATAATCCAGTCCTGTAGCAGATCATAATCCTCGGCTACAGAAAATGTCCCACAGTCCTATTACTAAGCAGTATTTACCCGATCTTATCTATAGTAGAATATAATATGCCATTTCATTTGTATTTACATGTTCTTTGTCTGCCAGGGGTACAATTTATCTAATTATGTGAATATCAACAATGGCAAAAGAAAAACCCTTTTTAGTAATTTGCATAAAATATACATATATAAGCGCACGAACAGTTAAAATTCCATTAGGAATTTTAGAAAGTATCATATTGCTCTTTCGGAGTCTTTCGTTACTAGGCAACCCAATGAAGCAATGAAGGTTTCTTTCATTCCGCTGTTGTGTTACCCGATCCTTTCCCGGGATGTTGCATTCAATGAATGGAGCTAAATTTATAGCATTAATGTCATTCCTCACCATAAAACCTGAAGTATTGTATAATGTCCATGGAGGAAATCAAGTCTCACGTCAAGTATTAACTCATCAATATTTCAAGAAAAATATCATATGACAGGCTAACATATATGAACGTAGGAATCCGTTTTTCACTGACTGTTGTGTTGACCGAATTTAAAATGACAAGCAGGTAAACATTTTCAAGACATGGATAGAATCGTTTTGAATATTTCTGGGACTAAATTTGAAGTGACAAAGACACTTTTGAAGGAACACCCAAATACAAAACTTGGAAAGGCTGTTTTATATGGTGACGGAGTCGAAAGTCAAGACATATTTTTCGACAGACCTGCCAGTGCTTTTGAGGCGATTTTGACATTTTATCAAACAAATAAATTACATATTCCAACCAGCATGTGCCCAAACGCATTCAAGGATGAGCTAGAATTTTGGGAGATTTCTTACGAAGCTTTGGACAAATGTTGCATGTACACTTTCATTCAGTTTATGGAAAAGCATACAACAAGACTAGAGTTCCAGACAATGAAAAATACAACAGAGCCAGTTAAATCCATTGGGTCAGATTATTTGGCAGTTAAAAACAGGATCTGGAATATTTTGGACCACCGTGAGACCACGTGGATATCGAAGGTAAAAACCTTACCTTGTTAATTTGCTTAGCTATGATGGTATTACAAAAGAAGGAAAGATTTGTAACACTAAACATTAATAACTCCAATCTTAACCATTAAAGAAAAAAAAATGTATTCACTCTGCACACAGTGTAATAAGAAGTTTATAGAAAAAAGTACGAAATTATTTCTTAATTTAAGTACAAAATGTATATGTATACTATCTGAAATTTGTGAAAATGTTACTTTATTCAGTTTGTTTATACGTCCTATTCTTCATGTTACCGTAAACATATTATTGAATGTTAATTGCCTAGTGCTAAATTACTTTAGAAGGTTGCAATTAAGAATTGTGTATAAAATTGAAAAAAAATCTTTGAAAACTAATTCGTCGCAAAGAGGAGTACTAAATGAACCATTTAATTGAACATACTTTTTCAAAACTAAACGATTCAAATTTCAGTATGACAAAGCGTGCACCTTTCATCGAATTCCACAATTCACAAAACGTTTTAATGCCATTGTCAGTATATTGATTTATAAGGAACAAAATACAAACTATTTGTATAAACCACTATGTATTTAGCATGCTTTTAATATTTGCATTTCAGTTATACTTCACAATAGCAATTACCTGTGTCCTAATGTCGATTGCATCAAACACGATATGTACAATTCCACAGTTCAGGCGGAACTTGACCATGTGTGAAAAATTCAAATACTTGTCTTTTAGCGACGACAGGAAGCATATAGTAGCAACAGATAAAAAGTTTGATTGTAACGAATATAAAGAAAGTCTAAATACTGACGAATCATACATGTATTACATGGACCCGACATTTTACGACGATAATGACGACACGGGTGTGTCTGTCCGGTCAGACAACTCTTCATCAAATGGAACCGGAAGTGGATCTCAAACAACTGACAAAAATCAGAAAAACAAAAACCTTACTGATGCTTTAAAAGCGTTTGAAAAATATCATTCGGAGGTAACATTGAAATCCGATGAATTCATAGCTTTAGACTACTTTTTCACGGCTTTCTTTTCACTTGAATTCATATTGAGACTGATCGTCTGTCCAAGTTTGAAAAGGTTTATGCTGAATGTATATAACGGAATAGAACTTCTTATTTTGGTATGTACTTACACGGAAATTGTACTTCGCAAGACGGCGAGTGTTAGGCACTTTTATACTCACGAAAGATCCATTGAGTTGTTCGATTTTGTCAAGTTCTTTCGCATTCTTCGTCTGCTGAGATATTGCCAAAATCTAGCTGTTGTAAGGGTTCTTAAATTTTCCGTATGTAATAACGTAAAAGATTTGTTAATGTTGTTTTTCAACATTTCGTTTATTGTTTTGGTTTTTGCAAATCTTCTGTATCTAACAGAAAGAGCAGATAACATACGAAGTATACCAGATGGTTGGTGGCTTGGACTCATTACAATAACGACGGTTGGTTTTGGGGACATGTTTCCAAAAACTGTGGCGGGAAAATTTGCGTGTTCTGCGTGCGCATTGTTCGGCATACTTACTTTGGCATTGGTTACATCCATCTTTGTAGAAACATTCATGACTTTATATGGAGTTGCCCACATGGAAACAATTTTGACCAAAGGCCAAAGAAAATGGTGGAAACGAGTCAAAGCTAAGATGTCAAATCATAACACTAATACTGAACACTAGTTTCATGAATACTTCTATCATTTGTTTTAGTTTTTTTATGAATGAAAAGTAAGAAACTATTGTGTGTAACCCATCAAAAGCAATCCTCCAATGAACAATTACAAAATAAACCATGAAGAAAAATGACAGACATTTTAAATGAACCGATACTTCAGTTATGAACAATGTATAAAAGTATCGATGATTTTAGCCTTATGTACTGGATGCCTTATGAATTGTTGTTGCTATGCTAACAACTAATAAGATGTTGTCAATTTGATTTATGGATTAAATTTGAGAAACCATATAAAATTCCGGACTTTTTGTTATAATTGAAGACACTTTCAGGGAAACATCCAATTTTATAGAGCGATATAAGTTTGAGGCGTGTGTACGACACCATGACTTGGTTACAGAGTTCGGGTATGAATTTGCATCCGCATTTATTACCAATATTTTTTAAATGTTTAAAATGTTTTGTATTTTATAAATACTTGTGATATACAGCATAACTAAATACCTCTATCAAGTATAAAACAAATCAAAGCATGATGTTTATATTTCTACAATATCATTTGCTTACATGTAAACGTACCCTGCTCTCAGTGCTCAAGACCGTGTCACATTGAACCAGAATTTCTCACTAGCCGTCCAAAGTTAAGTTGCAGTTAATATAAATCATAACTTGTCAATGCGTTCACAATTTATTTAATTTTTCTTTCTTTGTGTGTGTTGTTTCCACAACTACAGATTAATGCTGCTGTTCTCTTCTTGTCCTATCATAAAAACAAATGATTGTGCTCGCTGATTTAGGTCCACTTCACATATTACATTTAAATTTGTTTTTTAAAGTATAATGTATGGTAAGTTTTTACTTTATACAACATGATATCTTAGTTAGATTTCACATTTTACCGGATTGACAACCCACCGATCCTGGCACTCGGCTGATTTCACACATTTGCAATGTGAATAATGCTGTTTGTGAAGCAGGACATGCTTACCCTTCCAGAGCACTCGATTTTATTCCCGGTATGTTTCAGGAGTTCATTTGCAAATTCTTTGGTTTTTGTGTGCTTTCTTGTTTTCCTTATCTTCAGTTTTTATATGTAATTGTTATCTACATGGTGTATGTGGTTTTATCTATTTCATGTTTTCATGTTTTGGCCATGTACTTAAAATTTGAGTTAATTCCCACCTTTATGACTTCTTAAGTAGCATTCTTTCTAAAAAAATCAGACAGAAGGTGATTCATGCATTTCAAAATTTAGTTTTATTTCTTGTTCAGACACAGTAACTGATCATGTAACCAAACTTAGTTTTTCATTTGGTTGTTGCGCTTTTGAGATAAAAATTATATAGATTGTACATGACATTTGCACTTTGCAAGAGTTATCGTTCTTGATTTGGTTTCATTTGATTTCTTTAAGTGGGAGATAAATGAATGATTTTCTAAAAAGTGCAAATCTGAATGCAGAAAAGGTTGTTTTTGTGTGAAAGTATAGCATATGTAGATTAAAAGCATCGTTTGGGTTTTTCTTGACCATGAATCACTTTACTATTGGTAGTGTCTGAATTTTGTGCGGACTGGTACTTCATATGTTATCATTGCCTCATGGGAGACATGCTTTTGGGGACAGAGGTTATAAAAATACGTTTCATAGAGGTTAAGCTTTGTTTCCAATATCCAGATCTTATCGAGAAATATTCTTTCCTGGCAAAAAAGATTACAGACAGTGAAATTGCATAACTGTTTTGACTTCTAATTTTCCCTACTTTGCACGTTGTCAATTGCATGCTGCCTGTTTGTATAGCAATAATTGTATTTAAAATTACAATTGAAGCAGGAGGCTTAGTGCGGTATAAAAAAGCATGGTTTATCCACCATTTCAATAAAAAAGCTTGTACTATGTCAGGACAATTACGGCTATTTCTAGCGTTCCGTTATTGCCTTGATACAGCCATTTGTTATATGGATTCACCTTCATTTTTACTTTTCGCTATTTTCTCAAATTCGGTAGTTTTGATATCACACTTATTTGATGTCCGTGAATTGTCCTTGTATGTTGACGCTATTTAAAAACCACAAGTAATTTTTAAAAATATTATTTTACAGCAAAAAGAACACCATACAAGAAAGTTCTAAAATAGAAGTTTGGGAAACACCTGATCAAATGTTTGTTTATTTGTTTGTTTGTTGGGGTTTAACGTCCGAGCAGCAATATTTCAGCTATATTCAGACGAATTGATCAAATGTAAATAAAACATCAAACAAGTTGACAAGTACTTATACTAAATGATATACATATAAAAAGTTTTAAATCGCCAAACATTTGACAAAGACATTTTTGATTAACACAAAAGCACGTCAGTCATAGGTCATAACGACATTCCTGTTGTAGTGCTTGTGGAATAATAAAAAAGACGTTTAAGAATGAACAAGAAATCTAAAAAGTATCTTTTATATTTCTGAAGTTTTTCTTAAATGCGTTTATGAAGATAAGGACTGCTTTTTTCAACTTCATTCAGCAATAAAAGAGAAAACTTTAATCATAATTAGTATACATTAGGTATAAACAACAAAAACAACAACAACAACCGACCCAGTTTTTAATTTTGTTTGAATTGTTCTCAATAAGTTCACAGGCAAATATTTTTCACATGGAATTCATGTAAATCAAGCTCGATATAAAATTCACGTAATTTTCATGTGAAAACATCATATTCACACGAATATCACGTAAAGACTCGATTCACCTGAAACTTTGTTTCAAAGTTGATTTGCTCAATTCTGGTGAAAATCATAAAAAGTTCGTTTGAAAATCGTATGAAATAATTTTGCATGTGTACAAGACCAACTTGAGGAAAAAATAAAAACATCTCAATACGTGTTTTTTTAGACGTTTCAGAGATGTCCTCTTTGTGACATTTGTAGAAAGAGAGATAAAAGTACATGCACAACAGGAGTTAACTCATTATTCTTTCCAATCATTTATGTATGTTTTCCTCTTAATAAAATGAAAGATTTATAGTATTGTGTCGCATACCATAAAGAATATATAAATTTAGGATTGGCGAATTTGAAGGAATATATATACTGTGAGCTATGAATAAAGAAAGGGTAAAGTATTACTATGTAAAACTCCCATTGTGCCATGGGGAAAATCAATAATTCTTTATCCCTCTGACACGTTGTCTTGGGCGGTTGACAAATTTTACAACATTATTAGCCAATTTTTGGTGTGAATTTAATGTTTTTCGCATGAGTTTTGACATTTCATTAAAAAGAAACCCTCATTTTTTAACAGTATTAATCTACCTTGTACAACATATTTCCATATAACAAGCTGAAGTCAGTTCTGCTTGATTTCTTAAACCAATGTTTCTATTCTATACATACCATGGGAGTAGAAGATAAGCTCCATTGTACTATGTAGAGAAAAGGTTTATCTCGTGAAAATCTGCATTAATTCTAATACTGGAATTATTGAACGACAAAATTTGGAGGAAGAGCGTTCAAAGAGACCATTTGAATACCGATGGGAAAACCTGTGCAAAACTCTTGACCGGTCTGTTTCTATATTTTCATAAATATTTTCACAGGGACCACTAACGACTAGCCCAATTTAATTTCAATTTCTGTTGTATAGCTGATATAGTTTCTCTGAATAATGCAATTTAAAAGAATACTTAAATTTGATCTACCCAAATGAACCCCTGTGGGTTTCTTGTCTCTTTGGCATAGTCACCATATCTCTATTGTCGCTATATGAACAGAAGACGTTTGAAATCGAAACTTTATGACAAACGTATTTACGATTTTGATTATCCAGTTGTAAACTTACCCTTCCACAGTAGCAATATACAAGTATTTCCAACTTTTGAAGTATACCTTTCCAGTTGATCCGTTACTGTAGTGGATGTGATTCTTAGTAAAGCATGGCTACTGTTAAAAAGAAATACCTAGGTATCTTTAGACCTTTTTATATCATCACTACAGAAGTTTTATGGTCGTCATCACAATTTGAAGTGTTTATTTTATAGATGAAACAAAATATCTCCAGTTAGTTTTTACGTCTTACCGGATGAACACCGCTCCCCTGAAATTGATGACTACCGGATTGAACCGATGTCTCTATAGGAGCAATACATGCTTACCTTTCCGGGGCACCTGATTTCAATCCGTTTTTTTTGTAGGATTTCATTTAAAATTTAAGCTTTGTCATATTGAAAACGCTTAGTTTTTTTTAATCGTTTCTTTATTTTTTTCCTTATCTTCAGTTTTTATATGTTATTGTGTTTTATTCTGTTGTTTCCGTTTCCTGTTTTCAACTTTTGACCATGTCTTTGGATTATGATGCATACGTCTGTTTTGATGCCGCAGAAATTTCGTACCGATATTAAATGCTTCGAGACAGAATTAATTCATAATTTCATGAAAGCATATTTCTCAATTTCAACGCAACAAAAAGCTTCATAAGCAAATGAACCAAAAATGACGAAATGATGAAAATGATGACAAATTAAAATTAATGGCTCCAATTAGATATGTTGTACATAAAAATTGACGAAAAAAAAACAAACAAAATTGAATGTTTTTAATCAAACATTCATTCATTTTGCAGCTTTCATGTTGAAATTGTCAATAAATTTGTCAATATTAATCAGCCCAAGTTATTAAATATCATACTATACCTTGAATATTTTTGTATGGTTAAATGTACACCAACTAAAAGGCATAAATGAAGTTTATCATGATAAATTTACAAGATGAAAGGGAAAATTGGTACTTGATGGTGTTTCGCCTATCATGTCAATTCTCGATTATTGCTATCTAGTGATATTTTTTGTTAAAGCCAATTAATGAAATGGCGTTGATGGAACGGTTACCAAGTTTACTATTCGCTTTGGTGATAGTGTTTTTTATGTTGTTTTAGATTTTTGTTTTCGATTCAATTGGTCACATTCGGGATGTCTTTTTGAATGGTAACATTTAAAATGTAGCATACGCCCCGAAGGCCAATAAAACCATTTCAAAGATGTTTCTACAATAGCAATGGATATTTTTAGGAATCAAACTGCTATAATTAATGGGCAAATTAATGAATTTACAGCGCTCTTTCCCAAAATTTGTTTATATAATGTTGAGAAATTCAACCTTTGAAATAAAGCAAAGGTACTTAGAAATTATGGAAATTTTAATTGAATGACAAAATAGTTTGAAACTTTATTATAAATTTGATCAGCAAAACGTATGTTTATACATACAAATACATGCAATAAACTGCTAAAAGCTATAAAATTGCTTTAGGTTTCCAAAATGTATTCGAAGCCTGCATGTCAAAACCTTAAACAAGCAAATAAAAAGGAATTAATTGATGATTTGTTGATTATGTCTGAGATTACGATCATATTTATTGCATAAAATGCAAAAAATACGTGTTTAAATGTCCAAAATGTTGACACTGCTTATGTTTGAATTTGTGGACATACTTACGACATAAAAAACATACGTGTTTAGTGTGTCTAAAAATCAGTTTTCCATTGTGCATGCAGCTTCATGCGAGCACGCATATTTTTTCCCTAAAAATCTTTGAAATGTTTGTTTAAAAATCTGACACTTTAAAAAAAAATATGGATTTAAATTGGATTACTGCAAGCACTTCATAACTCTTACGTATTTCAGAATTTTATGAAAATTTAATAAAAATATGTACATTGTTTCTGCTAAAGTATGATTTGGTTGCGAGACAACTCAAAATATTTTGGAAGCCTTAAACATGCAAATAAAAAGTAAATTATTGCTGTTTCATTGCTAATATTTTAATTTACGAGTGCACTTATAAAAGGAATAACACAAATAAGGGAAAAAATAGTTCTAAGACTTTTTCAATGTGGATTGATGCGAGCAAATACATTTTTTGCCTTTGAAATCTTTAGAATATAGAAGTTGCAGAATGATATGGCATATTTTCACAAAATGCATAACTAAGAACACTTTATTTATATTCACGTACCTCTGGATTTAACGAAAATTAGTAGAAGGATATATTTATTTCAATATTTTAGCCTATTTATTTATATTGCTAGTGTAACCAAGATTGGAGAATTCAAAAACCTGAAATATAGGTGCAAAATGTGAAAAGCCACTGTTAAGCTGAAATATATTTCGTTAGAACATAAATGATTTAGGCACTCTTTTCAGCATTATCTCAATATTATCAAGCGAAATCTTTACTTTTATTTAAGAAATAAAAAGGAAAGAGACATCTTAAAAATTGATGCGTTTTAAAATCCTGGTTATTCCAAATAAACATGAGATTGAGAATTGTTCATTTTTGCAGAAAATATTTTAACTTTGGATCAAATAAGCATATACGGTTCAATAGCCAGTTTAGACAGTTTCATGGTAGCCGACTCTCAGCCGAAACACTGATTGGCTCTAGAATGGTTGGTTCAATTTCTATTGAACTGTTCGTCGACAGTGCTACAACATTGGAAAAGAGCTAAATACAGATATCATCTGCAGTACCGTCCATTCATCCATCCAATTTATTTATTTACATCTGGTATATCTTATCATGGAAATCATCTATTGCGATTTAAATCATTCAAATAATTCAGTCGTTCCTTGCGGTCATTCCACTAACTGACATTCAGGAACGATAAGTATAAAATCCGCACAGAATCATGTTGGTTAACCCAAAGTATTAGATAAAAAAAATGGCTTATTTGAAATAGCAAGATATGGAAATTGGTGATTTTACTAATGCCATAATTTAGAATTGGATAAAACTCTTTTTGTTGCGAGGATGCTGATAAGATTTTTCAAATCTCTATACTCGGAAGACTAGATTACAATGTCAGTTTCAAAAGCGAAAAGTGTGAAAAGTCAAGATGAAGAAAAACGATAATTTCTTCAACTACCGTTTGTCAACAAATATATATATGCAATTAATTTGGCTAACATCCTCCATCACAAAACTGTTACCAACAAAATTCCTCATATTTAAAAGACAAATCCATACCAATTATTTCTTATTCCTATACCTCACCTATTGCATCAAAAAATTTCAATTATTAAAGGCTTTTGCAGAACCTCGAGATTGAGGACTTTAAGACTGAACCACCTGACTGTTCTTGCAAAAACTCTCCATTCAAATATGGTCCTTCCGGTCACGCCGTTACGGGATATTTGTCCATCTACGAAAACGAATCTCTGCGTAATATCCTTTCTAAAGGTCCTAAGTACCGTGAACCACGCTCCATAAATTGGAATTATAACTTTAAAGTTCTTATGGATGCCGTAGAGGACTACATAGGAAAATAGATAAAACGAGAACAAGAAGACATTGATTCTCTGTCAGGGTGGTTAAAGACTGTGAGGTCTTTAATTTTGAAACGAATTAAAGTTTTCAGTAGGGCAATGAGTGCCAATGCTACATCAGGTTTTAAGACCCCGATGTAGCAAAAAACATTGTCTACTATACATTTCAAATATATATGTTTGTCGTACCAGCAGACAAAGACCAAAACAACATTGTTTTTGTCTGCAAAACGTTTTACATCCAATGTTATTATCATAGGTAGACACAGAAAATAATAGCAAATAGAAAATAAGACCTATACTGCTACCAAACTCTCCAAAGAAGAGATTGTGGAAACAATAAATCTGTGCTATCCTCTTTTGGTCTCTCTACCAAGGGCGATGATTGTGATTTACCTCTATATACTGGATTCCTAAACTCCACAAGAATCCATACAAACGTTACATAGCTGGATCTGCAAAATGTAGCACCAAACCTCTTTCAAGAGTTTTAACTTCTATACTCATAGCTGTCAAAGAGGGTCTGCAGTCCTACCACAACACTTGTTACTCCTGTAGTGGTAATAATTCAATGTGGATCCTGAAAAATTCGAAAGATCTTTTGGAGACAATCAGTTCAAGACTACTATCAAAATATAATAGCATTAAAACTTATGATTTTTCAACACTGTATACTTCTATTCCCTATACTCAGTTAAAATCCCGACTTAAAAACATTGTACATCGTTGTTTTTTTCAAAAAAGATGGTACACCTAGAAACAAATATATAGTTCTTGAGATTCCTCATACTCTGTAAGACTGTAAGAAATTATTCCAAATCATCTTCCAAATAAACAGAATATGGTTACAAAATGCTGGAATTTTTAATCGATAACATATTTGTCCAGTGTGGTGGACGTGTTTTTCAACAAACAGTCGACATTTCAATGGGAACAAATTGTGCTCCTCTACTTGCTGACATATTTCTTCACTTTTATGAGGCTGACTTTATAGCTGATCTGATCCGAAAGAAAGAATTTCGTTTAGCTACATCCTTCAATCTAAGTTTCCGCTATATAGATGACGTATTATCGTTAAACAATCCTAATTTGAGGGATTTGATACATCGCATCTACCCAAAAGAACTTGAGTTAAAGGATACTACATACACTGGGAAGTCAGCTTCATATCATGACCTACATTTAGAAATCGATGGTAAAGGAAAACTATTGACCAAACTTTACAACAAACGTGATGACTTTTCATTCAGAATTGTCAACTTTCCTTTCATCTGTGGCAACATCCCTTCAGCACCTGCGTATGGAGCATTCATATCACAACTCATGCCAGAGTTTGCCGAAACTACATAGACTTTTTGTATCGCGCTAGAATTCTAACAATAGGCTTCTGGAACAGGGTTATGTTGCTACAAGATTGAAGTCATCAATATCGAAGTTTTATGGTCATCATCATGAACTCGTGGATCAATATGGTGTATCCATCTGCGCCATGAAAATTGGTTTGTTCAACGTGTCATAGTTTTCCTTTCCTCTTTTGTCTACCCCGGACTTGACTTTTTATGAGCAACTCGGTGGGTGTTTCTAGAAAAGCAGAGGACGCTTACCGTACCGGTGCACCTGGTCCATGCTCCCAGTTTTTAACGGAGTCCGAGTTGTTCATTTGCTTTTGTTACTTTGTATGTATGATTTTAGTTACTTTATGTTCTTTGTTGTGTATGTCTGTTTTCCATGTTTGGTCTTTGTCCCTGGATTATATTCTTTTGATTACCGCTATAATCTTGGTTCCGTTGATTACTCTTTCATATTCGGTCGTCAAAATGATTTAAATATACATTTTTCTATTTAAATGGGATGCAGCGAATAAACACATTTCCTTTGTACTCAATTATTGCATTGATATGTACTTCATTTGAGTCTCCCTACCGGTGCACCTGGTCCATGCTCCCAGTTTTTAGTGACCCCGTGCAGGTCCGGGTGTTAAAAGAATAGGCCTGCAGCAGCGCTAAGCTTGTCGTAAAAGGCGACTAAATAGTGCTCAGAGCAACTGGGATGTGTGCCCCAGGTGGTGGAATGGGGTACCCCTGGCGTGTTACATGCTGGGGTTGTCAGGCTATAATACGGAAAACCTGACCGCAAACCATAGTGGTGCACCGTGTTGAGAAAGATGCCACGTTCCTCGTACATTAAAAAACCCTACTGTGGTATTCTCCCGGAGTAGGAACCATAGGGCTCTGCCACAGGAGGCTAAATTTCCCGACCCTACCCAACTCTCCCTATTTCCAGTGGCAATCAAGATTTGTCGATCCCATTGTCCTAGTGTCCCATCCCTTTTTCATTTCATCATCATTTCATACTCATTTTATCATCAATTTCATGTTCATCGTCTGAATATAGCTGAAATATTGCTGTTCGGACGTTAAACCCCAACAAACAAACAAACAAAACAGTTTTTAGTGGAGCCCGAGTTGCTCATTCACTTTTATTAATTTGTATGTATTATTTTGTTTATTACATATTCTTTGTTGTATTTGTCTCTTTTCCAAATCTGGTCATTGTCCCTGGACTACATTCTTTTGATTTCCGCTAGAATCTTGGTTCCTTTGATTAATCTGTCACACTTGTATTACAAACAAGACTTTGGAAAATATTGCAAAGAAGAGACTGCTTTAAAAAATCCACTACGTCGATGTAATTTAAAGATGTGCGTTAGTATTTCTTCAGGATTTTTATACAGGTATACTAGTAGTCTTGAATTTTTAAAATTGGTTATTAAAATATACCAAAAATGGTATCTTAGTTGCTTTACCGTATAAAGATCATTGCAACAATACTGATTTATAACAAATATTGTAAATTATTGTCATCGTTTTATAACATTTGTTCTTTTTAATGATTCATATTTTTCCAGGTATACCAAAGACCACAATTCACTAAAGAGAGAAGAGGGGAAAATGCAAGATTTATATTTCCTTGCAACGTATCTATCTCCTTAATTAGTAAAATTGTTTTGAATAGCAAACACATATTTTTACTGCAATATGTCACCTTTGCTCAAATGTTAACACGGTGTCATCGGGGTTTGCATACATTTAATTTCCCTACTAATTAAATAGTTATATAAACAAAAAAGTCAACAGATTTACATACCATGAAGATCTATAGTTTGTTTCAAATTTATATAATAAAACGCATGAATTTTATTTTTTATCGTGTAAAAAACTACAAATGCATGTATGCATACTTGGTAAAAAATACATTTTTGTTTTATTTTGTAGGTTTGAGATTGTCAGTGATGTTTATTTTAATTGTTGAAGAATTATTTAAAAAAAATATTATCATCTTTTCTGTTATAGCCATATGAAATATCAGAAAATAAATAAAGAAACTTACTTGTGTTAAATCTATTAATAGATAACAAAGCAAAGGATAAATGACAAATCAATAACTTTGTTTTACGACAAATGAAAAATGATAATAATAAACATGAAGCAAAATTAAATTACAACATTAAAACACATTATAGCACATCATTTTGTAATGCATCAATCCTTAAATCCAATTAATACAAAATCACTTTAAATTACCAAAGATAACAAAGCGTGAAAAAAATTACAATATTTGTATCATTTAAAATAGTAATCACGGGAATCAAGGTGATAGCGGTAATCAAAAGAACGCAATCCAGGGGCAAAGACCAGACATGGAAAACAGACATACACAACAAAGAACATAAAGTTAACTAATCAAGATACACTAGTTGGGAATCACCATTGGCGTAGTCTGTCGCACTGATTAAACTCTGTCTGTATTCCCTTTTTCGGTAAGTTGTTTGTATTTGAGGAAGTTATTAAATTTGATAACTGCCATTTCTTTTTATGAGCACATTCTTAGAAACATAATGTAAACAACTGTTGTTGCAATAAACATGAATTTGTATTGTTTTATGTGAAATGCTATTTACCAGATTTCACGTGAAACACTCACGTGAAATTTACGTGAAGGTTTAATTCACACGAAGTTCTCGTGCACTTTATTTTCAAACTGAGTCGCCCAGGTGAAAGTAGTGAAAGATTATTTTGCCGAAGTATTATGCTCCTCTTTTGTTGACATAATGATATGTTATGATATTTGTTTTGGAGTAGACATTATGCCATTTTGTCTTTTTGTCAAAATCTTTTTCCCTATAATATTCTTTACTACTATTTCTCTTTCAATTATAGTACTGCATAATTTAATTTTAATCGAAGGAATAATGTTTACTGAGTCTCATTATGGATAAAGTTAACCATCATTTCAATAAATGAAATCAATTGTGCCAATAAGAACCCGACAGCTTTTTTGACATCAATGAAATTCTCGTGAATGACACAATCACATAATCTGAACAGTTTGATATGACATCTATTTAGCATTATAGCGACTAATTTTTAACACAACAAATCAATTATTTGAAAGAGTAATAAATGATGAGAGTTCATGATGACGACCATAAAACTTCTGTAGTGATGACTTAATCTTGTAGCAACATAACCCTGTTCCAGAGGCCTATTCGTTAGAGTTCTAGTGCGATACAAAATGTCTGCGTAGTTTTGAAGTCGATTACTACACTATCTATTGTCAAAATAAGTATATTGACATTGAAATTTTCAAAAGGTATGAAATCCGTAATTGCAATGAAGCGAAGGTCTTACTTTGATTTCAATATTGTTCAAATATTGGAAATTGACACTTCATCCGTGGGACACAAATACACTAAAAGCAACCGACCCGATTAAATACTAGTAGTTTTTAATGATGTAATGGAACTTTGGTTAACGATATTTTGTTGTTATATTTTGGCAACCATGACCCAGCTAAATGTAAGAGAGAAATAATATTCGAATTTGTTAGAGATAATTATTTTCTCTACTTCACAATTAATTTTGTGGACGATTATTTACATGCCGCTCAATGATACAGGTGAGATTTCATTATATTTCCTCTGGACTTCAATTCAGACTACGACCAACCTTAACCAAAGTATTCCTATAATATCATATTTTCATTTCAGTTAAGTTGCTATAGAAAACCATTTTGTACGGTTTCTTGTGATTTTAGTAACATCACTAATTATACGTTTGTTTGTATCAAAATGATTTTATTTAGGTTGATCACTACCAAATTGGCAAAATCCTAATCCTTTTTTAGTTTAATGGCAAATGCTTCTTCGCTACTTAAATGAGCATGTAAAAGAGTAATCAAGGAAACCAAGGTTATAGCGGTAATCAAAAGAATGTAATCCAGGGACAAAGACCAGACATGGGAAACAGACATACAACAACAAAGAGCATAAAGTAACTAAAATCATACATACAAAGTAATAAAAGCAAATGAGCAACTTGGACTCCACTATAAACTGGGATCATGGACCAGGTGCATCGGTAGGGTAAGCGTCCTCTGCTTTTCTAGAAACACCCGCCGAATTGCTCATATAAAGTCAAGTCCGGGGTAGACAAACTAGGAAAGGAATACTATGACCCGTTGAATAAATCAGTTTTCATGGTGCAGATGGATACACCATAACGATCCACCAGTTTATGATGACGACCATAGAACTTCTGTAGTGATGACTTCAATCTTGTAGCAACATAACTCTGTTCCAGAAGCCTATTTGTTAGAGTTCTAGTGCGATACAAAAAGTCCGCGTAGTTTCGGCAAGCTCTGGCATAACGTATGAGTTGTGATATGAAAACTCCATACGCAGGTGCTGAACGGATGTTGCCACAGATGAAAGGAAAGTTGACAATTCTGAATGAAATGTCATCACGTTTGTCGTAAAGTTTGGTCAATAGTTTTCCTTTACCATCGATTTCTAAATGTAGGTCAAGATATGAGGCTGACTTCACAGTGTATGTAGTATCCCTTATCTCAAGTTCTTTTGGGTAGATGCGATGTATCAAATCCCTCAAATTAGGATTATTTAAGCATAATACGTCATCTATATAGCGGAAACTGAGATTGAAGGATCTAGCCAAACGATATTCTTTCTTTCTGATCAGATCAGCTATAAAGTCAGCCTCATAAAAGTGAAGAAATATGTCAGCAAGTAAAGAAGCACAATTTGTTCCCATTGGAATGCCGACCGTTTGTTGAAAAACACGTCCACCACACTGGACAAATATGTTATCGATTAAAAATTCCAGCATTTTGTAAACATCTTCCTCTGTATATTTGGAAGATGATTTTGAATTATTTTTACAAGGTATGAGGAATCTCTACCAAGAACTATATATTTGTTTCTAGGTGTACCATCTTGTTTTGGAAAAAACAACGACGTATAATGTTTTAAGTCGGGGTTTTAACTGAGTATGGGGAATAGAAGTATACAGTGTTGAAAAATCATAGGTTTTAATGCTATTATATTCAGATAATTGTCTTGAACTGATTATCTCCAAAAGATCTTCCGAATTTTTCAGGATCCACATTGAATTAATACCACTTCGGGAGAAACAAATGTTGTGGTAGGACTGCAGACCCTATTTGACAGTTGTGAGTATAGAAGTTAAAAGTTTTGAAAGAGGTTTGGTGGTACATTTTGCAGATCCAGCTATGAAACGTTGTTTGTATGGATTCTTGTGGAGTTTAGGAATCCAGTACATAGATGGTACCAGTATAGTTCTTTCCACTGATATTATTTTCTACGTCTACCTATGATAATAAACATTGGATGTAAAACGTTTTGCAAAAACAATGTTGTTTTGGGCTTTGTCTGCTGGTACGACAACATATTGGTCATGTATAGTAGACAATGTTTTTGCTACATTGGGGTCTTTAAAAACTGATGTAGCATTGGCACTCATTGACCTACTTAAATCTTTCATTCATTTCAAAATTAAAGACCTCACGGCCTTTAATCACTCTGACAGAGAATCAATGTCTTCTTGTTCTCGTTTTATCCATTTTCTTGCATAGTCCTCGACGGCATCCATAAGAACTTTAAAGTTATAATTCCAATTTATTGAGCGTGGTTCACGGTACTTAGGACTTTTAGAAAGGATATTACGCAGAGATTCGTTTTCGATAATGGTTAAATCTCCCGTAACGACGTGACCAGAAGGGCCTTGATATTTTTCAAGTAGAACTTGCATAGTATAGGGATAAATGATAACTGATCGATGTTTTGTTAACTTGTATAAGAAAAGTGGAAACGGTTATTTCCCTTTGACAGAATTTCGCTTTGACTTATCATATTTGGTTGGCAGTTGTAACAAAGATATTTAATATTCTATTCAAGGCTTCGGTACTTTATATGTGGTTGTTTTAAGCCAATGATGTTTCAACCTGATAAACTGTGAAATGCCTTTGCAGTTAAGTTTTCGTAATTATAAATAATTGTTCGATATTGTTCATTCGTAGCACTTTGCACTTTGATAGTTGCATAATAAAGTAGTGAAACTTTCTGATATGGCGAATCAATTCTTGTAAAATAACAAAACATAAATGATAACGGCAACACCATGGAAATATTAATCATAAATAAGTGAACAGTAGCCACACTCAAAAGGTAAAAAGGAACTATATACAAATAAAATATAAATACAACGTAATCAAAAGAAAAAGAAAGGCCCAAAAGGAGGAAAGCTCCAATAATTATGGGAAACCGGATTAACTGAGGGGGCGGACAAGCATATCTTTCTTAATTTCTTCTGCCCCTTCTTCTCTAATTTTTAGTGGAGTCCGAGTTGCTCATTTGCTTTTGTTACTTTGTATGTATGATTTTAGTTAATTTATGTTCTTTGTTGTGTATGTCTGTTTTCCATGTCTGGTCTTTGTCCCTAGATTACATTCTTTTGATTACCGCTATAACCTTGGATCCCTTGATTACTCCTTTCTCTCATCATTTATCATTTCTCTCTCCTCCTTTTTCTTGACCCCACTTTTTTCCTATTCTCGCATGCAAAAAACCTATAAAATGCCCAGTCTAATAACAAATCGTTCAAAGTATTTTTGTAGCTTGTCTTATCGTTCAGATACCGTGGATTTTATTACTTTTGTTGCCGGGCCCTTTAAAAACTTACTTAAAGGTGTGTTTACAGTTATTGAAGACATTTTGGTGATCTCTGTAAGTATTTACTATTTTTATAAAAGTTATACGATGGCTAATTTGTTGTATTTTCTACATTTTTCGTATAATTCATGGTTTTTTTTTCAAGCCTTCCAAAAAGAAAAGAACCCTTTGTAAAATGATAATTTTAAATATATATATGTATTAAATGATTATACAAGGCTTCCCTTCAAGATATGTGTACACTGGCACTTAATGTGTCTATTCTCTTGTTCTAGCTAAGTACAAGTTTATTTGTTGTTTTTTTTCAAAACAAAATTGCTAGTCTCAAGTCTCAGAGAAAAAATATCCCTAGAGCTTTCATATGTTACAAGGATTAATGTTTTAAGACAAAAGTGCCTACGATGACAACACCGGGAGTATTTAGAAAGTCGTTTTCATTACTATGACAAGTTGTAACACTTTCTTGAAGCCTTTTAAGTATAACTTCATTTCTTTCTCGCTCACTTATATTTTCTATCTACATTATAGTCTCCCTTCTCCTTTCTCCTTTGCCCACTCCTTTTCTCCTTTCTCTCGCACTTTTTCTCCTTTTCCCACCTTTTTTCCTTCTCAAGATCTTTCTCCCACCCCATCTCTCCCTGTCCATCGTCCCTTAACTAGGAGAAGGAGAAAGTTTTAAACAGTTGCAAAAATAGGTTTTTGTAAATGCTACCGGCCTACGCATGCTATTTTCAGGTGTGCACCGCTGGCATTGAGATTATTTCAAATAGGCCTAAAAAATATAACACTCATTCCTTTTAACTCAATTTTAGTATCAAAATTTATCAACATAAATAAATGAATATATCAGGAAAAAAGGTTGATGACATCACAGCCACATTACAAAATTTGGTCTATGCAATGATGTACAGAATTTCATCTAATCAGAAAGCGTGCTACACTCCTTGAAAAGGTCATGTTTCCCATTTTCTGCATCATTTATCGTACGTTTACGCATAGTTTTGCGTTTGTTTAAACGCACGATAGAAGCGTTCGATTAAACGCACGATGCAAGCGTTCGTTTATTTTTGTACTTTGATTATTTCCATGATTCAACTGTTATTTTTATATTTTTGCTATTTTTAATTCATATTATTTTGATAATTTTATTTCTATTTTTTCTTCCTTATTATTATTCACCGTTCGTCTATCATGCGTTTAAACATTTATCCCCATTGAAGTAATTCCCTTGTAAAGCGGCGTGGCTAAAATACCAAGTTAGGTTGTACGAAAAGGACATAGTTGGCCGATAACGCTGAACTATTCAGAAAATCACAAAAGTAAAATATTTTTCAATAGAAGCATGATATTATTATTATTATTATTATTATTATTATTATTATTATTATTATTTTAAAAAAGTAAATATTGTGAAACTGACATGACAATTTTATTTTAAACCTTGATTTTTAAAAAAAAATATAACATCAATAACACAACATCAACAAAACATTGATTTATATTCTGAACTATGCCACCTTCCCCGTAGAAAGGCGCTTAATTCATATTACAGAAAAATAATTTTTTCGTTTACTTAAAAAAAATGTATACCAAAAAATATCGATTTATTTAGACATAGAATTATTGTGAAAATGGCCCAGAATGTTTTGTTTGCTACACAAATACGAGTATAAAAAAATTGCTGGAATAAATTAGATCTAGGCAATAGTCGAAAGGAAGAGTCTAATTGGAAAGTCAATATAACAAATGACAACCGCAATAGACCTAACTTCGTACAGGCATATCCGACAGAAATAGTTATAGTGAGTCAAAACTAAGTTTATAACGCGTTAAACTTCCTGCTTCCGTTACGGTTAATTGTTTCCGTTTTATTGCAATGCAAACAGGCAGCAAACAAAATACTCTAATAGAGACAATTATACAAACTTCTACTGAGTCGTTATGCGTTCATTTCAGCACAGCTGTATACCGTAACCATAGAAATAAGGATAAGTTTTAGAACAGAGAATTTTTTTCTTTTGTTGGTTGACTGAAAAAAAAAAACGAATACATCTATCTCTTACATAGCAAGTTTTGTTGTGGTCGACGCTTCTAATACATTTTGTATTGGTAATTTAATAGAGCAGCATCTCAATATCTTCTCACTACAGATTATTATTACACTATCGATTCAAGTTTAATTTGTTGTGCTTCCAATTTCCGGTATGTTGATCCGCACCTATAATGATATGTAGTCACATATCAACCTGAACTATAATCGGATAGTTATTGAAACTACGTATATTTTCAATGTTATTCTTTTATCAATAAATAATCCCCCATAGGAATTATTGATATATAAATAGTGCATTATAAACATGTCACCTTGATCACCCTCTTCACAATGTCAAAAGAGAGACAGGATGATCGTGAACAGATCGATAACGTATGTCAAGTATTGCTGCTTGATGAACATGAAATTTTTTTTTCAAAATATCAGCAAAACTGAAACGTTTAACGTTTTATTGTTGTCCTTTCCTCTTTCGTCTACCCCGGACTTGACATTTTTTTGAGCAACTCGAAAGGTGTTTGTAGAAAAGCGCAGAGGACGATTACCCTACCGATACACGTGGTCCATGCTCCAGGTTTTTAGTGGAGTCCGAGTCGCTCATTTACTTTTGTTTCTTTGTATGTATTATTCTAGTTCCTTTCTGTTCTTTGTTGTGTTCATCTGTTTTCCCTGTCTGGTCTTTGCCCATGGATTACATTCTTTTGATTTCCGCTAGAATCTAGGTTCCCCTGATTATTCTTACAAACAAATAGAAGATGTCTGTTGAAACAAAAACAAACTTTTTTTAAAATCTTACAATTTAGTATGGTGTATACACGTTTAAATTATTTCTTTATTTTTTATTTATTTAAATTATTTAAATTATTTTTCACAGTCACTTGATGCATAAACATCAAATCTTTTCCTCGGAATCTTCATATTTAAGGTCCTTTAGCAGCACAACAGGTCGTCAAATGAAAACCCACTTGTTGCCAGACATTTGTGTCACGAATTTAACGGTAGATTTATTTTTGGGTGTCCCACGATCATCGTCTTAAATGACTTTTGTAACTATTATCATTTTCTGTTTCAATTTAAAATAGTTAGAGCATTACTTTATTGTATGTATTAATTGAAATGTTATTTCTGAAGAAATGCGTCGAGAATAAAGATAAAAAAAAATACTATTCCATAAATTGTTTTTGATATTTTGTACTACCCATGCACCTTCCGTTATAAACAATTATCTTAATGACGCAGATAGTTCATGTCAAATGAGGATGCAAGTCGTCTTGTGTTCTAAAGAATAAACGTGAAATGCATCACTATATTGTAAATTGATGAAAATGTAATCTTATTTTAATTGGAAAAGCATAATGACTGAAAACTCCGCTATTTCCAAATGTTAGTTACTAATGGTAACTTTCTAATAATTATAAATGTAGATAATTGCGGATATGCTATTGATTAAAGGGTAACTTATGACGTCGGTGGCTGATTTTCTAATGTGAAGATATTAAATCATTTACTGAATGTCTTATTCTATTAATCTTTTGGGGATATGTACCTTGCAGAATACCTTGTACAACATTTGACTCGAAAAAAGAATGTAGGCACTTGTTGTCAACAGAGAGAAATACAAAAGTACTAATAAATTTCGATATACCGTACCGTGTTTCAAGGAGTGTCATCAAGTACATAGGAATACTTAACTAAAAAACTAATTGTATATTTGTATAAAGTATTAAAATTAAAACTACCGAAATTGGAAGGCAAATCAGAAACATATTTTATTATACTGTTTTCAAGTTTAACCAATGTTTTGGCTGTTTTTCTTCACTTTTGACGGAACATGTTTTTATTCTTTTACTTATTATTTTCAAAAACACTTGATGTAGCAGTGAACTTGGTCCTTGGTACTATTTTAGGATAAACAAGTTTGTTTTAATTTCTGTCTGCATTTTTACTCCTGTTGCAATAAAGTGTTTCTTTTAATTACCCCAAGCTAATTTAAATATATTGCATTTTGTGTATTTAGGTGGCAAGAACATGTATACCAAAACGCATACAGAATTTGCAAACTATGGAAGTTGAATTACTAGGTTGAAATTTTGTCGTAGTCTGAAATATAATGTAGTTATAAACGGTCCTGAGAGATGCTACGAACGTTTGTTATTAACGGACGTATAATATAAAACTAATTGAAATGAATGTTTACTTGATTTCATCGCGAATCTTGAATTCATCATTAAATCCCTTGCGACCTTTGTAATTTGGAAGTTAACAGGCAGATAGCTGATCTCTATTCCATGGATATATTTTATTAATATATTTATAAATACAAGGTAAGCACAGCGAGTTTGGAGCATGAAAGGAAATGAACATTGGACGGTCCATGTATTTTTAAAATGCATGAACAATGTGATACAACTTTTATTCGATATTATTTGTCAATTGCAAAACATCGATATTTGCTTTAATGCCGGAGATACATTTGAATTCCGTTAAATTTGAGATTAAAAGCAAATATACTTAAACATTTAATGTTGATTATGGAGATAATTACATATGAAATTTAGCTACCGGAGACCACAGGTGTTTAAGTACTAAAGTGATAGTACGGTCAACTGGGAAGAGTATCGAAACAGAAAAATAATGGCCACTCAAATAAGCTCAAACCGGGTGATCTTAAACGTCAGTGGAACGAGGTACGAAGTAACACAAAAATGTCTCATGGAACACATTTCTACAAGACTTGGGAAACTTGCTCTTTATCAAAAACAGGATAACCCGGAGGAATTCTACTTTGAAAGGCCAACTGTTCCATTCGAGTCAATTCTGACATACTATCAAACTGGGCAACTTCATCTTCCACCTAACGTTTGTCCAAAAGTATTCAAAGAGGAATTGAGGTTCTGGGAAATTGACGACGAAGTTATGGAACAATGTTGCCGATTGAACTATATTCAGTTTATGGATTCCTGTGAAAACAAGGCAGCTTTCAGAAGTCTTGTTGATAGCAGATTAAAGTATATAGACAGTCGTCCAGGATCATTTAGAGAAAGAGTTTGGAGGATAATAGATTACAAGGAGACAACTTGGATTGCAAAGGTAAATGATAAAAAGTAAGGTCCAATTCTAGCTTCGAAAACCACTGTCTTCGCATGGACCAACACATGCGAATCACATTCATAATAATATTTTTTTATTTACATTTTTACTTTCAGATCTTCATGAATGTTTGTTTTTGTTAAGTAATTATTCATTAAAGGGAAAGTTCACCTTTGTATTAAGTTGGGCTCTTATGATAAATCATACCCACATAAACAAAAATAAATAACCTTTAATGCAAAATACCCTTTTATAAAATGCTCAAGGCTATGCAAAGTTCGAAATCTTTGAAATATATATAAATAGCCATCTTACAGAGCTCTCTTTTCTGAGGGAAGGTCATAAGCAGACATTATTGATTTTAACCGAAAGCTTCCAATTGGCTAGTGACGTCATTAAGTCGGTTTGGTACTGATACAAGTATTGCAAATAATATGTAAACAAAGAATATTCCGTAAATATTTCTACGATACTGTTTATCTAATCACCAAAACATGTTGTCTTGTCA
Source organism: Perna viridis (assembly GCA_037379345.1). Lineage (NCBI taxonomy): Eukaryota > Metazoa > Mollusca > Bivalvia > Mytilida > Mytilidae > Perna > Perna viridis. The sequence goes on from CM074513.1 coordinate 8,770,417, forward strand.
ACATTACGATTGCAGGAATGATAAAAGAGAATATTCTAAAAGTTATTGATCAGCCACAAGAACATTCTTTGGAAGTAGTTTTTCCTATGACATACTAATCCTCTGTCAGCAAATCCCGGTTTTCGTCAATGTTGTCTGACATTTACTTACATGTTGTGCCTCAATCTCTTCTTCTATTTATTTTGGGTTGAAATTATAGGGGAAAAGTCCCAAATTTGAGATTTCGTCGGACATCGTAATCAATTACCTATTTACTTTCACTTTACAAATCGACTTCGTGACGTCACAACTCAACCGATCATGGTGGCGCCCATAGACGCGGGAAATTCAAATTGTCTGAATTCGGAATTATATGTCCCTCTTAGACAAAATTGGCACCAAAATAAGCCAAAATAAATATACATGTACTCAAAAAACAAACAATTGTCTGAAATGTTGTTGGCCTTCCAAAAAAATCAAAATCGGCGCTGAATTACAGTTTGTAACAAGGATAACAACAAAATTACCGAACACTAATCCGATCCATAATCAAGTCAAGCCCAAGATAAATTTGGAAAAATAAATATTACACCATCGGCGCAGATTGTACCACAATGCTCCTGACTTGGAACAGGCATGTCAAACTAAAATGGTGGGTCAAATCTAGGTTTTACAGCGCGCTAAAACTCCCTTTCCCATTGCGGCGTGAATACACCAGTTGTGATTAAATAGCATAATAGCATTTGCATGCCATTGCGTCATAGTCGGTTAATCAGCGGTCAAAACAGCACACAGAACAATTCACACACACACACACACACACACAAGAAAAAAAAACAACAACAAAAACAAAAAAAACAATCATTACTCATTATTTTAGAAGAAACTGAGTATTTTTCAACCAAGGGCTGATATCTAATAATAATAATAATGATAAGAGACCTTTTGAGACACTTTTCTTCATACCCCTGATTCATGAGTGTTTTTTGAAGATATTTATGGCGTTCAAGGAAATCAGAGTAGTTAGTACTTGCTCTAGCGTAGGAATCAATTGTGAATTATAAAAAAACATATGCAGGAGATGAAGGTAATTTACTACACAGATAAGGAAAATCTACGATATTGAGATTAAAGTGTCTCTTTTATCATGAATCTCAGTGCTAAGATGACCGCTGATGTCAAATTCAAGATATAGGTTCAAAAAAGATGCAGAAGAAGCTGTTTCTGTAGTTTTCTTAATCTCGAGCTCTGGTGGCTATATTGGGGGTTACCATTAACCAAAAAAGTGTTGTGTATGGACAATACATCATCAATATATCTGTATGTAAAGTTGAAGGATTTAGCATTTTTTATATTTTTATTCTTAACGAGATTATGAAGAAATTCAGTCTCATATAAATATAAGAACATTTCGGTTAGGAGTGGAGCTCATTGGAATGCCAACTTCTTGTTGGAAAAAGCTCCTCCAAATATGACAGATATGTTATCAATTAGGAAATCAAGCATATGGCAAACCTGCTTTTCTGTGTAACACATTTTGCCCTTCTGTGATGTTTTAGAAAATATGTGGATTTGTAACAAAGAATAATATAATTGTTCAAAATTGCGACAGATTTCAAACGAGATTGCACTTTATCATGTGGCAACGTGGTGTAAAGAGTTGAGAAGTCAATATTTTGAGAGGACTTATTTCCGAAAAGCTGCGGAATTTAAGGTTTTGAAGTAAATCTTCAGAATTTTTATGTATCCACATATGATTAATGCCACAATGAGAGTAGGTGGTATTACAGATAGCTTGCTGTTCATCTTTAATTCGTACAATATCTTAGAGGTGAGGGCAATGTAAGGCTTTAATTCATCAACATCTATTTGCTGCGCAAATATCTCCCATGCTCTTTAATGTGTGACCTGCCATTAACCTCAAATAATCTTTACCGGAGGTAAAATTAATGAGCTTTTCCTGAATTTGGAATATCGTCTATGGCAGCCGTTAACGCTTTTTCGAATGATTTGCTATTGCAACTTAAGTGTATTTTTTTTGTAAGAAACAGGCAAAATTGAAAAAAAAACAAACAAAAAAACAGAAACATGCATTTCAAAAACTCCTGATCTGACAATATAATTTCACTCAAGGATGCTTTCTCTGTTTAAATAGACCATAATTTGATCTCTACATCACTAGATTTGCTCAGAAATTTTACAATAGAATGTTTGAATAATGTCGTTACGGACAGAGTTATCTGCCCTAGAAATGTTCATTTTCAGTGCATTTCAATTAAATTAAAACTAGATTTACCAAAGTGATATTGAAAATCTTGCCTTTTTTCCTTGATTATGACGGTGCGAATAGTCAAAATAAATTTTCAAAATTGTGGCTTTTCCATATCATGTTTCACCCAATGCCTGATTCTTATAGAGACTGACACTTAGCTGTTGTTGTGGTACAACATTTAATGCTACTTGCACTACATTAAACACATATAACGGTTGCAGTATATTTTATTTAAAGCATTTGTTTTGCAAATTATGTATAATACTTTATAACAATATTTAAACACATTTAGATAACACTTTAAACTAAAATTCATTAAATTAGAAATTATTTTAAAATCACTAAAGTAATTACAGTTTGAAAACGGCTCTAAACAATTTAAGGTTTTTTTCGTGTAACAACTTTTAAAAACAAATTATTAAAAATTTTCCCCAATTGACGAAAGAATCTAACTATATATTTTCATCAGTAAACTCTAATTTGTTTTGTCTTTTTGTTCTATAGAAATCAAAACTGTTAACCAATTTCAATATGATCCATTTAAATGCAGTTAACAGGTTGTCACGCCCACAATACGAACATTCTCTTGTTTTTTTTTAATTTTTCGATTTCTTTTTTGTAGTTGGTTTTGTTCGTTGGAATTTTCTTTGTCATATTATCAGTAGCCACGGTGGCTATCAGTTCTCTTCCGCACAATAAAAGACCATTGACTCCATGTGAATGGAGTGAGTACATTGATTCAACAGATTCAACTAACAATGAAATGAAAGAATACTTTTCGAAATATGATTGTGAGTCTATACGATTTAGCAATCTTGATGGAGAACATACGTTCCAATACTGGCAAGAACCAGAAGAGAATCCTCCCAACCAGGACAAAAATCAACTTGATAGAGAAGGACAACAATTATGGGAAGACAAAAAAATGGGTTTTATAGAAGCTAGAAATTTAACAAGCTCTAATGTATCAATAGAAGATGACGAAACAGTGTTAAAGATGAGTTTACCATCCCTCACTATGAAAAATTACCTCTTCTACAAACTTGACTATATAACAACGGCGTTTTTTACAGTGGAATTGATTGTGAGGCTAATGGCGTGTCCTAGTTGGAGGTCCTATTTTTCGAATGTTTTAAACATTATCGAAGTTTTTGTACTCCTCGGAGCCTTTGTCGAAATAATTATTCATAGCATGAAAAACCAGTTTAAATTTTCATCGACAGTGACATACATCATTGACTCTTTAAAACTTTTCCGAGTTTTAAGACTTTTGAGGTATTGTCAACACTTGGCAGCAGTGCAAGTTCTACGATATTCTCTCCGCCAAAATGTTAAAGATCTGCTCGTATTATTGATTCATATTTGTATTGTTTTACTTATCTTTGCGAACATCGTTTACATTGCAGAAGACCGTTCAACGATTGACAGCATCCCGCAAGGTTGGTGGCTTGGCCTCGTAACCATAACAACTGTCGGATATGGAGATATATCACCTCTAACGTTACCGGGTAAGCTGGCATGTTCGGTGTGTGCTTTATGTGGAATAATCATGCTTTCCTTGATAATTCCAATTTTTGTGGATACATTCGTTCAACTGTATGGTATTGCTCATGTACAGAGTTACAAACCAAGCAGAAAGGATGAACAACCACACATCACTGAAGTTAAAAAAATTGATCTATCAAAAGAAAATGAAGTATATACATCATAATGAATGCCTTGATGGGTTCTTAAATATACAATACTAATATCACAACCTTTCCCTTAAATTATTAAACTTCACGTAGCCATACATTTTAGAAGCACAACGGATAGTTAAACGAAGTTTTAACTTCTTCATCTTGAGCCTGAAAAGAGTCTTGATTTATGCCATTTGCATTTATTCTATCATCATCACTTTAAAAACTTGTATCTGAAGAGACGTATCTGTAATTTTTGAAGGGCTGCAAGTTGCGCTTACTTTCCAAAAATCAACTGAATAGTTTTACATGGTATAAGACATTTAAGTTGTAAACGATCTCAAATTCAAACATTGTAATTTCGTTTGTCTCACTTTTGATAGTTTCATAAGTAGTTGATGTTTGATCATGACTCATGGTTATGGAACCTTGTTTGATACCAGTAGGATTATGAGATAAGAATAGCCGTCTGAAAAGCAATCTCAGCAATCATAACGATGAACTTGAATGAATTTCTGTGCTGAAAATAACATTTTAGAAACCTAAACCACCTACAAAAGGACCGTTTATGGGTAGAAAAAAAACAAGGGGATTATGTTAACTGATGATAAGATAAACTGATGCCGGACTGTTTCTTTGGTTTACATGTACCCTAGCTTAATTGTACGTTTTGGAAGGACATTCTGTATTTACAGTATATCAGTCATTCTTTTAATGTTGATTCAAAATAAATTACATGATAACTTCTTGTCTTAATGTTGCAAATTAGTGAATGATGTTCTTAGCAGTTTCCGGTCGAATAAAACATGTCCATCTAGTTTTTCGTATGCAGTTGTAAATAACATCATATACTTGTATTCTGCTTTTAAGATTTACATCATTTATCAAATGCCGTCCATGAAGTGAAAATCGAGGTAGAGAATATTTCTCAGATTTAACGCAATATGATATTTTGAATCGTGCATGTGAATAATTACGTTAGATAAATTTGAAATAAATACTATAAAACAAATAAGCCACTCCAACACAAACGAAATTGTCAAGGATATGAATGCGAATAGCAATACGATATATAAAAACTAAAGTGCACAATACAACCATATAAACATATAAACAACAATATCAATGCAATATGGATCCTAAATATCTCCAAAGTCTTCTGGAAACACCCAATGCTAAAAGATCATCGGAATATAATACCATCAAGACCTATGATTTTTATACAACTGTTCCCAATATTCAGTTGAAATCCCGACTCACAAGCATTATACATGCTTTAAAAAAGCTTCTATTGGAATTCAAAAGAATGTAATCCAGGGACAAAGACTAGACATGGAAGACAGACAAAAACAACAAAGAACATAATGTTATTAAAATTATACATACAAAGTAACAAAAGTAAATGAACAACTCGGACTCCAATAAAAACTGGGAGCATGGACCAGGTGCACCGGTAGGTACTTTTCTAGAAATACCCGCCGAATTGCTCATAAAAAATCCGGGTTAGATGAAAGAGGAAAGGAAAACTATGACACTCTGAAAAAATCCGTTTTCATGGTGCAAATGGATACAGGAGTCCACGATGACGACCATAAAACCTCCGTAGTGATGACTTCAATCTTTTAGCAACATAACCCTGTTCCAGAAGCCTAATTGCAAGAGGTGTAGCGCGATACAAAAAGACTGTGTATTTACGGCAAGCACTGGCATAACGTATGAGTTGTTATATGAAAACACCATACGCAGGTGCTGAAGGGATGTTGCCACAGATGAAAGGAAAGTTCACAATCATCCTAAATTAAAAGTCATCCGGTTTGTCGTAAAGTTTGGTCAGTAGTTTTTTTTTTTTTTTTTTTTTGCCATCGATCTCTATGTGTAGATCAAGATATAAGGCTTACTTCATAGTGTCTGTAGTATCCTTCATCTCAAGTTCTTTGGGGTAGATGCGATGTATCAAATCCCGGAAACTAGGATGTTTAATGATAATACGTCATCTATATAGCGGAAACTGAGATTAATGGATCTAGCTAAACGATTTCCTTACTTTCGAATCATATCAGCTATAAAGTCAGCATTGTAAGAGTAAAGGAATATGTCAGCAAGTAGAGGATCATTTCCCATTGGAATGCCGACCGTTTGTTGTAAATGCGTCTACCAAAGTGGACAAATATGTTGTCGATTAAAAATTCCAGCATTTTGAAAACATCTTCTGTATATTTGGAAGATGATCTAGATTCAATTTTTACCAAGTATGAGGAATCTCTACCAAGAACTATATATTTGTATCTAGGTGTACCATCCTTTTTTGAGAAACAACGATGTATTATGTTTTTGAGTCGGGACTTAACTGCGAATGGGGAATAGAAGTGTACAGTGGTAAAAAATCATTTACTGTTATTTTATTCTGATAATAATCTTGAATTAAAGGTCTCCAAAAGATCTTTTGAATTTTTCAGGATCCACATTGAATTAATACCACTAACGGGAGTCACAAGTATTGTGGTAAGACTGGAGATCCTCTTTGACAGCTGCGAGAATAGAAGTAAAGAAGTAAAACGTTTTGAAAGGGGTTTGATGGTGTATTTCGCAGATCCAGCTATGTAACGTTGCTTGTATGGATTCTTGTGGAGTTCAGGAATCCAATACGTAGACGGTAAATTACGTACTCGTAGAGATCGATGGAAAGGGAAGACTATTGACCAAACTAATCGACAAACGCAATGACTTCTTATTCCATATTGTCAACTTTCCATTCACCTGTAGAAACATCTCTTTGATACCTGAGTATGGAGTTTCCATATCACAACTCATACTTTATGTCAAACCTTGCCAAAACTACGCAGAGTTTTTTTTTGTATCGAGCTAGACTTTTCACAATAAGGCTTCTGGAACACGGTTATGTTGTTTCAAGATAAGTCATAATTTCAGTTCAAAATTTTTATGGTCGTCATAATGACTCCGTGGTGTCTATTTTCACCACGAGAACCGATTTGTTTGCAGTGTCATAGTTTTCTTTTCCACTTCTTTCGGACGTAGCATTTTATGAGCATTTCGGTTTTAAAATTAGCTTTAATAAAGTCCGGATTGTCCGTTTACTCTAATTTCTATGTACGTATTACTTTGGTTATTTTATGTAAATTACCGCTCGAATCTTGATTCCCTTGATTCCTCTTGCTACAGACCTTGTATAGAAATCTTATCAAAATAAGCTACATAAAGTATTCTAATTCCGGACCATTTCATGGTAAAAAAGTAATTTTAAATGTAAAATCAAAACTGTTAAATGCAAATATTAAGTTATCAACAAAGACATTAACATTATATCCGATTTTTTTTTTTGTAATTTCATTTTTTTTTAAATTGACTTAGTAACATGAATGTTGTCTGATCGAAATTGCATTATGTACAGACTTTTTTTTACCCCAAATCCTTTCATAGATTTTCAGCTTCGGATATAAAGATGATCATTTGTCTTTAAACAATTGTAGATTTAAGAAATAAATCACGGAAACTCCATTTTATAAATTGTTTTACCACGGGTTGGCCATTTATGTCGCATTGTTTTACCTCGAGTGACAACTAGGGGTTAAATAACGACATAAATGGCCCGTGGTAAAACAATGATGGAGTTTCCGCGATTTATTTCGATTCTAATAGGACTAGGTTTTTCATATTTTTTAATAGATGAACGAAATTTGGTCATGTATTTATAACATTTTTAACCATGGCTGCGATCTAAAGAGCTTTGAATCACGTCATATTAGAATCGGGATTTTACACATCTAGCCCTTAGAACTATTGATATATTAAAGTCAGCTTCATATCTTGATATACTCTTAGTGCGAGTTATTTTGGTTATTACATATTCTTTGTGTGTGTGTGTGTGTGTGTGTGTGTGTGTGTGTGTGTGTGTGTCTAGTTTCTTAGTCTATTCTATTCCCTGGATTATATTCTATTACAGTACCGTTCGTATCCTGATTCCCATGAATTGTTTAAAACACTATAGATTGGTTTTTGCCCTAAAATACATGAAGCAATTGCAAGTAGAGGTTTAATTTCTACTTCATGGTGTTGAATGTGTTTGCTTAAATAAAAAAATAATTAGAAAAATCATCATATGATAACATCTGGAAAAACCATGGAATAAGAAATTCTCGAAACTAAATGACTATTGATGCCAAAGTATGAATATCGACACAAAAGTACGGACTTAAATGTTGTCCTTGTTGCTAAAATGGTTTCTTTAATTTATTCCTTCCTGTCTGCAGAATAAACTACATATAGTTATTACTGTGATAAAGCTCTAAAAACTTACTCTATGATTTGGCAACTGCAGGGTTTAAAAGGAAATTTTCCATCAAACTTAAGTACAATTACTAATTTCTACACCACTGTAACAGTTTACTAGATAAACTATTTTTCGTTATTCGGAAGATTGCCTTTTTTATTTTTCGTCTGTTTTTTTTTTATAATAATTATTAATGTAGGTTATGAAATAATATATGCTTACACTATGTAAAAGTAGTTGTGTAAATAATCAAGGCCTATATCTCAATTAACAAAGCTATATTTATTAACCATACAATAGCTTTTATGACAGGTAATTGAAACTTGGAATATAATAATGTCAGGTTATAATACATATTTGTTTATTGTACAATACCTTAATTACAAAATCCGTAGTAGGAGAGGAATTATTGTTCATCTTTGATTCAACATTTTATTTGCTGGTCCAAAACTTGAGATAAAATCCATTAGTTAATGTACATAATAATAAGGACCAAATTGTTGCTTATCAATACGATGTTTAACGAAAACTCCTAGTTTTCCAATCGCTCACCTTGTTAATTTTTTACCTTTCAAGGGAAATAATTCTAACAAGAAGTTGTCCGAAAAATCTGACTCCATGAAGACTTTGGTAGAACTTATCATAAAGATCATTTCATCAACTGAAAGTTTCATTCTATTATAGTTTTCAAGATATTGGCTTAAAACTGCTAAAACATATTCATGTCATGGGCAATACCTCTTGCATGGAATCGTCTGACAACTTTGATCATTGGAGACTTTTGTTTGCCTTATAATAAGAATCGTTTCAGCAAATGAAAGTCCCATTCTATCTATTATAGTTTTCAAGATATTAGCAGAAAACTATGAAAAAACCCTGTCATTTTTCTCATGTCGCGGGCAATAACTTACATGGAGTCGTCTGACAAATTTGATGCATGGAGACTTTTGTAGGACTTATAATAATGATCATTTCAGCAATTGAAAGATATTAGCTAAACCTAAAGGCCTTTTTTATATATGTGCACAAAACTACTGTCGGACCCCTATGTTCTATTTTTAGTAACGATGGCTATGTTTTTAACCAATCAAAAATCCAAACAAGATTTGTGTAAGATACTGTAACAAACAAAAATACCAACCTTCATTGAATTCTATATAGTAGTTTCTGAGAAGATTTTTTAAAGTAATAACATCAAACGTCCAAAAAAAGGCAATAACTCCAACATGGATCAACAGATTTCCACCAACATTTGACCACAGATAGATCTTGTCATGCTAAATACTTTTATCCACGTCAAAATTTAGTTAAACCTAACGGTTTTGGAGATATATACAAAAAACTACTGTCTGATCCCTATGTTCTAGTTTTAGTAACGATGGCCATGTTTTTAACCAATCAATACAATAATCCAAACAGCCTTTTGTGCAGGATACTCTAAAAAAACAAGAAAACCAACTTTCATTGGATTAAGTATAGTAGTTTCTGAGGAGAAGATTTTTGAAAGTAATAACATCAAACGTCCAAAAAAGGGCAATAACTCCAACATGGATCCACAGATTTTCACCAAAATTTATACAAAAACTACTGTCTGACCCCTATTTTCTATTTTTTAGTAACGACGGTCATGTGTTTTGTGCAGAATACTCTTAAAAACAAGAATACCAACTTTTATTGAATTCTGTATTGTAGTTTCTGAGGAGAAGATTTTTAATGTAATAACATCAAAAACAGCAAAAAAAAAGTCCAAAAAGGGGCAATAACTCCAACATGGGTCAACAGATTTTCACCAAAATTTTACCACAGATAGATCTCATCATGCTCAATACTTTTACTCCCGTCCGAATTTGGCGTAACCTAACGGTTTTGAAGATATATGCAAAAACTGCTGTCTGACCCCTGTGTTCTACTTTTAGTAACGACGGCAATTTTTTTAACTGATCAAAAATTTGTGCAGGATATTCTGAGAAACAATCACTATAAGTTTCATGCAGATCTATTCAGTAGTTTCAGAGATGTTTGAATAAATTGTTAACGACGACGACGACGACGACAGACGCCAAGTGATGGCAATAGCTCACATGGCCTACCGTCAGGTGAGCTAAAATGGGCATTGTAATCTACGCTCACATAGTTCCTTCTTAACTTGTTTGAACAATTGAAATTGTTAAAGTTCTTTGGTTTCCGCAGCATGGTGAATTGGTAGATTCCTCTCACACCTTACACTATTTTGCTGACAAAAATGGCAACCAAAAGATTGAAGTTAAACGTATCTGGAACTGTGTTTAGGGCAACAAAAAAATCACTGATGGCATACCCAGGCACAAGACTGGGTAAATTGGCAGAGACTGTGGATGATGTGCAATGGGATGAATTTTACTTCGACAGCCCGGCAGAACCATTTGGATCAATTTTGACATATTACAAAACAGGAGAGTTACATCTACCGCCAATGGTGTGTCCAAATGTGTTTAAGTCTGAACTAAGATATTGGAAAATAGACCACAACAAATTGGAGCAGTGCTGTTAAATGACTTACTCACAATTTATGGATAATCATCAACGGAAGACTTAGTTCCAGTTGATGTTGAACTCAAAAGCGACGAGTTTCCCAGTAACATCACCGAAAGGAAGAATATGGAGAATTATCGAGTATCATGAGAAATCATAGGTGTTGAAGGTAGGTCCAAACAGGGTGTTATTTGCCACACTTTACAATAAACGTCTTTACAAGGATCACATATCGTAAATTCAAAGATGTAATAGAAGTCGCCAAACATAAGCAGCAAATCTATTTCCAGATGTTAAAAAACACAACTATCAAAGGGATAAAGAATGTCACGGGAAAAAATGAAACAAACAAGTGATTTAAAATGCAAATAAAAAAATATTATTTTGTATCATAAATCATCATTAAGAAATTGTATATGAATTCGAAGGGTAATAGCAAAATTACTGAACTGATAGGCAGTAGTTATAATCAAAATGAATAGTCCGTATAGCACATAGCAATATCATGATAAAACCGGAAAGTTTTTATTTACCCTGATAAAACTGCTACATATGTACTTGCAAATATTTTTCAACGTTTAAACTTAAAATTCATTTTTCAAGAACCAGCATGACTTCAGAGACAATCGAAGTGGTATAACACAATGAATATCATTTATTTTTTTTTTGTTTTTATTGGTTTTTGCTGTTTATTGGAGAATCGTTCTTATTAGTCTCCGTTATAAATCTAGCCGTGAGTACGCTACCACAGTTCAGACACGCTCTCTCACCCTGTCAGTATCGACAGTACATGGCTGAAGTTGGCAAAGTTGACACATCAATATCTTCTTACTTCAAAAGCCATGATTGCCAGAATATAAAACCAGTTCATGATCCTGATGGTTTCTTTCTTTACCTCGATTATTCAGAAGAGGATTTTTGGTATGAATATTACTCACAGGAAGAACATACAACACCGTCTTTGAATACGACACTCATTAATCAGGAAAATAAGTCTAAATTAAACGCAAGCAAATCTCATAAACTTAATACATCATTGCCAAACATCAAGTTGAAGAATCAAGTGTTTTACTCTGTTAATTTCATTAAGGTCGCATTTTTTACATTAGAATTGTTGCTTAGAGTTACCGTTTGTTCAAGTATCCAATTGTTTTTCTGGAGTTTCTTGACTGCAGTAAATACTGTCGTTCTTATTGGGACATATATTGATATTTTGATGGTCAACTTGCGACCCTCTTACAAATACGAAACTGGATTGAGCAATATTATTTGATTTTGTTAAGTTTCTTCAAATTCTAAGACTACTTGGATATTGTCAACATTTAGCCGTCATACAAGTTCTCAGGTTCTCTGTGCGACAGAACGCAAAGGATTTATTAGTACTACTGTTACACATCGGAATCGTCTTACTCATTTTTGCAAACATTATTTTCTTAGTAGAAGACTCAGGTAATATTGACAGTGTTCCTCAAGGCTGGTGGCTTGGGTTAGTTACCATAACAAAGGTAGGTTACAGTGACTTCACGCCAAAAACTGCTTTCGGTAAAATCGTCTGCTCCATGTGTGCAATTCCAGGAATCGTCATGCAGTCATTGATAATTCCCATCTTCGTGAATACGTTTGTCGTCTTTTACGGAATGACCAGTTGCATTAATGATAACAATGGAAATGTGAAAAACAGTGAGAAAAAAAAAACAAATTACGTCACGGTAGTCCCAATAAAGAAATCTTCAGAATGTTTCACAGGCAAATTTATCGGCTACAGTGAAACAAAAAGTACGGAAAATCTGCATGTTTTTTTCTTGCACATATATGATAAATGCACTATCAATATATAACTAAATAGTACCAATAAATTATAAAAAGAAAATTATGCAAATAATAATAATAATAATAATAATAATAATAATGGGAATTTTATTTTTTTTTTCTAATATTCGAGAATAAGAGTTCGATAATCCTCAATTTTCGTATTGAAATATGAAAGAATATCAGTTAAGAGTTCTTAATTTAAAGTTGTAAGAAATTTTATCTACCAGCTTTTTTTTAGAATGGTTTTGTATTAAAATTCTAAAGTATGTTTATTCAATGTCATCTTTAAGAAAAACTAGAAAATTTATACACTAGAAGTATTAGGTATAATCTAACTTAAACATATTTTATCATTTTCCTTTTAAACTTTTAAAATCAATTGAAATTCTATCTGATATTTATTTAATTTTAATGTAAAAAAGGTTCAATTTATACTTTTTATGGTTGGCTATTGATGTTTTTTTTTTTGTAATTGTAGGATCAGGTTTTTTTTCGATTTACGATAGCGTTGTTTATTTACATTTTGCTTGAGTATACTGGAAGTATTTGTATCATGTAAAACGGTTGGGTTAATTCTTTATACTATATGATACGCTATAATGATACTAATAATAATGCGACTTATTGGTCTTCAATACAATATTAATTTAGTATGATATTTCAAGCATTTATGGCTAACGTTTGCTGATACTGTGTATATATCTTATTTAAGATTTTCACTAGCCATTTCCAATGCTTTTTGCAACTCAGATAAGAATTTGATTTCATACATCGGACTTAGAGAGATGCTTAAGAAATTTGCATTCCGGTGGAACAACTGTTTTTGAGGAAAAAAGTCAGTATTAGTACTCACTTCTGTGGCCGAGAAACCAAACCATTTCCGGCAACTCTGGCATTCTGGCATCTCTCTGATCAGTTTTGCAGAAACTTTAATATTATATCAGAAAATAATATAGCAGAAGCTATAACTATAACATAACTGTGATATGATTTTTATTGAGTCTTTATGAGCGCTGAAAGAATAAAATACTAAGTTTAAAGTTTCCAAACCTAAGGAATAATTTATTATGTTTTTTATGATGTTTAATTTACAAACCCTAAAGTAATTCGATGTACAATGGTGTAACAGGTATACTCATTGTTTTAAAACAAGAGGCAAGAAGCTGTGAAATAAAGCATAGAGATTCGCATCACTATTTTCCTTCTTTTTTAACTTCGATCCTTAATAAAAACATTTCTTTTCAACAAGACTTTTTTTATGTTTAAGGTAAGACAGTGTTCTAGGATTCCTATTTCCCGTTACTCGGGGCATGTGAACTTTGGGTCAGGGAAAGTTAAGTACTTAGTTACACTGTTCCGTGGCAAGTTGAAAACTTAATATGATTTTCAAATAGTTCAACGCGTGTATATACAACTGCACGAACTGTTTAAAGAAATGTTTATCTCTGATATTTACCTAATCAATACCAATTCTTGTAGGACTCATCAACTAAAACTTTGGTAATATATAGAAAGTCACTGAAAATTATCAGAGCGAAGTTCATCTTAAGTCGCTTAGCACCCTATCCAAAATCGGAAATTCTGGATTCGCCACTGAATATGTACTTACACATTTAGCTGGCATATGAAAAACAGCAGGATCAGCTCTACGGAGCTCGATACCAAAAAACTGAGTTTCTAATTTCAGTCCTTCTGGAAAAGACAATTTTTTTGGAAATAACTAAGGCGCTTGTATGCAAGAGATACATGGAATCATTAAAGATTAATTTAAAACACAAGTTGACATTAAAAATGTATCAGTCTAGTATTTGATTGTAGAGAAAGTATAATCATGAAAATTAAGTGTACAAATCAAAAGGTATGTTTGGCTTTTTCTGTCATAAGATGGTTTTCATTTGCGGCACCATATTTTTTTGTATGTATTTTGGGATTCATATTTGTGTTGTGTAAATCACCATGAAAACTGATTAATTCAACGGGTCATAGTTTTTCTTTCCTCGTTTGTCTACCCCGGACTTGACTTTTTATGAGCAACTCGGCGGGTGTTTCTAGAAAAGCAGAGGACGCTTACCCTACCGGTACACCTCTTCCATGCTCCCAGTTTTTAGTGGAGTCCGAGTTGCTCATTTGCTTTTGTTACTTTGTATGTATGATTTTAGTTACTTTATGTTCTTTGTTGTGTATGTCTGTTTTCCATGTCGGGTCTTTGTCCCTGGATTACATTCCTTGATTACCGCTTTAACCTTGGTTCCCTTGATTACTTGTTCTTCATGTGTTGTTAGTGTTGGTTTTCCTGTGTTCTTTGTCATGTTCTACCTGTGCTGTATGTTTTCTTCTTCCTGTATTGTATGTTTTGTTCTACCTGTGTTGTATGTTTTGTTCTTCCTGTGTTGTTTGCTTTGTTCTACCTGTGTTGTATGTTTTTGTTCTTCCTGTGTTGTATATTTTGTTCTTCCTGTATTGTATGTTTTGTTCTTTCTGTGTTCTATGTTTGTTCTCCTTGTATTGAATGTTTAATTTGTTCTCCCTGTATCGCACGTTTAATTTTTTCTCCCTGTGCTGTAAGTTTTGTTCTTCCTGTGTAGTATTTGTTTGGTGTTCCCAGTATTGTTTCTCAAATGAAATCCTCTTGTTTGCACCTTCAATATTGCTATTCCGTAATTGTGTGTCAATTGCTCATTGCCTCCTAATACGAAATGCAACTACTAATACTAGGAACTAGTTTCTGAAGTATGTCTGTGGGTTTGTTCAATATACATTTCCGGAAGAAAAATTCTTTTGTTCTACACCAAGCCCAACCTACTGGAAGTGTATCTTACACATGCATGCTCATCAATAACTCAGATTTTAATTTGAGTCAAATTATGATAAACGGGTAAAAAATACTAAGAAGACTTTCGGCTGACAAGTGAGTTGAATAAAAGCATGGGAATGGGAATGCGATATTTATTTACTAGTATTAGTTTATATTATTGCTAACAAAATTGTTATAACTTTATTACAAATTTAATATCATAAAGTCAAGAAACTATTATGATCGCTAAAAAGCAATATAGGGGCTTCTGAGTGACGCAAAAGAAGGAATCAACCAATCATGAACTAATGATGACGTTTGAAGAGGCGTTTTCCGGAGAAAATCAATCTTATTACAATTAAATGAAATCATCTTTCATTCCAATTAGCGTCCCATATGGACTAAAGCTCTGTCTTAATAGGATTTCAGCCTTACTTGAATTATATGGACTAAAGCTCGGTCTTAATAGGATTTCAGTCTTACTTGAATTATATGGACTAAAGCTCGGTCTTAATAGGATTTCAGTCTTACTTGAATTATATGGACTACAGCTCTTGTTAAATAGGATTTCAGTCTTACTTGAAGCAACGTCATGAAGAAGTAGTATTTCAGATTAAAATCTCACTTCTTCTGGAAATTGCTCATGCTTAATAGGATTCGGTTTAGCGCATTGAAAAGCAGTCAAGGGAACCAAGATTCTAGCGGAAATCAAAAGAGTGTGATCCAGGGACAAAGACCAGACATGGAACACAGACACACACAAAAAAGAACATAAAGTAACTAAAATAATAGATACAAAGCAACAAAAGTAAATGAGCAATTCGGACTCCGCTAAAAACTGGGCGCATGGACCAGGTGCATCGGTAAGAATAATATACATTATGTATTAGTCAGGCAGACAGTGATTATTAAGCCTAGCTGTGAAGAATATTTTTGTTTAAAGGGTAGATACCGTTTTGAATAACGGCAAATAATAACGTAGTTAGTAATAAGTTCAGGGAATCGAGTTGGTCTTTCCTTGATAAACTGATGAACTTCCTAAGGTAGTTAACTGAACAAATGTCAAAGAGCTTTAAACTATTATATCAAACTTAACTCAATTGTCCAATTAATTATCAAAAACATTTCATCAGGTAATTGTAATTTAATCATGGGAATACCAGCTTTAGTCCCTAAATTTAACTAACTATATTACTCGCTGTAACTAATTTAAAGTACTAACCTCCAGTTGGAAGAACACCACTTTGTTCATAAGACACAGGAACACAGTTACTATTTTCCATGGTAAAAAATATGTTCTGTCCCTGCATTGTGTATCTATATGTCGTTACACTTAGTGTAGATCTGCCTGTCCCAATGGTGGAGTTCTGCACAACTTCAGCTTCAGCTAAAATAACATTATTCTCTTTCTGATCAAAGATTATCAAAAGCATTACATAGTTCTAAAGGTTTTCGTGGACAAGCTCAAATAAACGCAAACAACTTTATGTTGGAAAAATCAGATAAAATCAAACTTGATATGCTAAATACGTGGGGACACCTTTCAAGATATATGTTTATTTTCGATAAAATTAGCTCGACTAATTACAACTGCACTCTGAGGTTATGTAGAAACAACCAAGATAAAACATAAAAAAATACAGAAATCAAAAGAATTAACAAACAAAAAAAAAACGAGGTTATGTGGAAACAGCAAACTATTTAAGATAAAAACAAGAGAAAAGTAGGGCTGTACATAATTTACAGTTATTTACTTATCATTGAATGTTTTAACGCCCAACTCCATCTTTTTTGACGCCAGTTAAAAAGATCAACAAAAATTGATTTCCACCTCTATTTAAAACTTTAATTTCTTTTTATCAATTTTTACAATTAGAAATACCCAGAAAATACATCTAACAATCAACTCAATGGTTTTTTTTTATAATCGATAACTCTCAAAGACCAAAAAAACTTTTAGTGCCTTGCAAAAAGATGTTCAACCTAAGGTTCTTTAAACAAAAACCAAAAAAAAGTACTGTGACTAATGTTTGAGTGTCAGTCTTTGTAAGAATCAAGTAGTGAGTGAAACATGGTATGAAAAAAAGCCACCATTTAAGAAGTTTCATTAGACTAATTGCACCATCAGAGTCAAGCAAAAAAGACATTTTCTATATCGTTTTGGTAGATTGAAAATGATGCACTGAAAATGAACAATTCTAGGGCAGATAACTCTGTCAAAATCCTACTTTTTTCTAACATTCTATTGAAAAATGTCGGAGCAAAGATCGAATATTGGTCCTTTTTAAATAGAGAAAGCATTTTTGAGAGAAATTATATTGTCAGATCATTACAGTTTTGACATGCATGTTTCTGTTTGTTTTCCCATTTTGCCTGATTCTTATTAATACTCACATTTAAATTAATTTGAGATCTAATCTTGTGACTCAGCTAAAATACAAATGCCGTAGTGCTGGTTTAGCGGGAAGAGACAATGAAACTATACCACAATCCTTACTGGTTAAATAGAAACATTTACTTTAGATATAACTATAACTTACGTGGAATGGAGTTTCCAACATATGAAGTAATGTTTGATGGTACACATGAACCATCTTGTAACGCTACGTACTGTATACCCTGTTTTGGAAAAAAATATGAAAATCCAATACAATGTCACAGGCCCTTGAGACCAGGATATTTATCTAGCGAATGAGATAGAGGAAAATATTGGCACAGCACTGAAAGCATTAAATATCATACGCAAACATGTCATAGAAACACGCATAATAGTCCGAATATGGAAACAAAATGATTTAAAAACTCGTTAGGAAAGTGATTTTTTGTTCATTTACTTCAATTGATCCTTGTTCTGTCTTTACCCCCTTTAATGTCGGGTAAAAGTTGATATAAACCGTGCAACTGAAATGTTGCCCACTCAGTTTATATTGAAATAGACTAAAGGCATGGATAATTCTACTGAATATAGTTTGGTGATAGTTAAGTGAGAATGTCCAATAGGATACAATTTTTGATTCATTACAGACTTGTACTTCAAATTTACATTTTTCAATAAAAGATGAATGAAAATTGGGCCAAAATGGGACAACAAATGCTTCAAACAAAGCAATATCCATGGACAATACAATAACAGGAACACTAAGGTACCAACCTTTTTTTCAGGGGGCTACGGTACAGGCGCATTTTTGTAGACAAACTTTTTTTCGCGATTATTATAACGATTTTTTTTTTCTTCAGAGATACGATTTCAGTGGTGTTAAACACACAAAACCCATAACTTTTTTCACATTGCTTGCGACAAATAATTCATTAAAAAAAATTCTGGAACAAACTTTCAAACTTTTTCTACACAAAAATACCCCAAAAACATATACCCCCTCCCCGCAAATCAAGTGGTTGCTGCCAAACTTGACACTAGATAATTCCGCAATGAAATAAACTCCTGAAAGTACTGTCAGGAAAACAAACACACACACACACACACACACACACACACACACACAAAAACCGATTCTTTCTCAATAAAAAATTGAATTGGTTATAGATATCATGTTTATTTAACAATATATTCCTGGCAGGTTTATGTTTTATTCCTAAATATTATATTTGTTTCCAAATACAGATATGGACTTGGAAAAATTGTTGTAGAAGATTCGTAAAAATGCATTTAAAAGCAAGATGAAAGAGCGCAGTGAATTTTGAACAACCATAATCAACCTATTAATCCTGTCATGCATCATGTCCCAACGAGGAACGGGGACACATTGTTGTGCATTTTGTCTGTTTCTATTCATACATAAGCTTGTCCTATCCATATTAACCAAGACTTTTTTTTTGCTTATGGATGAAGGCAGTGTTGACTTGCATGTAACCTTGATGATGACGATGATAATGATCGCATGTAAACAGGCATTTCTGACCTATCAAAATCATCAATCTAATTCGTCTGGGAGTTCGATCAATGAGTGTTTGATTTGTTAAACAAATAATCATTCGAACGGTGTTTGAGCCTAATGGCCAACTTCATTGAATAATTATATTGACATAGTGAACATAGAAAATCAGAACTTTAGGGAATTTTAAATGCATTCTTAAAAGGGATGTTCTCGGCAACGATGACAAGTGCGTAATAATAAAACTAATCTTTTAGAAATCTAAAGTTGGCATGAGATACTAAAATTCATTTCTTGGTCCAGTGTTTCGATCAGACTTGAGTACATTAAGTAGTATGAGACACTCAGTCATCTTTGAAAAGAAGTGTAAGACATACACTCACCGTTGAATTAGTAGTATAAAACACACACTCACCGTTGAATTAGTACAGTATAAAACATACACTCACCGTTGAGTAGTAGTATAAAAAACACACAATCGCCGTTTGATTAGTAGTTTAAGACACACACTCACCGTTTGATTAGTAGTTTAAGACAGACACTCACCGTTAAGTAGTATAAAACACACACTCACCGTTGATTAGTAGTATAAAGCACACATTCACCGTTGAGTAGTATAAAACACACACACATCGTTGAGTAGTAGTATAAAACAAACACTCACCGTTGAGTAGCAGTATAAACATGTACTCACTGTTGAGTGGTAGTATAAAACACACACTCATCGTTGAGTAGTAGTATAAACACACACTCACCATTGAGTAGTAGTATAAACACACACTTTTGAGTAATAGTTTAAAACATACACTCATCGTTGAGTAGTATAAAACACATTCACTGTTGATAAGTAGTATATGTCATTAACTCACCGTTGATTAGTAGTTTCACACTTACTCACCATTGATAAGTAGGTACTGCATAAGACATACACTCACCGTTGATTAGTGCGTATATATCTCACTCACCGTGTTGAAGTCCATGTAAACTGACTGTAGAAATGTAAACATGTTAGCAGGGTCGGATACATTAGTCAAATTTTGATGAAGAGTCATTCGGTTCTTTTCGCCATCATAGTATGTGTCTTGTACAATCTACAAAAAAGTATTTGCAGAACAGGAGATAATTAAGCCAAAATATTGTTCTCAGTTATGATATAAACAAGTATTTGTTTAAAGGGGTAAGAAGGTTGTTCAAATCGGTTGCATTATTAAGTCCACTGAAGAAGAGAAACACCTTGAACCACTTGAAAAAAAGGCCAGACCTGTACCAAAATAAAAATTAATGATCTGTACCTGAAGCTTGGAACCCATTTGGGGTAGAAATTAGCCTTAATTATCAATGACTAGATATATTGTATTAAGACTTCATTGAAGAAATTAGGGAAACATATCGTTGAGGTAGTAGAGGGTTTAGAGAGTTTGGAAAGAGCGTTCCAGAAAAAAAGGGAATTCAAATCTATTATTGGTTCATTTTGCCCAAATTTTGCACGAAAATTACAATACTTTCCAACGAAACGGAGGGTACGGATTCCAGCAAACGGTCCTGGATCCGTCATAATATTGTTTTATTTTTAACAAAACTGTTACACAAACATAAAAAAAACTTACCTCTAACACTACTGGTAACTTGCCATTTGGCACACTAATATATTCAGCAAACGTGATACCTTGCCAATGCTTTGGAGGAGTACATGAAAAGGCTAAAGCCGGTATGACGAAATAGAAAATTGTTTTAAACATTTTGGAATTCCTAAACAAACTGGTAGTTAGTACAATGTTTTGGGCTTTTAAACTGCACACGTCTAAGATTTCGTAACTGAGATAAAGATAAAGCATACATTACTAGTATCTACAAACAAAGAATAGTGACGTTCATGTATTACATTCACTTTACAGAACGTGAATAAGTGGGACAGTAAGATAAGAGATAAATGTGCTGATTTTTTCAGTTGCTTGAAATCAGGACTGTGTACTTTGCACACATAACATCATTTGACAAAAAATATTTCTCGAAGTCTAAGTTTTCCTTACGGCAAACAATTTTATAGATATAAAAGAAACTTCGTCACAGCAGCTTTGACTTCAGGACTTAATATCCAAAAGATCCCAAAGTAATAAAACTATGGAAAATCAGTATAGTACCTGTATACCGATGTTTTTCGTCTGGACCGAATATCATTCTTGGGTTTCAGGGCTGAATCAGAGATTTTAAAAGAGGCTTCTAGGCTTTTATTTGCTATTTTTGTCCGAATTTTGCACGAATTTTAACTAACGATGGATCGCTTGTAGAGGACATTTGATTAAATGTTAACAACCTTATCGAGTCAAAACACTGGGACCTGTTGTTACAGAATTGTTTTTTTTAAGTTGCCAATCATGTAGAACAAAATATTTTAAAAATTGCACATACATGTATATTATTATAAATACAACTTTTTGTGTAAACTAGAGGCATGAAGGAATTTTGGGCTAATCTGAAGGTCACTACAGTTATTTGTTATTGGCTAGTTCTAGCGGTGACAGATTGGTCTGTTCTTAGAAGGTGACAGTTCTTTTACAGTATTATGTAGGTAGCAAGTGTTACCTACCATGAGAAATTTTGAAATTCCCAGTAACGGATCACAGTCTAGACCACCCTCTTTTGTTGCCTTTTCCAATTCTACGGATCAGCTCCTAAATACCAAAACTGTTTATTAACACACAAAGAAGTTTTCATGACAAGATGCATATGTGTGGTCGTGTTGAAATTCAAACCAAATTCACTAGACTTGTTTAATTTGAATAACAAGAGTTACATGTGAATAATCATACGAGGAAAGGCAATATAGGAGCAGTAGAAATATAATCCCATCCAAGTATTGACCCAGAGATTTTGAAAAAGGGGTCTTAGGCTATTCCATTTGTACTTGCACATTTTGGCAAATGGTGTACCAAATAAACAAAACTTTCCAACAAAAGGGTGGTACCAACACCCCGCCTCCTTTGGATGATCTTCTAGTATCATCTCCGTTTGCAGTACTACTGAATGCATTGCAAAGGATCTTTTCTAAACATCGGTATGGCCCGAGATAGAAAGTTTACATGTACCAACCACAAACCAGAGGTCTATGATTAGAGTGCAGTTGAGGTGTGGATCAAAGTCAATAGACGAAGTTTATGAGGGAATTTATCGTTGATAAAACAAAATAATATTTGAGGACAGGGTGGTTACGTTGTTTTGATACACAGCTTCGTTTTAATTACACAATTATAACAGATCGAGATCAGATAAAAACTATTAATAAAAAAAAAAAAACTACAATCCCTCCCCTCTTTTGTTGAAAAAAATGTGTGTTTTGTTCAAAATGTGGGGAAAAAGCAGATACTTGCCTGGTCCACCTACTATTCAAAATCAGTAGTTCCGCCCCTGAAACATTTCAGACAGATACATCTTAACAACCAACCTGATAAAGTTTAGCTGTAAATACTAAACAAACTATTGAGTGTACAGCCTCTAGGTTTTTATGTATAAACTTTTACAACCATTTTAACCTATCAGTACTAGAAGATAATTTTCAACAGGAAACTGTTGACATCAACCATTTTGGCAATTCAAAGGCAAAAACATCATTTGACAACACATTCCCCAAATGGTTGGTTTATTTTTATTTTGACTGGAGATGTAGGGTCATCCATCTTTCTTTGCATTTTAGAAATCAGATCAGCATAACTGTTAATCTTTTCAGGCTTTCAACTCACTTTTTATAAAGAAGCAGGACATATTTTTTCTCTCACAAATTCGCCCAATTTGAAAGATCCTCACTCATCGCTGTTTGAGTAAAGCCAGTAGACAATATTGAATAGGGAAACACACTTATTGAATTCTTGAAGAAATTTGTGAAAAATCAAGAGTTCAATGTTTTCCCTATTTTAGAGAGGGGTGTACGCTGGGTTCGCCCTTATGAATTTATGCTTGCAATCAGCGTAGAAAAAAAAGAAAGAAAAAATCCTCTAAAATTGACTTGGAGTATGTTTCTCTAGTTTGTGATAATGCGATGGTAAGCTAGTTGTATTTTCCATATTAATATTATTTTTATTCATATCTTAAACATATATCCATTAACATTTTGTATGGAGGAGCGGATGTGTACGAAAATCCATGCGGAGAAAAAATAATGCTTTGTTTAAATAACATATGCTTATTGATCGATTGAACTCAGACATTTCTCATCAACTATAGTTCCAACTCCATGAACTCCGTAATTAATCGTATGGAAAATGAAAATCATATTTGGTCTAAATCATATAGTGAGGCAATTACTCACTTGCTTCAATGGGTGCTATGGCTATGTTATTACCAGGTTTTAGTTCCACAATAATCAGCTTACACATTCAGCAATTCTATGAACATTTTAGACACTTCATGGATTGAGGTCCAATGCTAAATGTATCCTCCCATGACTGTTTAACAGACTTCTGGTAGAAATTTACCAGTATCTGACAGTACTACAGTTAAATACATATTAATATTATAGATATCTTAATTAAAATGTATAATGCAACTGAAAAAAAATGTGGTATTTCAAAAGAGAAGGAATTCAAATTAAAAATAAGGCAATTTTAGGATTTTCATCTAAAAATCTGGAAAAAAGGGCTGTCCCCCAAAAAGGAGGAAAATTGAGAATATAAGGGCCAGTTGAAAGCTTGCCTCCCTCCTGCCAGTTTGTTCCAAGTTGAAGACCTAATGCTGCTGCCCTTATGGTGAAACATTTTGATAAAATACAATGTCAAAAAAAAAACTGCCAAACAAAGATGCTATTTTTTCGGTCTACAAACCATATTTTCAGAAAACTATTGTCCTTTCAGCACACAGATCTGTACCTTTGGAGAAAACCACACAATCATCCCCCTTTTTACCAACCATATCAAGAATGATAAACAACCAGTTTTGAAAAAAAACAAAAAAAACAAAAAACAATATGTCATGAATTAAACATTTATTACACAAAGAACAAGAAGCAGTCACAAAAGGCATGATCCACTATGTTCAAGTTTCAATAGTAACACAAAGATATAAATATCACATTTTTTAATCATAATTTTTGAAAAGTACATTTCTGATGAAAATGAAGCAAAACATGACAGTAAGAAGGATATGTATTTTAATGTCAGTATGATTAAGTACCATTCTGTGTAAGAATAAGGCAATTGGTGGGGCATCATTTTTCTTAAGCTGGCCTTTTTTTACCTGAAATATATTCAATACATCCAGAAAGCAACCGGAAAGCTATGTAAAATTATCCTGGAGCATCTGTGATGAAGTTATTTTTGACTGATTATATAAAGAAATAGTGCTGGAAAATTTTGTCCTCATTTTTCCAAAATGAATTTCATCTAAATTAGAGCATTCAAAATCTTAAAAGGCAAATTTTACAAACACTTTGATGGTTATTTCTGGAGGTCATGAGGTATGAATACTTAGATAATGCAATAAAATATGTTTTTTTTTCTTCATGTGCCACATCCTACACACATTTTGCCTGATTCTTAGACAGGAAATACTTAAGCAACAGAAACAAAATACAGTGAAACTTGTCTATACCAAACTCTGAGTAAACTGGAAACCTGTCTATACTAAACCCTGAGTAAACCAAAGTCATGTCTTAATCAGATTCTTTTTTCAAGTTCTTTCATCTTACCTGAATTAACTGTACACCTGTTTAGCCAAACAAAAGGCATTTGGTTTGGACAGGTGTCACTGTACTTAGAATCTCTTGGTTTCTTTAGAAAATATACCCTAATAAAATCCACAACATCAGATTCCTTCAAACATAAACAAATAATATTAAAACAAAATTCATATTTTTAGCAACACTGATTCATTGACTTCTAAGTTATCAGGTTACATTTTTTAAGCAATGGTGATACTTTTGCAAAGGAAGGTCATACTTCAGCAATGCTAGAGATTGTCTGGCAAGCTATATTCTGACTTGGTGTCATTAGTACTGATAAACAGAAATTCGACCTATTATATAGTAGAAGTAAAGAAGTATCAGTGCTCTTTAAAAATATAAAAATAAGTTTCAATGTTTTCAATATCAATGTAAGTACAAATGCACCTTAAAATCATATATAATATTGACTTCTGCAATGAAACAATATCTGACTTGATCCATTATTGTCACCCAGGATGTTCATGATTAATTATTGCATTAATTTCCCTCTTTTACAAAATGTAAACAAGCAACATTTAATCAATGAGTCAGCCAAAAGAAAGGCTAAACCAAGCTGTATTGAATTAAACAGCTCTAGAAAAAACTAATCAAGGGAACCAAGATTCTAGTGGAAATCAAAAGAATGTAATAGAGTAACAAAGACCAGACAAAACACAACAAAGAACATGAATTAACCAAAATAATACATACAAAGTAACATAAGTTAATAAGCAACATGAACTCCACTAAAAACTGGGAGCATGAACCAGGTGCATCGGTAGAATAAGGGTCCTCTGCTTTTCTAGAAACACCCACCCAGTTGCTCATAAAAAGTCAAGTCCAGGTAGACGAAAGCAGAAAGGCAAACTATGACACTTCAAACAAATCAGTCTTCAAGGTGCAGATGGATACAGAAGTTCATGATGACGACCAGAAAACTTCTGTAGTGTTCTTGTAGCAACATAACCCTGTTCCAGAAGCCTAATTGTAAGTAGTCTAGTGCAACACAAGAAGTCTGTTACAGCAAGCTCTGGCTTAACGTGTGATCTCAATACACAGGTGCTGAAGGGATGCTACCACAGATGAAAGGAAAGTTGACAATACAGAATGAAAAGTCATTGTGTTTGTCATATAGTTTGGTCGATAATTTTCCTTCACCATCAATCTCTAAGTGTAGGTCAAGATATTAGAATGACTTCACAGTGCCTGTAGTATCCTTCATCTCAAGTTCTTTGGGTAGATGAGATGTGTCGAACCCTAGAAACAGGGACTGTTTAATGATAATATGTCATCTGTATTGCAGAAACTACGATTAAAAGATCTAGCTAATGGATGTTCTTTCTTTTGGATCAGATCAGCTATAATTCAGCTATATAGAAGAATTCATTATAAACTTTCCTTAGACTCTTCATAAATATTAAATGACAATTTTATTTTTTGCTCACAGTAACCATTTGAGCATAGAAAATAATAGAGTTGAACAACAGTGTCAATGCACACATGACTTGCCCTCCCCTCTTTTTAACATCAAAATCCCCATGACTTTGAAATGAAGAATGGCCACCAAAAAAAAAAAAAAAGAAAAGAGAACCCTTGTTTTGCTTCAAAGTCCAATAATTTGGAAATGAAGAATCAGGAAGCAACAAAAAGTCAAAGAAGATTAAGCACTCTATCAAAAATTTATCTAAAATCCATAAACATTTTAAAGTGATGTGGACAGATAGCTCTATACCATTATACAAGTATGTCTGTCATATAAAATGATAAGGAAAAATAAAATATTCTACAAAACACGACCATTTGATACTATGACTGAAGTTTTTTTTTGCTTTTTGAGAAAAAATATGTAAAGTGATCTAAGAAGTTCCAAAAAAAAAAATTCACAATAATGATATAAAACTGTTGAGGTACCCAAAGGAAAAATAAACTGATATTTACATTTATACAATGATGGAACTTAATTCATGCAAACATTTTGAATAAATTAATCAAAATCATAATCAGTCAAATAAATTAAAGAACACACAATGTATATAAACAAATGGAGATCAAAGGTCACAAATACCATACTTACATATCTTAGCCAGTATAATGTACATTCATCCTTTTAAGGTTGGAATGAGTCCTTTTTTCATTATTTATGTACCAGAATATAATAAAACCTTAAACAAGAAGAACATTTAACACAATAATTTTTCAGTGATTTTCATATGACTTTTAAACTTTTTTCATCATACAAATCCATGAAGCTTTGCCTTCCAAAACTACAATGTAATTGTTTAAGGTTATTTTTTTTTCAAGACAGTAATAAACCTAAATTTTCCATTTAAACTATTACAAAAAAAGTAACATACATGTATGAGTAAAGGGAATAGGAGGCAACTCAACTATCTAAAGATAACATAACTTGCTATTTCAAGAAAGCCGAAGTTTAATAATGTACACCAGTTCTTATCTTTTTTTCCACATTAAGTTGTACATTAAATAATATATCTTCCAAGGAACATACTGTACACCTGCTTGAGATTATTAAAAAAAATTAACATGTTGCACTTTCTTTTTCATTTTTCTATTTTTATGAATCATTGGTGAGAAATAATGCTTTGACAGTAGCAATTCTGATCTATACTGTTTGCAGATTATTTTCAAAGTCAGGGAACTTTAAGAACATTCATTGGTTTTGATTAATACATTTTTCAAATGTCCATTCTTCAGAAAAAAAAAAGCCACACTAGCCTACCACACTGCTAGTGAGTAAATGAACTAATTTTCTTTCTTTCTTAAGTTCTACTAATATAGTGAGATTCAGTCCATAACATAGACATGCAAGTACTGTACAAATAAATAACAGATCTAAAATGATGTTGGGGCAAAAAACTGTTTTTCTCTTTTGCTTTGCCGTACTTTTGAGGTAGTTGCCCATGATACAGTCTGTTTGCCTACACTAGTTATATGATCTTTTACTGATTTAAGAGGAGTTGTTCCATCTCCACTTTGTTTTGAATTATATTTCTCTGAAATTTTCTCTCCATGAACATCACTTGTTTTGTCTTCATCATTCTCTGTAGTATTCAACCTTTGAAGAGATCCCATTGAACTTGATCTTCTATGTCCTAAGTTTTTTGGTCGATCTAAATTTAGCTCTTTTGAAGACTCAAACACATCTGAAGATGAGGAATTTGATCCATGATAAGGTTCCATTTTTCTGTTTTCTTCTTCCTTCATTGCTTGAAGTTTACTTGTAGAACTTGACCTTCGTAGCCCTTTCTTTGATCCAAATATTCCTCCACGTACAAATGTGATCATATCTTCAGATGTTTGAGGGTCATCCCTTCTAAATAGCCCTCCCCTTTTAATCAATGGTGACCGTGTCATTTGCAACACTGAGTCAGTGCCTGATGTTTCTGGCACATCAACGATTTGACTAAAATCTACACCAGTGTCATCAAGAAATTCAGCCATTCTCTGTAACGTTGTTTGTTTCACTAAATCAAGATCATCTTTACTCTGAATTACATTGTCAGCACTCCCTTTTACTGGAGCTGCCAGTACCTCTTTCTCAACTCCTGTCTTTTTCTTACCAATAGAATGTCGTCGTGATCCATAACAATTGTATTTTGGTTGAACTTCAACCCAACGAGGTTCGAAGTTACTTAAATTGTTTTGGACATCTGCTGTTAAGCCAAGTTTTTTTACTTCGCTAGTGATTGCAGAAGGTGGATTAGTCCCAGAAGATTGAACACTGATACTTATTTGTGTGGCACTGTGGAAAGCATCATCTGTCGCTTCTAAAAATAAAAATAGAAGAAACATAATTATATACAACTTGTAGATAACACTGTGAGATAGTGCTTTACAATAATACAATGCATACATGTACGTGTATGCTCATTAAATTCAGGAATTAATAATACTTACCAGTTCTGCAAACCAATTTACTTCATCATATCCATTTTCTCATTTCAGGATATCACTTCAGTATCTTTACTATTAATTTCTTGTCTAACATTCTGTTGAACATTTATTTGATATTAATAAAGCGATTTTTGTGGTGATTTACTTTTTGTGATTTTTTTTCTAGCTTGTGAAAATAGAGAAAATAAATTGCTCATGAAAATAAGACAGTTTACAGTAATTTGTTATCAATGGAGAAAATGGTCATTGACATTACATCTGTACAAAGCTTTTCGATCTTCACTTTGAGTACAAAATATCTATTCAGAAGTTTTGTGCATGTTTATTGTTTTATAAGCATTATTTATGTAATTTTCATGGATAAAACCACTGATAAATCATTTTCAAAAATCCTTTTTTTTCTTCCAAATATTGAAAAATTAATATACAAATTTGAATAAATTCTTCAATGCACAAAAAATGTACTGATACTGTACATGATAGGATGTTTAGGGCATCTGAACATATGGAAATGAGTCGGTGGGTAAAGAAGTATGTTGAACATCAAAATTAACATATGGAAATGAGTCGGCGGGGACAGGAGTATGTTGAACATTGTTCAAAAAGTATCAAAATTAACATATGGAAATGAGTCGGCGGGGACAGGAGTATGTTGAACATTGTTCAAAAAGTATCAAAATTAACATATGGAAATGAGTCGGCGGGGACAGGAGTATGTTGAACATTGTTCAAAAAGTATCAAAATTAACATATGGAAATGAGTCGGCGGGGACAGGAGTATGTTGAACATTGTTCAGAAAGTATCAAAACAAGCCCCAAAAAATAAAGTGTGTCAAATAAATTTGAAAATTGCATAATTCACTAGTTGAATATGTGACTTTGTTTGAAACAAAGTTTCATAGCTGTTAATGAATGTGTTGCACTAAAATTGTTGATGAAATCAAAGCAAAATTAGAAAATTTAGCCGAATTATGTCAAAATAGCTTATTTCACAAGACAAGTTTATGTAGAAAATATAGAGCGCATATGTCGCACTTTTAGATATTTATACAAAAACAGCCTTCTGTACCATCCCAACTCCTGACAACAGATTTTGTTGCTCTATATTCTTGAATTAAAACACTATCCCTAATCCTCTCATTTTTATGAAAATTCTTTGAAAATCTTGTAGAAGCATAGCTTTGTGCCCTTCTTGTAACTAAATTATGACATAACAGATTGTATTTTCTGTATATTAGTATTAGACAGTACACTGTATTTTAGCTTTAAAATAGGCTAATAGAAAATTTCAAATAGAAAGATGAAATTTTGTCAAAAAATTATGGCCTGAAACTCATGTTAGTGTATTTACCCCTTTGTGCTGTTACAATAAACACATGAATGATTTGTGAGAATGAATCAAATCCTAACATTTTACAAGATAAAATCTACTCTCTTATGTATAGAATTTGAAACAATGCTATCAAAGAAAAACTAAGTTACTACTGATTCATATTTTGAAGAAAATAATAGGTATGTATGTACATAAATTTCAATGAATAATATATATGTTCAGAGAAATAAAAAAGCATTTGCTATAGAAAACATGAAGGCTTCTGGTTTTCTTTGGTTCCAAGAAAGTTAACTCTATCTAACACAAAGCATAGTCATGTATAAAAGCCATTCAACATCAACTAACAGTGTTGAGTAGCAATCACTAGATTATATCTGTCCTACATGCAAAAAAAATGTATAAAAATATTTCTTTTGCCCCGAAGTCTCCAAATGCGGAGCAAATACTGAAAGGTGTGTTTACACTTGTTGAAGACTTTTTGGTGATCTATGAAAGTATTTACTATTTTATATTTACTTTATATGCTGATGCATCTGTTGTGTTCCACCATATCTAGATCTGTCCCTTTTTCAATCGCTTTGAAGGACTAACTTTAGTACATGTTAATCTTGATATTATCAGGGCACAAACATGTTAACAGTGATTTTCCATATTTTAGGTCTGCATTTGGGTGTCATTCCCAAAGAAATATACGCTCCAAATTCCCAAAATTTATCATGAAATTTCCAATTTAGACTTAAAACATTATCTCAAGATTTTTACATGATTAAAATGAAGATTTGAAAGATGTACAAAATTCCCTCTATATAGATTACTTCCCAGTCAGAAGTTTTACGCTGTTTTTCCCAATTCCATGGGCCACAGGCCCTTCCCCAAAGCAGTAGGAAAATAAATGTGTTAGCAAATCAGTAAAACAACCCTTACATTTCTCATTTCACTTCAATTAACACAAGTAAGTAGCATTCAGAAAATGACCTAGGTGTCTTGGAAAAGCATAAGCAGTGGGAAACATTCAACTGAAAACCAGGTGTGTATACTGCATACTTACTCTTTTTGGATGCATAATTCTTGTCTGATTTACCTACACAATCATTTCCCAAGAGTATAAATCATCAAATATGTATTTTGAATACTTTCTATACATATATGGGAAAGATATGCCAATAAAATACCTTTCATATTTTTCATTAGCTCTCTACATAAAGCATGTACACACAGTGTTACAATGTATCCATCCATGAAAACCAATTTGTTCACTGTGTCAGCCTTCCTTTCCTCTTAATCCAGACTAGACATTTTATGAGCAACTCGGTGTGTGTTTCTAGGAAACAGAGGATGCTTACCCTACTAATGCACCTGGTCCATGCACCCAGTTTTTAATGGAGCCCGAGTTGCTCATTTACTTTTGTTTCTTTGTATGTGTTATTTTGGTTATTTCATGTTCTTTGTTGCGTATGTCTGTTTTCCCTATCTAGTCTATCTCCTTATTATATAAACTTTTGATTTCCACTCAAATCTTGGTTCCCTTGATTACTTTTTGAATTTAATGTACTGCAGCGTCATACATTGTGCTCCCTAGTATGCTCTCTATGAACATCACTAGAATGCTGTATTTTCAAACATTTTTCATATCATTTTCTTGAAATATTAAAATCACAGTTCCTTATTTCCATGTGTACATAATGTACATATTGTATATGTACATTATACATATTAGTACATACAAAGTATAAAAATAGAATGTTATGATTCGTGTACCTGTAACATACACAATGTAATTATTTGTACGGTAATTCAAAGCAAGATGTTTGACCTTTAATAACATATAATGCTTTCATTCTTATTAAGATTAACCCTTTCAATTTCATTTTCCTTGGGAATGAAAGCACATTTAATGGAATAGTATGCATGGTCTAATTTTAATTTGACCGAGTCCATATTAAATTGAATATTTCATAAATTTTATATTGCACGCATTGTAAATTTATGCAGAAATTGAATTACTGAACAAATCAATACAAAGATACATGACTACCAACAAACTTACCATCAGTTTCTTCTGGAATTATATTGGCAAATCTTCCAAACCAAGAAAATAAATTAAAAGTTCTTGGTATATAACTGTAACCCCCTTGATTAGCAGCTCCCTCGTCCTGGGTATCAGCAGTAGCAAGATTTTTAATCTTAAATGTAGGGATGCTACCTGAAGGTAGTGCTGCTTCTTCAAGATTTTCCATACCTCGTTACCTGATATTACACATCAAGCATGCTAAAAATAGTAAAACAGGAAATAAAGTGTCAAAAATATCCAGGTCAATTAATTACATCAAATAATCTTGTATTTATTAGAAAATTCATTACACAATATACAATTTAGATTCATGTACATGGTAGTTATATGCATCTTAATCTCTTCCTACTCACACAGGATTTAGTCTAGTAATTTAATATGTATTAAATAACAAAAATAGTAATATAGTACATTATGTAGTAAAGATTAACTACATTTGTACTGGTATAACTTTTTTTAACATCATTTATTTCACTATATTAAATTAACCTGTAGTTACTGTATGGCCTCAAGTTCTGTAAATGTTGGGGTAAATATGTATTCCATGATATTATATATAGTCTTACTGGTAGCTTTTTTGTTCATTATGAAATTTACTGTTCAGAGCAAAATGGTTTTTGATTGTGATACAAAAAGAATTTGATCATAGTCAAAATGAGCCCTAATTTGTAAACAGTTCAAGTCACAACCTACCAAACAAATCCTAACCTTCTTGACAGGTACAAATGTATGAAACTTTGTGACCCAGTACAATTTCAAAAAGACAATGATCCTTTCCCTTTTACTAAAGTTACTTTGTGTACCATACATTGTGTATCATTTAGAAATCAGGAAAATTAATTGGTTCAACTCACAATTCAACCTTTCTTTTGATGGTGTGGCACACTTTGGCACAATTTCGATGTGATCCTTTTACTTATCTTATAGTGAAGTTATTGTCTAGTAATCATGAAAATGCCTGTTTCTAATCCCTTTTTCCACCCTTCAATCCTAAACAGCTCTAGTCTTACATTTTGTATATCCCAAAATCTACACGTCTGACCTTGGTGAAATATAGTATATACAGACATCTGTATGCTTTCAATGCAGTTATGAAATTCTTGTTTTAGGTGTCGTGATTCAAAAACAGTTGGGGGCAATTTCATATGGGCTATAACCCCAAAAATCTAAATCTTCTACATGTATATTTCTTTTTTGTGGTTTGGAACCTTGTAAAATTTTATGAAGATCAACAAACTAATATTAAAATGACTGCATGAAAACCAAGTGTCTATGGAGGAAGACAAAAACACAGACAACAAGGCCATATACATGTACCATAATAAGTTCTATTGGTCTAATAAAAACCACAGGCCTGATGATACATGTATGTTGAAGAGGAGCTTGAAGCAATTTTGTGTACATATACAAATACATGTACCAATATCTCCTGACGAGCATCAAATCAAATTTCAGGTGTTGGGGAGTCTCAGTGGTAGATCCCATGAATCTGAAAAGGAGACCCCACTCCAAGGAGCTCCAGTAAAATTCTGTATAACTTACAAAAATGTTTCGACATACTTATAGGACTTAATTTCCTCTTACCCTACGACTCTCCTCTTGGTTCATTTTAATTGGTTTTAAAACTTTTGTCTTCTAAGAAATTTGCTTATCTTTCATGAGATCTAAATATCTTTTACATAAGGGACTTTGCATAACTAATATGTAATTTACGTACATGTAGATGTACAGATGTAGCTCAAGTAAAAAGGGGGAGGTTTCCATAGTATATACAAAGGTGATGCAATACCATAAAACAGAGGTATTTTCTTACCAAATTTATAAATCGAAATCGTCAGTAACTTAAGGAGTGCGAGAAAGGGTGAGGAAATGTAGTTTATGAAGAAATCCCCTATTACTGTTTCACAAATCATGATCAGCTGGGAGTCTAATCTTGATTAAGGCAGATAAATCTAGGTCAGTTATTTTGTTCTATCCTTCTGGAATATAAAAACTTAAAACACAAAACGTATTTTATACCGTCAAACAAAACAAGAGACTTTCACATACCTTTTCAAAAACTTATTTTTACAGAGACTGTAGAGCAGATTCAATGTTTGTCGTAATGATATTGACCTTGACCTTTTGTATAAAGACGGTGTGTGTATTTGAGCCGACCGCTTATTGGTTTATTCCGGATTTCACTGGATAGGACCTATATTGAAATTAAAGTAGCTGTCTTTGTAAGAATCATGCAAAATCTGAAAAATGTGATATCCCCCCCCCAAAAAAAAGGCTACATATTTTTATTTTTGTAATTAGGTTGTTTTATGGGTCTATACTATGAAATATGTTATTATTCATACAAATCTGCCTGCTCATAGGAGATAATTCACATTGAAAATCCAATAGATTCTATTGTATTAGAGTGCCATTTACAGTTACTCCCTTAATTTTGAAATCTACAGTGCATTCTATGTAATTTTTATCTCCTAAGAGCACAGGTTAGATGAAAAACCACATGTTAATTTCTGTTTACTATGACATTTCAAACCAAATATCAAAAATAAAAATATGTAGGCTTTTTACCCATGAATCACATTTTGCATAATCCTTAGCTGGAGTCCTACTTAAATATGTGTGTCATTGTGTGTGTGTGGAGGGGGTGGGGGGGGGGTGGGGCTTGATAGGAGAAAGAAATTGTTAACAACAATGTATTATATATATTATATGATATGATAAATCAATTTAAATATTTGACAAATAAAAATTTTTACCAGAATCAAAGTGCCCTTTTTGGCCCTTTATTTATAAATGATTCCATAAACGACCCCAAAAATAAATTCCAGCCTTCCTTTGGAGGTACAAATGTATGGCACTTAGAAGTACAATTTTACAGAGATCCATTCAATTTTAGTCAAGTGATGGTCAGAATGTCAAGATATCACAAAAATGCTTGTGCCTGGCCCCTAATTAATGGACGGTTAAAGTCACAACCAAAAATATCAATGCAAGTCTTCCTTTTGTGGCATGGCGCATTGTGGTACGGTTTCAAAGAGATGTCAAGTTTTTGTCTAAATATAATTGTTTCTGGCTACTTCTTGGTCCCTATATCCTAAAAAATCAACTCACAACCACTATAATCAATCACTGCTATTTTTTTGTTGTACAATTTCATTGAGTCCCATTTACAAATGATCACCTAACTGTCTGGATATCATGAAAATGTGTATTGCTGTCCCCTTTTTGGCTACTAATTCCTTAACGGTTCAAGTCACAACTCTAAAAATCAGCTTTCCTTATGTGGTATAACACCTTTTGGTATAATTTCAAAAAGATCCATACACTTATAACCCGTTATTGTCTGGAATAAAGACAGCATTTAACAGAAGCCAAGTGAGGCAATAGGTGACATGGCCCAGGTAAGCTAAAGAGGTAGATTGCAGGGTCAAAGAAAGTTCAGACAATTGTTTTGTATATACAGTAGGGGATGTCCAAATAAGGGGTCAATATATCATGTCTGGTTTTATGGTTTCATTCATGAGGCATACAAACTAATATAACAAGACACAGCATAGGTATTTTAATAAGGCTCTAGACTCAGATCCAGACCCAGGGAGAAGTCATAACTCCCCTTTTGTTAGAAAAGTTTGTTTCAAAATTTTGTTACTTGAGCAAAAATAAGAAAAGTATAGCCTAGACCCCACCCTTTTTTTAATTTCTGAATCATAACACCCCAACTCTTTATAAATACGGTAGTTGAATCTCTAAATCTACCCATTGGTTTAGACCAAATTCACTGTATAAACCTTTTCTTGGATCTACATTGCATATTGCATTCACACTTAATTTATTTTAATGGATCTTTAATCAAACTTTTTAATGAGTACTGCCAAAAGTATTTCCACATGCTATGTTCAGATCATTCCAAGGCTCTATGTTGGCATACTGCATCCAAAGAACCCAAAGCATGTGAAAAAAGGCATCAATAAAATAGCTGATCCAGAAATTCAGAAAAAGTTGGGGCACTGACAAGTTAAAATGGAGACCTGTTACAGTGATTCTGGCAATTCTCTATATAAAATATCAAAATTTTAAATCATAAGGGGGACCAGGCCCCTATTTGGATCCATGTTTGCTACATAAGAACAAAGTATGAGCAAATTAGCCAATTGTACCAATGTCAATTAGGAATGAAATCCATTCCTAAGTTAAACACATTTTTATTTCCAAATGATAACTTGCAATTAGTTATTTCCATCACTTGGGACCAGGATTTAAAAAAAAATTTTCCTCAAAAATATCATTAAATCATTTGACTTATTATGCGTGTTCTCTGACATGTCTGCTTGCTATTTATTACTATTTAAACTATTGCCTAGTTTTCTTCTAGATGAAAACTAGACATAGTTTAAACAGCAATAAATAGCAAGTCAGAGAACACACATAATAACTCAAATATGGAAACAAAATGATTTAATGATATTTTTGAGGACAATTCACAATTAGCTTGGTAACAATATTGTCAAGTCAAACTTATAAAGTTATGTGACTAATGTACTGAGGTACATGGGTATAAATTTGTCTTTGCACTTACATGTCATACAATTACTCTCAAAATGTTTTAAAGGGTTTAGATAATTAATTTACACAATATTTGACCAGTCTCATTAAATAAGACCTTGCATATGTTTAGAAACATCCAGTCTAATCAAAATTATACCATGTATATTTTTTACTTTTTCTGTTCACAAAATAAACAGAAATTAGAGGGGCTTATTATTATTAAACTAAATGCCTGACATCACTGACAAAAGCTCTTCATTTTTCTTTTTCTTTCATCACTTAAAAAGAGGATGGGTGTATCATGTGTTTTAGTGTATTAATAATCTTATGTAAACCATAATTTGCATGATAGCTTCTATGTACCAATAAAAATCACTGTCTGAAAAGAAAACTTGGAATACAGTAAAACAAGAGGCTCCCAGGAGCCTGAATCACTTATATGGTTTAATAGCAATAAAAAGTTGAATACATGCAGAACCTTAAAATGGTCAAACACCTTTGATCAAATTTGCACAGATGATATTTGTCACGATACTGAACATTTAAACATTAATCATCATTCTACTAATGTTATCTGAATAACATGCTAAAAGTGCAAAAAATCATAAAAAAAAAACAAAACAAAAAAACAACAGATTTTTTACATACCAGTACATATGCTTTAAATTTACATAAATCATTAATCTGCTATTGTTTTAGCAGGCAAAAACAAGGAAAATGGTCAAAATGACACTTTTGATGGCAATAATTCCAAGAAATGTAAACAATTTTTTCTGAAATTTGTGCCAAAAATAGATATTGAAATGCTGAACACTTGATCAATTTTAATTCCTCATCAATCTGCTTTAGTTTTATAAATAATAGGCTTAAACTGCCAAAATAGGTAAAATTAGCAAAAAATGGGTGGGTTATAACTCCAAAATTAGTAAATTGATAATCTTGAAAATTCAGGATAGATAGATCTCTTCAAGTCAAAAAGCCTAAGACATCTCAGGTTTCTTCTATCTGTCATGGTTTTTGAGATATAAACAAAAATATATGGTGATACCCCTATGATCTATTTTTAATAACAGTGGCCATGTTTTTTGGCGAGGGACCATATGGGATATAAACTTTCGGAGTAGACCTACCAAGGATGATTATCACCAAGTTTTATCAAATTATGTCCATTGGTTTCAGAGGAGAAGATTATAAATAGATTTAAACCAGCAACATCCAATCAGCCTGATCGGGGAACATGCGCAAATAAGTTTTATTAGATAAGGACATATGGGCGGTACTTAAACAAACAGCTGTGTATAAAATAAAAACAAATGCATGTGTGGTTATCTAGGCTAGAAACCACTAATT
Source organism: Perna viridis (assembly GCA_037379345.1). Classification (NCBI taxonomy): domain Eukaryota; kingdom Metazoa; phylum Mollusca; class Bivalvia; order Mytilida; family Mytilidae; genus Perna; species Perna viridis. Next base: position 8,808,551 of record CM074513.1, read on the forward strand.
CCACTTCCCATAGGCTTCTATGCTAATTTCACAATATTCAATGGTTTCTGTGGACTTTACCTTAACTTTAACCTGCAGAGGACTATATATCAGCATGATTCTACATATGTCATCTCACAATCCACAGAATGACATGTGGGGTTAGCAGACTTGCAGTGCAGTACTAGTCACTGGAAGTGAAGTGTCTATAAATAGCATGGGAAATCCCAGTGTTTTCACAAGATAGGGGTATATTTAGAAATCATTATGGAGATTAGGCTTCACATCACAAGAAGCAAAATGCACCTATAAAATGTACAGAAATGTTTTTCCTTTCAGAAACTGTTTAAATTTTGTAAATGAGATGAGAACTTTTTTCACAACACTATGAGGAACAGGGGTAATTTCTGCGTAGGACTATTTTTGCATACGTTCCAAACACTCATTGGTTGAATTGGTAGTCTATCTAGGTAAATATATGCAGACCACTTTTAGAATTATTATTTGCTACATAAAGAAATAGTTCTAAATCACATTTTCAATTGAAAAATGAATAATGCCTTTCCAATTTTATTAATCTAGATATGCTTTTACTAGTTTACACCATATTTCTGACCACATGTTATATGCCTTTCTTTTTAGCACTTTTATATCTACTTGTCGCCTTGGATTTTTAGCATCTTGCACAGTTTTTGTTGATGTTGCTTCCCTATTCACGTGTTCATTCCAATCTAAGATAGCTATATTTGTTCGTAGTACATAATCTTGCTTGGAAAAGTTTATCCTTTTGTCATGATACTGCGATATTGCATTGTTGAAGCTTTCAACATAATAACTGTCCATGTAGTGAATATAATCTACAGGTGATTTATACACTTGAGTGTTCATTAACGCTCGTCCAAGTAACATTTCTGCCTTTGGATCAGACATCTTTTGATGGCTCATACTTCAGTTCTGTTTTACATCTTGATAATTCACTGCAGTGTTCATGATTATTTTTATAATGTTCTACAATATTTAGTATACTTAATTTAAATTTTGTAGGATCTTGATTACAACTTTTCATTGCCCAGTAAATGTGAGTCTTGATACTGGCACTTTTATCTGCTAACTCAGGATGCCAAGTTTGCCCTCTCTGTACTTTGGCCCTGTGCAAATTGATTTAATTTCCTTTGCAATGTTTTTTGTTGCATGCCAACAAGTATCATTTGTAGATTTAGTATCCATTCCATTGCTCCTTATGAATTTGTTCACACTTGTATTTCTGTCATGAAAATGAACACAGATTTTTACTTCATACTCATCATGTTAATTGTTAAAATACTCATATATTCTTTCTGTTCCAATCAGTTCGTGTTTCTGTGCACTTGGACAATCAACTTTAGAAATAGTTTCGAAATGTAACACTTTGTGAGTTCTAGAACTAAGACATACAACATCAGTAAACATGGAGTTCTTCCTAGTTCCATGCCTAGCATCAGTAACAATGTCAGTGCCGTCCTGAAGTTCTTCATAGGAAGCAATTTCTTCGAGAAGTGCTGTTTTACATGACTCATTTACTAAACCTTCTACCACTGAAATATTCCATTTAGGGTAATTTCTCCAACATCCAATATTTGAGGCCTAACAGAATCGTGAATACGGATTTGGTAAAATACCAGAGACATAAAATCCATGAGCCATCCGAACGTTACAAAGAAATTTGTCACCAAGGTAGGATGAAGAAGACCAAAGTAGATCATGTTGTTTGTCTTCACATCTAAGTTTACAAACTCCAACATATCCTTTTATATCAGTTGATTTGACAAATAAATTGCTCTTGCAGATTTTCCTGTGTTACTCTCTGAATGAGGTTTTCTATAGACTTTTCACCAGTTATAAAAAGCTGTTGTTGGGATGCATCAATATCACAAGCTGTAAACAAACAGTCTAAAAATGGAACATCCTCCTCATCATTTTGGTTCTCAGGATCCAACTTTTGTGTTAGTTTATTTCTCATACAAAAAGAAAATACTTCCAAAAGCATGTCTTTATTTGTTGTTCTATTAGGATTTCCACCACCCATGGCACACTTGATGTCATTGGCCATTATATATATATATATATTTTTCATCAATTGATTCACATGTAAAATTAATTTTTTCATCAATAGGTTTTGCTTTATCTTTTCTGGCAATATTTCTCCTCTTGGCACTTTCAAAATTATCTTTGGCGTATTTCCTTTTTTCTGTCGTTGATTATTTTCATTATTTATATTGATATTCTGAAGAGGTAGTGCTTCCATGATGATACATTTATTTTCATTTATTCAAAATTTCCCTCCAAACTGTGACATTTACAAATTTCCCACTAAAACATGGGGCCATCAAGGAATTTATAGTAATGCATTTTATTTATATTAATTGATGTATTTTGTAAGGATCATCATTACCTTTTGAAATATTTTATCTTTGACAGGTATATCCTCCCATCTGATTGATTGTTGCAATGTTTTGAGGATTGGGATAAAATGACAAATTGCTGTATTGAAGAACCAGCTGAAAACACCAACAGAAATGAGTCTGAAGAAGAACAAGTTGACCTGCAAACTTTTGAAAGTGGGCCAAACCATCAGGAAGACATTCAGCATGAAGTAGATTGGGATGTGTGTTTGGAATGTTTTTGTACTCCATGTGTAACTATAAACAGGCAAAGTTGGCTAGGTGAAGGGCAAATGGCTCACATTAGAAATAGTGCTATTAGGAAAACCAAATACAAACTATTTTGGAGAATGATGCAGAATGAAGAGCCTGGAGTCATGAGCAGTACCTCAGAAAAAAAAGTCTTCTTAATAGAGATAGAGTAGATGACTCAGTAGTGGTTGTGAGGAGAGAGGTAATGCCTATCTGTGTTTTAAATCTTGTGAGAGAACTTTATCCAAATCTTAAGTCAAAGCCATACATGGGGCACAGATGGTACTGAAAATTGCTAGAGTGCTAAATATGAAACTCTGTTATTTAGAACGAATTTTCACTTGCAGTATATTAGAATAGATTGATTTATGTGTAACAACTTATTTGTTGACATATTCTATTCTTTGGATATGTGTTAATGGATTTTGATATCAGTATTAATTTGTTGGAATAAGGTGAAAATTACATGTACTGCTAACAAGGTATGTGAAGCATGCCTGTAACCACTAACTTGCATGTGCACTTGTTTACAAACAAAAACAGCTGATACCAAGCTCCTCCCACTGAATTCAAAATCTGTACAAATTGTGTCCACTTCAGATTTTTCAAATGTAATTTCTCAAGGAATTTTGATCAAATAGCAAATATGTTTTCACAATTTGTTTATTGTTAAGGTAGAAACATTTGAGACAAAGATTGTCAATAAAATCTGTTTCTAGCTCATGATATTCTAAAATTATATTCTCTGATCTTAACCCTGCCAGTTACAATAAGATTTTTGAAAAGCAAGGGATGCAACCCTTATATACCCAGGCTGCTGCTTTAACGACGAATGACAGTTAATGATGACAACAGATGCCAAGTGATGACAAAAGATTGCATGACCTTACAGGCCAGGTGAGCTACCGAACAAATGGGAGATTTCTTCCATAAATACAACCATAAATATATTTGTCAGAATCTGGTACGCCAAGGTGTTTTCAGGATCTTATAAAACATTATATGTCTACGAATGCACAATTCATATAGATCCAAGTCCAACAGACCTTCACTTGGTATGTTTTACATGTATTCATAATCTTTACGGTAAGACAGTCAGACAAACAGATTGAATAAATATATACTCCATTTTTGGATAGAGATCTACATATTCAAAAAAACAAAGATCATGAAAGAAAGATCATCATAAATAGTGGAAATGACAAAACAATGATAAAATACAACAAATATTAACAATACTTAACAAGAAAAATTTAATATAAAAGCTGAAAAGTATAAAATTGAATATAAAAGCAGAAAAGTAAAAGATGTATGCAACACTAAATTAAAAGTATTTGATAAGTTTAACATACATATATTATCAAAATTATTTGCATTACAATTTTTAACAAATAAAAGTGAAATAGTGTAAATAATTTACAAATAATTTGTATTAAATTCATTATTACTATTAATCATATACAACAAAGGATCAATTATATAAAAAAAAATTTGTTCAAAATTATTAAAACAACAAGAGGCTCCCAGGAGCCTGAATCGCTCACCTTGTTGAATTTTGCCTTTCAAAGGCAATAAATTAAACAAGAAGATGTCCAACAATTTCGACTCAAGAAGTCTTTGGTAGGACTATCACAAGATCTTTTCAACAATTGAAAGTTTCTTTTAACCTATCATAGTTTTCAAGATATTGACTGAAAACTTTTAAAAAAAAAGTCATTTTCCCCTTTCAAGGACAATAACTTTTGCATGGAGTCTGCAGATTTTTGTAGTCCTAATAATATGGATCATTTCAGCTACTGAAAGAATTTGGATAAACTTAACTGTTTTGGAGATATATGTGAAAAACTACTGTCTGACCTCTATATTCTATTTTTAGTAACGGTGGCCATGTTTTTCAACAAATCAAAAATCCCCACAACAGTTCTATGCAGTATACCCAAAGGGACATTCATACCAAGTTTGGTTTTAATTGGTCAAGTAGTGTCAGAGGAGAAGATTTTTGAAAGAAATAACATTAAAAATAGCAAAAATCATTGAAAAAGGGCAATAACGCCAACATGGCTTAACAGATTAAAACCGAAATTTGACCAGAGATAGATCTCATCATGCTGAACACTTTTACCTGATGTCAGAATTCAGCTAAACCTTACAGTTTTGGAGATATATGTGAAAAACTACTGTCTGACCCCTATGTTCTATTTTTAGTAACAGCTGCCATGTTTTTTGACGAATCAAAAATCCCCATATCAGTTCTATGCAGGATACCCCAAGGAACACTCATACCAAGTTTGGTTCTAATTAGTCAAGTAGTTTCAAAGGAGAAGAGTTTTGTATAATTGTTAACTACGACGACGGTCAATGACGACGATGGACGCCAAGTGATGGCAATAGCTCAAATGGCCTTTGGCCAGGTGAGCTAAAAAGTGCATGAATACAGAATTTAAAATACAAATACAAATGTAAATTTCTAACAAAAATACAAATAAAAAACAACAATTAATTCTAACACTTACTGCAATCAGTGTACCCAGAAAACAACACTCAAGCCCTTTTTAAAAAATACAACTAATTTTTGGGTATCAATTTCATGTTATGGTGGGTTTCATGAAGATTTGGTACACAAAGTTCCTTTAGACTTTGGTTTTGTTTTGACAGCTGAATTACAATTAATAGTTCCTCAACAATGATACTTATTACAGACCTGTTTATGTTAGCTTTAGTTTTAGTTGTATTTTATAGAAATGAGTCTTAAAATTTTGAACTTTGTGTGTCATTTTAACATAGGCGTTATGGAGAGATTCATAATTCTTAGAGCTTAATTTACAATCATTATTTGTAGAAAATTTGTTGAAATCATAGGGGTAAACTGTTAATATACATTATGTTTTGTTTTCTTGAATATAAATAAACAACATACCAATGTCATCTGCCCTGTCAACAAAGGGCAACGGTTTGCCCAAAAATAATGGTATGACACTTAAACTGGTAAACTATCCCAAAATTAAAATTTTTCAAAATCTTACCAAAAATAAAAAAGTTGTGGCCCCTTTGACAACATTTAACTAAAAAATCGTAAGCAATACCTGAAAACTGATTGATAAATACAGGCTGGGATTTTTAGAACGATTCCAATAAATTTTTTTATTTGAAATCAGACCAAAAATTTAAAAAATTTGTTTAGGTGTAGCCCCTTTGACCCCCTTATAATTCAAAAAACCATATGAGATATCTGAAATCTGATTTAAAAGTGCAGGCAGTGATTGTTATGAGGATTCCAATAAAAAAAATTAAGAATTGGACCAAAAATAAAGAAGTTGAATTTTTTGGTTGTGGCCCAATTTTGACTCCCAATAACTTGAAAACAGTCAAAAACACATAAAATCTGCTTGTTACAATAGTTTCCTTGAATTAAATAAGGAACACAATAAAAAAAAGACTAATTAAAATTGGATAAAAAAAAAAAAACATTCTACATTAGTTATAATAAAACACCTATTTTTACCCTTTAAGGTCCTTTATTTTAAATGTAGAGGCCACACAGTCCAAATTAATAAGGAACATTTCTTTAGTAGTAAGTAAAATCAAAACGAAATTTCAGAGCAACTGGTCAACCCCAACTAAAGTTATCACACAGAAAAGTGTTCTCAGACGATGACATCCACAACTGCAACATAACATTATATATCAACAATTTTTTTTGCAGTCATATAAATAGCCTATGAAGCCACCATGACAAACACAATGTAGTATACAAACAAGCAAGAGAACTGAGAGTGCATAATAATACTTTTTTTCGTCATAAATATGTTACAATTTAAGTAACTGTCTTTGTAAGAATCATGCAAAATCTGAAAAATGTGATACACCTCAAAAAAGGCTACATATTTTTATTTTTGTAACTAAGTTGTTTTTTGGGTCTATACTATGTAATGTGTAATTATTCATTCAAATCTGCCTGCTCTTAGGAGATAACTGACATTGAAAATCCAATAGATTCTATTGTATTTGGGTGTCATTGACAGATTTATCTCCCTTAATTTTGAAATCTACAATGCATTCTATATAATTTTTATCTCCTAAGAACACCGGTTACATGAAAAACTGAATGTTAATTTCTGTTTAATATGGCAATTCACACAAAATATCAAAAATAAAAATATGTAGGCTTTTTACCCATGAATCACATTTTGCATGATTCTTAGCTGGAGTGCTACTTAATGCTCCAACAATGCACATACAGTAATATAAATAACTTAAACAAAAGAATCCAATATTTTACTATTTATCTTTTAATTATTTTGTACTCTCAGAGAACCATAAGTTATAGAAAAGTAATCAATGGAATCAAGATTCGAGAGGACATCAAAATAATATATTCCAAGGATAAAGAAACAACAAGAAAATAGACACGTACGTGAAGAACATGAGATAACTAAAATAACATGTACAAAGAAACAAAATAAATGAACAACCTAGACTCCCCTAAAAAATGGGAGTATGGACCAGGTGCCGAGGTGAGATAATCATCCTCTGTTTTTCTAAAAACACCCTCCAAGTTGCCCATAAAATGTCACTTCCAGGGTAGACAAAAGAAAAAAGGAAAACTTTGACACGATGAATAAATCGGTTCTCATGGTGCAGATGGATACACCTTAATGATCCACAAGTACATGGTGAACACTGTTGTAACAGTCAAAAGCTTAATTCACAAACCATTTCATATTTTACACCTTTGTCATCTGGTGAGCAAAATATGGTAACAAAACCAACAGAACACTACATCGCACCCCACACTAAGTAAAAAATCTGCCATTGTGACATTAATCTTTGACCTGGTAATGTGAAAATCAACAGGGTTCAAAGTTTCAACAGGACAAAGTACTAAGTATGTCTGGTCAAATTTTCAAATAGGACAAAGTACAAAGTATGTCTGGTAAAATCACTTGAAGAACATTGGTTCAAAAGTGATTCATAGAAGGATGGATGAATGGTAGTAATAATGCTGCAAAATGATTGTGCCAAACAAAATAACTCTTATTCTGAAGACCTAATTTTCTTCAAACAATCAACTTCTTTTATAATAGAAATATAAATCAGTATAAATTGATATAGAAAATTGCACATTAAGAGATATTAAAGTCGGCTAGCAGATAACGAAAAAAATACAATTTAAGGCAACAAAACAGTACTCATTTTCCTCAGTTGTGTATTAGGACTACCCTCAGTGTTACTAGGGGTCTCCATGGTAACCAAGTTTGTTATTATATTCCCGACTGACTGACCAATCTGGTCTGGTTGTGATTCTCTGTCACTCAGTACTGACCAGTCTTTTTCTGACACTGATTGTGGTTTCTATAAAAGACAAGTATTCAGCCAAAAATAAATGTAACTACAAGTAGTACAGTAATTCAACTAAATAACAGATAATTTATTGCAAGCAAATGGATGAGGGGCCTTAGATAAAAATGATAAAAGAGGTGCTGCTTTGTTTTTATTTTTTGGATATCTCAATGAAACTTGGTAATGAGGCACCTTAACTGAGATGAAAAGCTGGGCCTGAGAACTGAGAAATTATTCTAAGTTGGCCTAATATGCATAAAAAATCAATCCAAGAACAATTTGATTACTTGAAATATACATGCAATTCACAGTGTGACTTATATATAGAAACATTTGGATAGAATTATGTTGGGGTTGGATTCTACTTTTAAACACGTATATTACAAATGGCTAAAACAAATGCTGAAAGGAAAAGCTGCAGGAAAAATGAGCAGAATTACGAAAAATATCATTGCATTATCATGGACTTGAAAAATATTAACCTTATAATATAAGATAATCTCTGCAAACATCTTCCTTTATGCACATTAAACATTCATAAAATTTCATCAAAACCCATTGAGCAATTTAGAAGAAGTAATCTGAATGTGACAAGAAGAGATTTTAACCCAAATAGCAATCTACAGAAAACCATATTAAACCTTTTTTTTTCACCAGAAAGAGATAACAATACTTACTGATATTTTTTTAAAGGGAGGTAATCAATGCATAGTAGTTGACTCTGAAATCAGTTAAAAAAGTCAACTAGCTTGTACAAGTGCTCAAAGACAGTCTTATTTACCTCTAAGTTTTTTGTTTCAGTGTTGAGCACAGGAATAGTCATCTTTTCATTCCATGTAAAGTTCTCTACCAGACTGGATTTCATTCCATCTACAATTAAAAGCATCATTTTACTCCAAAAGCAATTTACCAATTGACAATGTCTCAGCTGACAGCATATTTATGGCTAACATGACTAACATTTTGGTTGTACAGTAAGCATTGTTAGGTTAATTGAAAAAAAATTGAAATACTTGTTAAAATCTTTGCTAAGAGTCAAACTGGTCTAAAATTATGTTACAAGGAAGAACAAAATCATGGTCACATAAAACATAGATTTTTAATCATAGTCTTTTGAGGAAGGTTATTTCTAAATACAGGTGGTTTCCAAGACTGGTTTGACTGTATATGTAAACCATAGTTACAATACAAAAATATATTTCAAATTTCAAAATCAATAAACCTATATTGATTCATAGAGTGAAAAAATGTATGCACATAAAAAAGGGAGGTAATTGCATTTAATCAAATCTGATTTAAAAGTCTGAATTAAATTGTTTACTAGCATGAATCACTTATAAACTCAATTTAAAACCAACAATTTTATTAAATGGTAATCCACTTCACCCACACAGCATATCCAACACAGTTTAAGCATAAAGCACTTCTCTGTCTAAAAGTCAGGCAAAATGTGTATAAGGTGTGACACAACAACAACAAAAAAACACAGACATTTTATTGCATTATCTAAGTATTAATACCTCATAACCTCCAGAAATAATCATTAAAGTGTGTGTAAAGCTTGCCTTTTTTAGATAGTAATAGGTCAAATTCAATTGAAATGTATTATAGAAAAATGGCAGGAAAATTTTCCATCAATTCTTCCCTATATAAGCACTAAAAAATATCTACTCCACAGATGATTCAGGATAAATTTTAGTAGTTTTTGTCAATTTTTTAAAAGATGTATTGAATATAATTCAGGCAAGAGACTAAATTGAGAAAAATTATTTTCCTAATTCTCACGCAGAAAGGTTACCATACTTAATACTGTTCATTCAGAAATAAATGTGAATATTCTATTAAATGAGACTATAATGTGCCCAGATTGAAATAAAAAAAAAGAGAGCAATGTCCTTATAATTTATTTGTACTCATTATAACCACAGACCTCTAGATCATGAAGAATTTCTTGACATAATACATTTCCTATTATCATACATGTGTAATGTCTGATATTTCTATCTCAGAATGCCAATGAGCATAGTTACACCAGTTTTGAAAGCCTAGACACATTATATCATGCCCTAGAGCCTAACATGTCTAAGATGACATTGTCTGTCTTGGCCATGTCATACCGTTTATCCTAATAATTTTACTATATAAATTTTTCCATTCATGCAAAGCCCTATTTCCATTCTTGTTAACAATTAGATTATGACATCCCATGGTTTCTAGGTCTGTTATTTTGTACACAATTAGTCCAAATGGTAGTAGCAAAACCTATCAAAACATTCAACAAACCTGGTAAATTTGTTACTAATACTAATTTAATAAAGGCATAATATCAATTCAGAAATTTTTGCATTGTTTTAGTGTGAAAAAATGAAACAGGACTGTAATCACAGTAGTTGCATTTCAGAATACTTTATATGAATGACTTAATAGGATTTTTTCTAAGGATTATTAAATTTAAATATATGTAATAAAAAATCATATAATAATTGGGATTGGAGGGGGCCATGCAATATTTATCACATTCTAACTGAAAAGGTTCCTTTAAAATCAGATATTTTTACCAAGAATGTTAAAATGTAATTCTGCAAGCCATTAAAAATGGCCCTTTCTTTAATTTTCTTATTCAAATTGCTGTCACAATAACAAGTGCATGCAATAATTTCAGAGTTAACAAAATTTACTTCATCCTCTCAGGGGCTGCTCTGGCTTTCAAAATTCTGTCGCCAGAAAAATCACCAGCTGCCAATTTTTGTTGCCAATTTTCGAAATTAGAGCCAAAATCTTTTTTTCTTTTCTATTTTTTTTTAAATATGACAGTATTAAGTCCAGTGATGAGTTATCAATTCATCAAAATAACCCCTTCATTCATGACATACATGTACATGTATCTAAGATTCACTCTGGATGCAAGTATAAAGCAGGTTTTTAGCTCTAGTCTCAGTCAGGATATAAAACCATTTGTCACTTTTTATAGGCAAAATAATAAAGTACTACTCCAGAAAAAGGTGTTTTATTTCTAACAATGACTTTATATTACTATGCTCATATAGTCCCAAATTTTAAAACATGTTCATTGTTGACCTTTGTCCTTTGTGGTCTAATCAAGTTTATCTTAAAATATAATTTTGTTTTTCATTTATATATTTTCAACAAACTTAATTCTTTTTTCAAGTGATAAAATTTCTAGCAAACAATCATTGACCATTAATTTTGTCCCTTTTCAATTATCTCGAATTCTGTTTATCTGAATATAAGTACAATTTGGGAATCCCCATCTATTTGTTTACCAATTTTCCCGCCAAAAAAGGCAAATGACTAAAGTGTAAACAAATGTCCCTATGATATTTACTGCATTTCAGGATGAGAATGTTTGTTCAATTGAGCAGATCTTGCTTTGTATTAGTTCAACACATTGAATTAGATTTTTAATGTGGTAGCTCACAGATAGTTATGTCATCTCACTAAACACATCATTCCAAACCAACCAGTCATTACTCATCCAATTTGTAAATATTTGGTATTACTTGAACTAGGATAGAACACAGAGCATCATAAACTGAAACAAATATGCAACAACAATTACAACGAGGCTGTTACACCCTCAAGTCAACATGCTACCACAGCCATTACAATGGATGAATATTAGTAATTGAAAACATCTACATAAATAAGTACCTCCTAAAAACAGACAAACATCAAAAGCTTTAGATACCACACCATCATGTAACTCACTCTTTACTTGAAAAGACTTGCCATGGGATTTTACTTCAACCTACAAAAAAGAGATATCATTCATAAAAAGTTCAGTATTCCATCATTTAAAAAAAAATTAACCTATGATCTTTAAAAAAATCAAGACATTAAGATTTTCATTACTTAGCCATGCAATAAATTAAATTAAAAAAAAAAATTATCTAACTATGAAAATTGGGGGTAAAATTATAATACTGTCACAATAGGTAAATGTCATGGGTTTCTGAATAGGATCAATGGACAGGTATAAGGGTATTGAAACAGTCAGAAATCATTTTTTGTTATCTCAAATTAACATGAAAATGAAAATTATTTCAATTGCTATTTAATCAGCACAACTTAAAATACCTGTGAACCTGTTTGAATATGTAGCACCATATTATTGACTTTCCATAGCCTTATAGACTCCTGGTAAAAACTCTGGACAATAAAGTTTTCTGTATTACTATTGCCTCTTGTTCCTATAACTAAGTTATCAAAATTGGCAAGGTTTTCACCAATTGATCTGGAAAAGTATAACATTATGATGAAACAATCATTGTTTCTTCTAAAAGTGTATCAATAAATAAAACTTGGGTTTTTTATCAATAAAAAACAAAAATTAAAATATAATTATTAAAAAACTGGAAAAACTGAGCAAATCTGACTTGTTAATACCTGTGGCTCCCCCAAAAATCATATGAGGAACCCCAAATGTCATTCAGATGGAAAAATTATGGGAGATGCATATTGGCAACATGTGATAAAGAATGTGTGAAAGTTGTTGAGTGGTTTCAATGAAGAAAAAATTGCCCCCACTCACTGGTGGACTAATGACAAAATCCATGTTTTGAATCAGGAAACCCCAAAAGTCATTCAAATGGCCACAGAAGCATAATTAATGATTCCATAGGTCTCCATACATTTTTACTGACTTTTTGTTTGAATATTGTACCATATGGTTCATTTGGATGTAAAAAAAAATTCAAATTGACTGGAATTAGTTTGCCCCTTAAAAAATTCTTTTGAGTATATATTTTATTTTATCCATCTTTTTGTGGGGCATTCCAAAGACTTTATAGTCTCTTATACACATCACTCTGAGTAATAAATATAAATAATATTATTGCATGACATCCAGGTATCAGTTGGAATTTAGTATTTTTCAAGTGCTACTTTTTTGTCCGACTAAGGTCAAAATTCATAAGGAATATTTGATAATTGGCAAAAAGTAAAAAAGTACATTGAAAGTGAACATTGCAGGCCTTCAAGTGGGTTTGGGTTAAAAAAGGGCTTTTAATGGGGCTAAATTTCTTGAAAAATAGGGCATTATTTTTTTTTATAGGGCAAATCTGATGAATATGATTTTTCTAAATTTTTCACAAAATTTATATGCTAGAAATACATACCTATTTATCATGTTTATCTAATTATAATGAAAACTCTTATGACATCATATCAAGCATATACACTAAAGGTTCAGCTAAAGTCAATATCTAGGACATTCCTTAATGAAATGTTTTCATTCATAGTTTTAATAATACATTAAATTCAGCTTTGAAACATTGCTAAATTAATCTTCTTTATGCGTATTATTAAACACACATACAAGTCAAACTTAGGAAAAGATGTTTTATAACCTCTATTTAACATAAAACAACAAAAATGTAAACAACATATCTTAGAATAAATCTACAGTTGTCAAAAACATGATTTGAAGTCTTCATATAGTCCTGTTCAATAGCATTGATTTTCTTAAAAAAAATTGCCATTTCTTTAAATTTAGATGAATTGAGATATTTTATGCCAGAATCCAGTTTAATACCAATGCCAATATACATAAAATAATAAAATTTTCATTCAAATCTGGTAATTTGTCACAAATTATTGCTATCTTACACTGCACTAGATATTTAGGCTACAGCATATTTGCATTACTGAACAAAAATCTGTTCTAGTAAATCTGTACATTCATTTAAAAATTTGATGTTTACATTTCTGTTGTCAGCAAAATATGGCTGATGTAACATGTTTTGAGAAGGGAGAAAACATGAAAACAAAACTGTATAAAGGAACATCAGCAAAGTTTTCAGGAACATCTTGACTAAAATTATTTTGACAATTAATGTCCTAGAGTTTAAATTTAGCAGAACCTTAAATAATGTCTTGTAAATGACTGTACATGTACTACAACAACAGGGAAACCAAAGCAGCTTTGGTACATCTTGAAGTCTTCAGTAACCAAAGATTCGCAAACTGCCAATGCTGTCTTGGTACCATAATGTTGTAGTCCATCACAAAGACTTGGGTGTTGAGTATAACATGAAATGATAAAAAAAAATTCAGATTCTAGAAAAAAAAATGAAACCGTAATTGTCTTCATTTGTAGTTTGTAGATTTAACTAGCAGGTCATATATACATGTAGAAAAACAGGTTTTAGTATTCAATCCAGGAGAAAACCCAACTTTTCAGCCAATGAATTTAATTTATAGGAATAATATAGAGAGGGATTTTATAGGGAATGTAGGAATTATAGGGCCACCTGACATTGACATCATGTGATAAAGAATTTGTGAAAATTTCATCAAATTGGAATAGAATATTTTAAAGGAAGGATTGCAGATATAAAGCTGATCCTCCCTTGATGAACCAATAACAAAATCAATGTTTTACATATGGAAGCCCAAAGTCATTCAGATGAAAAAACAAAATGAGAGGTGCACAATAACATCATGAGATAAAGATTGTGTTTAAGTAACATCCAATACTTTTCAGCAATTTGAGAAGACTTGCAGCGTAGAACGTGGGATGGACAATAGGACATACAGCTTGATCATCATATACTTCTTGCTTTCCAAGTGAGGGGGCATTAAAAGGTTAAAAAAAAAAGACAATGATTAAAATGACTTAGAAAATCTGTGAGCAAGCTGACAAAGAAAATACCCCCTGTTTCAAAGTTAAATATACAACCATAACTTCAATTTGCTCATTTGCTTTTGTTACTTTGTATGTATGATTTTCGTTGCTTTATGTTCTTTGTTGTGTATGTCTATTTTCCATGTCTAGTCTTTGTCCCTGGATTACATTCTTTTGATTACCGCTATAACCTTGATTCCCTTGATTACTCTATGATTACCGCTATAACCTTGGTTCCCTTGATTACTCTTTGATTACCGCTTAACCTTTGATTACTGCTATAACCTTGGTTCCCTTTGATTACTCTTTGATTACAACTATAACATTGATTCCCTTGATTACTCTTTGATTACCACTATAACTTTGATTCCCTTGATTACTCTTTCAATCATTTCATTTTTATATCCTCCCAAAGTACTATATTCTTCCATCAAGCCAAAGAGACTGAGATGTCTCAGATTTCTCCCTTTGATATCCTCCCACAGTACTACATTCTTCCATCAAGACAATAGACTGAGATGACTCAGATTTCTTCTAGAGTTCTAGTAACTCTATGTTCCTTGTTGTGTTTGTCTGTTTTCCATGTCTGGTCTTTGTCCCTGGATTGCATTTTTTTTACTTCCGCTAGAAACTTGGTTCCCTTGATTACTCTTTCTATCTGTTATGGTATTAAAGATATAAGTCAAAACATATGGGCAGATCCCTATGTTCCATTTTTATCTATGGTGGCCATATTTTTTGACAGATCAAAAATCTATACATAAATTTTGAGGAAGATACCCTTAGGAACATTTGAGCAAAGTTTCATATAATTCCATACAGTAATTTTAGAGCAGAAGATTTTTGAAAAATTGTTAACTGATGACATTGATGACAGATGCCAAGTGATGGTAAAAGCTCACACAGCCCTTTGGGTCAGGTGAGTAAAAAAGATGACTAAGATGTAAAATATAAGTTATTGTAAGCCAGAGACAAAAATAAAAATATCAGGAAAATGCATGTCAGAACCTAACCAATTTAGCAATATAATTCCACTCAAGGCTATTTTCTCTATTTGAAAAGATCATTATTTGATCTCTGCATCACTGGATTTCCTCAGAAATTTAAAAGAATGTTATCTGCCCTTGAAATGCTCATTTTCAGTGCATTTCAATGAAATTACAACTCAATTCACCAAAATGATATGGAAAATCTTGTCTTTTTTTCTGTGATTCTGATGGTGCAAATAATCATATTAAACTTTCAAAATGGGTAGGTTTTTTTCACCCCCTGCCTGATTCTTACAATGACTATCACCTGCAAACTTTCTCCGAGTAGTCCAGAACTGTAGCACCAGAAATGTACACTGACAGTCGATTAGATAAAGTATCCTTTAAATCACTGGCCTGTAAATATTTTAAGTAAAGACTTTATACTATACGAGTACATGTATATGTGTGTAATATAAAACAAAAGCAAATGCTGAACATATTCTGATACCATACTTATTGCCTGCCCCAAAATAATTTATCAGAAACATAAAATGCTTATATTTTTGAATCTGAAAAATAAGATCTAATTTTATTTGATCTAATGCAGACAAAATTGGGGTGTAGATTACAAGAACAGAGCATCAGCAACTTGCTTTATATGTAGTAGCTCTGAAATATAAAAGGCTCAAAATTATTCTGGACTTACTGATGTATTTCAAAAATGATGTATGCAGTTAGAAAGTGACTGTTTGAAATTTTAATGAGGACGCCCAGCATGCGTTATAGGAATGTCCCATAATCCAGTTGGTCGAGACAACACCATAACGGTGCATTGTCAACAATAAATCAAATATTAGATATAGCTCACAAATTCAAAGACTAAAAATCATATTACATCAATGCAGACTATGTACAAGTTCTCACTGCATTATTTATTCAAATTTATACAAGTTCACCTAATGATCACCTTTATGGGATGTACATACAGTATATCTAATTAGTAATTTGAGAACCAATTAAAGCAAGATGAGACTTGGATAGTAGAAATGATTTATTTATAAAGTCAATAGAAGTGATCAAATGGTGGGAATAAGTTTTAAATATATAATCCAACTAAATAAAAACTAATTTCATTACTTTCCCATACCTATCAAAGATGCAACTGTTATGTGTATTTTTTCTGTAAACTTCTGAAAGACTTTATTGATTGATTGAGATGTAACATCCTATGTGAGATATTTAATGCATCTCTTGATGAGAACAACTGACCAATCCATCAGACCCTTCTTTGCACTAGACCGAGCTGAGCTGGGTCTTTGTTGTGCTAGATAACAGAAGCAACAACCTGCAGGCAGGCATGCACCCTACCCGGACACATCATTCTGACTCCAAGCCAACTAATTATCAATCTTTCTTCTTTATATACCTCATGCTTCGTGGAAACACAGTGACAACCAATTTTAAAGCCTTTGGTGTGATTTGTCTGTGGATCTAACCCACAACCTCCATAACTGAAGTTGAGCCAAATATTCTGAGACCACAGATGCGGTTCTATAAAACTTGAGGTTGAATACAAAATTGACATATTCTTATCACCTTCCTCTTTCATGTACTTGTATGATTCATAGGCAAACCAGAATGTTAAAGCATAATTCAAAATTTAACCTTACAACAGATTCCACAGAATCAACAGTAAAAATGTGTGCAGATATCAGCAGATGATTAATTCTTCCTAACAACTGGTCTTTGTAACACTCTACATTCTGTAAATATAAAGCAATATCACATGAGAAAGCCTTGCCTTAAAAAACAAGGAAAGTACTGAACTACATGTTTAAATTTATCTGATCACCCTCATACTAACTTACAAGAAAGCATTGATAATATGTTTTGGAACACTCCACTTCCAATGCTGATTTCCAGGACAGCCTACCTAATTTTGTTTAGCCATTATCAGGATCTAAAGAAGTTGCTGATAGTCAGATTTTTATCTCATAGTGCCTCCTCCAACAAGAGCCTAAGGTGTTGATGTTTGATTTAATTATTATCAATCTCTATATAGTTAAAAGCTTGCTTAAAGTCAACCTCAAACTTTGACCTACACTTAGAGATTGATGGTAAAGGAAAACTACTGACAAAACTATATGACAAATAGAATGACTTTTCATTCTGTATTGTCAATTTTCCTTTCATCTGTAGCAACAAACTCTTTAACACCTGTGTATGGAATTTTGATATCACAACTCATACATTTTGCCAGATCTTACCGTAACTATGCAGACTTTTTGCATCACGCTAGACTTCTTACAATTAGGCTTCTGGAACAGGGCTATGTTGCTGTTGGTACAAGGTTGAAGTCATCACTACAGAAGTTTTATGGTCATCACCATGAACTCATGGAACATTGTATATCCAACTGCAACATGAGAACCAATGGTTCAACATGTTATAGTTTTCATTCCTCTTTTGTCTGCCCTGGATTTGTCTACCCTGGATTTGACTTTTTATGAGCAACTCATATTGGTGGGTGTTTCTAGAAAAGCAGAGGATGCTTACAATACTGGTGTACCGGGTCTATACTCCCAGTTTTTAGTGGTGTCCGAGTTGCTTATTTACTGTTGTTACTCTGTATGTATGATTTTAGTTATTTTATGTTCTTTGTGTTGTTGGTCTGTTTTTCATGTCTGGTCTTTATCCCTGGATTACATTCTTTTAATTTCCACTAAAATCTTGGTTCCCTTGATTACTCCTTCACATTATGATGTACAATTACAAAATGTGTCATCATTCATGTAAATCAACAAATGTTTCTTACCAGTGAAAAAATTGAAAAGTGTTCAATAACAGACTATCATCTTAGTTTTTAAGGCATGGAAAGGGTGATACAAGTCTCAAAAACAAAACAAGAAGTTGCACACATTGTCATGCTAGGCATACCCCTACTTGTACAGTTAGCTGATATCATAAAGCAACCACTTACAACATAGCCCAATCAATATGATGCCACACCAAATTTTTAATCAATCCATTCATTGGGAACCAAAATTTGTGTAATAAAAATTTTCTCTATCATTCCATAAAGTAAAATAAAACACAGAAAGTTGATATCAGACAGCATCCAAAATAGCTTACAACATATGCCCGATCTATATGAAAACCACACACAAAATTTGAAATGAAGTCATCCTTTGGAAGCCGAGATAATTGCAACAATATTCAAACAGGCAAACAGATGGAAAGACAGATGGACAAGCGATTCAAATATAACACCCAATTATCAATCATAGAGTAGAGGTAAAACAAGACTAATAATGTGCTCTTACAATGCATACCATAATAATATTCCCACCAGTTAATACAGTCAGCCAACCTGGTATAACGAAATCTCCACACAGTATAGGTATCAACTTCTTCCTTTGTTCGCAGTAAAATACCTGTAAGAGCAAACAATGAATCTCAACATGTTTATCTTACTCTTAACAAAGTATTGCATTATATATAGTAGTGTGGTATTGATCAGTTGTTATATGCTTATGGTATATTTCACTGCATAGTTATTTTAATTTTTACTAAGTGGCAAAATAACCGTTCAAAAATTCAACACAGAAATGTCATTTCTAAAATAGCATGATTTGCAAAAAACAATGTTCCATTTGACCATAATTGTGGCAAAGCACCATAAAAAGTTAATACTTTTATTTGACACACCTTCTATTACTAGTGTCATTAACTGCCTACGGGTTGAACTTTGGAATAGTTCATGTGAGAGATTCTCCCCAACTGACACTGTCTCCATACTTGTTAACCTTTGGAACAGTTCATGTGAGAGATTCTCCCCAACTGACACTGTCTCCATACTCTTTAACCTTTGGAACAGTTCATGTAAGAGATTCTCCCCAACTGACACTGTCTCCATAAATGTTAACAAGTTAACCATAACATATCCTTTTAATGCAAGAATTTTCAGAAATCTTCATGTTTTCTCATTTATATTGGATTCAAGTTCCCAAATTCACAATTGAATCCTTTAACACTTTAGGAATTTTCAATTGTATTTTAGGACAATGGGACCCTTAACTGCCCCTTCCCCTTTTCAATTATACCTGCTGCTGACAAGTTCTAGAAAAGACAAAATCTTTAGAGAGGATGAACACAACAACCCCAGCTTCATCAGCTTGCTGTTGGAATATCTGTCTGTTTCTCATCTCAATACTACATGGTCGTATTCCTGCATCCATAATGGTACCAACAGATAGAAAATATATCAAAGTTATTAGTACTATCACCAATCTTTGACAATAATGCTATATTTACAAGCTTATTCCAAACCCTGTTTGTGATAAGAAAAAATCAGGTATAGTTTATTGTATGCAACTGTATATAGAACTGTAATAAAGGGATAATCAGGAAAACAATGACTGTGGGGGCATATGCACAAAATGGCTACAAAACTGAGATATAATGATACTAATGGAACTGCACACCAAATATGATTGACCTAGCATACATGGTTCATATCAAATTGACCTATTCAGTAAACTTCAAGTGAAAATCTCAATGTGGATGCTGAAAAAATAATACCTTGGTCTTCTGTATCGCGACATTCATCCCAAGCAAGACAAAAATACCTTCACACACAAGTTTGAGGCACACTCAGAAAACACTATCATACTTTATACATCATTTGTTTACCCACCTGTTGTGGATGTTCGCTGATATGTTCAGCCATGTTTGTTATATTTTTTTACTCCTCTGGTATTATCCATTCCATAGCATTAATTCTTTTTCCCAGTGACCTTACTTTTCTATTCATCATTTCATAAAACACACCTTAAAACATTTTGATGAAATCTATGTTATTTCTTCAAGGTTTTTAATAGATAAAATCTACAAAAACAAAACAAATGGAAAATCAAAAAGAAATCCTTTTTGCACCAAAATTTCAAACGCTCAAATCTCAAAAACTAGCACACGGACCCATCAATTTTTCCAACTTATTTGTTCTAGCATGAAAGATCTAAAAAGATTTCACATCCCTTTGTAATCCTAGTTATTTTTAAAGCAGTGAACATCCTTAAAGCCTAATAAATTAAACAATTCATTTATAAACTATTCTTTTTTTATTTTAAATACATGAAAAATACATAAAACTACTAATGATGCTTTCTTAGGCCATTTAAAATAAAATATTAATGATATAAGTTACAAAGCGGCCCAAAACACAAATAGGTGATTAATAGCCACATAAAAAAGATAAAATGCAACTAAATACAAGTTAATACTAACAAAACATAATAAAATGTTGAAAGGAGGCACAAGTTTTCAGCGTTCATCAGAGGAAAAAAGTACTTGAAGTGAAGAGACCACTGATAACCCAGACTCAAACCTGTTAACCTTTTGAATGCTTAAAAAGGGAGATCACCCTCTTTTTAGCTTTTGTAAGAGGTAGATTTAGCATGGTAACCTTTCCCCCAGAAAAAAAGGATGTTTTTGTAAGAATTATTATTATTATAAACATTTATATAGCGCATTATATAATACAATTACTCTAAGTGCATTACATAAATTAAAATCACAATTAAGAATGCAAAAATATACATATGTACAAAATAAAATATTACAATTTATAAAATAATAAAAATAATATTATGGATGTTTTTTTTTTAAATTAACATTATATATTTACACAGACCAATTAAAATGAATCTTAAGCAAGAATCAAGATCAAGAAGCCATTAATAAAAATGATATGGAAACTGTCATACAAAATTAAAAATATTATGATTCAGTTAAAAATGAATAAAATGTATGTTATCTAAAAGGCAAGTTTAAAAATATGAGTCTTGAGATCTTTTTTAAAAACGTCCAGGGAATTCACATTTCATAGTTTGAGAGGGCAAGCTGTTCCATGAAGTGGTGCAGATTTATTGAAACGTTTCTCTCCGTAGGATTTAGTTCTTACTTTCAGCACTTGTAGTAGGTGGCTATTTTCAGAACGCAAGGTTCATACAGGTCTATAAACAGATAAATGTTCTTGGAGATATGTTGGTGCTTTCTCGTGCAGAGATTTGAAAACATACATTCAGATCTTGTACTGACAACGAAACTCGATCGGAAGCCAGTGGAGAGCAAAAAATAAAAAAAAAAACACTGGTGTGATATGTTCATGCTTTTTCATTTTTGTCACTAGTCTTGCAGCAGTATTTTGTATTCGCTGAAGTTTCGTTATAATCCCTGCATTAACACCATACAATAAAGCATTGCCGTAATCCAGCCGAGAAGTTACTAATGAACAGACTAAAGTTTTACAGGCGTCCTCTGTTATATGAGATTGGATACGACCAATATTACGCATATGATAGAACACAATCTGCTGATGGCACTTGATTGATTTTCCATACTCAATGTATTGTTAAAGAGGACATCAAGGTTTTTAACACATGGTACGTTAGTCAGTATAGCCCCATCGAAAGCAAGCCAAAATTCTGACAAGTTGGTTAAACAATTTTTCGGAGAGAAAACAATAAGTTCAGTTTTGTCTTTGTTCAGTTTAAGTAAATTAAAGCTCATCCATACACTTTGCTCTAATTTAGCAGACACCTCAGACAAGTCATCAAGAGGCTTTATTATCAAATACACCTGAGTATGGTCAGCATATCCATGATACGACATAATGTGACGCCTGTAAACCTAACCCATCGGTTTGGCAAACATGCAGTAAAATTTAGGCCCGGATACTGAGCCTTGAGGCACACCAAATTGAAGTGTCATATCATCAGAGAGAACACTGATTAGGCTTTAAGGATGTTCACTGCTTTAAAAATAACTAGGATTACAAAGGGATGTGAAATCTTTTTAGATCTTTCATGCTAGAACAAATAAGTTGGAAAAACTGATGGGTCCGTGTGCTAGTTTTTGAGATTTGAGCGTTTGAAATTTTGGTGCAAAAAGGATTTCTTTTGATTTTCCATATGTTTTGTGTTTGTAGATTTTATCTATTAAAAACCTTGAAGAAATAACATGGATTTCATCAAAATGTTTTAAGGTGTGTTTTATGAAATGATGAATAAAAAAGTAGGGTCACTGGGAAAAAGAATTAATGCTATGGAATGGATAATACCAGAGGAGTAAAAAAATATAACAAACATGGCTGAACTTTGATTCACTGATCGGTGAAAACAAAGTTAGTGTTTCGCCTGTAAAATTGATGTCAGCTCGAAGTTCAATTTTTCCAAGAAAGAATTCTCCAAATTTATTTGCCAAGTCTTTTTCATTCGTGTGCGATGGAAGGATCGTTTCTCACTTATTTCCCATTAGATGGTTTGTAAGTTTGTAAAGTTCTTTTTGATCGTTTCCAATTTCCTCGATCTTGTTTGAATAATAATCTCAGTTACATTTGAGAAGAAATTTGTTTGTTTGTATACACTGTTCTTTATATATTTGACGATATATTGTTAAACCGGTTTTCCTCATGAGATGTTCAGATTTTCGTCGGTTTAATTTCGCTGTTCTAAGTTCATCGTTATACCATTCTTTGTTGGGACGAACTCTCATATCTTTTGTTGTAATTGGAGCGTGGTCGTCAATGATGGCTTTAAGATCAGAATTATATGAATCCACTAATATATCAACCAATGCATCTTGGTTTTGTAAACATGATTTAGATTGTATGTCCTCAATTAGATCTAATTTTACAACATCTCGATACTTGCGAAACGACACTTGCTTCGTTTGATTCAGTGGTCTCGTGATCTGAAGTTGAGAATGAAGAGCCAGGTGATCACACACTGAGTTTCCATGATTGTCATAGAAATGTGGATCTTCAATTGATGGTTCACCCGACAAGATACTTGAGTTATCACCTATCATGACAACATCTAGTGTGTGGCCTTGGATGTGAGTCGCACCGTGAACGTGCTGTACTAATCTGTGATCATCTAGTGTTTCTAGGAGATGATGAGAATCGTGATCTTCTACGTTGTAAAGGTGGAAATTTAGATCACCGGTTAAACATATTTCATCAGGAGTTTTCACAAGTTTGTCAAGGAATTCATTCCATTCTTCAAAGAAGGTAGAGTTCTTAAAATTGTTTGTTCGTGACGGTGGAGGGCGGAGGGCGATATATAATGCACAATCGAAGATGACGTTTTCCCGAGGTAACATTGCACTGTAACATTTCAAAATGAGTAAACGAATGGTTTTCTTTGATAACTTTAACATCAAGGTTTGTTTTGTATATAAGTGCAACTCCGTCGCTCTTTTGCCGTTTCTTGCCGTATGTCTGATTGCAAAACCATCAGGTATTAGTTCTGACAATACACTTTTGTCTATTGAAGTTCCTGCCTGCTTTTGTACCGCGTCTGGTGCGATGAAACGGATTCACGCTGGACTGTATTGGTGAATATTTGTAGTGCAATTTAACAAAGTTTTAAAAATAGGTGCCTTGTTTTCGATAAGATCATGGCTGACTGATCACTATATGTACTATAAACAATAGTACATGTGTATCATTTG
This sequence comes from Perna viridis, assembly GCA_037379345.1. Classification (NCBI taxonomy): domain Eukaryota; kingdom Metazoa; phylum Mollusca; class Bivalvia; order Mytilida; family Mytilidae; genus Perna; species Perna viridis. The sequence goes on from CM074513.1 coordinate 8,832,673, forward strand.
TTACACTTTCCTCTTCAAATTTCTTAACTTAAGTTTATCAATCAATGTATCATAGCAAATGAAGTATCTGAACCAAATTTCACCACAAAATGTTCATTTAAAAAAGTCATATAATAAGACGAATTTCACTTACTTTGTGGGAGCTGCCATACAGCGCTAACCCCAAGAATTCCAAGTAAAAAGACAAGACAAATATATAAAATCTATGGTAATCTTGTTTTTTGAGTTTCTAATTAAAAATTGAGTAATTAATAAAGGATTAATTATTTGTTATTGTTTTTCAATAATTATTCTGTTACATAAACATTGTATTTATATCAATTTTATAAGCCATTAAGAACATAATTGGCACAATATTTCTGGTAAGAAGGAGATTTTGCGGGAAGAAATTTGTAAAAAAGGGAGATTTATTTCTCCCACATGAAAGACTTTCTCCAAGAGGGAGATTGACCCAAAAAGAGGGAGTCTCCCTCATAAAGAGGGAAGGTTAACAGGTATGCCCAGACTATACAGAGAAGGGGGCTTTAAATGTTGATCTTGATCTCTGTATTTAGTTGCCTTTTATCTTTAAAATGTGGACATTGTTCACATACATTGCATTTATTATCCATAAACTAATATATGTCTATAAACAGTTACCAGACCAACCCAACCACTTTCTGAACCCCAGTCACTTTACATGCAAAACAAAAACAAAAACAAAACAATAAAAAATCAGTAAAATCCGTAAAAGAAGAGAAGCATATTTCAGCTTTCAGTAAACCAGGCGTTTTCATGTTCGTAAAAGCATACTAGCCACCCAATTATAAACAAAAAGTAGCATACAGCACTGAATTTAATAAATATTGCCATATGAACAGTGAGTCTGTTATTACAGAAGTGTCTTACTGACTCATCATAAACTTTGATGTATAGGAACAGGGGGTAAGGGGACTGTAAAATTCCAAGACTAATGAATTGATTGAATTAAAAGGTGAAATCTGTGTCAAAGAATTAAAATAAAATGAAAATACCAACCTACTGACCTTCATTTTGTTACTGTAAACAGACATATATTTTTATGGCTTTATGTATAAAACATACCTGAATCTGCCAGTGAGTCAGGGTAATTCATTGACAGCTCTGTTGTGCACCATACTTCAAAATTATAGCCAAGTAACCAAGATTTTATTTCTTCACCCTTAAAATATGTTATTATGGAATTTTATCATTGAGTTTACATATACAGATATAAGTATGTAAAAATTCCTCAAAGAAAGAGGATAGGTTACTGTATATTCAATTGAAATTATTGTCATGTGTTTTATTATAGCTAAAAGTTCAAGTCAATTCCATTTCTGTTTTTGTCTGAAATTATAGACTTTAAAAATTTTATATTTAAGTAGCTTAATTTAATATCCTTTCAGAATTTGTTGGGATACTTGTTTTCAATGCTTCTTACACTATTTTGTTGTTCCTGGTGATCAATGTACATCTATGCTAAAAATATGAGGGTCACCTTTTAAAATCTGTAGAGCTGAATTTACAAGGATTAAATAAGCACATACAGTCAAATCTGTGTTAAGTGACCTTCCAAAGGATAGTGAAGTCATGGCTATATGCCATTAAGACAGGTAGTCTTTTACATACATGTAGGTTACTTTTACACAGATTGCACTACATGTATATAGAAATATTTTTCTCATAGTATTTTAAGACAGGTTATTACGGAATAAAGGTTGGACTTTATGAACACAAATGACAAATAGTATGAAAATATCTTTCATAACAGACTTTTTAAGTAAGAATTTTGAAAGATTTAACAAAGTAAATGTATATATACCAAAGCTGCCTGTTTAGGATGAAGGGAGACAACCACCATTTGTCGTCCTCCTCTGTTTTCTATGGAAGCTTGAGAGTTAGACTCATCTACAAATGGACAGCTCCTTACTACAGTTTTCTATAAAATAATATTCTAAATTATTAACTGATTATTGACTGGGAAAATGGGATTTTTTTCACTTATCATTTTAAGATTAAGATATAAATTCAGAAGACTAGAGTGAAAAATTGGAGGAAAAATACGCTAAATGTCTCTGAATGTTTTTTTCTTTAGAGAATTAAAACAGTTCAAAATTTCATTAAAAATATTAATTTTCTAAGCTTATTCTAGCATGTAAATACAGGAATTACATGTTAGAATTAGTTTAAAAAATACCAAAGTTGTTACAAAACATCAACAGTAACTATTTAGGTCAAATGGCTTTATATTACTTAGTGATAAAGATTAAAAGTACAAATTTCGTTAAGACATAGTTATTCCTACAAACTAACAGGCAGATTGATTTGATCATCTTATTAATTCTATATCCATTTAGTACTTACTCGCTTCATTAAAAATGGTATATCTGAGTCAGTATTGAGGAATTTGTTCACTTTCTCTGCAATTTTACATGCAACAAATTTAAGATCTCTAGGATCCCAGGTTGAATAATCTTTTTTGATACCTATGAATATAAAAACAATACCACTGCACCGACTTTGACTTATAGCCAATATATGAATGAGGCTGTCCCACAAAGAACCCTGAAAAATGTAAAACTGTGCAATCATTTTCACCAGTTACATTAAATTGATATACAGTAAAACCTTGGTAGCTCAAACTCCAAGGGACCATTGAAATGTGTTTGAGTTATCAGGAGTTCAAGAAATTGAAGTTGGAATATTTCAGGATTTTTTTCGTTGCCAGTCCGAGTTAGACTATCGTTAAAAATTACTTACTTCCTTCGATGTTTTGTTAATTTGTGGATCTTTTTATTCACTTTCGGAAGATTATGTTGACTTGTGGACATTAAAAATACTGTGTTTGCTTTTAAAAACTTCAGAGTTCAAGTTTCTTGGTCAATAATTTGTTTTCATCTGATTTTCATTGATGCTTTCATCATGCTGACTTTGGAGCATTTTCGAAATTCAATCAGTACTAAGTTAAGATAAAAACTGGGTAATTAGTGATGACTTATATATTACCTGCAATTAACTACAATGACACTGATAATGATAGGGTTTCAGTTTTTCACACCTTTTATTACCCAAGCTGACAAGTTCAAGATAGTGAGGGTTATTCTCTAAAATTTATTACTGAACGGACCGACAAGTCAGTTTGAGTGTGAGAGAAATCGAAGTTCCAGAAATCCAAGGTTATTTATAATGAATATATAGGAGAAAATTTTGGTACTTTAAATTGTGATTGAGGAATCCTGGGTGTTTGAGCCATCTGAGTTCAAGGGAGTGAAGTTCAACTGTATTCATTTTAAAGTTTTTGTATCTTTTAAATTAAAAGAAAGAATATAAAAATAAAAAAGTTTAAAGCTAGAAAAACAGTGATTTTGATTCAAAGCAGGCAACATCTGGGCAAATTCAGATCAGTAATACATTTCTGACTTCACAACACTAATTTAAATTCAGTCAGTAACAACATTTAACGTAAATCATACCTAAAATATCTAGATTATCCTTATTTTTCTTAAATAAGACCTTCAATAAACATACTGTTACAATTTAATTTAAAAAGCAAAGGTCACCAAAAAATTGACCCTAAATATAGGCAATTTTTTTCAACATTTTATATAGATTTTGTGGGAAATTTTCACTATTTCGCAAACAATTAAAAAGCTGGTATATAACTTTTTTTGTATATTTGCATAAAAAAACATTAATCTAACATTCTTCCATATTTTAAAAAGAAAATTGGGAGTCAACTTTTACTCTTGTAATATCAAATGAACTAAAATTCCCATTACATTTTTATAGAACATTTTCCTGCCAATTGTCTGCTTTTTTAAAGTTATTGTGTGCACTAATTTAAGAAATTCTATGATTTCAGATAAAAATACAAATTCAGTTGTTGGAATATTAAGCAAAATTCTACATCAGAAATATTTTAAGTTCCATGGTACCGCTTTTAATATAGCAAAATTAAAAACCATTTCATTTTTCACAACAACAAAAAAAAAAATAACATAGCAATAACCTATGAACAAACAGAATACCAATCTGGTCATTTATATTCTGAATTAACAGTATACCAATCTAGTCATTTATATTCTGAATTAACAGTATACCAATCTAGTCATTTATATTCATAAATAACCTTTTGCACAGCAGAAGATACCATGTTAATAACTTTTATCATATTTTAGTAGTAAATACAGCAGTTTTGAATGTCTGATATAGTCTGAATTTTTTTTACCAGTATCAAACATAGTGACGTCACAAACTTGTATCACATGGCTAACCTTTATCATATCCCTTTACAGCATCCTACTCAGAATTCTCTATAATTTTCGGACAGTTTGCATATTGTATTCTACTATTTTGATGTATGATAAATTGAACATTACAAAGCAAAATCTGCATCACCTTCCATTTCCCACTTCATTAATATCAGCCCTTGGGCCTGAGGCTCTTGTGGTAATACAGATATCTTGGGATGAAATGGCAAGTGACACCGATTTTTCCATGTATCATTCTCTACATAACTTTATCCAGTAAGCTCTATATACCAGAATTTTGTGCGTTGTTCCAAGTGATGTACTGTGTTGTAGAGAATTGTATAGCCAGACAAGGGGGAGGCCACTCTGGTAAGAAATTGACAGGTACAATGTATTTCCCCAACACATCTGCTAACTTGACCTAAAATAGTAAACCAAAAAAAAAAGGATTTTATACTTGTGTTCATGTGATCTCTTTCAAACAAACAAGTGATAAATGTACTGATGGATTAAAGGTTGTTCACTATATTGAGAACAATTATCATTTAAAAAAAATTCTATATGATCAGTCTTATTCTCTAACAGAACAAAAGAGTAAAAAATGAAAAAAAAAGTTATAATTGTTACAAATTTTACAAATTTTCTGTGACAAAAATTTGGACAAATGGAGGGACAGATTGATTCCAATACACCATCCCATAGTTGAGCAAAGGTATTAATAACATAAACAGTATAAGCCATTATTTCTTCTCTTTTTAACTAACAAACCTCTCTATTCGTCCATAAAGTTTCTCCATACTTAGGTGTGACTAGAGGTACAAAGATTTGACAGCTTCTAACAGCATTATTGAGTGAATCCTGCCAATCTACACCAGATGTTATCTCATGAACATCCTGAAATGGTATTAGAGAGTGTTATACCTATTGCTTTTCCCTCAGCTTCTTTGTGCTGAAGATGGTTTTACATGACAACTTTAGAAGCATACACACAACATTTCAGAGTGTATTACATAATACCTTGTCACTTTCTGTGGCATGGTCTAAAAAATAACTTGCTCCTAAGTCGAAATATTCTGTATGAAACCAATCACAAAATCTTAAATGCTATAATTTGGTAAAATAATTTCCCTGATAATACTAAATGGATTGGAAAATAGAGTAACACAGCAATACACAATAATGGAACAAAGTAATTTCTAACAAAAACAGACAGAGTCTTGTACATGAATCTCAATAAATTGTTTCTGTTGTCACTTGATGTCTTAAACTGCAACTGATCATACTTAAGTTATACAAGCTTTTTGTCATGTAGCCATATCCCCCTCCCCTGTCTGGTTGAACTTAAGAATAAAATTAAATCAAATAGCACTCACAAATTCTTTCAAAATCAAAATGGTGGTGTGATATAACCACGTAAATATGGAATCACTTCAACAAAATTCAATAACCAATCTAAGAAGACATGCAAAGTCAGGGACCTGTATTCCAGTGGTTGTCCTTGTGATTTTATGTTCATTGTTATTCCTTTTCCATTTTTTCTAAAGATCAGGTCGATTTTTGTCTTTCATGAATAATTTCACATAATTTGTTTTTGGGCCTTTCACAGCTTGCTTTATGGAAGGGTTTTGCCCATTATTGAAGACCATGAAAAGACCTATAGAAGTTTTGTTGTTCATTGCTTGGCATTTGGTGGATGACTATCTCATACAACATCTCCTATTTTTTATATTTTTTTCGCTAAGTATCTAGAAAGACAGATTATTGCTAACCTAAACCCAACCTTTCTGTTGTAAAAGGAACTGAAAAAACTATACCATTAGGATTGCAGATTTTTTCTCAAAACACTTTCAATTTTCAACAAAATATCTACCAACCAGATAAACAGTAAAACCAAGAGCAGATAACTCTTCCTTAAGTGCCAGAGCATGATGTGCAGCATCAACTCTAACATAGCTAATTAGAATCTGTTTCTCATCTGTCATGCTGGAATCTGCCACTTGTTTTCTACCCAGATCCTTGCTGGTACGGAATGATAAATGTCTGGTTCTATAATTAAAATCAAATAAATTTTCAATATGACAACTTCAAATCAAGACAAACAAAGAAAAACAAGCAAGTACCTAATAACTTGCCAGAAATTTTAAGGAGAAATTGAAATTCAAAATTAAAGAAAAATACTTATAACAAAAACATTTAACTTTGACCTCTTATAGGTTTCAAGTTTTACACATCCATCATCTGTTAACACCCTACTTCAAGAACAGTTTAATTCAATAAACAGTTATTTTAAGTTATTTCAAATGCCCATCCCCTATATTTTCAGTGTTCAAGGTCTTGTATCTCTGAAATCAAATACTCCATAGTCCCCTTCCCAGAAACAATATAGGAAACTAAAACAGTTATTGAAATAGAAAATAGAACATGAGAAAACACAGTAGCAGTATGGGGTAATCCATTCAGTAGCTGCAGAAAAAAGATGATGTCCCCCCTTTTGTCCACAAGAGTCACTCAAATAGACAAATACAATAGGATATGCAAAATGTTGTCATGTGAAACAGATTCCATTCATTAAGTTTCAGCGGAGTTGCTGATTAGAACTTGAGATGACCATAAGGATAGATAGTACAATCATTATATACCTCCATCTTTTCAAAGTGAGGGGGCATGAAAGCTATGGAAGACACACAAGGGAGCTGTCTGCCATAAAGACTGACATACATCTATATCCTTCAAAGAACTTATCTTATATAAATGGTGGACGGATAGAAAGACAAATGGACAACAGTACAACTGTCATCATAAGGAGGGTGTACAAAAATCAAGTACTGCTATCATTTATCATTTAAATGTAGGTTTCGGTAAGAATTAGGCAGTGGGTGAATTATTGTATCAAGAGACCTACCATTTTGAAAAATTATTTTGACTATTTGCACCATCAGAATCAATAAAAAAAAATACAAGATTTCCTCACTGAAAATGAACATTTCAAGGGCAAATAACTTTGTCAAAGACCTCACTTTTCTAACATTCCATTGAAAGATTTCTGAGCAAATCCAATGATGCAGAGATCAAATAATGGTCTTCTCAAATAGAAAAAGCATCCTTGAATGAAGTTATATTGTCAGATCTGAAAGATTTTGACATGCATGTTACTGGTTTTTCCCATTTTGCTGAATATTACAAAAACTTACATTTAAAGCATGGGGTTTAAGAACTCCTTTTCCCCCTAGTACATCAAACTTTCATCAACATCACCTCATTACCAGAAGGATGTTCAGAAATTTGTGTATTGCTCTCATTTAAAGCCATAGGGCACAAGAAATACTTTTTGACCCAGGTCATCGAATTTACATGACCATGACCTTGTGTTACGCTTACATCCTCAGAAATACTTGTTAAATTTTGGAAATGTACTGGTACATTGTTAGTATGTAGTATAAATTTCAAAAAAAACATTTAAGGAATTCAAAAAAGATATGTTCCAGTCCAATATGTACATTACAGAGTTATGTACCTTTATGTTAAAACCCTATCAATCAAAATTGTGTTGTGTAGGATAAATTTCTAAGTTTGCCCTTCAATTTAATGTGCAATTTCTTTGTAGTAATTACTTGTTTACATATGTTAACAAAAACCAAAAAAAACAACAACAAAAATAAGAAAGCATAAAAAAATATATATATATATTTAATATCTACATGTATATTATCTATCACACACCACAATTCAAATGTACCGGTACATCCATTTCTTCCGTTTTTCTTTGATATTCAACAATATTTTTCAACCGCAGGAAGTGACAAAATAAAATGCAACATTTACAGCCAAAAAAACCCTAGCATTTGTAAGTACATAAGATGTTTGATGAGGTGAGATGTATATTTACTTTGATGATAAGAAAAGGTCAAATTTAATTTAGTATTCAATAAACAAACAATGGCACAATTTTTATCAAGTTAGACAAAAATAGGAAATTATCAATCACTGAGTCTCATTAACAAAAACTGTTTTCCTTTACATGCAATTACATAATGGGAGACTTAAAATGAAAAATCATTAAAGAACTTTGTCACAGTAAGTTATCAATTTGTTACAATACCTAACCAAATCAACATATTCAGTTTTTTTTTTTTCAAATTAGAGACAAAAAAATGTGATTAATTTATGTATATGACATGTTCATGACCTCAGGTACTACTATCTGACAACATGAGGCGTCTCATGTAAAATTCAATTTCTGAGATTATTGAAGAAGAACCAAGAAAGACCAATACTTTAAAGTAAACGAGATGTTGCAACCGGCATTAAGCTAAGAATACTCCAACTTAACCATTTCTGTCAACCCTGGAAAAGGCAGACACTGTACATGTCTTCATTCAAAAGAATATACTAAATGTCTAAGCATTCCATTTAATAGAAGCTGACAAATCTGTAATGAAAATTTCCATCATGCATCACCTAAAAAGTACTTAGTTGGATGGTGAACAGGAAGTACAACAGTGAGACACCTGAAATAGAGAGACACAGTACAAGCCATCATACAAAGGTAAAATACCAAATATCTCGGCATTCCCTCCCACAGATGTTAGAAATCCGTTACTGTCAAGTATAGCAGTTGGACAGACAAGTTGATATCTGACTGAAACAGACTACAACATTAAATATTTGATAGAAAAAAATCTACTAATCCACCTAGCAGTATAAAATACTGTATAATAAGAGAATGACCATTCAAGAAGAATTTAATTATTTCTGTAAAAGAATGTGATTTTGATGAGTGAAATGAACAACAATTTTCCAAGTGTAAAAGTTCTATAAGTCAGAAGCAGAAACTTTCAAATTTTCACCAAAAAGTATACAATGTATACAGACCAATTCTTTGTTTAATATTTTCTATATGTTCCACTAAATTTTACCAAAAAACTAAAAATTATGGAAAGAGTTTGTAATAACTGAGAAAGAGGTTCTCAAGTAATTCTTTAATTATATCAATACAGACTGACAGACATTTGTATACCTATGTAGAACTTTTGTCTTAAAAGATGGGCATATGAAAGGGTTGTCAACAGGGATATACTAACTTCATTTAATGTGAAAACAAAGGCATAATTAAAACAAAATGCAAATGTCATAATTTATGAAACAAAGACAAGGTGAAGAAAAATTAATTAGATATCATTAAAATGGAATCCATCTCTGTGGGCCCCCCTGAGGAAAAATCCTGTACATCAGTCATGCTAAACAAATTAAATTTATCATGCAAAATTCATTACAGTCAAGACATAAACAGTTGTGCAAAAATCATTAATTTTAACCTGAAAGTCAAAGTTCAAGGTCAAAGTCAAGACATGAACAGCACCCAAAGTTGCTTACAATGTATACCTCATCTATATAAAGCCACACAATGAATTTGAAATCAATCCATTCATTCGTAGCCAAGATATTTGTGCCAACAATTTCTGTATTATTCCATATGTATATATCCCACAAAATGTGAAACCTACGTAATCTAAAATTGATTTGTAACAAGCCTTCTGATTGGATGCAACTCTTAAGGCAACATGTATTATTTTATATAAACTAATTTGGCAATAAGATATCATTAACTTCGACTGGTCTACAGTTTGCTATTCAAATAATCCCAGACCTTCTGATTAAGGATCAAATCTAAATTTGGACTAAAATCAATTAGAATTTAAAGTATGAGGTTTGTTTTTTTAATTTTTTAACAAGTTATGCTTGTATTAACTTAGGGACAATATACATCTGTTCATAAACTGCTTTGCAACCCATGTAGCTTAAATTACACCAAAGTTGGTTACATTGCATAACTTGGTAAAAAATTAAAACAATCTTTATATAAAGCTTCTATCAAAATATCAAGTAGCTGTGATAAGAAGTGGCACAGGAACTGTAACGAAAAGGTGAGGTTAGATGTACAGACAAACAAACAATTGGGCATAATATCAAACAACAATAAAAAATTTGCTTTTATAAGAGTACTTCTACAACCAGTGAAGGTGAATCCTTATTTAACTTGCTTTAATTTTTGTAAAGACACTCAGTCTTAAAGTCTTGAAATAATTGACCAAGGGTGTTTTGGGCAAAAAGAATACTTTCATCAAAATGAACATTGTACAATGATCAATAACTGAATTCCTCTAAAACTTCAAAAAGAAATCTAATGAACTCCTTGACATTCACTGATCCATTCACCATTTACAAAACAATAGAAATTCTATTTTTGTCCACAAATAGAGTGGAAAAAGCATGATTTACTCAGATTTTTCAATGCATTATCCTGAGAAAACTTCAAAAAATATATATAGATCACATTTAGATATGTCTGCAATATTTTGTAATGGTGTCTGTTCCTGAGTTTCAACAATTCAGGATTTTGTTTTCAAGAAGAATAAAGTTTTGGTGATTTTTTCAGTAAAAGAAATGAGAAGGTTTAAAAAACTAAAAACTTAGAAACTGATAACTACTAATCACATATGTACTGCACTTACACAAACATTAAATATGTAAATACACAGTAACAAAATTCAGGTTCTTTTTGTGGTGATGTACATGTAATTTTGCATTTTATTTTTATTCAGAGGAAATTTCAAGTCATGAAATTAATAACAAATATTTTTATCACAGAGTTTGGGGCAGAGATGGTTTTGACCATCCCCCTTTTTTCTTGAGAACCAGTATTTTTGTCTGATTTTTAAAATTTTTTAAAAATCCTCTTTCCAGTTTGTTAAACATACTTTCCTTTTGACTACTGCCTAATTTTTATTAGTTCTGAAATTTTGTTCTCAACCTTCATTTGATTTTTGCCATTTTCAAGGCCAATTAATTGAAAACATCACAAAGGAATGCCTATTACCACCATCTAATAAAAAAATCAACTTCTAGTCTTCTAGTACCCCCTATATTTATACCAAGTATTTTCAAGTACCTGTTAATTTTCCACAAGAGAAAAAAAATATACATACAGTATACATTAAAACAACTTTCAAAAACCTTAATGTACCCTTTGATTTTCTTCCTGGGTAGTGGACTAGGTATCAAAGGTGAACTTATAGGGGTGAGGAAAGTATCAACATCAACAATCAGACTGGAATCTGTCAATATGTCAATCACTGTCAGCTGACCTTCCTGTTTACTGTTGATTGGCCAACCACTTGGGGTCAGGAATTGGTAGGCATGTCTTGATAACTTTGTTGTATGTCCTTCCAGCTGAAACAGAATTGGAACATGAAGATATATACAATTAGAACGACAATCAATAACATCATATCATTCTCTGACTTACATTGTAACCAATACTGCTTAAACTTCACTTGTACTTTAATGGTTTAAAAATTCCCCTACATAATGATCTAATACATTATCACATGCACCATGAACAGGCAATTTACAATGTCATAGACTGGTTTTTACCATATGGAAACAATATCATGGAGCTATTTTGCATTATAATAACTGTCTGTAGTAACATACACTACATAGGTTGTTGTTTTAAGAACTTCTTCACAGTGTTTATAATAGATTAAAATAATTCAAAGAGACTCAAGGTTATCCTTAGATAGGACCATGCACTGCAAACTTATGTCATCATTTTATTATTATTTTACCTCTTTTTGTCACTTTAAGAAAATTATCACATAAAATGGTCAGCTTGTAGTAATTAAATGATTGCAGTTTGTAGCTTGATATAACCAGAAAGGTTGAACCCTAAACAACTGGGGCAAGTATAGACAAATAATACAGCCTTAAATTTTGACATGATTGTTGCTGACCCCTTTTGGCTTTTAATCACAAACTAGTTCATGTCAAAACCCCTTAAATTAATCTCAGCCTTTCTTTGCTGGTTTGACATCTTGTGATGTAATTTCACAGAGATCCATTTACTTATACAATGAGAATAGGTATAGTGAATATGTCAAAGAGACAAAAACCACACCTGGATAAAAATGTCAGCCAAAGACCACCCATTGGTCTTCAATAAACGAGGAGAAAACCCTCATACTACAGGGCAGACTGCAGACCCCAAAACATATCTAAAGGTGTTATTAAATTTTTCTACCAAATGTTGTTTGGAAGGGTCTTTATATTTCCTAGCCGTAAATTGTGATTAGTAACAGTACAGACAAAGGTCCACAATAAATGGTGCACAACTGGTCCTCATGGGACTTCCAATTACTTGATGATAAACTGTTTTGCCAAAGTACATGAAAATGTTGTCAAACAGGATTTGAGTGCTGTAAGCATATGAAAAGAAGTCAGATTAAAGTGGTTTTGGTGTTTCTAGAAAAGCAGAGGATGCTTCCCCTACCGGTACACCTGGTCCATGCTTCCAGTTTTCAGTGGAAACCGAGTTGCTCATTTACTTTTGTTACTTTGTATATATTATTTTAGTTATTTTATGTTCTTTGTTGTGTTGTTTTCCATGTCTGGTCTTTGTCCATGGATTATATTCTTATGATTTCTGCTAGAATCTTGGTTCCCTTGATTACTCTATCAAGCACTTCAATCAAGTTTTTAACACTCCAAGAATGGTCAAGGTAATGCCAAAATTTTCATGAGCTTTGCTACAAAAATTTATAATCAGATTTTTAATGGTATTGAGAGCTCTAGTAAGTAAAATAGAAAGTCTAGTTGTAAAGCAGTTACTTGGAGAGGAAATGAATCTATATTTATAAGGTGTATATAGTAGGAACTTGGATGCTACTAGGCTAAGCTAGTAAAGAAGAAGCAACGAGTTTGGGTTTGTTCATAATTTCACTTTTTGAAAGTTAAGTCAGTTGGACTGTTGATTATTTCGTTATTTCTTTTTGTAGAATTTCAATATAAAATTTATATCAAATAATAATATTATTTGCAGCTTTATCAGCAGGAACAAAAAACAAATTCCTTGCTGAGCTCTTTCAATTTGTGTTTTATTCAAGAAATATGGTTTGGATGTTGTTTTTTCTAGGAGTAAAGTGTTCCTCAAACTGTTTTGTTTGGATGTCAACTATTTTCATAACTGTTTTAAAGAAAGAATCTAATGCTTTCTTGTCTACTTTCTTGTGTTTTATCCATTTTATACAATATGAATTGAGTCCTGGTTGATGTTAGAACATTTATTCTACTTGATAGTGGCTTCAAGACAATACTAAATAATTAGGTCCTTTTTGAAGAAATGTTTTTAACTCTCAGTTGTTAACGACTTACAGATTACCTGTAATAATGTGGGAACTGGGACCATCAATTTTGAGTTACTTCAATTTCAAGATACATGTATTGGTGTATTTTCCTTATTATTCACATCTTTGCATAATTCACTATAATTAAAGACACGTTTACAGGTTGGCTTTTTGTTATTATAGCAAATAGAAGGGAGTCCAGTATTATCAAAATAAGCAGGGATACTGGTAGTCAACTTATTTTCCTGATTTCAGGTCAATGTTTCTTTCTGGCCCCATTTGTGCCCATCCACTCCTAAATGGTTCAAGTCTAACCCACCAAAATCACAGTATGACCTTAGTAGTATAGAATATCGTGGAACAACATCCATATGCTCTTAATGGAGTTAAATAGTTCAATCATCTAAAACAGGGGGCCATAACAAAACAATACCTTCCTTATGTGATAAAACAGGGGGCCATAACAAAACAATACCTTCCTTATGTCATTTAAAAACTTGTTGCAAAATTTTTTAAAGGTCAAAAATAAACAATACTTTTAAAAGTTATTGCAAGAAAAGGAACTGTCTATAAATTGACTACAATGCAGATAAAACCACACAGACTTTTTAAACTTAAACATTTGTTACAAGCAAGATCATGCAGTTTAACAAAAAAACTATGTCATTGTCTAAATGCGGCTAGGATACTAAGGGCTCAAATCATTTGAAGCTTATTTCCTATTTTCACTACATTTAGATATAACTCATTCATATTATACTACATATTGTTTGTTCTCTGTCATATTTGTCATATATATAGACTGTGTTACTTGGTATAGCATTGTTTTGCTGATGCAATAAAAGTATTTATTCATGCATTCAAAAAAAAGAATTAAATTATTAACTCAACTACAGTTTATTAAAACACATACATATATCAACCCATATCATCTGACTAATTTACATACCTGAGTTTGTATACACTTCCTAGCTTCTATTAAAGTACAATGGAGATCTACAAACACTACACAGAGCTTATCACCAGACTTCTGTCTTATTCCTACACAAGGTTTTTCTGAATAAAATACAATATAAAAATAGGAGATGTTGAATGTTTGCCAATGAGATAGTCATCCACCAAATACCAAGCAATCAACTTAAAACTTTTACAGATCACCATGTGGTCTTCAATGATGGGCAAAAACTATACCATGCTGTAAAAGGCCACAAAATAAATAAAAATGTGAAACTATTATTAAGTACCTGTCCACATAAAATTCAGACTCTGCCAATAGTAAAGTGATTCATGGGTCAGAAAAACCCACCAAACAATACTTTCACATAACAACAATCTATTCTGCATTAAAATCTGCACATTTAAGAAAATCATATATTCTTCTCCCACTGAAATCAACCAAATGAAGCCAAATCAAGAACGATAACTCTGCCAAAGTGTAAATTTCATGTACAATCTATATGATTTTTATCTCAAAAGCGCAACAACCTACTGAAAAACTAACACTGGTTATGTGATTAGTAACTGTTTCTGAACAAGAAATAAGACTGAATTCTGTGGGTTTTTTCACATGCATAAATCACCTTCTGTCTGATTCTTATAAAGACTGCTACTTAATAAGATGAAAATTGACCTAATCTATAAAAAAAAACCATAAAACAAATAACAAAACACACTAATCACCACAGCACATATAGAACTCAATATACCTAACATGCAGCCAACAACTGATGTTTTAAATTTATTCAGGGTTGGCAAATTATTTTGCTAGAAGCAGCCATCCTTAACATTGGTAAGAAACTCCGTGTTATGAGAGGTTACTTCTTGAAACAAGCTTATAGAATTTTGCAATACATGTATTTATATGAATGGTATTTTTTTATTTATAAACCAGCTTTACCTAAATAAATACACTTTGGACTTTTGCTCTTCCATATATTTTATGGTAATAAACAACTGAGTTAAGTTTAAAAAAAAACTCATCATCTGGAAACCGTTTGGGGCAGACATACAGACAGATGTAAATGAAAATATAAATGTACTGCATGTGCACAGACACTGTTCATGGTTTACTAACCAAATTGCCTCTGTATAAACACTGAATCATCTTCTGTAAGAACTTGTCTGACGAACACAGATTTTTCGTAACTTCTACTTATATGCCAGCTGTAATCAAAATAAAACATATCCTGAAAATTAGTGATTAAGATTAGATGAATGGGGGGTTTTAACGACCTTGAATACCAATGCAGGTCTCTCATAGTTGATGGTAGTGGTTAACAGAACCAACTGGTGTTGGTAGTGGAACCTAGCCTTCAGGATACCCAACCAAAGAACTTGGAAAGAGTATGTCCTACTAACAGCTGGGCAGCTGTGTTGACGCTCCGGCCTGTTCCCAGACCCTAAGTGGATCAGAGAGCATTTTCCCACTCCATTTGGGAGTATGTCAACGAGTATAGTGTGATTAACATTAGATCATTATTACACAATATCTGAAAATGTCCGATTAACTGATTCAGAAACTGCATGGCATTCTGGGATTGCTATTGTTCATGACATCCCTGAGACATCAAGACATATTTTTGAGTATGCTGCAACAGTGCAAGGGTGTTAACTTGTATGTCAACGGATAATGAATTTCTAATTTGGTCCATTTTACAGAATGTTAAATGGCTCATTGATATTGGAATATCATTGAATATGAAACTTTATCAGAATTTAATTCTAATCACTGAAACATTAAATATAAGTAATATAAAATGCATTTTTAATACAAAAGTACAGTGATACATGTCTGAACCAAACACTTTAAGATCTACAGGTTTCAAATGGTTAAGGCAAATGTTCAATTTACACAGGTACAAAATGCATTGACAACAGTATTAATGGACTTCATAAGAAGTCTGGTTTACACAGGTTTTCAGTTTATCTTGAGTGGTTTGTGCAGGTTTTCAGTTTATCTAGAGTGGTTTGTGCAGGTTTTTAGTTTATCTAGAGTTCCGTTTAAAAATGTTTCAATGTACATAATACAGATAATTCAAACCTGTTTATTTATCAAATACTATATTTTTTAATCCATTTTTAACTAAATGTAAGTTTATATAGTTAAACCCATTTAAAGCGAATCATAAATAAACAAAAAAAAAAAACATGTCTAAACCAGACACTTTTTAATGTCCCTTAAAATGAGTTAAAATGTATTTTGAACCTGTCTAAACCAAATTAATCATACAATTCCAAAGATATTTGGTTAAGACAGGTTTCACTGTATAATCCTTAGGTAGGAAATTGGTACAATCAAACAACCAGTATGTAAAACAGGATTTTTTGTAAAGTTATTATACACATATATATCATATCAGGGGAAACAATGTATTTGCTAAGAGAGGTGTAAATTTTCTTTGTTGTCATTTTTTTTTATTTTGATGTATTTGTTCAGCACTACTAAATATTTAAAAATTAGGTAAATTACCAAATAAAAGATATGAATAATTATCAAATTACTTGAAATTCAAAACTGATGGTAAACCAGGGCTTCAAGTCTAAGTGTGTCTATCTGTCTATTTTTTTTTTAATTTTAAAAATATTTTTTGGTCTTTAATTGTGTTTGTTTACCAGTATGTGATAGGTCTAGTTCTTGGGGGAGGGGGTGTCTGTAAATTTTTTGTCTTATATTGTATTTATTTACTGGTATGTTCTCTATGAGCATGTAAATGTGTCATACTATAACATCTAAGTGTACCATACTATAGCATGTAAATATATCATACTATGTCCTTCTAACGGCTGGGCAGCTGTGTTGATGCTCCGGCCTGCTCCCAGATCCTACCTGGGTAAATGTACTATACCATAGCATGTAAATGTGTCATACTATAGCATGTAAATGTACCATACTATAACATGTAAGTGTACCATACTATAGCATGTAAATGTGTCATACTATAACATGTAAGTGTACCATACTATACATGTAAATGTGTCATACTATAATATATAAGTAAGTGTATCGTACTATAGCACATAAATGTGTCATACTATAACATGTAAATGTGTCATACTATTGCATGTAAATGTACCATACTATAGCATGTAAATGTACCACACTATAGCATGTAAAAGTGTCATACTATAGCATGTAAATGTGCCACACTATAGCATGTAAAGGTGTCATACTATAACATGTAAGTGTATCATACTATAACATGTAAATGTGTCATACTATAACATGCAAGGGTACCATACTATACATGTAAATGTGTCATACTATAACATGTAAGTGTATCATACTATAGCACATAAATGTGTCATACTACAACATGTAAATGTGTCATACTACAACATGTAAATGTGTCATACTATAGCATGTAAATGTGTCATACTATAACATGTAAGTGTACCATACTATAACATGTAAATGTGTCATACTATAACATGCAAGTGTACCATACTATACATGTAAATGTGTCATACTATAACATGTAAGTGTATCATACTACAGCACGTAAATGTGTCAAACTACAACATGTAAATGTGTCATACTATAGCATGTAAATGTGTCATACTATAGCATGTAAATGTGTCATACTATAACATGTAAGTGTACCATACTATAGCACGTAAATGTGTCATACTATAACATGTAAGTGTACCATACTATACTTGTAAATGTGTCATACTATAACATGTAAGTGTACCATACTATAGCATGTAAATGTACCATACTATAACATGTAAGTGTACCATACTATAGCATGTAAATGTGTCATACTATAACATGTAAGTGTACCATACTATACATGTAAATGTGTCATACTATAATATATAAGTAAGTGTATCGTACTATAGCACATAAATGTGTCATACTATAACATGTAAATGTGTCATACTATTGCATGTAAATGTACCACACTATAGCATGTAAAAGTGTCATACTATAGCATGTAAATGTGCCACACTATAGCATGTAAAGGTGTCATACTATAACATGTAAGTGTATCATACTATAACATGTAAATGTGTCATACTATAACATGCAAGGGTACCATACTATACATGTAAATGTGTCATACTATAACATGTAAGTGTATCATACTATAGCACATAAATGTGTCATACTACAACATGTAAATGTGTCATACTACAACATGTAAATGTGTCATACTATAGCATGTAAATGTGTCATACTATAACATGTAAGTGTACCATACTATAACATGTAAATGTGTCATACTATAACATGCAAGTGTACCATACTATACATGTAAATGTGTCATACTATAACATGTAAGTGTATCATACTACAGCACGTAAATGTGTCAAACTACAACATGTAAATGTGTCATACTATAGCATGTAAATGTGTCATACTATAGCATGTAAATGTGTCATACTATAACATGTAAGTGTACCATACTATAGCACGTAAATGTGTCATACTATAACATGTAAGTGTACCATACTATACTTGTAAATGTGTCATACTATAACATGTGTGCCATACTATAGCACGTAAATGTGTCATACTATACACGTAAATGTGTCATACTATAACATGTAAATGTGTCATACTATAGCATGTAAATGTGTCATATTATAGCATGTAAATGTACCATACTATAGCATGTAAAAGTGTCATACTATAGCATGTAAATGTACCATACTATAACATGTAAGTGTACCATACTATAGCATGTAAATGTACCATACTACAACATGTAAGTGTACCATACTATAGCATGTAAATGTACCATACTACAACATGTAAATGTACTATACTAAGCTTAGGCCATTGTTTTAATACAGAGATGCTCAGTCAGGCATCGTATATTTGAATACTTCATTCTAGATGTGCTAATTGTACATGTACATGTATATTTTTAAACATAATGATAGGATTTTCTAAACATCCTTGAATACCCTTATAAGTCTGTAAATATGTCAGTCATCAATATGTTTTGTATAAAGGAACACCATGCCTGGAATATGATTATTTGTTACCCTTATTTTATTTAAGGGAATTTACAGAAACATTACCATATTAATTCATATAAATGATAATGTATTCATCAATTTTACTCTGTTGTAATGAATTCTTCAAATTTATAGGTGTATATTTCATCATCATTTAACCCTTATACATCATCATTACAATACATTTTTGTGTCCTAATTTATAATTATGCACATAAATCTACTCTAATTAACAGTGATGAACTATGTTAATTATTCAACAAAATCAACAAAAAAGAAAAAAAAAATTTGCCAGAATGTTTAAGTAAAATCAATCAGCAATGAAAAGAAACAAGTGTGTCAAATAGTTGTAATGACCTATTTGTGTTAAACACGTTTTTGGGCATGGTTTCAGTTCAAATGTACTTTAGTCATTGCTGATGCAATTTAGAAAAAAAAACCTTTAAACAGTTTTTCCACATGTTCAATGTATCTTAATGTGGCAAATTATATCATCTGTTCAATTTTTTTCTATTTTCAGATAATGTAATGATTTAAATTCTTATTTTTAGAATTCTAACAATTAGTTTTTAACTTCCTTTGTATTATAAGAACATCAACAGACCTACATTGTATTAATATTACTTTATAAAAAACCAAATTTTCAGTTGTATTAATTATTCATAAAATCGTGAATTTTGAGGCATTTCAACATGTGTATTATGGAGAGATTAACAAACCCTAAATCAATCTGCAGCCAAATTTCTTAGAAATTTCAGCAAAACCATATGGTAAACATCTCTGCATCGAAATGGTTACAAATATTTGCACAAATGTTTACACTTGGCACCAATAAGTATATGATGTGTAATTCTGTAGGGGAATTCAAGAAAATACATGTATTTTTACCAACATGCATACACTACAGCTAACGACTATCTTGACGATGCCACTCGCCCTCTTTGGACAAATCAAGTTGTCCACACTTTGCCCACCCTTAATGCCCACAGTGGACAGATGTCCACGTGCCCACCGTGTCAGGTGGACAGTATAGTGTCCACGCCCGTGGTATCCGGTGGATGCGTGATAACCTGTTGATTGGATTTAATCCATGATCGGCAATTTTATTACAATGTTCAAACAGTTGACAAACAATGTGTCAATCATTACCTTGACCGTGAGAATCAATTTTCTTTCACGTATCATGGGCCTCAAGCCGAAATTGTGACACCACCAGGTGTTTACTTAGGAATTAATATAATAGGTTTTTATATGAATTAAATGCTTTAAACTCTAGTTTTTTTTTTTGTTTGGTTTTTTGTTTTTGTTTTTTTTCTATTTCTTACGGCCCACATCGTACTTCAGTCTATCATTATCTGGTATCATCGAAATGTAAACCTGGATTAATCGGAAACCAAAGTTGATATAATTTTTTTAAGAAATTCATAAAGCCTTAATTTTATCATTTCCAGTTGCTACATGTATCATGTAATAATATTGTACACCTGACCTGGTTTTTATTTACTCTGGTGTGCCGACTTAGTAGGCCTTTTTCTGAAAATCTCCAATATATTTCAATACTAAAACAGGACAAAAAATGGGTTTGAAAATTTCGTATTTTTGCGTTATTTTGCCTTTCACTTGTAGTTGTTGAAATGGATACTGTACATATTATAACACTTTATTACTCCTCAATCTTAGTACACACATGCACGAAGGTCTAATCATGATTAAATATCCTACATGAATACGTCTTCTAAGGTACATGTAAGTGTCGTTTGCTAATACACGCCGGTTAACTGTCAAGTTTCAGTTCACAATAATTTAAACCACACCCTAAATATTCCTATAATTTAATACCTGTCAACGTTATTGCATCCTTACTTAAAACCACACCCTTGACATTTTATTTAATTGATTACATGTCAATCAAAAGTCCGAGATAGAACACCTGCATCTTTAGCCACCATGAGAAATTCATAGCAAAATAATGCAGTGCTGTAAAAGGGGATGCAGTTGTAAATAGTTTCATCTTTCAAAGGGACTGCACATCCAATCTTAGCTGAATTTCTTTAAGAACTTTAAATATTATAAGCAAAAAAAGGGTGCACTTTCTCCATCACATAGTCGTTAAAGTATTTTTCTCAGAATTCATCTTACAAGATTAGTTGTTGTTTCCAAATTCATATAAGTTAAGTTGAACTATTCAGTATTTCTGAATATATTCTAATCCAACAAGTAACACTTAATTAACGTTAAATCAAAATTTCTTCTATAACACAACTTATTTTTTGACAAGTGATAGTGCTGCACTATACTAAATCTGCCGCTACCATTAATTACTTAACTGTCAATTAAAGAGGTCAAATGGCACCTATCAAAGGTTACCACAATTTCCTGTATTTATTCCATTTGTTGGCAAATGCTCATGCTTCTCTGCTTTAATCCATCCCACATGTAATTGATGATTGTCAATTACAAGAAGCTCTATTGACACCTGTGAAATATTTTTACTGATAGTTCATACAATTAGATACGCTTCTTATAATACAACAGGATCGTAATATTTATTACATCAGAATGAGTTTCAACTCCAATTCCTGATAAAACCGAACAAGATTTAAAAGTGACCACCAGAATGCGTGGGTAATGTGGACAGCGACCAACCATGTGTACACCATGGGCCGGTGGGAACGTGTCCAAGGGTGGACACAAATTGTCCACCATTGCCCACGCCCACTGTGGGAAAAGGGAATCATCAAAATAGTCGTTAGCCATAGTGTATATGTAAAAGCTAAAAGAAGTTAAGTGCTATGAAGGAAACACTGTTACAAATATCCCTCTATGTATTATTGAGTTTCATTATAAAGAGTGGATGAAAAGATGGGACAGAAGTTTTTTGTCTAAAAATGAGCATATGAATTACATACAAAAATCACTGATAATGACGTTTTAATAGTTATATGTAAATTAGCTCTTACCCCTGACTTGTACAGAAAACAAAATTTTCTGGAAGTGTTGCCATCTGCGTATATAACATGGTACGGAGATTGTGTAAATCCATATCCTGTTTCTGTGTTACCATGACAACTCCAAGACAAGTTCTTGTTTCTGTATTATCTCCATAAATTAAATACACTCCAATTAGATATTTACCATGGTCCCTTTCTAAAAATGAAATCATAATCAAACTAATGCATAATTTCATATGATAAATAAAGCACTCCACTGGGCATTGTTTGATACAACCATTCATGTAGTTTTAGTACATGTATACAATCCCAGTAGCGCATCTAAAAATTTGTATGTTCCTGATTCAAGAATGAAAACAGACTTCCAGAAACTTGCAGACAACTGCTGTTTTATTCAGTCTGTCTGTCACTTAGATCTTGAAGGTACAACCATATATACTATAGGTCCATATTCAGAAAGTCTATTTTAGAGAGACATCACTATAAAGAATATTTGTATCACACATTTAAAATTGACCAACCTACATTTGTATTTGCTCAAGATGTCAGTCTAACCAAAAATGTTAAAAGACTAATTCAACAATAGTTTTTGTCAGTCATTGAAGACAGAGCACATTGGTGGATCCTGGGTGGTGGTCCCACAGTACACCAGACCAGCATCTTGTTGAACCTAAAATTTTTTTTCAAGGTGACCTTTCCCAATGTATTGTAAACTGATTAACAATTAAAATTTATCTTTCATCATTATAATTGATTTATTTGTAATACCTGGAGGTGTCAAAAACGGGATCATTGAGTTCTACCTGGTATTTATTTGTCAAAACAAATCATTAAAGACAGCTTAATTAAGAGAAGTGACCAGACCACTTCCAACCTGTAGATAATAAAGTTTAGGCTATTTTGAATCAGAAGGGAGGCTGACACAGGATGCTGTGACATTATATTCTGCCCAGAAAAATGAAAATATCACAATTTCGGATTTAGTGGAAACTGAATAGTCATCTGAAACATCACTTTTTATAAGATTCTATATAAATTAATTGATGGCATTTATGAAGTTTCATCTTGCTACCCCTCCAAAACTCTAAAGTGACTAGACACTCAAAACAAATTTGATCTACATTTGATAAATGTTCTACTTTCAGACAGGATTTCAGTTTGCAATAAAAATCATAATGTAGGAAAAGTTTGGGTTGAAAAGCAAAAACCAAAACTTTAGCTATACATATAGATCATAACCCAGGAATGTTTTCATCATTTCTACTCAATTGATCAACAGTTCTACTTCAATTGGGATTTGATGTAGTACAGTTGATAAATGTTGGTAGTAATAAAAAATATTACCATATAAAAATAATCAAGGGAACCAAGGTTATAGCAGTAATCAAAAGAATGTAATCCAGGGACAAAGACCAGACATGGAAAACAGACATACTCAACAAAGAACATAAAGTAACTAAAATCATACATACAAAGTAACAAGCGCAAATGAGCAACTCAGACTCCACCAAAAACTGGGAGCATGGACCAGGTGCACCGGTAGGGTAAACGTCCTCTGCTTTTCTAGAAACACCCGCCGAGTTTAGATAGCGCATTAAGTAATTAGTGTCCATTAATGTTGACAAATTATATAAAAACTTCTTAAGTTATGCTAAAGTGTGAAAAATTTTAAGCATAGGATCAGACCAATCAAAATATCCATTTATTCGGTCCAGTAGAAATTTTTTATTTTTTTTTAATTACCCATATACAAAATGTAGGAGAAAAATGAAAGAAAGTTCAAAATTGGGGATTTGGCCATGTGACTCAAGAATAAATCTGAATGGGTCTGAAGGATACAATTATAAGGGGAGAGCATGAATCTCATTACAAAATTATACCTTCGCCAACTAGGATCAAACCCTACACCCCTCGGTGACAAGCCATTCACAAAACATCTACAGTAAAACATGTATCATACTCTGCATGTCACTAATGTGGACAAGCTGATTTTTTCTTATCAAAATAATTATTGTTTTCCATTTATTGACTTATATTTCTTTCGAAATTTTGATCTGTTCTCTACAGTGGTCTGAGTTACTCTACGCTTCGTTGCATTTTGCATTTTCTTCGCATTGTGCTGAAAATCTGCTCACTGGTTGTTATTGGATTTAATATATTTAGAGGTTGGATGTTCTAGTTTTTCCACTTGTGAGTAGTACTATATTTTGGTATAAATACTCAGAACTTTTTATAGTATTTCAATGTGGAACTGGGAGGCCAAGATGAATGTCCGCTTTTAATTGTTAGAAGTATAGCCAGCAGATAAGGTATTTATGATGTTACTTTTTCATGTTCTTACTTTTCATTTTTCGTACTGGCACTTTGCATTTAAAGCATTTTTGTATTTCAATGTTTTATTTCAATTTGTTTTATTGATTTTGCAGATCATTGAATCAGTTTAATTGATTTAATGTTATACCTTGTTATAGTGAGTACTTATAAAGGACTTTAAATGGTCAGTTGTGTACAATTATAGTTAACTGTGGGTATTACATTTAAATATTCAATTGATGATTTGTGTTCTTTTCGTGTGTTCGTTAAGTTGAATTGTTTTGAACATGCAAATGAATTTGATTTATGCAAGTTGTTTGAATATTTGCAATGATTTTCTATGCTTTGCATGTATTTGACGATAATTGGTCTATTTTGTATATTTATTCATTATTCCTTTTGTTCTCTATTTTGTAGATCTTTCAATGCCTTCTATGTGTTAATAAAAGTAGTTCCACATTCGTGTTATATTTGGGCCAGCATTTACCATCACGCCCCACTTGGTCACACTAAGGCCACAGTTAAAGTAATCAAGTTACAATACATTCTGCAAAATGTTTCTTCTGCTGGTGCAAATGACATCTAGAAGCATTGTAGATGAGATAATGTACCCCCTCCAGTTTCACTACACCCCATTACCATTGGAACAGAATCTTCCAAAAAATATGCCAGTTGCTTTCAAGGTCACAGCTATGAAAAAACTGCTGTAAATGGTGCACTTTTCTCAGTTAACAGGAATGTGTTTAACAGAGAAACAAAGTTTCTTCACTCTCAAACACAATTCATACAGTATTTTTGTTACAATGCAGTCAAGTATAATGTAACAGGTTGCCTTTAAAACTCTAAATCACACCATTGTTTGGACCTTTATCCTACATGTAAAAAGAAATATGAGTTGGCATGTACATGTCAAGTAAGTTACATTTGTATAAATTAACAATAACATTGCCACTGACATTGGACTAAGCAGTTTGTAATGAGTGATAAATGCGAAAATAGTGTATCTGTGAATAAGATTTGAAAAAAAATCATCCAAAAACCTTTTCTTTCAATAGCAACATCCATTTTTCCCATTAGCTGATTAAATCTTATATATTTGATATCTCATGAATTGAAAGTGGCGGGCTGCTCTCCTCGGGTAAAATAATACAGGGAAATGTAACTGTCACCCGTGTACTTTTAAATTTGAGGATAATTCGCCCCAAAAAACACATCACGATAGTTTTATATTGTAATTTCCTTGCAATTGTTTAAAAAATGTTGATTTAGTATGATAAAAAACCACTTCATAAAATAATAAATGGGATTTAAGGCATTGTCTATAACATGTGTGAGTGACGGAGCTAAAATCCATACACTGCCAATTAAGGGATATTGATCAAAATTGTTAATTTAATCAGCCTAAATTTTAATTTATAAAGATAATTAAAAAAATCTTTGTATTCCTTAAACTGCAGTTTAAACTCTTTTTAACTTGGGCTATATATGAGTTCCGGCAAGATAGCCAATTCAATTAGGCTTTCAATTGCATGCTATTTGGCCGTTCTAAAAAAATGACTACAATAATTACAAATGTAATATATTTATTAACTTTTGCTCTTTAGTCATGACTAAAATTGGTTTATTCCTTTTGGATGAACTTCACCCATGTACATATAGTTTGATAATTATATAATTTGTGATTAAAAAGGTAGAAGAAACGTCGAAAAAAACTCGTACAAGGTGCTAAGTTTGACTATTATAAAGACCTTAGTAATACAAGTACATGTAAATATATAGTTTTAGAAAAAAATTAAAAGGAAAAATGTGTGCAATTGTGAAAAAAAAGGATTCTAGTACAGGCAAGTTCACTTTTTTCTCGTATAAGTTTAGAAGGTCATTTAAAAAAAACTTTTATTGAGTCTAAAATTTCTAATGATAGTAAGTTGCATATACATATAAATTACCAAAATATAAAAACATGAAAAAAGTTGTAGCTACAAATTCTCATGGATGCTATCACATGTCAAAATCTGTATCACATGTAATATCATCCCGAGACTCCTATACCCATCCCACGGGTGATATAGGTCGAGGGTTGATACAGCATATGATACAGATTTTAACATGTCATGTTCATTATATCATATATATTTTAACCATACTTAAAGTATGTTCTATGAAGGGATGTGATATACGGTATGTGATATAGGTCTCGAGGTGTAATATGGAGTATGCGATATCGGGTTTACACTAATAATTCATATACTAACAAGTTATATTGTAATCTAAATATATGATATATCTAAGATATAGATACCTAGGATTAGGATACAATATCCTGATTGTAATACGTAATAACCTACTTTGTACAAACAGGAGAGAGGTAGCACCAGAAAAAAAAGGAGATAGGTAGCACCAGAACAAACAGGAGAGAGGTAGCACCAGAAAAAAAAAACAAGAGAGAGGTAGAACCAGAACAAACAGGAGAGAGGTAGCACCAGAAAAAAAAACTAGGAATTACAACAGATGACAAAATTAGAGAATTAGACCTCCTACAGAGAATATCATATGCAAGATCAGAAGAGGAATATCATAAGTTCTACGATAAATTCACCTCCAAATTACCAAGTTCAATAGTATATTATTACAACAGGAACCGGCATGTTATTTAATAAATTAATTCGGATCTATCGATCGAGTGAGTGAGTAAATTGACTGAATGATGGGGTAAACTTGCATTGGGAACCATTGAGAGTATAAATGAAAAAGTGAAATCGGTACTCAATCCCGTCCGTGCGAGACACGACAGGGTAGTCAAGGACGTTAAAAACCCCCTTAGTTAGGTACATAATCACTGCTTAAACATACCAAATTTAATTCGTATCACACACAACTTATTTCATAATTTACTGAATATGGGATATGTGACATTTTTTTTTAAAGTTTTAACATAATTATATGTATATACATATATCTCATATGTATCCATGTCAGAGATCATGTGTAATTATAGTTATTTTCAGCATGCGTAGATACTATTATTTATTAACTTATAATATTTTTCTTTATTTCTTCACATTCCTGATGAAAACCGGACAAAATCAATTATACACCATTGATAAGTGGAACATCTACGCAATCTCTGTCTTCAATCATGTGACCACATTTGATCAATCTTTTGGGTGAAAATTAGTTGCAATAGGCGAAATGAATAAATAAAAAAATATATCCATGAATGGAATTTCAATTGGCAAAACCAGAAAAACGACTCAATTCAATTTTAAAAAATGTGACCACATACTGTTTATTTCCTGTATATGGCAATAATTTATACAAGGGCCTATTTAGTTTGAACTGAAAATGATGTCGCGCAATACTAAAAAATGTCAAAACGAACTAACGATTTACATTTTGTACCAAATAAAATACTTTTGAAAAAATCAGCAACAATAAAGATGTCAATTGTTTTATGTTTTATAATTATGAATGACTCTCACTTCAATCAACGTACGTTGTTCGTTCAATTTCTATTTTATTATTCTTTTTCTATAAACAAGTGTGGACACAGACTGGTATTGCCCGAGGGGCAAGTATGGACGCAGACTGTTATTGCCCGAAGAGCAAATTAAAAAAAAACCATACATTTTGTCTTGAATGTGTTTGCATTGGCTAGAAAACTCCTCCATTCACTGATTCAATAATTGAATTATGCACATGTTGATAAATATCCATTAACATATGTTAATAAATATCTACTGATATCAATTAATTGGGATTAAATTCCACATTGGCTTGCCATTACCACAAGACAAGTCATATACATATTACAATGCTTCTTTCTTGAAAGTGTACTTACATGGATATGTTGAACTTGCTATGTCATGTTAAGGATTAACCACTTCACTTTATGTAGATCAGCTTGGTAAATTTGTTGCTGTAATTCTGGATTCTCAGTTTTTTTAGATTACAGAAACCAACAGCGTGGTATCTGTCAGTCACATGGTAAAAAGGATATTTCTGTACTGAAGGTTTCAAGTCCCGTAACTCTGAAAGAAAGCTGCATAGTTGTTGTAGATCTCATAAAGTTGAACTTTGATTGCATTTACACGTGATAAGAATTTCACCAGAATCAAAGTGGCCCTTTTTGGCCTGCATTTTGTCCAAATCAGTCTGAAATTTCCTTTGGAGAAAAGCCACATGATGGTACAATTTCAGAGACCAGTTCTGTTTTACTCAAGTTATCATCCAGGCATCAGGTAAATGCTTGTTTCTTACCCCATAGTTCTGAAACTGATCAAGTCAAAACCCCCAAAATGGCATCTTGTGGTACAATCTGAAAAAGATCAATTTACTTGAACCTGGTACTTACACGTAACTTTTCAGAAATCCGGGAAATGCTTGTTTCTATCCCTATTTCGGCCCATAATTTCTTAAGGGTTCAAATCTTACCCATCAACACTAGTCTAGCCTTAGCGGTATAAAACATTGTAGAGCGATATCCGAGACATTCATTTGCTTTTACTTGAGTTCAATGTAATATAGTTCAATTATATGAAATACTTACTTTTGGCCTTAATTCCCTAACGGTTGAGGCCATATCTCCCAAAATTAATACCAACCTTCCTTTTGGATTTGAAAACTTGACCAACCAATACTTTTATTACATGCATCACATGAAACAGTGCCTATGGACATGCACTGACAACAGGGAAGATGTTGTCAAATTATTATATGACTGCAAATTGTTCTAAGTCCAAGAAAAGCACAATAAATCAAATTTTATTAAAATTGTTGGAATCCAATAGTTATCATGTGTAGTGTGAACTTGCATATTTGGTTTTCATTGTATTCTGAGTTTGGTGTCACACTTATTTCATTTCAAAATTTAAACAATTTTAAACAATATAAATCCCTACCTATCGACCCTACAAAATTTTAGAATGGTGATCGGAAGCTTAACATTATTTTTTATCTGCCTTCGACATGAAATCACGTGATAATGCATTTGAGGAATGGACGTGATCACTTGACAATCAATTTCCCCGAACACACCATGACCCACATTCACGGGTATGACTATGCCCGGGGACTGTGTAAACGCTTCGATGCTTTGCACCGTCCGTGAGAGACCACAAATGATAGCCAAGGGGGTTAAGAAACTTCTCAGTCCGTCATGTATAATTACAAATACCACATCTGAGTGCAAGCCGGGTCTACAATATTGAGTATAATATGTTAGCACGAAAACAATAATTAAATCAAGTATACGAACAGTCAGCTGATGGTCAGCGTCACTAATATTGTGACATTGATTGGCTAACACTGTGTTACGAAAGTTTTTTGAGGATTTTAGTGGTTTATATTCACAAAGACAGTCAAACAACGATGTTCTAGCTTTATAATGCACGGAATGAAGGGTGTAACGGATAACACACGGAAAGTGCTATTTTTTCAACTTTATTGTTATAGTGTTATTTAACTAGCAGATAACAGAGGGCCACAAGTGCCATTAACTGTAACTTGGGTCACGAAAGAATTCGCCAATTTCTAATTTTACTGGTGGTGATTAAAGGTAGATGCTTAGTGGTGGCTTTTGGTTTGGGATACCTGACCGACAAACTCGAGCAGAGTGTCCAACTAGCGGAAGTGACGCTCAGACTTAATCTCAACTCTATGTGGGTCTGGGAGAGTGTCCCCACTCAAGTCGCTTTTGGGGGTACGGCAACAGAGCTAACACTGTTCATTAGCCAGTCACCCCACCCACCGTCTTTCGGAATTTCAGCACTATCCGCTAATGTTAGTGGAAGTGCTGACAAAAGGTGTTGTAGGTCATTCCAATATTGGTCATCATTTTACTACTGTCCAGTAGCTATATTTTTTCTGATCTGACAAGCTAATACAGTAAGTAACAACTTTATTACAACGGACAAATGGGTCTCACTAACAGAAGCATATTAAATCAGACATTTACATTGAATAAGGAAATCATATAATGTTTTGTTTTGTCTGGTGAACTAAAGTCTCTCATTCACCATTTGTCTGCAAGTGGGAGCCACAGGGAAAAGACGGTTTAAATTCAGATACCAACAACCAGATAGACGATCTGATGAGATCTGTCCTAAATTCTCAGTAAAATTGTCAGAGGAGCAACTCTTCTGGCAGTTTTTACAAAGCCAGAACTAATATTGTTCTACGAGAGTCTACTCCACTAGAACTGCGAGAAGAGCTGACTCTAGAACTATTTTGAGTACATTTCTTTGACTGTTTTGTGAGATGTAAGAACACATCTTTCATCCGTATTTGAATTGGATTGGACCATTAATGATTAGCATTATCGTATGATTGGTATTTTTGTATTTAGAAACGTTTCCTGGTTGACCAAAACATACCAGCTCAGTAGTCATACATACTGATCTGAATTATATCATAGATTATATGCCAAAATTGGCAGGATCATAAAATTCAAACTGAGACCCGTGTAATTTTCTTGTATTGCACATGGTTCTGAATTTTGCTTCCTATTTAGAAAAATGGTTTTCTGAATTTGAATTCCTGTTTCGCTATTTTGGCAAGTGAGTACTAATAGTTTTCTTGTATACAATTCATTTTTTGATTTAGATCTTCCTATGTATTTGGTTTAATGCTTCTGAAGAGAAAAATCGTTCATTCAAATACTTGAACGACATTCTAAAATTTGCACTATTGATACGATTGGTATTTTTTGTATTCGTCAGTAACTTTAAATTAGTTTTTTTGAAAGAAAAGTGACAGTTACAGAGCATGCACGACATCGAAAATTTACTAAATTGATCAAGATTAATTAACTTAGTCCTATAAGAACAAGACCTATTTAATAAAAAAAATTACATAGGAAATAAAAACATATGCAATCTAACTCCAGTAGATATAAAGCTATTGAAGCAAGTACGGGAAACACAGTTGTAAACATAAATATTTTACCTGGTCCATGCTCCCAGCTTTTAGTAGAGCCCGAGTTGCTCATTTGCTTTTGTTACTTTGTATGTATGATTTTGGTTACTTTATGTTCTTTGTTGTGTATGTCTGTTTTCCATGTCTGGTCTTTGTCCCTGGATTACCGCTATAACCTTGGTTCCCTTGATTACTCTTCCAGTACCTTAAACATAATTATTTAAAGGTAAGTATAGAAAAACACAGTAGCAATAAATAAATAAATAAACAAATAAATGAAAAAAAAAATAAAATAAATAGATGAAAGAATTAAGGAATTATTTGTGCAGTACCATTAAATTGTATATTTCGGTACACTTAAATTTATTTTTAAAGAGTACAGTATACATGGTACCTAGATAAAAGAGTTTAATAATTTATGTAATCGTTACAGCCAATGATCAATCATATTAGCTGTCATCTATATAAATATTACGAAAGATTTTATTGACAATAATACTCGTATTGTCACATTTCTTTGCTTGTGGTCAAAACCAATAGTCATTACCTTTGTGGGAAACAAGCGAAAGTAAGTAAAACGAATATCTGTTGTACCGAAAAAAATAGCTATCATTTAGTAAAATTCTAGAAAATGATAGTTTAAATAGTTAAGTCTTTAAATTTAGTAACATGATGATTTACGTTCGTTTTCGTCGATTGTCAATTTTAACGTCAAATAATTGAATGTAAATTTTAAAACAAGGTCAATGTTTTTTTGTATTGTAAACACAAATTTCTTCAGTTGATTGATTTATTTATTCAACCTTGAAAGAAAAGTTGCTGTTTGAAAATGATGTTTCTTTTTGTGTGTTAGTTTTAAAATTTTAGGAATTTTATTTATGAAACAGAAATAAATTTTCATTTGAAGTACATTATTTAAAAAAAGATACGCTTGTAAGAAGTCATAGTAGACAATATTGGCAAAAGAAGTGATATCTTCCCTAAACTGAAAAATTAAATGTATTCCCTTGATTTTTGCCTGCTACCAGAAAATTAAAAATGTTTAATAAAAAAACTATATTTCGATACCTAAAGCAATTTTTTTTTAAATGCAGTAACTTGGTCAACACCTAGCTCTTAACAGCTTTAGCATTTACTTTAACAACTACTTAATTCCTAACAGGTAGACGTTGGTACATATTTCTAATTGTCCTGTAATTCAAGTTAATATTTTATGGTTATATGTCAGACTTGCTAAGTCCCTTTCTTTATTTTAAAGAATATATGAAAAAAAATTATTGACCGCACTTATCCCTCTGATAGGAAATATACCAATTATTGTGGGTTAGTTATCACATAGGTAAATTACTTAGATTTTGTGACATATAGATTTTAAAGAGGGACTTGTGGCAAATCTAGTTATATGTGATTAATATTTTTTCTCGATAGCCGTTTTGTCACATTTCAAATGTTAAGATGTTAATTTCTTTAAAAAACATGATACTGGTATTTTTATAAACGAACGATTTAGAATAATGCGGAACAGATAGTAAAATATCTTTCACTGCAAAATGTTGACTTATTTCCCAACTGATATCAAATAAATTTAATTCTAAATTTCCTTTTACCAAAGAGAATTAAAAGAACCATTATATACTTTGTTCTGTGTTGTATACATACGTGAAAAAGACCCACACATGAGTAATAAATGAAATTTTATCAATGGTACATAGTATTAAACATGTTTAATTTGTGTTGTTGTGCTGCAAATCAACTAACTTTTGGGTCATGACAAGGTTGCCCAATCGATAACTTACCGTTTGAATTTAAAGGTAATGATTACATCTTACCAGACACATTCATTTTATCAATTACTTTGAAATAAGATATCCTCTTAAAATATGTAGTGTACATTGCACTATGACAAAAAGAAACCCTACTGATCATCCATTTTTTAGCCTCTAGTACAATCATTTTTATTGTATTTTGTTCGACTAGTATTTAATATTTTGAATTGTCTTCAACACGTAAACATGGCTGAATGTGTATACAATCTGTAACACATACATACAGAAATTAGTTGGCAGTTAACACTTAAGTGACCGCTTTCATTTTAACGAAAAAAAAATAAATGAGATGAAAAATATAATGTCAAAGACAGAATGTCAAGCTAAAAATACTGAAAAAAATGTAGTTGTTAATGTAAATTCTCACACAATAAATATGAGCAGGTGGTTATTATCATATATTTTGATGTCTTATTACTTTACATGTATTTATTTTTGACAAAAGCACATTTTAATGTGTCGTTACGAGGACCATATTCACTGAACAATAAATGTCATTCAATCTAGGAGAATCATGTTTTTAGTTTTGCATTTTCTGTGTTAATGGTCGATTCAAAAAAGCAAATTTTCGAACAAACGACACCCTTCAAATTGTCATGGCTAAGTATATACGCTTTAGAATTTAACTGTAATACATTTATGACAAAATCTTAATATGGAAGCCTTGTATTGACCACAAAAGGTTTTGATCTTATTTTCATAATTATACAAAAATAAATGAATCTCCATCTAAATATTGTTATATTAGAGGCAGAATGAAAATTGTTGGTCCTATCAAGTAAGACAGAGATTAAGAAGGAAACGAAATGAACAAAAACAAATAAAATGATATAAGAGCTAACGCAAGACATTGTCAATGAATAACTTAGCTATTGTTCGAAGTTTTAATAATATATCTATTGATTCATTATGACACATGGTTTACATCTGTTCCTGGGGCAAAATCATGCTGAATTGTCATATAACGTTTTAAACATAATCGCGTAGTAATTCGGGTGTTTTATTCTATAACAGGTTATAACATATTTGTGAAATAGGTACATACAACTCTCATGCCATGATGAATGTGAATGAATTTAGTTTAGAATACAGATATTACGACGCTTATCCGATTTCAAAAGTAATGCTTATTGTTCATTTAGTCCATCAAGGACTCAAAAAGCGTAAAGAACCAATCAATGCTATTTGTTTTGTCAATGAACTTTAGTAATGCCCTTAAAGCTGACGGTGCTTTTTATTGAATTAAGTGTAAAATATTTGGAACTGTACTTAACTATGATCATTTTATTGCATTAATTTGAATTATAAGGAAAATCAGGTAACTATCTGGACATTTAATGGCATTTTATAGGTCAGAAATAATTTGTGATGATGAATCGATAAATGAGGGTTTTACGAAGCATCCATCATTTTTCCCAATGGACAGAAGTTATAATTAATCAAAAACTATGTCATGTACATAACAATTTCATCACACTGGTGCTAAAGATTTTGTTTCGTTACAAAAAGTACAACTTAATTACCATCACTCTTTTTCATGACGCTTAAAAGAAAAAAAAATCAAAGAATTCTTAACGTGATATTCAGGTTTCAATAGTTTGGGGAAATTTTCAAAATAGATCAATCATGATAATACAAGATAGTAATTAACAAACAGCTAAAGTGATTTAGGTAACATATCGCAAATATGCAAATTAAAGTTAAAAATGAGCAAATATTATAATTAAAACGGAGGATGCATTTTAGAAAAAAAATACATCGACACTTAATCAAAACATCATTGTAAAATGTAATCTCGAATTATTATTGTTTTCTTTAAGTTATGCTGCAATCTGATTTAAAAAAAAAATATTCTATGTCACGAAGAACACACTAAAGGGAGTAATGTAAATGATTTCTTTCAAACAGATTAATTCTGCAAGAAATATATTAATTGGGAGTATAGAAATGTATTCTATGTGATGCAGGAGTTATCGTACTTTCAATCATACTTAATAGATCGGGTTAATATTACTAAATTTATAGAGTTAGTGATTAGCAAGATACTGTTAGATCTGGACTTTGTCAGTTTGAATTTAAACTGTGCAGGATACTTTGTATACCCTTTTCGAATGGAAATGGTCATTAACATATACTATTGGTAATTTGTATTCAAATTTTTATCTTTATACCACGAAATTTGGTTGACGAGATGCCGGTGGATGAAACAAGGAGATAATTTATTTGTAACATTTTTTGACAAATAGTTGGTTAATTCAGTTAACTTGTGAGTACTTTCCTTCCCTGTCAACATTAAATAAAAATGACATTTTTTTTTCAATTAAAAATGTTGCATGCATATAAAAAGTTGGTGCATTTCAGTTACATTTCAGGTTACCTATACATACATGTATATGTACACCAATGCATATAAAAGGAAGGAAAGGAGTAACCAAGGGAATCAAGGTTCTAGCGGAAATCAAAAGAAAGTAATCCAGGGACAAAGACCAAACATGGAAAACAGACATACACAACAAAGAACATTGAGTAACTAAAATAATACATACAAGTAACAAAAGCAAATGAACCCGGACTCCACTAAAAACTGGGAGCATGGACCAGGTGCAACGGTAGGGTAAGCGTCCTCTGCTTTTCTAGAAACACCCACCGAGTTGCTCATAAAAAGTCAGGAAAACAGGAATCCCTGGCTTAAACCTGAGAGTACATTGAATTTACATGTTTTGTTGATTTTCCTTTGACACTAGTACTGTACTGCTATTGGTAATACGGACTTTCCTTTTGACTATTGCCCTGAGTTTATCAGTCCGGCAATTATGTCATTACCTTTCATTAAAGCTGATCCAATGATCACTTACACGATATACTTGTTCTTACCAAAGAATAAAAGTACAGTTTAACTAGTTAATGACTTCTGGATAATTAGATCTAAAAAATGAAGGCATGTTTTAATTAATCTGATTTGATGTTCTATGACCAGTCAACTATTGACTCGCCCCGTCTAATTAGGACCATTTATTTAAGTAATATTTATATTTTGTTTAAATCAAGTGACTGAATTCTTTGCAATTAACGACTTTGAAAACATTCGTATCTAAGCGATAACAAACTACACAGGCAAATATTTGTCAATTGAAATTCGTGTGAATCGAACTTCACATGAAGTTAATGTGAAATTCATTTGAAATAATCTTCATGTGAGCTGTTTAAGTAATTTTACGTGAAGGCTCGATTCAGCTAAATTTCACATAAACTATGGCTCAACCTTAATTTGCTTAATTCAGGTGAAAATCATGTTAAGTTCATTTGAAAATCATGTGAAATAATTTTGCCTGTGTACACCCCATACATAGCATGTACGCATCAAATTGTTATTGGTGTCTAATTAAACATATATAAACCGACTAAAGGGACGCTCATAGCCACAACTCCGAATGATTGTAAAGGTATGACATCCGCTCTAGGAGAGGCCCTATCAGGAGAACTTGGGCACCCGAGCACAACTGTGTCAGATTATTTTGCTGTAACCAAGAAAGAAGGGAAAACGAAAAAGGGACAGGGACAGTTTGTAATCCCCCAACATTTTCATTTTTTTCAAACAAAGCAGTAGCAATTTATCGAAAAGCATAGTAAATTTAACTTTGATAAAAACTTAAACAAAAAGATGTTCATGTTTTGTATAAATGAATTACTATAACATTAAAATAACAAACATAATATTTAACCACTACTATTGACTTTAATGTTGTTTGTTTTTACAAACGCTGTATTTTTACAATACAGCAGTGTCTTTTAATTGATGTGCTGTATCAGTCACGTTAAAACAAAAAATTATTAAAGAAATCTGTTCCTATTACTATGGGAAAACTTCTAAACTTTTGTTTAAATTTTTCAATCTGAGTTTTTTTTTTACTATTATAAAAAACAGAATTTACACTACGACAGTTCAAAAGAATAATTCCAAACTTCCACATATTTCATTAATACGTAAGTAGGGAACCACAACAGTTCATCAATCTAAAGCTTACACTATTTATTAATCATCAGTGACTAGTTTAACAATAGATGGTTAATTCCTCAAACAATTCTCAGCAACATTACTTTGCAATTTTGATGTATGTAAATTTACCTTTGTCTTTCACGGACAAATGATTTCTTTCAAATATGATTAATAGGTAAATTTACTTTATCACATGATCAAACTGGGCATTCTCAGACACATTCTAAGATCCAAGTAGGAGAAGGTTGGTAACAACCAAGGAATATATAAATCTCACTTTGGCACATTTGTATACATAAAGTGTAGAAAAAAGGAATTACTTGAATTGGTTGGACTTTGAGATATATTTCATTTTTGCTGTTAGTGGCCAACCGAGAGTAAGTATATAAACATACCAGAACTTAATATTTTGTTCGACCAAGAGATTCGCTCATATTTTAAATAATACTTTTCTTCCAACGCAATCGCCGTTTTACTTAAGAATACAAAAGAACAACAAAAAAGTTCATGAATATCATTCATTATAAAAGATCAAGAAATAATACAGTTATACTAATTTACTTACTTTATTTAGACTTTATCTTCAATGCCACTTACCTTTGTTCATATGATGTTTATGAAGTTTTAAATCAAGAATTTATCGCAGATATAAATTTTCATATCTATGACAGTATATAGATACATGTCATGACAATTTTGATGTAATGATATAATAACATATTAAAAAACTAAACCTTTTCTACTCTTTTACTTGTATGAATACGTGACCTACGTGAACATGGTCTGCACCTGCATTTTGTGCATATTTACAACGATCACGTCAAAACAACAAACAAACTTGTTCGTTGTATTATTTTTTCCTTTTTTCATTGCATGTTTAATGATTGTTCTTTGTAATTACAAGATTTTTGTAGATTTGATTGAATAACATGTCTTTTCTAATTTGACAAGACTTTTATAAAATACAATATAACAAATATTCTTTGATTGAAGAACAATAATTCTCCCCTTTGAATTTTCATTTTGTTGGTAAGGGCGTTTTTAACATGACTCTTTTTTCAAAACCGTAGGACTAGATTTAATTGCATCAGTAGTTTTGCTGCTCTTTTCTCACATAAATGACAATCACGTGATGAACTAATGCTTCCTTCATTTCATAAATATTTTAAGTTTTACAGAAAGTAAAAATCTTTTTGTCAATTGTGAAGTTGTAATAAAGGAAACCCATTTTTATATCTCGAAGAAATTTACTATTTTACTCACTGTAACACAGACAATTTTGTATTACGATTGAATATGTCTTTAAAAACCTTTTTCATAATAGGACCATCATGACCCCCAAACTGTTCCTGGTGGCGTCTATAGTTTGTTTCACCGTGATATCTGGTGAAGGCAGACAGAAGCGCAGTGTAGTGGGAACGATTTCTTCTGGTGGTATGCCAATACAAGAAATGATGGCAAAGGCAATAGACATTGCCTTAAAAGACTGGGCGATGAGAACAGAATTTGAGAAACAAATGTACTTTTCGGGTAAGCTAAAATTAGGTTTAATGGTTAAAACTTAAAAAAAATATATAATATTTTGTGTTTTAAGATGTTTAGAAAGGTAGGAGTTAATCATTTTGACAGATGAAATTCTGGAAAAAAATTAATCTCTTCTGCTTTTATGCCATTGGACCAGATGTATGTTATGGTTTTACTTAATATTACAATTACAGTTAATTCAAAATACTTGTTTGTGTTTCTACAAGTTTTAAACTTCCACACAATAAACATGTTTTACGTTTGTGTTTACGTGTCAGATTAGATATGACGTAAAACGAAATGAAATAACTCAGATAGGCAAACAAACCTACATGTACAAAATAATGTAAGCCTATACAAGTAGTTTTTATTACTAAGTACTTTGAGGAATGAAAATATGCACTATTTCAATGATGCATGTTTTATTCCAGGTTATGATAAAGTGTCAAAAGGCAGTTATCTTTGGCATCGTGCTATGTTCATGAACTTGAAGGAATACGGAAAAGTACAAATACTGAATCAGAAAGGTTTTATAAACCTACGAGCACTGGCTGAATTTGAGCATTTGTAAGTAACAGGGATGGTGCATAAAAAGTAATGTATCCAAAATTCCCAAAGGTTGTTTTTTCGGGAACGCCTACTGTGATGCCATATCTTTGGATGGCACCTTATTGGATGACGTCTATTTATACATCCAGTCACTGGATTAAATTTGTGGCGTAGTTACAATGATGAAAATTCTTAAAATAGTTATGTTAAATACTTATGGCAGAACTTATTGGTACTGATAATCTTGGTTTTGCGTTATCTTTATATACTTTATATTTAGATCTTGAACTTTCTAAGTATTTGATTCTAATGCGGCCGATGAGTATTGCTCGATGTTGAAAAACGTGTACAACATACCAACATTTGCAATTTCAATATACTTAGTATTTTTGTATTTTCCAACAGCAAATTACAAAGTATCAGGTTAATGTTTGCAAAGAAGAACTGTCATTTATAGCTGTTTAATGCTCCATGACACCGAAACTACAAAACACACAGACTTAAAGTATTCAGAACAGATTTAAGGGTTGACGAATGACTATCATAAACATATTTCTAATTGATCTTGTAATGAAACAAAAAATTTACTAATTTTACCATATTAGGAACAAATATGATCTTTTTTCTTTAAAGGCGAATCTCATTTTTTAAAACTTTAAGCAATACATGTGAATCAAATCATGGACAAAATTCTTTAAAAAAACTATTCGAAATTAACAAATATTATAATTAGTATTTTTCACATCACTGGGTTATCTTTTATTCATATTTTAATCTTAGTAGATGAAACTTACTAAACAGTAACAGACAGTTTAAACGATTGTAAACTTCTCTCTTATGCATTTTAGCATATATATAAAACACTAGATAAATCTATAAAGATTCGTATAATATTCTTTTAGCTTTACGACAACTTTATAGTAATACGCGTTATATATTAATATAAATTAATCTCTATAAAAAGGGCGAACAAGTTCATCAAAGTTGTAAAATGTGCACTCTTAGTCCACGGTAAAAGACGACCATTGAACAGATAAATTGACAATTATATCATTAACGTAAGACAAAGACCGAATAGACTGTCCTGTTACTCGAACGATTGTCTCAAATAAGACAATATCTTATTCATTCTATACATGACTTTCGACTTTGTTCAGTGAACACTAGTTGTATTTTCATCTTTATTGCAATCTTTATACATCCAGAGACACAGATTTGTTATTTCAAAAGATTTGTCTTCCTTACATTGCTCTTCGTATTTCTATTTTTAAAGAAAATTATCTGTTTCTTTTATTTATCTTTAGTAACTACAGGTTAATTCATCATGTCTATTATACTTTACAATAATAATTTTTGCTTATTATAATAACATGATTTCATGAATAAGAGACTTGACGTTTTGAATAAAACAAGTTAGATTTAAATATTTTCAAACATCTATTTCACAGATCAGGAATTCCCCTTTACCATATGCAGAACGACTTTAAACTTGTTGAACTTTGGCAGAAAATGATTGCTCCTCATTGTGACTGTCCCATTCCCAAATGTAATCCCAAATACCCATACAGATCACCTGATGGGAGCTGTAACAATTTTGAATTCCCGACATGGGGACAAGCAATGAGAGCACAACAGAGGTGGTTGCCAGCAGCATACACCGATGGTAAGACATTTTAAAACAAATCGGCAGTAAATTTCATAAAAAATCGTAAGTGAAAATTATTAACTGTGATGCCACAATGATTTTTGTATTTTGCCACCACACATTACAACTTATTTTACACTTACGAATTATAACAAGACAGACCACCGATTTATTATGGTGGAAGAACATTTAGTTGTGGAGTATCAATTTTCCTGGTTTTATTTTGTTCGGACATACCACGAATTTAAATATCAATGAAATGTGAAATCTCTACAGAAAACTCATTTAAAACTCTAAATAAATGACGAATATATGACAAACCACGAATATTAACACACACGAATAAAAGTACCTCCATAATTAAGCTAACATCAATACTGTAAACATATTAATTTTCACGGTTACTAATTTTTGGCGGATTCTGTTAAGTGAACATGTTCGTGGGTATCAATTTTCGCGGTTTTAAAAAATGATTAGCGTTATATACTTTTAAAAATCAATTTCGCGTCTACTATTTTTCGCGTGTCCACCGCGAAAATAGCGAAAATTAGTACGTATACAGTATGTCGAACGTGAAATAAAATAACAGCGAGTAGCCTGAATCATTGTGACTAAAGGTACTTCGTCCTTTTTTACATCAAAATAACTTTCTTTCGTTCATGGAGTGAATATTTGTCTTTTTATTATTTTATCTTTTAAATATATTAAAATAGATTCACGCACTTTTTTTCAGTAGTATGTTTCTTAAAGGTTATGTCTATTGTTTAATTTGGTTCAGCTTCAATAAAAAAAAATTACGAACAAAACGAGTCATGTATATAGTTTGCAATGTATTTTATAATGCTGTAGCATCAAGAAAATAGTCAACTTTTGGGGATATGATTTTTTCCCTCGACAGAATGATCCTTTGAGGAATGTTTCTTATTTTTGAACAGGTTATATAAAAATTACCAGTTCTGCGGCAGTTTAAAGTGTAAACTGGTCCAACCAGGTTATTAAGGTTATTGAGTATACATGTAACCAAAACGAAAATAAGAAATATTCCCTATAATTTAATTTCTAATGGGCGACAGTCAAATGCCAACAATTGATTCGTAATCATACCGTTATCTCGGGGGACCATTTGAATAGCGGAGTGTGGACCAATCGACGTTGATATCGTCATAGTACTAAGACAGACTATGCAAAATAATTTGGCTTGCTCAAAAAGAGAACCAACCAATCAGAAAGCTTTTTATATATCAAATTAAATTATTATCTGATAAGCTGCTTTAGGTAGTTTAGGTAGAGCTTTAAACTGTCTATCACACATGTGTTAAACTACATATGGAATGACAGAAAAATGAAATCTTGTTTACTGTTCAGGTAACTGCCTGCGACAATTCATCGGGTAATGGTCAATATATCGAGCAACGACGAACTTTATCCCCTGAAGTTAAATATTTTACTGGATGTAACGTCATTATGGCAACTTTGTTATCAAAATGAAAGTTTTAAACCGTATTAATTAGAGACAGTCACCTACAAGAATAACATGATGGATCTATAAACTGTTTACTTTCGGCAGACATGGGTCAAATACATGATCATAAATGTCAAAATCAATAATTGGAAAATAATAACTCAAGATCAAAGAAAAAATACAGAATTATGACATTTTATAAAAATGGCTTAATAAGTTTGAATAATTATTATATCTCACTTTTAATCGGCATTTGATGTTGCATTAGAATGTGGCAGTATTTTCGTCCAAGTGTATTCTATGAAACATGACCATTGAATTCGTGGCAAAGAAAATATCTTTTATTTTCTTAAAATTTTAGTTCTTTCTTATGCAGAAATAAAAAAAGATGTAATATGTTAGCAGGGTGAGGAGTGTGTACCTTTTAATGTTAACATAAATAGTCAGCAAATACAACATGGTTCTATTATTTATTTACTTGAACGTGTTTTCGAGTAAAATATGCATTTTCAATGTAGTATTTGCGATAACTGAACGGGAACATTTACAATATTTGCCCAGCGGCAAAATTTAAACGTACATTTTCTAGTCAATTGTTTGCATCTTAATTGCTGTAAATAGTATATTTGTTTTCTCTAAATTTCGTTTTCTTGTTTGTAGGTTTGAATGTTCCAAGAATTAAGAGTGTTACCGGTGCAACCCTCCCAAGTCCCAGACTTATCAGTAATGTAATCCACAATGCACATATGAGCGATTTCCGAGAACCAAAGCAGTCTACACTTATGATGCAGTTCGGTCAGTTCCTTGACCACGATTTCATTGGAACTCCAACCAACAGAGGTAAGGGATAATACAAATTCTGATACCAACTACTAGTGGTCTTGCAAAAAAAAAATGCAAAAGCATGAATGATTTCAAGATGTAACCTCTCATCAGCAGCATTACCGTCGAATATAAAGGAAAATCTAAATAAAAAATATTATTGTATACAAGGAGTACTCAAATCCACAAGGTATCGAAATCCAGCCCAAAGAGGTTCTACCATGTGTAATGTCTTTGATGAACAACAAATCGAAGGTTCGTCATTTGGTATGAATTAATGTACATTCTAATATGCTTCAATCTACTTTATTGATTTAAGATATTCTAAAAACATCAACGTTTGTTTGTTTGATACATATGTTAAAATACGAACATAGGAAACAATACAAGGACTAAAACATCACCAAGGTAATGGGTATTTAATGGATTGCACAGGTATTAAAATACTTCATCTTTACTCAAGTTTTCAAGAACAAATGGTTCTAGTACGTAAAAAGTGTTTAAAAAGTTGATCTATTTACCACTACCATTTAGTCAAAAAGATTAGCAATAAATCATGATTATGCAAATATTTCCTTTTCCACACATTTTTACAATTTGGACATTAACTACAAATAATATATTCAGGCAGACGACCATTCAAACCTTATTTTTCTATGAGGATTTATTTTTGTCATAGTCCAGACGTCAGTATAATTTGGAAGATAAATCTTCTGTAGATTTTTCATTGTTTTCTGATATTATGGATGTTGCCATTAGTTTAATAGTAATTTTCTTACTTTTACATTTTTGTACAATATAAAAAAAACCAAAAAA
The DNA here is from genome assembly GCA_037379345.1 of Perna viridis. Classification (NCBI taxonomy): domain Eukaryota; kingdom Metazoa; phylum Mollusca; class Bivalvia; order Mytilida; family Mytilidae; genus Perna; species Perna viridis. The sequence continues at coordinate 8,876,888 of CM074513.1, forward strand.
GCTACTAGGCGTATAAACAAATGAAACGGCCTAAAAATTATATATTGAATCTACTTTTAACTTGAAAAAAAATATGTGTCACTGTAATAAAAATAGTGGCGTCATTAAGAAAATGGAATTATAAAAAAAAATGTACCACAGTGTACAGTCACAAAGAGAATATCAAAGGATTTTTTTTTTAAAATGCACGTCTTTATCAATACTATGCGGGATATTTGTATTCTAAAAATAATGTATTAACCAATGGTTACTTATGCATTGTTCCTTCCTTCCTAGGTTTTAATAATTCTGAAATCCAGTGCTGTAACCTTGACAAATCCACGATAGATAAACGGTAAGAAATAATCTGAAATGTCAGAATATTTTGAGAGACGAGAAATGTTTCAAGTGGTACAGTAAAAAAATACCTAAGATGGCGAAAGTAAATTGAAATCAGCTCTCGTAGACAGTGACATAGTGTGAAATAAAGGAAAATAAGTAAAAACGAAAAATGAATAAGGTTTTATGCATATAAATAGACAAAGCCAAATAATTTCATAAATTTCAAAGTTAACCAACTGGAGGACTAATGCTCAGTGTTTATAAATTTAATTTATGAAAACCATTCATGTTAATATTTATTTCCAGCGGATCCTGCTTCCCAATTCATATCCCTAAAGGAGACAAACATTTCAACTACCCATGTATGAACTTTGTAAGGTCCTCAGTTGCTCCAGAACTTTACTGTAAACCAGGTATGAACTTCAGTAATATTGTTGAAAATTACAGCAGTTCTGTAAACCGAATTATGTTCCTTTATTTTGAGAGCAAAAGAAAAATCCCGAAAATAAAAAACAGTGTATTAGTCATGAAATTAAATAGTCATATATTAAGATTGACGCCATAAAACGCGATATAAAATTGGTTCACAGTATTTTAGATTCCATATGCAGAACAGAAATTCATTGTTTTTGTGTAGTGTGTTACTTGTGAAAAATAATGTGTGGTTTCTTTTATCCGTATATTTTGTCCAAATACCTTGATAGTAAGCGAATCATGTATACATACAGTATACTCACCTGTACATCTTAACTTTCAATGTCTAGCTCCAAGAAATCAAATCAACCAACAGTCATCCTTCATTGATGCATCCATGATCTACGGCAACTCAATTAAAGAACAGCAATACTTGAGACTTGGAAAAGGAGGTATGTGAAAAGTAAAGGATTAAGGAAAGTATGCAAAATTCCTTGAAAAATAGCGTGAAAAGTAAACTTTCTATTTGGTGTAGAACAGCCTGTCAGTAGTTTAAAATAACGATAAGTTGTAGACCGATGTTATAAGCAACCAACAAATAAAAAGCAAGAAAAACCTTTTTGTATATTTCGCCAAGTAAAAGGTTATTTTACCTATATGATCATCATGTTCAAATTACAATGAATGGTCATAAAGGTGTATAGCCATCTTATAATTAAGATATGCTCTAGACAAGACAAATCTATGTGACTACTCATTGTATTATGTCGAATATTGATTCACCGAAAAATAAGGTTTTGTTAAACATGTGATTCTGTTGAGACTAAACCTACACGAGTTTCAAAGAAGTGTCATCGTTCTATTACCGTGGATTGCATTAAACCGTTACTTGCAAAGTGAGGGGTATATAGTGATAGCGGTGTCCGTCTGTCCCGTCCGTACTCCCTTCCTTCCTTCCTTCCTTCCTTATGTTACACAAGGTTGGGGTCCATCATTCTTCCTTTACTCCATCTAATCCACTGAATAGAATTGAATGAAACTTTCAAAGAATCTTTATGACATGTTTCCATTGTGCACCTTCTATTTTAGATTTTGATTCAAATTAAAATGGAGGTCAAAAGGTGCACTCTATCAAATTAGGGGGTGGGGGGGGTAACAAGTTAGAGAGAATTGCTCAGTTTTTCTGGTTACTTTTGTTGTCGGGGCCTTTCAGGACTTATTTAAAGGTTTGTTAATACTTTTTGGAAACCTTTTGGGGATCTCTTAAAGTATTTACTATTTTGCATTTATGTTATACGCAGATGCAATTTACCATATCCGTTAATTTTTATACGACAAATCCATCGTTTTCATAATTTTTGTGTTTTTACAAAGTATAGATACACGTGTATATTTACCTCTTAATCATTTTGCAGGTCTCTTGAAAATGACTGAGGGTGGATTCTTGCCTCAATATCCAGATGGTGATTGTATAAAGGAGGGACCTGGTGATTACTGCTTCGGTGCAGGTATGTGTTCTCATAGCATAAATCTTGAAATTCTACAAAAAATCCAATTGTAATAATTATTTAATGCAATAAATATTTTCTTAAATATCTCAATCATCTTTGTTCACTAAAGTGAGATTTTTTGTTTTAGTACTCCTAATATGAGATACATAAAAAAGTGATTTAATCTTTTTTTCCACAGGTGATGACAGAAACACAATTGTCCCATCTCTTGCATTTATCCATGTCGTTTTCCTAAGAGAACACAACCGTATAGCGTCTGTTCTCGGAAAAATGAACAAACATTGGACTGACGAAATTATCTACCAAGAGACAAGGAAAATCATCGGAGCAGTTATTCAACATATTGTCTACGCTGAATGGTTACCTCTTGTTCTTAATGAAGACTTTATGAAAGTCCATGGACTTAAGTCAGTGTATGGTAAATATAATACAGTTTACAACAAGAAGATGGACCCTACAACAGCAAATGTAATGGCAGCCGCTGCCTTCAGATTTGGGCATTCTATGATTCCCAATTTCCTTGGATATGGCGGACCAGGTGGAAAGAAAATCGCCGAATTTCCCATTTACAAAACATACAATAAACCAGGCGTCCTTTTGTCAAATGGTGGAAAAGCAAATGATTGGCTAGGAGAATGGATGTTGGACGATTCACATGCTAAAAATGATCGTATGATAAATGATGGTGCCAGAAACTACCTCTTTATGGATCACCACGGTATGAGTTTTGATCTTGCATCTTTAAATATCCAGAGAGGTAGAGATCATGGTCTTCCAACATACAACGCTTGGAGAAAATTCTGTGGTTTCCCTCCAGCTGTACATTTCGGTTTTGGTCCCGGTGGTTTAGTTGATCATGACAAGGATGCCATTATGCGACTTTCTAAAGTCTACAAGTGAGTGTTGATCAAAGTTATTAAGTTGGTTTTTAATGGTCAATAATTCAGGATAAACAACAAATATTGAATCTGTAAATTATATTCTAAATGTAATACTTATCAAAATGTAAATGGTTCTAGGTTTTCTGATTGAATCCATTTTTTTTCAACTTTCAATAGTATGTAATTACATCCTATGAAAGATACTTCTTAAATTACAGGACGAGAACGTTTGATCAACTCATATTGTTATTTCGCTATTTAAACCCTGAGATAAAAAAAATTAAAAAAACTTTGGACGTTTTAGAAAAGCAAACAAGTCAGTATTATTTTAATTTTTTAAAAATAAAAACTTTTGTAGACATGTTGATGATATAGATATGTATACTGGAGGATTATCAGAACGGCGGGTGAAAGGTGGTCTAACTGGGCCAACATTTGCTTGCATCATTGCTAAATCATTTGAAACATGGAAGTTTGGTGACCGATTTTGGTATGAGAATGACTTCTCTCTGACAGGATTCACACCAAGTAAGTAAATGTAACAATGTTTTGAACTAATTTCAAATGTTTTGCTTGATATTATGACAAGGACCTATAGACACACTTTATTTGTCTACTTTCTCTCAGTGTACTGTGACTGAATATTTAGCGGCGTTTTCAGAAGCGCAAAATTAAAAAAAATTAGTTGCAAAAGTGCATACAAAATTGAAAGCGTAAGTATTAAATCAAATCAGTAATTTTCACGTTTAATGTAGTCGGTAGATATTTTATTTAAAATATTACTTCAAGTAGAAAATTCCTCTTACATTTTTAAATTTAATTTTACAGAGCAGCTTGACTCAATCAGGCGTCACAAAATGGCAAAGATAATTTGTCAGAATACCAAGATATATGGTATACAGCCACATGCTTTCCAACTTCCTTCAAAAGAGTGAGTACGAGTAAATGTTGATAGATTGTTCTTTAAGCTTAAGGAGAAAAAACATATAGTAAGGTGTTTTCATATAAGTAAATTAAAGAGGCGAAATGATGCATTAAGTACATCTGAGCTGGAGAATATGTCGACGAATGGGTTATATAGACGTTTTGACATTTTATTTTGTTGGGAAGTAGCAACGTCTAATTTACACCTTTATTCACCAAATTTTCTACATTATAATTAAATTATCAGTTAATTTCCAAAACATATTTGACCTTAAGATACAAGATACTTGCTTTAAAGCTAAAAAAATATTTTAACACCATAGAACATAAAAGGGAATTTCGTAAAAAGATTAAGTTGAACGCATACGTCATAATCAAACAATTATTTCATGTAAAGGCGATAAAGCGTTACAAATAAGTATTTGGCGCAGAAGACATTATGATAATGGATGACATTGAGATGACAAAGACGACTACGAAAATAATAAAAATACATACAACCTACCATAATTTAAAGGTGCTTAACGTTAATCTTGTGTTTATTCAAGATGAAGATAATGGATTAGTTCCAATATCATTTACGTTAATATTAATAATAATGATTAAATATAATAGTTACTAATTGATGTAATTGGAAATGTTGAAATATGTATCAATTTCATTTGTCCGCTTTTCTATAGGCGATAAAGCGTGACATTTCTTCACTGAAATTATAACTACATTTCATTTAAAGGCAAATTGCGTTAAGAAGAGAGACATACAGAAATATACTTACTTTTGTTAACTTTATATTACAGGAACGATAAAATGCCATGTGAAGCTCTTCCAGACTTAGATTTACATGCCTGGGCAGAACCAAGCGTACTAAGACACCAAGTATTCCATGCCATTCCTGCAAACCCAGTACCATTCTGGAATGACTTTGGACCACGTTACTTCAAAAATGCTTTCACTCATATATCAACCTACTAATTTCGTCACTTGCATTTTTGAAGTGTAATTGTTTTCTCATTTTAATGAAAAGTATTTATTTTCAAAAGATAATGATTGATGGGTGTATAGTTTGTATGAATTGACGTGATGATACAAGCTCCGACATGCCACTATCTTATAGTAACTGCATATATTTTGCTGCATGGTTTTTCAAAAAGAATTTCTCACTTCTTAAAGGAAATTTCAGATTGTAAATGACTTCCTCTGCTTCCTGTGATTATCCTGGTTTTTGTATGCGAGCATGGAACAAAACGTTATTTTCCCTTTCAAATGACCTTGACGTTTTTGGTAGTCCAAGTGATGGTGCAGCATTACCATCAAGGTGTTCGATGTCTAATAGATAATTTTGTACCTTGATACTTTGTGTATGATTTATTTGTGTGTATTTTTCTAAATAAATTGGTGTATATGTCATAAATGATTTGGCTTTATAACCCAAAAAACTTGGAGGCGTAGAACTCTGCGTATCAAGATGATTTTGACACTGCAAATTAGACCAAAAAGAAACTACAACATTGAGGAATATTGTCGGAATAACAATATAACTCTTACGTTTACACTCTCAGCCTATAAATTTAACTTTTAAAATCGAATTAAATTAAACCTCTACTTTAAAACACAAATTCGTGGCCCCTTTCACATAAATACCGACTCCAGTATAATTAGTGTACTTAATGTCTATAGAATAAACAATTAAATACATCATTTACTGCAGGACATTAAGACAAATTTAAGGCCCGAACTGCTCTTAAAATAATCATTCCATATAAGTGGATATTTCTTTCTAAATTTGTTCAGTTTCATAGCGTTGCTCATGCGTGTTTTTTTTTCCAACTATTGCAAATCTAAGAGATAAAGAGTTAAATTTAAAAACAAAAAAATGTCTTTATTAGGATAAAAATTGTCTATTTTGAGTTTAAGATGACTCTAGAGTGTAATATACGTTTTCTTAGGTTTATTATGAGTGAGGGTTATCACATTGTCCTCCCTCCAATCCGTTTAACTTTAATTGATGGAACAAATTTCTTAGCATCTGTTGGAAGGAGTAATCAAGGGAACCAATGTTATAGCGGTAATCAAAAGAATGTAATCCAGGGACAAAGAAAAGACATGGAAAACAGACATTCACAACAAAGAACATAAAGTAACTAAAATCATACATACAAAGTAACAAAAGTAAATGAGCAACTCGGACTTCACTAAAAACTGGAAGCATGGACCAGGTGCACCGGTAGGGTAAGCGTCCTCTGCTTTTCTAGAAACACCCGCCGAGTTGCTCATAAAAAGTCAAGTCCGGGGTAAACAAACGAGGAAAGGAAAACTATGACCCTTTGCTTAGAAAGAATGCTTAGATATTTGGTATATTGCTTTTATATGATGGCTTGTATCGTGGTCTCCCCTTCTTAGGCTTGACAGATATGGTTGAGTAGGGTGTGCTCTTAGGATGACGTAGCCTGTTTTGCCTTCTTGCAAATAATCACTAGTACCAATCACAAAACTTAACAGCATTTGGTCTGTGCAAACGCTCTGTAACAAGTTTTACAAAAAATGATGGAAACTGTTGAATTCATATAAAGCCACTTTTACAATGTTTCAATGTTTTTCAGCATTCTAAAGGCAACATTAAATTGGAGTTAATCAATCTCTTTCTTCACATGTGTGACAGTTATGGATAATATAAATAAGCAGTTACTAATTTGATTTTTTTATCTTTTAAATCAAATATCCATAAAATATACAATAAATTATCAAACATATTACAAAATGTATAAATATAAGTAGACTATCTTATCAAAGACAGAAACCCTGCTAAACCCATACTGATACTATAAATTTCATTGCATGAAAACAAAAGGGAAGAAAGAGGGACATATTGAAAATTTAACATTGTGATTTGAGAGAAAAACAATACATTCCAAATATTTTATAAAATACATGAAACCATAATTACATTCTACTCCTCATTAAAAATCAGTAAGCAACCTCTCTAAAGGTATTTTCCCAACCTATTTAGGACTCATTCAACATGGTAATTCTATAATTGACAAACACCAAATAAAAATTACATTGTATCTAACTCAAACATTACACACAAGATGAGCAACTCTATAATGTAGATTCTACAGAATCTTTTACAATTCACGTTAACACACACTACCACTTTCATGGGGTAAAACATTTTTATAAAAGAAATTCTTATTAATATTGTTAATGTATTTACGTACCAGGCCATACAAAATTCAGACACTGTCCATATTAAAGTGATTCATGGTGAAGAAAACCCACAGAACGATGATTTTTTTCAAGCTATGTATGCAATATTTTACTTAACGGTTGTCTTTTCTATATTCAGATCTGTATTTTTGAGAAAATCATACATTTACCTCCCACTAAAATCAACCAAATGGAACATAATCAAGAACGATAACTCTTACAAAGTGCTAATTTCATGTACAATCTATATAAGTTTTATCGTAAAAAGCGCAACACCCAAATGAAAAACTATGACTGATTATGTGGTCTGTAATTGATTCTATGTAAGAAATAAAAGTGAATTCAGTGGGTTTTTGACGTCCATGAATCATCTCCTGATCTTTATAGACTGTTACATGTAAGTATGTTATAGGTAAAACATATCCTTTCAATTTGGCCTAAACATATATGATTCTAAATATTTCATTTGCAAAAAGAATTACAGCGAGGAATTCAATCAATAAAATCATTGTGAAGTAATGAACAAGTATGTTTAACTTAAAACTATAAAGCTATCATAATAGTAAATCACGAAGAACGTTTAAAAAGTACATTTAAAAAAAAGTAAGAAAATGTGGCCTAGTTTATCTACGACTAAAATAAAATAGAATTTCTCAATTGATTCTTATCTCAATATTTTGTGCAATTTTTTTAATGAAAAATGACATGAGAACGAATATATTAACTTTAAATGGCTTACTATATTTTTTTTTTAAAAATAAGGCATCTAATGGGACATTAATGATAACCCACCATGTTGCCAAAAAAAAAAAAACTTTTGGGTAAAAAGAATTTAAAATGACCTTTACTATTATGAAAATAATCCAATAAAACTTAACTTCAAACTAACCTGTATTTTATGATACTGAATAACAATACAAATGTTAAAAAAGAATTTTCATAATCTTCTAAAATTATCAACTGGAAACCGTCTAGGGTGGACAGAAGGATTGACGGGGAGTATTCATATAATTTGTGTGGTGGGGGTATAATAAAGACCAAATACAAATGATCACATATACTTTTGAGACAGAAGCTTTCAGGGAAAAAGAAAATCAGTTTTCATTGAGTCGTTCATAGTACAATTGAGCATATAAGGATGTCTGTTGGTCATGTTCATTTTTGTCAGATTTTTGGACTTTCATTGTTTTATCCATTTCAAAGCATTCATTTTTCTTTTCCCAGTGACCCCCACTTTTCTTTTCATAATTTCATTAAATACACCTTAAAATATCAGTTAGGAAGTTATATCTTCAGTTGTTTTAATAAAAGCTACTAAGACAAAATCTAAAGAAATCCTTTTCCGCCGCCAAATTTTGAATGCTTATGTCTCAAAAACGAGCAGAGTCATCCATTTTTTTCTTTTTCTTTTGTTCTAGCATGAAAGGTCACAACACTTTGAAATCTGTTATTCTTAAATAGATCAGCGAACATCCTGAAGATTAAATGAGAATTTAAAAAAGCTGAGAATAAAATAATGTAATTAACTTGTTATAAACATTCAAACAATTTTATGTTTTTATCATTTCATACTCTAACTTGAACATATTTCTTTAAATAAATACACGAATATGTATACTACAAATCCATTATGAATAATGCCAACACATTTATATCAACAATGTTACCCCAAAAAATCTTCTTTAAAAATAAGTTAGACTTATTACAGTTGGTGTATCGTTCTTATAAAATTATTACAGAACTAAAAAAAGCTAGTTCATATTGTTAGTCATTCAAAGTGCATGGTGTTAGCCTCTAAATACCCACACAGAAAACTAAACAAATAAATGAACACAACACAACATTAATATTTGGAAATAAAATGTAAAACAATATCTTCATAAAATAAATGACTAATGGAATGAACACAAGAACCAAGAGTAAAGGCAAGAACATCAAAAGATATCAATCAAAAATACTGATCAACACAAACATTTGATAGTAAAAGCAAGGGAATCATGATCATAACAAGGAAGGATATTCAAAATCAAGGAACAAATGTTAAGGGAAACAGACAAAAATACCACAAAACAAATTAACGAATGCACACAGGAACTACAGATTAAATGACCAACTCGAATCTCATTAACAACTGGGAGCATGGACCAGTTGCACCGATCTGCTAGTTTAGAAGCAACCATTAAACCCTTGTATTATGTTAAATCTGGGTTGCACTAGGAGAGAAACTATGTCATACTGGTCAAGTCTGTTCTCACAGTGGAGATGCTGTGATTGAAGTCAGGGAGGTAATTTTTCCTAAACATAAGTTAAAAAAAATATTTGTTTGCAATATAGAAAAGCTCTACACAGGAAAAATGCCACTTTTCACGAGTTTTAAAACATAGGAAATCATGTTTAAATCTGATATGAAAATATATATATTTTTGTTATGCTTAGGATAAATGAAATAATTAAGAAAAATACGTTGTCGCAAATAATATAGTAATTAAATGTTTTCCATATTAATATAAATTCTGAAAACAAAAAATTTTGTATGTATTTATGTGAAAAAGTCAGGCGAAAAATTGTGAAAATTAACATCATTTATAAACAGGAAAATTGAATGTAGGTTTTTTCCTGTGTTTCAATAAAACACCTTTGTTGCATTTTTTTAATATTATAATGACCAACATGAAAAAGATATGCTTAGGAGTAATGAATTTATTCAATACAAAACAAACGTTTATTATGTTTTTTCTAGGACTTTTAAAGGATGAATTTTTGATCGCAGTATGTTTTTTGTAAGATTTTTGAAAACATATGGGTGGGGCCTAATTTGAGGGTAAAATGCCTGACTTTGCTGAGTGTTTTTGACTAATTTGTGCCGACTTTATTTGCTGTTTTTTTTTAATTTCTAATGAATAGACTACCATTTTTTATACTGCAATCCTAATAATTTTGAATCAAGTTTAAATTCATATGATGCTTTAATTACTAATCTTACCCAATGGTTCCTCAAATAGTGATACTAAGTTAAACAGGTAGCTCAAGGAAAGTAAAGAGAGCTGAAGTGTTACATACCCTCAGTGACCAAGTACTGTGAATCCTGTCTAAACCAAACCCTAAATAATCTAAAACCTGTCAAAACCAAAACCTAAATAATCTAAAACTTGTCTAAAACAGACAGTTCCTTTACATTAGTTAAATTTAATTTTGAAACTTGGTATCTAAACCAACACCTGTCTGACTCGTACACATTTCAAAGTCCAAAAGAATTTGGTTAACAGAGGTTTCACAACATCATCAATACATTAACTGTCAAATTCGTATTTTGATTGGTAAAAAAGAACTGTTGCAGTATATAACTTTAAACTTTGATGATTGTTTTGATACCAATGTTATGTATACATTTATATCAACTTTACACTTTCCAATGAATTCTAGTGAGCAATGTTCTTGAAAACACAACCTCTAAAATATATAACAAATGTTTTATACCTTATAATATTTTCACATCTATCACAACAAAGTAGCAATATGATAGAGCCAAAATTCAAGGCTATTGTGGCATGAAAGTTATTTACCACTTTATGTTACCACACAACAAAACAAGATATCTTTCAAAAACTTATTGGTACATTCCAGCTAATCACAATGTAGTATCTATAGTCTATTTACCTATAGTCAATGTAAATGAAAGACAAAAATTACTGAACATATAAAAGCTAAGACCTTATAAGTTCATAAGAATTTAATACAACACTCTGTTACATATTACATCAGAATAGATGTCATGATATACAAATGAATATTTGATAAGAATAAGGAAATTATTTGGATTTCTGCTAGCAAAATAGTTATAATAAGATATATAGATATATAGATATATATAGATAAGTATTGCAAAGACTCTGGGATATTGTTATTGTCAGATCTTATAGAAACCTTTAAAAAAAAGCATATACGAAATTTTAGTAACAAGTCCCTCTGATTAAATATATCAATAAAACAATGCAAGTTGATTATAAACTAAAGTTGTTTACATTGGACCCTTTTGCTCTTTTAAAACAAAGAACTATCTCTGCTAAACATTTAAAAAAAAAATGCTTGAATAAATGAATAAAACTGACAAAAAATCAATTAAAATTCATTAAATTTAAAAAAAAATTATAACCTTATTCTAAAAGTAAAGGGTTATACAAATAAAGTGACTAGTATTTCAAAATTGCCTCAGTTGCCATGGCAAATACATAGGCAATATGACATAGAACTTTTCAATGATGATAAATTATATGGTCTATCACAGAATTTTTTCAGTAAATTGGTAACTATTTTGTAGCCACTATTAGCTGTCATGTGAAAAGTATTCAGTCAAGTGAAAACATTCAGCTCCTTCCTATGAAAAACTAAAATTTGAAAAAATGAAAAAAAAAACATTTTTAATACTTTTTTTTCTAATGAAAATGAAAAAAAAATTACTTTCAGTAGAGAAAACCCTTTAAATTAAGATGTTAGAAAAAAAGCAATAGCATTTTAAGTGATTCTGAATATATAACTTTTCTTGTAATGCATTCTTCATGGCATCTTAAGATTAAAACCAAGGGAAACTCATACAAAACAAAGAAGGATAAAAATGCCTTAACAGGAAGTCCCACGTGATGATATATCATCCCACAGTTCATATCACAGTCGAACTAATTATAACTACTATGGTTCATAGAGACATATTCCATTATACAACCCATAGCACCAAAATAACCCTGGAAAGAAAACAAAATCCAAAACCAACAAACTATCATACTAACACATGTATGTGATGTTAACAGACTAACACATGTATATGGTGTTAACAGACTAACACATGTATTTGATGTTAACAGACTAACACATGTATGATGTGATGTTAACAGACTAACACATGTATGATGTGATGTTAACAGACTAACACATGTATGATGTGATGTTAAAAGACTAACACATATATGTGATGTCTATAGTAATATTGTACTGATTAGCATGACTACTCCAAGTAATAAAGAAGTTTAACAAATCTTAACTAGACATTGCCCCTAACAGGACTAACCCTGTACATTTGGGGAACAATGTGGATATACAATTCATATTGGACACAATTTTTATAATGGAAATACTATGCACTTTTGACAAACAATTTGCTACCATTTTTAAAACACTCAACTCCAAACAGCAATCAGTACTATTTTTTGTTAACAACACAATATCAGAATATGACTAATTCTTGACAAATTATGCATATCTCCATATTATAATCTAGCAATATAGTAATATTGTACTGATTGGCATGACTACTCCAAGTAATAAAGAAGTTTAACAAATCTTAACTAGACATTGCCCCTAACAGGACTAACAATATTGTACTGATTAGCATGACTACTCCAAGTAATAAAGAAGTTTAACAAATCTTAACTAGACATTGCCCCTAACAGGACTAACCCTGTACATTTGGGGAACAATGTGGATATACAATTCATATTGGACACAATTTTTATAATGGAAATACTATGCACTTTTGACAAACAATTTGCTACCATTTTTAAAACACTCAACTCCAAACAGCAATCAGTACTATTTTTGTTAACAACACAATATCAGAATATGACTAATTCTTGACAAATTATGCATATCTCCATATTATAATCTAGCACGCCATTGAGTTTCATTACAATCCTGCAATTCGCTCAAGAGGAGTTACGGACAACACATCAGACCAATTTATAATAAAAAATGCCTAAGTTCCAACAGCTATCATTTCTACAATTTTGTTCAAACATTAATTCCTGACAGTATGCACATCTCCATGTGGTTATATTACATCCCAAACTTTACGACAAACGTGACGACTTTTCATTCAGAATTGTCAACTTTCCTTCCATCTGTGGCAACATCCCTTCGGCTCCTGCGTATGGAGTGATCATATCACAACTCATACGTTATGCCGGAGCTTGCCGAAACTATGCAGACTTTTTGTATCGGGCTAGAACTCTAACAAAAAGGCTTCAAGAACAGGGTTATGTTGCTACAAGATTGAAGTCATCACTTCAGAAGTTTTATGGTCGTCATCATGAACTCATGGATTGTTATGGTGTATCCACCAGCACCATGAAAACTGATTTATTCAACGGGTCATAGTTTTCCTTTCCTCGTTTGTTTACCCCGCACTTGACTTTTTATGAGCAACTCGGCGGGTGTTTCTATAAAGCAGAGGACGCTTACCCTACCAGTGCACCTGGTCCAAGCTCCCAGTTTTTAGTGGAGTCCGAGTTGCTCATTTACTTTTATTACTTTGTATGTATGATTTTAGTTACTTTATGTTCTTTGTTGTGTATGTCTGTTTTCCAGGTCTGGTCTTTGTCCCTGGATTACATTCTTTTGATTACCGCTATAACCTTGGTTCCTTGGATTACTCTTCCATCTGATGGAGTAATAAGTATAATAACTTGTTTTTGTATTTTTCAATGTGTTGAAGACTTTTGAAAGTATTAACTGTTTTTTGTATTATAGTTATAATTGGTTTAATTGTTGTGTTTCACTACATCTATTCTTATTATCATTGTGAAAAAAATTTAATTTCAGAAGTAACACAGTTTGTGATTGGATAAAAAATTTCAATTATCATCTTGAAGACCAAATTTTGTAATGCCTGTGATGTCATCAAACTTTTTAAATGATTTACTCGGTGAATTTTGGTACTTAAATTATAAGGAATGACTGTTATATTTTTTTCAGTATATTTGAAATAACCTCAATGCCGTGGTGCTACGCAGGTTATTTAGTGTGCACCACGTGATTGAGGTTATTTCTTCACAGACCATTAAAATATAACAGTCATCCCTTAAAAAACTGATTGTTTTGATGAATATTTTAGGAATATCATGGAAATTTACCTCATGTTCTAGGAACAGGGCCTTTAAAGCACCATTTGACCAATACTCCATGGCATAAGCTAGTAACTTCATTGATATAGTATTGACTCGAAGAAAGTTCCCAACAAATACTACTTTATCTATTTTCTGAAATGAAGAAATAATTATTTTATCTTGATATCAAGCAAACACATCAAGTAAAAGGTATTTGCTTAAGATTTATAATACAAATTCATAACACATTTAAAATTATATGTACACTGAAACTGTTTTAGTCAGGTAAAATAAATTACACACCAAATGGCTTTTTCATGAAGTTCACGGTAAGTTCAGCTAAAAGGGAGAAAATGCAAGTTATTATAAACCTAAATAATACCTTACAGCATTTAATAAACTCCTGTGAAGGCTGTAAATGAGATCAAAAAGGAGAATCAATGATTATCAGAATTATTTAACAAACAAACATATTTACAGGTAAGTCTGAAGGTCTAATCAAAACATAGTCGTTGAAACCAGAAAAATGTTTGTATTTGGCCCATAAGTCCTTAACAGTTAAAAGTCAAACTCCCAAATCAATCCAAGCATCACTTCAGCGGTTTGGAACCTTGGGCTACAATCAGACAGAGATCCATGCAATGGCTTAGAAGTCAAACGACTAAAGACATCGATGCTGGCCATCAGAGCACCAAAACATTGAATGGCCCAAAATTTTTCTCAGTCATATAAAAACTGATGATATTGTATATGAATTACCTCAGTGGTAGCAACCATCCTAGCTATAGAACCAATATTATTAGTTATAGTTACTAATGTAGACCTTGCTAGATCACTCTTTGATGCTTGGTCTCGTTTTTCTGGTATATTCATTTGGCCAAAACTGTAATGAAATGATGGAATTTTTAACAAGCAAGAATGACAATAGTATGACATGTTGATTCACACATATCAGTAAATATTACAGAAATAAAACACTACCCAACAAAACCTGTGCATCTAAATATGATAAAAAAAACTACCATTAATGAATTTCAGGCAGGACTCACAAATGTTTGTCAAACCAAATAACCCACACGTTCTTTCTCTGTAAATGTGAAGTTATTTGTTCTATTAGAAATGAAATAATTGATGAAATGGGTTAACTCACCTCATGTTGCCCCTGGCTATTTGACTTACACCATATAAAGTATTTGTCAAAAAATTACCACATATGGCAGTATATTCAGCCCTTAAAGATTTTTTTAAACCTTGGCATGAAGTAAGATTATAAACTACCGGCATGACAGAGCTTTATACTGACTTTTTTTCCAGTTATTTGAAATCATAAAGCTTAAGTAAAGACATCAGGCACAGACCATTTTCATCTTGAGATTTTTTGTGGAATGAGAAAAATATTTTTGTGCATGCCAGAATTTAATCAGTTTTTATTTGAAATGGGGGAAATATTAAGCTGTTTTTTTTCTGTCTATGACTGAGTATTTTTTTGGCTGAAATTTGGAATTATTTTGTTTAAGAAGAAACCTTGCTAATAAAATGGTTTGTGCATTAATATTGTTCTTCTTGTTCAAATACTTATAATTCACAAGTATGGAGAAATGAAGTTTCTCATAAGTCAATGCAGTACACTCTCTTTCTCTAATGATTATTTAAATACACTTTGAATGGCCTTATTTCAGTTCTTTAAATGTACATTTAATTTTGTATGTGTCTCTCAAAATATGAAGGATATCACAATGACCAGTAAATAAAATGTTTAAAATAGAGTAATTACTTTCTTTCTTTCACAATAAAAATGTAGAAAAAAATGTATTTTATATGCTCTTTTGAAAGTTGTTTACAAAACAAAAATAAACAAATTTATTTTTCAAAACAATTTTCATTCATCACTGCATTATTAATTACCACAGTAAAAACTTAGTAAAAATTTGAAAGATGAGCTTCCCTATGTGCTTCTGTAAATGTTATGGTAAGTAAAAAGTGAATTAAATTGTCATTTATATCAACTTAGAAATGAATACTTCTCCTTCAAATTAACACTATGAATTAAGATACATTAACCCTCCAAAAAATCTATCAAACTAAAACAAAAAATTACAATTTTTTGTGAATAAAATATGATATATCATCATTTGTAAGCTATAAAAAAGCATAAGTCAGAAAGTCTATTAAGTATTTGTAAACATAAATTAAAAGCCTATTACAGGTTAAGCATAATAATAAGCAACATATTAGTGTAATTAATGCTTCTCTAGAAAATTCAGGAAGGAATGTAGAAATAAAAATGTAGGTCAATAAGTCAGTGACCTAGTTGTTTAATACATGACTGAAATGATAATTATTTCTAGTTTCAAGTTTTTTTAAATACAATTCCGTTTAAGAATCAAACAATGGGCAGTCTGCAAAACTAACTTCTCAGTTCACAAGCCCAAAATACATTTTTTATGGTGACTGTTGGCCTGTAGTAGTTAATTTTACAGGCCCACCTCCATTTTGACAAGCCTCGGGCCTCAAACTACTCCTTAACCATGAAGATTGAATGGGTGGCACATTATTTTTCTCAATTTTGTTGTTTTTATATTCAATACTGCTCAAATAAGGAAATAATAGTCCAAATTTCCTCCCACCCTGCAACCCTCTTCTTCTGATAGTTACTTCTGATGATTATAAGGTATTAATACCAAGATAATGTAATAAAATCTTTGTGTTATTTGTTTCTACATGAGCCATACCTTATACACATTTTGCTAGATTCTTAGACAGAAAGATACTTAATCTTAAGGCATGCATCAACTACCATAAGCTGACCTAGTTATTTACCTGCTAGCTACATTATTGCCTTTTAAATTAAATCTACCATAATCACCACCATATATATCTTTTACTAGTTTATCAACTTTATGTGAATCACCTGCAGCTGCTAACTCTATGGCTTCTTCAAATGTACTACACCCAGTCAATAAACAACATAAACCTAGGAATGTTCCACCACCTAAACTAATAAAACAATGAAAAACAACATTATAGAGTATTAAGTAGCTATCTTTGTAAGAATCATGCAAAATCTGAAAAATGAGATACACCCCAAAAAAAGGCTATATATTTTCATTTTTGTAATTAAGTTGTTTTATTGGTCTATACTATGAAATGTGTAATTATTCATTCAAATCCGCCTGCTCTTAGGAGATAATCGACATTGAAAATCTAATAGATTCTATTGTATTTGAGTGTCATTTACAGAGTTTTCTCCCTTAATTTTGAAATCTACAGTGCATTCTATATAATTTATACATGGGTATATGAAAAACTGAATATTAATTTCTGTTTACTTTGGCAGTTTATACAAAATATCAAAAATAAAAATATGTATGCTTTTTACCAATGAATCACATTTTGCATGATTCTTAGCTGGAGTGCTATTTAAATATTGGAAAAAGACAGTATTAAAAATAGGGCGTTAATGTGATACCCTGCCACATCATGGTGAAAACGGGGATGGCAAAATGTTCAAAATGGCCAAACTCTAAAACTACATTTTCGATTTTGTTGCAAATTGAACTTAACCTGTATTTTATGGTACTTAAAAACTGTGAAAAGTTAAAAAAAATCTATCTGTTCTCAAGTAATCATCATGAAACAATCTGATGAAGGGACAAACACACAATTTTTCTCATAATACCTCATGATTTCATATGGCAGGGTATAAAGCTTTGCAGAGCAGCATGATACAACTACAGTGGTCAAACCCTGAACAGTGGGGGCAAGTGTGAACATAATATTAGTTTTTGACACACTTGAGCATAGGGAGTTACAATTTATTATGGATACAACAACTGGTTTGGACACTATATTGTACAAAATTTGAAATTCAAATAAAAATTTTTAAAATGAGACAAAATATAAAAAAAGTCAATTTTTTAGGGTGTAGCACATTTGACTCCTTATAACTTGAAAATCATAAGATATATGAAATCTGATTTAAAAATGAAGGCAGGGATTTTCATATGGAATAAAAAAAAATGAAATCAGAATAAAAATAAAAAAAGTCGATTTTTTTTTTTGGGGGGGGGGTGGCCCTTTGAGATTTTTTAACTAAAAAAATGGTCCAAATGCATCAAATCTGCTTGAAACATTTATCTACCAGAATTAAATTAAATAAGGGACACAATAAAAAAGAAACAATCATAATCATGAGTTAAACATTCTACATGCTTTTTAATAAAACACCTCTTTTTACCCTTTTTGGTCATTTTTTTCTAAAACAGTAGGAGCCACAAGCTCCTAATTAAAAAGAAACTTTCCACGACTAGTTAGTAAAATCACATCAAAAGTTCATAACAATTGATCAACAACAACTATAGTTATCACATGAAAACCTAGGGTCTACGATGACGACAATGCCATACTAATATATGACCCCAAATTTTTTACGTTAGTAATGAAACATAACTACTAGTAGGACAATGTCAATGATCATAAAAATAACCTTATTGTTTAGGAAATAGTTTCCTTATTTGTTATTTTTACAAATTGTTGTCTTATCTTATACACTGTTATAATTTGTCAATATTTGTTTACAATACCATGTTCTTATAAAAATAAAAATAAGGATGTATCCAATTTATATAGGCTTTACAACATTATTATGGGGCAAATGTCTGTATGTTTTTTTTTTTTTTGTCGTCTGCTTCCATGACATGATGTTGTCTGCTTTATATTGTATGGATGAAGTTATACTCTTTTGAAAGTAATATTTCGGACTCACATCATTTATGTCACGAGAGATTATAATTTTGTAAGATTCTACTGGTAATTTACCTTCAGTTTACCATTTATTGTGTAGGAGTTATGCAGAGACATAATTTAATAATTGAATCGTAACATAATCATTAAACAAACTTTGTAATGAAATTTCATGAAGATTGAAGACAATTGCATTATTTATCTTGACCAACTTGTGTGAATTTATTTCTGGCAATATTATTTATGATATTTATTTGTTTTTTGCAGATAATTG
This sequence comes from Perna viridis, assembly GCA_037379345.1. Taxonomy (NCBI): domain Eukaryota; kingdom Metazoa; phylum Mollusca; class Bivalvia; order Mytilida; family Mytilidae; genus Perna; species Perna viridis. Next base: position 8,896,038 of record CM074513.1, read on the forward strand.
TATAGTTGACATCTAGTTGATGTGTAGGTGTTGTATACTGGGGAATAAAGAACTTTAAACACACTCGATGATTTTGGTTTAATATATGTAGTCCATTATGTTTTATATATGTATAGGTTTTTTATTATTAAATTGAATATTATTGCACTTTCCCTATTCTCAGTGTTCAAAGGGCTATAACTCCAAAACGAAGAAATTAAAACAATGAAAAATGGAAATAGTATGTTCGAGAAGATAAACGTTGTACTAAAATGTGCATTGCTAAAATGCTCCAAGAATATTTTACTTATGCAAATAGACAGCAACAAGCAATTATTAAACAGGCCGCATATAGAAGCAAGGCCTACCTTGTTCCCCATACTCTCTTGAATTCAAATGGTCCTCGAACAGACAACATACTAACACCAGATCCTATGTTTACTACAATGTAAGGGTAAGGGTTGTGAAAGTCAAAAGGGACTTTCTCCGCCACATCTAGATTGTCACAGTCGGCATTCCGCCAGTAGTAACACTCCATATCATAGTGACGATCGATGTAATGAATCCCCTTTATCAAACAGTCTAGTTCGTCAAATTTATGTAGAGTAAGATTAATTTTCTGAAATAGAATTAGAAATGTATACTTCAGTTCTTAGTAAGAACTGAAATTGTAATTCTTATTGCAGATTTTTTGTCTTTAACATTGATTTGCTCTGCGAATGCATGGTCAGTAAAAACAATTTGCAATTATCAAATCCATGAAAGATGCCTCAAATTTTTTAAATAAGACAATATATATCTTCTAAAGTTCTTTAATTCTATTTGTTCATTTTTTTGTGAAAAAAAAAAAAAAAAAAAAAACGGGGAAAAAGGCACTTCAGCAACAAGTATCTGACCATGTATTTTTTCCATGAGGGTAGACTAACAATTTAATAGAGAAGTTGGACGGATTGACATGGTGACTCCTTTATACCTCCCAAATTTTGTTAATGGGGGATATCATAATATTAGCTTACTTGTTGAACCAATTATATAAATAAAATGCAGTAATCACACAATCAAATATATCTAATTCAGATCTCGAATGAACAATACGAGAAAATATGTCGGCTACTGTGAAAGTAATTCGTGAATACCAATTTTTTGTAAACTAGGCAAGAAACACAAGTTTGTGGATTCTTGAAATCATGCTTTTCAAGTTTCCAGTATACTCATCAAAGGTAATCTCCTTTTCATTGGGAAATAAATTTTGTGGTTTGGCCTACCCATGAAAACCATGAAAATTGGTACCCCATGAATAATAGTACTTTCACAGTATCTTTTCTTGTTTACAATAAGCTGGGAACACTTACATAATATTCACTTAGGCAATGATACCATCTATAAATCAAGCATACCTCTTTAAATTCAGATTCGAATTTATAAGCTCCTCCTCCTGTTGCACATATTGCACATGCTAATTTTGAAAAGTTTTTGGATTTTGCTAATTTTATAAAACCATTCATTTCATTTGTAGGGAAGCGTATAAAGTGGAATGTCCCACTTTTTCCACCAATTTGTTGGTTTTGCATCTCAAGATGAGTGTCCCTAATGCCTGTGTTGCCATAGGCAACATTGCCAACCAGATATTTATGAATTGTCTTGAGCGTTTCCTTCTCAGCTTGTTGCTCTAATTCAGAAATATCATCAGGCTCAAAATAAATAAGTTTAGTTAATGTTCCTCCAATATCCATTCCAAACCATGGCATTGCTGTAAAATGGAGAAAAACGTTAAACTGAGGAATAAAATGTTAATTTATGGTAGGAAATTAAGCTGAAAAGTTTTCTAGACTAGGTATACTCATCACTATGGAAAAATTTATATTTGTTTGCCAATTGTTTACCTAATCTTTCATAAAAAAAAATATGTTTAATTAATTTATTACAATCATAATTTTATGAGGAGAAAGTTCAACTGTTGCTACATTTTATATTGAATGCGCAACCAATAGTGCCACATATGAGAATCATATAAATCAATAGAGTGCAACATTTGACTATTGCAGTACATTAATCATGCAGGATATGTTTAACATATGTTTAAGTCTACATATGATATCTGTATAAAGAGTAATAAAGGGAACCAAGATTGTAGTGGATATCAAAAGAATGTAATCCAGGGACAAAGACCATGACATGGAAAACAGAAAAACACAACAAAGAACATACGGTAACTAAAACAATAAATACAAAGTAACAAAAGTAAATGAAAAAACTTAAAGGTAAAATACATATAGAATAAGTATACTGTTATTGAAGAGATACATGTATGTCTTGCCTGTTGCACATGGATGCTGTGATTCAAAATTTGATTGATGATGACATAGTTACTAATTTCAATGTCAGTTAACCTTTACTGCAGGGCCATTTACATAGAACGCACACAGAATTGTGAATAAAAAAAAGTAATGCAAATGTCACCGCATACCATACATGATTGACCTACAAAATGTATCACAAGTTTTTCATATTAAACTGTCCTAATCTGAAACATACAGCACAGAAAGAAATAGTATCTGACCATGTATTTTTTCCATGAGGGTAGACTAACAATTTAATAGAGAAGAAGTTGGACGGATTGACATGGTGACTCCTTTATACCTCCCAAATTTTATTAATGGGGGATATCATAATATTAGCTTACTGAGACATACCATAACTGTTATCACTGAAATAATGGAGTGGTAACCCATAATCTTTTTATCACAAGAGAAGTTCCCAATTTTTGGTTGTTGCTTTGATGGAAGGTTGAGCCAAACAACTTCCAAAAGTGTTAAGAAGTAATACTGTTATTGGCTACCACTCTCAGAGTGGTGTTACAATATGTTGGTGATCAGTCATGGTATGTCTCCTTCTGTACTGTAATGTTATTGGCTACAACTCTCAGAGTGGTGTTACAACATGTTGGTAATCAGTCACGGTATGTCTCCTTCTGTACAGTAATGTTATTGGCTACCACTCTCAGGGTGGTGTTACAACATGTTGGTGATCAGTCACGGTATGTCTCCTTCTGTACAGTAATGTTATTGGCTACCACTCTCAGAGTGGTGTTACAACATGTTGGTGATCAGTCATGGTATGTCTCCTGTACAGTAATGTTTTTAGCTACCACTCTCAGAGTGGTGTTGCAACATGTTGGTGATCAGTCACGGTATGTCTCCTTCTGTACAGTAATGTTACTGGCTACCACTCTCAGACTGGTGTTACAATATGTTGGTGATCAGTCATGGTATGTCTCCTTCTGTACAGTAATGTTATTGGCTACCACTCTCAGAGTGGTTTTACAATATGTTAATGATCTGTGTTGATATATCTCCTTCTGTACTATAATGTTATTTGCTACCTGACTCTCAGAGTGGTGTACCACTATGTCAGTGATCAGTTACAGTATGTCTTCTTCTGTACTGGCACATAAAAATCTGAACATGAAATTTGAAATTTCGAAGTCAATAGACCGTGGATGTGGGGACATATGAATGAAATGGATAAGGAATTGTCTTATTATGATGCTAATGAGACTGCATACCAAATATGACTGATCTAACATATGTGATTCAGATTAAAAACTTAACATAAAACATTGACAGAAAATTTGAAATTTCAAAGTCAATAGATCATGACTGTGGTTTCAAAATTAGGTTCAACATGTTAAGACAGATGCACATTTGTTATCATGTACATATGTACATGTGCCATAATATCTTTAAAATATTTATGTACCAACACATATAATGCTCAGATGCTGTCAATTGTACAGGAGATTCATGGTACAGAAAACCCACTGATCAAACAATGCATTTTCTATCTGTATAAGCCATACTTTTACATAAACAATATAAACTATTATAGTCCTTTCTATGTACAGATCAGTAGTTTAGAGAAAACCATCCATCCATCTTCCACTTAAATCAACCAAATCATGAACAATAACTCTCGCAAAATGTCATTATCACACACAATCTACATCTTTTTTAAGTACAACACCTGAATGACAATGTGACCAAATTGTCATTCAGGTGTTGTACTTACTAAGATGTAACTGTTTCTGAATTAAAGTGAATTTGATGGTTTTTTGGCATATATGAATCACAACCTGACTGAATCGCTACTTAATGAGAGGGGTTTTTGACATGCATGATTCACATCCAGACTGAATTACTACTTAATGTGGTGGGTTTTTGACATATATGATTCACAACCTGACTGAATTACTACTTAATGTGGTGGGTTTTGACATATATGAATCCCAACATGACTGAATTGCTACTTAATGTGGTGGGCTTTTGATATATATGAATCACAACATGACTGAATCGCTACTTAATGTGGTGGGTTTTTGACATGCATGATTCACAATCTGACTGAATCCCTACTTAATGTGGTGGGTTTTTGACATATATGAATCACAACCTCACTAATTCCCTACTTAATGTGGTGGGTTTTTGACATATATGATTCACAACCTGACTGAAATGCTATTTAAGGAGGTGGGTTTTTGACATGCATGATTCACAACCTGACTGAATCGCTACTTAAAGTGGTAGGTTTTTGAAATGCAAGAATTACAACCTGACTGAATTCCTACTTAATGTGGTGGGTTTTTGACATATATGATTCACAACCTGACTGAATTGCTATTTAAGGAGTCGGGTTTTTGACATGCATGAATCACAACCTGACTGAATTGCTACTTGAGGTGGGTTTTAGACATGCATGATACATGACCTAAGTATTTTTTTATAATGAAGACAGCTATTTAATTTGGTGCCAAGGTTTTTGACATGCCTGATTCACAACCTGAGTATTTTTATAATGAAGACTGCAATTTAATTTGGTGCCAGGGTTTTTGACATGCATGATTCACAACCTGAGTATTTTTATAATGAAGACTACTATTAATTTGGTGCCAGGGTTTTTTTGACATACATGATTCACATCGTGACTGAATTGCTATTTAATGAGGTGGGTTTTAGACATGGATGATTCACAACTTAAGTATTTTTTTTATAATGAAGACTGCTATTTAATTTGGTGCCAGGGTTTGACATGCATGATTCACTATCTAAGTATTTTTATAATAAAGACTGCTATTTAATTTGGTGCCAGGGTTTTTGACATGCATGATTCACAACCTGACTGAATTGCTATTTAATGTGGTGGGTTTTAAACATGCATGATTCACAATCTGACTGAATTGCTACTTTCCGGTAATGTGTTGGGCTTTTGACATATATGAATCACAACCTGACTAAATTGCTATTTAATAAGGTGGGTTTTTAACATGCATGAATTACAACCTGACTGAATTGCTACTTAATGTGTTGGGCTTTTGACATATATGAATCACAACCTGACTGAATTGCTACTTAATGTGGTGAGGTTTTGACATGCATGATTCACAACCTAAGTATTTTTTATAATGAAGGCTGCTATTAAATTTTGTACGAGGGTTCTTGACATATATGTGAATCACAAGCTGACTGAATTTTATAATAAGAACCGCCCTGTGCAGGCCCGCGTGTTAAAAGGATAGGCCTGCAGCAGTGCTAAGGTGTCGTAAAAGGCGATTAAATAGTGCTCAGAAACCTAGCCGGGGGCTAGGTCCTCTGCCCACAGAGCAACTGGGATGTGTGCCTCAGGTGGTGAGTGGGGAACCCCTGGCGTTTTACATGCTGGGGTTGTCAGGCTGTAATACTGATAACCTGACCTCAAACCATAGTGGTGCACTGTGTTGGGAAAGATGCCACATTCCTCGCATGTTAAAGAACCCTGCTGTGGTTTTTGATAGGAATAGGAACCTATGCGTTCCGCCACAGGGACTAAATTGCCCGAACTTACCCATCCCTCCCTTTTCCTAGTGGCAATCAAAATTTTTTCGTCCCTATTATCCTTGTGTCCCATCCCTTTTTTTCATTCCATCATCATTTCATGTTCATTTTATCATCCATTTCATGTCCATCGTCTGAATATAGCTGAAATATTGCTGCTCGGGGTTAAACCCCAACAATCAATCAATCATATAATAAGAACCACTACTTACTTTGGTAGGGTTTGACATGCATGACTCACAACCATTTGATTTATATTGGGGTACTAAGATCAAATTCAATATAAGAAAACAGGATGAACAAGTGCATAAAATAAAAAGACAGGACGCAAGTGGTAGAAAAACAAGAGGCTCTTAAAGAATTGCCTCACCTGTAAACCATGCCCTAATAACTAAGTAATTAAAAGTTAGTGTGCAATTAGTTGAAAGTGGCAACCAATTATTTATCATAATCAGTTAGGGTCAACCAACTGATTATCGATTACTATTGGTTTGCCATTTATATATTTCCTGTACTAAAAGCAATCTTATAGCACAAATCCCGGGAAGAATTTACAAATTTTCACAAAAAAAAGTACATTCAAAGTTGAATATCTTGCTATCAAAATCTAAATCAGAGTTTATTCCCTGTGAAATGAATTGTAGCAAAATATCAGTTTTTATAACTTCCTATGTAACTAGCAAAGTAATAAGGGAACAAGTGACTTTAGATTTCACCTGTCTAGTTGTCTGTTAGTATGATAAATCAATTATACACATATTTGTCTTAACACTTGCCTATTTTGAGACATTTTTTGTTTTCTTTTCTGAGGTTATTATGATGAGCTCTAAATTTTAAGTGTTTCTTGCCAAAATTATTGCTCTTGGAACTATTAACATTTTCCTTGATTTCATTCAGATAGTTACAGAGACACAATAAATGTTTGATATTCAAGTCCTAATGATGAGTTTCACATAAATTTAAAGTAATTGCCAACTAATTTTCCTTAAATAGGCATGTGACTTATCAAATACTCACCAGTATGGGACTTGGAATAGTATTGACCCTGAAACTAACAGTTTTGGAGATATATGCGAAAATTTAATGTCTGACCCCTACAGTGTATGTTAATTTTTTTTTTGTAACAGCCAACATGTTTTTTGATGGATCGAAAATCCCCACACAAGTTCTATGCAGAATACCCCAAGAAATATTCATACCAGGTTTGGTTCCAATTGGTTGAGTAGAGTAAGAGGAGAAGGTTTTTGAAAGAATAAACATTAAAAAGAGCAAAAAAACATTGAAAAAGGGCAATAACTCCAACATGGCTTAAAAGATTGAAACATAAATTAAACCACAGATAGATCTAATCATGCTGAACACTTTAACTTTGTGTCATAATTTAGGCTAAACCTAACAGTTTTGGGGATACATGTATATGTGAAAATATGTATATTGTCTGACCCCTATGTTCTATTTTTAGTAATGATCTGCATGTTTTTGGACGGATCAAAAATCTAAACAAAACTTTTGTGCAAAATACCATAAGGCATATCTGTGCAAAGTTTCATATAATTCCACTCAGTAGTTTTTGGTAATTGTTAACATATGATGATAATGGACACCAAGTTCAGGGGCCAGAACTCCTATGTCAGGCAACAAATCATTTTGAAAATTTCAGCATAGGTCTGTCTTCTCTGATTTGAAAAGATATAGGACAGGCAAGAGTAAATAATTATAAGTCAGGTCAGAAATTCTCCAGAAAAAAAAAGAACACAAACTTTGATCTTAACCCCCAGCCCCCACCCTTCCCCTAGAAATCAAATGGTTGCTACCTTAATTTTGTGGGTTTTTGACATGAAAGAATCACAACCAGTCTGAATTTACAGACCACTACTTAATTAATGTACATGAATCGCAACCTGAATATATTATATAAAGACCACTAATTAATCTGGCATGAATCACAGCCTGACTGAATTTTATAATAAAACCACTTCTTAAACTGGTGGATTTTTTTACATGTATGAATAGCAACCTGACTGAATTTTATACTGGAGACCTCTAATTAATAAGTCATAACATTGTCAATTTTATCATGTAATCCCCATTCTTATATTTAGAGTATAAATATACACATTAAAATTGAACATACAGTACACAAAAACATGATAATAACATGAACATGTACATTTTAGTAGATGAGCAAAAACAAATAAGAAAACTTTTTTTCCATTTGAAAACCGAAGTCAATGAAAAACCAGTCTTCCCGAATATAAGGGTCAAAAGTTAATACATATTGAAATCCGAAAACATGCAATACATGTCATGTGTAAAGCTCTACCTCTGACTTGTATTTTCTCAATGATGGCATCATAAAGTGATTTATCATGCCACTTTATATTTGTGACACCTACAGTGTACATGTACTAGTACAAATTTACAAAAAGATGTATGGATTCAAAAATCTGTATGTTTCCAATATTCAGAACCCCAGTCTGATTAAAATGTAACTAACTGGTGTAAGTAATGTAAAAAAAACTTGAAAGTCCAGGCACAAAAACCAAAAAACTTTGAAAGAACAAACAAGTACAAACACCAAAAAAATGCACAGCAAAATACAACTTTTTACAAGTAATTTCTTTTACATATACAAATGTATACATGTACATTTAACTTCTTGAAATTTAAAAAAACATTTTATCATTATTGTCACATAATGTGAAATGCACTATAAAATTTAACAAGAGGCTTCCAGGCTGAATTGCTCACCTGGTTAAATTTTGCATTTCAAGTGCAATCAATTTAAAAAGAAGTTGTCCAACAATTTTGTCTCAAGAAGACTTTTTTCACATTTCAAGGGCATCAACTCCTACAAGAAGTCATCTGACAACTTTGATCATCATTTCAGTTACTGAAAGAATTTGGCTGAATCTACATGTAACTGTTTTGGAGATAAAATATGTGAAAAACTACTGTCTGACTTTTTGTTCTATTTTTAGTAATGGCAGCCATGCTTTTTGATGGATAAAAAATCCCTACTTCAATTCTATGCAGGATACCCAAAGAAACATTCATACCAAGTTTGGTTCCAATTGGCTGAGTACAAATTAATGTCAGAGGAGAAAATTTTTGAAAGAATAACACTAAAAATATCTAAAAACGTTGAAAAAAGGGTGATAACTCCAACATGGCTTAGGTCTCACTAACCACTTCCGGGTCAAATGGCCACCCCACTATGTAGTACCAAAAACACACTGAACCTAGACATATGCATTGTAAGTGCATTATTTGTGTGTATTATGATTAAAAGTAGTCAAAATGAAGCTGAGAATGTGTACTTTAAAATCATATATGTAATTAACTACAAAATTGTATGAATATTGTTTACATGTGTGAGTAATTTGCCTCCATGCTGTCAGTTAGCAGAACAGGTAAAAATGTGGATTTTCAGTATTATTTATTCAAGTAAATTTTGTGAAGAATTTCTACTATCATCGTACCATTAGCATAATGATTTTGGAAGCCTTATTTTCCAAGCTTCGCAACGGTATGCAACTTTAAGATGTCATTTGTCCTGGGAATTCACAGTGAGACTTTGAAAATTACTTTTTTAACATGTAAAGTAATGGAAACGTTAGAAGTGGTTAGTGAGACCTTAACAGATTAAAACAAAAATTTGACCACAGACAGATCTCATAATGCTGAACACTTTTACCCACGTCAAAATTTGGATAAACCTAACAGTTTTGAAGATATGCAAAAAACTACTGTATGACTCCTATGTTCTATTTTTAGTAACAACAGCCATGTTTTATGAGGGATAATAAATTTCCACAACAGTTCTACGCATACCAAGTTTGGTACCCATTGGACGAGTACAAATGTAGTGTCAGAGAAGAAGATTTTTGAAAGAATTAACATGTCAAAATACATTGAAAAAGGGCAATAACTCTAACATGGCTTAACAGATTCAAACTAAAATTTGACCACAGACCGATCTCATCATGCTGAACCAGGTGAGCTAAAAATACAGTGTTCCCCGAAGGGCATAATGGTAATGTGATGTTATTTTGATTTGATGTGATGTTATCTGACCCTGAGTAGTTAAAATAATTTTAGCCATAACACTTCCATTAACAAGTTCGTTTAAAAATAGCATTGCAAAAACGCCATTTGTAAAAGTGGCCATGACCTACAGTGAACCAAATAATCCCAAAAACTACCACAATTTTGCTACAGTGAATCGTTTCCTTCTCAACTAAAATATTTTGAAGTCCAAATAACTCCCTCATAGAAAAAGCCCAAATACTAAGGCATTGCCCCCCGACATATTTGATAAATAAGTGAATAAATGATGGCCCTTGAAAGTAAATATTAAGTAACCGGCTCTTATCAGTGCAGAAATTCATCCAATTTCTTTTTTGACCACTTCAGAAACTTTCGTCAAAGCATGACATTACATCTCTACCTACATGTATTAAAGCTTTGAAATGTAGTCAAAACATGAAATCCATTTCATTTAAAAGGGAACATAAACCATTCCTCGCTCGCACTTAAGGCAAATGCCTTCCCCGCATTAGTTGTACAGAACTTGTACTTACAAGGTTTAGGTGCATCCTTCGGACTTAGTAGATCGTCATCAATGCCATTTTCAAGAAAGTCGGGGCTGTCATGCCCATTCACATCGACAGTCAATTGCTTATCTGTCATCTTGTTCCCGTATAACAATAATTTTCATACAAAAAATCTTTATAAGGACATCCTTTTACGTGACAAATTGAGTTTAACTTTTGGTAGAAAAAATGTGCCCGGGGGTATCATAGGGAAAGGGGAAGGAAACAGAGAAATATGCCGCAAGAAAATGGCGATTATTTCCTCTCGGAAAAGCTTTGGGTTCTTTAAAAATGCCCGATAAATATATAAAGTAACGCTGTGTTCTCGCTAACGAGATGTTCATTTCATTGGATGTAAATTTAGCCGAAACACAACGAATATTGTAATTAGCCACGTGCATAACAGCTTTGTTTTTTTTAGGTTAAACCTCTAGATTCGGCATCCTTTATATAATAATTTACAAATAATATTCAAACCGTAGACATTTAATTGAAAATTTAAACAAAGCAAGTACATGTATCCAGGGGGTCATTTTTTTTCTGTAAGTGGAAAGGGGGGTTCAGTTTTTTATATAACTTCAAAGAGGGGGGGTCATTTTTTGCACATGGATTTCAAGAGGGATCCAAATTTTTAGTTAAGCAGAGCATTACACCAGTCAAATTAAAACATATTTTACCACCATTAAACATTTTATTTCATTGTCACATGCATGATCTCTGGTAAAATCAAGTTCACACATCAACATAACCATCAGGACCTAAAGCATTTACAGTTATTAAATCAAATTGGTCCGACTTATATGCTGACAATTCAATTTCCTTACCAATATCTTGAATCTCAAGAGCTGTGTCTGATTCTGCTTGATTTTGATAAGACTTTTCCAAAGTATCAAGTTTTGGAATTGAAGACTTGATTTTTTTATTGTAAGAATTCTTTAACATCTCAACTTTTGCTTGAAAGAGTAGTGAAGGGAACTACGGTTATAACGGTAATAAGAAGAATGTTATCCAGGGAAAAAGGCCAGACATGGAAAACAGACGTACAAAGAACATGAAATTTGTTAAAATCAAATATACAAATTAACAAAAGCAAATGAGCAACTATGACTCCACTATAAACTTGGATCATGGACCAGGTGCGCCAGTAGGGTAAGCGTCCTCTGCTTTTCTAGATGCACCCGCCGAGTTGCTCATAATAAGTCAAGTCCCGGGTAGACGAAAGAGGAAAGGAAAACCATGACACGTTGAACAATTCAGTTTTCATGGCGCAGATGGATACACCATTGCGATCCACGATTTCATGATGACGACCATAACATAAAACTTCTATAGGGATGACTTCAGTCTTGTAGCAACACAACCCTGTTCCAGAAGTTTATTTGTTAGAATTCTAGCGCGATACAAAAACTCTGCGTAGTTCCGGCAAGCTCTGGCATAATATAAGAGTTGTTACATGTATATGAAAATTCCATACGTATGTTTAATAGAGGGGGTATCGCATTTAAAAAAAATGTTTTTAAGGGGGATAAGAAAATATCATGGGGGGGGGTCAAGAAAATTTTATATGATTTCAAAATGACCAGTCCCCCCTCCCAGGTAAATAATGATACATTCCTATATCCATTTGAATTGTAAGGGGAAAAAGGGGCTATATAGTCAAATTTTGTGTCCCGGATCTTTTTATGTAATATTCAAACCAGAACTTTTTTTTCGCGTATTGCATCTTTGTATTTATATAAAATCATATATCATTGTCCTGCCTTTCTATTAAAAATGTGATCCTAACCCCGACCCCACTCATAAAAATCAACATGGTTACTCGGAGGCGTATTCTGGTGGGGGAGTGCGCCCCCCAAAATTTCCGTTCCTCTATACCCCAGGATGGCACCAAATCAGAAAATAGCTTGCCAGACAACTTTTAGCATTGCTGGAGTACAACATGGTTTGCTACATAAGCATTGCATTGTTTTTTTTTATATATATTTCTTTTTTGTTTTTATGGAGAATATTAAAATAGTTTCAAAACAGGCAACTTGTTTCATGCTAGACGGTTAAAGCAAAATATGATGAAAGCTATTTACAGGTCAGTGAACAGGGATGGCTCCAGACACTTTGAAAAGGAGGGGTGCAAGCCAAAGTGATGGTGATGCTAACACATTATTTTCCATGTTTTGTCAATTTTGCACATGAAAATGACTAATTTTCTGGTAAAAAGGAGGTGTGCCAACCCCCTCTGATCAATGAACAGGTATTACCAGCACAGTTGACTAATAATTATCATTCGATAAGATGTCATATTAAACAGGTGCATCATGAGCTTATGATATGATTATCCCCACCTCAACATCTCTCTTAACTTGTGAACAAAACAAAAATCACAATTTACCAGTCTTGTAGAGTTTATACAAGGAAACCATGAATTCAGATCAATTCAATGTAAATTATAGGTGCAAGTACATGGCATGATTATTAGCTCAAAATTCAACAATAAATCCTTCTTTTTCAAAATGTTTAATGTCTGTGAATGTTTATATTTTATTCTATTTACCCATGGAACTTGTTTTTTTTCATTGATTGGTTGTGGTTTCAATGCATATTGCAATTATTTCTTGCATTTCAGGACAAGAATGTTTTACTGTATGAAATGATCCTGCTTTATACTACTCTACTATTATGACATTTTGAGGCGGTTTCATAGTGCTACCTCACAGAATCAACAGTTGCTTAGCCAAATAGTTGTTACAAAAAATAACTTGTTCGAGAAGTAGTGAAAGATTTAGCACTCACTAGTCATAAGTAGAAAACTTAAATACATGTACCATTTATGTTTGCCAATGATGCCAATTCAAAAAACAAAGCAAGTAACGATTACGCTTCTACAAGTGAAATCACCACATGGATATCAATAATTGGCAAACCACATACCATTAAGCAATCTATAAAAAGGCCCAAAAACAAATAAAGTAAAACTATTTACAAAAGACCATAATCAACCTAATCTACAGAAAACAAAGAAGTATTATTTTAGCTCAGTTGATAGAGTGACAGCTTGCAGTGCAAGGGATTCTAGGTTGTATTCCAGGACGGTACTGTCAAGAAGTATACATGGCTGTTATTGTATGAAAGTGACTTTTACTTTTGAAGCACGACACATTTAAACCTTGTACATTTGCATAAGAAATATGATTTTGAAAATATTTATTTTCAAACTTCAGCTTCATATCAGCTTTCATTACAGTGCAAGCAGAGATTTGAACAGCACTGAAGATCATCTAAATTATACATGTATGAATTCTTTTCAGTCATATATATGCCATGGATGACCTGGAAGTATAAACATCAGGATTAAATATACATAATACTCATATTCAAAGTTATTGTGATTCATGAATCCTGTATTGAAGTAGACCTCTATTTAAGTAAACCCTACATTATATGGCTCATTGGATGTTTTTTTTTCTTCAAACAAAACATCCCATTATGCTAAAATATTATGTTACAACCTTCATTTAAGTGTCATGGGAACTGTAGTGCTACATTATAAGCAATAAACACATATGGGATCTATCTACATTACATATGTAGAAATAATAAAATACATTTCTAAAATGAATTGACTAATGGGAGTTTCGAGTGAAGAATCAAAAGACTTTGAAAGTGAGGGTCCAAGCTATTAATTTCCTCATTTTTGCAAAAAAATTCCACATTACTTCCAACATTTCCCAACAAAAGAGGTGGTTCCTACCTTTGGAACACCCCAAATCAATATTAATTTTTTTTCAAAAAAAAAGGCATAAAAATATTGTATACAGAACCTCAAAAACCTACACAATCTATTATCATACTGCATTTGAACAGAGCTTCCTGTTATGTATGACTTGTCTGGTAACTTGTATCATTGGTAGGAGAACATGACGGCTGCATCCAAAATTTTCTGGAAAATATCAAAACATATTTCCTTTTAATATGGAAAGAGATACTGAAAATCAACATGGATAGACTTGTATCATACTGTGATGACTATGGTATAATTGTACATGTTCATGACAGCATACTGTGCAAAAGAAATCTGATGACTGATAAAACTAGTTCCTTATCCTTAGTTACTGATATACAATGTAAGTCAACAACTTGTATTTATGGATCTATTAAAAAAGTAAAAAAAAAATAGCACGATAAACTTCTTAAAAAAATTGAAAATTGTGTCATTTACAAGGTCATACAATTGTATATGTTAATGTTTAGATTAATTTCCAAACCATATACATGTAATTCATGTAGTTTACTTCAAGTTATGTATGAAATGTTCTCATATGACTTACATGTACAATACATTGGAACATTAAATATTGCTTTTGATTGCTCTTGGTCAACTGTTCAGCAATACTTGTTTCACTGGAGTTTCCTTGACCTTGTACATGAATTTATTTTTGTTCTCAAAAATGAAATATGGGGTACTGTATACACAAATAATAGATTCTTGTAAGGTTTTGTATGTGTAACCCTCATCATGTTCAACGGGTTTGTATCATAGACTGTTTCATTTAATGAAAATCAACAGTCATTGACTCAACGACAACTCTTCATGTCTTTATAAAAATGTTTGTATGGACTATGGAACATGTATACATGTAAGGCTTAAGAAAGTTTCTTGTGTACCATATCTCCTGTAATTTGAACTGCACTCATTTACTTAGACTACAGCACATGATTTGGACAAATTATAATTAACAAATACATGGTATATGTTAAACACTTAAGTAATTTATCATAATTCTTCATTATTGTAACTGTGTTCGAGCTAAATAAAATATTTGTATTTTCATCATGGTGGCACTGTAAACAATAATAAATGCATATCATTAATGTTCGTTCGTTTTGCTAATCAATTTTTTGATATATAAAAATATAAAAACAAGAAAATATAGCAAACAATTGAAATAAAAACAAACTGCCATGTTCGAAATGAAAAAAAATACTCAAATAAAAAATTAATTTAGCGACAAATATGCCGAAGTTCATAAGCAAGCTGCTGATAAAAAAACACAATGGAGAAAATTTTAAACAGTTTGGTGTTTTTTGTAGAAGGTTTGGAATTATCTCAAACTACGATTTTTAGGTTTATTTGTATTCACCTTAATGTGTCATAGATCCATAAATACAAGCTGTTAACTTACATTGTGTATCAGCAACTAAGGATAATGAACTAGTTTTATCAGTCATCAGATTTCTTTTGCACAGTATGCTGTCATGAACATGTACAATTATACCATAGTCATCACAGTATGATATAAGTCTATCAATGTTGATTTTCAGTATCTCTTTCCATATTAAAAGGAAATATGTTTTGATATTTTCCAGAAAATTTTGGATGCAGCCGTCATGTTCACCTACCAATGATACAAGTTACCAGACAAATCATAACAGGAAGCTCTGTTCAAATGAAGTATGATAATCGATTGCGTAGGTATTTGAGGTTCAGTATACAATATTTTTATGCCTTTTTTTTTTGAAAAAAAAATTAATATTGATTTGGGATGTTCCAAAAGTAGGACCCACCTCTTTTGTTGGGAAATGTTGGAAGTAATGTGGAAAATTTCTGCAAAAATGAGGAAATTATTAGCTTTGACCCCCAATTTCAAAGTCTTTTGATTGTTCACTAAAAACTCTCATTAGTCAATTTATTTTAGAAATGTATTTGTATTATTTCTACATATGTAATGTAGATAGATCCCATATGTGTTTATCGCTTATAATGTAGCACTACAGTTCCCATGACACTTAAATGAAGATTGTAACATAGACATAATATTTTAGCATAATGGGATGTTTTGTTTGAAGAAAAAAAAACATCCAATGATCTATATTATGTAGGGTTTACTTAAATAGAGGTCTACTTCAATACAGGATTCATGAATCACAATAACTTTGAATATGAGTATTATGTATATTTATTACTGATTTTTATACTTCCAGGTCATCCATGGCATATATATGACCGAAAAGAATTCATACATGTATAATTTAGATGATCTTCAATGCTGCTCAAATCTCTGCTTGCACTATAATGAAAGCTGATATGAAGCTGAAGTTTGAAAATAAATATTTTCAAAATCATATTTCTTATTCAAATGTACAAGGTAAATTGTGATTTTTTTTTTGTTCACAAGTTAAGAGAGATAATCATACCATAAGCTCATGATGCACCTGTTTAATAGGACATATTATCGAATGATAATTATTAGTCAACTGTGCTGGTAATACCTGTTCATTGATCAGAGGGGGTTGGCACACCTCCTTTTTACCAGAAAATTAGTCATTTTCATGTGTAAAATTGACAAAACATGGAAAATAATGTGTTAGCATCACCATCACTTTGGCTTGCACCCCTCCTTTTCAAAGTGTCTGGAGCCGTCCCTGTTCACTAATCTGTAAATAGCTTTCATCATATTTTGCTTTAATCGTCTAGCATGAAACAAGTTGCCTGTTTTGAAACTATTTTAATATTCTCCATAAAAGCAATAAAGAAATGTATAAAAAAAAAAAACAATACAATGCTTAGGTAGCAAACCACATTATACTCCAGCAATGCTAAAGGTTGTCTGGCAAGCTATTTTCTGACTTGGTGCCATCCTAGGGTATAGAGGAACGGAATTCCAACCTTTTACATTGTAGGAGTAACAGGGACGGATCCAGGATTTTAGATAGGGGCGCACAGTAAAAATTCTGCCGAGCGGAGCGATGTGACACAAATTTTGAGGTTAAATTTTTGAAACATTATAGAGTGGGTGCAATGTTGATATCTTTTGTGGTAAAATTAGCGAGATCAACTTGAAACCGCCTAAATCTACCCATGACAACCCATGCTTTGCAAATTTTAGGGGGCGCACTCCCCCACCAGAATACGCCTCCGAGTAACCATGTTGATTTTTATGAGTGGGGTCGGGGCTAGGATCACATTTGAAATAGAAAGGCAGGACAATGATATATGATTTTATATAAATACAAAGATGCAATACGCGAAAAAAAGGTTCTGGTTTGAATATTACATAAAAAGATCCGGGACACAAAATTTGACTATATAGCCCCTTTTTCCCCTTACAATTCAAATGGATATAGGAATGTATCATTATTTACCTGGGAGGGGGGACTGGTCATTTTGAAATCATATAAAATTTTCTTGACCCCCCATGATATTTTCTTATCCCCCTTAAAAAACATTTTTTTTAAATGTGATACCCCCTCTATTAAACATGCGTATGGAGTTTTCATATACATGTAACAACTACTACATTATGCCAGAGCTTGTCGAAACTACGCAGAGTTTTTGTATCGCGCTAGAATTCTAACAAATAAACTTTTGGAACAGGGTTGTTTTGCTACAAGATTGCAGTCATCCCTCTAGACCTATAGAAGTTTTATGATATGGTCGTCATCCTGAAATCGTGGATCGCTATGGTGTATCCATCTGCGCCATGAAAACTGAATTGTTCAACGTGTCATGGTTTTCTTTTCCTCTTTCGTCTACCCCGGACTTGTCTTTTTATGAGCAACTCGGTGGGTGTATCTAGAAAAGCAGAGGACGCTTACCCTACTAGCGCACCTGGTCCATGCTCCAAGTTTATAGTGGAGTCATAGTTGCTCATTTGCTTTTGTTAATTTGTATATTTGATTTTAACAAAATTTCATGTTCTTTGTACGTCTGTTTTCCATGATAACATTCTTCTTATTACCGTTATAACCGTAGTTCCCTTCACTACTCTTTGAAGCAAAAGCAGTTGAGATGTTAAAGAATTCTTCCAATAAAAAATTCAAGTCTTCAATTCCAAAACTTGATACTTTGGAAAAGTCTTATCAAAATCAAGCAGAATCAGACACAGCTCTTAAGATCAAGATATTGGTAAGGAAATTGAATCGTCAGCAGATAAGTCGGACCAATTTGATTTAATAACTGTAAATGTTTTAGGTCCTGATGGTTATGTTGATATGTGAACTTGATTTTACCAGAGATCATGCATGTGACAATGAAATAAAATGTTTAATGGTGGTAAAATATGTTTTAATTTGACTGGTGTAATGCTCTGCTTAACTAAAAATTTGGATCCCCCTTGAAATCCATGTGCAAAAAAATGACCCCCCTCTTTGAAGTTATAAAACAACTGAACCCTCTTTTCCACTTACAGAAAAAAATGACCCCCTGGATATATGTATTTGGTTGTTTAAATTTTCAATTAAATGTCTACGGTTTGAATATTATTTGTAAATTATTATATAAAGGATGCCGAATCTAGAGGTTTAACCTTAAAAAAAAAGCTGTTATGCACGTGGCTAATTACAATATTCGTTATGGTTCGGCTAAGTTTACAGCCAATGAAATGAACATCTCGTTAGCGAGAACACAGCGTTACTTTATATATTTATCGGGCATTTTTAAAGAACCCAAAGCTTTTCCGAGAGGAAATAATCGCCATTTTCTTGCGGCATATTTCTCTGTTTCCTTCCCCTTTCCCTATGATATCCCCTGATGTGTCGAGGGAAACCGGATGTGTGAAACACATATGTAAATCGGAAAGAGTTCCCGAGCACACCTGCAGTCAGTTCCGGAATGTTCGATTTAGTACTAGGAAACTAAAAAACGAAAAACAACAAAATAAAAACAAAATCATCATACGAAATCTAAAAAAAAAAAAAAAAAAAAACGAAACGAAATTGTGAGGGGAAATTTGTTTCAATTCAACTAGAGTTATGTATATTTTCCTATTCATTACACCAGACTGTTTTCCTACAAAGTGCACATGAAATATTTTCGATCATGTCGCCAACGATAACGTGTTGTGTATCTTTTCTGAATAATTAAACAAATTACGAAAAAAAAAACGTTACTATTCTCCGTGTCTACTTTCAAGTGCAGAGAAAGAAGAAAGAGAAAATCAGAAAATTTTGTATCAACATACATACATGTAATAAAATTCGTTACTCACAATGATTCTCCCTGTCCCAACTTTATCTGCTATATATATACATGTATCTTTCAAACAAAGGCGGCCTGCTCATACCCTCTTCTGAATCCGCTTCCGCAGAAAAGGAAAAAAAAATATTTTGTTAGCTTTTTAGTATGAATATTACCATACAATTATAAGCTAGGATATGAAATCATCGAAAATTTTGCATACATGTTTAGTTTGTATTTGCTAAAATCTCAGCGGTAACCTAGGCAAGTCATTACTATAGAGAAAGTCGTACAAAAACAATGCACAGCATTAAAAACGAAAAAAGAAGAAAAATAATAACGTTAACTCAAATTCTAATAAAAAAAAGCATGAACTGTTACATTGGATCAGTTGAAGGATATTAAAAGCGATTTATGCTTTACCAGAAATACCCACCGAGTTGCATACATGTATATCAAGTCTGTTATGAAATACAATATACACTGTATAATTCACATTAGTGGTGCAATAATTCCCTGTGATGAATAAAGTACGTAGAAAATCAAAGACCGCAGCAGTTAATATAAGTAACGATGTTTCTGCAAATACAAATGGTGCGTCACCATTTTGTCTTGAGTTCATTTTGTTATTACGTTTTAGGTTAAAAGGGCACTAATGAGTTTCATTTTTAAATACTGATAGAACAAACTTTATTAATGAGATGTTTTTGTTACAATGATTAAGGCAAAACACTTATAATTTTTCCCCGTTGAACACAAATTCAAAAATATTTAAAAACCCGATTCACCTGTATTTTCCTCATACCAATTAAATATGCTGTTAAAGTATAAACAAAGTTAATATTTTGTCTTTCTGTTTTTTTATGTGAATTTATAAGTGAATTTAATGAGTTTTAATGAACCTAATGGTTATAGTCAAAGTACTTTTGAAGATGTCATTCTTCATTTATTTTCATACTAATATTCCTTACTCGAATCTAAGTTTGGAATTGAAAAAAAATGGTTAGATGTTTTAAGGAATCTATTTGTCATATTATATGCTGATGACAGTTATTTTAGCAGAATTAGCAAGTGATCTGCAAAAATGAGCTAAACATTTTTGCAAAGAATTGCATTAAAATGAACACACAGAAAACGAAAGTATTTTCCAAAGGTATTTATGATGGTTTGGTAATTGAAGTGGTAAAGAAGTTCAATCATTTAGGTGTATCGCTTTCGAGGACAGGAACGTTTACACAAAAAATATGTATATTGAGTCGTCACATTCTGAGACGTTTATATTTCCTCTGAACATGGACATCAAAGACTGTTCTCATACTGGGCAAGCATGTTGCATGGAAAAGACATTAAAATCTCCTGCATACTGTGTAATTCAATGTTATATATCTTAGAATGAAGAAAGCAATGAAGTATTAAAATGGATGAGATTTATTTAAAATGCATAAAATGAATGCTGGAGAACACTTATTTGGGTGCAGCAAAACTTTCTTTCAGAACAATGGCTTAAAATAACAGTAAAAACGACATTACATGACCAATTTAAATAGACATGGTTTTCTAATGTTCTTTTTTCATTTCCCTATATCAATTACTTATCGCATCTATAAACCGATCCTCCTTTTGCAAAGTACCTAGATATCAATAAAATATTTGCATACATTCTGCAAATTATCGACTTCCTGTTCCGACAAGTCAATTCTTTATTGTTCATGTGAAATGAGGCTTGCTCAATTACTTTTGTTTTTGTTTGTTTTGTTTTGTTTTTTTTTTTGCATGTTTTATTTTGGTTACATTATATTCGTTGCTATGTGTGTCTGTTGTTCCTGTATAGTCTCTATCCTTTGATTGCATTTAGGATCTTTGCCCCCTTGATTATTTTTCTATACTTCTATAAATGAACACTGAAGATTTTAGAATTAAGTTCAGAAACACCAAACGTATTGTAACCTCAAATCGTTCCATATTACCAAATGAGTATTAGGTCAATATTGCCTTTTTAGCTATTAACATTCATTATTGCTTATCACCGGGGTTACCTAAGTTTATGTTTTTTTAAAACAAGAGGAATGAAAGAAAAACTGGCTTGGACGTCGCCCAGTATAAAAAGGTCGGACACACTGTTGTCTTGTAAGACTGTGGTTTCCCCAGATGGGAATCTTAGCACACTCACATCTGGTATGGATAGTGCCCGACCATTCCAACAAAAAGTACCCAATCACACCTTCAATCAGCAGACCATCTATTCCAGTACAAAAAGTACCCAATCACACGTTCAGTATGCAGACGAACTATTCCAGTACAAAAAGTACCCAATCACACGTTCATCGTTCGGGAATAAATACTATCAAATTCCCGACAGTTTATCAACATTTTAATCAACAAGATCATTCAATCCTCTCTATGAAAGTTCGTATTTTATAGAAAAAAATTACATCCTACGAACAGTCCCGTTCTAAGTAAAAACTATCGTAGGGAAAGAGAGGAGTACTGGATACGCAGACTAGGTACTGCAATACATCAAGGATGCAATGACAACATCACAAAAGTATAGGACACCTATCAAGCCAATATCACAATAGCAAAAATGTGATGAATTTTTTTTTTTTAAATCCAAGACGGGAAAGGAGTCACGGCCACCGCCACTATACGTCACCTAAGTTACACGATGTCTCCATAGATGGTCTCCTCCCTTTTATACAAAAACTTCTTGGATTTCATCACATTAGAACGAAACTTTATTCTATACCTCTCACTTTACTACACTCCCTTTACAAAACAGGTCTTGACACTCCTGTTTCTGACCCTACCTATTCCTTATACAGACTTGTCATCATTTTGGATATTGGTTTCCACAGAAAAAACAGTTTGTGTGAAAAGATGAAGAAAAACGATCATTTCTTCCACTACCGTTTGTCAACAAAGGTATAGATGCAATTAATTTGGCCAATTCCCCATATTTCAAAGACAAATTCATACCAATTATTTCATATTCCTATACTTCACCCATTGCATCCAAAATTTTCAATTATAAAAGGCTATTGCAGAACCTTGAGATTGAGGAATTCAAGGCTAAACCACCAGACTGTTCGTGCAAAAACTCTCCATTCAAATATGATCCTTCCGGTCACGTTGTTACGGGAGATTTGTCCATCATCAAAAACGAATCTCTGCATAATATCCTTTCTAAATGTCCCAAGTACCTTGAACCACGCTCAATAAATTGGAATTATAACAAGTTCTTATGAATGCCGTGGAGGACTATGCATAAAATGGATAAAACGAGAACAAGAAGACATTGATTCTCTGTTAGAGTGATTAAAGGCCGTGAGGTCTTTAATTTTGAAACGAATGAAAGTTTTAAGTAGGGCAATGACTTCCAAGGCTACGTAAGTTTTCAAGACCCCGATGTTGCGAAAACATTGTCTACTACACATGACAAATATGTTGTCACACCAGCAGACAAAGCCCAAAACAACATTGTTTTGTTTGCAAAACGTTTTACATCCAATGTTTATTATCAGAGGTAGACGTAGAAAATAATAGCAGTGATAAGACCTGTACTGCTACCATACTCTCCAAAGAAGATATTGTGGAAAACCAGAAATCTGTGCTATCCTCTTTTGGTCTCTCTACCAAGGACGATGATTGTGATTTACCGACTATATACTGGATTCCTAAACTCCACAAGAATCCATACAGACAACGTTTCATAGCTGGATCTGCAAAATGTACCACCAAACCTCTTTCAAAACTTTTAACTTCTATACCCACAGCTGTCAAAGAGGGTCTGCATTCCTACTACAGCTCTTGTTACTCCCGTAGTGGTATTAATTCAATATGGATCCTGAAAAATTCGAAAGATCTTTTGGAGACAATCATTTCAAGTATATTATCTGCATATAAAAGCATTAAAACCTATGATTTATTTCCCATACTCAGTTAAAATCCCGCCTTAAAAACATTATACATCGTTGTTTTTTTTTCCAAAAAAAAAAGAATGGTACACCTAGATACAAATATATAGTTTTCAGTAGAGATTCCTCAGACTTTGTAAGAAATAATTCCAAATTATCTTCCAAATATACTGAGGAAGATGTTTACAAAATGCTGGAATTTTTAATCGACAACATATATGTCCAGCGTGGTGGACGCGTTTTTCAACAAACTGTCGGCACTCCAATGCGGACGTATTGTGTTCCTTTACTTGCTGACCTATTCCTTCACTCTTATGAGGCTGACTTTATAACTGATCTGATCCGGAAGAAAGAATATCGTTTGGCTAGATCCTTTAATCTCAGTTTCCGCTATATACATGACGTATTATCTTTAAACAATCCTAACTTTGGGGATTTGATACATCGCATCTACCCCAAAAAACTTGAGATAAAGGATACTACAGACCCTGTGAAGTCAGCCTCATATCTTGACCTACACTTAGAAATCGATGGTAAAGGAAAACTATTGACCAAACTTTACGACAAACGTGATGACTTTTCATTCAGAATTGTCAACTTTCCTTTCATCTATGGTAACATCCCTACAGCACATGCGTATGGAGTTTTCATATCACAACTCATACGTTATGCCAAAGCTTATCGAAACTACGCAGACTAGAACTCTAACAAATAGGCTTCTGGAACACGGTTATGTTGCTACAAGATTGAAGTCATCACTACAGAAGTTTTATGGTCATCATCATGAACTCGTGGATCGTTATGGTGTATCCATCAGCACCATGAAAACTGATTTATTCAACGGGTCATAGTTTTCCTTTCCTCGTATGTCTACCCGGGACTTGACTTTTTATGAGCAACTCATGTTTCTAGAAAAGCAGAGGACGCTTACCCTATCGGTGTACCTGGTCCATGCTCCCAGTTTTTAGTGGAGTCCGAGTTGCTCATTTGCTTTTGTTACTTTGTATGTATGATTTTAGTTACTTTATGTACTTTGTTGTATATGTCTGTTTTCAATGTCTGGTCTTTGTGCCTGGATTACATTTTTTTATTACCGCTAAAACCTTGGTCCCCTTGATTACTCTTGAAAGAACTTACAAAATTTACAGCAGTTTGCGGTTTAGGAACATGAACAAGTGCCCATTATGTGCATGTAATGTCATAGTTTCTGTGCTTACCTGTGTCTTACGGACATTACGAGGATTATATAATCAATACATGCATGGACTGACAAAAATGTATTGCATAATATAAAGCTTTAAAAAGTGCTTGCACTTACCAAACGACTAGCTTGCCGCCCATGCGAGACCCGACAGAGTAGTCAAAGACGTTAAAAACCCCCTTAGTAGCAAACAACTAGCTTTCGTTTAAATCAGCCACAATGATAATGTTTACAAATTTGAGGCAATTTAATCAAACCATTTTTAACATGATATTTAGGAAAATAACCGACAGGAATGTCACAAGCGGAAACTCTTTATGCTCAAAAAGTTTTTTTGGCTACATGTAAATACTTTATTTCACTGGGTACCCCCTTTTGATATTTAAATATCAACTACTGAATGTGATGGATACGCCACATGACCACTTGTCATCCTTACCTTTGAAACAGAGATTGTTTGTGTCTGTGCGTTGAAATCATACTTATTAAATAATACGAATGTTTATTTTCTATTTCAAATACTATATTTTTTTCTACATGTATTTATATGTTTACCATTTTATTTTATTTATTTACACGTATATGTTGTTATTAACACACATGTACAGATTGCATGTTATGTACAGAAGTTAAATTCCTGGGATCAAATCAAACACATGAACTGTATAGGATATACATTTTCATATATGTATTTAAAAGTACAATGTGTATAAAATGTAAGAACAATTTGAAAACACTTAGAACGTGTAAATATATATTTTTATCAAAATCGTTTGCAAAAATACCTGTAATTTACAAACACTAGAACACTTTCAAATCTCCAGGACCCATCTCACAGTTGATACAGACACTTTGAAAGCGAGGAGTGCCAGCTGGGGTTCCTCATAAAAAAGGGGTGAAAAACTTCCTGTTATCATAGACATTAACACAATACTTTCAACACAAAATGTGTACATTGCATGGCCGGATCCAAACACTTTGAAAGGGGGTGTCAGCCGAGCTTCCCCAGAAAAGGGTAGTGCTAGGACATTATTTGCCACTTTACACATAAAAATAACAAATTTTCCAATTAAAAGGGGCTTCCAACCCCCTGCCCCCTCTGGATCCGCCACTGAGCAATTAAAGCAAAAAATAAAGTATATATTTGTCTTCTACATTAAACCTAATCAGAGCCATGAATATTAAAATTTCTTTGCATTTATTAGAACGCCGAATCTACAATCTACAGAAACTGTTAAACAAATCGAGTCGAGCTTTAAATAAATACATGTACTTCATGAATTCACCATAAAAATAATCAAAAACATGTTTGCATTTCATTCTAATATTTGGCACAAAAACTACAGCTAAAATCATAAATAACAGTTGCGCAATCACAAAAAAAAACGAATTACCTTATCAAAACTGTTCTATACCAACTAGTATGTCAATTGTTTGTTAAACAATTGGAAGGTCTTTCCCTTGAAAACTATCTCTTTGTAATATACACGTAAAGACATTTGGTTTGATACACTCCTTGAGACGTTTAGTTTTCCCGCACGCACGATACCTAAATGAATGCTAAACGCTCACCAAATGCACGATAAACGAACGCTTCTATCGTGCGTTTAAACGAACGCTCCTGTCGTGTGTTTAAACGGACGATAAACGAACGCTCCTAGCGTGCGTTTAAGGAGGTAGACCTAGGGTATGGGACACAACTCATAAAAATCATTGGAACGTTTGTATTCAGCATTATACATCAATCTGGTGTAAGCATCTAATAAACTTGGATTCTTTTTATTCTGCTTTAAATGAAAGCTTGAGAGGTTTAGGTGAAATTGTGTATGATGCAAACATATCACTGACTTCATGAGTTATGTCCCTTACCCTAGGTCTATCTCATTAAATGCACGATAGACGAACGTTCACAGCGTGCGTTTAAATGCACGATAGTAATAATAACAACAAATATTGACGAAAGAAAACATAGAAAATGAAATTAATGAAAATATAAAAACAATAATAGAAAAAAAATATAAAAAATAAAAGTTAAATCAAGGAAATAATCAAAGTACAGAAATAAACGAACGCTTCCATCGTGCGTTTATTGTGCGTTTAAACGAACGCAAAAAGATGTGTAAACACACGATAAGCGATGCACGAACGATAAAATGGAAAACGTGAACGTCTCAAGGAGTGTACATAACATGCTACCTTCTTCTTTAGCATTTTGTACTTATTAACCTCAACTGGGTTCATTTCAGTTAATATTTGTGATGTACACGTTATGACCTTTAATTTGATATGCGACAACCTATAACTATATAAAATACTTGAGTTTTTGCACTCATTGATCTCATCCAACTCATTTTTTTTTTCGGGACAAAACATCGATATTTTGGACGTACGCTTTAATACCTTTCATTTGATATGCAACAACCTTACCATCTTAGAACTTTAATCAATTTTTGCACTTAATGACCCTATTCTTCGAACATGTATGACTTATCGAAGGTGAAACTCTGATTTTTGAAAATGGTATATCACATGATCGTTTTCGACGAAGTTGAAAAAATGATGCAATGTCAAATCCATAAATAGGTATTGGAAAAGAGTTGTTGTAGTATCGTTGGTTTTTTTTATATATTGGTCCTTGGTATTTTGTCAAACTGTTATAAATGTGGAGGTCTTTCATTCTGTATAATGATCATTTGTGTGTCTATTGTGGATTTTAAAGTATATACCCCCGCTCTGAAAAACTAAAATTTTAATAGATTTAATACAAGGCTTCTCAAATCTAAAACCAGTATGATAATCTACAGAACATATGCAACAAAATAACAAAACATTTTGGGCTATTCCAGGGCTCATTGAGAGCACAATGATCATTAAAATATGATTCAATAACAAACTCCAGAAATGAAACTTACACCATACATCTTAGGATTACTTGACCTTGCAAAAACTTACGATTGAAAGAAATCTTTAAAATGGACATAAAGATGAAAATGAAATCCTTAGCAGGATCATTTTCTAATAGAACATGTTGATATCTACATGTTCATGATATCCTGAAAAATTAACAGGGGGACCATCTTTAAAAAAAAACGCCAATAAAAGGGAGATAACAACGGATGATGAAATTTTTACACGGTCATCTTGTAAAAGTCCTAAATGAGCTATATATCGATGGTCCAAATTTGGTAATGATAACTTGTAAGATGAATAGGGGGACCATGTCAAAATATTTTTTAAATGTCGGAAGAAGAAAGACATTAGAAAAACAAGGTCTTTCCCATGTAGGGAAAGACTTTAATAACTAGCTGGTGAATATAAAGAATTATGTAGTTATATAAGCAAATTGGTATAATTGCAACTGAAGAGTCCTTGCCACAGTAAGTGCACATTATTGTTACCGGGCAATCTATCGAGATGTTTGTTGTTGCTTTCACACGTACAACATACTCGCTTGCATTCTACAATGTATGGATTATGTGAATCGTGAATCGAGGAGGGATGGGGCGTTTTACCGAAGCTACTTAGATCTTACGTACAAAATTTGAAACAAAAAAATGGGAGAAAAATATTTTATCGGGCTTGCATCTATTGTTTATTGAGTTGACACACGCATCGATTCCCAGAATTCGTGAATAAAAGGCATCAAATGATCCAGATGCATAACTTCTATTTCTTAATTGGCGCGATTTTCTTCAAGGAAGTGTCAACGATTGCGTTACATCATAATATTTTGTAAGTCTCGTCATGTGACTCCGTGGTTTCACGAGAAGGTGTCCTAATCTACCATCCAAATGCATAGAGATTTGTTATTTTGAGAGCGTTAAGATCAGTATATAAAAATATTTAACTGTAAAAATATTAATAAAAATGACAAATATCTATTTCCACATGATAAAAATGTTCAGAAAAATCGTAAAATAGACGATTTTCCATTGTAATGTAATACAGCGTTTTGAAATCCTGGAAGTAAGCAATAATAAAATGCAGATCGCGGTCTTGGGATTTCAATACGTTCTACATCAGTAATTCCGGTAAGGAAAATGAAACTAGAATGAGAGTTACAGATTTGAAAAAAAATACAAGTGGCCTAAAAGTGGCCAAAAATTTGAATATGACAGCAAGAGTGTTTAATAGTGAAAGCCAAATTTATTGCCCTGCAATGCAAACTGAGTCCCATGAACTATAAAAGTTGTGAATGTCCTCAAATCCACCAATTATTAGATATATGATTTAGCTAATTAAATGGACAAGCGCTGATAGGACTTACACCAACATCAAGTCAGGATGAAAAACATATCCTGCACTCCAAAAACAGATAACGATGAGCAAGTTATTTTAGATAGCTTATACTTGTAAAATATACGTGCTTTACAACATATAGTACACACACTCAAAGGGATGAAACAAGATATGACGTTAAAGTATTATATAAAAACTGAATTTTATATTTTAATTCCCATAAATACATGACCGGCAGTTACGCTCATCGTTAAGCACCAGTAAGGTGGTCACTGAATTAGCTTTTTCGTTGACGGAATACGTATCCAAGCAATCCATGGGTATATACCCAAATAAAGTACTAATTTTGCTTTTATTGACGTAACCACAAAACGTCTTCAAGTTGTTCGTCCCAATTGTCAATACTAGATTTCAACAAAGGACGGAGAGTTTGGGGTTCGTATGGTAAGAAAGAATGCCTGGTAAGAAAATCAACAATGATTTGACCAGATGAAGTATTTCTGTGAAATATCCATTCTATCAATATTCCTTGTACAAATATCTTGCTGAAAAACTGATATGCTCTCTCTAAAACCTTGTGTTCAAATCCCTCAATGTCCATTTTAATAAAGACGTTTTGAAATAAAGATATGAAAGGGAGGGACAAGAGATCATCTAAAACTATAGTAGTTACTTCGTGGTAATGTTTACCAGAAACACTTCCTCCTTTTATCGACTTAATATGGTCTGCATTGTCATCGACAAAAGTCCCGCCAAAATTGTCCTCGTGTTCTGCTAGTTTGACCGTTTTATGTTGTGACGAAACAGCATTCATTACCATGAAAATGCGGTTTTCAAGATACGAATCATTTACTGACCTACATAATTTTTTAATGTTTAAGTTCAAAGCTTCTATTGCTAAAACGTTACGACCAAGTTTAGCAAAGCTCAAAGAGTAAGTTCCGATATTAGCTCCAATATCAATGAAATTTAATTGTGAATCCGATTCTATAAATGTTGAAAGCATTTTAATTTTATCAAGGTCAAAACTTCCTTTATTTATAATCACTCTTGAGACCCACTTGTCATTCTTAGGGTCATGCACGTGAATAGGAACTTTTCCGTATGGAGTTGTAAGTGTTGCTATAATGTCATTTGCTGAATGAGCACAGACATCACTTTTCTTGCACCAATCGCCTTTGTGGTCGTATACCCATACACCTATACTTTTCATTTGTTCTTTGTCCGTTTCGCCATTTGGTGGATACGTTGGTGACAGGACTATTATAAACGATGCATAAAGAAAGCAGACGGTAAGAGTAAGTGTTAAAATGCATGTAATCCGGACGTTTTTTTTTCTGAAAATAGAAATTTGATCCAAATGCAGTACAAGTACATTACATTCTGATATTTATATAGCGTGATTTCTATTTTGTACTTCATTTCTTTTAATTGAAATTTATAAATAAAAGTCATTTTAAACATATACACCATGTACATTTGTGTGCACTCTTCTATCATTGACCATCGCAACCTTTGGACAACTAAAAAAAATGCTGAAGTTCCTCTCATTGTTTGTTAGTAACGATCATCTTCTGCCAGTAAAGTTTATGGCCATCCAATATTTCTGTTACGACCATCATATGCAAATTCATAAATGGCAGTTTGGCGAAAAAGTAAATAAATCTATACGTATCAAACTTGATTTATCCAGTATCAAATTTCTGACAGTAGTGACGTCGGCTATATCTCGAGGATTCCATACCAGGGGGGACTAATGTCTAGTGCAATTCATAGTAGAAAGCCCCTTCAGGCATGAAGCCCACGATAAATAGGCGGTTTGAATGAAATATTGTATTGTTTTGTTTGTTTGTTGGGGTTTAACGTCCGAGCAGCAATATTTCAGCTATATTCAGACAATGAACATGAAATTGATGATAAAATGAACATGAAATGAAAAAAAAAGGATGGGTCACAAGGATAATAGGGTCGACAAATTTTGATTGCCACTGGAAAAAGGGGGGATGGGTAAGGTCGGGCAATTTAGCCTCCTGTGGCGGAGCGCAAAGGTTCCTACTCCTATCGAATACCACAGCAGGGTTCTTTAACGTGCGAGGAACGTGGCATCTTTCCCAACACGGTGCACCACTATGGTTTGCGATCAGGTTTTCCGTATTATAGCCTGACAACCCCAGCATTTAACACGCCAGGGGTACCCCATTCCACCACCTGGGGCACACATCCCAGTTGCTCTGTGGGCAGAGCGCCTAGCCCCCGGCTAGGTTTCTGAGCACTATTTAGTCGCCTTTTACGACAAGCTTAGCGCTGCTGCAGGCCTATTCTTTTAACACCCGGAACTGCACGGGGCGAAATATTGTATTGAAATATACAAAACTTTACACTGCACGAATCGGGAAAGAATATCTTACCTCCCGAATAGTCTGCCTTTTTTTCATCTGCTTGTTCTATTCTATATTCATTACTTGTTCGTTAATTTGTATTTTGTATGCATTTTGTATAATTTGCTTGGCCTCCATGGGCGTAACTTAGCAAAAAACAGTTTTATTTTCGTACTTCTAACTTCACGTTACAACCATCCGCTTTCCGCCAAAGAAAAGGCATATCTTTTTACTATATCGAGCTGAAGCAAAAACAAAAGAAAAGCATTCATAGGGGGTTCATTCTTCACTTTAACGGACAATCTTAAGAATTAGGGTGACCAAGATGACTCGAATGTAGGAAAAGAAGTCACAGGAAAAAAGTAACGGCAAAAATCGCGGATAAATCACAAGAAAGGAAATAAAGTTACAATATATATATATATATAATACATGTGGATTTATTACAAAATACCTCAAATATAAATGCTACAAAATTTATGTTATTCATTCATTTATATTATTTCATATATCTAAATAAAATAGATTTAATATGATTTAAAAAAAAATAATGTCTAAAATTTTACAAAAACTTCATATGCATGAACATATTTAAAAAAAAACAAAACCGTTATTTTATGTAATTGTTTTTTAATGGTAATAAAGCTATTCAAATTTACTAGTTATTTCAGTTATCAACATACAGCATGTTCATGACATGCGTAATAGAAGGAAGCCACTGAAATAAACGTGTAACATTACCCCGGCATCATCTGTAGAGTGATTTTTTATTTATTGTGATGTATACAAAATTACCATAAAATGAAATACATATAGAGAAATTACCATTAATATCATACATGTACGTGTATTAAATACATATAGAGACATTCCCATTAATATCATACGTGCATGAAATACATATAGAGACATTCTCATTAATATCATACGTGTAGTAAATACATATACTATTAGAGACATTCCCATTAATATCATACGTGTGTGAAATACATATAGAGACATTCCCATTAATATCATACGTGTATTAAATACATATACTATTAGAGACATTCCCATTAATATCATACGTGTATTAAATACATATACTATTAGAGACATTCCCATTAATATCATACGTGTATAAAATACATATACTATTATAGACATTCCCATTAATATCATACGTGTATGAAATACATATACTATTAGAGACATTCCCATTAATATCATACGTATATTGAATACATATAGAGTCATTCCCATTAATATCATACGTGTATGAAATACATATGGAGACATTCCCATTAATATCATACGTGTATTAAAATATTCCACAAAAACCTTTATTAACAGCCAAAATATTGTTCGATACTGTTACGTTTCCTGTGACATTTTACCTGGCAAATATTGTGACTTTTTATAGCAATGACTTTTTCCTACCAAAATTGTGATGTGTTTTTTGTTTTTGTTTTTATTTTCTATGACTGTATGTCCGTTTACCGATGACTCGTATATACAAATGTGGCTTAATCTGTGATATATAGTTTTATAAATGATTCCAGAATATTGGAATACTGTAGGTTTATATAACACCATCTTTTCAGCGGAAACACTGAAAGATCTTTTTTTTTAGATGTTCAGAGGAGCGTGACAGAATATGCACATCTCGTAAAATTAACCAATGACAAAGAACACTGGGACAAAATCAGAAAAAAATTAATGCGTAAATATTGAAATATAAATGAAGTTGAAGTATTCATTCACGTTGCATCCTAAATTTAGGAATTCAAAGATACTTCATGGAAATTCTTACACATGTATTACTGCTGCAGAACAAAATTATAAACAATATGTTTTTCTTCCAATTTACAGTATGTATGATTTTAAGATTATCTAATGGGTACACAAACACGAATAATTGAAATGGTGTACAGTTTTTCCTTATTTCGAATGCTCCGCACTGAATCAATAGACGCAGGCGCAATATGCCTTTATTTAAGACAAGTACTCCATTGGACAAGTTTTGCTTTTGGATGCTTCAATCCTTACATATATTTTCCGATAAGGTTACAGTTTAATGCTATCATTTAATGTTGTCTTATATTTGTATTTTGAATCGTTCAGAGCCTTTCCACGTTTTAGAGAATAGATACGTTTTCGACATGATACTAGTAATTTGGAGTTTCAAAACAAAGGCGACAATATTAATGAATGAGACGTCATCGATTATGGTGTTTGGCAGTGAATTTCAATAAAAGCACAACTGTGGGATTGAAGTTGTCTGAGAAGTATTTTTCAGATCCCCCCCAAAAAAACCCCAAATAAACTGACATATGCAAGAGCTAGTTAGTAAACTATAACAAGACCACGTATTAATTGAAGTACATTTATAGCAACGGTACACATTTTAATCAATTTAGATCGAAGATCAAAACTGATAAAGCAGTCATCAGGGCCTTTAGATTTGTAAAACCTGATAGCATCTGCAATATTTATTATCTTACACTGCCGCATTGAAATAGTCCCATTGGCATTCCCCATTTAGGTTCAAATGTAGATAGTTAGATCCATTTTATAGGTATTTTTAATGTATTAAATTTAATTCTATTTTGTTGACGTCAATAAACAATCCAAATAAAGAACTTTTACTGGGAACATAATATGCTGATTAATTCGGATTGTACATTTGTACACTGTATTAACAACGATCAAATCAAAAATAGTTGACCTTTAATCTCTTATCAGTACCTGTTTATTTCTATGCAATTAGTCGTTCACTGTCGATATATTCAAGTTGTCTATTTATTTTTAAATGCATAATATAAATAGAAATCAAAGTACTCATGTACTGAATAAATTTATATCGATCGTTTGAATTTTTACGCAATAAATAATCGACAAATTGCAAAATTGGGCGTGATAAAAAGAAAATATGGATCGAATTCAAACATATCTAAACATAAGCTTATTACTGTAAATGGTGAATATAAAACTCTTTGATTTAAATTCTCCATTCTGATTAAGAAGGTCATTACCACAAAAACACACCAAATTCATGATGCATCGTAGCAGTGGGCCAGTTTGCGTAATATTAAGTTCGATGTCGGTTTACATGGAGCACCTAAATGAATGAACACAAAACTCTCCGATATATTGGATAATTGAACAACAGACTACTAGTTGGCCTTTCCCAAATTCTAAATTTTCAAAACAAAATTCAATGTATCGACTTCTAGATCGAAATTGTCTGTCAAATCATTCAAATTTCAGCCACCACAATCATTGAAATAATTCATCTCCTTCAAAGTTGGATACATGTCCCTCTCAACTAGCTACATTCCTAAATTGTTAAGCTTTATAGCTCAAGTGCTACAAGTTATCGCACATAGAAACATATGTGTCATTTTAAGAGCTTAGTCTCGTTAGCACCTAGTCCTATGCACTTTTAAGGCCCTGCGGCACATGGAGCACCCGCAGCTCTATTTTTTTTTCACACATGGCAAAAATAGCTCAATAGAATGATTATTACAAAAAGCAATATCTCTAGACCACAGACCGACACCATCCCGAGAAATGCATTATCAAAATTCCTATGTTATCGTCTAAGCAATGTTTCATTCTTAATTGTCAACTCCGGTGTTCCGATGTCACGTGGCGGTAACCATAATAAAAATACAAGATACAGTAAGTGAGACATTGGAATGATTTCGGGATTTATGCTACCCTTTTGTACAACATTTGGCCCTAAAATGAGTGGCAAATGATAGTATGGAACCCCTTTCTCTATATAAGTTTCTTGATCGGATCCACTTCTCCCTTTTTTGTAAATATTTGAATCCGCTAGGACCTGCATGAAATATCTGATGACAGCTTCAGCATTCCTCTTTATATTTCATTTCTATCATATGATCGATGAATATTTATAGCCTCGCAGGGTTTTCATTTCTAGCTAACCATTAAATAGTTTATTATGCATCTAAAATAAATAGACAACTTGAATATATCGACAGTGAACGACTAGTTGCTTAGAAATGATCAGGTACTGATAAGAGGTTATTTTAATAGGATCGTTATACAGTATAATAATTTAGTTCACAGTAAAAGTACTTTGTTTGATTTGTTTACCGGCGTAGAATTAAGTTTAATTTAGAAATACCTGTAAAATGGATATATGTATTGAACCTAAACGGTTTTAGGTGTTTATGTGATAACTTGTAGCACTTGAGCAATAAAGTTTATATCAACTGAGAAATGTATCTAGTTGAGAGTGACGTGTATCTAAGGATTTATTTCAATGATTGTGACGACTCAAGTTAGACTGATTTGACAGACAGTTTTGACCTGAAGGTAGATAAATTTAATTTCGACTTGAAAATATTCAGAAACTGGAAAAGGCGAACTAGTAGATTGTGGATCAATTACGCAGTATGTCGGAGAGTTGTGTATACAAAAATGACCTTTTTATAAATGCAATGCAATGGGACTCTACACATTTCGAATGTTTAATGAATCTCAAGCAATAAAACGAATTTATTGATGCAAGTATTATCCTTAATCAAAGTCGCTAATCGTCAAACATTCTATGACACTGGTTTTGAATTGCTTTCAACATCCGAAATGGCACGAATGCGATATCCTCTACAAGCAAAAACGTACGTAGAACACATGTGTATACCGTATTTAAGAGGTACATTTTGACCTCCTATGAAGATAGAACTATGACGCTATGAGGTAAACATGGCAACGATCAGCAGCTTAATGTGGAGTAGTAATATATAATTATGCAAATCATGTGCGAAAGTAAAATACTAAAATTACAGGTGTAGGAAGTCGCTAACAATATTAGCGACTTAAAAAGGGAAGCCGCCGCACAAGTTAATATTTTGATTTGGTCTTTTGCTTTTAATTTTCTACATTTCATAAAAAAAATGAGATTCCAATTTTTGACACAGTTTTTCGAACGCCAAAAAGTAGACAAGGAGTATTCGGCCAATCGGAAAACGGAATTACTATCAGGTGGCTTGCGTTGTCTTTAAAGTCGAAGGTAAACAGCGAAACTATAGTCTCTTTCTCTCTCATTCATGCAAAAGAAAGGCAACACACAAATGCAAGTATTTAGTAATTAGTAGTTAGTAATATAGATATGCTCTCTCTTTCACACATTCGTGCGAAAGAAGGAAAAAAAGCGACACAATAATGAAAGTAGTTAGTAATATAGATACTCTCTCTCTCTCTCTCTCACACACACACACACACACACACATATAAAAACACACACTCACACAAACACAAACATTCGACATATGCAGAAACGTTGAATTTAAACTATAATATTATATGTCTCATCAAATATTTACTGTACACAATGATTATAGTTTACCAGAAAAGTTAAATTTTATTTTCAACTCATTCATTTGCAAGTTATATCTTCTTTTGAAATAAAAACTGTACCAATCTGGTACTGTCGAATCAGTAATGAAAGAAGAACACTTTAAATCCCGAGTCGGTGTACAATATCTGTAATGGTGGACCATGGCGTCCTCTGGGTCTACTTCGTGGGTAACGTATTTCTGATGGTCTGGCCATGATCTACTGACATGATGAATACCAACCTCGAAGATTTTATATGGTTGAACGACTACTTTGCTCCGTATTCGGCTTACGTGTTCAGTTCTATAAATGTGATCTAATACATTAATCGAGTTATGTCCCTTAGAAGCGGGATTTCGGATAAAGAAAGCACTTGGGAAACGGAAGGCAGATATTTTGTTATTTGTAGAATATTTATCGTTCATGTAACTCATCAATGTACGTTCTGAATCATGTGACACAATGTGTTCATCTAGATCTGTAAAACCAAGATAGTTGAAATAATACATGTTTCTATAAAGACAGTCGTTGATGGCTAATGATTGGCCATAATGCCACACGTGATTGCTTTCAATTGGCAGTTTCCATGGGATAATTGTAATCGAGTTACTCTCCTCTAAAAACTCGAGCACTTCTCCTAACATGTCCGTAACATTAAAGACGTAAAAGATAGCATGGTCTACTCCTAATGCGCTGGAGAAAGCTACAAATTTAACAATTGTTTCAGGTGCTATATTACCGTATAAAGGCGGGACGCATATACCAAATTTATTCCATTGTTCTTTTTTGTGTTCTCTTTCAAGATCGCTTGTTTTCAGAAGTGGTATCATGATTGATTTATCACTACCATCTGCACTTAGACGGAATACACATGGCACGTTATTCCGAACTTTTCCCAGTGGAATTTTACATGACAGAATCCACCCACCATGGAGGAAATGATGATTTTCGCACATTTCATAAAATTCAATAGCTTCTAACAAAAGCTCTTTCACACTTGACTTACTTTCTAGGTCAAATGCAAAGTTGCACCATAGATGGCGTTGTCCATTTTTCCCCTTCCGTTTTAGAAGTGATATCATTCGGACAAAAGGTATTCCAGTTCTATTATCGAAAAATGCAGAGTAAACATGAACATCTTCAAGTGAATGGTATGGACGAAGGAGAAGCTTTTCGTAAGTCTCGTGAACACTGCAATTATCAAGTAATGGATGCCCTATACGCAATGCCTCTGGTCTCTTGTGATTTTTCAAAAGACGTTTAACCACATGTGGTGCAAATGTCACAGCATTAACGGTTTTTGTTTGTGAGATGTGGAGAAGATAATACGCAAATCCAACCGAGAAAATATAAACTCCTATTACCAACAGAGCTATTATCTTCATGCGGGAAGATTTACACTTCATGATATGTTTTATTTCCAGTATATTTTGATTAAATCATTACATACAAATCCGGTTTATAATGCACACACAAAAACAGCTTTTAAATTCTTTGTAATCTATATATAATCACCATTCATGCTAACCGTAAGCTTGAGTTACTTTCGATTCGCTAAAGTTCAGGTTCGTTTATTTTTTGCAGACAAAGTGAAGTCACTGAGTGAAATGGTGATTTTAAACTTAGAAGTTCTGTGGGACCGCGACCACAATGTTCCAGTCAACAAAGTTTAGGGAATAAATAGACTCACTTAGGCGGATTAAGAAGGCCCGGCCTCCATTAGGTCGGAAAATTTAGTTGATTATATAGGAAATCACTAATCCATGACAGAGCCGGATCCCTCTTGGGCCAGTCGGAGGGGCCCTTTTTGAGAATCTCTGGATACGACTCTGACTCGTATATGGTGTTTGTCATCTATTCGGTAGCGCTTAATGTGAAAATACAGCGAAACATCTCTAAAACGAACCATTTTGGACTTAAAAAATAATTTGGTTCGGTTTACGCAGATGTTGGGTTTGCCAAGGTTTGAAATACATTAAATTGATGTAAAGGGACTGTAAAGTGTGTGTTTTTACTGATTATTCAGGGTTCGGTTTAGACAGGTTTAATTGTATATATATCCCCAAAAAACTTTATTGAACAAAGGTGGAATGCCATCGTCTTAAAACCCGACCATGACTTTTTTAATAGAGTACAGTCTGTTTTTCTAATGTCATTAGATTACCATTTTCTGAAATGAAACGTCCATGCAGTCGATGAATTTTCATGCTGACATGTAACATCTATCCCGTTGCTTACACATGTACATCTCAAATATACACAGACAACTATTGTTTACGTAAAATTCATGTTAATAGAGCTTCAAGGGAAATTCAGTAAACATAAACTTCATTTGAACAGTTAAAAAAATCCACGCGAGCCCTTGATTCCACATGAATTTCACATGAACTCTGTCAGAAATTTTATTAACTCTATTCAGGTTAAATTCATATGAAAATCACGTGATATAATTTTGCCTGTGTGTATTTCGGATTCATCGTGATTTTTCTAGATATTGTTTGAATTGATATATTTTTTTTTTGGCTTTCAATTGGCAAAATAGATATTTAGATATTGCTTGCTTTCGTTAGGTAGTTTGTTGACTGATGTTAAATTCACTTTATAGAATAAAAGAGTTATCATTTTACTTTGAATGATTTCAAGAATGGTGTTGAGGTTTTGTAGAATTTTATATGAAAGTAGTGTGAAAATGACAATTCTGCCCCACATGCAGAAATCCTGCATAATATCCCCAACCCCGACGGCCAAATGCAAACGGACGGCATCCCTATTGAGCATAGGGTAAATACAAGAAATATGGTTTTCGTACAGAGCATAAGTCAGGTCGCCCCAGAGGATAGTGGGGATGTGGATAAGGACACCTTAAAGAGAAGTGTGTCACAGATTGAAATAAATAAAGGGATGGCATCCAATAGTGAAAATATGGATCGCTTACAGGATTTATTTCTGAAGAATCAAGAAGATTTGGAGGATAGCACTCCAACCCCAATCCCCCAAAAGCAGCAGCAGTGCTGTGATAACCCTAGCATGGCGCAGATGGATGAGCATACCCATATGTGTCAAAATTGTGGTGCGCAGTCCGCCAAGCCGCGATTTGAGCATCAACCAGATGGGGAGCAGAAGACCACCTGCGATTATCCACTGAAAAGGAAGAAGGGGCAGTTCTGCAAGAGCAAGCCCGGGATGGGTGGTCGCTGCTGGAGGCATAGCAAGCAACCACGCCAGCAGGAGGAAGAGGTCATCCCAGTCGAGGGGAAGATGGTGGTCAAAGAGACCATGAAGACCCTCCGTCAAATAGCTAAGGATGAGGGTCTGAGGGGATTCAGTAGGACGAACAAGGAGGCCTTGGTGAAGCTCATCGAGGAGAAAACCGCCCGTAAATTTACCCGTAGGGAAGTCTTCAGCAAGAAGCAGCTGAAAGCACTCGCCAAGAATCGCGGTCTCACCAGGTACTCCCGGCTCAAGAGAGAGGATCTACTCCAGCAGGTGGAAGAGAGCATCAGAAGCGCCCCAGTCGAAGAGCAGATCAAGATCACCGATAGGCGTCAGGCACTGAATGGGGTATTTGGCACGGTCGTCATCAAACCTTTGAAGCCGCACGACGTGGCCACTTTTCTGAAGGTAAGTCGAAGCACCATCACCACCACCATCTCCGATGCGCTTGTTCAAAAGAAGGGATTGAAGGTGAACTTAGTGCTTCTTGCAGAGCTGGTGAGGACCAAACCCGCGACCGGAGAAAATACCTACATCACCCCTTACTTCCGATCACGCACGACAATGATCGTAGAATCTGACGACCTCGAATCGGAGATCGCCTACATGATTGAGAAGTTCAAGGAAAGTATGACAAAGTACATGCGTGAAGGTAGTGGGTGGACTTTCGGCAGCGTCGAGAAGCTAGAAATCCACCTCCACCAATTCAAGCCGCTCAAGGGGGCTTCCTTCATACCGACCCCATCAGCACTCGCGAAAAAGAAGGCCATCATCAACGTGCGGAACGAGGATCAGGAGTGCTTCAGATGGGCTATCCTCTCCGCTCTTCATCATGAGGAGGTGGACCAGAAACATACCAATCGCCCCAGTCAGTACGCAAAGTGGGAGAATGAGCTAAAATTCGAAGGCATCGACTTCCCAGTTTCGCTCAAGGCAATCGATAAATTTGAAAGGCAGAATCCTACCATCAACGTCAACGTCTATGGCTTCGATGGCGTAAAGAAGGGTGAGGATGAGGAAGAGGATCTCCAGGTCTATCCCCTCAGGATATCTAAGAATACCGGCCCCACCCACGTAGATCTCCTCTTCCTGACCCGTGAAGGTAAGCAGCATTATTGCTGGATCAAGAGCCTATCACGCCTTCTGACAGCACAGGTCACGAACCACGATGGACAAGCGTACTTTTGCCGAAGATGCCTCTCCCACTTCACCAGGCAGGATCCCTTGGACGATCATATGGAATATTGCAGCCAGAAGGATACGGACGAAAAATATATCAGCTTCTCGAAGCAACTAGAAGATGGTCTGGAAACGAGATTCATCGACTCGTGCAGATTCATGCTCAGCTCCCTCGAAAATTTGGCGAAGAATCTCACACCCGATAAATTCAAGGCGGTTAGGGGATGCTTTGGCGATAGGTATGAGCTGATGATTAGGAAGGGGGTCTATCCCTACGATTACGCCGATGGGCCTGCCAAGCTTGAGGAGACCCAGCTCCCACCCAAGGAAGCTTTCTTCAGCACGCTCTCCGGAGAGCATATCAGCGATGAGGACTATGCGCACGCTCAGAGAGTATGGGAGGCCTTCGAGTGCAAAACCCTGCGAGATTACCACAATCTCTACCTAGAATCCGACGTGGCCATACTGGAGGATTTCAGGAATATCTGCATGGGAAACTATGGGCTTGATCCTGCCCACTACTTCACATTCCCAGGGCTAGCCTACGATGCCGCCCTCAAAACCACCGGCGTCAGATTGGAGCTGCTCTCCGATCCAGACATGCTCCTGATGTTCGAGAGGGCAACCAGAGGGGGCGTTGCCATGATCTCCCATCGCCATGGCAAGGCCAACAACCCCTACATGGCCGTCTACGATAGCTCCCAACCCACCAAATATCTCACTTACCTCTACGCCAACAATCTCTACGGTTGGGCGATGGCACAGCCCCTTCCCACGGGAGACTTCGAGTGGATGGAGCTGGAGGAGATTGAGAAGGTCTTGGAGTATCCTGACGATCACGAGTACGGAGCCATGGTGGAATGCGATCTGGAATATCCGCAAGATCTTCACGACGCCCACAATGACTACCCTCTCGCGCCAGAAAACGTGGAAATCGACAAGGTGCGCAAGCTCGTGCCTCATCTGGGCAAGCGTGAAAAATATACCCTCCACTATCGAAATCTCAAGCTCTACTTATCGATGGGCATGAAGCTCGTCAAAGTCCATCGCATCATAGGGTTCAGGCAATCCCCCTGGCTCAAGTCGTATATCGAGCTGAATACGAAGCTCCGAGCTGCAGCCAAGACCGACTCCGAGAAGGAATTTTTCAAGCTGATGAATAATTCGGTCTTCGGCAAGACGATGGAGAATATCCGAAAGCGCGTCGACGTCAGGCTAGTCACCACCGAGAAGCAGGCCCTGAAGCTCGTGGCCAAGCCCAACTTCGATCGCCGAGTCGTCTTCACCGAGAATCTAGCAGCCGTCCATATGAAGAAGACCAAGCTCAAGTTCGATAAGCCCGTCTACCTAAGAGCGTGCATCTTGGATATCTCGAAGCTCCTGATGTACGACTTCCACTACGGATTCGTGAGGACGACGTACGGCGATAAGGCCCGACTGCTCTTCGCCGACACCGACAGCTTGGCCTACGAAATCCAGACCGCCGACTTCTACAAAGACATCGCGCCACACGTCCAGGAAAAATTCGATACGTCCAACTATCCGGCCGAGCATCCCTCCGGCATCCCTACTGGCGTGAATAAGAAGATCATCGGAAAATTCAAGGACGACTGCGGCGGCAAGACCATGACCGAATTCGTGGGGCTCCGGGCAAAACTATACGCCTTCAAGATGGACGACGGTAAGGCTACGAAGAAGGCGAAGGGAGTCAACAAGAGCGTCATCAAGCGCAGCATCGCCTTCGAGGACTACAAGCGCTGCGTCGACACCCAGCAGGAGATCCATCGCCCGATGAATATCATCCGGAGCCATCTCCACCAGATCTACACGGAGCAGATCAACAAGATCGCTCTCTCCGCCAAAGGCGATAAGCGCCACATCCTCCCCGACGGCATCAGCACCCTTGCCCACGGACACTATCGGATCACTCACGGCAGCAGTTGAGGTAAGGCCCCTTCCCTCTGCA
Source organism: Perna viridis (assembly GCA_037379345.1). Lineage (NCBI taxonomy): Eukaryota > Metazoa > Mollusca > Bivalvia > Mytilida > Mytilidae > Perna > Perna viridis. The sequence goes on from CM074513.1 coordinate 8,938,868, forward strand.
TTTAGCAGGCTCTGACGGGTGCGGATGCCCATCCCGCACTTAGCCCGTACCTAGATAAATGAGCAGCATACGCGTGCACGGCCTCCTCCTCCCCCATAAGCCCCTCTCCAACGTAGAGCTCGAGGAAACCACCAAAGCCCTAGGCATCCATCGATTCAGAGGAGTATTCATGCGCGATGCCCTACCATCCAACCCCCACCACACCGAATACGGCATCCTGAATCACGACGGTCGCGATGGTCCCGGCACGCACTGGAAGTGCTGGCATAAGCGTGGATGATTCAAAGTCTACTTCGACCCCTATGGCCTGCCCCCACCCGACGAGATGGTCAACTATCTGCGGCCGGAGATTCGATATAATACCGATGAGCTTCAGCGGCGCGGCGACGTGGTATGCGGACACTTTTGACTGCACGTCCTGAAGCTCCTATCGGAAGGTCGGACGCTCGAGGATGTGATCTTCGGACTATAGATAAATGGATAAGTTTGGATCTCACTCGAGAAAGCGCATGCCCGTCTGGCGGATGCTCCAGGATCTCGATATGAATGAGCATCGCATCACCAGCTTGGGATTGCCTCAGGGCAGCTCGGACGCCGTGACGAAGCGATGGGTCAATCAGCAGATGAAAGACGGTGTGAAAGACCTCGAAGAGCTAGATTCGGAAATGAAGCAGATGCAGATGACCATCAAGCGGATGCAAAAGGAGTATGACGCATCCATCAAAGACCTTACCAAAAAGCTAATGACCGTGTAAGATGGTAAAGTCGATAAGTCGGAGCGCGTCTTGACCAATGGCGGCTTGATGACTAAGGACCTAGATATGCAAAAATATCACCTGCTAAATCTCCCTCTCCCCAGGACCGATAATGAGCCCATCATGAAAGCCCTTTACGGTCACCTGCAGCAGGATCTAGACGCATTAAGGGTCTTCGTCGAGCTGAAGCATGCATAAATCAAAACTTTCTGGTCTCCCTTGATCGAGACCGGAAAGCCTGGGGGATCATTGCCAGTCGGACTCCTTGTATATCCCTTCTCGAAGATGCCCTTCTTCTTGGTGATCCGGACCTGATCGCCGACGTCGAATCGCTGAGGCTGCATGGGTGGGAGGTCTCCGTAGAGATTCCAGAAGACCTTGGTCTCGTGCTCTTTCTGGCTGGCGGCGATGGGGGTCATCTTGATGGATCGATGCTTGGAGGTATTATACTGGCGGACGAGATCGTCCAGGACGGGAAGGTAGGAGCGCGTGGAATTGGCCGAAAAGTATTTGAACATCTTCTCCTTCATGGTACGATTCCAGCGCTCCACCACGCTCGATTTCTCTTCGTTCTCGGTGGAGTAGAGATCGACGTCGTGCTTCCGGAGCAGATCCTTCACCTCGCGATTATAAAATTCCGTGCCCTTATCGGTCCATAGCTTCCCGGGCGAGCGATCCTTGAAGACGGTCCGGAAGGCATCTCGCACCGTGGCGCCTTTCTTATCCTTGAGCGGCACCAGCCAGCCGTACTTGGAGAAGACGTCGATGATGCTCAAGAGGTATTTGAAGCCTCGATTATCGCGGGAGAAGGCGCTCATATCTACGAGATCGGCAGCCCAGATATCATCCACGCCACCTACCACCACGCGGCGCTTCTGAAATTTGCGTCGGACTGACTTGTGCAGCTCTTCGGCTAGCTCATCCGACCATCGGACTTTTTTTTCCCACGCCTAGCCCAAATCGTGCTTTGGTGCCGATGATTGGTCTGACGATACCACGCTCGAGGCGCTCGCGCGCAGTGGGATTGGGGATGGCATCGAGGGAGGCTAGCATCGTCTTATCGCAGATCGAATTGCGTGCGGCCGTATCCTTGTGCTTGGCGTAGCAAAGATCGTGGCGATAGGCGGCCTCATCGACTCGATTGATGGGTCTGGACCAAGGTTTGGGGGTGCCGTCGGCATTGAGTCGCTGGCTGAGTCTGGTCCCCGGACCGGTGAAATTATGCCCCGGCAGATGCATCTTATTCATGAGTCCGGCGCCCCTCTCCGTCTTGATGAATTCCGACTTTCGCGCACCGCACTCGGCGCAGGTCCCCATCTTCCGCCGCCGCCGTCCGTCATCACTCGTGATCACGGCGCGATTATTCGTCTCCGTCTTCTTCTGACACTTCAAGCAATACATTCCCATTTTATATAGATAATTGGACGTTGAAGACCTTACCTACGATGAGCCCGCCGCGAGTCGTCGGCATAACCACTTTCTCCTCCCGCAGCGATCCATCCGAGGTCTGATCATCGGGAAGTCAGACTGCGGCAAGACGACTCTGCTGAATAATCTCCTCCTACGCGATGGATGGCTCGATTACGATCGCCTCTACGTCTTCGGAAAATCGCTCCACCAGCCCATCTATCAGCTGCTGCGGCAGGCGCTGGGGAAAGGATTTTCGAAAGACGATATCCGCGACCTTCTCTCCATCAAGGATCGCTATCCCCACTCTCTGGTCGACGTGGTGCAAATGATGAAGCCGCCGTCCAAGCCTAGCGGCATCGAAGCTATCTTCTTCGAGGAGGCGAGCGACGTGCCCGATCCCCGAGAGCTCGATCCCGCCCGCAAAAATCTCATGGTCTTCGACGACTTGATGCTGAGCAAGCAGAGCAAGTGCGAGGATTACTACGTGCGCGGTCGGCATAATAACGTCGACTGCTTCTACCTCTGCCAAAATTACTTCAAGCTCCCGCGGCAATCGATCCGGGAGAATGCCAACTTCATATGCCTCTTCGAGCAGGATGCCAAGAATCGCGACCATATCCGCCGAGATCATTGCGGCGATCTCACCCCAGCCTAATTCGATGGCTTATGCGACCACTGCTGGTCCAAGCCTTACAGATTCATGACCATCGATCTCACGAGCCCCAAGACGAATGGGAAATATCGATGCAATCTAGACGATTTCTATCGAGTCTAAGATAAAGAATGGATCACTTGAAGAAATTTTTCCTGGAGAATCAGTTCGAGCTAGAAAAAGGTCGATCTCCATCGATCGCTGAGTTAAGGGGATACCTCTTGGATATACTCTCCAAGCCTCCCCGATGGCTGGATAGGTGCGAGAGGTGCTCTGCGGATCACTATTTTGGCCGATACGGGGAAGAGTGTGTGCAAACTTCTCGGCAATATTTGCCACCCCTGCATCCGCCAGCATCTGGGCGAATTTGGAAAGTGCGAGTGTCGCTGCCGCCATAGCCTTGAGGATGGCTTCTGCAATAAGTGCGGACTCAAGCTCATCCGCCGCATCGATCATCAGGATTTCGAAGGAAGGACCTATAATTCCCACTCCAACCGCAAATCTAAGCCGCCGCCCGGACCCCAGTGTTGCATCAAGACCATCCGCGGCCATCAGTGCACGTATCCCTCCATATCGGACAGTGATAAGTGCAAGAGGCATTCGAAGCTTTTCCCTGAGGCATGCTGCCGGTGCGGAGTCTCGATCGCCCGCGGTAAGGCTTTGCATCACGAGGAGACTATATACGTACCCTATTTGCCACCCTCTGGTCGGGCGTAAAAGTGAGGATGGTGGGGAGTGCGATCTCCTCAAAGGCGTGAAGAGGATCGACCGCGAGCCCTTCTGCTCCTCCAAATTCATGGAGAGTGCGTAGGATCTTCGGGAATCCACGGTTTTTGCATCCCGCTGAGGCAGGAGGCAAAAAGCATGGGAGATGGCTTGAACGCTATGGGGCGATTGATCCATCGCCTAGGGGCGTTCGATCCAACGCTATGGGGCGTTGGTGGTGCTATAAATAAAATGACGTTCATCAAGATCACCGACCCCAAGCAGCGTGAGGCGCTTGCCAGGGACTAGCAGGAGACCAAGCGTAGCATCCAGGCTAGCGATATGCAGCGTCGTCTGGATAAGATCGGACTCAGCCGCGATCTCTCCAAGATATTCAAGCCCGTGGTCGAGACGCAAAAGGAGACCGCTTCCCAGATCACCAAAAAGATCGAAGATATCCCACTCGCTCTGCCCGCCCCGGTGCCTGACCTTCCTCTTCCTCTCCCTGCTGCTGAGGGCGACGACGATCCGCTTGCCATCGAGCAAGCATTGAGAACCAACCTCGGTCCGCGAGCCACCCATTATCTGCAGCTCAGTATGACTCCCAAGGCCGACCATACCTTTAGATTGCGAGTGGAAGACGGCACCATCATGATCGGGAGTCTGCCAGTCACCTTCGATGGAGACGATATCTTCGTCGATGGCGAGCGCTATAAGGGTACTCCCGGCCTATGGGAACTTATGGTCATGAAGCATCCCAAAGATTTGGAGGTGGATGACCTGCATACCTATGGTGATATCCTACGAGCATCCAATGCCATGTATCAAGGCAACTCTGCGCTCTCGCAGACCCCCAAGGCAAGCAAGAGTCGGAAATGGAAGGAGATCGTCTCGTACATCTATAAGCAAGATAAGTATGGGAGCGGGGTATCGACCGTCTTCCTCCCCACGTGCTTCGACCAATTGCTGGATCGTCTCGATCTTTGCGCCGCCGCCTACCAGGCCGGAAATAATGGGGTGCGCAACGAAATCGTGGCCATCCTCGACGCCATGAGGAAGTCCGGTCATATCAGCAGGGTTGAGTACGAGAAGCTGCATCGGAAGCTCCTCTAAATAAATTTACGATGCCTTTAGTAGTGAATCACGGATATCGTCGGAAGTATGCCGTCGGCGGAAGAGGCCTTTTCGATACCATAGCCAATCTTGCCGGACGGGAGCTTACCTCCTCCGCCGCCAAGACGTTGGGTAGCAAGGCCGTGAGCGCCGCCTCCAATGCAGCTTTGAAAGGCGTGGAGAAAGGTGCGAGCAGGGCGGTGGACCACGTCGTCAATCGAGTGACCCGCAAAAAGAAGTCTAAAGCACCACCCACCAAGAGGACCCCTCAGCAGCAGGCCCGTCTCAATAATCTCATCTCTGGCGGGGGCATCGCCACCATCCACGACTTCGTCCAGCGCTATAGATAAATATATGATGGTCGATATGCTCACTATCACCGAAGGACTGACTTTCGATGAAAGTCTCCAGGAATATCAGGTTCACGAATACGAACCTCAAGCCGGGGCGCAGCTGAATAATGCCGGCGCAGAGATACGCGTCAATATCGAGACTCAGGATCTCTTCCTTCACCCCGCCGAAAGCTATCTCTTGATCGAAGGCCGACTTCAGAAGAATGATGGCACTGCGTATGGCGACGCCGATCTGGTATCGCTCGTCCATAACGGTGCCATGTATCTCTTTCGTAGCATCAGCTACCGACTTTCCGGTCAGCAGATCGAGCACCTCAACGGTCCCGGCGTCGCCACCACCATGCTAGGAATGCTGACGTATCCCGACGACTTCTCAAAATCGCAAGGCCTCAACCAGCTATGGTTCAAGGACTCCACGGCCGATGCTGAGGCAGATAACGTTGGATTCGCAGCACGTCGCGGGTATATCATCACCAAGCCAGCCAATAAGGGATCCTTTTCCTTCTCAGTCCCGCTTAAGCACGTCTTTGGCTTTGCCGAGGACTACGATAAGATCGTCTACGGATTCAAGCACGAGCTCTCCCTGGTGCGCGATTCGGATGCCAATGCCATCCTCCGAGCCGCCGTCGTCAACGACGTGGCCAAAGTAGTCTTGAGCAAGGTCTTCTGGTTCGTCCCCCACGTCATCCCGTCCGACGAAAAGAAGCTGCGGCTCCATTAGACCATCCAGAGCAAGACCAAGATCGATTGCGGATTTCGCATGAGGCAGTGCGACTCCATAGCCGTGCCCCAGACCTCGCAATTTCACTGGCGCCTAACCGCGATGGATCATCGTCGCCTTTCAGACCGAAAGGGGCAACGATCAGCTGCATAATGCCGCCGTCTTCGACCACTGCCGATTGCGAAATATCCACGTGACCCTCAATGCGGAGCGCTATCCCGCCGTGGACTTCAATGCTGGCTTCACCCAATGCAGGGTCGCCAGGGTCTATAAGGAGGCCGCCGAATTCCGCAAGAAATTTTATAGCATGGAAAGTCTGCTGAGCAATGGCGGCATCAATCCCTCAGACTTCATCGATCTCTATCCCCTATTCGTCATCGACGTGAGCCATCAGTCCGAGCGGCTGAAAGAATCGACGGTGGATATCCAGATCCGAGCCGACTTCGAGCGCAACGTCCCTGCCAATACCCAAGCCTTCGCCCTGGTCATCTCCGATCGAATCCTCCAATTTGAATCCGACGGCCAGAAGATGAGTGTCGTCTTCTGAGGAGGCTTAGATAAATGGACGTTTCAATTTTGCGGAAAATCGCCACCAATACCGAGCCCAAGCACGGGTTCTCCTTTATCGTCTCTGGGAACGATAGCCAGATCTTGACTCGCTTCAACCCACCCCTCCAGCTGCGCGAGGAGAAATCTTACGAGATGGCCCTCGTGAATCTGGAGACCTACTACTCCATCCCCAATATTCATGCAGGTAATAATTCCTTCCGCTACTCTCCCGATGACGGGGCTAGCTGGTTTCCCGTCGAGCTGAGCACCGGCTCCTATGGAATCGATGATATCAACGATGAGATCCAGCGGCAACTGCGGCTCCATAAGCAAAAGGCTAAGATCCTTCTCGACGCCAATCGCGCGACGCTGAGAGCGACCCTCACTCTCGCCAAAAATTACCAAGTGGATTTCAACGTGCCCAATAGCATCAGTACGGTGCTTGGATTCGAGCGCCGGACGTATACCTACGACCGTAGCACCAACGGCTACGCGGAGGGAGAGAATATCGTCAATATCATCAGCATCAATAGCATCCTGGTGAATAGCGATATCATCCACGGAAGCTACGTCAACGGAACACAGCAGTCCACCATCTATAGCTTCTTTCCCGCAGTCGATCCTGGCATGAAGATCATCCAGACTCCCAAGAATCTTGTCTACTTACCCGTGACCCTGAGGACCATCGATCGCATGCAGACGTATCTGACCAATCAAGACGCTCGCCCCATCGATCTGCGAGGGGAGAATCTCACCATCCGCTTCCATCTGCGTGAGGTATAAATAAATGGATTATCAAGAGTATGGTCTGAACTTGACGAAAGGTCAGGCAGAGAAGATCCAGCGTGCGGCAAAGAACGGTTGCCCCGTGAGCGTCCGATTGTCGCATGACAACCTATCCGGCGAGCATAAGATGCTCCTCACCCGCCGTCAGATCCAGCGCATCGCCAAGCTCTTGCAGAGCGGTAAGGGTGGAATGGTCTTGGAGATGAGTCCGAAGCAGGTGAGGCATAACGCGCAGAAAGAACGTGGATTCCTCCCCATGCTGGCAGGTCTCGCCTCTGCCGCGCTGCCCATGCTGGCCAAAACCGTGCTGCCCGCTTTGGGCGTGGGCGCATTGAGCGGTTTGGGAAGCGATTTCTCAAGAAGGGTGGGAAAGTATGCTGTGTGAAACCTCATGGTCGTGGTCTGTATCTCAGCCCAGGTACTTTGCCCAATACTTACGGCGATGGCTTATACTTGAAGAGCGGACGTCGGTTCTACGATGGTAAGGGGTTGATCTTAGGTCCCAATAGCCCCTTCAAAAGCATCCCCATCTTAGGCATGCTCCTATAAATAAATGGACTCCGTAGACTTTGGGAAGAAAGCCTACAGGGAAGCTAGGATCGAATCTATCGAGTGAGAGCTCAAATTCGAAATGCATAAATACGCCCGACTGTCGAGGATCTATAAACGAGTGGACAAAGTGGTGTCTTTTGCTCTGGGTTCATTTGCCGTGCTCAATGTCATTTGCACAACCGGCACACTCAGCACCGCCGCAACGGGGATAGGTGCCGTAGCATGCATTCCGTTGAGCTCACTAGCCGTCGTGAATTCCATCACGATGGCGGGGTTGGCGGTGCTAGCCAAGCGCATCCGCCAAAAGCGTAAAAAGCATGAAGATACCGTGCGCATCGTCAGATCCTACCAATCCAAGATCGAAGATGCAGTGAGCAAAGGCCTGGAGGATGATGATATCGATAAATCTGAATCTGCAGGGGTTCTGAAATGTCTTAGCTTCTACTACGACGAAAAGCAACAGCTGCGAAAATCTTCCACGGCCACCACTTCGTGAATACCTTACTGCGCATGCGCCATAGGGAGGATTCTTCCAACGCGCGCCTCGCTCGGCTACGCCTCGCTCCCCACGCTTATTCCAGAATCCTCCAGATCAAAGTTCCAAGTGACCAAAAAAAAAATTCCCAATCCAGTAATTTCGATTGTGAAATTTCGAACCCTATACCCATATCCCTCGATTATTTTTTATTACTTCCTCACCAGATCATAGGAGAGGTACTGCTGCTGAGATTTCTTGCTCACCTTGAATCCAGTGCTCCGAACGATAGCTCCTTGCAAGGGACCCTTCTCTTTGTTAAGAGTGGGGCAGGCCCATACCCTGGTGGTCTCTCCGTCTCGATTCTTCAGGATGAGGATTTTGCTTTTACCGAATTTCCCATCCACTTCTACCACCTCCAAGATCTTATAGATCGCCCCGGTGGGTAAGTCCTTCCATTTGAGTGCTTCCTGATTCTGGTCCTGCACCTTCTCCTGGAAGGCGTCTTCGCTGATGAAGTCATCCCCATCTGTGGGAATGTCAACGAATCCATTGTGTACGAAAGTCATATTTCTTGTATTTACCCTATGCTCAATAGGGATGCCGTCCGTTTGCATTTGGCCGTCGGGGTTGGGGATTTTATGCAGGATTTCTGCATGTGGGGCAGAATTGTCATTTTCACACTACTTATGAATGTATAATTCTTCATACAACATAACGAGAATTAGTGTGGTGTATATGTCAGATAACAACCCTACCGGGATGAAAATGTCAACCCAAGGTCATCCATTGGACGACGAGGAATTCCTACCAAAGGCAGGCTGCAGCTGGTCCCAGAACATCATTATACACAGGTACAGCGAAAGAGTTGCCCCTATATACTCAATATAAATAAATAAATAAGTAAGTAACATAAAAAATAAACTCAAGGTGAAAACGAAACAAACCTATATGGGCCAGAAATCCCTGACTTGGTACAGACGCAAAAAAATGCGGAGGGGTTAAAGTACTTTGGCGAGATCACAACCCCCCTTAAAATCTAGCCACTGTGGAAAAAACATTACACAATTAAACAAACCTAAAATCAGTCCAATAAGGTCTGAGTCCCTTGTTACAACGGAAATAAAGAAACAGAACATAAATTACACAAATGTACAACTGAGGACTACTAGCAGCTAACTGAAATGCCAGCTCTAGACCAGTTTAAATCTACAAAAAGTTATGTTCCCATCGTATGTAAAATCTATCCTACTTCTTTCCATGCGGGGTTGAGAATCACAGTACATCATAACTTACAACAAGAGCACAATCCATGTCATGCAAAAAAACTGCTTTTAAATATAGTGTTTTAATTTCTATGTAAAGTCCCTATGAGCGAATCATTGTTAATACAAAAAAAAAAAATGCTATCCTTAACGATTTGACAACAATATCATATCAACTATATCCCTTACAAATGAGCCTATTCAACGGTTATTAAGTTAACGTATTGGGTGAATATAGAGATTTCCGTGCTTTGTATAGAATATTACCGTAAAACAAAGGGTGACAGATACCCGCACGTATTAATCATTTATTGTGACCGCAAACAGGTATTAAAAAAGTGCTTTAATTTTCGAGTTTAATGGGCTTAGAGGGTATACGGCTATACCTTATGTCTATGGAAAGATAAATCAATGTATTTTTTTTTAAATCATTCTTTTCCTACTGAAAAGTGGTAGAATTTTCTCCTATTTTGTATTAATTAGAATAGAGGTCAAAGATCAATCGACCCATATTCACTTTGATAAGTAATTAAATCGCTCATTTTGTAGGTATTGGAAAACAGGTAACATATAAATGTATAAATTTCAAACGTGTAAAAAAGAACTTTTTCCAACAAAATAGACTATTAAATCAATGACAATTTTACAATTGTACTTTTACCATCTGTGAATTCTCCACCATTTTACCATCTGTTGTTTGGGGAACGAGCGGCATTAGGTATATGTTTATATTCTTTAATTGTCAAATCCCAGAAAATGACAAGGCACATGTACTTGCAACAGACGACACGAAACTACTTCCAAAACTAATTAACAAAACGGAAGACGGGAAAATGCCGTTTCCGGAAAATAATAAATTGAAGAGAAATCGAATTCATGTATATAATATCCCCCGCACAAAGAAAAATGTCTATTTTCAATTAAGTTGAATTTAGATTTCAGCGTAGAGAAGTAAAAATACAAAATGCACATGCAAATAGACCAAGCATATCTCCATATCATCATGATTCATAAACATTTAGAGAAAAATAGAAGGATCAATAAAAATCAACATTTAAGAAAGTAATCAATAGCATTCCTTACATTTTTCCTCTTTTATCATCATTTTACTATATCTGGTTCTGTGTCTCAAATAAATTTGTCTTTTCTCTCTACCAATAGAAAATATTAACATGTACAAGGAGTTATTCGTTTCCGTCTATTGCGTGCAATGATGTCTTACGTGCTCATTTATTAAAGTGGCAAAAAAAAATAGAGTAGCAATTCAGTAGAGTCCAAACTCTTACTAACATAGTCAAAAATATGAATACTCCATAATCATAGGTTAACACTGTCTATAAAAGCAAAACCCTACTTTTCACAGTTTCGATTGTCGACTTAGCTATCTCACACTATCTCACGAAAATACTGAAAGAAAGACTTGATAACAAATGAATACAAGTAGAATATTTCATATTGCAATCTTGTACTCCATACCACAGAACACAATTTCAATTATTTATGTATCATTCGTACATTCTGCAATAAGCCCGGATGACTTTATTATTAAAGTGAGGTAAAATTAATTCGCCTTACATGTATAACTATATAAAAGAGAAAATGTCAAAGCACATGTACTCGCAACAGACGACACAAGACTACTTCCAAAAATAATTAACAAAACGGTAGACGAGAAAATGCCGTTTCCGGAAAATAATAAATTGAAGATTGATGGTTGGGGTTTAACGTCCGAGCAGCAATATTTCAGCTATATTCAGACGATGAACATGAAATGGATGACAAAATGAACATGAAATAAATTGAAGAGAAATCGTATTCAACTCATATAATAGTACTTATCCATCGGTTTTGACCTGAGTCTATATTTTAGCGATCAAAAGGTCGCTTATGATATTGACAAGGGAACCAGATTAGATGAACGAACGCTTTTAGCCTGTGTTTAAACGCACGATACACGACCGCTTATAGCGTGCGTTAAAACGCACGATGGACGAACAATTAAAAGTAATCATATTAACAAATTAACAAATATTAATGAAGGAAAAAAATAATGAAAATACGAATAATAACAGCAAAAAAAAATTACAGTCGAATAAAGGAAATAATGAATGTACAAAAATAAACGAACGCTCCTATCGTGTGTTTGAACGAACGCCCCTAGCGTTCATTAACACGAACGCTTCTATTGTGCGTTCAAACGAACGCAAAACGATATGTAAACGCACGATAAACGAGCACGAATGCTAAAATGGGAAACGTGAACGTTTCAAGGAGTGTATCGAAAACCTTGATGTAGTAATTTCTCGGTTATATGAAGATTCCTGCCGTTAAAATCCGAAACACTGTTACAAATACGAGCAAATCGAACAAATTGTGATCGATATATTAACACCATATGATGGTGACAGGGTGGTGTCACCATCTAAAAAAGGGATAGTTGAAAATATGGAATGAAAATTTTTAGTATTAAGTTTACCATTATCGATATAAATACTAAGATAAAGAAACGGACATTCTTTTCATCATGTAAAGAAACTTTAGAAGTAGGTTCACATATATAATGGAAATCTGGATGCATTAAAGGATAAAGTCTCTATAGTCGCAAATATTGTGTTCTGTTTTGTATTGACTGATATATCTTCTGGTTCCGAAGACTTGGTACATGTAATTAGATTATTATACCCCCACTGAACGAGTGGTTGGTTTATTGGAATCACATTTTCTGTCTGTCATTCAGAATTTCGTCACAATTATTTCGGCTTCCAATGGATGTTTGGATTTGGTGTGTTGCTTTATATAGATGGGCATACATTGTAAGCGAGTTTGGGTACTGTCAAATATCAACTTATTGTTTCTTGGGACTTCACAATTTTTCACTATATGGAATGGTAAAGAAAATTTTGGTAAAAAAAAATCATGGCTCCCAGTGGATAAATTGGTTTCAAATTCAGTGGTGTGTTGCTTTATATGGATGGGCATACGTTGTAAACGATCATGGATGCTGTCTATTATCAGCTTCATGTACGAGTGTGGTATCATCCATATCACGACAATGCATAATATTTCATATATTTTTTTTTTATATTAAATTGCATTATAATTGTAAATTGTATGAACATTTATTAACCGTGTTTTGTAGATTTATCAATAAAAATATAAGTAGGTTTCCAGGAGCCTGAATCGCTCACTGGTTCAATTTTGCCTTTCAAGGGTAATAAATTTGACAAGTTGTCCAACAATTTTGACTCAATAAGACCTTGGTAGGATTTATTATAAGTATCATTTCTTCAATTGAAAGTTTCTTTCTATCTATCATAGTTTTCAAGATATTGACAGAAGACTAACAAAAACGTCATTTTTTCCCCTTTCAAGGATAATAACTCTTACAAGGAGTCGTCTGACAACTTTGATCTCTTGAAGATTTCTCTAGGCCTTATGATAAGGATCATTTCAGCAATTGAAAGAATTTGGCTTAACCTAACAGTTTTGGAGATAGCTGCTTAAAACTCCTGTCTTACCCCTATGTTCTTTTTTTTTCTTTTTTTTTTTTTTTGGCAGCCATGTTTTTGCCGGATCAAAATTCCCCACGTCAGTTCTAAGCAAGATACTCCAAGGAACATTCATTCAAATTTTGGTTTCTATTGGTTAAGTAGTGGCAGAGAAGAAGACGTACCACCTAACAGTAATATTGCCACCTAACAGTAATATTGATGTTTGGTCTAAAGTTGAACGCTCTATTGAGTCTGCAACGAACGATGTATACAGCAATCACATTATTATTACTGGTGATTTTAATGATAAACAACAAAATATGAATTCTAAGGTAAAACAATTCTGTATGTCATATAGTTTGGAGCAGATGCTCGATGAGCCAACAAATTTCACCGAGTATTTGTCGTCTATCATTGATTTGATAATAACCAGTAGTTCAGATTTAGTACCATATACTGGAGTTCTACTCCCTTTATTAGATCAGATAAGATGTAATTGTCCAATATTCGGAACAGTCCCAAACCATTTAACAAATCTTTTAAACGTAGGATATGGCTGTACGATCGCGGTGATTATGACGCATATAGACATACATTGTCAAATATTAATTGGAACGACATTTTGCAAACGGTGATGTAGATTCTATAACGCGTATTTTGGATGCGGTAGCGCAATGTATTCCAAATAGATACATGTATGTAACAGTCCGTAAAACTGGATGAATAACGACATTCGTAGACTCACACGTAAAAAAACGGCAAATTCATTCACAAGCAAGGAGGTCAAATAGAGAGCCAGATTGGGCAAAATTTATACATATTAGAAACGAGCTAACTACTCTTATTCGTCTCTCTCAAAATTATATTGCAAATTTGGTTGGCAAAATCGTAAACTGCAAAACAACGACCAAAAACTGGCGGAAAATCTGTAACCAGATTTCTGGAATGAAGCGATCGAGTGTTGGACGTTGAGGATGTCTTGCTTAATTTGATCATCAGTAAGGCTTTGCGGGCCTGACCTTATAAATCCACGTTTATTGAAAGCTGGTGCCCCTGTTTTAAAACATAGTTATGTAGACTCTTTAACTTGTCGTTGACTAATGCAATTTTTCCAACAGATTGGAAAAACGCAAACGTTACTTCGGTTTTTAAGAACGGAAATGTTAACGAGGTTAAAAACTACAGACCGATCCCGTTGATAAATATTATTTCGAACTGTAAGGAACGGTGCGTCTATAAGTATGTACATGACTTCCTCTTACGCCACAATGTTATAACTGCTCACCAATCTGGATTTACGCGAGGCGGTTCGGTTATAAACCAGCTAGTTGATATATCGAACACTTTTGGTAAGGCTTTGGATAGTGGGAAGGAAGTCAGAGTAGTATTTTGTGACATAAGCAAAGCATTTGATCGCGTATGGCAAACTGTTCTTAAACTAAGGAACCACGGTATTTCGGGAAAACTGTTGGATTGGTTTAAGAGTTATTTGAGCGGTAGAACACAACGCGTTTGTTTGAATGGGGGTCTCTACGAATGGACACCCATAAATGACGGCGTACCGCAAAGTTTGATTTAAGGACCTCTGCCATTGATTATATTTATAAACGATATCGTTCTAGACAAGGATGCGACTATTAAGTTATTTGTTGACGATATTTGCTCTTTGTAACCGTCGATTCGCCTGCTAACGCCGCGAATATCTTAAATAATGACCTCGCAAAAATTCACCAGTGGGCAACTACTTGGCTTGTAAAGTTTAATCCACAGAAAACCGAGACGATTTTTATTTCGTGCAAATCTACACGAGTGGTACATCCGGTGTTAAAGATGAATGATCACTACATACAGGAGGTGACAAGCCATAAGCATTTGGGTATAACATTTTCAGATAACGGCATAATCACATCGACAATATTGTCAGAAAAGCGTTTATCCGTGTAAATGCACTTCGTCGCTTGAGATTAGTTATTGATAGATTTACACTCGAAAAAATGTATTTCTCGTACGTCAGGCCACTAATAGAAAATGGCGACGTCATTTGGGACAGCAATATAGAATATTTGTCTGAAAAAGTCGAGAGTGTGCAAATCGAGGCCATGCGAAAAGTAACGGCTGGGACTAAACTGACTTCTATAGCAAAATTATACTCTGAGACATGGTGGGAAAAGCTCGCAAATCGTAGGAAGAATCATAAACTTATTATGATTCATAAAATGGTGCATAAGAATGCTCCTGACTATCTTTGTAACTTGATACCAAAGACCGTTTCGGACCTGCATCATCATTTTATTCGACATTCCAACAACGTGGCCGAAATACGTACGAGAACCAAATTGAATATCTATTCTGGTTACTTTTTACCTTCAAGTGTCAAATTATGGAATAATTTGCCTCTCGACATTCGTGAGGCGTCATCGTTAGAAACGTTCAAGAACTATTTGAAAGTTCAGAAGGTAAAGTGCCCAATACATTTCTATATCGACAGTAGAATCGGTCAGGTGCTCCATGCACGATTACGTATGGATATTAGTCCTTTGAATGCTCATTTATTTGCTCGAAATCTTGTCGACAACCCATATTGTACAATCTGAAACGTCAGCCCATTGTCTTATTCACTGTAATAAGTATGCAACCATTCGCCAGACAAACATATTGTCGTTAGATTTACCAATCCCGTTAACTCCGAAAATTTTGCTTTACGGGTCATATGCTCTAACTTTAAAACAAAACATGCATATATTTACAAATGTGCAAAAATATGTAGTAGACAGTAAACGGTTTGCGAACACATAACTATAACAAATTACCTATTATTGCATTTCACCCCTTTTTTTCTAAATTCTTTATTTTCTAATCGCCACATATTATTTTCTTCAACATGTGAGCGTGCAATAGAACATATGTTCTAACCAAATTGTCATTTTTATGAGGAGATGGACTTTGTATAAGCTATGCTTGTTTCCGAATCCTTGTCTTATTACTATTATGTTTTGTAATTTATTGTAATCAAACTATTTGTGAACAAAATATGTTTAAACGAAGAAGATTACGTTAATTTGACCACGGATAGATCTAATCATGCTGACCACTTTTACCTTGTCAGAATTTGGCTAAACCTTAATGGGTTTGGAGCTGACCCCTAAGTTCTATTTTTAGTAACGGCGGCCAAGTTTTTGGGCGGATAAAAAATCTAAACAAAACTTTTTGGCAAGATACCCCAAGGAACATTTTACATATAAAAATCCGCTCAATAGTTTCAGAGGAGAAGATTATTGAAAAATTGTTACAGGACGACGGACGACGACGACGACGGACGCCAAGTGAGTTAAAAAAATGTAGTGATTGTTTTGATTCTTTCTTGGGCACTCTAGACTATACAGTTTAAAAGTTGTGATGCTCAAAATACCATTTCAAGTTTAAACCAATATTTTGATGTCTACCATTCAATGAGGGGCCGATCATAGTGGCTTGCCAGAATATTCATCTTCATTTTAATACATGAAATTGCAGGCCAGATTATATTTTTTCAGTTGATACCTTCATCACACTCAAGTACCACTACATGTGCCAATAAAAATGTATCCAGAAAACACATCTCGTTGTTTTATTAGTGTTACAAAGTATAAAGTATTTCGGTCATCAATATTTTACATGACATAATGAATTATACCATTACTGAATGCACGATAATAATGTTGGTCAAATAAAAAAAATAAATACCTTTTAATACCATGACGCAGGTGGGGAGAGAGAAATTGTGAACATGATCGTGAACAAATTTGATTGAGATTTTTTTTTCAGTATATGAAATATACGTTTTATTTATCTGAAGCAAGTAGAAACATTTTGTAAATAAGCTTGAAGCATGAAAATGATTATTAATTTTAATTTCACAGACATTTCTAATTCTGTATCCGTACATGATGTTGCTGTAAAAAGGTAATCAGGGGATCAAGATTCTAGCGGAAATCAAAAGAATGTAATCCAGACCAGACATGGAAAACAGACAAACATAACAAAGAACATAAAATAAACAGAATGATACTTACAAAGTAACAAAAGTAAATGAGCAACTCCACTAAAAACTGAGAGAATGGACCAGGTGCACCGGTAGGGTAAGCGTCTTCTGCTTTTCTAGAAACACCCGCCGAGTTGCTCATAAAAAGTCTAGTCCGAGGTAGATAAACGAGGAAAGGAAAACTATGACCCATTGAATAAATCAGTTTGCATGGTGCAGATGGATACGCCATAACGATCCACGAGTTCATGATGACGACCATAAAACTTCTGTAGTGATGACTTCAATCTTGTATCAACCCTGTTCTAGAAGCATAATTGTAAGTAGCGCGATACAAAAAGTCGGAGTATTTACGGCAATCTCTGGCATAACGTATGTGTTGTGACTTGAAAACTCCATACGCATGTGCTGAAGGGATGTTGTTGCGACAGATAAAAGGAAAGCTGACAATACGGAATGAATAGTCATTGCGTTTGTCGTATAGTACGGTCAATGGTTTCCCTTTACCATTGATGTCTAAGTTTAGGTCAAGATATGAGGCTGACTTCACAGTGTTTGTAGTATCCTTTATCTGAAGTTCTTTAGGGTAGAACGATGTATTAAATTCCCGAAGCTATGATTGTTTAACGATAATACGTCATCTATTTAGCGGAACCTGAGATTAATGGATCTAGCTAAAAGATTTTTCTTCTTTTGGATCAGATCAGTTATAAAGTCAGCCTCATAAGAGTGAAGGAATAGGTCGGCAAGTAGAGAAGCACAATGAATTTGTTCCCATTGGAATGCCGATTGTTTTTGAAATACGCGTCCACCACACTGGACAAAAATGTTGTCGATAACAAATTCCTAGCATTTTAAAAACATCTTCTTCGGTATACTTGGAAGATAATTTGGAATTATTTTTACAAAGTATGAGGAATTAACCATTAAAGTACTTGCATAAGAAAATAAACTGGAGAGCCCGCTGATCTATTTTTATGAAGGTAACGTTTTTGGAATAAAAACAATTATGGGAATATAAAAATACACGAAAATTCCAGAAATATAGTAAAATTCAGTACCAGCCAATGAACCAAAATGTAAGATGATAGTCCAAGAAACAAAGACTAACCCCAAAAGATACCCTCTTCAGATTCTTCAATGAAATAAACACAATAGTTGTTAATGTAGAGGGCATTGTGAATAAACTGAATGCCCTTGGGAAGTGATATTAAATATTGGCAATGCCTTCGCATGCTGTTCAGGGCATTAGCATCATTTCAGACAATATCAATGCCATCTGGGCAGTAAATTTATCATGATAATGCCCTCTATATAAACAAATTATTATTTTATAAATGTCAAATACTATGACACATTACTTTGTATCCTTCGCAGATGGTAATGACTTTGAAAGGCATCCCCCTTTTCGTAAAAGTGGTAATATCCTGTAGTCGTTTAAACAGTAACAAAAAGAGCTGTAGGCAGCATTTTGGTGTCTAACGAGCCACATAAACATCCTGTTTCACATTTAAGCTGCATTTATACTAGACATCTAGCTGATATCGATTTGTTCACAACCACTTCTCTTGCTTTCTTAACTGTTTAATTAATTTTTAACAAATGTGAAAATGGCCTCTCAAAAAAATTGTGAATCTAACAATACAAGAAGTTGCTAAATATATTACATGCATAAGAAGTCGATTTTGAGCACTTCTTTGAAATGAATCTTATACAAAATCTCGTTTTCTATTTAAAAGAGTATGAACTTCCATTTTTTTCCATTTCGACCGTACATTTGCTCCACCACATGGAACTTATTACGCGTTTCCAGAAATTGCAACCATTACGCCGATTCGGCGACTAACGCAACAGCTAGACAGGACAAGAATATGTTGTCCCAACATTAAAGTTGTCATTTCTAAAATTCTACGGTCGTCATCATGGTCTGTTTGAATAATGATGAGTGTTCATCTCCAATATAAGGTACGACATTAAACTGGCGTGTATTTCCTACCTCCTCACCTGACTTTACCTTTATCGAGCTGTATGGCAGGTGTCTGTAGGAGCACTTGAGTTATTTCCTGGTCCCAGACGTGTTTGTGCTGTTTGTTTTTATGTGTATACTTTTATGTCTTGTCAATGTGACGTGAGTGATTGTTTGCTTTACAGAACAGTGAAAAAATGTAATGCAGTGTAATCCCAAAAAGGTTAGAAACTCACTACCAACCTCATATCTCTGTAAACTGATTTAAGCCAGTTAAGGTAAAAAGGCCTTCCACAACCAGCTCCGACCAAGACGAAAGCAATTATAACTCTAAATAACAAGTTCATGTACAGTAACACCTTGTATTTTATTCGTAAATAGATGATAATATGCGGACGGTTTTGAGAACCGTTTGTAACAGATATTATAATGAAAGCTGGACGAAAGCCGTTGGGGCATGAGGCTACGATTATGGTTCAAAATTACTCACTTTGTTATAATAACATAAAAACTCTTCTAAACCTAGTGAAATACATGTACATGGATATTCATGATTAGGAAAGTGATGGTTTTCTGGCTTCAAGTTCATTGCATTGACGTCACAATGGTGATGCAAAAATTTTCAAAATTTCCAATTAACACTTTTAACACCTTATATCATTGTATTTTAGGCCTATGAGAGCTTTTAACGTCCCCTTTCCTTTGAATAATCAATATTATCATTTTTCATCTTAATAGCTTTTTCGTGTTATGAGATGTACTGCAACATGTCATCATATAGAATCTTATGTTGCCAGATATGCGATCGTTAAAATAAATATGCAAATTTTAACACCACATAAGTTACAAGTATATTTATTGACTTTTTTAGGGTCTTTATGAAGAATACCCGACTGAAACGAAAGTTAAATTAACCAAAGATACTGTTTATACCTAATTAATACATTCGTTGGTGCTTTAGGCCTTTATAAACTTTGTGTGAAATCTAAGATCACCCCCTAAAACTAGCGTATAAGCACTGCAATACAGGATGTGAAAAAAGTGAAAAAATAAGGCATTACAAAACCGTCAAGCTGTTTAAATGCAGTGAGCTGTTCTGAACTACAATTTGCGTAAAGGGCATTGTTTAGTAGTGAGTGTAGCAGAGTTTTAAAGCTTTGAAATGGTGAATAATTAAACCTTTTGCATGGGAGATCTATTTAAAATTAGATAAACATTTTTAATGTAGGTTTATATACGTTTGTTCTTCCCTTCCTGGTTCCCCTTCACAGTTATTTTTAGATGAAATGCGCAAGTCACATGACCTATGCGTGATGCCATGGAAATTCAGGCTGAGGCAGCTGGACCCCAAACAAAATTCAGTGAATTTCATTTGATTGAATGTAGCTTTCCAAACAGCATATTTATTGGACTTCAATAGCCGTTTTACTTTCATGTTGTGCATCTATTCATAGCACGTGTTACGCTAAAGCTGCAGCCCACCTCAAAAATTAAGGATTGCCAGTACATGTTGATTGGTCCATAAGAAATAACACATTATTCTGCAATATTTTTGCCAATATGAAGCCAATCACTTGTTTACATTGTCAGAGTATAAACCATTCATGAAGTGGCCTTTTGCCCAAACAATGTTAGGTCTGGAGTTCTAATATTTCTAGGATTGCACAGCCTAATTATAGAGATTCCAACAAAGTTCTGAATGACAATAGGCATACCGATGCTTATGAGAGACTTAGGATTACTTATGTGGTCTAGAAGGTAGTTGGCTATGCAAAATCAATATTTCTGATGCATTCAAATTAGCGCCAATGGCAGAACACTTATGGCCATTTCATGGTATTCAATGGGAGGATAAATATTACTTTTATTCTAAATTAGTCTTTGGTAGTTGGTCAAGTCCGAAAATATTTGACCAAATATCTCTTGCAATATGCTGGATAGCTGAGAATGTATTCAAAGTGAAGAACATTACCTTTGTTAGATGACTTCCTTACAACTGGCCCACCAATTTACGAAGCTGATAAGACTATGCCAATATTATACTTGTTATTCAGAAAGTCGAATATTCCAATTGCACCCCATAAGACTGTTGGACCGACTCATTGTCTGGAATATTTAGGTGTAATATTAGATACGGACTATATGGAAGCTCGGTTACCCAAGGATTTGTGAAATCATAGAGAAATGTACATGGGCTAGGCTTACAATTTCTCTATTCATGCAGAGCATATACCAGGAAAAGTTAATTCAATTGCAGATGCTTGATCTCGTTTGCAGACTGCAAAATTTCGACAGCTAGCACTATGTGCAGATCAACTTCAAACACCTTGTATTCAGTGGAAATATTTGATGATGTGAAGAAACGGTTATGGAACGCTTCTATAAGTGCAAATACGCAGCAGCGTATAAGACTGGTTTTGAACGTTTCTGCCAATTTGTCACCTTGTATGGTATGGCCAACCAAACAGGAGACTTGCCTACTATAGCAAGGAGTTATTAACTTTGTTACATACTGTTATCAAGCCTTAGATCTCAATTAGCCCCAATTAAGATTTATCTATCTGGAGTTAGACATTTTTACTTACAAAAGGAGAAAAGATCCACTCAAGTATAATGATACTTGTAGGTTAGAATGTATGTTGAGAGGTATCAAAAGAATTCAAGGTTCTGATTTAGCTTTAAAGAAAAGACTTCCTGTAACTCTATATATTTTGACAGAGATTTGTAAATTTCTTTTTAAAAAAGGTTTTTGTCTCAGTTTCTAGACTCTATGATGTTAGCACTTCGTCAATTAGTCTTTTTTTGGCTTCTACATTAAACCCCAACAATCAATCAATCTGTTACCAGTGAAATGGATCATGATA
Organism: Perna viridis; assembly: GCA_037379345.1. Taxonomy (NCBI): domain Eukaryota; kingdom Metazoa; phylum Mollusca; class Bivalvia; order Mytilida; family Mytilidae; genus Perna; species Perna viridis. The sequence continues at coordinate 8,960,546 of CM074513.1, forward strand.
ACTGAATTTTAATGCACAATATTATTTTTGATACAAATATGTCTTACATGTGTACTATGTTTTGAATTTGAAAATGTCAAAGACTGATCCTTTCAGGCAGGGTGTAAATCTTCATATTTTTGAATCTGAAAGTATCAAACCTGTACAACGTGCATGTATGAAACAATTCATTGAACTTAGAAGTACATCAGCTCTTTTTATAGACTGTAAATGACCACCATTTAGTAGAAACAAGTTTAATGACATTTTCAGAAATGTATTATCTTCATAAGGTATTGATGATTACAAATACAGTGGTCATTCCTTTCGTATAGGGACAGCCACTAATGCAGCAGCTACAGGAATCGAAGATCATTTGATTCAAACTTTAGGTCGATGGTCATCAAACTGTTATAAAAGGTACATTATGACTTCAGTAGATACAATTAAACATGCACAATATCAAATCAATATTTCCATCTGATGTTTATAGTTGACTATAGTAGGTTACAGCACCTACATTTAAATGTACAATTCATATAACCAGTGGAGCAATTTTCTTGGGGCACTCGTTATACTCCTTTTGGCGTTTTCAATTCCATTTTTCTGGAATTATAATCCCCAATTCAGATTGCACAAATGCTTTTATGTTATTAATCTACTGGGCTCCCCCGGGTTATCTTTACTTCCTTACAGTTTTTCAATGGTTAGAAATCAGTTGTTGCATCTGCCGGGCTCACCCAAGTACTGATAAAGTTGTAGGCGTGTCTGCCGGGCTCCCCCAGACACTAAGATTTAGGATGTGGGCATGCCTGCTGGGCTCCCCCGGGTACTAAGATAAGGTAGGCGTGTCTGCCGCCCCCCCCCCCCGACACTAAGATTTAGGATGTAGGCGTGCCTGCTGGACTCACCCAGGAAATAAGATAAGATTGTAGGCGTGTCTGTACTGAGGTTTTACTTAGTTTAAACGTAGTTATTGTAACAGATTAATTAACTTTTGCGTTTGCTAAGATGTTAAAGGTTTTGACTGCATACACTCACCAACTTGTTAACTTGTAAGATACAAATGTACATTAAGACAAGATGTACGTATACATGTATTTACTACATGTAGTGTTTTAAATTCCATGAAACTTACATAAAGGTGTTGTTGCCACAAGCTAAAATGATGGAAAAGATGTGAAGGAAGTTTGATATGTGTTGAACTTACATAAATGGGCACCTTAGGAAGTGTTCTTCCGCTAAGTATGAATGTGGTTTCTCAGTATGGTATAATGCATACAGATGAACAGAATAATTGAATGCTTTTTCATGGTTAGGAGTGCATTTGGGAATGTGTGTAACATATTCTTGAGAGAATATAAATGATAAATTAGTGAAAAACTGTGTGTAAATATTTATTCTTGACAATTTCCCCTTTAGGTGATTTCGACTAAAATTCCTGAGCGACCACCCTTCACAATGAAAAATTCACATCTGGGCAAATGTAACTAAAATAAGATCTATCAACTGTTCCATTCAGTCATTAGAAAAACAATCGAGTCGTTTGGTTGCAATGCCGTTTAAATTGTGGTTAAAAGTGAGTCTGAAGTTCGTACCACGTGACATGTATACTAATAGGATATTTGAATGGAAAGAGTGAATAACCAAAATATGGTCACGAGTGCCGAAGAACGCCTAGATTTAACAAGTGTGCGGAACTTGTTCCCCGCACGAGTCAAATCTTAATTAATGCGTTCTTGGCACGAGCGATCACATTTTGGTTATTCACGATAACGAATTGGTTATCCTATTTATTATATAGATTTCCTGCATTATTCATTGTTATTTTAAACATTAATTGAAAATTTTGTCAGAGGCGGAATTATATTCGTGTTGTGACGTTTTGGCGGGAGAAAGCGCGAGAGTGAAGTTATCGAATTTATTTCACAGTGTGAATTATCAGAAAAAAATACATTTGGAACAATCGGTAAATCACTGCTATCTATATAATAACTTTATTTATTACTTACTTCGTCCTCTATTCTGAAGCAAAGCCAGATGGCACTTACGTCTTTAATTGTCTCCCTGCACATCAAGTCTTCCTTCTTGGCTGTCATAAATTTGCTTAAAGGGGGATGGGCCCTTTGGAAACTCGACACCAACTTACACTCTGTCACAGATGTCCTTTGGCAGTTTCTTTCCGTTTATTTATAGGCATTTTTTCGGTTTGTTGGTATAGCCATAATATGAAATTTTATAATGTTGGAATAGCCAGAATACACCAAATCAAAGACTGAAGACTTCAAAGTCGCTTACCGTCAAATATTCTCTGTCACAGATTTTAGTTTACTTTCAACATCCGAATGGCACGAATGCGATATGCTCTAAAATCGGCTGACTTTCGCTAAAATAGTGGTTCCCTTGATATGATTGCGTACTCTTTTGTAACCGTGATGACGCGAATGTTTTCAATTACCCGGAACCAGATTACATGTATACAACTGGCAATGGCTATATATAGATATCAGAGTCATGATAATATATGTGTGATCTGTATATAGTCCATTGTAACGAGCCCCTCTATTTGAATCGGAAATTGGTTAATATTTACAAAAAAGATAAATGAAAACCGATCATTCCACATGCGTATGATGTTTAAGAGGTACATTTTTATCTCGTATAGGTACATTTTTTATCTCGTATGAAGCTGAAACTACATGTATGATGCTATTGCGGTAAACACGGCACAGATCTAAAGCATTACATGGAGTATAAATTTATAATTATGCAAATCATATGCGATGTTAAGTACTGAAATTACGAGTGTAAGAGGAATCAAGGTTAGCGGTAATCAAAAGAACGTAATCCAGGGACAAAGACCAGACATGGAAAACATTATACACAACAAAGAACATAAAGTAACTAAAATCATACATACAAAGTAACAAAAGCAAATGAGCAACTCAAACTCCACTAAAAACTGGGAGCATGGACCAGGTGCACCGGTAGGGTAAGCGTCTTCTGCTTTTCTAGAAACACCGCCGAGTTGCTCATAAAAAGTCAAGTCCGGGGTACACAAACAAGGAAAGGAAAACTATGACCCGTTGAATAAATCAGTTTTCATGGTGCAGATGGATACACCATACCAATCCACGAGTTCATGATGACGACCATAAAACAAACTCCTGTATTGATGACTTCAAACTTGTAGCAACATAACCCTGTTCCAAAAGCCTATTTGTTAGAGTTCTAGCGCGGTACAAAAAGTGTGCGTAGTTTCGGCAAGCTCTGGCATAACGTATGAGTTGTGATATAAACGCTCCATATGCAGGTGCTGAAGGGATGTTGCCACAGATGAAAGGGAAGTTGACAATTCTGAACGAAAAGTCATCACGCTTGTCGTAAAGTTTGGTCAATAGTTTTCCTTTACCATCGATTTCTAAGTGTAGGTAAAGATATGAGGCTGACTTCACAGTGTCTGTAGTATCCTTTATCTCAAGTTCTTTGTTCTTTGGGGTAGATGCGATGTATCAAATCCCCGAAATTAAGATTTTTTTAAAGATAATACGTCATCTATATAGCGGAATCTGAGATAAAGGATCTAGTCAAACGATATTCTTTCTTTCGGATCAGATCAGCCATAAAGTCAGCCTCATAAGAATGAAGGAATAGGTCAGCAAGTAAAGGAGCACAATTTGTTCCCATTGGAATGCCGACCGTTTGTTGAAAAACACGTCCACCACACTAGACAAATATGTTGTCGATTAAAAATTTCAGCATTTTGTAATCATCTTTCTCTGTATATTTGGAAGATAATTTGGAATTATTTCTTACAAAGTATGAGGAATCTCTACCAAGAACAATATATTTGTATCTAGGTGTACCATCTTCTTAGGATAAACAACGATGTATAATGTTTTTAAGTCGTGATTTTAACTGAGTATGGGGAATAGAAGTACACAGTGTTGAAAAATCATAGGTTTTAATGCTATTATATTCAGATAATAGTCTTGAACTGGTTGTCTCCAAAAGATCTTTCGAATTTTTCAGGATCCACATTGGATTAATACCACTACGGGAGTAACAAGTGTTGTGGTAGGACTGCAGACCCTCTTTGACGGTTGTGAGTATAGAAGTTAAAAGTTTTGAAAGAGGTTTGGTGGTACATTTTGCAGATCCAGCTATGAAACGTTGTTTGCATGGATTCTTGTGGAGTTTAGGAATCCAGTATATAGTCGGTAAATCACAATCATCGTCCTTCGTAGAGAGACCAAAAGAGGATAGTACAGATTTATGGTTTTCCACAATCTCTTCTTTGGAGAGTGTGGTAGCAGTATGGGTCTTATCACTGCTATTATTTTCTACGTCTACCTCTGATAATAAACATTGGATGTAAAACGTTTTGCAGGCAAAAACAATGTTGTTTTGGGCTTTGTCTGCTGGTACGACAACATATTTGTCATGTATAGTAGACAATGTTTTTGCTACATCGGGGTCATTGAAAACTGATGTAGACTTGGCACTCATTGACCTACTTAAAACTTTCATTCGTTTCAAAATTAAAGACCTCACGGCCTTTAACCACTCTGACAGAGAATCTATGTATTCTTGTTCTCGTTTTAACCATTTTTTTGCGTAGTCCTCGACGGCATTCATAAGAACTTTAAAGTTATAATTCCAATTTATGGAGCGTGGTTCACGGTACTTGGAACCTTTAGAAAGGATATTACGCAGAGATTCATTTTCGATGATTGTTAAATCCCCCCATAACGAAGTAACCAGAAGGACCATATTTGAATGGAGAGTTTTTGCAAGAACGGTCGGGTGGTTTAGCCTTGAAGTCCTCAATCTCAAGGTTCTGCAATAGCCTTTTGTAATCAAAAATAATTTTGGATGCAATGGGTGAAGTATAGGAATATGAAATAAGTGGTATTGATTTGTCCTTGAAATATGGGTGAATTTTGTTGGTAACGTTTTCGTGATGGAGGATGTTAGCCAAATTAATTGCATCTATACCTTTGTTGACAAACGGTAGTGGAAGAAATGATCATTTTTCTTCATCTTGACTTTTCACACAAACTGGTTTAAAGAGTCTGTGGAAACCAATATCCAAAATGATGGCAACGAGTCTGTATAATGATGAGGTGGGGTCAGAAACAGGAGTGTCAAGACTTGTTTTGTAATGGTAGTGTAATTGAGAGGTGTAGAATAGAGTTTGGGTCAAATGTGATGAAGTCCAAGAGGTTTTTGTATAAAAGGAAGGAGACCATCTATGGAGACATCATGAAACTTAGGTGACGTATAGTGGCGATGGCCATGACTCCCTTCCCGCCTTGGATTTTTGTCAAATAAATTCATCACATTTATGCTATTGTTATAGAAGTCGCTAACAATATTAGCGACATAAAAATGACGGCCGCTAAGTAGGTACTTACTTGTCATCGATTTAAAGTGCTTTCACTTTCAATGAGAAGTTTATTCATGACCACCATGGCAGCGAGGAAACTCATAGCTACGTATATTTCAATTAAATGATAGACATTTGAAATTTGGTCTCCATAATGCGTGTTTTTCATAATATATAACAAATATTTCGCGGTAGTTTTTTTAGTCTTCGAAAATGAGCTCAATGGGCTTTCGTAAAAAATACAATACAGGTCAAGTTAAATTTTCAAAGTTGGGTCATTTTGAACACGTAGCCATTCCTTTTTTTACCATTACGGTGGGGGAGGGTATCACCTTCATGAGAAAATTGACACGGTCTTTTGTATTCAATGATTTATTAGAACAATATTGTAAACACATTAAAACAGAACAATAAATGCTTTTGAAATCTTCAAGAACTTACATTCAATATTAAGAAATACATTATTTATGACGTTTTTGCTTTTATAAGCTAGAATGTAAACAGAAATCTGAAATTGCAAATAAGAAAGAAGTAAAATTACGAAGATTTCATAATAAAAGTTTTCTTAATTTAGTTAAGTTACGTGCAAGACCTTTTGATAATCAAAGTTCAATGTTTCCGAAACAAGTATAAAAACACTCAAAGCGGGACTCGAGCTATACTCCTGCTGTGGAAAGTTCATTTCAACCCATTGTTATGTAGAAAAAGTTCTGTATTTGGAGTTTTCAGTTTTAGTTGTTTGCATGCAGGTAACCATGTGTCTGAGATTAATTCATAGACTTGACGGTACCAAAATTTCCAGACAATGTTTCAGAAACGGCCTGATTTTACGGAGACTTGAATTTCATTTTTGAGAGACAGACATTTGTATCATTTATTGATACTACGCGCTTTTCGGTATTATACACATACTGATTGCAAGATGAGGGTGGTTTACTAGATACAGTTATAATGGAATCCACTCGTCCGTCCGCACCTTTTGACTTTCAGTATATTAAATTAATTATAATGAAGAATTGTTTACCTACAGGCGCAGTTATGTTATATAAGACTCGTATAGTAGATGGTACAGTTGAACACTAAGCTACACATGAAGTACAATGTAATATTTACTTCTGCGAATCATCTAAATTGTATGTGTATAATACCGCAAAGAGCGGGGTATAAATAAATGATACAAATGTCTGTCTCAATTACTTTACATAATTGTGGAACTCGACTGTAATTTAAAGCATGGGTAACATAAAAAAAAAGTTTGCATTTGTATTAGATAATTATTACAAAACATAGCATAAACACAACATTAGAGCTCAGTTTCATTGTGATCATCGGGAAATATTGGAGATTTGGGGGATTCTGTTGCGGGTAACTGTTCGTGATGCACTTTCATCGATGCTCGCCGAGCCTCTTCAGAATTCGCGGATGATTCCTCTAACCAACGCAAAAAACGGTTATCAAACTGCATATTGCTGTTAGTCAGTCTCATTCTAGCGTCAGAGCACACATTTAACGAATTGTGTACGTCAAGGTTATGCATGCTAAGTGAGGACTGGTGAAATTGTTCTGGTTTTGGTTTGTTCGGTTCTACGTAGTATGTGTTTACAACCGTTGCGATGGCTTCTTGCTCTTCCTCTTCCGGAAATAAGTTCATGTCTGTATTATGCATATTTTCCTGCAGTCTTGGTCTGGTAAGATTGCGTTCGGGACTACTTTGAGGTCTAGTTTTTAAGAAAGTTTTTTGTACATGTAAAGATGGTCCGACAGAACTTTTTGGTCTTTGAGTAGTATTTGTCGATAACCTAGGTTCTATAATAGGTTTTGCTGCGGAAGATGCGCGAGGAACCGGAATAACGGTGTTTGTACCGTTTTTCATTGGCACCCGTCGTATTATGTAGTCATTATCATGATTGGCTGTGATAGATGGTGTGATATAAGTCTCGTGGTTAAGTTTTAACCTTCTTTTGAACAATTGTAAAGACGTGTGAATAGTTGCCTGTCGTTTTGTTGCTTCCGCTCGTCGTTGTCGCGGACTAGGTTTTATCAAACGCCCAGACTTATTACTCGTAGGTATTGCGCTACCTCGAATCTCACAAAATAGTCCAATACTTTCCCTTTCTCTATCTTTCGATTCATTTTCTTCTTGGCTTTTCTGATTTTTCTTTTCTTCCTGGATATGAAATCGCACATTTTTTACTTTTGACTCTTGCTTTAAATCCCCAGGAAGTGCCCAATGACGTTTAGTTGGGTCGTCGAATTCCTGATTTCTACCCGTATCTTTCGCTTCACCGTGTAAAACATAATTCTCTATTGATGGAAATTCTTTACTCCTACTATTGTTTGCCTCACGTATAAACCTTAAATGAGATCTTTTTATTCGCTCTATCTGTCGCTCATTTTTGTCACTTGGTTTTAATATCGTACTTGTTCCTCCTTTTCTCTGTATTTGGTATATCTGAGGTGTCTGAATTTTCACTGGTCTGTTGTTTTCTTTGCCCTGGTCCTCGTTCAACAGTCCTACAATCTGCTTCCGCAATACCTCAGCATTCGGTGACTTAGGTGTTCGAGGTGAATGTAGTGGTTCATGGGCTGAATTCACTACTCGTAGCATCTTTGGAACTAACAAGTACCTGCAATTTAAGGAAATGACTGCCATTTTGTATTCCAAAGACTTTTAAGTCAATGAAAAGTTAATTGAAAACAGAACATACAGAAAATAAAGAATTTCTTTCGTCAACTCAATACAGATGTGTTATGATAATTATCTTTTAATTACACTCATACATGAAAAATGGAGCCTGTTGTCTAAATCACAAAAAGCTAACTCAAAGACATATCTTGTATCTTCCTTTTTATCGTATTTTGGTCAAGTATTAAATCTAACAAACCTCGCAGAGTCTTTAAGATGGTACATCTTGAATTTAAAATCCGCCATTTTGAAATATTAGTATAAGTTGATTCTTAAATGCAATCAATTAACAGTCTCAATATCCAAAATTCAATTATAAAAGAAAAATATTACGGTAATATTTATTTTGAAAGGAATATGGGTATATATATGACAAGCATTAAATTCTTTCTTTAGAGCTTCAATTCGGGCCGTAATTATACACGAGTTAAATGATCTGGAAATGGCAAACACGGAATAAATATAATATGTACATTGCAATTATAAACATCGGCTTCAAAGGTATTTAATTTTTTTCACTTTTTTCTGCCGAATGCAAATTGATTCGATCACATTTTTATTATTCATATTTTTGTATCCGGAACCTGGATCAGCCATTGACAGGATTATAGTCATAAATGATTGCATGTGCATCTCGTACAGAAACAACTATTCCGATGTAAATCTCATGTTCACAAGACAATTATTTAAGAGATGCCGTTTACTCTGTTAGAAGTTTGTACTTGACTTACAAACATCATGCATACTAAATTCTAGCTGCGATCATAAATATTACGAAAATTAGGCCTTAATCACACGGATACACCAGATAAAAAGTTGCGATTATTAGCATTTGATGCAAATAAATCACTATCTTAAATACTTAAATATCGAAAAATAACTACCCATAAGAACACTCGAAAAAAATAGATATAGAGCAGTTTATAAGTCCATAGGTATTGAACTTTGGTCCACAGAGAAGTAGAACAAACAATTATTATAGGTTTAAACGACTCACAAAATGTGCAGCGTTTATTTTAAACCTTGTCCGGAACAAAGTAAAATCATGAGGACGAATGAGGGAGTAGTACCATGTAAATCACACATTAGGGCATGACCAGTGGAGGGGCTTTGGCAGTTTTTGTAAATAAATATCTTGGTCTGAAAATATTTTATAAGGTTTGAGGGCATAAGGTTATGAACATTGCCTAAAATATAAACTTTGTTGAAATAACATGTAATTTGTTCATAACACGATTAAATATATAAAAAAAAGACCAGAAAATGACCAAGAAATTTTGGTAAACTTCAAGCAATTCCATTGTCATATGAATGCAAGAATTTTCAGAAGTCTTTATGTTTTCCCATTTGTGAAAGATTAAAGTCTCCAAATTCGCAATTGAATTTTTCAAACCTTTATGGTGTTTTCGGTTGTAGTTTAGGCCAATGGGGCCCTTTATTGTCCCTTCTCTTTTCTGGTTAGTAATTTGTTTTTGAAAATAAGTGCGGTGTCCCGACCAAAACCGCCAGCACATGCACCTGCCTCTGAATCAAATGGCCGTCTGCTAAGCGATTAGAAAAGTGAGCAAATTCAAAGTATTAATTCAGCAGTTTTACTTCATTTCAAGGATTTTTTTAAACTGTAATTGCACTTTAAAGATAGAAATTTTAGAGAAAAAAAAATAGTTTGCTTACCTTTTTGTTATGTAACATCAAAACTAATATAAAAAAAAATGTTATTACTCAGTTTTAGTTATCTATTCTGTACATTACCATGATTACTGCGAAGCAAAAAACCTCTCTTTTTGAAGAAATTCTGACTTTAGGAACTTACTGATTACATGTAGCAAGGAAATCTATTATGAATGTACAGATCTGTATATCCATTAAATATTCTGGATAATTTCTGGTTTCCGTGATTGTTTCCGTGAGATTAAGGGGTCACTTGAGGATATAATTCCTAAATGCACGAAAATAGAAACAAGTCAATATATTAAACACGCCTCTGATTTCTTCATTCAGATAAGGTAAGTAATTTTCGTTCAATGAATTGGGCAGACACAAATAAAAATGAAATGGTCTCGCAGTTCGCGATAAAAATTGAACTCATTAGTGTATAACAAGGTCACGTGGGGTTGGTTTGATTATTTGAGAATTATACAGACTCATTAAGGGACGATGTGTTTACTTATTCATGAATGATTATATTAACATTAGCTTCTTGTGATGCAACAATAGTGCAGTATGAAATGTAACTACAATGTAGATTGATTTTAGATTAAATTATTGTAGTCAGTCAGATCTACCTTTTGCGTGTAGCTTGATCATATGTGGCTCGGTAACAGTTTTTTTGTGAAATGCTTGGAAACTGCGTATACGGATTAAAATTGATATTCAAAATTTAAAACTGAACGGTCGAAAAAAAAACAGAGACATAAAAGATACGAAAACATATATTGAGTTTCGAGTGAAGCTCATGAAAAACATGTACATAGATATAATTGTTAAAATTTTGTTTTCATATAGTTTCTTAAATAAAAGAAATGTATAATTCACAAGATTTTGAGGGAAAACCAAGCATCTTTTGATAGGTCTTAAATGCAATAAATCACAGAATTCATTACATGTTCGAAGTATGTTCACAATCTCTTGTACAAAATACTGTTCAGACACAGTAGAGGTATGGGCTGATGATCGCTGTTCAGATGTGCAAAACACCGACAATCCACACGATGCAAATTTCAAACTGAGCAGAAAACGTACCAATTCTTATTAGCACGATACACCGGTACGTTTCCTTGCAAGAAACATACAAATTCTTCCAAAGACTTCTGTGTGCTTATCAAATACTTGGAATGAGGTTAGGTAACAGATAAATGTTTAGTTGACAAAAAGAAAATATTGCATAATACATAAAGGCTATCATATCACTGTGAACCAACCAAACTACTGCCTGTTCATAACCACTGATTTATCGCCTCTTAATATTATAAATCGATCTACGAGTTTATACTCACGTTTATTTCAGTTGTAAGACAGCAGATATACAAATATTCAGTGAGTAGTCACGCTCATTATGAAAAGCTATGTCACAACTAAAAGCTCCAAAGACTTATGATAAAAATTGATTGAATTGAGACATTATTCGCAATCGTAAAAGTCATCTACCATATTTAACTACATGAAACAACCATGAATAGATTTCAAATAGGGGTATATAAAAACGTATATTCTATCTACTGGTTGTATCGAGACAAACATGTGTACTGTCAATTTAGAAAGAGATTGTATCTACTGAGGTATTGTGGTTAAATCAAAAGGCCGATCTCCCCATTGTGTTTTAATTCCAAAATGAAGACCTTCAAATAATAGTCGAGAACTTCTATTTACTCATGTTTCGATATTCGATATAAAATGTACGACAGTCTTTGGCGATTTTTTCTACTTTAATTAAAACTTATGAAAACGTTGTAAAAGAATACGTTTTAAGGTTAACATTTGATTCATTGATTTATTTAATTTACAAAGAAATAAATAGACCAAAGATCAAAAGATGACAAGAAAATTATGTGTATGCCCGTCCGAATTCTTATTAAGCTGCCCTACTTCTTTCTAAATTCTTTCGTCTATTTATCTCTTTCTTGGATTTATATTGGAATGCAGAGATGTGTGGGAACGCTCACCAGTAAGCATTTTATGCGTGATCAAGATACAGCTACAGAGCACATTTTGACAATCAGCAAGAGTCGATAAGAGCGACGTGGGGTCGAAATGTCAATGAGACAGCATTTTGTTTTTGTGTTACCAAAGGTACAAGAATTTGGCATAATCTAATTTGGTCATAGTTTTCCTTTCCTCGTTTGTCTACACCGGACTTGACATTTTATGAGCAACTCGGTGGATGTTTCTAGAAAAGCAGAGGACGTTTACCCTACCGATGCACCTGGTCCATTCTCCCAGTTTTTAGTGGAGTCCGAGTTGCTCATTTACTTTTGTTACTTTGTATGTATAATTTTAGTTACTTTATGTTCTTTGTTGTGTATGTCTGTTTTCCATGTCTGGTCTTTGTCCCTGGATTACATTCTTTTGATTTCTCTGCTTTTCTAGAAACACCCGCCGAGTTGCTCATAAAAAGTAAAGTCCGGGGTAGACAAACCAGGAAAGGAAAACTATGAACCGTTGAATAAATCAGTTTTCATGGTGCTGATGGATACACCATAACGATCCACGAGTTCATGATGACGACCATAAAACTTCTGTAGTGATGACTTCAATCTTGTAGCAACATAACCCTGTTCCAGAAGCCTGTAAGTCTGCGTAGTTTCGACAAGCTTCGTAGAAACACCAACAATTTTGAAACACTTTACTGAGGGAATACACAGATTAACGAACTTTCATTACAAAGAAACAGAACTCGAATGACATAAACGCTTCGTAAATCTTGAATCTTCATAATGTGTTTTAAATTTTAAAACGAGGTCTAATGAGCTCGTAACCCATTTTTTTTTTACATATTATATTAATATTTAATCATGTATTTTGAAGAACAAAACAGACCATAACAAAATTCGGAGTCCATGAAGAATACACTCATAGGAATTTACTGTCTCGCAATGGGTCATCAAAATAGAAATACACGTACCCATTAAAGATATACATGCACCTTCGAAAAAGGTTTTACCTAACGATGTCCTATTAAGAATCTACCGTCTACGGTGGCTCAAAATAGAAATACACGTACCCATTAAGGCTATGGATGTACATTCAATAACCAAAATGAAGAAATACTACATAATAACCCCTAAAACTTACCAGTAAATTTCAAGAGTTGATTACTACATTCCTACAACTAATAAATGAATTACGGTCCAAACAAATGACGAATCCAACCTTGATGGCCAAGTCTGCTTTATCTTCACGACAATTGATACATTTTGGCATGCGCTACGTTATGTAGATCTGGTGCGATAATTTATTATGTCTTACTATGCACCGTCAAATAATTGTTTGTTTTAACTATGTATATACCAATTCCATTCATTAGGCCTGATAGAAGTTGGATTTAACTAATCTCTTTTCAAAGTTCTGTTATGGGATTTCAAATGCGCACCCATTTAAAGTCCTTTTTATTTATCTTACAATTTTATCCTTTGTAAACTTTAAAAATATAACTGTATAAATTGACTTTTAATTGTGTGCATTTGTCCATAAACGGATAATAAAAGTCCATTCAATTCATACTGCTGTGTACAATAGGGGTTTTAATTCCAATGATATATCCGCCAAATTCATAATTATTCAAGGCGCAGTCGCGATAGATAGACTTGGCTTGGCTGTCAATGGATATTTACTTGGACAACAAAACTACATATTGCATACTTTTTTCGTAAAATTATGACTAAAAGCTATAAATACGCAAAAAAAAACTTGAAGATAAATATATACATGGATAGATAGTTGATGACGCACGTATGTTAATGACAAATACATATCAACACCATAGGCAATGTGGTTCAAGTGCATTTTTGATTCAAAAAAGTGTCAATTTTCCATTGGACACTAATCTAGTAGATATATATTGAATGAATAAAGGAAAATTCGCAAGCTGACATTCTTTGTGACTTTTCTCCAGGGGATGACTTGGACCCCTGTGACTGTATAACCGTGCAAATGGAAACATCAGAAGGATTATAGACATGTGAACATACAAGACAAGTGATGTATAGTTATAATTAGTATATTCTTCATTACATACACGTTTTAATGGGTAATTATCAATAATAAGCTCTCATTACTCTACAGTGACTGAATCTTGAAACTTAAAAAATAATGACCCCCTTTTTTCATCTTTACGAAACGAAGTTATATAGTTAGTGACCAGACCCCTCTCATCCAGGTTGAGTCTCTTTGTTTTGAATTGCACTAGTAATGCCGCTCTTTTTTTTCTGTTCTCTTAATGTAAAAGCAATTTCTTTTTCAGCGTAAAATGTCTAAGGACAGCGCGCAGGGCCGATTCCAGACAATTTGAAAAGGAGGTGTGCCAGCCGACGTTCCTCAGAAAAAGGGGAGCTACTAGGACATTATTAGCCATTTTTTCTCAATTTTATATATGAAAATGACAAGTTTTCCAATAAAAAAGGGGTGCCAGCCGACGTTCCTCAGAAAAAGGGGAGCTACTAGGACATTATTAGCCATTTTTTCTCAATTTTATATATGAAAATGACAAGTTTTCCAATAAAAAAGGGGTGCCAACCCCCTGCATCCCCTTCTGGATCCGCCACTGGTGTAGATTATGAATTCCATCACCGCCGTACCTGGGCTTTATTAACCGATTTGTCATTCTGTAGAGAAACTACACAGAGCAAGTCAAGTGTGCCAGTAGCCTAGTTTGAAGAATTTTCCAGGGTCACCAGAAAACCGACATCTTATGTTGATGAATATGAATAACTTTGTATAATTTTATGCAGTTTAGACCGAACACTTTTGTCGTCTGAATGCTCATTTAACATTTCATATTCATCCTTTATTAATCTTCTATTTTTTTTTAATTAATAAAAATTAAAAAATAAATAAAAGTCTGATTAACAAAATATAGATATGGAATGTTATATGCGTTGTTTTTTTTTTTTTTTTTTTTTTTTTTGTTTTTTGTTTTTTTGATTCAACACTTCTATTAAAGTATTTCCATTATCTTTCTTTTATTTGAACCAAAAACAAAAACAAAAAATAGAATAAGAAATTCTAAAGGTAAGTTTGTCTAAATATTTTTTGAAAAAATAGGCTAAGGGCAGATAATTGTGGTCTCGTACCTGCAGTAGCCCAAATATACAAGCGTAGTCTCGCTTCATGCATAAATTATCAGTAACAAAACGTGATTTTCACATAGCTATGTATGTACTTAATTTCGTGAAAAAAAAAACTAATCATGGTTAATCAAAAAACAATTCCGTTTGTGGTATATATATATATGCAAGTATATTCAAGTAAGTAAGGTTCAGCGCTGATATATATTTTTCCGACGCAGGGGGGGGGGGTATTTCATTTAGTATCACCAAATATTTTTATTGCGTTATATATTTTCCCATTTTTATAAAAAAAAAAAATTCAGTGAAAATAATATATAAAGTGTGTGAATATATTTATATTGTAAATGAAAAGAAAAAAATAATTTATTCAGGTGAAATTACAAAACATTTTTCATCACAATTAATGCATGATATGTCTTGCAAAAAGACTTTAATTTTATATCTATCCAAAATAAAAAAAACTCCAGGATTTGTTTTATATCATTAAATGATTAACCATACATTTACGATGGGTGCCAATTTAACTATATACAGGTGTCGTTTGACCAAGTGCCATTTTAACCAGGTGCCATTTTAACTTCACAGCTGCCATTTTGACCAAGTGCCATTTTAAACAAATGCCATTATGACTAGAATTCATGCTACCTTTTTGTAAAAAAATTGACAAAAGATAAGTGGCAAATAATAGCCTGAAACCCCTTTCTTTATACAAATTTTTTTATCGTAACCACTGCCCTTTTTATCCACCAGGGCCTGCATGAAATATCTGAAGACAGCTCATCCAGTTGGTACTCAGCTCAGCATTCCTCTTTATATTTTTTATTATATGATTGATGACTATTTATAATCTCGCAGGGTTTTCATTTCTAGCTAAGCATCGGATGTTTTTTTTAAGCTTCTATAAATGAATAGGCAATTTGAATACATCGACACTGAACAACAAGAGTATAGGCGTGAACTATTTTTCAATTGGATCGTGGTTAATACAAACCAACATATTTAGTTCGCAGTTAAAGTTTTTTTATGGGTTTGATTATTGGCGTAAAATATGAAATCAAATTTTATATATTAGAAATACCTATAAAGTGGACCTAACTATCTGCATTTGAACTTTAGTGGGATATGCCAATGGGACTATTTTCTGCGGTTGAGTACGATAATTGCGGATGCTATCAGGCTTTACAAATCTAAAGGCTCTGGCGACTGCTATATCAATTCCGATCTTCGATCTAAATTGATAAAAACCATAGAACATGACAAACCCACAATGGACTTTGCCATTTTATTTCATATTATTTATGTATCATTGGATAATTTCGTAATAAAATTTTTGACACTATTGTGTTTATGCACGTACTTCTAATGCATTTCAAATCATTTATTGAAACTGAGATTGAAAACTTTTGAAATGAAATTTTGAATGCCTTCATAGAGTAAGATATTAGTTTGCATACTGATATGATTAATTAACTAATTTTGGACCCTGGCTTAGGGCCCGATTTGTAAATATCTGGATCTGACATTTATAACTCTGTCAACTTTAATTGTATAAATCAATTCAGTTACATAGAAACAGAATGATGTTAAAAAAAACCAATTCTCCTTCTTTGGGGTTAGGTAGTCTCACTAACTTTAAATTTCTAGGATCCATTTATGAACAATTTTGAAGTATTTATAAAATATTTGTAAGCAACTTGGCTTATGTGGTTAAAACATACAAGCAAAGAGTTTTGCACATACTCGGTCGCCATGGCAGATGAAATGTAGAAAATTGTAAGTAAAAAGAACAAATTTTACTGCGTCGGCTATCTTTTTTAAAGATAGTACTTTTCTAATATATAAAAATTGCAAGAAGCAAAAGCATCATAGTGGGGTGTGTTTATTATTTTTCAATAAAATATTTATTAAATTTAATTTTTGCGATATTTTTTTTGGAAGTTTTTGTTTTCTTATATTCTTATAATATTTATTTGGCAACAATCAAACCAATTGGCCAATATTCGAATGGAAGCTTGATGTTATTATTTGTTTAAATCCAATAGTTCGGAATTTACTATTTTTTTTCCTGAAAACCTGGATTCAGTTATTAAAAATGTCTTCCTCCATTCATATCAACACTATATTATTTAAATGGGACAAGAACATTATGAAGGAAAACACTCTTCTAATAATTCAGCTCTTTAACATATAATGTGTCATTTCAATGTTAAAAACTGAATTTTAAGAAGTTTAAGATTTTTTCCCTTTATTGACAACGTACATTTTGGGACTAACTTTCCTTTTCAAGGCACGGATTGAACCAACATTAACATATTTTGAGAGATTTCGGCTTTGTTTCCATTCTGGAATACAAAAAACTCTAGACTTGTTGGCCAGTAAATGTACCCAGGATTTCGCAACACCTTTGTGTGACGCTCGGTGTCTCCTTTTCTCAAACCTTTACCTCCGTCACCCTTTCCTGACATATAGACCATTTCTGCATAGTTTCTCTGTAGAAAAATGAGTTTGTAAGTTTTTTTTTTAATCGAGCGCCCTTTTTGTAGGCCTAAACGTAAGCCAATTGGTTTCACTGTGATGTGGGAAATCCACTCATTTCATTAGAATAGTTCATTAACTATGTAAAGAGTACTACACATTCCGCGAAAATGACAACACGCAAACTTTATATTTGAATTTCACTTTTTACTATAATTGGTAAGTTTAGTGAGATGGTTATTACCAGAGATTGACAAATGATATGCCTTTTCCGATAAACTGCAGGTAAATGAAGTTCAAATGACAAAAATGTACGAAGCGGGGTACTCTTGTTTACTTAGTATAGTATTTTAGCTACTTTTTGATAAATCAACTAAAAGATTTCGATTTTCTGATCACTCGGAAGAGATCTCCATTCTCTGAAGCAGCTGGCTGATTCTTCACCTTCCTGTGACGCTCTCAGTGTGACTCTCTTGCATTATTTACTCGGTGTAGGTTCTCTGGATAATGATAACTCGATGGCTGTTAAAAGAGGACGAAGTCCTCATAACAATAATTCATACGAAGTCAACCTTTTACCTTAGAAGCACCAAGAGCCCGATTTTGGTAGGAAGTCAACCTGTAATATCGAGTAACACTGTCCTGAACGAGCCCGGTTTAGATTTTTTGGACCTGGTTTTGATAACGCAAGATGGCAGACGGGCAATTTGACGAAAGGTAGGTGCCTTATATATCCTACTGGTACAACCTTATGCATACTTGTAACTGCCTAAAATTGTAACGCACAAACAGCAATGATATTCTATTTTATTAACAATACTCGTATTATACGGACAAAAATGCTTTTAATCTCAACAGAACATTGGATGAAATTTTGTTTATAGTGAAATAACAACGAATTCAAGCGGAGGGTCGAGCATTCTATCCGTCATTTCATCTTATACGCGCCCATATTCTTTAATGAAACCGTTGTCTATAATAATTTTATTCAGGTAAAAATCATTCCCGTCTGAAAAATTAACCGTTAATTAAATATAACTGCAGATTCATGGTGTTTACAAAATAGCAAAAGACCTGGTTTAGATTAATCAATCATTCAGTGATCTTGAGAACTTTTCATTAGAAAAGAGACCCGGCTTAGACCTTCCAGGTTCTGAGGACCAGATTGATACGTCGATTCCGATCATTGAAAATTTCATTTAAATGTTTTTACAGTGTAATTGAAGTGCGTTTGATAGCGAAGAAGCTGATAAAGATTCCAGATCTATTTTAGCACAAGCGGTGGAAACTGTTACGCTAGACTCTGTGCGATGATAAAATGGAGTGATTTATTTCGATTTTAATAGGACTGGTTTCTTCGTATTTTTTTGATAGACGCAGGCTATGTGTTGTACGAAATGTTGGTCATGTGCTTATCACTTTTTTACCATGGCTGTGGTCTAAAGAGCTTTGTAGCATATGTAGTATTATCTTTAAAGCTTACATCTCAAAGTTTTGTTTAATTATGGAGAGTAATCAAAGAAACCAAGATTCGAGCAAAAATCAAAATTATATTCCAATGATAAAAACAAGGCAGGGAAAAAAATTGACACAAACAAAGATCATGAAATAACTAAAATGTCTCGTACAAAGAAACAAAAGTAAATGAGCAATCTGGACTCTACTATAAACTAGGAGCATGGACCAGGTGCACCGGTAGGGTAGGCGTTCTCTACATTTTCAGAAACATACGCAGAGTTGCTGATAAAATGACGAAAGAAGAGAGGAAAACTATGACACGGTAATATATCGGTTCTCATGGTGCAGATGGATACACCATAACGATACACGAATTAATAACTTCTGAAGTGGTGACCAATCTTGTAGCAACATAACTCTGTTCCAGATGCATAGTTGTTAGAAGTATAACACGGTACAAAAAGTCCGCTTAGTTACGGCAAGCTCTGGCATACATATGGGTTGTGATACGAAAACTGTCTCCATACGCAGGCGCTGAAGGGATGTTGGCATAGATGAAAATAAAGCTAACAACACGGAATGAAAAGTCATTGCAGGGTAGGTCGAGTTGTGAGACCGATTTCATAGTGTCTGTAGTGTCTTTTATATCAAGTTTTATTTGGGTAGATGCGTTGTAAAAAATCCCGGAAATTAAGATAATACGTCATCGATCTGGCGGAAACTGATAGTACATTTTGCAGATCAAGCTATAAAGTGTTGTTTGTATGGATTCTTGTGGCGTTTTGGGAGCTAATACAACAATAGATCACAATCATCGTCTCTAGTAGAGATACCGAAAGAGGATACTTTGCATGGATTTATGTTTTCCACCATCTCTTCTTTGGATAGTGTGGTAGCAGTATATGAGTACTATTGCTACTATGGTTTCTAGGACATGAAGGTTTGCTCAGTTTTTTTCTAGTTTATTCGATTCTAAGATTTCTTGTCCCGTTCAATGAACTTAATACGAGAAATTTTGTGGATGTTACTAGAAAAAGAAAAACATACTTACCCTTTTGATGCACCTTGTCCATACATGTAATAGCATTTTGGGAGAAAGAGTATTAATGTTTTTGAATCGGTTCCTGTCAGTTTTCGTTTTCTTTGCGTGGTCTTGGTGCCATTCTTTGAATTTCTGATTTCTGGTTTCTGATTTCTGATTTCTGGATGCCCCAAGATCTTATCAACACTTTTACTAAGTAATTCAGCGGCGGATACGAGAGAAGGCTCTTTGTTTTGACCCCCTCCACTTTTTGTTGGAAAATTCTATTCGTTCTGTGTGCACTTGGGTAAAAAAAGAGCGAATGATTGACTGGACTTTCTTTATAAATTTAGCCCTTATTAATTTCTAGATCTACCTCAGTAATAAGAACTTTTTGCAATAAATATGCATCACAATTCTTTTATACCACACACACGTCGCATGAGCTCTGATCAAGCACCAGCTAGCACGGATTTGAATTCAAGATAAATTCAGATATCTGTGAAGTCACTGGCATATACATTGTATACTGGATATTACATGTCAAAATCTGGATCGCATGCTGTATCAACCGCGAGACTCCTATATCACCCAGGGCCACCGGCCCGCGGGGTAATATAGACAATAGACAATTTTATTGGCCCAAACACAATAACAATAATCGGTTAAGGCCCATACATGTATATCATATGCAATAACATTGTAATATAGGTCGAGGGTTGATACAGCATGTGATACAGATTTTGACATGTCGTGTTCATTATATCGTATATTTTATCCATACTTCAAGTATGGTCTGTAAAGGGGTGTGATATAGGGTATGCAATATAGGGCTAGAGGTGTGATATAAGGTATGCGATATAGGATTCAAACAAAAACTTATTATTGATATACAAAAAAGTTATGTTTTAATCTATATGTATGATATATTTGAATGAAATTTAAATTTGAGTTTAAGTGGCGCTTTACATATTAATAGTTAAAAGCAGAATTACAGTCAATATCGTATTATAAACTAAGCAAATATAACCCTGTAGGTGACAACTTATTTAAGATAAGAGAGCATACGGACATTGAAAATCAATTCATTTATAACGAGTTGAAATTTTATCTTCTTTTGATATATTACGCTTATTTTCCCAAGAATACAATTGTGACCCAAGCTAGTTAGTGTTTGAATTGAAATTGACAATAAAAAATAGGGGAAAAAATCAAGAGATGAATTTTAAGTATCAATCAGAAGTCGTAATAGAAATTTCATGGAAGATAAGTTTGTGAAATTTGAGATCAGGCTATAGGTCATTGATTAGATCCTGAATATCAATTAACTATATAAATATGTAATGTCATAAAAAGTACTTTTAAAACAGCTGTATGTGACACGAATCAAAATCTAAGATTTTTTTCTGTCAAGTAGTTTACTCACGCCATAGGAGCCAAAAATTAAACGACTTCGTTGATTTTAAACGTATTAAGTTCCTTTAAAGTTTAAATTTCAATAAAACGCAAACTATTTTTGAAATCTGTATACAATATATTCATTGAAAAAATTAATTGTTAAAAATATAAAAGCATGTTTGTATTTGTTGACAAATAGTTCCATGTCGCCGACGTTTAGGTTAAATCTTTACAGATAATCCGCGTGAACTTAGATTTAAAATCTTATCACCCTGTTATACAGGAATTACAAAAGAATGTGTTAAGACTCCTGTAGGAACAACCAAAAACGTTTAAATTTCAATTCGAGTTTGAATGGATTTGTTTTCAATAGTTACCGGTGATCGATACACAAGAGGTTCGAATCGGAAACTTCTTCATAATGGAGGTAAGATTAGTACAATAAAATTTACTTCTAAGTTGACTTTGTTTTCCGGTTGAAATTTAATGGTTTTAACTTCCTATACTAATGTTTGTTTATTTATTTACACGATGTTAAATGTTTGAATAGTTAACATTAATTGATTCAGAGTTATTCTACAAGCTTTTTTGGAAGCTGTTACTTGAATGAGTAAATTGTTAAATAAATTTTGTCTGTATAATAAAAAATAAACAATCAATCAAGAAATGAAAGTGTTAAATACGAAAAAAGAAAAGAAAGTTTGCACTGTAAGAAACTTGTAAATAAGACTTGTTATGTATACAGCAGAACAAAAAGCGGATCCAGAAACTATTTTGAAAAGGGGGATTGGGACAAGACCTGTAATTTATAAAAAAAAGGTGGAACCTGTCTGTAATTTGCTCCTTTTCACTGGCAACGATACACTTGAAAAATCAGTATCACAACAGAAACAAATAACAGTTTGCTCTAACACAAAGCGTTTTATTAAGGCCGAGGTGGTTATAAGCCGGGGAGGGTGTTTCACTTGATATATCTTAGGGCGAATGCGTCATTTATAATTGATCATGTTATGTAAATAATTATGTCACTGACTTAACGTTTGATTCTTTAAGACAGTCTTATCAAAATATACATGAAATTATTCAAAGGGCACAAAAACGATCTCACAATGATACAATGCATGCTTCACAAATTTATATGTGTTTTTGTATACCCCGTCTAATCGATACATCTTTTTATTCACCTCGAATAAAACACTTGCAATATGTAGTTATAATTATTTGTACAGTGCTAAGCTACACTTCGAGCAAACTCAATGGACGTATTTGGTTTTGTTTGTTCTGTGTGTATCACTACTGAAATTAACAAGCAAAATAAAAGAATCGAAACTCAAGATACGTCTTTTTCTTTGATGACTGTATGGAATGAATTGTTTTTGAAACAGTCACAATTTACTTTCTTCTGCTATCATTAGATTTTAATTGTTGACAAAACGTGATACATATAACGTTTATATATATATATATATATATATATAAATTCCCAACGATGTTAGAACTGTCAAATTTGCGATGCAAATTTTGGTCGTTCCCTCCGCGGGACTCGAACTCGTACCGCTGTGACATCTATGGCAACACCGCCTGCACAAAGTCCAGCGCCCTAGACGTCTAAATATGTTTAACATCACCAGAAGATAGTAAAAGTTAAATTGAATATTTCGGATACTGATATCCTTCTTCAGCATACAACTCATAAAACTAGATAGAAAGGTCTGAAAAATTCCACACAATGTTAGAACTGTACAATTTACGATGCAACTTTTGGTCGTTCTCTCCACGGGACTCGAACTCGTACCGCTGTGACATCTATGGCAACACCGCCTGCACAAAGTCCAGCGCCCTAGACCACTCGGCCAATTTGATCCGATGGAGCAGTGTAGCGAATAGAGTAATAGAGTCGTCATATATATATATATATTTATATAAACGTCTAAATATGTTTAACATCACCAGAAGATAGTAAAAGTTAAATTGAATATTTCGGATACTGATATCCTTCTTCAGCATACAACTCATAAAACTAGATAGAAAGGTCTGAAAAATTCCACACAATGTTAGAACTGTACAATTTACGGTGCAACTTTTGGTCGTTCTCTCCACCGGACTCGAACTCGTAATGCTGTGACATCCATGGCAACACCGCCAGACCTTTCTATACGTTTATATATCTTCCCTGTATCAATTTAGTTTTACCCAGGTTCAAAATATATTTAAAATGATATAATGGAACTAAAAAAGTGTCTTCTTTAGACAGGTTTTCGGATCATTTAAGGGCTTGGTTTAGACGGGTTTTGGCATTATTCAGGGTTCAGTTAAGACAGGTTTTAGGATTATTCAGGATTCAGTTTAGACAGGTTTTTGGATTATTCAGGTTTTGGTTTAGGCAGGTTTTTGGATTAATCAGGGTTCGGTTTAGACAGGTTATTGGATTATTCAGTGTTTGGTTTAGACAAGTTATCAGATGCTTTTTGGGTTTGGTTTAGACAGGTTAATAGATTATTCGGAATTCGTTTAGACAGGTTTTTGGATTACTCAGGGTTCAGTTTAGACAGGTTATTGGATTATTCAGGGTTTGGTTTAGACAGGTTTTGGGATTATTCAGGGTTTGGTTTAGACAGATTTCACCATACTGGAAGTACATTTTACTCGAATGACATGGGAGTGCAATCAAAAGAACCATGCAATTTACAGGTTACACCAGTTTCCAAAATCTTGAAAACCAAGAGGCTTACACAAAACAAAGACAGAAACAAACAAACATATATAACATTCTAAATAAGAAATCCAGATGCTTCCAAATACTGAAATCAGTAACAAGGTGAATCGAGCAAGTAAGCGTCCTTCTCTTTTAAAGAAACGCATGATGTTTACAGAAGAAAAAAAATACCTTCGCTCTTTCAGTTTGTTTCCCAGTTCCATTTACATAACATTTTGTTGCATGGACTTCCGTCTCTATTTTCTTTTCTTTTTAAAACAAGGAGTTATGTAGAACTGCGTGTAGCATAATGTGTATTTTCTGTTTTTTATAATATCACTTCACCTGAGCATGTTGCAAGTATTTATTATTACTATTGTTATATAAGAAATTCATTTTAGTAATTCAAATGTTATTATACTTACGGATAATTATCATTTTGAATTGCTAAATTCAATTTTTCATTTAACAGTTTCAATTGACAAAGTCCTCGCTGTAAAACAGATCAACTAACTGATGCACCGTGGCTTTTATTTATAAAGACTTATAGTCGCTTTAAAATATTGGCTTTTTGGTATTAAAAATATGTGTACTACATTAAATACATGTAGCAAGGAAACTTGATGGCAGCTAAGACTTCTAAAATAATTTTATTAAATATTATGCGATATGTACTTAACAAAATGATATGTTATGAGGAATTTTATCTCATAAGTTTCCAATATTTTGGTTCTTAAATAAACATAAGCTTTTTCAAACTTTAAATGTCATTTCTTACAAATCATAAGCATCATTTGAAACTTTTAACATATTAAATTTCTTACACCTTTAACACACGATCTATTGTCGTATAATTTAATATACCTTCAAACAATACAAACTATCGATATCATAGTTTTAATATGAGACGGCACCAAAAGCAAGTTTTCGTTACATGATTAACGAATATTTTTTATGCTTTTGTTTTATTTTTAACAAAGTGCAAATGCATGCATTGTTGAAATAAATGTAATCAAGCTTGTTTGCCATTAACATGTACGAACCAACTTTCTGTAAGAGTAATCAAGGGAACCAAGGTTATAGCGGTAATCAAAAGAATGTAATCCAGGGACAAAGACCAGACATTGAAAACAGACATACACAACAAAGAACATAAAGTATCTAAAATCATACATACAAAGTAACAAAAGTAAATGAGCAACTCGGACTCCACTAAAAACTGGGAGCATGGACCAGGTGCACCGGTAGGATAAGCGTCTACTTCCGGTTAGTCTATGAAACCCGAATTTTTGGTTCAACTGGAATGAACCCGTATAATATGGGGTACCCCAAGTCACTGAAGTGTCGCGACATTTAAGTTGATAATTGTAAGGTATCTATACCTGTCGACATTTTTGCACACTACTAACGGTTGAACGTAGGGAACACCAATGCAGAACCAAAAACCGAAAAAAATAGGGGCGGAGGTAAAATCTTGATACAAAATGTACATACAAAACGCACCATCTAGTCATGATATACGAATCGTTGTGATTCTGTTTTTGTCTTTTCAATTTTTGTGTGACAAAAATAATTCATGCAGTCTAGAATATCTGGATCGTCGACTTCTCCCATCAACTGAGTCTAAACCAATTTCAAACATTTTTTTTTCTGAATTAAAAATTATTTCGATTTACCAGGGTTCAAAATTCATTAAAACAGGTTTAGACAGATGTTTCGGATTATTTCGTGGTTCGATTTGGACAGGTTTCGCTATATGCTAACAAAGTGAAAAAGTGTAATATAAGGCATGAACGGATTTTCAACTTTGTTCGGATTAAAGCGTCACGGATTAATGCGATTAATGGTTTGCTTTAATCGTTTTAAAAGACTAACAAAATAACCTTTCTTATTAGTCTAATTAGGGCATTCTCTAACTTAAAGACTTAATTATTGAATTCTCTAGAGGAAACAGAGCAGAAATATTCCCCTTTCAATTTTTGCAGTTATAGATTAATAGTGTATGTCTGATAGTTTTAGGCATCTGTTAAATATTCCATTGTTAAATGAATATTATTTGCGATCCTTAGCTTATTTGTTGTTATTTTTTACAGAAGTATTAGAAAGCGAAAAGGCTGACTAGAACTCAAATATGAACAGTTGTCTTGGCGCCTGTTACTAGACCGACTTTTGAATTCTAACAATGCAAAACTTCAAAGAACAAGACTTGCGATGGCGCCGTGAACAAGATTGCCTTTTAACAGTTTAAACTAATCGTTATATATACTGTTGGAACTAGCAATCACATTGTTCAAATACAATCTCCATTTCTCTACAACAATACAAACATTGATTATCGGATTATAAGTGGAATTTGAAAGCAGTGTTTGTCAACACAGATATGGCAATCGATGGACGTAAAATAAGCAAGTGTTGACCTTTTGTTACCTCATACGTGCCAAAACCATCTACTGCTTGACCAGCTGATGGTAGCTGCTTCAAAAACCTGTTACGTTGCCGAAGGATTGATGCATTAAACGGCATTTAAACAAGTGCGCTGCCAATAATCCAAAATCAAATGTTTCTATACAAGACCTCAATCAATAATATGAAAAAGGTTGTGTGTCGACGGTTGAAAGTAATTCAATAGGTAATTACTGTTTAATTAATTAACATTCCCATGAGAAAAAAAATAGAAAGGATTTTACGGGATTGATAACATAGCCGTGTAAGATAATCCATTGAGATCAAATTGCGTTAAAATGGACAAGTGAAAACAATAATTACATCGTATACTCTCCAATGGTCTAACTAGCATAATGGGACCGTTAAATACATTTGAATATTCAATGGATGTTTGTAGTGAGGAAGGCTACCGTAACGAGATATGGCAGAATAATTCCCGCCTTTCATGGTATGGCTCAGACGATTTTGACGAAAGTAGGCTACCATCAGCCTTTTCTGAGATGGGTTTAACGGAAGAGTCGGACGAGGGAAGATTGTCACGTGCGTTACAATCATGGATGCCGGATTACGTCATAAACAGCATTGAGCCTATGGAGAAACCGCCCTATGAACCAGTTTTCACCGGTAAATTAGGAAGGGACCGAGATAAAATAGCTCGTGTTAGTTTTGACAACACAAAACGTGTTCCTAGTGCTGTGAGACGTTCAAAAAGTGAAAAGAGAACTCGACTATCGAACGCCCAACAAGGAAATAAGCTTAAACGTGCAAAGACTAACACATTTAAACTGAAACGGTCTTTCACAGAAATAAGAAAAAATGATAAACCAATTTCAAGGAAAGATTTTGACAATGGACGTTTGGTTCGAACATCTAGTGATGAATCGATATCTACTCACTATTCTTCCCTTTTTGAATTGTCTTCTCTCGAGGCGAAATCAGATATTTCTTCCGGAAGTCATAAAAGTAGAAAGAGAGGTAAACAAAGGAAAGAAGTAAAGGATCAGAAGTCACCACAACCAGTCGCGAGTAGATGGGTAGAGTTAGCAAGTAAGAAAAGTCTAGGAGCATTTGATAAATTCATGCGTGGACAAAATGTTCTTCAAATTGAAACATTTGCAACATACAGTGGCGAGTTTGAATCAGAAGCGTTCGAAATGATGGACCCTGATGAACGCCGTATGGTTTTTAACTCTGCAAAACGAACAGGAATTAGATTAAACAAAGAACTAAAGAAAAGTGGCAGTATAACAAACATAAATGAACAAGTACATTTACCAAAGAAACGAAAGAAGATGAGAACGCTTTCCGCAGGTCACAAACCGCTAAGTAAAGGAATTAATCTTGAGGAAATTAAGCAGCGAATCGAAAAAGAGCGAATGGCAGCAGCGCGTTTAAAACAAGAGAGTAGAAGTAGTAGAAGGCGAAGATCGAGAGTGGCATCTTCTTCTGCCCGTTCAGAAGTGAGTTCAAACGTTTCAGGTATTCATACGCCATCAATACGTTCACTATCTCCTTCTACGATCCCGGATTCTAAACAAGAAACGGTTTGGAAAGGTGACAAAGAGATTCTTGAAATGGATTTAAGGCGTGGCTTAACAACACGTGTTAAAAAGCGTATAAAAACCACGACCTCTGCTCTTGAGCGCGTGACTGGTTATGGTGAAAATAATAAATTTCAACGCCGAGTTGGACGGTGTCGAGATTTTCCCCAATTAATCGATGATGATTATGGATTTAAACCAAAAATTGTTCAAAGGATGCGTATTTCTCCATTCCTAAGTAGTGTTATACGACAAGATATTCAGGTGCGCATGGGTCGGCCACGCTATCATGAAATATCAGTGAAAGACCTTGAGTGGTGGAATCGAGGTCAGAAGCTCAATCGAGCACATCGGAACCTTAAAGTTTTTAATTGGCTTCATAGTTTAAAAGAAGATGAATTCGAACATTTACTAGATGTTGAAATATTAGACACTCCACCGGAATCCCGTGATGACATTGTAGAAATGCACGTAGAAGCGGCAGACGAACCTGATTTGAAGCCACTTTACATGACCGATTTCAAATGATTGTGTTCGCTAAGTCCTAGTCCAGTTCCAAATAAAACATGAGACATAATTCTGATAAAGAAGTCTTTGTTTACTAATTTTGATTGTCCTTGATATCAGTTCAAGCCCGCTATTGAATTAAACATATTTTTTTTTCAACCGTTCTATTCTCGTGGCCGAGTTGTCTTCCTTTTATTTGTAATTCGTTTCTGAGTTATTATCATTTTAGAAACGAGATTAGGCGGTAAATTATAATTTTCGTCAAATAACCAACAATCAAAATTCGCATTAGTAACAGAATCACAGCCGATTTTATGATACTGGATTTCAATGTCATCGGACCTAAACAATTCAAATTTTAGGAGACGTCTTTTTCAGCTCACTTGGACTAAAAGGCCATGTGAGCTTTTGTCATCAGTTGTCTCTCCTTTGGAAACACTTGATCATCAGCATTCTTAGGGTATCTACTTTCATCAAAGCGCCTGTGACGTTGAACTTCGGAAGTCATGAGATATATTGTAGGTATTTTAAAAACTTTATAATCCGCTGATGGTAATTTGTTCTTTCTGAATTTCCAAAATATTAATTCTTTTCAATAGGATGAGCGCTCTCACCACTACAAGAACTACACATCCACACAATACTGTTGATTCAAAACTTTAATTTAAATTTCGTTTTAATTATTTATTCATTTTTTTTTTGTTTCGTTTCATTTTATTTTTATTTTGTTTCTTAATGTGTAATCTTGACAACTTATTTTTAGTTTTAAACGTAGCCAATCACGTGAAATCCATATATGGATATCATAGGCTTTAATACGATATAGTTCAAACTTCTGTATATGTATTTGAATTTTTCTTTGACAATGAATCATGTAAAATATAATTTCAATCGTACACTGTGAAAATGGGCAATGTATATATACGAAATAACCAATTTGATACATTTGAATATTCATCCGAAAGAGATCGGTGGAAGTTTTTTAAGGCGGTTATCAACCGAAAGTCCCTTTAATTGACATCAGACGGTTTTAAGTCTCAAAGTCACATGACTTCCGAGTAAAAATTGTGTCGATTTTGTAGATCAAGCGTTTAACATGGCTGCCATAGTTATTTTTAGACCGTGAGAGTTAAGTCACCAAATTTCTACAAATTTCTCAAAAATTGAAAAAGATATTTGAAAATAAATGTGTCTTATTTCTTCAGCTTGAAGAGCTCTACAAAGGTCAGACAACTCCTTGTTATAGTTATTGCCATTGAAAGGTAACAAACGACAGTTTTTGCAGTTTCCGGCCATGAAAATTATATCAATAATCATTAAAACAAGTCCTACAGAAGTCTCCATTAAGTCGAAGTTTTCAAACGATTCTTTTGTTGGTGTTATTGCTCTTGAAAGGCGAAAAATGACCGTTTTCTATTGATAACTATAATAGAAAGAAAACAAACTTTCAATTTATAAAATGATCTTTATGATTAGTCCTACAAAAGTCTTGATTGGGTCAAAATTGTCAGACGACTCATTGTTAGAGTTGTTGCCCTTGAAAGTCTAAAAATGACAGTTTTTGCAGTTCTCAGCCATCATCGTAAAAACTATAAATTTTAAATTATAATCGATAGAAAAAAACTTTCAATTAATGAAATGATCCTTATGAGTCAAATTTTCAGACGACTCCTTGTTAGAGTTATTGCCCTTGAAAGGCGAAAAATGGAAAACTATACAAGATATTCAATTGATGAAATGCTCTTTATGATAAGTCCTACAAAAGTCTTCATCAAGTCAAATTGTCTGACGATTCCTTGTTAGAGGTATTGCCCTTGAAAGCCGAAAAAATAATATTTTTTGGCAGTTTTCATCGATTTATCTAGATAAGTATAATAAGTAGAAAAAAACAGTTCAGTTGATGAAATGATCCTTATGAAAAGCCTCAAAAAAGTCTTATGGGTTGTAGTTGTCGGTTGACCACTTGTTATAATTATTGCCACTGAAAGTCGAAAACGGATCTTTTTTTTGCAGTTTTTAGCCAATATCTTGCAAGCTATGATAGATTAAAAATACTTTTGATTGATAAAATGATTCTTATGATAAGATCATCAAAGTTATAAGACGACTCCTTGTTAAAGTTATCGCCCTTGAATGGCTAAAATTGAACAAGGTGAGCGATTAAGGCTCTCGGGAGCCTCTTGTCATGATACAATTGAGCCGGTCGTTTTAAAAAAAGGTGATAATAAACTTGTATCTCTATTTTTATTTCATACTGCTGATTTGTCCTGTCGTGCGTTAAACGACCGTTAGTAGTACATGAATAATAAGTAGCATAAACCAATGTCTACCTGATATATCTTTCTTCTGTGCTATTTCTGTACTTTAAACAAATATTTTCCACACTTACCAACCCACCTACCTACCTGCCTATTTACCTACCTATCCTCTTCTTTCCTCGAGACACATATCTCCCCACCTTAGTCGGTCTCTGGCAACCTCTCCTGCTGCCTTACAACTCTTCAACCCCATCTCGTTCCTGTCTTTCTCTCTTGCTCCACGACTCTGTTCCTTTTGCCTCCTGGTGCCCTTGTTCATGCAATCATTCTGTCGTCATCGTTTCCTTTTCTTAAAATATGGTCTATGTGGCGCCATCTTCCGGATTTGAGGTTATTTTTTATTGACTGGGTAATCGTTCTCTCATGAAGTTGCTGGTTGCTGATCTTGTTGGGCCAAAATACTCTCAGTATCCTACGCAGACACCTGTTCTCTCGACATATTGTACAAAAATATTTCTTAGAATGAATATTTGATTCTTCATCTTTGCCTAAATTCAGCTAGTCCTCCTTAACGCATTGTCAACTCATTCTTTAATTCTGTTGATGAAGATGTTTCCTAGAATCTTGTTTGGTACTGACAACATTGTAATATCTCCCCAGCTTTAAGATCTCGACACATTTCCTTTCAGTGTAAGTATCCCCCTTGACCATTCCTTGTGAGTCTGTTTGTCCTTCCAGATCTTATCAAATAACTTCTTTCGTCATTTGGTGGTTGATTCAATGCTTTCATCTGCTCACGTGCTATATTATGTATTCCTGGTGTTTTGTTCTTCACTCTCTTCAATGCTGATCTTATTTACTCATCTGATATTTCCTCTGCTTATGTCACCGCATGTTCTGCCTTTCTCTATTCTTACTGGTTTAGCTGGTGGTTCCCTGTTCAATGCCGCAGAAAAATGTTTTTTTTTCAAATTTTTCTGTATGTCTACTTCCTTCGTCAGTATATTACCATTTCTGTCTCTCAATACACTACTGCCGCTGTTGTACTTTAATTTGCACTGATTTTCATAGTGATTCTATACAATGTACTATGTTCTTCTCTAGCTGCAGCGCCCTCTGGTTCATGTATAAGATTGTTCACATGCCCTTTCTAGTCTCTTCAACACGTCCGTTTCACTGCTTTCTCTACAATTCGATATTATTCCACGTATTGTCCAGCTATTCTTGTTGATCTTTGTTTGGCCTTCTTTCTGCATTATATTGTTCTGATGGTGCCCTCGTTTATCCAGTCTTTCCGTCTTTTCCCAACAGAGGCTTGCAGAGTCTCTGTAAGCAGATTTGATACCTTCCCACGTAATGTCAGCGTCCTTGTCATCTTCCACTTGTAGAGCAGCAAATCTATTTATGAGTTCCACGCTTAAAAATACCATTATAGAAAGTGTTTAAATATTTTCATAATTTTTCTTTCGTGAAAAATATTTCTGATTAAGTTTGATTTTATGTTACCCAAAAGGTCTACACTATCGGTTCATCTAAAAGATAGAAGTATTTCAAGTATACAGTTACGCATCTTTGTGCTTTTCTAAAGTTAAAAATATTCAACCCAAACCGGAAGCATAAAATTAGCGGAAAATCATTTCAGACTGGTAGCGAGTTTATGGTTCGGCAATGTACGCGATTCACATTATGAAAAACGATTAAAATGCTTAAGACTTGAGGTGTAAAAAAATGCATTCTTATGCAGCATTTTTTGTAACGATGAATTTCATTAGGTAACACAAAAGAAATTTCCAGACTCTAATTTTCAACGCACACGCAGATTTTTTAAGAGTTTGAATTGTTGTTTTCACAGATATATTTGGCGGCTATGTTTGAATGGAAATAACCGCATTGCATTTGCAGATTTATTAATCTAGATTTGACGCTTACTTATATAAAGTCCCTTGTTTACTCAATTTGCCACTGTCTAATAAGCGATCTTTAGATACTAAACATTTACCATCTAATTAAAATGGGTTTACTGAATGGGATTATCAATATCAAACCAAATATCTTCATTGTCATTAAACAAACATGATAATTATTGTGATTATGCTTGTGACAAAACAAAACAAGCAAAACAAAAAATGCGTGTATAAACAAAACAAATAAGTTGAAGTCAGCAAATACTAGTATACTCATTCATCCTTCGGGAAGTTAGCAAATACTAGTATACTGATTCATCCGTACTGGAAAGTTTCATTATCTATTTGTATAGTTTTAAACAAAGATTCTCTCAAATTCTGGTTTACTTTACATTTTAATATAAAATAAACTTCAATCAATAACTCCACATTTTTTGTATAGTCTTTCAAAACGTGAAGTTTATTAGTGCGACAGACTATGGTCACCGATTCAAATTTTAGTAAATATACTCCAAATAGAGAAGAGTTAGTCAATTAACAGTAAATAGAAGTCGTTTTTTTAATGAAGGTCCCAATTTTTTTTCAACAAAGGCTAAGCTTGCTGCTCTCATCAAGTTTGTCCAATTTGTTATTAATTTTTTAAAAATTTTCAGATATTTCACTTTAAATATATAATTTTAATTGTTTAAATTGTTAAACTTCCTTAATATTCTTGCAACTAACAATTTTAAGTTTTCAGTATATAGTCTGGCAAGATATAAAATTGCTTGTGTATTTATATAATTTTCAAAAACAAACAAACAAAAAAATACTTCATTATCCTCAACAGACAGTCTACTTCAATATTCGAAGAAGAATGTTTTTTTTCTGAGAAGATGATTACAGAAAAATAAGGACCTGGTCTTTTTTTCAAATTGTGATCTACCAATAAAAGTGAAATGGTCAATACTACCATTTCTAAGTGAAATGGTCAATACTACCAACTGTAAGTGAAATGGTCAATACTAGCATTTCTAAGTGAAATGGTCAATACTACCATTTCTAAGTGAAATGGTCAATACTACCAACTGTAAGTGAAATGGTCAATACTACCATTTCTAAGTGAAATGGTCAATACTACCAACTGTAAGTGAATGGTCAATACTACCATTTCTAAGTGAATTGGTCAATACTACCAACTGTAAGTGAAATGGTCAATGCTACAAATTCTAAGAATAGCTCTCTGTTTTGCTCTATGGTAAACAAGAAAGTAATCCATAAAAGACATTATTCAAAGTTGTAAGTCAAAATAGGTCTGACCAACTTGTCAACAATATGCCCCGAAGGGAGCTAATGGCGCAGAAGTTAAAAAATGGTATATGCATTGCAATGAAAATTTAGGACACTATGGCATTTACAGATTTCGGAAAACAATCACTTCCTAACTACATATATCACTTCAGAAATATATCTCCTCCGACAGAACGATTGTTTTATATATTAACTGGAATTCCGAGTAATATTTTCGTTCAAGGAGTTTTTCTCAAATATAACTCCGGTTCATCAGTGTCTATATTTAAGCGGTCCTAGGGTCGTCTATGATTATAATATTGACTAGGTACCCACATTTAATTTATATGTAGGAAGCCTTTGACGTTTCACCCTTGTAACGACGTTGACGATCTCTATGGATCTCACATGATCGCACGGAGCTGTCGGTTGAATCAAATTATTGCGTTTTGGAGAAGCCTTCTTCGCAAATACCTGACTTGATACGGTCATGGCATGGTCTACTAGCAGCTAGGCTGATGTATTGACATTCGACAATACTCTGTACTCTGATATTGATTTTAATCCTGTGATACAAAAGCTATAAAATTGTTTTCAATATAAATTTCTTGTCTCCATTTCAGATAGTTCATGTGAAATATTGGATAATTATTGGCTTGATCTAAAAAAAATAAAGGCTTTAATAATCTTCTGTGTGTGTGTGTGTGTGTGTGTGTGTGTGTGTGTGTGTGTGTGAACTATAATTTTCCGAATCAGTCGTTCTTTTTCTTTTGTTACTGGGTTTCTTTAAAGAAATTTTGTGCAGATTTTCCTTAAGTACCTGTACATATAAAATTCAAACACTGCCTATGGTAATTCATGGTGCAGAAATACCCATGGATCAGACAATGCTTTTTGGGTCTACATATGCTATAGTTTTATGTGACAATAGTCCTTTCTGTATTTTGATCTGTACTTTTGAGAAAACTACACTTTAAAATCGACCAAATCACACCGAATCAAGAACGATAACTCTTGCAAAGTGCTAATTTCAAGTACCACCTGTATAAATTTTATCTCAAAAGTGCAACCCCCAAATGTAAAACTAAGACTGGTTACGTGATCTAGAACAGTTTCTGAAGAAGAAATAAAACTGCATTCGGTGGGTTTTTGATATGCATGAATCACCTTCTGTCTGTTTTTTTTTTTAAATAAAAACTGCTACTTAATAAGTTTTAAGAAAAAAAAAACCAAATTATATAGCGATAGCGAGGTGTTAAATGAGAAAATAAATGCTTAACCCATGTTAAAATGAGTGCCAATCTACCCCCGGAAGAAATTATTTCCTTTCTAATATGGCAAATAAGGTAATTTTTGTGACAAAAATTTCTCTGGGCGTAGCCAAAATAACGGCTGTTCCGTATAAACTCCCCCGTATGGAAGTTGGATTAATTAAGAAATAAACCACATATTCAAGCAAACCTCTCAGACGTTAAATCATCGCGTAAACGTTTTTAAATGGGTGTTTTGTCTCGAGGCGAAAGAAAAGAGACAATGCACAGGTGCTAAAGGTGGGGTTGTACCGACATATACTGTTTGACGATATGAAGACGTCATATTAGAAAACTCATTCTATGACGGGCCTGCATATTAATCTTTTTTTATTTTTGTGTTAAAAATACGTTAATACGCTAATTACGATACGCGTAAATACTGAAGCGTATTGGGAACATGGTATTTCTGTTTTCTAATTTGTTATATCAAATTATTTATTTGATATATCAAATTATTAATTTATTATATCACATTGTTAATTTGTCATATCAAATTGTTAATTTGTTATATCAAATTTCTAATTTGTAATATCAAATTGCTAAATTGTTATATCAAATTATTAATTTGTTATATCAAATAATTAACTATGAATTAAAAGCTGGTTTGTTATTCAACTACATTTTCTGGAAGTTCACAGTCATGGGTAGACGCTATTTAATTGAGTACTGTTTTAGAATGCATCTCACATTTACTCAAATAGAAGAGATACTTTTGAAAAAACATGATATCAAAGACTCAAAATACATATTAAACGAATAACTGCATCATTAAGGTTTTTAGAAGAAAATAAAAGTCAAATTTCCTCGATGTGGCAGACTTCATTTCTAAAGAAATACAACGATCCGGAAAATATCATTGGTACAGATGGATGCATACTAAATGTGTGGGCAGTAGGTTATTTGTAGACCAAGAGATAGTGTGTTTGATAATAAAATGTTTAGACCCCCGAAAGCGTAAAATGTAGAAGTCGTCGAAAATTGAAACGTAGAAATGAATATAATCAAAGCCCAAACTGCCTATGGCACATGGATGGTTATGATAAACTCAAGCCATACGGAATTTATATTCATGGTTGCATTGACGGCTTTTCAAGAACTCTGCTTTGGCTAGAAGCTTATTCAACAAATAACGACCCATTTGTAATTGCTAGATATTTTGTTGATACAGTTTGCAAACTAGGCGGTTGTCCTCTGAAAAGGAACAGAAAGCGGAATCGTTCAACGAATGCAAATATTTATCACAGGCCCTTGGGAACAGAATATTTTTTTATCTAATAAATATCATAAAATAATTTTGTTTCCAGATTTGAGTTATTATGTGTGTTCTCTGACATGTCCGTATGTCCGTATTTAATGCTGTTTATTCTTAGCCCAGTTTTCATCTTTATACAGATGTGAGATGCATTCTAAAATAGTACTCAATTATATAGCGTCTACTCATGACTGTAAACTTCCAGAAAAATAGAGTTGAATAACATCCAGCTTTTAGTTTATAGTTAATAATTTGATATAACAAGTTAATAATTTGATATTACAAATAGGTAACTTGATATAACAAATAAAAAAAGAAATACCATGTCCCCAATACGCTTCCGTACGTAAGTTTTACTATTTAAAACTCAAAATATTTTTACATAAAATGCAACAATAATATTCCATTTTTTCTTTTCCATTCTTCTTTAAAGTATAATTGTCTTTGTCTTCATCTTCGACTTGGGGATGGTATGATTAAGATGGAAAGACTGATGTTTGAAGTTCAAAATAAAGTGTAACCTATTGTCACATTTTTATAATTGACAAACAATTCTTCTCCTGTTACACGCATAAGGGTAACAACAAAATTACCGAACACTAATTCAATTCATAATCAAGTCAAGTACAAAATAAATTTGGGAAAATAGATATTACACCATCGGAGCAGCTGGTACCGCAATGGTCCTGACTTGGTAGAGGCACTTCAAACGAATTTGTGGGTTAAATCTAGGTTTTACAGCGCGCTAAACCTCTCTCTTCCATTGCGGCGCGACTGTGCCATTGGTGATTAAAAAGCATTTGCATGCTTTTGTCATAATCGGTAAATCAGTGGTCACATCAGCACAAAGAACAATTTACAAAAAAAAAAAAAAAAAAAACAATCAAACAAGGACTGATATCTCAAAAAGAATTTGTTAGGACACCTTTTAAGGCGTATTTCCTCATACACCTGATTCAGGAGTCTGTTACGTAGATATTTATGGCGTTCAAGGAAATCAGAGTAGTTAGTACTTGCTCTAGCGTAGGGAATCAATTGTGAAATATAAACACCATATGCATGTAGGAGATGAAGGGATATTGCTACACAGATAAGGAAAATTTATGATATTAAAATTAAAATCGTCTCTTTTATCATAAATCTTAATGCTGAGTCAATGACCACTATTGTCAAATTCGAGATCTAGGTCAAAAAAAAAAAAAAAAAAAAAAACCAGAAAAGGCTGTTTCTGTAGTCTCCTTTATCTCAAGCTCTGGTGGATATACTGACGGTAACCATTTACCAAAAGTAGGGTTGGACATTATATCAACAATATATCTGTATATAAAGTTAAAGGATTTAGCATCTTCTAAATTTTTATTCTTTACTAGGTTCTGGAGAAATTCAGTCTCGTTTGAATATAAAAAAAACATCGGTTAGGTGAGGAGCACAGTTAGTGCCCATTGGAATGCTAACTTCTTGTTGAAAAATAGCTTCTCCAAATGTGGCAAATATGTTATCAATGAGGAAATCAAGCATGTCGCAAACCTGCTTTTCTGTGTAGCACACTTTGCCCTTCTGTGATGTTTTAGAAAAATTATGTGGATTTGTAACCAAGAACAACATAACTTTTTGAAACAGCAAAAGATTTACGAATAAGTCCTTTCAAACGAGGTATCAACTTATCATGTGTCATCATTTATCATATATAGCACATATGGAGAAATCGCTGATCAATACGTGAAAAAATAATAACAAGAAATGAAACTAGCTGGTGAAATCAATAGAAAATATACAAATAAGAGAGAAGATCCACAAACATTTTTTATACGCGTCTTTGGATCGTTTCGCGATATTTTACTTTCCATTTGACATGCATTTAGAGTGTAATACTAAATCGGAGGGTTAAACATACGAAGTTAATCAAGTTAAAAAATATATAAATCAAATCGAGTAACAGCTATTTACAAAATGAACATTTTGAAGAATAAAAATTATTAATTAATGAAATAAAATAATTATACCTTACCTCAATTATGACTTTGCTAATACTAATCGACGAACTATGCATTTTATCAGATTTTATACCTTGTTTAACTTTGCTGAAGTTCAGCATCTATCTTTAGTTTTGAACTTTTGAATGTGAAAATTTTATTTGAAATACACTATTTTACGCCTCATGCGTTGTCTGGTCGTTTGAAGCCACCGGTATACAGTTAAAGATGAAAGGATTACCCAATTACGCAATGTTGTCAAGTGACACCTTGGGCTGTACCAGAGTTTATGACTTGTACGTCTACAAAATATGTTTTTGCATGAAACAAAACTTGTCATTTATTTCAGTGAATATCATGTAGTGTATTTAGTGAATAGCACGTTATAATCATTGATTATGTTTCAATTTAATAATTTCCTGTTTCTCTTATATGCGCAGGTGTTACTAAAATATTTGTTCGGGTATTTCGGGACAAAGCTTGTTTCTCTTTGTGAAAAAATCTGAATTGGTTATATAAAACACACCAGAACACAACAAATATGCAAATATCATTGGCCAATATCAGCTTCCGGTCCAATAGTTAAAATGGCGAAATAACCAACTTAGATGGCGGAACAACCAAATGAGAATGTTAAAATAAAAATAAAATCGCCTATTTCTCCGTTCTGAGACTTACGGAAGCCCATTAGTGCCAGGTGTTCACTTATTTCTAAGTCGTTATAACGACATAGCTAACTCGTTTAAACGACTTAGCAACTTGTTTAAACGACTTAGTATCTCGTTTTAAAGACATAGTTAACAACGCCAGTTATGGCGTTATAACGTATGGAAGCGTATAAGAGTCATAAATTACAATTATTTTTGGTATATGTTGACTTATCTCATGTTGATAAGAAAGGTATAAGTGTATTATCTTACATTAAATAAATTGACATATTCAATTGAAATTTACAAACAGCACATATACAATCTGACTTATATTGTTTAATTCATACTTCTACTAAGGAAGATTTTGACATGAATTAAGTCGCAATGAAGAAACTGATGACACTTTAGATAAGGTATTAAATATTTTCCATGTTAATATAACATAGTTAACATACCATTTCATTTCAGATAAGGCGATTAATCTAAATTGAAATGTAGAGATTAAGTGTACAACCGTTATAAATATATATCGACTTCTGCGAAAATTCAGATGGACATAATTTTAAGTTGCCTAACTTAAGCTGACATCATTAGATTAAATATATAAATGAAATAAACGAAAGGCATACACATCGTACACGTATTAATCTGTTGAGTCGCGTGAAGTGGGTACCTGTAAGCTGCGAAACGAAATGAAAAAATAAACACGAAACAATTCGAGACATGACAAAATAAGATAATAAGAAAAATTAAATAAAAGAATACACTTAACTATAGTTTGCATTTAAAGGACGCCCTGCTTTGAAGAATTTTGTGCCTATATAAATACACTCGGTTGAATAATGACAGGATATGGAGTAAGGAATAATTTATTTTGATGGAAAATATTTGATGAATTAAGCATTTGTAGATGTAGAACTCTGTTTTAAACTAATACTTTCAGTTGTAATTTAGAACGTCCGATGGGTTAGAGTAAATTCAGAAATATGCCGTAAGTTATGACCTTTTCCATACAGTTGCAGACCCAGGGGTACAATTGACGTGACAAAGAATGATAAATAATATCCCATCATCCCCCTTTTTCTTAGGAAACACGACTGGGACCCTTCCTTTTAAAAGTGTCTGGATCCG
This sequence comes from Perna viridis, assembly GCA_037379345.1. NCBI lineage: Eukaryota > Metazoa > Mollusca > Bivalvia > Mytilida > Mytilidae > Perna > Perna viridis. Next base: position 9,000,675 of record CM074513.1, read on the forward strand.
CCCATGTCGTGTCCAGTTTATTTCTCGCTAATTAAGAAATGAGATATTTCTGTATTACACTTATTGCACTCTATTTAAATCCATTTTTCTATTTTTACTTAACTAAAATCAAATTCATTTGGTCTTGTAAATCTTTAAGAAGCTGTCCATGTAAAAAAATCAGGCTGATTCAATGATACATGTATGAGTGGCACAGGGTTTTATCTCACTGATTTTTTGTTCCAATGTAATGTATACATCATATGTATGTTAAAATGAATTGTAATTTATATCTCTTTAATTGTTGCGGTTATTCAAAACTAACATTCAACTTTTGTGAAAGGACACATTTGTGATATGAAATAGGTGAAAAAATGTTGAAAACAAAATTTGTCATGTGCCATCTACTGCCTGTTTTTTCCATGGACACCCTCTTAGTATATATATATATATGAACGTTAGAAATTATGAAATCGGTACAACCAAAACTGTTGCTCAAGTATGGTAATTTAGGATAGAAATACAAACCATGTACTAACTTCCTTTTCATACTGACGAACGAACGGAAAATTACCCCAATGGATCATTCTGGAGGCATTAAAATTTAATTTCTTACTGTAATGATTAACCACGGGGTCGGTGGCATTAGTTATTGTGTATCTTGTGTATACATGCGCATGCGAATTTTATTCGATTACAAGTATGTTAACTTCACATTAAAAACTTATTGTGTGTGAGATAAAAACGTAGATGGACATACAGGAAACATTCTGACACACCATGAACCTTCCTTATCTAAACCAAATAGTCCATGGACTGGGAGGTTCACCGTGCACCCCCTCCCCACTCATCAACTTCATGGTCATTTTTAAGTACTTTTATACCTCCCATTACCGAATCAATTAGTCGCCATAGAATATTCTCGGATTCTTTTTCAGTACAAGCCTATATTTGTATCCCACTGGGTCAAGATTTGTGTGACTTAATTGTTTGAGCGTCTAAGCCTTCCTGGGATAGCATGTGTGAGCAAACTAAACACATGTAGGTATCATCATATAGCCCAATGTCTCAGCTTTACAATGATACCAAGAACGTCGCGGGTTTAGGGTTTTGCGATAAAATAAAAAAAATATACCATACCCCACCGAAAAATCGCTTAAATTGACATATTTTTCAATGTCGAAACCCCTATAGTATATCAATGCTTCAGTAAAACATGGCTTATTTGGTATTTTCTGTTTAATATTATCACAATGTATACTGGGGTTCTTTTGATGAATTTTGGCAATTTTTGTTGTCAGAAATTATAAAAAATGCCAAAAATGTGATTTTCGATTTTTCGGTCAAAAGTCACATAAACTCGACTCTACAAGTTATTGCTCAACTAAAACGTCTCAAATTTGGTATCACTCGATAGGTAATTTAATTGTCTACATAATTGAACCACGAAATATTACCATACCCCTAAAAAACTGGTCTCAGTATCAAACGGAATTCTCATTCACAATATACTGACATCGTAGGACATATATTTTAGGCATTCACAGTTAAGATAACGATGTAACAAACATATCTGAACAATTCAGGCGCTCAGATTTTCCTTTTGGGATGACAATGCTATAAAATCGGAAAAGGTGAATTTTCAAATTTTCTGATTTTCAGAATGTTCTTCTATATCATCCAATATTGTCTTTTTTTTCAGTTTACCGTTGTTTAAACAAGCTTTTGTGTGATGCAGTACATTAATAAAGTGTCTTAGCTTTAAAATGAGACCGAGTAATAAATATTAGAACTTTTCCAAGTCAAGTTAGGTAGAAAATTGCAACAATATGAAAAAACTCATTATTGTCACACTGAAAAAGACGTGACTGAAATGAGAAGATATGTTGAATGAATCGATAATTAATACAATAGTACCCAACATGTCAATTATACACCGCGTATATGCCAAAAATTAACATTTGGGTTCATGTTGAAGTATTTTTTTCATGCGTGGGGGTGGCATTTTTTCACCTAAGTTGACTTGGAAAGTTCAAATATTTATAACTTTGGCTCATTTTGAAGCTAAGACACTATACTAATGTACCGTATCACACAAATTTAAAGCTTAATCAAACTACGTATTCTAAAAACGGAAATAACAGGTGATATAGGCTAAAAACCACTAATTCCACTTCCCATAGGCTTCTATGCTAATTTCACAATATTCAATGGCTTCTCTGGACTTTACCTTAACTTTAACCTGCAGATGACTATATATCAGCATGATTCTACATATGTCAGCTCACAATCCTCAGAATGGCATGTGGGGTTAGCAGACTTGCAGTGCAGTACTGGTCACCGGAAGTGAAGGGTCTATAAATAGCATGGGAAATCCCAGTGTTTTCACAAGATAGGGGTATATTTAAAAATCATTATGGAGATTAGGCTTCACATCACAAGAAGCAAAATGCACCTATAAAATGTACAGAAATGTTTTTCCTTTCAGAAACTGTTTAAATTTTTTAAATAAGATGAGAACTTTTTTCACAGCACTATGAGGAACAGGGGTAATTTCTGCGTAGGACTATTTTTGCGTACGTTCCAAATGCTCATTGGTTGAATTGGTGGTCTGTAACCTAAACAGTCACTTTTTGTCTTAGAAAAAATAAATAACTATACAGGTATCTTCCTACACACATACTGAATGCATTTGCAAAGTTTCAGTGAAATGTGACAAGCACTTTTTTAAATATTTGATTTTTAAATATAGGGTAACCAAGTTGTGCAAGCAAAAAAGTGAAAATATTCTACCATACTGAAATGCATTAAATATTTGCAAAGAACTTTTTCTGACTTTCCAAATAAAAAGTATCAATCACAACTTGTTTTTTAACAATATTAATGAAGAAATAGTTTTAAAAGTAATCATTTTCTGAGAAATTGGTCTATTTTTAAAAATTTATTTCTGACATGCCTCCCCCTTTTTCTTGATCACATGTCAAAAATCCTGAATCTTTAAATTTTCACAAAAGGTGATATATTTGGCTTTAAATTTGTACATACAGTGTTTTCACATTAGAACATGACCAGTAAAGGGCACCTAAAGCAAAAAAAGTGCTCAATAATGGATTTTCCATGTTGCCATAGGGGAATGCTTATATGGCCTTAACCGCAGTAATGAAAGTGAGTTTTTCCTCATTTCTAACCTAATTTTTGCTCAAATCTACACAAAACTTGATTTCAAGTGCTTATTACTACCATATTTAGGTAAATATAGCCCTCAAAGTTTAATATTTGATATTTTTACTAAATTTTCTACACTTTTTACAAGATAGGACATAAAAATCAGCCAAAAAGACCAATTTTCCATAATTTGGACCTATAACTTAAAAAAAATGCATATTTTGAAGGATTTTTGTAGTGTATTCCTCTCATGGCAAAGTTAACAAGATCTTCAAGTAGTTTAAAGCTATTTCAAGAAACTTTTCATTTTGCCATGGCTTCAGCTTAAGGCTAAAAACCACTAATTCCACTTCCCATAGGCTTCTATGCTAATTTCACAATATTCAATGGCTTCTCTGGACTTTACCTTAACTTTAACCTGCAGATGACTATATATCAGCATGATTCTACATATGTCAGCTCACAATCCTCAGAATGGCATGTGGGGTTAGCAGACTTGCAGTGCAGTACTGGTCACCGGAAGTGAAGGGTCTATAAATAGCATGGGAAATCCCAGTGTTTTCACAAGATAGGGGTATATTTAAAAATCATTATGGAGATTAGGCTTCACATCACAAGAAGCAAAATGCACCTATAAAATGTACAGAAATGTTTTTCCTTTCAGAAACTGTTTAAATTTTTTAAATAAGATGAGAACTTTTTTCACAGCACTATGAGGAACAGGGGTAATTTCTGCGTAGGACTATTTTTGCGTACGTTCCAAATGCTCATTGGTTGAATTGGTGGTCTGTAACCTAAACAGTCACTTTTTGTCTTAGAAAAAATAAATAACTATACAGGTATCTTCCTACACACATACTGAATGCATTTGCAAAGTTTCAGTGAAATGTGACAAGCACTTTTTTAAATATTTGATTTTTAAATATAGGGTAACCAAGTTGTGCGAGCAAAAAAGTGAAAATATTCTACCATACTGAAATGCATTAAATATTTGCAAAGAACTTTTTCTGACTTTTCAAATAAAAAGTATCAATCACAACTTGTTTTTTAACAATATTAATGAAGAAATAGTTTTAAAAGTAATCATTTTCTGAGAAATTGGTCTATTTATAAAAATTTATTTCTGACATGCCTCCCCCTTTTTCTTGATCACATGTCAAAAATCCTGAATCTTTAAATTTTCACAAAAGGTGATATATTTGGCTTTAAATTTGTACATACAGTGTTTTCACATTAGAACATGACCAGTAAAGGGCACCTAAAGCAAAAAAAGTGCTCAATAATGGATTTTCCATGTTGCCATAGGGGAATGCTTATATGGCCTTAACCGCAGTAATGAAAGTGAGTTTTTCCTCATTTCTAACCTAATGTTTGCTCAAATCTACACAAAACTTGATTTCAAGTGCTTATTACTACCATATTTAGGTAAATATAGCCCTCAAAGTTTAATATTTGATATTTTTACTAAATTTTCTACACTTTTTACAAGATAGGACATAAAAATCAGCCAAAAAGACCAATTTTCCATAATTTGGACCTATAACTTAAAAAAAATGCATATTTTGAAGGATTTTTGTAGTGTATTCCTCTCATGGCAAAGTTAACAAGATCTTCAAGTAGTTTAAAGCTATTTCAAGAAACTTTTCATTTTGCCATGGCTTCAGCTTAAGGCTAAAAACCACTAATTCCACTTCCCATAGGCTTCTATGCTAATTTCACAATATTCAATGGCTTCTCTGGACTTTACCTTAACTTTAACCTGCAGATGACTATATATCAGCATGATTCTACATATGTCAGCTCACAATCCTCAGAATGGCATGTGGGGTTAGCAGACTTGCAGTGCAGTACTGGTCACCGGAAGTGAAGGGTCTATAAATAGCATGGGAAATCCCAGTGTTTTCACAAGATAGGGGTATATTTAAAAATCATTATGGAGATTAGGCTTCACATCACAAGAAGCAAAATGCACCTATAAAATGTACAGAAATGTTTTTCCTTTCAGAAACTGTTTAAATTTTTTAAATAAGATGAGAACTTTTTTCACAGCACTATGAGGAACAGGGGTAATTTCTGCGTAGGACTATTTTTGCGTACGTTCCAAATGCTCATTGGTTGAATTGGTGGTCTGTAACCTAAACAGTCACTTTTTGTCTTAGAAAAAATAAATAACTATACAGGTATCTTCCTACACACATACTGAATGCATTTGCAAAGTTTCAGTGAAATGTGACAAGCACTTTTTTAAATATTTGATTTTTAAATATAGGGTAACCAAGTTGTGCGAGCAAAAAAGTGAAAATATTCTACCATACTGAAATGCATTAAATATTTGCAAAGAACTTTTTCTGACTTTTCAAATAAAAAGTATCAATCACAACTTGTTTTTTAACAATATTAATGAAGAAATAGTTTTAAAAGTAATCATTTTCTGAGAAATTGGTCTATTTATAAAAATTTATTTCTGACATGCCTCCCCCTTTTTCTTGATCACATGTCAAAAATCCTGAATCTTTAAATTTTCACAAAAGGTGATATATTTGGCTTTAAATTTGTACATACAGTGTTTTCACATTAGAACATGACCAGTAAAGGGCACCTAAAGCAAAAAAAGTGCTCAATAATGGATTTTCCATGTTGCCATAGGGGAATGCTTATATGGCCTTAACCGCAGTAATGAAAGTGAGTTTTTCCTCATTTCTAACCTAATTTTTGCTCAAATCTACACAAAACTTGATTTCAAGTGCTTATTACTACCATATTTAGGTAAATATAGCCCTCAAAGTTTAATATTTGATATTTTTACTAAATTTTCTACACTTTTTACAAGATAGGACATAAAAATCAGCCAAAAAGACCAATTTTCCATAATTTGGACCTATAACTTAAAAAAAATGCATATTTTGAAGGATTTTTGTAGTGTATTCCTCTCATGGCAAAGTTAACAAGATCTTCAAGTAGTTTAAAGCTATTTCAAGAAACTTTTCATTTTGCCATGGCTTCAGCTTAAGGCTAAAAACCACTAATTCCACTTCCCATAGGCTTCTATGCTAATTTCACAATATTCAATGGCTTCTCTGGACTTTACCTTAACTTTAACCTGCAGATGACTATATATCAGCATGATTCTACATATGTCAGCTCACAATCCTCAGAATGGCATGTGGGGTTAGCAGACTTGCAGTGCAGTACTGGTCACCGGAAGTGAAGGGTCTATAAATAGCATGGGAAATCCCAGTGTTTTCACAAGATAGGGGTATATTTAAAAATCATTATGGAGATTAGGCTTCACATCACAAGAAGCAAAATGCACCTATAAAATGTACAGAAATGTTTTTCCTTTCAGAAACTGTTTAAATTTTTTAAATAAGATGAGAACTTTTTTCACAGCACTATGAGGAACAGGGGTAATTTCTGCGTAGGACTATTTTTGCGTACGTTCCAAATGCTCATTGGTTGAATTGGTGGTCTGTAACCTAAACAGTCACTTTTTGTCTTAGAAAAAATAAATAACTATACAGGTATCTTCCTACACACATACTGAATGCATTTGCAAAGTTTCAGTGAAATGTGACAAGCACTTTTTTAAATATTTGATTTTTAAATATAGGGTAACCAAGTTGTGCGAGCAAAAAAGTGAAAATATTCTACCATACTGAAATGCATTAAATATTTGCAAAGAACTTTTTCTGACTTTTCAAATAAAAAGTATCAATCACAACTTGTTTTTTAACAATATTAATGAAGAAATAGTTTTAAAAGTAATCATTTTCTGAGAAATTGGTCTATTTATAAAAATTTATTTCTGACATGCCTCCCCCTTTTTCTTGATCACATGTCAAAAATCCTGAATCTTTAAATTTTCACAAAAGGTGATATATTTGGCTTTAAATTTGTACATACAGTGTTTTCACATTAGAACATGACCAGTAAAGGGCACCTAAAGCAAAAAAAGTGCTCAATAATGGATTTTCCATGTTGCCATAGGGGAATGCTTATATGGCCTTAACCGCAGTAATGAAAGTGAGTTTTTCCTCATTTCTAACCTAATTTTTGCTCAAATCTACACAAAACTTGATTTCAAGTGCTTATTACTACCATATTTAGGTAAATATAGCCCTCAAAGTTTAATATTTGATATTTTTACTAAATTTTCTACACTTTTTACAAGATAGGACATAAAAATCAGCCAAAAAGACCAATTTTCCATAATTTGGACCTATAACTTAAAAAAAATGCATATTTTGAAGGATTTTTGTAGTGTATTCCTCTCATGGCAAAGTTAACAAGATCTTCAAGTAGTTTAAAGCTATTTCAAGAAACTTTTCATTTTGCCATGGCTTCAGCTTAAGGCTAAAAACCACTAATTCCACTTCCCATAGGCTTCTATGCTAATTTCACAATATTCAATGGCTTCTCTGGACTTTACCTTAACTTTAACCTGCAGATGACTATATATCAGCATGATTCTACATATGTCAGCTCACAATCCTCAGAATGGCATGTGGGGTTAGCAGACTTGCAGTGCAGTACTGGTCACCGGAAGTGAAGGGTCTATAAATAGCATGGGAAATCCCAGTGTTTTCACAAGATAGGGGTATATTTAAAAATCATTATGGAGATTAGGCTTCACATCACAAGAAGCAAAATGCACCTATAAAATGTACAGAAATGTTTTTCCTTTCAGAAACTGTTTAAATTTTTTAAATAAGATGAGAACTTTTTTCACAGCACTATGAGGAACAGGGGTAATTTCTGCGTAGGACTATTTTTGCGTACGTTCCAAATGCTCATTGGTTGAATTGGTGGTCTGTAACCTAAACAGTCACTTTTTGTCTTAGAAAAAATAAATAACTATACAGGTATCTTCCTACACACATACTGAATGCATTTGCAAAGTTTCAGTGAAATGTGACAAGCACTTTTTTAAATATTTGATTTTTAAATATAGGGTAACCAAGTTGTGCGAGCAAAAAAGTGAAAATATTCTACCATACTGAAATGCATTAAATATTTGCAAAGAACTTTTTCTGACTTTTCAAATAAAAAGTATCAATCACAACTTGTTTTTTAACAATATTAATGAAGAAATAGTTTTAAAAGTAATCATTTTCTGAGAAATTGGTCTATTTTTAAAAATTTATTTCTGACATGCCTCCCCCTTTTTCTTGATCACATGTCAAAAATCCTGAATCTTTAAATTTTCACAAAAGGTGATATATTTGGCTTTAAATTTGTAAATACAGTGTTTTCACATTAGAACATGACCAGTAAAGGGCACCTAAAGCAAAAAAAGTGCTCAATAATGGATTTTCCATGTTGCCATAGGGGAATGCTTATATGGCCTTAACCGCAGTAATGAAAGTGAGTTTTTCCTCATTTCTAACCTAATTTTTGCTCAAATCTACACAAAACTTGATTTCAAGTGCTTATTACTACCATATTTAGGTAAATATAGCCCTCAAAGTTTAATATTTGATATTTTTACTAAATTTTCTACACTTTTTACAAGATAGGACATAAAAATCAGCCAAAAAGACCAATTTTCCATAATTTGGACCTATAACTTAAAAAAAATGCATATTTTGAAGGATTTTTGTAGTGTATTCCTCTCATGGCAAAGTTAACAAGATCTTCAAGTAGTTTAAAGCTATTTCAAGAAACTTTTCATTTTGCCATGGCTTCAGCTAAAGAGTCACTTTTTGTCTTAGAAAAAATAAATAACTATACAGGTATCTTCCTACACACATACTGAATGCATTTGCAAAGTTTCAGTGAAATGTGACAAGCACTTTTTTAAATATTTGATTTTTAAATATAGGGTAACCAAGTTGTGCGAGCAAAAAAGTGAAAATATTCTACCATACTGAAATGCATTAAATATTTGCAAAGAACTTTTTCTGACTTTTCAAATAAAAAGTATCAATCACAACTTGTTTTTTAACAATATTAATGAAGAAATAGTTTTAAAAGTAATCATTTTCTGAGAAATTGGTCTATTTTTAAAAATTTATTTCTGACATGCCTCCCCCTTTTTCTTGATCACATGTCAAAAATCCTGAATCTTTAAATTTTCACAAAAGGTGATATATTTGGCTTTAAATTTGTAAATACAGTGTTTTCACATTAGAACATGACCAGTAAAGGGCACCTAAAGCAAAAAAAGTGCTCAATAATGGATTTTCCATGTTGCCATAGGGGAATGCTTATATGGCCTTAACCGCAGTAATGAAAGTGAGTTTTTCCTCATTTCTAACCTAATTTTTGCTCAAATCTACACAAAACTTGATTTCAAGTGCTTATTACTACCATATTTAGGTAAATATAGCCCTCAAAGTTTAATATTTGATATTTTTACTAAATTTTCTACACTTTTTACAAGATAGGACATAAAAATCAGCCAAAAAGACCAATTTTCCATAATTTGGACCTATAACTTAAAAAAAATGCATATTTTGAAGGATTTTTGTAGTGTATTCCTCTCATGGCAAAGTTAACAAGATCTTCAAGTAGTTTAAAGCTATTTCAAGAAACTTTTCATTTTGCCATGGCTTCAGCTAAAGAGTCACTTTTTGTCTTAGAAAAAATAAATAACTATACAGGTATCTTCCTACACACATACTGAATGCATTTGCAAAGTTTCAGTGAAATGTGACAAGCACTTTTTTAAATATTTGATTTTTAAATATAGGGTAACCAAGTTGTGCGAGCAAAAAAGTGAAAATATTCTACCATACTGAAATGCATTAAATATTTGCAAAGAACTTTTTCTGACTTTTCAAATAAAAAGTATCAATCACAACTTGTTTTTTAACAATATTAATGAAGAAATAGTTTTAAAAGTAATCATTTTCTGAGAAATTGGTCTATTTTTAAAAATTTATTTCTGACATGCCTCCCCCTTTTTCTTGATCACATGTCAAAAATCCTGAATCTTTAAATTTTCACAAAAGGTGATATATTTGGCTTTAAATTTGTAAATACAGTGTTTTCACATTAGAACATGACCAGTAAAGGGCACCTAAAGCAAAAAAAGTGCTCAATAATGGATTTTCCATGTTGCCATAGGGGAATGCTTATATGGCCTTAACCGCAGTAATGAAAGTGAGTTTTTCCTCATTTCTAACCTAATTTTTGCTCAAATCTACACAAAACTTGATTTCAAGTGCTTATTACTACCATATTTAGGTAAATATAGCCCTCAAAGTTTAATATTTGATATTTTTACTAAATTTTCTACACTTTTTACAAGATAGGACATAAAAATCAGCCAAAAAGACCAATTTTCCATAATTTGGACCTATAACTTAAAAAAAATGCATATTTTGAAGGATTTTTGTAGTGTATTCCTCTCATGGCAAAGTTAACAAGATCTTCAAGTAGTTTAAAGCTATTTCAAGAAACTTTTCATTTTGCCATGGCTTCAGCTTAAGGCTAAAAACCACTAATTCCACTTCCCATAGGCTTCTATGCTAATTTCACAATATTCAATGGCTTCTCTGGACTTTACCTTAACTTTAACCTGCAGATGACTATATATCAGCATGATTCTACATATGTCAGCTCACAATCCTCAGAATGGCATGTGGGGTTAGCAGACTTGCAGTGCAGTACTGGTCACCGGAAGTGAAGGGTCTATAAATAGCATGGGAAATCCCAGTGTTTTCACAAGATAGGGGTATATTTAAAAATCATTATGGAGATTAGGCTTCACATCACAAGAAGCAAAATGCACCTATAAAATGTACAGAAATGTTTTTCCTTTCAGAAACTGTTTAAATTTTTTAAATAAGATGAGAACTTTTTTCACAGCACTATGAGGAACAGGGGTAATTTCTGCGTAGGACTATTTTTGCGTACGTTCCAAATGCTCATTGGTTGAATTGGTGGTCTGTAACCTAAACAGTCACTTTTTGTCTTAGAAAAAATAAATAACTATACAGGTATCTTCCTACACACATACTGAATGCATTTGCAAAGTTTCTGTGAAATGTGACAAGCACTTTTTTAAATATTTGATTTTTAAATATAGGGTAACCAAGTTGTGCGAGCAAAAAAGTGAAAATATTCTACCATACTGAAATGCATTAAATATTTGCAAAGAACTTTTTCTGACTTTTCAAATAAAAAGTATCAATCACAACTTGTTTTTTAACAATATTAATGAAGAAATAGTTTTAAAAGTAATCATTTTCTGAGAAATTGGTCTATTTTTAAAAATTTATTTCTGACATGCCTCCCCCTTTTTCTTGATCACATGTCAAAAATCCTGAATCTTTAAATTTTCACAAAAGGTGATATATTTGGCTTTAAATTTGTAAATACAGTGTTTTCACATTAGAACATGACCAGTAAAGGGCACCTAAAGCAAAAAAAGTGCTCAATAATGGATTTTCCATGTTGCCATAGGGGAATGCTTATATGGCCTTAACCGCAGTAATGAAAGTGAGTTTTTCCTCATTTCTAACCTAATTTTTGCTCAAATCTACACAAAACTTGATTTCAAGTGCTTATTACTACCATATTTAGGTAAATATAGCCCTCAAAGTTTAATATTTGATATTTTTACTAAATTTTCTACACTTTTTACAAGATAGGACATAAAAATCAGCCAAAAAGACCAATTTTCCATAATTTGGACCTATAACTTAAAAAAAATGCATATTTTGAAGGATTTTTGTAGTGTATTCCTCTCATGGCAAAGTTAACAAGATCTTCAAGTAGTTTAAAGCTATTTCAAGAAACTTTTCATTTTGCCATGGCTTCAGCTAAAGAGTCACTTTTTGTCTTAGAAAAAATAAATAACTATACAGGTATCTTCCTACACACATACTGAATGCATTTGCAAAGTTTCAGTGAAATGTGACAAGCACTTTTTTAAATATTTGATTTTTAAATATAGGGTAACCAAGTTGTGCGAGCAAAAAAGTGAAAATATTCTACCATACTGAAATGCATTAAATATTTGCAAAGAACTTTTTCTGACTTTTCAAATAAAAAGTATCAATCACAACTTGTTTTTTAACAATATTAATGAAGAAATAGTTTTAAAAGTAATCATTTTCTGAGAAATTGGTCTATTTTTAAAAATTTATTTCTGACATGCCTCCCCCTTTTTCTTGATCACATGTCAAAAATCCTGAATCTTTAAATTTTCACAAAAGGTGATATATTTGGCTTTAAATTTGTAAATACAGTGTTTTCACATTAGAACATGACCAGTAAAGGGCACCTAAAGCAAAAAAAGTGCTCAATAATGGATTTTCCATGTTGCCATAGGGGAATGCTTATATGGCCTTAACCGCAGTAATGAAAGTGAGTTTTTCCTCATTTCTAACCTAATTTTTGCTCAAATCTACACAAAACTTGATTTCAAGTGCTTATTACTACCATATTTAGGTAAATATAGCCCTCAAAGTTTAATATTTGATATTTTTACTAAATTTTCTACACTTTTTACAAGATAGGACATAAAAATCAGCCAAAAAGACCAATTTTCCATAATTTGGACCTATAACTTAAAAAAAATGCATATTTTGAAGGATTTTTGTAGTGTATTCCTCTCATGGCAAAGTTAACAAGATCTTCAAGTAGTTTAAAGCTATTTCAAGAAACTTTTCATTTTGCCATGGCTTCAGCTTAAGGCTAAAAACCACTAATTCCACTTCCCATAGGCTTCTATGCTAATTTCACAATATTCAATGGCTTCTCTGGACTTTACCTTAACTTTAACCTGCAGATGACTATATATCAGCATGATTCTACATATGTCAGCTCACAATCCTCAGAATGGCATGTGGGGTTAGCAGACTTGCAGTGCAGTACTGGTCACCGGAAGTGAAGGGTCTATAAATAGCATGGGAAATCCCAGTGTTTTCACAAGATAGGGGTATATTTAAAAATCATTATGGAGATTAGGCTTCACATCACAAGAAGCAAAATGCACCTATAAAATGTACAGAAATGTTTTTCCTTTCAGAAACTGTTTAAATTTTTTAAATAAGATGAGAACTTTTTTCACAGCACTATGAGGAACAGGGGTAATTTCTGCGTAGGACTATTTTTGCGTACGTTCCAAATGCTCATTGGTTGAATTGGTGGTCTGTAACCTAAACAGTCACTTTTTGTCTTAGAAAAAATAAATAACTATACAGGTATCTTCCTACACACATACTGAATGCATTTGCAAAGTTTCTGTGAAATGTGACAAGCACTTTTTTAAATATTTGATTTTTAAATATAGGGTAACCAAGTTGTGCGAGCAAAAAAGTGAAAATATTCTACCATACTGAAATGCATTAAATATTTGCAAAGAACTTTTTCTGACTTTTCAAATAAAAAGTATCAATCACAACTTGTTTTTTAACAATATTAATGAAGAAATAGTTTTAAAAGTAATCATTTTCTGAGAAATTGGTCTATTTTTAAAAATTTATTTCTGACATGCCTCCCCCTTTTTCTTGATCACATGTCAAAAATCCTGAATCTTTAAATTTTCACAAAAGGTGATATATTTGGCTTTAAATTTGTAAATACAGTGTTTTCACATTAGAACATGACCAGTAAAGGGCACCTAAAGCAAAAAAAGTGCTCAATAATGGATTTTCCATGTTGCCATAGGGGAATGCTTATATGGCCTTAACCGCAGTAATGAAAGTGAGTTTTTCCTCATTTCTAACCTAATTTTTGCTCAAATCTACACAAAACTTGATTTCAAGTGCTTATTACTACCATATTTAGGTAAATATAGCCCTCAAAGTTTAATATTTGATATTTTTACTAAATTTTCTACACTTTTTACAAGATAGGACATAAAAATCAGCCAAAAAGACCAATTTTCCATAATTTGGACCTATAACTTAAAAAAAATGCATATTTTGAAGGATTTTTGTAGTGTATTCCTCTCATGGCAAAGTTAACAAGATCTTCAAGTAGTTTAAAGCTATTTCAAGAAACTTTTCATTTTGCCATGGCTTCAGCTTAAGGCTAAAAACCACTAATTCCACTTCCCATAGGCTTCTATGCTAATTTCACAATATTCAATGGCTTCTCTGGACTTTACCTTAACTTTAACCTGCAGATGACTATATATCAGCATGATTCTACATATGTCAGCTCACAATCCTCAGAATGGCATGTTGGGTTAGCAGACTTGCAGTGCAGTACTGGTCACCGGAAGTGAAGGGTCTATAAATAGCATGGGAAATCCCAGTGTTTTCACAAGATAGGGGTATATTTAAAAATCATTATGGAGATTAGGCTTCACATCACAAGAAGCAAAATGCACCTATAAAATGTACAGAAATGTTTTTCCTTTCAGAAACTGTTTAAATTTTTTAAATAAGATGAGAACTTTTTTCACAGCACTATGAGGAACAGGGGTAATTTCTGCGTAGGACTATTTTTGCGTACGTTCCAAATGCTCATTGGTTGAATTGGTGGTCTGTAACCTAAACAGTCACTTTTTGTCTTAGAAAAAATAAATAACTATACAGGTATCTTCCTACACACATACTGAATGCATTTGCAAAGTTTCAGTGAAATGTGACAAGCACTTTTTTAAATATTTGATTTTTAAATATAGGGTAACCAAGTTGTGCGAGCAAAAAAGTGAAAATATTCTACCATACTGAAATGCATTAAATATTTGCAAAGAACTTTTTCTGACTTTTCAAATAAAAAGTATCAATCACAACTTGTTTTTTAACAATATTAATGAAGAAATAGTTTTAAAAGTAATCATTTTCTGAGAAATTGGTCTATTTTTAAAAATTTATTTCTGACATGCCTCCCCCTTTTTCTTGATCACATGTCAAAAATCCTGAATCTTTAAATTTTCACAAAAGGTGATATATTTGGCTTTAAATTTGTAAATACAGTGTTTTCACATTAGAACATGACCAGTAAAGGGCACCTAAAGCAAAAAAAGTGCTCAATAATGGATTTTCCATGTTGCCATAGGGGAATGCTTATATGGCCTTAACCGCAGTAATGAAAGTGAGTTTTTCCTCATTTCTAACCTAATTTTTGCTCAAATCTACACAAAACTTGATTTCAAGTGCTTATTACTACCATATTTAGGTAAATATAGCCCTCAAAGTTTAATATTTGATATTTTTACTAAATTTTCTACACTTTTTACAAGATAGGACATAAAAATCAGCCAAAAAGACCAATTTTCCATAATTTGGACCTATAACTTAAAAAAAATGCATATTTTGAAGGATTTTTGTAGTGTATTCCTCTCATGGCAAAGTTAACAAGATCTTCAAGTAGTTTAAAGCTATTTCAAGAAACTTTTCATTTTGCCATGGCTTCAGCTTAATGCTAAAAACCACTAATTCCACTTCCCATAGGCTTCTATGCTAATTTCACAATATTCAATGGCTTCTCTGGACTTTACCTTAACTTTAACCTGCAGATGACTATATATCAGCATGATTCTACATATGTCAGCTCACAATCCTCAGAATGGCATGTTGGGTTAGCAGACTTGCAGTGCAGTACTGGTCACCGGAAGTGAAGGGTCTATAAATAGCATGGGAAATCCCAGTGTTTTCACAAGATAGGGGTATATTTAAAAATCATTATGGAGATTAGGCTTCACATCACAAGAAGCAAAATGCACCTATAAAATGTACAGAAATGTTTTTCCTTTCAGAAACTGTTTAAATTTTTTAAATAAGATGAGAACTTTTTTCACAGCACTATGAGGAACAGGGGTAATTTCTGCGTAGGACTATTTTTGCGTACGTTCCAAATGCTCATTGGTTGAATTGGTGGTCTGTAACCTAAACAGTCACTTTTTGTCTTAGAAAAAATAAAGAACTATACAGGTATCTTCCTACACACATACTGAATGCATTTGCAAAGTTTCAGTGAAATGTGACAAGCACTTTTTTAAATATTTGATTTTTAAATATAGGGTAACCAAGTTGTGCGAGCAAAAAAGTGAAAATATTCTACCATACTGAAATGCATTAAATATTTGCAAAGAACTTTTTCTGACTTTTCAAATAAAAAGTATCAATCACAACTTGTTTTTTAACAATATTAATGAAGAAATAGTTTTAAAAGTAATCATTTTCTGAGAAATTGGTCTATTTTTAAAAATTTATTTCTGACATGCCTCCCCCTTTTTCTTGATCACATGTCAAAAATCCTGAATCTTTAAATTTTCACAAAAGGTGATATATTTGGCTTTAAATTTGTAAATACAGTGTTTTCACATTAGAACATGACCAGTAAAGGGCACCTAAAGCAAAAAAAGTGCTCAATAATGGATTTTCCATGTTGCCATAGGGGAATGCTTATATGGCCTTAACCGCAGTAATGAAAGTGAGTTTTTCCTCATTTCTAACCTAATTTTTGCTCAAATCTACACAAAACTTGATTTCAAGTGCTTATTACTACCATATTTAGGTAAATATAGCCCTCAAAGTTTAATATTTGATATTTTTACTAAATTTTCTACACTTTTTACAAGATAGGACATAAAAATCAGCCAAAAAGACCAATTTTCCATAATTTGGACCTATAACTTAAAAAAAATGCATATTTTGAAGGATTTTTGTAGTGTATTCCTCTCATGGCAAAGTTAACAAGATCTTCAAGTAGTTTAAAGCTATTTCAAGAAACTTTTCATTTTGCCATGGCTTCAGCTTAAGGCTAAAAACCACTAATTCCACTTCCCATAGGCTTCTATGCTAATTTCACAATATTCAATGGCTTCTCTGGACTTTACCTTAACTTTAACCTGCAGATGACTATATATCAGCATGATTCTACATATGTCAGCTCACAATCCTCAGAATGGCATGTTGGGTTAGCAGACTTGCAGTGCAGTACTGGTCACCGGAAGTGAAGGGTCTATAAATAGCATGGGAAATCCCAGTGTTTTCACAAGATAGGGGTATATTTAAAAATCATTATGGAGATTAGGCTTCACATCACAAGAAGCAAAATGCACCTATAAAATGTACAGAAATGTTTTTCCTTTCAGAAACTGTTTAAATTTTTTAAATAAGATGAGAACTTTTTTCACAGCACTATGAGGAACAGGGGTAATTTCTGCGTAGGACTATTTTTGCGTACGTTCCAAATGCTCATTGGTTGAATTGGTGGTCTGTAACCTAAACAGTCACTTTTTGTCTTAGAAAAAATAAAGAACTATACAGGTATCTTCCTACACACATACTGAATGCATTTGCAAAGTTTCAGTGAAATGTGACAAGCACTTTTTTAAATATTTGATTTTTAAATATAGGGTAACCAAGTTGTGCGAGCAAAAAAGTGAAAATATTCTACCATACTGAAATGCATTAAATATTTGCAAAGAACTTTTTCTGACTTTTCAAATAAAAAGTATCAATCACAACTTGTTTTTTAACAATATTAATGAAGAAATAGTTTTAAAAGTAATCATTTTCTGAGAAATTGGTCTATTTTTAAAAATTTATTTCTGACATGCCTCCCCCTTTTTCTTGATCACATGTCAAAAATCCTGAATCTTTAAATTTTCACAAAAGGTGATATATTTGGCTTTAAATTTGTAAATACAGTGTTTTCACATTAGAACATGACCAGTAAAGGGCACCTAAAGCAAAAAAAGTGCTCAATAATGGATTTTCCATGTTGCCATAGGGGAATGCTTATATGGCCTTAACCGCAGTAATGAAAGTGAGTTTTTCCTCATTTCTAACCTAATTTTTGCTCAAATCTACACAAAACTTGATTTCAAGTGCTTATTACTACCATATTTAGGTAAATATAGCCCTCAAAGTTTAATATTTGATATTTTTACTAAATTTTCTACACTTTTTACAAGATAGGACATAAAAATCAGCCAAAAAGACCAATTTTCCATAATTTGGACCTATAACTTAAAAAAAATGCATATTTTGAAGGATTTTTGTAGTGTATTCCTCTCATGGCAAAGTTAACAAGATCTTCAAGTAGTTTAAAGCTATTTCAAGAAACTTTTCATTTTGCCATGGCTTCAGCTTAAGAGTCACTTTTTGTCTTAGAAAAAATAAATAACTATACAGGTATCTTCCTACACACATACTGAATGCATTTGCAAAGTTTCAGTGAAATGTGACAAGCACTTTTTTAAATATTTGATTTTTAAATATAGGGTAACCAAGTTGTGCGAGCAAAAAAGTGAAAATATTCTACCATACTGAAATGCATTAAATATTTGCAAAGAACTTTTTCTGACTTTTCAAATAAAAAGTATCAATCACAACTTGTTTTTTAACAATATTAATGAAGAAATAGTTTTAAAAGTAATCATTTTCTGAGAAATTGGTCTATTTTTAAAAATTTATTTCTGACATGCCTCCCCCTTTTTCTTGATCACATGTCAAAAATCCTGAATCTTTAAATTTTCACAAAAGGTGATATATTTGGCTTTAAATTTGTAAATACAGTGTTTTCACATTAGAACATGACCAGTAAAGGGCACCTAAAGCAAAAAAAAGTGCTCAATAATGGATTTTCCATGTTGCCATAGGGGAATGCTTATATGGCCTTAACCGCAGTAATGAAAGTGAGTTTTTCCTCATTTCTAACCTAATTTTTGCTCAAATCTACACAAAACTTGATTTCAAGTGCTTATTACTACCATATTTAGGTAAATATAGCCCTCAAAGTTTAATATTTGATATTTTTACTAAATTTTCTACACTTTTTACAAGATAGGACATAAAAATCAGCCAAAAAGACCAATTTTCCATAATTTGGACCTATAACTTAAAAAAAATGCATATTTTGAAGGATTTTTGTAGTGTATTCCTCTCATGGCAAAGTTAACAAGATCTTCAAGTAGTTTAAAGCTATTTCAAGAAACTTTTCATTTTGCCATGGCTTCAGCTTAATGCTAAAAACCACTAATTCCACTTCCCATAGGCTTCTATGCTAATTTCACAATATTCAATGGCTTCTCTGGACTTTACCTTAACTTTAACCTGCAGATGACTATATATCAGCATGATTCTACATATGTCAGCTCACAATCCTCAGAATGGCATGTTGGGTTAGCAGACTTGCAGTGCAGTACTGGTCACCGGAAGTGAAGGGTCTATAAATAGCATGGGAAATCCCAGTGTTTTCACAAGATAGGGGTATATTTAAAAATCATTATGGAGATTAGGCTTCACATCACAAGAAGCAAAATGCACCTATAAAATGTACAGAAATGTTTTTCCTTTCAGAAACTGTTTAAATTTTTTAAATAAGATGAGAACTTTTTTCACAGCACTATGAGGAACAGGGGTAATTTCTGCGTAGGACTATTTTTGCGTACGTTCCAAATGCTCGTTGGTTGAATTGGTGGTCTGTAACCTAAACAGTCACTTTTTGTCTTAGAAAAAATAAATAACTATACAGGTATCTTCCTACACACATACTGAATGCATTTGCAAAGTTTCAGTGAAATGTGACAAGCACTTTTTTAAATATTTGATTTTTAAATATAGGGTAACCAAGTTGTGCGAGCAAAAAAGTGAAAATATTCTACCATACTGAAATGCATTAAATATTTGCAAAGAACTTTTTCTGACTTTTCAAATAAAAAGTATCAATCACAACTTGTTTTTTAACAATATTAATGAAGAAATAGTTTTAAAAGTAATCATTTTCTGAGAAATTGGTCTATTTTTAAAAATTTATTTCTGACATGCCTCCCCCTTTTTCTTGATCACATGTCAAAAATCCTGAATCTTTAAATTTTCACAAAAGGTGATATATTTGGCTTTAAATTTGTAAATACAGTGTTTTCACATTAGAACATGACCAGTAAAGGGCACCTAAAGCAAAAAAAAGTGCTCAATAATGGATTTTCCATGTTGCCATAGGGGAATGCTTATATGGCCTTAACCGCAGTAATGAAAGTGAGTTTTTCCTCATTTCTAACCTAATTTTTGCTCAAATCTACACAAAACTTGATTTCAAGTGCTTATTACTACCATATTTAGGTAAATATAGCCCTCAAAGTTTAATATTTGATATTTTTACTAAATTTTCTACACTTTTTACAAGATAGGACATAAAAATCAGCCAAAAAGACCAATTTTCCATAATTTGGACCTATAACTTAAAAAAAATGCATATTTTGAAGGATTTTTGTAGTGTATTCCTCTCATGGCAAAGTTAACAAGATCTTCAAGTAGTTTAAAGCTATTTCAAGAAACTTTTCATTTTGCCATGGCTTCAGCTTAAGGCTAAAAACCACTAATTCCACTTCCCATAGGCTTCTATGCTAATTTCACAATATTCAATGGCTTCTCTGGACTTTACCTTAACTTTAACCTGCAGATGACTATATATCAGCATGATTCTACATATGTCAGCTCACAATCCTCAGAATGGCATGTTGGGTTAGCAGACTTGCAGTGCAGTACTGGTCACCGGAAGTGAAGGGTCTATAAATAGCATGGGAAATCCCAGTGTTTTCACAAGATAGGGGTATATTTAAAAATCATTATGGAGATTAGGCTTCACATCACAAGAAGCAAAATGCACCTATAAAATGTACAGAAATGTTTTTCCTTTCAGAAACTGTTTAAATTTTTTAAATAAGATGAGAACTTTTTTCACAGCACTATGAGGAACAGGGGTAATTTCTGCGTAGGACTATTTTTGCGTACGTTCCAAATGCTCGTTGGTTGAATTGGTGGTCTGTAACCTAAAGAGTCACTTTTTGTCTTAGAAAAAATAAATAACTATACAGGTATCTTCCTACACACATACTGAATGCATTTGCAAAGTTTCAGTGAAATGTGACAAGCACTTTTTTAAATATTTGATTTTTAAATATAGGGTAACCAAGTTGTGCGAGCAAAAAAGTGAAAATATTCTACCATACTGAAATGCATTAAATATTTGCAAAGAACTTTTTCTGACTTTTCAAATAAAAAGTATCAATCACAACTTGTTTTTTAACAATATTAATGAAGAAATAGTTTTAAAAGTAATCATTTTCTGAGAAATTGGTCTATTTTTAAAAATTTATTTCTGACATGCCTCCCCCTTTTTCTTGATCACATGTCAAAAATCCTGAATCTTTAAATTTTCACAAAAGGTGATATATTTGGCTTTAAATTTGTAAATACAGTGTTTTCACATTAGAACATGACCAGTAAAGGGCACCTAAAGCAAAAAAAAGTGCTCAATAATGGATTTTCCATGTTGCCATAGGGGAATGCTTATATGGCCTTAACCGCAGTAATGAAAGTGAGTTTTTCCTCATTTCTAACCTAATTTTTGCTCAAATCTACACAAAACTTGATTTCAAGTGCTTATTACTACCATATTTAGGTAAATATAGCCCTCAAAGTTTAATATTTGATATTTTTACTAAATTTTCTACACTTTTTACAAGATAGGACATAAAAATCAGCCAAAAAGACCAATTTTCCATAATTTGGACCTATAACTTAAAAAAAATGCATATTTTGAAGGATTTTTGTAGTGTATTCCTCTCATGGCAAAGTTAACAAGATCTTCAAGTAGTTTAAAGCTATTTCAAGAAACTTTTCATTTTGCCATGGCTTCAGCTTAAGGCTAAAAACCACTAATTCCACTTCCCATAGGCTTCTATGCTAATTTCACAATATTCAATGGCTTCTCTGGACTTTACCTTAACTTTAACCTGCAGATGACTATATATCAGCATGATTCTACATATGTCAGCTCACAATCCTCAGAATGGCATGTTGGGTTAGCAGACTTGCAGTGCAGTACTGGTCACCGGAAGTGAAGGGTCTATAAATAGCATGGGAAATCCCAGTGTTTTCACAAGATAGGGGTATATTTAAAAATCATTATGGAGATTAGGCTTCACATCACAAGAAGCAAAATGCACCTATAAAATGTACAGAAATGTTTTTCCTTTCAGAAACTGTTTAAATTTTTTAAATAAGATGAGAACTTTTTTCACAGCACTATGAGGAACAGGGGTAATTTCTGCGTAGGACTATTTTTGCGTACGTTCCAAATGCTCATTGGTTGAATTGGTGGTCTGTAACCTAAACAGTCACTTTTTGTCTTAGAAAAAATAAATAACTATACAGGTATCTTCCTACACACATACTGAATGCATTTGCAAAGTTTCTGTGAAATGTGACAAGCACTTTTTTAAATATTTGATTTTTAAATATAGGGTAACCAAGTTGTGCGAGCAAAAAAGTGAAAATATTCTACCATACTGAAATGCATTAAATATTTGCAAAGAACTTTTTCTGACTTTTCAAATAAAAAGTATCAATCACAACTTGTTTTTTAACAATATTAATGAAGAAATAGTTTTAAAAGTAATCATTTTCTGAGAAATTGGTCTATTTTTAAAAATTTATTTCTGACATGCCTCCCCCTTTTTCTTGATCACATGTCAAAAATCCTGAATCTTTAAATTTTCACAAAAGGTGATATATTTGGCTTTAAATTTGTAAATACAGTGTTTTCACATTAGAACATGACCAGTAAAGGGCACCTAAAGCAAAAAAAGTGCTCAATAATGGATTTTCCATGTTGCCATAGGGGAATGCTTATATGGCCTTAACCGCAGTAATGAAAGTGAGTTTTTCCTCATTTCTAACCTAATTTTTGCTCAAATCTACACAAAACTTGATTTCAAGTGCTTATTACTACCATATTTAGGTAAATATAGCCCTCAAAGTTTAATATTTGATATTTTTACTAAATTTTCTACACTTTTTACAAGATAGGACATAAAAATCAGCCAAAAAGACCAATTTTCCATAATTTGGACCTATAACTTAAAAAAAATGCATATTTTGAAGGATTTTTGTAGTGTATTCCTCTCATGGCAAAGTTAACAAGATCTTCAAGTAGTTTAAAGCTATTTCAAGAAACTTTTCATTTTGCCATGGCTTCAGCTTAAGGCTAAAAACCACTAATTCCACTTCCCATAGGCTTCTATGCTAATTTCACAATATTCAATGGCTTCTCTGGACTTTACCTTAACTTTAACCTGCAGATGACTATATATCAGCATGATTCTACATATGTCAGCTCACAATCCTCAGAATGGCATGTGGGGTTAGCAGACTTGCAGTGCAGTACTGGTCACCGGAAGTGAAGGGTCTATAAATAGCATGGGAAATCCCAGTGTTTTCACAAGATAGGGGTATATTTAAAAATCATTATGGAGATTAGGCTTCACATCACAAGAAGCAAAATGCACCTATAAAATGTACAGAAATGTTTTTCCTTTCAGAAACTGTTTAAATTTTTTAAATAAGATGAGAACTTTTTTCACAGCACTATGAGGAACAGGGGTAATTTCTGCGTAGGACTATTTTTGCGTACGTTCCAAATGCTCATTGGTTGAATTGGTGGTCTGTAACCTAAACAGTCACTTTTTGTCTTAGAAAAAATAAATAACTATACAGGTATCTTCCTACACACATACTGAATGCATTTGCAAAGTTTCTGTGAAATGTGACAAGCACTTTTTTAAATATTTGATTTTTAAATATAGGGTAACCAAGTTGTGCGAGCAAAAAAGTGAAAATATTCTACCATACTGAAATGCATTAAATATTTGCAAAGAACTTTTTCTGACTTTTCAAATAAAAAGTATCAATCACAACTTGTTTTTTAACAATATTAATGAAGAAATAGTTTTAAAAGTAATCATTTTCTGAGAAATTGGTCTATTTTTAAAAATTTATTTCTGACATGCCTCCCCCTTTTTCTTGATCACATGTCAAAAATCCTGAATCTTTAAATTTTCACAAAAGGTGATATATTTGGCTTTAAATTTGTAAATACAGTGTTTTCACATTAGAACATGACCAGTAAAGGGCACCTAAAGCAAAAAAAGTGCTCAATAATGGATTTTCCATGTTGCCATAGGGGAATGCTTATATGGCCTTAACCGCAGTAATGAAAGTGAGTTTTTCCTCATTTCTAACCTAATTTTTGCTCAAATCTACACAAAACTTGATTTCAAGTGCTTATTACTACCATATTTAGGTAAATATAGCCCTCAAAGTTTAATATTTGATATTTTTACTAAATTTTCTACACTTTTTACAAGATAGGACATAAAAATCAGCCAAAAAGACCAATTTTCCATAATTTGGACCTATAACTTAAAAAAAATGCATATTTTGAAGGATTTTTGTAGTGTATTCCTCTCATGGCAAAGTTAACAAGATCTTCAAGTAGTTTAAAGCTATTTCAAGAAACTTTTCATTTTGCCATGGCTTCAGCTTAAGGCTAAAAACCACTAATTCCACTTCCCATAGGCTTCTATGCTAATTTCACAATATTCAATGGCTTCTCTGGACTTTACCTTAACTTTAACCTGCAGATGACTATATATCAGCATGATTCTACATATGTCAGCTCACAATCCTCAGAATGGCATGTTGGGTTAGCAGACTTGCAGTGCAGTACTGGTCACCGGAAGTGAAGGGTCTATAAATAGCATGGGAAATCCCAGTGTTTTCACAAGATAGGGGTATATTTAAAAATCATTATGGAGATTAGGCTTCACATCACAAGAAGCAAAATGCACCTATAAAATGTACAGAAATGTTTTTCCTTTCAGAAACTGTTTAAATTTTTTAAATAAGATGAGAACTTTTTTCACAGCACTATGAGGAACAGGGGTAATTTCTGCGTAGGACTATTTTTGCGTACGTTCCAAATGCTCATTGGTTGAATTGGTGGTCTGTAACCTAAACAGTCACTTTTTGTCTTAGAAAAAATAAATAACTATACAGGTATCTTCCTACACACATACTGAATGCATTTGCAAAGTTTCAGTGAAATGTGACAA
Source organism: Perna viridis (assembly GCA_037379345.1). NCBI lineage: Eukaryota > Metazoa > Mollusca > Bivalvia > Mytilida > Mytilidae > Perna > Perna viridis. The sequence goes on from CM074513.1 coordinate 9,025,630, forward strand.
GCACTTTTTTAAATATTTGATTTTTAAATATAGGGTAACCAAGTTGTGCGAGCAAAAAAGTGAAAATATTCTACCATACTGAAATGCATTAAATATTTGCAAAGAACTTTTTCTGACTTTTCAAATAAAAAGTATCAATCACAACTTGTTTTTTAACAATATTAATGAAGAAATAGTTTTAAAAGTAATCATTTTCTGAGAAATTGGTCTATTTTTAAAAATTTATTTCTGACATGCCTCCCCCTTTTTCTTGATCACATGTCAAAAATCCTGAATCTTTAAATTTTCACAAAAGGTGATATATTTGGCTTTAAATTTGTAAATACAGTGTTTTCACATTAGAACATGACCAGTAAAGGGCACCTAAAGCAAAAAAAGTGCTCAATAATGGATTTTCCATGTTGCCATAGGGGAATGCTTATATGGCCTTAACCGCAGTAATGAAAGTGAGTTTTTCCTCATTTCTAACCTAATTTTTGCTCAAATCTACACAAAACTTGATTTCAAGTGCTTATTACTACCATATTTAGGTAAATATAGCCCTCAAAGTTTAATATTTGATATTTTTACTAAATTTTCTACACTTTTTACAAGATAGGACATAAAAATCAGCCAAAAAGACCAATTTTCCATAATTTGGACCTATAACTTAAAAAAAATGCATATTTTGAAGGATTTTTGTAGTGTATTCCTCTCATGGCAAAGTTAACAAGATCTTCAAGTAGTTTAAAGCTATTTCAAGAAACTTTTCATTTTGCCATGGCTTCAGCTTAATGCTAAAAACCACTAATTCCACTTCCCATAGGCTTCTATGCTAATTTCACAATATTCAATGGCTTCTCTGGACTTTACCTTAACTTTAACCTGCAGATGACTATATATCAGCATGATTCTACATATGTCAGCTCACAATCCTCAGAATGGCATGTTGGGTTAGCAGACTTGCAGTGCAGTACTGGTCACCGGAAGTGAAGGGTCTATAAATAGCATGGGAAATCCCAGTGTTTTCACAAGATAGGGGTATATTTAAAAATCATTATGGAGATTAGGCTTCACATCACAAGAAGCAAAATGCACCTATAAAATGTACAGAAATGTTTTTCCTTTCAGAAACTGTTTAAATTTTTTAAATAAGATGAGAACTTTTTTCACAGCACTATGAGGAACAGGGGTAATTTCTGCGTAGGACTATTTTTGCGTACGTTCCAAATGCTCATTGGTTGAATTGGTGGTCTGTAACCTAAACAGTCACTTTTTGTCTTAGAAAAAATAAAGAACTATACAGGTATCTTCCTACACACATACTGAATGCATTTGCAAAGTTTCAGTGAAATGTGACAAGCTCTTTTTTAAATATTTGATTTTTAAATATAGGGTAACCAAGTTGTGCGAGCAAAAAAGTGAAAATATTCTACCATACTGAAATGCATTAAATATTTGCAAAGAACTTTTTCTGACTTTTCAAATAAAAAGTATCAATCACAACTTGTTTTTTAACAATATTAATGAAGAAATAGTTTTAAAAGTAATCATTTTCTGAGAAATTGGTCTATTTTTAAAAATTTATTTCTGACATGCCTCCCCCTTTTTCTTGATCACATGTCAAAAATCCTGAATCTTTAAATTTTCACAAAAGGTGATATATTTGGCTTTAAATTTGTAAATACAGTGTTTTCACATTAGAACATGACCAGTAAAGGGCACCTAAAGCAAAAAAAGTGCTCAATAATGGATTTTCCATGTTGCCATAGGGGAATGCTTATATGGCCTTAACCGCAGTAATGAAAGTGAGTTTTTCCTCATTTCTAACCTAATTTTTGCTCAAATCTACACAAAACTTGATTTCAAGTGCTTATTACTACCATATTTAGGTAAATATAGCCCTCAAAGTTTAATATTTGATATTTTTACTAAATTTTCTACACTTTTTACAAGATAGGACATAAAAATCAGCCAAAAAGACCAATTTTCCATAATTTGGACCTATAACTTAAAAAAAAATGCATATTTTGAAGGATTTTTGTAGTGTATTCCTCTCATGGCAAAGTTAACAAGATCTTCAAGTAGTTTAAAGCTATTTCAAGAAACTTTTCATTTTGCCATGGCTTCAGCTTAATGCTAAAAACCACTAATTCCACTTCCCATAGGCTTCTATGCTAATTTCACAATATTCAATGGCTTCTCTGGACTTTACCTTAACTTTAACCTGCAGATGACTATATATCAGCATGATTCTACATATGTCAGCTCACAATCCTCAGAATGGCATGTTGGGTTAGCAGACTTGCAGTGCAGTACTGGTCACCGGAAGTGAAGGGTCTATAAATAGCATGGGAAATCCCAGTGTTTTCACAAGATAGGGGTATATTTAAAAATCATTATGGAGATTAGGCTTCACATCACAAGAAGCAAAATGCACCTATAAAATGTACAGAAATGTTTTTCCTTTCAGAAACTGTTTAAATTTTTTAAATAAGATGAGAACTTTTTTCACAGCACTATGAGGAACAGGGGTAATTTCTGCGTAGGACTATTTTTGCGTACGTTCCAAATGCTCATTGGTTGAATTGGTGGTCTGTAACCTAAACAGTCACTTTTTGTCTTAGAAAAAATAAAGAACTATACAGGTATCTTCCTACACACATACTGAATGCATTTGCAAAGTTTCAGTGAAATGTGACAAGCACTTTTTTAAATATTTGATTTTTAAATATAGGGTAACCAAGTTGTGCGAGCAAAAAAGTGAAAATATTCTACCATACTGAAATGCATTAAATATTTGCAAAGAACTTTTTCTGACTTTTCAAATAAAAAGTATCAATCACAACTTGTTTTTTAACAATATTAATGAAGAAATAGTTTTAAAAGTAATCATTTTCTGAGAAATTGGTCTATTTTTAAAAATTTATTTCTGACATGCCTCCCCCTTTTTCTTGATCACATGTCAAAAATCCTGAATCTTTAAATTTTCACAAAAGGTGATATATTTGGCTTTAAATTTGTAAATACAGTGTTTTCACATTAGAACATGACCAGTAAAGGGCACCTAAAGCAAAAAAAGTGCTCAATAATGGATTTTCCATGTTGCCATAGGGGAATGCTTATATGGCCTTAACCGCAGTAATGAAAGTGAGTTTTTCCTCATTTCTAACCTAATTTTTGCTCAAATCTACACAAAACTTGATTTCAAGTGCTTATTACTACCATATTTAGGTAAATATAGCCCTCAAAGTTTAATATTTGATATTTTTACTAAATTTTCTACACTTTTTACAAGATAGGACATAAAAATCAGCCAAAAAGACCAATTTTCCATAATTTGGACCTATAACTTAAAAAAAATGCATATTTTGAAGGATTTTTGTAGTGTATTCCTCTCATGGCAAAGTTAACAAGATCTTCAAGTAGTTTAAAGCTATTTCAAGAAACTTTTCATTTTGCCATGGCTTCAGCTTAAGAGTCACTTTTTGTCTTAGAAAAAATAAATAACTATACAGGTATCTTCCTACACACATACTGAATGCATTTGCAAAGTTTCAGTGAAATGTGACAAGCACTTTTTTAAATATTTGATTTTTAAATATAGGGTAACCAAGTTGTGCGAGCAAAAAAGTGAAAATATTCTACCATACTGAAATGCATTAAATATTTGCAAAGAACTTTTTCTGACTTTTCAAATAAAAAGTATCAATCACAACTTGTTTTTTAACAATATTAATGAAGAAATAGTTTTAAAAGTAATCATTTTCTGAGAAATTGGTCTATTTTTAAAAATTTATTTCTGACATGCCTCCCCCTTTTTCTTGATCACATGTCAAAAATCCTGAATCTTTAAATTTTCACAAAAGGTGATATATTTGGCTTTAAATTTGTAAATACAGTGTTTTCACATTAGAACATGACCAGTAAAGGGCACCTAAAGCAAAAAAAGTGCTCAATAATGGATTTTCCATGTTGCCATAGGGGAATGCTTATATGGCCTTAACCGCAGTAATGAAAGTGAGTTTTTCCTCATTTCTAACCTAATTTTTGCTCAAATCTACACAAAACTTGATTTCAAGTGCTTATTACTACCATATTTAGGTAAATATAGCCCTCAAAGTTTAATATTTGATATTTTTACTAAATTTTCTACACTTTTTACAAGATAGGACATAAAAATCAGCCAAAAAGACCAATTTTCCATAATTTGGACCTATAACTTAAAAAAAATGCATATTTTGAAGGATTTTTGTAGTGTATTCCTCTCATGGCAAAGTTAACAAGATCTTCAAGTAGTTTAAAGCTATTTCAAGAAACTTTTCATTTTGCCATGGCTTCAGCTTAAGGCTAAAAACCACTAATTCCACTTCCCATAGGCTTCTATGCTAATTTCACAATATTCAATGGCTTCTCTGGACTTTACCTTAACTTTAACCTGCAGATGACTATATATCAGCATGATTCTACATATGTCAGCTCACAATCCTCAGAATGGCATGTTGGGTTAGCAGACTTGCAGTGCAGTACTGGTCACCGGAAGTGAAGGGTCTATAAATAGCATGGGAAATCCCAGTGTTTTCACAAGATAGGGGTATATTTAAAAATCATTATGGAGATTAGGCTTCACATCACAAGAAGCAAAATGCACCTATAAAATGTACAGAAATGTTTTTCCTTTCAGAAACTGTTTAAATTTTTTAAATAAGATGAGAACTTTTTTCACAGCACTATGAGGAACAGGGGTAATTTCTGCGTAGGACTATTTTTGCGTACGTTCCAAATGCTCGTTGGTTGAATTGGTGGTCTGTAACCTAAACAGTCACTTTTTGTCTTAGAAAAAATAAATAACTATACAGGTATCTTCCTACACACATACTGAATGCATTTGCAAAGTTTCAGTGAAATGTGACAAGCACTTTTTTAAATATTTGATTTTTAAATATAGGGTAACCAAGTTGTGCGAGCAAAAAAGTGAAAATATTCTACCATACTGAAATGCATTAAATATTTGCAAAGAACTTTTTCTGACTTTTCAAATAAAAAGTATCAATCACAACTTGTTTTTTAACAATATTAATGAAGAAATAGTTTTAAAAGTAATCATTTTCTGAGAAATTGGTCTATTTATAAAAATTTATTTCTGACATGCCTCCCCCTTTTTCTTGATCACATGTCAAAAATCCTGAATCTTTAAATTTTCACAAAAGGTGATATATTTGGCTTTAAATTTGTAAATACAGTGTTTTCACATTAGAACATGACCAGTAAAGGGCACCTAAAGCAAAAAAAGTGCTCAATAATGGATTTTCCATGTTGCCATAGGGGAATGCTTATATGGCCTTAACCGCAGTAATGAAAGTGAGTTTTTCCTCATTTCTAACCTAATTTTTGCTCAAATCTACACAAAACTTGATTTCAAGTGCTTATTACTACCATATTTAGGTAAATATAGCCCTCAAAGTTTAATATTTGATATTTTTACTAAATTTTCTACACTTTTTACAAGATAGGACATAAAAATCAGCCAAAAAGACCAATTTTCCATAATTTGGACCTATAACTTAAAAAAAATGCATATTTTGAAGGATTTTTGTAGTGTATTCCTCTCATGGCAAAGTTAACAAGATCTTCAAGTAGTTTAAAGCTATTTCAAGAAACTTTTCATTTTGCCATGGCTTCAGCTTAAGAGTCACTTTTTGTCTTAGAAAAAATAAAGAACTATACAGGTATCTTCCTACACACATACTGAATGCATTTGCAAAGTTTCAGTGAAATGTGACAAGCACTTTTTTAAATATTTGATTTTTAAATATAGGGTAACCAAGTTGTGCGAGCAAAAAAGTGAAAATATTCTACCATACTGAAATGCATTAAATATTTGCAAAGAACTTTTTCTGACTTTTCAAATAAAAAGTATCAATCACAACTTGTTTTTTAACAATATTAATGAAGAAATAGTTTTAAAAGTAATCATTTTCTGAGAAATTGGTCTATTTATAAAAATTTATTTCTGACATGCCTCCCCCTTTTTCTTGATCACATGTCAAAAATCCTGAATCTTTAAATTTTCACAAAAGGTGATATATTTGGCTTTAAATTTGTAAATACAGTGTTTTCACATTAGAACATGACCAGTAAAGGGCACCTAAAGCAAAAAAAGTGCTCAATAATGGATTTTCCATGTTGCCATAGGGGAATGCTTATATGGCCTTAACCGCAGTAATGAAAGTGAGTTTTTCCTCATTTCTAACCTAATTTTTGCTCAAATCTACACAAAACTTGATTTCAAGTGCTTATTACTACCATATTTAGGTAAATATAGCCCTCAAAGTTTAATATTTGATATTTTTACTAAATTTTCTACACTTTTTACAAGATAGGACATAAAAATCAGCCAAAAAGACCAATTTTCCATAATTTGGACCTATAACTTAAAAAAAATGCATATTTTGAAGGATTTTTGTAGTGTATTCCTCTCATGGCAAAGTTAACAAGATCTTCAAGTAGTTTAAAGCTATTTCAAGAAACTTTTCATTTTGCCATGGCTTCAGCTTAAGAGTCACTTTTTGTCTTAGAAAAAATAAATAACTATACAGGTATCTTCCTACACACATACTGAATGCATTTGCAAAGTTTCAGTGAAATGTGACAAGCACTTTTTTAAATATTTGATTTTTAAATATAGGGTAACCAAGTTGTGCGAGCAAAAAAGTGAAAATATTCTACCATACTGAAATGCATTAAATATTTGCAAAGAACTTTTTCTGACTTTTCAAATAAAAAGTATCAATCACAACTTGTTTTTTAACAATATTAATGAAGAAATAGTTTTAAAAGTAATCATTTTCTGAGAAATTGGTCTATTTTTAAAAATTTATTTCTGACATGCCTCCCCCTTTTTCTTGATCACATGTCAAAAATCCTGAATCTTTAAATTTTCACAAAAGGTGATATATTTGGCTTTAAATTTGTAAATACAGTGTTTTCACATTAGAACATGACCAGTAAAGGGCACCTAAAGCAAAAAAAGTGCTCAATAATGGATTTTCCATGTTGCCATAGGGGAATGCTTATATGGCCTTAACCGCAGTAATGAAAGTGAGTTTTTCCTCATTTCTAACCTAATTTTTGCTCAAATCTACACAAAACTTGATTTCAAGTGCTTATTACTACCATATTTAGGTAAATATAGCCCTCAAAGTTTAATATTTGATATTTTTACTAAATTTTCTACACTTTTTACAAGATAGGACATAAAAATCAGCCAAAAAGACCAATTTTCCATAATTTGGACCTATAACTTAAAAAAAATGCATATTTTGAAGGATTTTTGTAGTGTATTCCTCTCATGGCAAAGTTAACAAGATCTTCAAGTAGTTTAAAGCTATTTCAAGAAACTTTTCATTTTGCCATGGCTTCAGCTTAAGGCTAAAAACCACTAATTCCACTTCCCATAGGCTTCTATGCTAATTTCACAATATTCAATGGCTTCTCTGGACTTTACCTTAACTTTAACCTGCAGATGACTATATATCAGCATGATTCTACATATGTCAGCTCACAATCCTCAGAATGGCATGTTGGGTTAGCAGACTTGCAGTGCAGTACTGGTCACCGGAAGTGAAGGGTCTATAAATAGCATGGGAAATCCCAGTGTTTTCACAAGATAGGGGTATATTTAAAAATCATTATGGAGATTAGGCTTCACATCACAAGAAGCAAAATGCACCTATAAAATGTACAGAAATGTTTTTCCTTTCAGAAACTGTTTAAATTTTTTAAATAAGATGAGAACTTTTTTCACAGCACTATGAGGAACAGGGGTAATTTCTGCGTAGGACTATTTTTGCGTACGTTCCAAATGCTCGTTGGTTGAATTGGTGGTCTGTAACCTAAACAGTCACTTTTTGTCTTAGAAAAAATAAATAACTATACAGGTATCTTCCTACACACATACTGAATGCATTTGCAAAGTTTCAGTGAAATGTGACAAGCACTTTTTTAAATATTTGATTTTTAAATATAGGGTAACCAAGTTGTGCGAGCAAAAAAGTGAAAATATTCTACCATACTGAAATGCATTAAATATTTGCAAAGAACTTTTTCTGACTTTTCAAATAAAAAGTATCAATCACAACTTGTTTTTTAACAATATTAATGAAGAAATAGTTTTAAAAGTAATCATTTTCTGAGAAATTGGTCTATTTATAAAAATTTATTTCTGACATGCCTCCCCCTTTTTCTTGATCACATGTCAAAAATCCTGAATCTTTAAATTTTCACAAAAGGTGATATATTTGGCTTTAAATTTGTAAATACAGTGTTTTCACATTAGAACATGACCAGTAAAGGGCACCTAAAGCAAAAAAAGTGCTCAATAATGGATTTTCCATGTTGCCATAGGGGAATGCTTATATGGCCTTAACCGCAGTAATGAAAGTGAGTTTTTCCTCATTTCTAACCTAATTTTTGCTCAAATCTACACAAAACTTGATTTCAAGTGCTTATTACTACCATATTTAGGTAAATATAGCCCTCAAAGTTTAATATTTGATATTTTTACTAAATTTTCTACACTTTTTACAAGATAGGACATAAAAATCAGCCAAAAAGACCAATTTTCCATAATTTGGACCTATAACTTAAAAAAAATGCATATTTTGAAGGATTTTTGTAGTGTATTCCTCTCATGGCAAAGTTAACAAGATCTTCAAGTAGTTTAAAGCTATTTCAAGAAACTTTTCATTTTGCCATGGCTTCAGCTTAAGAGTCACTTTTTGTCTTAGAAAAAATAAATAACTATACAGGTATCTTCCTACACACATACTGAATGCATTTGCAAAGTTTCAGTGAAATGTGACAAGCACTTTTTTAAATATTTGATTTTTAAATATAGGGTAACCAAGTTGTGCGAGCAAAAAAGTGAAAATATTCTACCATACTGAAATGCATTAAATATTTGCAAAGAACTTTTTCTGACTTTTCAAATAAAAAGTATCAATCACAACTTGTTTTTTAACAATATTAATGAAGAAATAGTTTTAAAAGTAATCATTTTCTGAGAAATTGGTCTATTTTTAAAAATTTATTTCTGACATGCCTCCCCCTTTTTCTTGATCACATGTCAAAAATCCTGAATCTTTAAATTTTCACAAAAGGTGATATATTTGGCTTTAAATTTGTAAATACAGTGTTTTCACATTAGAACATGACCAGTAAAGGGCACCTAAAGCAAAAAAAGTGCTCAATAATGGATTTTCCATGTTGCCATAGGGGAATGCTTATATGGCCTTAACCGCAGTAATGAAAGTGAGTTTTTCCTCATTTCTAACCTAATTTTTGCTCAAATCTACACAAAACTTGATTTCAAGTGCTTATTACTACCATATTTAGGTAAATATAGCCCTCAAAGTTTAATATTTGATATTTTTACTAAATTTTTTACACTTTTTACAAGATAGGACATAAAAATCAGCCAAAAAGACCAATTTTCCATAATTTGGACCTATAACTTAAAAAAAATGCATATTTTGAAGGATTTTTGTAGTGTATTCCTCTCATGGCAAAGTTAACAAGATCTTCAAGTAGTTTAAAGCTATTTCAAGAAACTTTTCATTTTGCCATGGCTTCAGCTTAATGCTAAAAACCACTAATTCCACTTCCCATAGGCTTCTATGCTAATTTCACAATATTCAATGGCTTCTCTGGACTTTACCTTAACTTTAACCTGCAGATGACTATATATCAGCATGATTCTACATATGTCAGCTCACAATCCTCAGAATGGCATGTTGGGTTAGCAGACTTGCAGTGCAGTACTGGTCACCGGAAGTGAAGGGTCTATAAATAGCATGGGAAATCCCAGTGTTTTCACAAGATAGGGGTATATTTAAAAATCATTATGGAGATTAGGCTTCACATCACAAGAAGCAAAATGCACCTATAAAATGTACAGAAATGTTTTTCCTTTCAGAAACTGTTTAAATTTTTTAAATAAGATGAGAACTTTTTTCACAGCACTATGAGGAACAGGGGTAATTTCTGCGTAGGACTATTTTTGCGTACGTTCCAAATGCTCGTTGGTTGAATTGGTGGTCTGTAACCTAAACAGTCACTTTTTGTCTTAGAAAAAATAAAGAACTATACAGGTATCTTCCTACACACATACTGAATGCATTTGCAAAGTTTCAGTGAAATGTGACAAGCACTTTTTTAAATATTTGATTTTTAAATATAGGGTAACCAAGTTGTGCGAGCAAAAAAGTGAAAATATTCTACCATACTGAAATGCATTAAATATTTGCAAAGAACTTTTTCTGACTTTTCAAATAAAAAGTATCAATCACAACTTGTTTTTTAACAATATTAATGAAGAAATAGTTTTAAAAGTAATCATTTTCTGAGAAATTGGTCTATTTTTAAAAATTTATTTCTGACATGCCTCCCCCTTTTTCTTGATCACATGTCAAAAATCCTGAATCTTTAAATTTTCACAAAAGGTGATATATTTGGCTTTAAATTTGTAAATACAGTGTTTTCACATTAGAACATGACCAGTAAAGGGCACCTAAAGCAAAAAAAGTGCTCAATAATGGATTTTCCATGTTGCCATAGGGGAATGCTTATATGGCCTTAACCGCAGTAATGAAAGTGAGTTTTTCCTCATTTCTAACCTAATTTTTGCTCAAATCTACACAAAACTTGATTTCAAGTGCTTATTACTACCATATTTAGGTAAATATAGCCCTCAAAGTTTAATATTTGATATTTTTACTAAATTTTCTACACTTTTTACAAGATAGGACATAAAAATCAGCCAAAAAGACCAATTTTCCATAATTTGGACCTATAACTTAAAAAAAATGCATATTTTGAAGGATTTTTGTAGTGTATTCCTCTCATGGCAAAGTTAACAAGATCTTCAAGTAGTTTAAAGCTATTTCAAGAAACTTTTCATTTTGCCATGGCTTCAGCTTAAGGCTAAAAACCACTAATTCCACTTCCCATAGGCTTCTATGCTAATTTCACAATATTCAATGGCTTCTCTGGACTTTACCTTAACTTTAACCTGCAGATGACTATATATCAGCATGATTCTACATATGTCAGCTCACAATCCTCAGAATGGCATGTTGGGTTAGCAGACTTGCAGTGCAGTACTGGTCACCGGAAGTGAAGGGTCTATAAATAGCATGGGAAATCCCAGTGTTTTCACAAGATAGGGGTATATTTAAAAATCATTATGGAGATTAGGCTTCACATCACAAGAAGCAAAATGCACCTATAAAATGTACAGAAATGTTTTTCCTTTCAGAAACTGTTTAAATTTTTTAAATAAGATGAGAACTTTTTTCACAGCACTATGAGGAACAGGGGTAATTTCTGCGTAGGACTATTTTTGCGTACGTTCCAAATGCTCATTGGTTGAATTGGTGGTCTGTAACCTAAACAGTCACTTTTTGTCTTAGAAAAAATAAAGAACTATACAGGTATCTTCCTACACACATACTGAATGCATTTGCAAAGTTTCAGTGAAATGTGACAAGCACTTTTTTAAATATTTGATTTTTAAATATAGGGTAACCAAGTTGTGCGAGCAAAAAAGTGAAAATATTCTACCATACTGAAATGCATTAAATATTTGCAAAGAACTTTTTCTGACTTTTCAAATAAAAAGTATCAATCACAACTTGTTTTTTAACAATATTAATGAAGAAATAGTTTTAAAAGTAATCATTTTCTGAGAAATTGGTCTATTTTTAAAAATTTATTTCTGACATGCCTCCCCCTTTTTCTTGATCACATGTCAAAAATCCTGAATCTTTAAATTTTCACAAAAGGTGATATATTTGGCTTTAAATTTGTAAATACAGTGTTTTCACATTAGAACATGACCAGTAAAGGGCACCTAAAGCAAAAAAAGTGCTCAATAATGGATTTTCCATGTTGCCATAGGGGAATGCTTATATGGCCTTAACCGCAGTAATGAAAGTGAGTTTTTCCTCATTTCTAACCTAATTTTTGCTCAAATCTACACAAAACTTGATTTCAAGTGCTTATTACTACCATATTTAGGTAAATATAGCCCTCAAAGTTTAATATTTGATATTTTTACTAAATTTTCTACACTTTTTACAAGATAGGACATAAAAATCAGCCAAAAAGACCAATTTTCCATAATTTGGACCTATAACTTAAAAAAAATGCATATTTTGAAGGATTTTTGTAGTGTATTCCTCTCATGGCAAAGTTAACAAGATCTTCAAGTAGTTTAAAGCTATTTCAAGAAACTTTTCATTTTGCCATGGCTTCAGCTTAAGGCTAAAAACCACTAATTCCACTTCCCATAGGCTTCTATGCTAATTTCACAATATTCAATGGCTTCTCTGGACTTTACCTTAACTTTAACCTGCAGATGACTATATATCAGCATGATTCTACATATGTCAGCTCACAATCCTCAGAATGGCATGTTGGGTTAGCAGACTTGCAGTGCAGTACTGGTCACCGGAAGTGAAGGGTCTATAAATAGCATGGGAAATCCCAGTGTTTTCACAAGATAGGGGTATATTTAAAAATCATTATGGAGATTAGGCTTCACATCACAAGAAGCAAAATGCACCTATAAAATGTACAGAAATGTTTTTCCTTTCAGAAACTGTTTAAATTTTTTAAATAAGATGAGAACTTTTTTCACAGCACTATGAGGAACAGGGGTAATTTCTGCGTAGGACTATTTTTGCGTACGTTCCAAATGCTCATTGGTTGAATTGGTGGTCTGTAACCTAAAGAGTCACTTTTTGTCTTAGAAAAAATAAAGAACTATACAGGTATCTTCCTACACACATACTGAATGCATTTGCAAAGTTTCAGTGAAATGTGACAAGCACTTTTTTAAATATTTGATTTTTAAATATAGGGTAACCAAGTTGTGCGAGCAAAAAAGTGAAAATATTCTACCATACTGAAATGCATTAAATATTTGCAAAGAACTTTTTCTGACTTTTCAAATAAAAAGTATCAATCACAACTTGTTTTTTAACAATATTAATGAAGAAATAGTTTTAAAAGTAATCATTTTCTGAGAAATTGGTCTATTTTTAAAAATTTATTTCTGACATGCCTCCCCCTTTTTCTTGATCACATGTCAAAAATCCTGAATCTTTAAATTTTCACAAAAGGTGATATATTTGGCTTTAAATTTGTAAATACAGTGTTTTCACATTAGAACATGACCAGTAAAGGGCACCTAAAGCAAAAAAAGTGCTCAATAATGGATTTTCCATGTTGCCATAGGGGAATGCTTATATGGCCTTAACCGCAGTAATGAAAGTGAGTTTTTCCTCATTTCTAACCTAATTTTTGCTCAAATCTACACAAAACTTGATTTCAAGTGCTTATTACTACCATATTTAGGTAAATATAGCCCTCAAAGTTTAATATTTGATATTTTTACTAAATTTTTTACACTTTTTACAAGATAGGACATAAAAATCAGCCAAAAAGACCAATTTTCCATAATTTGGACCTATAACTTAAAAAAAATGCATATTTTGAAGGATTTTTGTAGTGTATTCCTCTCATGGCAAAGTTAACAAGATCTTCAAGTAGTTTAAAGCTATTTCAAGAAACTTTTCATTTTGCCATGGCTTCAGCTTAAGGCTAAAAACCACTAATTCCACTTCCCATAGGCTTCTATGCTAATTTCACAATATTCAATGGCTTCTCTGGACTTTACCTTAACTTTAACCTGCAGATGACTATATATCAGCATGATTCTACATATGTCAGCTCACAATCCTCAGAATGGCATGTTGGGTTAGCAGACTTGCAGTGCAGTACTGGTCACCGGAAGTGAAGGGTCTATAAATAGCATGGGAAATCCCAGTGTTTTCACAAGATAGGGGTATATTTAAAAATCATTATGGAGATTAGGCTTCACATCACAAGAAGCAAAATGCACCTATAAAATGTACAGAAATGTTTTTCCTTTCAGAAACTGTTTAAATTTTTTAAATAAGATGAGAACTTTTTTCACAGCACTATGAGGAACAGGGGTAATTTCTGCGTAGGACTATTTTTGCGTACGTTCCAAATGCTCGTTGGTAGAATTGGTGGTCTGTAACCTAAACAGTCACTTTTTGTCTTAGAAAAAATAAATAACTATACAGGTATCTTCCTACACACATACTGAATGCATTTGCAAAGTTTCAGTGAAATGTGACAAGCACTTTTTTAAATATTTGATTTTTAAATATAGGGTAACCAAGTTGTGCGAGCAAAAAAGTGAAAATATTCTACCATACTGAAATGCATTAAATATTTGCAAAGAACTTTTTCTGACTTTTCAAATAAAAAGTATCAATCACAACTTGTTTTTTAACAATATTAATGAAGAAATAGTTTTAAAAGTAATCATTTTCTGAGAAATTGGTCTATTTTTAAAAATTTATTTCTGACATGCCTCCCCCTTTTTCTTGATCACATGTCAAAAATCCTGAATCTTTAAATTTTCACAAAAGGTGATATATTTGGCTTTAAATTTGTAAATACAGTGTTTTCACATTAGAACATGACCAGTAAAGGGCACCTAAAGCAAAAAAAGTGCTCAATAATGGATTTTCCATGTTGCCATAGGGGAATGCTTATATGGCCTTAACCGCAGTAATGAAAGTGAGTTTTTCCTCATTTCTAACCTAATTTTTGCTCAAATCTACACAAAACTTGATTTCAAGTGCTTATTACTACCATATTTAGGTAAATATAGCCCTCAAAGTTTAATATTTGATATTTTTACTAAATTTTCTACACTTTTTACAAGATAGGACATAAAAATCAGCCAAAAAGACCAATTTTCCATAATTTGGACCTATAACTTAAAAAAAATGCATATTTTGAAGGATTTTTGTAGTGTATTCCTCTCATGGCAAAGTTAACAAGATCTTCAAGTAGTTTAAAGCTATTTCAAGAAACTTTTCATTTTGCCATGGCTTCAGCTTAAGGCTAAAAACCACTAATTCCACTTCCCATAGGCTTCTATGCTAATTTCACAATATTCAATGGCTTCTCTGGACTTTACCTTAACTTTAACCTGCAGATGACTATATATCAGCATGATTCTACATATGTCAGCTCACAATCCTCAGAATGGCATGTTGGGTTAGCAGACTTGCAGTGCAGTACTGGTCACCGGAAGTGAAGGGTCTATAAATAGCATGGGAAATCCCAGTGTTTTCACAAGATAGGGGTATATTTAAAAATCATTATGGAGATTAGGCTTCACATCACAAGAAGCAAAATGCACCTATAAAATGTACAGAAATGTTTTTCCTTTCAGAAACTGTTTAAATTTTTTAAATAAGATGAGAACTTTTTTCACAGCACTATGAGGAACAGGGGTAATTTCTGCGTAGGACTATTTTTGCGTACATTCCAAATGCTCATTGGTTGAATTGGTGGTCTGTAACCTAAAGAGTCACTTTTTGTCTTAGAAAAAATAAAGAACTATACAGGTATCTTCCTACACACATACTGAATGCATTTGCAAAGTTTCAGTGAAATGTGACAAGCACTTTTTTAAATATTTGATTTTTAAATATAGGGTAACCAAGTTGTGCGAGCAAAAAAGTGAAAATATTCTACCATACTGAAATGCATTAAATATTTGCAAAGAACTTTTTCTGACTTTTCAAATAAAAAGTATCAATCACAACTTGTTTTTTAACAATATTAATGAAGAAATAGTTTTAAAAGTAATCATTTTCTGAGAAATTGGTCTATTTTTAAAAATTTATTTCTGACATGCCTCCCCCTTTTTCTTGATCACATGTCAAAAATCCTGAATCTTTAAATTTTCACAAAAGGTGATATATTTGGCTTTAAATTTGTAAATACAGTGTTTTCACATTAGAACATGACCAGTAAAGGGCACCTAAAGCAAAAAAAGTGCTCAATAATGGATTTTCCATGTTGCCATAGGGGAATGCTTATATGGCCTTAACCGCAGTAATGAAAGTGAGTTTTTCCTCATTTCTAACCTAATTTTTGCTCAAATCTACACAAAACTTGATTTCAAGTGCTTATTACTACCATATTTAGGTAAATATAGCCCTCAAAGTTTAATATTTGATATTTTTACTAAATTTTCTACACTTTTTACAAGATAGGACATAAAAATCAGCCAAAAAGACCAATTTTCCATAATTTGGACCTATAACTTAAAAAAAATGCATATTTTGAAGGATTTTTGTAGTGTATTCCTCTCATGGCAAAGTTAACAAGATCTTCAAGTAGTTTAAAGCTATTTCAAGAAACTTTTCATTTTGCCATGGCTTCAGCTTAAGGCTAAAAACCACTAATTCCACTTCCCATAGGCTTCTATGCTAATTTCACAATATTCAATGGCTTCTCTGGACTTTACCTTAACTTTAACCTGCAGATGACTATATATCAGCATGATTCTACATATGTCAGCTCACAATCCTCAGAATGGCATGTTGGGTTAGCATACTTGCAGTGCAGTACTGGTCACCGGAAGTGAAGGGTCTATAAATAGCATGGGAAATCCCAGTGTTTTCACAAGATAGGGGTATATTTAAAAATCATTATGGAGATTAGGCTTCACATCACAAGAAGCAAAATGCACCTATAAAATGTACAGAAATGTTTTTCCTTTCAGAAACTGTTTAAATTTTTTAAATAAGATGAGAACTTTTTTCACAGCACTATGAGGAACAGGGGTAATTTCTGCGTAGGACTATTTTTGCGTACGTTCCAAATGCTCATTGGTTGAATTGGTGGTCTGTAACCTAAAGAGTCACTTTTTGTCTTAGAAAAAATAAAGAACTATACAGGTATCTTCCTACACACATACTGAATGCATTTGCAAAGTTTCAGTGAAATGTGACAAGCACTTTTTTAAATATTTGATTTTTAAATATAGGGTAACCAAGTTGTGCGAGCAAAAAAGTGAAAATATTCTACCATACTGAAATGCATTAAATATTTGCAAAGAACTTTTTATGACTTTTCAAATAAAAAGTATCAATCACAACTTGTTTTTTAACAATATTAATGAAGAAATAGTTTTAAAAGTAATCATTTTCTGAGAAATTGGTCTATTTTTAAAAATTTATTTCTGACATGCCTCCCCCTTTTTCTTGATCACATGTCAAAAATCCTGAATCTTTAAATTTTCACAAAAGGTGATATATTTGGCTTTAAATTTGTAAATACAGTGTTTTCACATTAGAACATGACCAGTAAAGGGCACCTAAAGCAAAAAAAGTGCTCAATAATGGATTTTCCATGTTGCCATAGGGGAATGCTTATATGGCCTTAACCGCAGTAATGAAAGTGAGTTTTTCCTCATTTCTAACCTAATTTTTGCTCAAATCTACACAAAACTTGATTTCAAGTGCTTATTACTACCATATTTAGGTAAATATAGCCCTCAAAGTTTAATATTTGATATTTTTACTAAATTTTCTACACTTTTTACAAGATAGGACATAAAAATCAGCCAAAAAGACCAATTTTCCATAATTTGGACCTATAACTTAAAAAAAATGCATATTTTGAAGGATTTTTGTAGTGTATTCCTCTCATGGCAAAGTTAACAAGATCTTCAAGTAGTTTAAAGCTATTTCAAGAAACTTTTCATTTTGCCATGGCTTCAGCTTAAGGCTAAAAACCACTAATTCCACTTCCCATAGGCTTCTATGCTAATTTCACAATATTCAATGGCTTCTCTGGACTTTACCTTAACTTTAACCTGCAGATGACTATATATCAGCATGATTCTACATATGTCAGCTCACAATCCTCAGAATGGCATGTTGGGTTAGCAGACTTGCAGTGCAGTACTGGTCACCGGAAGTGAAGGGTCTATAAATAGCATGGGAAATCCCAGTGTTTTCACAAGATAGGGGTATATTTAAAAATCATTATGGAGATTAGGCTTCACATCACAAGAAGCAAAATGCACCTATAAAATGTACAGAAATGTTTTTCCTTTCAGAAACTGTTTAAATTTTTTAAATAAGATGAGAACTTTTTTCACAGCACTATGAGGAACAGGGGTAATTTCTGCGTAGGACTATTTTTGCGTACGTTCCAAATGCTCATTGGTTGAATTGGTGGTCTGTAACCTAAAGAGTCACTTTTTGTCTTAGAAAAAATAAAGAACTATACAGGTATCTTCCTACACACATACTGAATGCATTTGCAAAGTTTCAGTGAAATGTGACAAGCACTTTTTTAAATATTTGATTTTTAAATATAGGGTAACCAAGTTGTGCGAGCAAAAAAGTGAAAATATTCTACCATACTGAAATGCATTAAATATTTGCAAAGAACTTTTTCTGACTTTTCAAATAAAAAGTATCAATCACAACTTGTTTTTTAACAATATTAATGAAGAAATAGTTTTAAAAGTAATCATTTTCTGAGAAATTGGTCTATTTTTAAAAATTTATTTCTGACATGCCTCCCCCTTTTTCTTGATCACATGTCAAAAATCCTGAATCTTTAAATTTTCACAAAAGGTGATATATTTGGCTTTAAATTTGTAAATACAGTGTTTTCACATTAGAACATGACCAGTAAAGGGCACCTAAAGCAAAAAAAGTGCTCAATAATGGATTTTCCATGTTGCCATAGGGGAATGCTTATATGGCCTTAACCGCAGTAATGAAAGTGAGTTTTTCCTCATTTCTAACCTAATTTTTGCTCAAATCTACACAAAACTTGATTTCAAGTGCTTATTACTACCATATTTAGGTAAATATAGCCCTCAAAGTTTAATATTTGATATTTTTACTAAATTTTCTACACTTTTTACAAGATAGGACATAAAAATCAGCCAAAAAGACCAATTTTCCATAATTTGGACCTATAACTTAAAAAAAATGCATATTTTGAAGGATTTTTGTAGTGTATTCCTCTCATGGCAAAGTTAACAAGATCTTCAAGTAGTTTAAAGCTATTTCAAGAAACTTTTCATTTTGCCATGGCTTCAGCTTAAGGCTAAAAACCACTAATTCCACTTCCCATAGGCTTCTATGCTAATTTCACAATATTCAATGGCTTCTCTGGACTTTACCTTAACTTTAACCTGCAGATGACTATATATCAGCATGATTCTACATATGTCAGCTCACAATCCTCAGAATGGCATGTTGGGTTAGCAGACTTGCAGTGCAGTACTGGTCACCGGAAGTGAAGGGTCTATAAATAGCATGGGAAATCCCAGTGTTTTCACAAGATAGGGGTATATTTAAAAATCATTATGGAGATTAGGCTTCACATCACAAGAAGCAAAATGCACCTATAAAATGTACAGAAATGTTTTTCCTTTCAGAAACTGTTTAAATTTTTTAAATAAGATGAGAACTTTTTTCACAGCACTATGAGGAACAGGGGTAATTTCTGCGTAGGACTATTTTTGCGTACGTTCCAAATGCTCATTGGTTGAATTGGTGGTCTGTAACCTAAACAGTCACTTTTTGTCTTAGAAAAAATAAAGAACTATACAGGTATCTTCCTACACACATACTGAATGCATTTGCAAAGTTTCAGTGAAATGTGACAAGCACTTTTTTAAATATTTGATTTTTAAATATAGGGTAACCAAGTTGTGCGAGCAAAAAAGTGAAAATATTCTACCATACTGAAATGCATTAAATATTTGCAAAGAACTTTTTCTGACTTTTCAAATAAAAAGTATCAATCACAACTTGTTTTTTAACAATATTAATGAAGAAATAGTTTTAAAAGTAATCATTTTCTGAGAAATTGGTCTATTTTTAAAAATTTATTTCTGACATGCCTCCCCCTTTTTCTTGATCACATGTCAAAAATCCTGAATCTTTAAATTTTCACAAAAGGTGATATATTTGGCTTTAAATTTGTAAATACAGTGTTTTCACATTAGAACATGACCAGTAAAGGGCACCTAAAGCAAAAAAAGTGCTCAATAATGGATTTTCCATGTTGCCATAGGGGAATGCTTATATGGCCTTAACCGCAGTAATGAAAGTGAGTTTTTCCTCATTTCTAACCTAATTTTTGCTCAAATCTACACAAAACTTGATTTCAAGTGCTTATTACTACCATATTTAGGTAAATATAGCCCTCAAAGTTTAATATTTGATATTTTTACTAAATTTTCTACACTTTTTACAAGATAGGACATAAAAATCAGCCAAAAAGACCAATTTTCCATAATTTGGACCTATAACTTAAAAAAAATGCATATTTTGAAGGATTTTTGTAGTGTATTCCTCTCATGGCAAAGTTAACAAGATCTTCAAGTAGTTTAAAGCTATTTCAAGAAACTTTTCATTTTGCCATGGCTTCAGCTTAAGGCTAAAAACCACTAATTCCACTTCCCATAGGCTTCTATGCTAATTTCACAATATTCAATGGCTTCTCTGGACTTTACCTTAACTTTAACCTGCAGATGACTATATATATCAGCATGATTCTACATATGTCAGCTCACAATCCTCAGAATGGCATGTTGGGTTAGCAGACTTGCAGTGCAGTACTGGTCACCGGAAGTGAAGGGTCTATAAATAGCATGGGAAATCCCAGTGTTTTCACAAGATAGGGGTATATTTAAAAATCATTATGGAGATTAGGCTTCACATCACAAGAAGCAAAATGCACCTATAAAATGTACAGAAATGTTTTTCCTTTCAGAAACTGTTTAAATTTTTTAAATAAGATGAGAACTTTTTTCACAGCACTATGAGGAACAGGGGTAATTTCTGCGTAGGACTATTTTTGCGTACGTTCCAAATGCTCATTGGTTGAATTGGTGGTCTGTAACCTAAAGAGTCACTTTTTGTCTTAGAAAAAATAAAGAACTATACAGGTATCTTCCTACACACATACTGAATGCATTTGCAAAGTTTCAGTGAAATGTGACAAGCACTTTTTTAAATATTTGATTTTTAAATATAGGGTAACCAAGTTGTGCGAGCAAAAAAGTGAAAATATTCTACCATACTGAAATGCATTAAATATTTGCAAAGAACTTTTTCTGACTTTTCAAATAAAAAGTATCAATCACAACTTGTTTTTTAACAATATTAATGAAGAAATAGTTTTAAAAGTAATCATTTTCTGAGAAATTGGTCTATTTTTAAAAATTTATTTCTGACATGCCTCCCCCTTTTTCTTGATCACATGTCAAAAATCCTGAATCTTTAAATTTTCACAAAAGGTGATATATTTGGCTTTAAATTTGTAAATACAGTGTTTTCACATTAGAACATGACCAGTAAAGGGCACCTAAAGCAAAAAAAGTGCTCAATAATGGATTTTCCATGTTGCCATAGGGGAATGCTTATATGGCCTTAACCGCAGTAATGAAAGTGAGTTTTTCCTCATTTCTAACCTAATTTTTGCTCAAATCTACACAAAACTTGATTTCAAGTGCTTATTACTACCATATTTAGGTAAATATAGCCCTCAAAGTTTAATATTTGATATTTTTACTAAATTTTCTACACTTTTTACAAGATAGGACATAAAAATCAGCCAAAAAGACCAATTTTCCATAATTTGGACCTATAACTTAAAAAAAATGCATATTTTGAAGGATTTTTGTAGTGTATTCCTCTCATGGCAAAGTTAACAAGATCTTCAAGTAGTTTAAAGCTATTTCAAGAAACTTTTCATTTTGCCATGGCTTCAGCTTAAGGCTAAAAACCACTAATTCCACTTCCCATAGGCTTCTATGCTAATTTCACAATATTCAATGGCTTCTCTGGACTTTACCTTAACTTTAACCTGCAGATGACTATATATCAGCATGATTCTACATATGTCAGCTCACAATCCTCAGAATGGCATGTTGGGTTAGCAGACTTGCAGTGCAGTACTGGTCACCGGAAGTGAAGGGTCTATAAATAGCATGGGAAATCCCAGTGTTTTCACAAGATAGGGGTATATTTAAAAATCATTATGGAGATTAGGCTTCACATCACAAGAAGCAAAATGCACCTATAAAATGTACAGAAATGTTTTTCCTTTCAGAAACTGTTTAAATTTTTTAAATAAGATGAGAACTTTTTTCACAGCACTATGAGGAACAGGGGTAATTTCTGCGTAGGACTATTTTTGCGTACGTTCCAAATGCTCATTGGTTGAATTGGTGGTCTGTAACCTAAAGAGTCACTTTTTGTCTTAGAAAAAATAAAGAACTATACAGGTATCTTCCTACACACATACTGAATGCATTTGCAAAGTTTCAGTGAAATGTGACAAGCACTTTTTTAAATATTTGATTTTTAAATATAGGGTAACCAAGTTGTGCGAGCAAAAAAGTGAAAATATTCTACCATACTGAAATGCATTAAATATTTGCAAAGAACTTTTTCTGACTTTTCAAATAAAAAGTATCAATCACAACTTGTTTTTTAACAATATTAATGAAGAAATAGTTTTAAAAGTAATCATTTTCTGAGAAATTGGTCTATTTTTAAAAATTTATTTCTGACATGCCTCCCCCTTTTTCTTGATCACATGTCAAAAATCCTGAATCTTTAAATTTTCACAAAAGGTGATATATTTGGCTTTAAATTTGTAAATACAGTGTTTTCACATTAGAACATGACCAGTAAAGGGCACCTAAAGCAAAAAAAGTGCTCAATAATGGATTTTCCATGTTGCCATAGGGGAATGCTTATATGGCCTTAACCGCAGTAATGAAAGTGAGTTTTTCCTCATTTCTAACCTAATTTTTGCTCAAATCTACACAAAACTTGATTTCAAGTGCTTATTACTACCATATTTAGGTAAATATAGCCCTCAAAGTTTAATATTTGATATTTTTACTAAATTTTCTACACTTTTTACAAGATAGGACATAAAAATCAGCCAAAAAGACCAATTTTCCATAATTTGGACCTATAACTTAAAAAAAATGCATATTTTGAAGGATTTTTGTAGTGTATTCCTCTCATGGCAAAGTTAACAAGATCTTCAAGTAGTTTAAAGCTATTTCAAGAAACTTTTCATTTTGCCATGGCTTCAGCTTAAGGCTAAAAACCACTAATTCCACTTCCCATAGGCTTCTATGCTAATTTCACAATATTCAATGGCTTCTCTGGACTTTACCTTAACTTTAACCTGCAGATGACTATATATCAGCATGATTCTACATATGTCAGCTCACAATCCTCAGAATGGCATGTTGGGTTAGCAGACTTGCAGTGCAGTACTGGTCACCGGAAGTGAAGGGTCTATAAATAGCATGGGAAATCCCAGTGTTTTCACAAGATAGGGGTATATTTAAAAATCATTATGGAGATTAGGCTTCACATCACAAGAAGCAAAATGCACCTATAAAATGTACAGAAATGTTTTTCCTTTCAGAAACTGTTTAAATTTTTTAAATAAGATGAGAACTTTTTTCACAGCACTATGAGGAACAGGGGTAATTTCTGCGTAGGACTATTTTTGCGTACGTTCCAAATGCTCATTGGTTGAATTGGTGGTCTGTAACCTATAGAAGAAATTCTGAAATTCTAAAAATTTCCCTTTGTACGATTTAAAGTAATTGTTACCCCCAAAAAGAAAATGTAAGCGCATGAATTGATCAGATATATTAGGAAGGTCATTATAATAATTATGAATGCCTAAAATATTAGTGCTATGGTGTCGGTATGCTGTGACTGAGAATTATGTTTTCTAGGGGTAGGGGTAATAATTTTAACATTTTTTTTTAAATCCTGTCTGGAAAATTAGTTTTTCGTAGTTCATTTATGTAGAAAAATAAATCATAAATCGAGTGATCACAAATTTGAGACGTTTTAGTTGAGCAATAACTTGTAGAGTCAATTTTATGTGACTTTTGACCGAAAAAACGAAAATCCCATTTTTCGCTTTTTTTGATAAATTCTAACAATGAAAATCGCCAAAATTCATTAAAAGAACCCCAGAAGTATAAATTGTGATATACTAAACAGAAAATAAAAAAAACAAGCCAATTTGTACCGAAGTATTAACATTTTAGGGGTTTTGACATTAAAAATACGATTTTTCGGCGGGGTAGGGGTATATTTTTTTCATTTTACCGCAAAACTCTAAGTGGGATGTAAATGGGAGGTATAAGGGTACCTGAAAATCATATTTTGGTTAATGAGTGAGGGGATGCACGGGGGTTATCTCAGCCCCTGTTTTATTTTGTTTCATTTTGGCAGAGAAAGACAGAACGCTATATTTCTGATAAGGGTAGTTCACACCTTCAAATAATAAAACAGTCGTTCCGATAGACGATTAAGATGTGATGTACATTAAGCAACAAAATGTCGTGTACAGGGTTGTTTTAGGGTAACAAAAATATTTGCTATTTATGAGATTCACTGATACATAGAGATGATAAATAAAATAGCCACGTTTAAAAGGAAAAACTACAAAATGAATACTAATAAAACATGAAATAATGGGGCAAACATTTTTGGCATCGCAGCCGTCGTCAGAAGTGATAAAACACATAAAAAAATCGGCCTTCAAACCCGAATATAGAAGTAAGTCTTGTTGCGGTTGCTGAACAATAATAAAATAAAATAGCATTTCCTAAAATTGTAAGGACACCAAATCTTGGAATAAACAGAAAACGGGTAAATTCCACTCCCTTCATGTAGTGAATCATATCAGCAGGAAATATAAGTTGGATGTGTATATGCCTTCTTAATGCCTGTCCGTTCGTTCGGCAGTTTGAAAGTTAGTACATGGTCATTATTTCTACCTAAAATAACAATTCTGGGGCTTCATATTCGGTTGAAAATCAATTTCATCATCGGGATGTTCATATAATCAAAGTGCTGAGGCACTGAGTCAAGGGAGACTTCAGAGTAATCAAAAATATTCATGTAACCGAATTGTAAGCTAAATAACTCGATCAAAACATAGTCCTTTAAAATAATGACCATTTGTTTAACGCAGAGTATATTTATACAGTCCGTTTATCAATACATTTTTTTATCTTCTTTTGCATTATTGCTTTTGGTATTCCTGGCTGTACTCGTACGTTGATGTCCTCAAATTTCCTAACACTTAAATCGACATTTCTTACATAATTATGAATTCCACTGAGAATCATTGATTATCAATATTCGATGAATTTTCAAAGTAAGAATGGATGCACACCTTGAAATTTCGGTTTGGAGATGCGTGAAGTAGAAATGAATCCATCAGACTGGAGGAAGTTGAACAAAGGCCTAATCTTACGGGAGAATTGAGCAACAAACTTTTTCTTGTTTGTGCTTACTTTGAAGTAGAATTTTTTTCTACATGATTGTTTCACAAATATGTATAAGATTACAATACCAGTAACTCTTATGTTTTACAAATATATAAGTGCTAAGAAATCAGGCTTAATATTTATTTTAGTTTTTTATTAAGAGATGTTGACATACATTTACAGCTGACTCATGTTACACTTACATGTACCATCACTTGAGAATCATGAACTTTGTTTCATGCTTAAATAGTGTGATCTGTTTTACTTTTGCTTTCTTCTAACTTCATCTAGTGACACTTCCAAGTGATAACCACTGTAAAGAAATCAAGGAAAAGTCATAACAGTGTCTGATATATGCACAATTTTACAATTTAAATTCATGAAATATATATGTATTTTAACCATATGATATGAAGAAACCTCATCTTGTTGGAAAATATTGTTTCATGTACATATAATTTCGTGCAAATCAGGCAAAATAAAGGTTGAGTGGTTATAACAATCCCAGGTTTTCACTGGTTTTTAAACCACCTGGTCAATATTCCTACAGTGATCAATACTGGTGGATTGAAATTGTGCAAACAATATTTCTGTCATTATTCATAGTTTTGTCCTACATTAAAAAATGTTAATATAGTATATATCTACTATATTTCAGTGTCCTTAGGATTTATTCTTAAAATATCTCTATCAGCTGTATTACGCAAAAAAAATAAACATTTCTTTCTCTAAATTAATTCAAATTTATCTGAAAAAACATAAACTTTATAAAAATGTGCAGCGTATCTCATGAGCACATATATGTTTCAATAACTATTGATAACAGGTAACATAAATAAGAGTAGAGCAGGTTACTATTCACCTGTCATTGTTAAAACAACATCCCTTAATAACCAGATTGATCATAAAAAGTGGTTTGAAGTGATGAGTTTAAAACAATAAATTAGTCATTTCATTTACCAGACAAAAACCTTCTAAATACAGAACGCTTGCTAAGGATATTGATTTAGGGCTTCTTTCAAGTATGATTGTAGCTGCCTGCTGATTTATAATGATGTTTGGACCCCCATTTCAAAATGTCTGTATCAATCACTGAATGTTGATTTATCTATGAACAATTAATGTCACATTGTAAAGTAGAAAACAAATTAGATACATGTATTACTATATTACAAATATCATACTTTCATGTGCGAAATCTTTAATTGATACAGTACTGCATATGCCAGTAACCATCACATGCACATGCATTTTTCAGTGTGAATTTCTTGTTCACAGACATACAACTGTAAACTGCAAATTTTGCTAAGAAATATGACTACAGTTCTACACTAGCAATAAAACGGCATACTTATCACCAGTTTTGTAAATTTTGAATAACTGTGTACATACAAAGTATATGAATAAATAATGTATACATTTAACACTTACCTAGTACATTGTATATGTAAGAATGTCCATGAAGTTCAGCTCTTAGAAAAGGTCTACTTTTGATAGCCTTGATTTCCAACACATTTTCAATGCACTTTCATGGACATAGAATTTCTAACATAATTGACTGTGTCTTTCTTGTGTCATGAAAATCCTGTTTCTTACTTTATGACCTGCATTCCAAATAAATGTATCTGGTATATCTTGGCAATGTACTAGAAAAAATATGGTTATTCAGTTATGACTTACATGGATATAATGCATATGTACATTGTATAACCATTTCTTTTAATTCCATACTGAATAGTACATACCTAAATCTATATTCCATGCAATATCAACAGGATACTCCTATATCAACTCAAGGGCCACCGGCCCATGGAGTGATATAGGTCGAGGATTGATACTGCATATCAAACAGATTTTTGCATGTCATGTTCATTCTTTCTTGTATTTTATTAATACAATGTGTACTTCAATTGTGTTCAGTTCAAGGTGTGATATATGGTATGCAATATATGTCAAGGGGTGTGATATAGGGTATGCCATATAGGTATATGGGTTTGATATAGGGTATGCCATAGAGGTCTATAGGTATGATTTAGAGAATGCGATATAGGTCATCGGGCGTGCTATACAGTATCCGATATAGGTCTAGGGTGTGATATATATATATCTACCAGTATGATATAAGGTATGCGATATAGGTCAAAAGATGTGTGATATAAGGTATGCAATATATGTCTATCGGTGTGATATGTACGGTACGTAAAATGGGTTTAGGGTGTGATATGTATGGACCTTGAAATGGGTTTAGGGGTGTGATCTATAGTATGCGATATAGGTCTAGGGGTGTAATTCAGAATGCAATATAGGTCTATGGGTGTGATATACAGTACGATATATGTCTAGGGGTGTGATATACGGTATACAATGTAGGTCTAGGGGTCTGATACAGGGTACATGTATGAGATACATTTTGTATGTATAGGGGTGTGATGTGCGGTATGTGATACAGGTCAATGGATGCGGTATAGGGTATGCGATATAGGTCTATGGATGTGATATAGGATATGCGATAAAGGTCTAGGGTCCGTGTGGAAGTTTGGATTTTAGGAACATGTACAAGTGCCCATCATGTATGTGTTATGTCATGGCTCCTGTGTCCACTTGCGTCCCAATAACATTACTTTATTTCACTTGATACCCCCTTTTTGATAGTTCAAGATTACCTACTGAATGTGATGAATATGCCACATGACCTCCTTTCATCATTACAGTTGAAACAGAGACATTATCTATGTCTCTGCTTTGAAATCATAATAGTTTACCAATTCTGTTTATTTTCCATTTTAAATACTTCGTTGTTTGCTACATGTGTGTCTAATATTTTATTTTATTTACGTACATGTACATGTAGTAAGTAACATATATGTACACAGTGCTTGCATATTATGTACAGAAGTTAAATTCCATGGATCAAACTAATCAAACATGAAATTTTCCAATAAAAAGGAGGGGTGCCAACCCTATGCACCCTCCCATGTTATCTTAACTTATTACACAAAAAGTGTACATTGCAGCTCCGAAAATTCGTTATTACAAAAGCCCCCGATATCTTCATTAATAGGGTCAGATCGAGAGAAATAAATTGGAAATCTCGATTGAGCTTTTCTTCCCTCGAATGTTCGGGTAAATTTGACAAAATAGTCCAGCTCTCTGCGTCAAAATTTATATAGTTAATATCATATAATCATTGAAATATTGCAGTTCTACATATATTAAATATCCTATTTATCGTTATACGCCCATGTCGTCCGTAAAGTAAACATTACATATTTGACATGGAGTATGATCGGTGGCGGAGCGATATCTTTACGCAAACTTTGCAAGGAGAATATAACTCGTGGAGTGTTATTTGAGTAGTCGTATGTGGAAATGTCTACCCTTGTTACATAATTTGGTTGCCGACGATCTTTAAGTCAAGTTCGATCTAAAAATAGACTTCGTTGACAAAAACTGTAGATATTTACAAGACAAAATGAATAGATTTCGGATTTATGTAAAAAAAATATAGAGAGATGGATTTAAAAGTGGAGGTAATTCGAGTCATAAAGACATGTTTTTTAATGTTTATTTTTGTGCGTTTTGTTTTTTCAAAAGATTAGGTCGGTTTTCGTCTTTTATAAATAGTTTTACTTCATTTAGTTTGGGGCCTTAGATTTACAGCTCGCGTTATTCTTCCGTTTTTTCTATTTCGTTTCAGAGCTTATATGTACCCACTTCACGCTACTCGACAGATTAATACGTGTACGATGTTGCCTTACGTTTATTTCATTTATATATTTAATCTAATGTTGTCAGCTTAAGTTGGGCATCTTAAAATTATATCTATCTGAAATTTACAAGAAGCACATATGCAATCTGACTTACACTGTTTAATTCATATTTCTACTGACGATGATTCTGACTTAACTTAAGTCGCAATAAAGAAACTGATGACACTTTAGATAAGGTATTTAATATTTTTTATGTTAATATAACGTAGTATTTCAGATAAGGCTATTAATCTACATTGAAATGTAGAGATTAAGTGTACAATCGTTAAAAAATATATCGACTTCTACGCAAAATTCAGATAGATATAATTTAAAGATGCTTAACTTAGGCTGTCATCATTAGATTAAATATATAAATGAAATAAAGGTAAGGCAACATCGTACACGTATTAATTGTTGAGTCGCGTGAAGTACGTACCTATAAGCTGCGAAACGAAATGAAAAAAAAAACGAAACAATTCGAGACATGACAAACAAGATAAAAAAGAAAAAAATAAATAAAAGAATATAGTTTGCACGTAAAAGATGCCCTGCTTTGATATAAAAGTGAATAACAATCAAATGTTGTGCCTATATAAATACACTCGGCTGAATAATAATAGGATATGGAGTAAGAAATTATTTTGTTTGAAAAAAAAACTTTGATGAATTAAGCTTTTGTAGATGTAGAACTCTGTTTTAAACTAATATTTTCAGTCGTAATTTAGAACTTCCGAAGGGTTAGAATAAATTCAGCATTGTGCCGTAACTTATGACCTTTACCATGCAGTTGCAGATCCGGGGTAAAATTGACGTGACAAAGAATGGTAAATGATATCCCAGCATCCCCCCTTTTTCCACCCATTTAAATCCATCTATCTGTTTTTACTTAAATCTAAAATCAAATTCATTTGGTCTTGTAAATCATTAAGAAGCTCTCCATGTAAAAAAATCAGGCTGATCCAAAGATATGAGTGGCACACGGTAAATTTTATCACTGGTTTGTTTGTTACAATATAATGTATATATCATATGTACATGTATGTCAGAATGAATTAAAATGCTTTCCATGTAATTTATTTTTTCTTTAATCGTTGCAGTTAATCAAAATTCAAAACTAACATTCAACTTTGAAAAAGCATGCATTTGTGATATGAAAAAGGTGAAAGAAATTTGAAAACAAAATTTGTCATGTGCCATCTACTGCCTGGTTTTTGCATGGACACCCTCATAGTATATATATAGACATTCGAAAGAGTAATCAAGGGAATCATGAATATAGCGGTACTCAAAAGAATGTAATCCAGGGACAAAGACCAGATATGGAAAACAGACATACACAACAAAGAACATAAAGTAACTAAAATCATACATACAAATTAACAAAAGCAAATGAGCAACTCGGACTCCACTAAAAACTGGGAGCAAGGACCAGGTACACCGCTAGGGTAAGCGTCCTCTGCTTTTCTAGAGACACCCGCCGAGTTGCTCATAAAAAGTCAAATCCGGGGTAGATGAAAGAGGAAAGGAAAACTATGACACGTTGAATAAATCAGTTTTCATGGCGCAGATGGATACACCGTAATGATCCACGAGTTCATGATGACGACCATAAAACTTCTGTAGTGATGACTTCAATCTTGTAGCAACAAAACCCTGTTCCAGAAGCCTATTTGTTAGAATTCTAGCGCGATAAAAAAAAGTCTGCGTAGTTTCGGCAAGCTCTGGCATAACGTGTGAGTTGAGAAACAAACTAAACACTCCGTAAGCAGGTGCTGAAGGGGTGTTACCACAGATGAAAGGAAAGTTGACAATCCTGAATGAAAAGTCATCACGTTAGTCGTCAAGTTTGGTCAATAGTTTTCCTTTATCATCGATTTCTAAGTGTAGGTCAAGATATGAGGCTGACTTAACAGTGTCTGTAGTATCATGTATCTCAAGTTCTTAGGGGTAGATGCGATGTATCAAATACCCAAAATTAGGATTGTTTAAAGATAATATGTCATCTATATAGCGGTAAATGAGATTAAAGGATCATGCTAAACGATATTCCTTCTTTTGGATCAGATCAGCCATAAAGTCAGCCTCATAAGAGTGAAGGAATATGTCAGCAGGTAGAGGAGCACAATTTGTTTCCATTGGAATGCCGACCGTTTGTTGAAAAAAACGCGTCCACCTCACTGGACAAATATTTTGTCGATTAAAAGTTTTTTGCATTTTGTAAACGTCTGGTGTATATTTGGAAGATGATTTGGAATTGTTTTTTACAAAGTATGAGGAATCTCTACCAAGAACTATATATTTGTATCTAGGTGTACCATCTTTTTTGTAAAAAAATAACGATGTATAATGTATTTGAGTCCGGATTTTAACTGAGTATGGGGAACAGAAATATACAGTGCTGAAAAACTATAGGTTTTAATGCTATTATATTCTGATAATAGTCTTGAACTGATTGTCTCCAAAAGATCTTTCAATCGAATTTTTCAGGATTCATATTGAATTAATACCACTACGGGAGTAACAAGTGTTGTAGTAGGACTGCAGACCCACTTTGACAGCTGTGAGAATAGAAGTCAAAAGTTCGGGAAGAGGTTTGGTGGTACATTTTGAAGATCCAGCTACGTAACGTTGTTTGTATAGATTCTTGTGGAGTTCAGGAATCCAGTACATAGACGGTAAATCACAATCATCGTCCTTGGTAGAGAGACCAAAAGAGGATAGCACAGATTTATGGTTTTCCAAAATCGCTTCTTTGGTAGCAGTATAGGTCTTATTACTGCTATTATTTTCTACGTCTGATAATAAACATTGGATGTAAAACGTTTTGCAGACAAAAACAATGCTGTTCTGGGCTTTGTCTGCTGGTACGACAACATATTTGTCATGTCTTCTTGTTCTCATTTTATCTATTTTCTTGCGTAGTCCTCCACGGCATCCATAAGAACTTTAAAGTTATAATTCCAATTTATGGAGCGTGGTTCACGGTACTTGGGATCTTTTGAAAGGATATTACGCAGAGATTCGTTTTCGATGATGGACAAATCTCCCGTAACGACGAGACTGGAAGGACCATATTTGAATGGAGTGTTTTTGCAAGAACAGTCAGGTGGTATAGCCTTGAAAGTCCTCAATCTCGAGGTCCTGCAATAGCCTTTTACAATTGAAAATTTTGGATGCAATGGGTGAAGTATAAGAATATGAAATAACTGGTATGGATTTATCTTTGAAATATGGGGGGATTTGTTGGTGATGTTGTTGTGATGGAGGATGTTAGCCAAATTAATTGCAAGAGCAATCCAGGGAACCAAGGTTATAGCGGTAATCAAAAGAATGTAATCCAGGGACATAGACCAATCATGGAAAACAGACATACACAACAAAGAACATAAAGTAACTAAAATCATACATACAAAGTAAAAAAAGTAAATGAGCAACTCGGACTCCACTAAAAACTGGGAGCATGGATCAGGTGTACCGGTAGGGAAAGCGTCCTCTGCTTTTCTAGAAACACCCGCCGAGTTGCTCATAAAAAGTCAAGTGCGGGGTAGACAAACGAGGAAAGGAAAACTATGACCCGTTGAATAAATCAGTTTTCATGGTGTTGATGGATACACCATAACGATCCACGAGTTCATGATGACGACCATAAAACGTCTGTAGTGATGACTTCAATCTTGTAGCAACATAACCCTGTTCCAGAAGCCTATTTGTTAGAGTTCTAGCGCGATACGAAAAGTCTGCGTAGTTTCGGCAAGCTCTGGCATAACGTATGAGTTGTGATATGAACACTCCATACGCAGGAGTCGAAGGGATGTTGCCACAGATGAAAGTAAAGTTGACAATTCTGAATGAAAAGTCATCACGTTAGTCGTAAAGTTTGGTCAATAGTTTTCCTTTACCATCGATTTCTAAGTGTAGGTCAAGATATGAGGCTGACTTCATAGTGTCTGTAGTATCCTTTATCTCAGGTTCTTTTGGGTAGATGCGATGTATCAAATCCCCGAAATTATGAAATCGGTACAACCGAAACTGTAGCTCAAGTATTGTAATTTAAGATAGAAATACAAACCATGTTCTAACTTCCTTTTCATACTGACAAATGAACGAAAAATTACCCCAATGGCTCATTCTGGAATCATTAAAATTTAATATCCTGCTGTTATGATTAATCACAGGTCGGTGGTATTATTCTCGGCGTCACATAAATAAGATACTGTTAAAATTTGAATAAAAATATTTTCTACGACTTTATTGACACCTACCGTCGTTTAAATTGTCTTAAGGCTAAAAACCACTAATTCCACTTCCCATAGGCTTCTATGCTAATTTCACAATATTCAATGGCTTCTCTGGACTTTACCTTAACTTTAACCTGCAGATGACTATATATCAGCATGATTCTACATATGTCAGCTCACAATCCTCAGAATGGCATGTGGGGTTAGCAGACTTGCAGTGCAGTACTGGTCACCGGAAGTGAAGGGTCTATAAATAGCATGGGAAATCCCAGTGTTTTCACAAGATAGGGGTATATTTAAAAATCATTATGGAGATTAGGCTTCACATCACAAGAAGCAAAATGCACCTATAAAATGTACAGAAATGTTTTTCCTTTCAGAAACTCTTTAAATTTTTAAAATAAGATGAGAACTTTTTTCACAGCACTATGAGGAACAGGGGTAATTTCTGCGTAGGACTATTTTTGCGTACGTTCCAAATGCTCATTGGTTGAATTGGTGGTCTGTAACCTAAAATGACTTGCTCATTCGTTTAGCCAAACGGATTCTCCCTAAACATTGAATCGTTATACTCCGGTGAGATTTTAATTCTCGGTGCCAATATTTACATTCTAAAAAGTCGGCCATGTTTACAGTGATCGGGTTGCTAGGAGATGTTGTTTACGTTTAAATGGTTTGTCCAAAAACCGAAGAACCCAGAATGCATTTCGGCGTTATTTCGGATATCTCGGATTTATTTTACGCGACCATTGTCACCGGAGTTCGACGGGAACTTACGAACTTCGTTTGTAAACAAATCGTCCCGTAGAAACCAGCATGGCGGATATTAGTATGGGGTTTTCCCGTAAGGATTTGTTACGCATGATTTAAGCTAATAAGCGACTCGTCGGTACTAACACGTCATGCATATATGCGAACTATCTTCAGATTAAATAAAAGAGAGACAACTATAGCGGTAAATCCCGACGGTTTAAAAAGTAGAGCTTCAATTCGAAAAGGTGTTGAATGTGACGTCGAGTATAGTTACTGCGTATTTTGTGGATATATTACGATTTCTGACGATAATGGGGCAACTCTTTTCGCCGAGAAGCTCTGGGGCTTGATGCCAATAAATGCGGTATTGGGCTTTGAGTTTGCCTATCGAGAACAGGGAATTCTAGCTCACTGCGTTCAGTCGGCTGTCCTATGCAATATCAATTAAGTTCCAAATGCTTTTATTTTCCAAAGTATTGTAGCGGTGGAGAGGACGGTGGTAAAAATAACAATCGCTAACCTCAGTAAATTATATAGTATGTGTATGCGTGCTGACTACCAATGAAAAGTCTCTCAATATTATGTCTAGCATTGGCTACGAGAGAGAAGAATTCCTATACGTTCAATCAATTTATTAACAACCACTGATCATACTAATCATTGAACTACTAGTATGTATAGATCATAAATTATATGACAAAATGGCCAGGCTATATGAAATAAGAATTGAACTCTTTAAAATGAAGTAAGTTCTGAATTAAAAGTAATTTATTTCAAAGTCTATTTTGGCCCATAATTAAATATCCAGATACCATAGTATGATCAATATCATATAGAGTAAACGATAATGTATATAAGTAAGGTATATCTAAGATTAATAAAAAAAAATGGCTAAAGCCTAATTTCGAACTAGTTAAAAATGCAACACTTAATTATGAAAATACGCTAGTTAAAGAAATTAACAATACGTAGCTATACTGATTACTTGTATTTAGTTTAATAGATTCCTTATTTGAAATTCAGTGAACCGCTAGCCTCAGCTAAAATCACAGCCCCTTAAACATTTATAGAAACAGTGAACCGCTAACCTCTGCTAAGATCACTATATAATCTTTCAGTGAAATAATTTTAATATAATTGTGAACCGCTAACCTCAGCTAAGATCACAATCCCCTTAATTTCTCAGATATACCTTAACCAATGATAAAAAAAAAACAATAACAGAATGATGTCTCGGTCTGACGTTTGAAAATGTTTTCAATATGAAGTATAAAAATGTCTGAATGATAACTTCTGATAAATCCTCAAAGGTTTTATACTAACAATTTATTTTATTTTTTATTTTTTTTGCCATTTCAAATACTTCAAAATCCTTCCAAAATGATAAATTTCCTTTTAAAATTTATTATCAAAATGATTAAATAATAAGATTAAGAGTATAAGGCCAAACATCTCTTACTTTGTTAAACTACGAGAACGTAGTGACACCTTCGAAAAGAAAAGGCCTAAAAGTGACGTCATTTCAACGTTGAAGTTTGTTTTTATACTCGGACATCGCACAAATGCACAATTGTGCAGTTGTGCGGTACACGAGAAATCCACCAATCAGAGCTTCGCCATAAAATGGAAAATCCCCGTTTGTGCACATTAGTGCTAATTCTAAAAATAAATATACATACATAGTTAAAAAATAAACATACATGATTACAAATAACAAATTGAAAATTTATCATATCATTTTGCAAGACATATTAAACAATTCGACGAACAGTTTTTACTAAAACTATCCGACAATGAACTATTCCTCACCAAATCATTATTTACAAACTATGGTGGCTAACGATAATCATCCGGTAATGTGGAC
Source organism: Perna viridis (assembly GCA_037379345.1). Classification (NCBI taxonomy): domain Eukaryota; kingdom Metazoa; phylum Mollusca; class Bivalvia; order Mytilida; family Mytilidae; genus Perna; species Perna viridis. The sequence goes on from CM074513.1 coordinate 9,061,474, forward strand.
AAGTCTATAATTGTATTCATGAAAATAATTCAAAAATGTAAACAATGAAAAGTTAATTCCAGGTATCTATTATATGTAAGGTAGCTGTCTGTTTCACTTGTAAGCCGAAACTTCAGAAAAATTATATTACCGATGATTTCTAAACACACACTAAAATACTCAACAGAGTAACCAACATTGAGACATTCTCATTCAGTGAATGATAAAAACAGTGAGAACTTATGTAAATTTAGCCTTAACAACCTGGAAAAACTATATGTCATTCAGTGCTGGCAATAATATCAACATTTTTTAATCTAAAAAAAATAAAATAACTGGCTGATCTTCACCTACATTTATTCCCCTGTCAAAACAATTGTGCCCTCACAAATGCTAAAATTTAAATTATATTTTTCGAAAAGTAAAACAAATCAACCTAAACATTACTGAAAAAATAATTTGTGAATAATACTTAAAATGCCCCAGCACTACAACTGTAACCTTAAAATCAAAATACTGAATTAATCAAAAGATACACTACAGTCACTATGCATTACTTAATAATTCAAAATTTTAAGTCACTTCTTCTGTTTCTTTGTGGGTGAGGAAGTAGGGGTCCTTTTTCTTTGTCCGAGTCGAGTCCGGGTGGTACAGGGGTTAGGAAGAGATGGTCAACTGCTGTCGGAGGTCCTTCTAATTAGTTGTCCTTGGTTTCGAACAACCGATCTAAGTCCTTGCACCTGATTGTCTAATCGTCTAGCCTGCTCTGTAAGAGCCTTCATCTCATTCAAGGTATTTTGAAAGAAAGTCTCCATCTTCTCCTGCATCCCACTTACCAGAGTGGTGATTGCAGAGAGGGAACACGTGGACGATGAAGAGGAGGAGGAAGAAGATGACGATGAAGACTGCTTTGATCTCTTCTTTCTAGACATCAGGGGAACATGGTTCCATTCTTCTGTTGGATGTTCCTCAGCTTCCCCTAGCAGTTGGTTTAGGATATTCTCTTGACGATCGTGTTCCCGTTCTCCAAGAATGATCTGTCTGACAGGAGAAGCCAGTTCAGGGGTCGAAATGATGGGTGAGGTTGTCCCCAAAACATCTTCTGAGTTATCCAACGTTGGAGGTGGTGTCTGGAGGTCAGAAAAAATAGGAGGAATGGAAACCTCCTCAACTATTTCTGCGGTGACCTCTACAGTTAGAAGAGGAAGAAGATGCTGAAGAGTTGTTGTTATCAACAGTAGAGTTGGATGGTATTGACTGTGGAGAATTCAGGTCTAGGCTTACAGGATTATAGGGGCCAAAGGTTGTAACTTGAAGATGTTGAATCAGTTTCAGGAGATGACAGGTCCAACAGATGTCCCAGAGTTCCCTCTCTTTCCCTAAAGTTGGCCATCTCTTGATCCTTCATCACTCTTAAGTGGACTCCATCTTTCGGATGAAACGGATTTAATGATTCACGCAGATATTTTGCATCGTCTCCAAGGTACTCTTGACACAAAATTGCGTTTGTTCCGAGGTTGCATGTTCTGCATGGAAAGTGACATGTCTATCTAACTGGTTCTTTGACACTGTTTTATAGTGACACAATGAAAAGTAATATGGAGCTCTGGTATAATCATTAAGATGAACCGCCAGTATATGATTAACTACTCTGTATTGGAAGGAGTAAAACGGGGTTACCTCCTGGAGGGCACATTAAACAGATAGATTTTCTTCTAATCTTTAGGCTGGAACTCTCCATGAAAAGACTAGTCATCTGAAATAAATTAGGGCTCTGAAGACTACGAAAGTTAACATAGCTCTCGTAATAAAGATAACACTGATATCTGGAGAACATTTCTTTATAAAATGAAGGGGGTGAGGGTAATTTCCAAAAAATGGACATAAATTTTATATCACAATAAGAAGGAGATGCAGTCCAGTTTGGTTGAAAGCAAAATATATTAATGTCAGTGAAAGGATTTTCCCCATTATGTCAAAGGAGACAAGGTAAAGCAATGAAATAAAAGTCAACAAATTACATTTTCTGGAAGGTTCTTTTAATTCACATTAATTTCAGTCTAAATACAATACATTCAGTCAACAAATAAAATACCGATATGGTGAAACAAAACAAATACATCATTGTATATAAGGAAGGAAATTCTGTCGAGATTTTTTAAAAGTTTTCACGTTGCCATTGCTTTTCGACACTTTTCATCCACTTGCGAATGTTTGTTCCCTTATGGGGGTTAGTTTATCATGGTTTACAACCCTTTTTGTTTCTTTGCAAATTCTATTTGGATTTGATATGTCAAATCATTGTGCTTTCTGATAATAAGGTAGGACCCAATAAATAAAGGTTGTAATTTCGGACTGACACCTTCCCTCTTTACTTCGTTCAGGTACCATACTTTATCAAATTTCTCGTAACTAACCAGGCTGCTTTTGTTGTCATCGAAATCTTTTCGCCTTTTGGAATCTGCTGCCAAATGTTTTCTTGTGACTTCATGTGCCTTCTCACGGGTCTTTCTCTTTTGAACGAACTGACCTGGCGACCTCTCACTTTTAAAATCTGCCCCCAATAAAATTTCCATAAGAATTTTTATTTCTCTGCCTAACATTAACAGGTTGGGCGTGAGACCAGTAGATTCATAAGGTGTTGATCGATAAGCACCAGCCAAACATTCTAGGTTTAAGCCCCAATCCGTCTGCTCTCCTTTAAGGAAGGATCTTATCATTCCCACCAGGGTACGGTTGAACCGTTCTACCTGTCAATTGCACTTTGGGTTCGGGTCTTCCTTATGTTGAGTATAGAGCAAAGTTCATGGAATATGTCGCTCTCGAAATTTCTGCCTTGATCTGAATGCAGTGATAGAGGGCACCCGTAACGACAGATTACATCATTCAAAAGTATATATGCACAAGTTGCCGCTGTTTGATCTGGCACCGAGAATACCTCAAGCCATTTCGTGAAGTGGTCACACACGGTCAAGATGTATCTATTTTTCCAAGGAGTAATCAGTAGTGGTCCCAAAATGTCCAAAGACAGTCTATCCAAAGGTCAACCGGTAGGCATACTACCAAGAGGAGCCTTGGATTTCCTGGTTTGAGGTTTGTTGGCCTGGCAAATATCAGATCCTGATACACATATAGCTATATCTGCCCTTGACTCAAACCAATAGAATCTCTGAGACAGTCTGCCTTGGGTCTTTTTCGTACCCAAGTGTCCAGAAACGATAGGACTGTGCTTTTGTTGCAAGACTTCGTTTTTCATTCGGTCGGGTGTTAAAATCTGAAAATAACAGCCTAATCCATCACGTCTTACAGACTCTTTGAATAACAGCCCATTTTTGAAGACAAGTGACTTCCATAAATGCCAATAATGCCTTGTTGCAGGGCTAAATTTTTCTACCTCTTTCCAGTGGGGTTTTTTGTTTTCCTCTTTCCATGTGTAAATATGACCAATATTTGGATCATGTTTCTGAAATTCTTTCAGGTTCTTCTGAGAGTGTCCAGAGTCCCATATTGACCAGTTATTATCATCTTCGGCCTGTTGCCGTATCTTGACAACTTTTAGATTTCCACACTTTTTATGATCTATGTGGTTGTGGTTAGAACTTTCCATGTCTTAAACTCTCTTGGTTCACTTCATACAAGCAAGGGCCACATTTTAAATATTCCATATTGTCATTGTCTGAGCAGATACAGTCTCTAGGATTGATGCATCTAGACAGTGCGTCTACGTTACCATGTTTCTCACCAAGTCTGTATTCAATAGTGAAATCAAAAGGGGAAAGGATCTCAATCCACCTTGCAATCCTCTTCCTTTTGGCTCTTTTAAGGAGAAGAGCCAAATTAAGGCTTGGTGGTCAGTACGAACTACAAAGGGTCGGCCGAGGATCTACTGTCGGTAATACTCTATAAAATATGCTAAAAGTTATTTGTCGGTGATGCAGTAGTTCCGCTCTGCTTTGTTCAGGGTACGACTACCGTAAGCTATTACCTTTGTCTGCCCATCTTGGACTTGGATCAACACAGCACCTATGGAAAAATCACTGGCATCTGAATCTAGTATATATCCGCCATCATCGCAAGGGTATGACATTATTTCATGGCTTAGAAATGCATGCTTCAAATTTTAAAACGCAAATTGACATTCATATGTCCAGATAAATGCATTGGACTTCTTGGTAAGGTCTGTCAATTCTTTAACCATTTTGGAGTAGTCTTTTATAAACCGACTATAGTAAAAACCCATTCCTAAAATCCCTTTTACTTCTGTAACATTCTTTGGGACAGGCCAAGATAATATTTTAGCAATATTATCTGGATTTTGACGCACATCTTCGCCCGATACAATATGACCTAGAAAGGCAACTTCTTTCTGAAAAATCTGACATTTCTCTGGTTTTAGTTTCAAACCAGCAGCTTTATTCTTTGTAAAACCTCATCTAATCGTACCATGTGTTCATCAAAAAATGAACCAAACACAATTATATCATTGAGGTAGATCGATGACTTTTGCCACCGAAAGCCATTCAAAACAAGTTCCATCAGTCTCTGACAAGAAGATTGGCCGTTGCAGAGACCCATGCAAAGAGGCAGTTTTGGGTATATCTTCTTTTTTTTACTGTTATTTGATGAAACCCGCTTGTTAGATCAAATGTACTGAAAAGTGTCAATCCTCTGAGAGAATCCAAACAGTCTTGGATGCGCGTCTATTATCAACACATGGTCGTAGCTTTCCGGATTTTTTCATTACTAGCACCAACGGGCTTGCTCAAGGGCTCACCCACTTTTGGACTACATTTTGATTTAGCAACTGTTCCACCACTTTCTTCTCTTCATTAACATAAGCTATCGGAACTCTTCTTGGTGGTTGTTTGTTGATCTGTTTCGTCGAAAAAGTGTCAGAGTACTTGGTTAATAGCTGTGCAATAGTTTCACATTCATCCTCACTCCGCTTCTCTGATGCCTTTTTATACAAATCTTGAAGATGGGGTGGTACTATTTCATCTTGGTCACTCTCTACCTCACCTAATTTCTTGATAGGTGTTGGAAAACCAACTGTAGTAATTTCCTGATTTTGTTTATTGCTGGTAAGTTGTATTCGGCCAATTGATGAAAAATTATCTTCCTCCCCAGGATCCTCACATGGAATTAGAATTTCTGGTTCTACATGTAACATATCTGCTTTCCCCATTGCTGTGTTTTGATGCAGCTTGAATTCTTTATCAAAAGGATTTATCACATCCTTTCCAAGAGTAATAACTGTAGGCGCCATCTGAACAGGATACTTATTTACAATTCCATCCAGCAATTCAAGTACAAAAATTTGTGGTTCTAAAGAGTTATCTTCTTCGAACCTATCTATAAAACATCAATGAGCATTTCATGTCTTGGTGGTATCAGATATTCATCTGCTACCCTTATTTTTCTTATCCTTTCATGTTGGCCCATTTGTGTACAGGGAATGGAGGTGTCACCCAGCAGAAAAATTCAATAGCTTAATCTTATATCCCCAATCTGCCTTCAACAGAACGAACATCTAATCCTAACAATGCCTCATCCTCAATGTCTGCAACTACCAATTCAAGACTAAAAATCAAGTCACCTTACTTGATAACAAATATGGCTTTCCCTAACTTCTGTAGGGGTTTGCCATCAGCGCTGGCCAGCGCATTTGAGCTCTTTAAAATGGGTCTATGGGCCACTGGTATCTGTTGAAACACTTGGCTCGATAACACAGTTCGAGTTGCCCCAGTGTCAACCGTAAAACAAATTTCATGACCTTGACCCTGACCCTCTATATAAACTCCATCACTGTGGAGTACTTGTCGTACTATAATACTCGGACTCATATTTATATCCTTCTCATGGATGGAAGGACTACTATTAATTACTGTAACACCTGTCTTTCCCTTCTCGTCAGACGTATCAAGAACAGGACAACGAGACTGACTCTCCTCGTCAGGAGTTTTCAGTCCTTCATCATTACTCTCAAAAATCTTCTCATTCGTGGAAGAAACTTCTTCAAGTATGCCACTACATACAACTTCATTTGCATATATGCTGCTGCTAACTACTCCATTCTCTGTATCACAAATTTGACCATTTTCCTGAAATTTATGGGTCAACTCCCGGTCAACGGAGCTGGCCCTTTCTAGTTTAAAGCAAAGTCTAAGAAAGATATTGTCTTCCCAGGTTCTGGAACCGCCTTACTTTCTCCTTTTTCCTCTGACCGTTTGGTTGTCCATGGATTATTAGTCGTCTTTTTCTCAGGTTTTCTATTTGGGTTGCTATAACAGTTTTTGGCATAATGACCGGGCTGACCACAATGAAAACAAACGAAACCTTGACCACTCGAAATACTGGGTCTCTGACCATCTCGTCTTTCCTGTATTTTGTAAATAGTTTTCTCATATTATGGATAGGTTTTCTGTGGTTGTGAGTAATTATTGTTTATTATATCGTAAGCAAAGTCATGTTGTCGGTCTTTATTTTGACATTCTGAGTACATTTTTTGTACTAATTTTTGTATTTCTTCAATTTGTGTTCGGGCAAGCTTTTGGTCACCAGCATTAGCACACGACTTTGATTGTCTTGCTCGATGGGTTTCTTTCCATTTATTATACCATTTACCCGAAACTTAGGGTCTTCATTTTTCTTGACTTGTCTAACTTGCCTCTTGAATTTCTGGCCTGTTTGCCCCTCCTGAGCGGGCCCATCAGTTGTCTCTAAATATGTTATTGCATCCTGCAAAGCTTCTTCGATGGAATTCAGATCTTTGTACAGCTCATTGTGGAATCTGGTTTTATTATCTGCCAATCCCATGAGAAACCTCTGTAGTAAATCCTCTTGTCTAATTTTCATGTCCCTATTCGAATAGGCTTTATCGTATATGCGCTTAAGTTCAGCCGCACAGGCCTTGTGAGTCTCGCCAAATTTCTGGTTACGTCTAGTGAATAGAACTTTATAATTCTTTGTAGTCTCGTAGACTCCAAATCTGTTCTGTAGTTCCTTGGTTATCTTTCGATAATTATTAAGGTATTTTTTTTGGTAGTTGGTCAGAAACAAAGTCCCAAGCGACCCCTTGAGGTCTTCGAAGCAACTCTTGGAGCTTTCTCTTTCCATCCCAGTAATTCAGGGTCTGCAACAGCTTCAAATCTATTAAGCCATACGTCCAATTTATTATCCCCTCTGTAGGCTGGTAGTTTAAAACAGTACGATTCCGTCTACGGCTTTACTTTAGCTGCATGGTGAATGTCTATTACTTCATGGTCATCATTATCCGACTCGCTTTCTGAGCTACTTTCACTAGTACCTCCCAGGAAGGAACTTCTAAAAGTTCTTGAAACACCAGGATCACATTTGAACTGTGGTTTTGGCCTCTCTTCGTCCCATATTTGTCTATTTCTTGATGAAGTAGATCTAGAATTAAAAATATTTCCTCTCAATGCAGTCTGTATAGCCGTCACTACCTGGCTGGTTATTTCCTGAATAGCCCCTTTAATTATGCCAAGCACACCAACAGTGTCACCTTGGGTTTCAGAGTCAGTCTCAACAGCAGATTCCTCAGTTTCTTGATTGAGGTAAAGGATTGGATTCTGGAGGAATGTTTTTACCGTGACAACTTGTGCTAGGAATTTGGACCCTTTCTGCGGTTGGAAAACTCTAAACTTCTCTCTCGTCAGCTTCATAATCGGAATTGTTATTCTGCTCTAAGTTGCTCTCTATATGCTCGTGTACTACACTTTCGCTATTTACAAACGTTAGTGAAGCTTGTGTTTTCTTCTTCACCATCTTTGAATTCGTGTCACTGGATCTTAAAAGCTTTAAGATCCCGCTTAGGATGCCAAAATGTAGCGGTGGAGAGGACAGTGGTGAAAATAGTACTCGCTAACCTCATTAAATTATATAGTATGTGTATGCGTGCTGACTACCAAATAAAAGTCTCTCAATATTATGTCTAGCATTGGCTACGAGAGAAAAGAATTCTGATAAGTTCAATCAATTTATTAACAACCACATTTCATTGAACTACTAGTATATATAGATCATAAATTATATGACAAAATGGCCAGGCTATATGAAATAAGAATTGAACTCTTTAAAATGAAGTGAGTTCTGAATTAAAAGTAATTTATTTCAAAGTCTATTTTGGCCCATAATTAAATATCCAGATACCATAGTATGATCAATATCACAAAGAGCAAACGATAATGAATTTAGAGTAAGGTGTATCTGAGATTAATAAAAAAAAAATGGCTAAAGCCTAATTTCGAACTAGTTAAAAATGCAACACTTAACTATGAACACACGGTAATTAACAACACGTAGCCATACTGATTACTTGTGTTTAGTTTATTAGATTCCTTATTTGAAATTCAGACTTTTATCGGAAACGTACAGGTTTCCCTTATTTCTAATAAATAATTGGACCAAAAATCTGTGCTTACCTCTGCTAAGATCACTATGTAATCTTTACTTAATAATGATGCTTTATAAATGACTGTGAACCGCTGACCTCAGCTAGGATCACAGCCCCTTAAACATTTATAGAAATAGTGAACCGCTAACCTCTGCCAAGATCACTATATAATCTTTTAGTGAAATAATTTTAATATAATTGTGAACCGCTAACCTCAGCTAAGATCAAAATTCCCTTAATTTCTCAGATATACCTTTACAAATAATAAAAAAAAACAATAACACAATGATGTTACGGTCTGATGTTTGAAAATGTTTTCAATATGAAATATAAAAATGTTTGAATGATAACTTCTGATAAATCCTCAAAAGTTTTAAATTAACAATTTATTTTTTTGCCATCTCAAAAACTTCAAAATCCTTCCAAAATGATATATTTCCTTTTAAATTTTTTTACCAAAATGATTAAATATAAAGAGTAAGAGTATAAAGCCAAACATCTCTTACTTTGTTAAACTACAAGAGCGTAGTGACACCTTCACACCTTCAAATAGAAAAGGCATAAAAGTGACGTCATTTAAACGTTGACGTTTGTTTTTATACTCAGACATCGCACAAATGCACAATTGCGCAGTTGTGCGGTACACGAGAAATCCACCAATCAGAGCGTCGCCATAAAATGGAAAATCCCCGTTTGTGCACATTAGTGCTAATTCTAAAAATAAATATACATACAAAGTTAAAAAATAAACATACAAGATTACAAATAACAAATTGAAAATTTATCATATCACTTTGCAAGAAATATTAAACAAATCGACGAACAGTTTTTACTAAAACTATCCGACAATGAACTATTCCTCACCAAATCATTATTTACAAACTATGGTGGCTAACGATAATCATCCGGTAGTGTGGACAAGTCTATAATTGTATTCATGAAAATAATTCAAAAATGTAAACAATGAAAAGTTAATTCCAGGTATCTATTATATGTAAGGTAGCTGTCTGTTTCACTTGTAAGCCGAAACTTATTGCGAATTAACGATTTTCACCCAAAACAGAAAAATGTTCAGAAAAATTATACTACCGATGATTTCTAAACACACACTAAAATACTCAACAGAGTAACCAACATTGAGGCATTCTCATTCAGTGAATGATAAAAACAGTGAGAACTAATGTAAATTTAGCCTTAACAACCTGAAAAAACTACATGTCATTCAGTGCTGGCAATAATATCAGCAATTTTCAATCTTAAAAAAAATAAAATAACTGGCTGATCTTCCCATACAGTATACACAGAAATATAAAGTACAAGAAGTTTACAAAAACACGTCTGCCCACGATGGAAGTTCAAACCAGAGTCCCTTAACAAGTAATAATAGAGATTCTCTGTTGCTAAGCAAATAAAATTTGTCATTAGAAACGTATAACGGAACATCCAGTTATAGGACATATTGACCATTTAAATAGAAAAATAAAAGTGCTGAGGCACTGAGTCAAGGAAGACCTCATAAATATTCATGTAACCAAATTGCAAGCTCAAAAAACGATAACAAACTTAGTCATTTTAAGAGAACCATCTGTTTTAATGAAATGCATATCAATACTGCTTGTTTATTAATGTATTTATGGATCTTCTTTTCCTTAATTGTTTTTGGTATTTCTGGCTGTGTACGGTTATGTCCTCAAATTTCTTGACACTTTACACCTAAACCAGCATTTCTTCAAAAATATGATATCCACTGTGAATCACTGACTATCATTATTATATGAATTTTCAAAGTAAGAAAAAATCCACACTTTGAAATTTCGGGTTGGAGTTGCATGAAGTAGAAATGAATCCTGTGGACTAGGGGAGGTATGTTGACCAAGGACCTAATCTAAAGGGAGAAATGAGCAAAAACCTTTTCCTTGTGTGTACTCTCTTTGACAGTGATTTGTAATAGATTAAATGAACAAATATGTCAATATTGTTAGTTTTCATACAGAATTTACTAAAGCTTGTCCTTGTCATTGTTGTCTAGATTAGGCCCTGAGTTGATAATGTCAACACTATACACTTTTTTAAGTAAATAATTACCTTATGATTTTTTTTTCAATTCAAACAAGGATACAAACTATTGTTATCAAAACTACTATACAGTTTAAAAATCTTTAAAATAAAAAAACTTTGGTTGTACCTCCCATATTTGAGCAATTTAAGATTCCAATCAAGATGGAAAGTCAAGGATAAAGAGATGTAGTGAAATATTTTGTCTTTCTTTATAACAAATGCACTTTGAATATAAATCCATCTTTTCTACTTTCCAAAACAAAAAGGTTACTAGTTAACCCACACCCCATGATTATCACTTGTTATGATGAATCATTTTTGCGCTTAAGCAGATTGTTTTATACCTGTCTGCCTTCAATAATGTATGTGCATTTCTTTCAGTTTTTTTCTGCATGATTGTTTCACCGATATGTATTATATCAAAATACAACAAATAAGTGCTACGAAATCAGACTTCATATTTGTAGTTTTTATTAACAGATGTTGACATGTACCAGCACTAAAGAATCATGAACTTTGTTTCATGTCTAAATAGTGTCCCTGCACAAAAATAGTCCATTTTGCTTTTTGCTTTCTTCTCGCTACATCTAGTGAAACTTTAAAAGGGATTACCACTAAAAAGAAATCAAGGAAAAAATGATAACAGTGCCTTTGATAATTGCAAAATGTTACAATATGTAAATGTATGAAAATATACATGTATTTTAGCCACATCATATGGAAGTACAGAAACCTCCTCTTGATGAAAAATATTCTTACATGTACATATAATTGTGTGCAAAATTAGGCAAAAATAGAGGTTGGGTGGTTATCATTGTCCAAGGTTTTTACTGGTTTTTAAGCCACCTAGTCAGTACTGGTTGATTGGAATTTTGCAAACAGTATTTCTGTAGCATTATAATTTCTGTCCTACATTATAAAAAAATACAATAAATATATATTATATTTTGGTGTTCTGAAATGTCATCCTTGAAATATCTCTATCAGCTGTCTTAATTAAGAAAAAATAAACACTTCTATCTCAAAAAATAATTCAAATTTATCTAAAATAAAACCTAACAAACTTTACAAAAATGTAGTACAGTGTACTTCATGAGCACATCTGGGTTTCAATAACTGTTAATAACAGGTAACATAAGTAAGAGTAGAATAGGTTACTTTTCACCTAAATGACAGGTGGTCATTGTTAAAACAACATTCCCTCATATCCAGGAAGATCATTAAAGTGGTTTGAAGTGGTGAGTTTAAAACAGTAAATAAAGGTTGGCTTCTGGAACAGGGTTATGTTGCTACAAGATAGAAGTCATCACTACAGACGTTTTATGGTCGTCATCATGAACTCGTGGATCGTTATGGTGTATCCATCAGCACCGTAAAAACTGATTTATTCAGCGGGTCATAGTTTTCCTTTCCTCGTTTGTCTACCCCGGACTTGACTTTTTATGAGCAACTCGGCGGGTGTTTCTAGAAAAGCAGAGGACACTTACCCTACCGGTGCACCTGGTCAGTTTTTAGTGGAGTCCGAGTTGCTCATTTACTTTTGTTATTTTGTATGTATGATTTTAGTTACTTTATCTTCTTTGTTGTGTGTGTCTGTTTTCCATGTCTGGTCTTTGTCCCTGGATTACATTCTTTTGATTACCGCTATAACCTTGGTTCCCTTGATTACATAAAAGAAACATGAAAGTAAGTCTTATTGCGGTTGCTTAACAATAATAAAATAAAATAGTATTTCGTAAAATTGTAAGAATGACACTAAATCTTGAAATAAAAAAGAAAACAGGTAATTGCCACTCTCTTCATGCAGTGAATCATAACAGCAGGAAATTTATCTTGGATGTGTATATATGCCTTCTAAGTGATAAATATGACACACTCCTGTCCATTCGTTCGCCAGTTTGAAAAGAAAGTTAGTACACGGTCTTTATTTCTACCTGAAATTACAATTCTGGAGCTTCATATATAGTTGAAAACCGATTTCATCATTGGGAATGTTCATATAAAACTGTAGATACTTATATGACAAAATGAATAGATTTCGGATTTGTGTAAAAATACATAGAGATGGATTTAAAAGTGGATGTAATTCGTGTTATAAAGACATATTTTTATATGTTTATTTTTATGCGTTTTGGTTCTTTTCAAAAGATTAGGTCGGTTTTCGTCTTTTATGAATAGTTTAACTTCATTTAGTTTGAGGCCGTAGATTTACAGCTCTTGTTCCGTTTTTTTTTTTCGATTTCGTTTCGCAGCATATAGGTACCCATTTCACGCGACTCGACAGATTAATACGCGTACGATGTTGCCTTACGTTTATTTCATCTATATATTTAATCTAATGATGTCAGCTTCAATAAGGCATCTTAAAATTATATCTATCTGAAATTTCGCAGAAGTCCATATATTTTTAAAAATCATTTTTAAACATAACCATTTGTTTTAATGTAGTGCATATTTATACAGTCCGTTTATCAATGTATTTTTGGATCTTCTTTTGTACTATTTTTTTGGTATTCCTGGCTGTACACGTACGTTTATGTCTTCAAATTACTTGACACTTTACACTTAAAACAGCATTTCTTACAAAATATGAATTCCACTGAGAATCACTGACTATTAATATTTGATGAATTTTCAAAGTAAAAATGGATCCACACTTCGAAATTGAAAGGCCTAATCTCAAGGGAGAAATGAGCAAAACACTTCTCCATGTTTGTGCTCACTTTGATGTGGGATATTTTTTGTAATGAATTAAAACTAAAATTTGTCCTTGCCATTGTTGTTTAGTTTAGGCCATGGGTTTAACTTGTCGAAACTGTGCACGTATTTAGAATAAATGACTGCCTTTCTCTAGGAATTTTCAATTCAAACAAGGATACAAACTCTTGTAAAAACTTCCATGCAGTTTTAAGATCTTTAAATTAAACAAAACCAGCTTTGCATCTCATAAATTTGAGCACTTTAAGATTCCAATTAACTTGGAAAGTCAATGATATAGAAATGTGATGCATACAGGGAATATGATGTCTTTATCACAAATGCACTTTGAGTATAAATCCATCTTTTTCTGTCCAAAACAAAAACATTACTAGTGAACCCATACCCCATGAGTACCACTTTTTATGATAACTCACTATCGCGCTCAAGCTGAGTGTTTTATACCTGTCTGCCTTTAATAATGTATGTGCATTCCTTCCATTTTTTTCTGCATGATTGTTTCACAAATATGTATAAGATTATAATACAAGTAACTCTTGTGTTTTGCAAATATATAAAGGCTAAGAAATCAGGCTTCATGTTTATATATTTTTTACATGAAGAGATGTTGACATATACATTTACATCTGCTTCATTCTACATATATATGTACCAGCACTTTAGAAGCATGAACTTTGTTTCATGCTTATAGTGTCCCAGCACAGAAATGGTCTGTTTTACTTTTGCTTTCTTCTCACTTCATCTAGTGAAACTTCTAAGTGATAACCAGTAAAAAGAAATCAAGGAAAAAATCATAAGTGTCTGATATATACAAAATTTTACAATTTAAATGCATGAAAATATACATGTATTTTAGCCATATGATATGGAGAAACCTCCTCTTGTTGGGAAAAATTGTTACATGCACATATAATTTCGTGTAAATCAGGCAAAAATAAAGGTTGGGTGGTTACAACAGTCCCATTTTTAATGTTGGACAAAAACTATGTATAATGACAAAATAGTGTATGCAAAATATCAATCGACCAGTATTGACCAATGTGGGAATATTGACCAGGTGGTTTAAAAACCAGTGAAAACTTGGGACTATGCACTAAATTAAAACAAATGGTTATTTTTTTTAAATGACTAAGTTTTTATCAGTTTATTTAGCTTACAATTTTGTTACATTAATATTTTTGATTACTTTGAGATCTTCTTTGACTCAGTGCGTCAGCACTTTGATCTTCCCTTGAAGTATTCACTTAAAAAATAAAATTACTGCGAGATTCCACTGAAATGACTCCAAAAACCCAAATGTAATAGGAAATGGGTAAATTGAATGGTTATAAATACGAAGTTGATCAGTTAAAAAAATACAATAAATCAAATCTATTCACACTTAAAATGAAAGTTTTGAAGAAAAAAAATTGAATTAATGAAATATGATTAAATCATACCTTACCTCAATTATGACTTTTCTAATACCAATCTACGAACTATGCATTTTATCACATTTTATACCTTGTTTAACTTGGTTTAAGTTCAACAACTATCCTTAAAAATTGGGTCCATAAGAATTAATGTGAAACCAAAACACATCAGTTGGAATCAAAATTCCAACAAAAAAATCGTTTCTAAAAAACCGTTAATACCCTCACCCCTTACATAAAAGCATATGTTCACTTATAATAGCTCCTTCACATAGACTAATCTTTAAAAAAAATGTTATATAGAGTGCTTCAGATTAGTTACGAGTATGAACGAACACTTTGCGATTTACTAAGAATGAATGCGATGCGTTTAGGATAACAGTCCACGATTCTTTGCAGTTACATACGAGCGATTTACAAGAGCATACGATATCATTAAGAATATTGCGAGTACAATGCGAATTGTAATGATTTTTCAATGGAGTTTACCCATATAATCAATTGAACATTGACTTGTTTTACAAGTTTTACATGATTGACGTGTTTTTTTTAAAGCCACCAAATAGTCATCCGACTTCTTCGCCTATTTGCACGACAACCTAAACCTCCTTATCCTAGGCAATGTATTCGTATAGATTCGCCAACTGCTTGCTTGAATTTTTTAATTAGTTACCAACAAGTAACAGTTTTTTTTCTAAAAAGCAAGCCGTCTATTGGCTTTATCTAATGTTGAGAATAATAAAATTTTATGCAAATTTGTCTTAGAGGATGAACCCTGTAACTTTGAACTTGTATTTATGAGTGTTGACATATTTACTTCTAAACTACAAATGATGTATTTTCATTTTATATAAGAAATAAACTAACACAAAAGTTGGATCCTGAGAACCAAAATGATGATGAGGATGTTCCATTTTAGACTGTTCGTTTACAGCTTGTGATATTGATGCATCCCAACAACGGCTTTTTATTACTGGTGAAAAGTCTATAGGAAATTTTATACTGTAATTTGGTGTATGTTGGCTTATAACAGTATAATATTTGCTCTGGGGAATAGCTCGGTAGAGATAACAGTGAAGGTTTTATATGGTAGTTGTTGTTTTGGCCAGACAACAGAAATGACACTTGGGTCTTTGGTTGTTGGCTGAAATATATATAATGTAACTGCCACGCTGCAGCAACTGTATTTTAATCGAGATTTCACCATTTCCGGTTAAATGATTTTGTAAATGTTCACTCGACACGTTCGACACGAGGCATCATAAATGGCCCATAGAGGTAAATAATAATTGTTCTATACATTTTCCATATCATTCGAATTTGTTATATGAATCTTCGATAACTTTGATACATTTTCAAGAATTGTAAACAATGTTTCTTTGATCTTTTCAGGTTTTACGTACATTCAGCAACTTGCGTAACTTCAGTTGTGTAACTTTGTATGCGTACATGCGATGTAATGGTTTTGCAGAATAAAATATGAACATTATTTGCGTCAATTTATAGCCACAGTGCGATGGCTGTTACAGTAAAACCTCTCAAACATTTATGAGCCGACAGAAGATGAGTTGTGTACAACAAACGATTCAATGGACACGGATACAAGTCATACGGGTGAGAAGATATGAGAACTATTTAGTGCGTTTTACATACTTTTGGATATGATTAACAATTTGGATTCGATTTTAATTGAAAGTGACCTTTATTAACTTTATAAACATTTGTACAGTTAGACATGCCCGTATTTTGATTGACACTTGATGCACACGTGCGCGTATAAATGTGTGTATAAATACAGTACTTACCTTTTTCAACGTCCCGTACGAACTGTGAATTCTGATACAGTACTTACCTGTTACGACGTCACGATAAAAGTGCGTTCCAACAGAGTACGGACATGTTACAACGTTGCGAAGAGAGCGAGTTTAATTACAGTACGGACCTGTCATAACGTTATTTATGAACAGTTTTCTACATACAGAGTGTGCCAGTTTCAACGTCACAAATAAAGTGTTTTGAACTACAGTACTGACCAGTCTTGACATTAAACTCTGCCTTTTGACATTTTACTATGATGATTTTTGCCTTATCATATGCGTTTTATGTCTTGCATTTGTTATATGTTATGCATTGCTATATTTTTCACATGGGTATTATTTTGTGTTTGAGTTAAGGCAATTTGTACATTTTGCATTGGTTATTACGTTATATTGAAGGTACTATTTTGAACCAATTTTAATAATCCAAACTGAGGTTTTATTTGATGGTAATTAAATCAAAATGTCTGATAGTAATTTACCTGAAGGTCCTATTCGCAAAAGTTCACGTCAGCCTAAACCATCAAGTAAGGGTATATGGTTGCAATTAGATACATTAGAAAAGAACTTTAAAAGAACTTTGTCTACCTGGAAAACTTGTTGTAACAAGATAGAAGTCTTGCTTAGTGACAGTAGAGATTGTCTGGCTATAAGAAGTCAACGCGACAATTTATCAGAGCGCGCAGATCACGTCATTAGCATATACAAACAATTATCACGGCTAATCGAAAAGGAGTGTCAGACCGGCGAACATGTTGATTTAGGGAGAGATATTGAAGATGACATTATTGAGCGGTATGAAGCATGCGAAAATGCTCATTCAGACATAATGAAGCGAATTTCCTTAAGATTAAAGGAACTGGAGGAGGATTCTTCAGAAATATCGTCACGAAGGTCATCTCGAAGTGGTTCTGTGAAATCTTCTCAACATTCACATAGAAGCACACGTTCAATAAGATCTGAAACAGCCTCTAAGGCAGCCGAACTTAAAACGAAACTGAAGTACCTAGATGTTGAAGCAAATGCAAAGCTGCGATTAGAAAAGATTCAAACCATGAGAGATTTAGACATTGCCGAGGCTAAGTTAGAAATAATTGACGGCACAGAAAATGTTGCGTCTGAATTAGATGAAGCTAAGACATCGTTGCCTAAAGCTGACAGGTTGGGCCCGTTTCTTGAAAGTACTGTCAAATTCAAGGAAACACAAAACATCACAGATAGTCCATTAGATTGGAAATATGAAGCACCAAGCTGTAGACAGCCAAATGTAATGATCGATGAGGTTTCACCACGTACCGCAGGAACTGCCCCAAAAATTGTCAGTGCGTCAGTCCATCAGCCTTCGAAAATGGCAGTCAACAATCGAGCATCAATAAATGCGTCCTCAAACTCTGTAACATTGAATCCAAACATTAGTGACTTTGTACCACAGCAATCATATTCAGCAAACGTTCCTGTACAAGGTACGCGGATGTATCCACCGACAGCAAGCCACTACGTTCCGATCAACAATCCAGTATCAACACAAGGCCAGTTATTAACGTCGACGTCAAGTCCTGGAGTAGCATCAAATGTTAACAATCTTGATTCTTCACTAACTACGATAAGTGATATCGCCAAGTCGTTTGCCGAGCAAGTGAATTTAAGCCGTCTTCCACCTCCGGAACCGTCAATTTTCCAAGGAGATCCACTAAAATATCCGAATTGGAAGTCCGCCTTCCAGACATTAATCGATCAAAGGCAGATTCCGTCTTCTGAACGTATACACTATCTGAGAAAATACTTGGGAGAATCTGTTCGAGATGTCGTCGAAAACTTCTTCTTATTGTCGAGCGAAAATGCATACACAGAAGCGAAAGCACTACTAGATCAGAGATACGGTGATCCATTTGTCATTGGTAATGCCTTCCGTGATAAGCTTGAAAAGTGGCCTAAAATTCTACCGAGAGATTCTAAATCGTTACTGAGATTTTCTGATTTCCTAAAGCAATGTGAAATCGCGATGGAGAGCATTGGAACGCTGAATATGCTCAACGATGATCGGGAGAATAGAAAGTTGTTAACAAAACTACCAGATTGGATAGTGACACGTTGGGGCAGAATAGTCGTCAAACACAAAGAAGAACAGAAACAATTTCCACCGTTCAAGATATTTGTGGAGTTTATCTCGCAGGAGGCGAGAATTGCGTGTGATCCCGTGACATCGTTACAATCAGTAAAGGGAGATTTTGTTCCAGGTCTTCGCAACAACGACAATCGTCGCGGATTCACAGAAAGACGACACGACAACCAAACTTTTCGTGGACGTACTTTCATGACAGACACTTCAGAGAGGAGCACAACAAACATGTCTCGCACCGATTCGAAACCGAAAGTCAAATGTTTGTGTTGCGATCAGTTTCATGAAATGGACACTTGTAAGGAGTTTCTTGCAAAAACAGTTGAATATAGGAAAGACTTTACGAGGAACAACCGACTTTGTTTTGGGTGCTTAGGTTCTGGTCACGTTTCTAAGCGGTGTAACAAACGTAAACAATGCAACATTTGCCAGAAGTACCATCCAACATCTTTACACGGTGATTTGCGAAACCCTAATACGTCTAACACAACCCCGTCTCCGAGTGCTTCATCTATCGATAAACCAGCCACAAAGGATGTCAAACCCGAACGTTTTTCGTCTCAAACTGGAACAGTATTTATGAGTAATACGGAATCAAGTGCTAAAAGTTCGATGATAGTTCCCGTATACGTTTCACATGTTGACACTCCAAGCGAAGAAGTACTCGTCTATGCGTTACTTGACACTCAATCAGACACTACATTCATTCTAAGCGATACATATCGTAAATTAGGTCTATCAGGAACAGATGTGAAGTTGTCGTTGTCAACGATGTTTGCCGAAAACCAAATCGTAGATAGTTGTAAAGTGAAGGGATTGATAGTACGAGGATTTGATAGTTCAGTCCGGATTCCTCTTCCGACAGTATTTACACGAGATGTGATGCCTGCAAATAGATCACACATACCAACTTCCGACATGGCTAGACACTGGCATCACTTAAACAGAATTGCGGATAAACTATTGCCTATACAGAACTGTGATATAGGGTTGCTTATAGGATACAATTGTCCACGTGCACTTATACCAAGAGAGGTAATACCTTCGTTGAAGGATGGTCCGTATGGTCAACGAACTGACCTAGGATGGGGTATCGTTGGAATAGTGGACTCGACCCGAAACGACGATGATCAATTAGATTCGATTGGACATTCTCATAGAGTGCTAACGTTTGAAGTACCGAAAAAAGTATCTAACGCAAACGATCGTTTTATTGTGTCCATGAGGTCAAAGGTTAAGGAGATTATCAGTCCTTCAGACTTAACCCGAATGTTCGAGATGGACTTCATTGAACATAAAAACTATGAGAGACCGCTCTCACACGATGACAGAAAGTTTCTAACAACCTTGCAAGAAGGAATTCATGTAAACGATTCACATTACGAAATGCCCTTACCGTTCAGAGCTGGTCCACCGAACTTGCCGAACAACAAGTGTATTGCTATACAGAGATTGGCGTATTTGAAGAAAAGGCTCCGTAATGATGCAACGTACGCTGATCATTACCAAACCTTTATGAACAATATAATCCGAAATGGGTTCGCGGAAAGAGTCCCGGAAAATGAACTGAATCAGGATAGCGGTCAGGAATGGTACATTCCACATCACGGAATCTATCACCCGCAAAAACCAGGAAAATTGCGAGTAGTCTACGACTGTAGTGCTAGATACATGGGACAGTCGTTAAATGATCATCTACTGCAAGGCCCAGACCTTACGAACTCTCTCATAGGCTTATTACGTCGATTTCGTAAAGAATCTATTGCGGTCGTTTGTGACATAGAACAAATGTTCCATCAATTTAAAGTAAATACTGAACATCGGAATTATCTGAAATTTCTGTGGTTCGAAGATGGAGATCTTACTCGGGTCCCAGTAGAGTATCGTATGAGTGTTCATCTATTCGGTGCAGTTTCGTCACCAGGGTGCGCGAACTTTGGACTTAAACAACTTGCGAACGATTATGAAGCTGACTTTGGACAGGAAGTAGCAAACTTCATTAAGGGTGATTTTTATGTTGACGACGGGTTGAAATCTCTGTCAAGTGTCGAAGAAGCTATAAGTCTTATCAAGGGAAGCATCGAAATGTGCAGTAAGCGTGGAATTAGACTACATAAGTTGTTGTCAAACTCGAAGGAAGTATTAGCTCAAATGCCCGAGAAGGATTGCGCCAAGGAATTGAATTTGAACCTCTCTTATGAAACGTTACCAACGACAAAGACTTTGGGAATTCAATGGTGTATCGAATTGGACGCTTTTCAATTTAGAATATCACTTAGTAGCAAACCACCTACACGTCGTGGAATGTTATCTACGCTAAGTTCAGTGTACGATCCTTTAGGTGTCATCTCACCAGTTATTCTCGTTGCGAAACAACTGCTACAAGAAATGTGCAAGGATCAAATTGAATGGGATAGCCCATTACCAGACAGTGTTCAGATGAAATGGGAAAGATGGAAACGCGAGTTGCTAGCCCTCAAATCTTTGAAAATAAACCGAAGCCTTAAACCCGTTGATTTTGGAGAAGTTAAGACAATTGAACTGCATCACTTTTCTGATGCGAGCTCAACAGGTTATGGACAGTGTTCCTATGTTCGACTAGTCAACGCTCAGCAACAAGTACATTGCTCACTTGTCATAGGAAAGTCTCGTGTAGTTCCGTTAAAGTCCATTACTATTCCTAGGTTAGAACTTACTGCAGCTCTGACTTCCGTGAAGATCAGTACACTACTTCACAACGAACTTGACTATGCGAATGTTGTTGACTATTTCTGGACTGATAGTAACGTGGTCCTCGGGTACATTGCGAATGACTCGAAGCGTTTTCATGTTTTTGTTGCAAACAGAGTTCAACAGATCCGTAGCGTTACAGATCCCTCTCAGTGGAACTACGTAAACTCTATTAACAACCCAGCTGACATTGCGTCTCGAGGATCAACGCCAATCGAATTAGGTCGATCGAGTTGGTTTTCTGGACCAGATTTTCTATGGAAGACCGAAATCGATTTCAGAAAGGACAATCCGGATACTTCACACATTTTATTGAACGACCTGGAAGTGAGAAAGGCCAAAGTGTTTTCCACAAGTACAAGCTTACCTAGTCAGAGTTCGATACTGCAAAGTCTGGAATACTTTTCGAGTTGGAGCAGAGCCAAACGTGTGATTGCAATGTGCCTTAATCTAAAGGATACGTTGCTTGCGAAACGTCAGAAAGTTGCTTGTGCTTCGATAACTGTGAATGACCTACACCGCGCTGAGATTGAAATTGTTAAACACGTTCAAAGCATTGCATTCAAAGATGAAAAGGAAACATTGCAATCTTTGCGTTCAAACGGAGAGTTTAGTGATAAGGAGTCGGCTAGAAAGCGAAAAGGTGTTATGAAAGGAACGTCGTCATTGTATAGACTTGACCCTTTTCTGGATCCGGATGGATTAATTCGCGTTGGTGGTCGCATACAACGTGCAGATCTCGACTCAAATTTGAAGCACCCAATTATCTTACCAAAACGTTCTCATATCACGGACCTTGTCATACGTCATTACCACGAGCAGTCACAACACCAAGGACGTGGAATTACTACGAACACGATACGTTCTCATGGCTTTTGGATAATTGGATGCAGTTCTATCGTCTCATCCCTTTTGTCAAAGTGTGTTATATGCCGAAAGTTACGTAGTCAGACACAAATCCAAAAGATGGCAGATTTACCATCCGACAGACTTGAAGATGTACCGCCGTTCACATATTGCGGAGTTGACCTATTCGGGCCTTGGTACATTAAAGAATCTCGAAAAGTACTCAAGCGTTATGGAGTTTTGTTTACCTGTTTGTCATCACGCGCTATTCATCTCGAAACCGCCAACTCCCTAGACACAGACTCTTTCATCAATGCCTTGCGAAGATTCGTTTCGTTGCGTGGACCTATACGGCATATTCGATGTGATCAAGGAACTAATTTCGTAGGTACTGAAACAGAATTCAGAAACGCCATGTCTGAATTAGACTTCGATCAAATTCGTCAATATCTACTCAATGGAAATTGCGATTTTGTACAGTTCAAAATGAACGTTCCCTCAGCTAGCCACATGGGTGGTACCTGGGAGAGGCAGATACGTACAGTGCGAAATATTCTTTCAACACTCCTGTCACAACTTGGAACCCAGTTAGATGATGAATCCTTGAGGACTTTAATGGCCGAAACTACAGCTATAGTGAACAGCCGACCACTAACAGTAGAAAATCTAAACGACCCGCTTTCTCTCGAACCTCTCACACCGAATCATATATTGACTATGAAAACTAATGTTATCTTACCACCACCCGGACAGTTCATGCGAAACGACATCTATTCAAGAAAGAGGTGGAGGCGAGTACAGTTTCTTGTTAACGAATTCTGGAATCGATGGAGGAAAGAATTTCTTTCGAACATTCAAGCTAGACAGAAGTGGATTGCTCCGAAACGAAATTTGCGTATTGGTGATATTGTCTTAATTAAAGTTGACAACCTAGCGAGGAATTTGTGGCGCTTAGGTCGAGTGTGTGATGTGTATAAGGATAATGACTCTTTAGTTCGTAAAGTTAAACTGATCGTTGGTTCGCCAAAATTGGATCGTAGAGGTGCTCGTAAATTCAAACTATCGGAACTTGAAAGACCTATACACAAATTGGTGTTACTTCACGAGACCGAGGATGATTCCCAGCCGAGGAGCTAACTGATGGACTCAGAGACTATGTATTGACGATAGTGAATTTAGATTATGCGAAAATGGACTTTGAGATCGTGCGTTAAGTGCTAGAACTTTCAGTTTTGGTAAATCTATTCAGACGTTCTTAGTTTATGATAATCATAGTCGAGAGTACTAGTATTTTTATATGCGTAGTTTTTGTATCTTTACTTTCGTGGGAAAATTAGTTAACTAATTTTAGGGAGCCATGTAACTGCCACGCTGCAGCAACTGTATTTTAATCGAGATTTCACCATTTCCGGTTAAATGATTTTGTAAATGTTCACTCGACACGTTCGACACGAGGCATCATAAATGGCCCATAGAGGTAAATAATAATTGTTCTATACATTTTCCATATCATTCGAATTTGTTATATGAATCTTCGATAACTTTGATACATTTTCAAGAATTGTAAACAATGTTTCTTTGATCTTTTCAGGTTTTACGTACATTCAGCAACTTGCGTAACTTCAGTTGTGTAACTTTGTATGCGTACATGCGATGTAATGGTTTTGCAGAATAAAATATGAACATTATTTGCGTCAATTTATAGCCACAGTGCGATGGCTGTTACATATAATTAAAACTTGGAATAAGTTTTATTATTTTATTCAGTTCCTTGATGCACGCATGTAAGATCAGCAAAAAGTAAACAATTGAAAAACAAAAGTGATGATCTTAATCATTCTTAATTATAACACATTAATTTCTACAGTAATCTTTTAAAATAACTGACATCATTAAAAATGAACCAGTATGTAAATTTAAACATCTAAAATTATAAAGTTAATTTACATACTGAACTAATTATCTCTAAACTAAATATTGTTCAAATCAAAAACTTTTCATTTTCTTTAACATTTTAAACTACTTAATAAGTGATCCCGTTTACATACATGAAATAACTGGTCCCTAACATTAACTTCCGGTTTGCGTGCACTAGATAAAAATAACTATTTACAACTACTTACACACAATAACTCAATAAAGTCAAACATACAATATAAAGATTTCATTAACTACATAAATGCAACGATAAGTAAACTAGTACAATACATTAAGCTACTGTTGCAAATATAAATATATTGTGGAAGTTAATTAAGAGTATATAATTCTTTTGACACAATTACAAAATAAGCTTACCAGCATTGGACATTAATTCTTGTCATAGTTTTGGGCATACTTTGCCATAAATACATTTTGACAAGTTTGTCTTCCGAAAAGCGTGAATTAACTCCCTTTAAGAAAGTGAAAACCTAAATTAATTCTTGTTGAACCAATTTTACTCAAAATATGAAATATATCATTTTTACTTTCAAATACTTATCCAACATTGAAAATGAAATATATAATTACATTCAAAACATATTAAAACAAAAAGAAAGTTAAAACATATTTACAAATAATAGAAATAAAACGAACATACCTGAAATATATATAATTAAAACTTGGAATAAGTTTTATTATTTTATTCAGTTCCTTGATGCACGCATGTAAGATGCGGCATCACAGGAACATCGCTTTTTATACCAGATTAGCGTTTTAAAAGGTTTGACCAATGAAATTCAAAAATTGCTAAATTGGTCAGGTATCAATCAATTTCTTGACCAATGAAAATAAAATTAATAAAATGTTTCTAGGGCCGATTCAGCATAAAGTGTCAAACAAAATTACTTATATAATCTAAAAGGCGAATTAATACATATTCTTTATTACATAATCTTATCTCAGCTAAAATGTTTGTTCCGATTTCTCAAGAACTCGGAACAATAGAAAAGACTATTCTTTAATCCTCTTTACATAAGTTTGACCAAAATGTGATAAACAATTTATAGATGATTTGCCAAAAGCCAAGTTCTTTAGATAATTGAAATAATGACATACTTGTAACAAATTATGTACAAAATAAAGAAATAACTTCTTAAGTAAAACACAGTTAAATTATGAAACAATTTTATCTACAATTTCTTCAAATTGTAGAATCTAAAGATATTAATTTTTTTTATTTACAAAATAAAGAGAAAACACACTATAATAGAAACCTCATTCAGAGCAATTTATTTGTCAAATCAACTGATATAAAAGGACATGTTGGAGTTTGTAAACTTAGATGTGAAGATAAACAACATGATCTACTTTGGTCTTCGTCATCCTACCTTGGTGACAAATTTCTTTGTAACCTTCGGAGGGCTCATGAATTTTATGTCCCTAGTATTTTACCAAACCAGTATTCAAGATTCTGTTAGGCCTCAAATAGTGGATGTATTGGCGAAATTACCTTAAATGGAATATTCCTATGAAGAACTTAAAGACGGCATTGACATTGTTACTGATGCTAGGCATGGAACTAGCCTAAATATTTCTAAAGTTGATTGTCCAAGTGCACAGAAACACGAACTGATTGGAACAGTAAGAATATACGAGTATTTCAACAATTTACATGGTGAGTATGAAGTAAAAATCTGTGTTCATTGTCATGACAGAAATACAAGTGTGAACAAATTCATAAGGAGCAATGGAATGGATACTAAATCTACAAATGATACTTGGCATGCAACAAAAAACATTGCAAAGGAAATTAAATCAATTTGCACAGGGCCAAAGTACAAAGAGGGCAAACTTGGCATCCCGAGTTAGCAGATAAAAGTGCCAGTATCAAGACTCACATTTACTGGGCAATGAAAAGTTGTAATCAAGATCCTACAAAACTTAAATTAAGTATACTAAATATTGTAGAACATTATAAAAATAATCATGAACACTGCAGTGAATTATCAAGATGTAAAACAGAACTGAAGTATGAGCCATCAAAAGATGTCTGATCCAAAGGCAGAAATGTTACTTGGACGAGCGTTAATGAACACTCAAGTGTATAAATCACCTGTAGATTATATTTACTACATGGACAGTTATTATGTTGAAAGCTTCAAAAATGCAATATCGCAGTATCATGACAAAAGGATAAACTTTTCCAAGCAAGATTATGTACTACGAACAAATATAGCTATCTTAGATTGGAATGAACACGTGAATAGGGAAGCAACATCAACAAAAACTGTGCAAGATGCTAAAAATCCAAGGCGACAAGTAGATATAAAAGTGCTCAAAAGAAAGGCATATAACATGTGGTCAGAAATATGGTGTAAACTAGTAAAAGCATATCTAGATTAATAAAATTGGAAAGGCATAATTCATTTTTCAATTGAAAAGGTGATTAAGAGCTATTTCTTTATGTAGCAAACAATAATTAACTCTAAAAGTCGTCTGCATATATTTACCTAGATAACCACACGTGCATTTGTTTTTATTTTACCCACAGCTGTTGGTGTAAGTACCGCCCATATGCCCTGATCAAATAATTCTTGTGCATGTTCCCCGATAAGGCTGATCGGATGTTGCTGGTTTAAGCTATTAAGTTTAAAAATATCAAAAATAAATGTAACATCTGGTACCAATGAACAAAGCTACGGTATACGTGTAAAATACCATTTTCATACTTAAAGTTTGTCTTTCGAAACACACGTTGAAGTGCACGTAATTTATATAGATAATGTTTTATTTTATTGTCAACCATCCTGACTTGAACACTATATGCAGATTTACAGTCTCCTTTAATGAATAATAGTGCTACAATTTTACTGAACCTTTATAGACATGCATGTAAGTATGTTTCAGTTTCTTTCTAAAATGAATTTTGTCGAGTGCATCATGCCTTACTGTAATAAAAAAGGGTAAAAAAGGTTGCTCTCCATACTATATTTTTTCCTGTTTTGTATACTGATTAGGTTCTGATTACATTTTGTTTTACTTGATTTGTCCTATGATTGTACATGAGTTGGTCATTGTAAATTGTCTTAATCAACTTAAGGGGTAATTTGGGTGACAACTGGGGTTTTCTCGTCGTTCATTGAAGACCCATTGATGGCATTGAGCGTTGCGGTTGTTTTCTCCTTGACAAATTCACCATATCTATTATTTCTGTTATATTGCTACAAGGCCCTTCCTTTATAAGTTTAATAATAAATGAACAAAGTGTATTGATTTTATGCATCCCTCTAATAGCAAATCTAATGATTGTTGCTGGAGAGCCTTTTTCACAGCAATAAGAAGAGGCGTTATCAAAGAGGTTAGTTGCATGGATTTTTGTGTCATATATAATAAAGAGGGACTTGTAGCAAGGTACTTTGGTGCAAGAAATCTTTAAATTATGGAGACCCATGTTAATGAAAGATATTCTTATATATTTTGTCACAAAATAATTACTAGTTTTGGATGTTTTTTTTCAAAATTGACTTTCCAAAACAGGTTAAATCGGTTAGTTATAAGTAAACTTAAGTAAAATCCCCTTATTCAATGTATTTTTTTTAATATAAACTCAACAGTCAATTGAACACAAATAAATTGAAAAACGACTTTCAATAGATCAATTTCAAATTTAAAAGCGGTCAAATGCACTTTCGTTAAATATGTACTTGTATAACAAGTCTTTGCAAGCCTGTTGTTACTATTACTCAGAATCCGAAAATATCGTCTAAAATTTGATTTTTACATCAATAAAATAGTGAAATAGCAACCGATGATGAGATCGTATTGTGTTCCTTAAATTACTGTTGTAGCCGATGAAGTGATATAATTTGTATGGTCATTTAGAAGTGTTTACAATAATTATTCATTAAAAATTATTATAGCAAGTTGCACTATTAAAAGCCAATTATTCATTTCAAATGACAGGAAAAATCAGTATAATAATCGACCTGAAAATCCTATAAATAACACTGGGTCGAAGTTAGATTACTGCCTTGTATACGTTTGTAGTGTATACGTTGCCTATTTAACTTTAATAAGATTGCTTTATTTTTGTTTTGTTTTTGTTTTTGTTATTTTTGTTTTGTTTTGTTTTGTTTTTGTTCTGTTTTTGTTTGTTTGTTTGTTTTTTTTTTTTTTTGTTAATAGTTCGTTTCTTATTTTACGATCTTGTCAATCGTTCGGGTAACACACGACCACCCTTTACGCGGATTCTTTAGGAGGTTGCTGTTAGCAGTTGACCAACGGCTGCTGGTTGCAGAGCCCAGTCTTTGGGATACCTGGTCGAAGAATTCGGTCATGGTATGTTCCAACAGCGATTGGGTCTCACAAGTAAAATATTATCTTCGTTAATGGCGTCTATATTCCTAATCAATTTTTAATTTGTACTAGAATCGTCATTGGCCAAACGAAATATTTTTTTATTTTTTGTCAAAGTGATTCCACGCATTGCAAACATTCGAACAAACGTGGGAAATTCGGTATTCAGGAATCAACCAAGAAGAACACAAACACAAAATTCTTCCATACAACGAAATGGGCGCTAACAAAACTAGATGCACTAACGAATCTAAATTGCTCACCTGGCTTGATAAGGTATTTTTTATGTAAAAAGAGCCATGTTTTCTCATGGATAAAAAAATCCCACCTATCAAACTAATTGAAGAATTTTATCAACTTTGATTGAATTCTATCCAGTGGCTTCTTAGGAAAATATTTATGATAGTAATAACATTAAAAAGGGCAAAACTACGTCCAAAAAGGGCAATAACTCCTTAATAGGTTAATAGATTTTAATAAATTTTTAATAAATTTGACAACAGATAGATCTTATAATATTAAACACCTTTACTCAGTTGGAGTTTGGCTTAACTTAATGGTTTTCGAGATAAAGCAAAAAAACTGTCTCCCGACTCTTATGTTCTATGTTTAGTAGCGCCGGCCATATTTGTCAACGGACAAAAATATCTTCATATCAATTCTTAGTAGAAAACACACGGAACATTCACACTAATATCGGGATATATTTGTATTACAGGTGCGTCTGATTAGGATTTAGTCACTTTCTCCCCGACAGTCGAAGTGTGAAGTTTCATTATGTTTTGTTCTATGTTTTGTACATGTATTTATTTATTTTTTATGTCTTATTTTTAAAAAATACTGTCCAAAGTACATGTATTTATTTTAAGACGGTCTTCCAACATTTTCTTTCCACAATTTGGTAATTATTATAGTGGTTGGTTGGTTTTAAAAGGATTGTTTTAACGCGCATGGTGATTTAGAGTCTACCTACACCTTGTCAAATCATGATGGATGCCAAAGTAATCTCTGATGTTGGTACACATTCTTTCCTACTGTCAAGCTACATGATGATAAACTTGTTTCATTGCAATAATGAGTCCAAACAATGTTTTTGTAATTCAAAAGTAAGATTCGGGAAGAGTCTGATTTATCAAGTTTTGCCGTGTAAATGTTTTCTGCAGAAGTCATTCATTCATTACAGTTAAGGGAGATAAAAGAAATAAGCATATTGTTTTAAAGTTCTTTGTTGTAAAGGAAAGTGCAACCCTACATAAAATATCAATAAACAATGGCGGTTTCGGACGAGGGTACCATATAAACTGAACTATATCAATTAAAAGCTCCTAGGATTTTTAGTAAATGAAATTGTCCGACTAAACACCAGTAAATTCCTTTGATGGAACAATAAAAATAGGTGAAAACTGTTACATTAAATGAATGAATGGAAGATCACAGTGCTTATAGACACTAATAGTTCGGTTGCTTGACATAAAGAGGCTTTGAAGCGCGGGAAAATACGAGGCTACGCCGAGTATTTTCACCGGTTCGAGCCGAATTCATGCATCGAAGTCTTTTTGTCAAGTCATACACTGTTTTTGTCTTTATACTGTAACAAAATTTTAAAAGGAAAATAACTTTTTTTTCATTTGATGTGGACGACATCCTAGCAATTTCAAACAATATAACGTTTGTGACATCACGACGGAAAGTTAAATTCAGTCAGTGACCATTAATCACTAGTAAGTATACGGTCAATGCAATTTGACTACTCAAATAGAACAGTTGAAATATGTATTATAATTATCAAGGCTATCTGTTAAACGTTTGAGAAAAGAAATTAAAAAAACAATACCATGTTGGTAACTGTCCCAGGTTAGAGAATAGTTGAGTGCTCATACGTGACATGTTTAACAAGTAAATGAAGAAAATCAATTTCTGCAAACATCATACTGAAACATATCATCTATTCAACATTTTAATCAACAAGATCATTCAATCCTCTCTATGAAAGTTCGTATTCTTGATTAAAATTACCATCCAACGAACAGTCCCGTCTTAAGTAAAAACTATCGTAGGGAAAGAGAGGAATACTGGATACACAGACTATGTACTGCAATACCTTATGGGTGCATTGACAACATCAAAAGTATAGGAAACCTTGCAAACCAATATAACAGTAGCATAAATGTGATGAATTTATTTGACAAAAATCCAAGACGGAAAATGAGTCATGACCATCGCCACTATATATATATATATATATATATATATATATATATATATATATACATATACATATATATACGTCACCTAAGATGCATGCATGATGTCTCAAAAGATGGTCTTGACACTCCTGTTTCTGAACCTACCTTATCATTATACAGATTTGTTGCCATCATTTCGGACATTGGTTTCCACAGACTCTTTAAACCAGTTTGTGTAAAAGGTCAAGATGAAGAAAAACGATAATTTCTTCCACTACCGTTTGTCAACAAAGGTATAGATTCAATTGATTTAATTGGCCAACATCCTCCATTTTTAAAGGATTCTTTTCTTTTCTTTTCTCATTTCTATATAAATGTTGGACCGGTTTCCCATTTCAAAAAAAAAACATATAACCTTTTCAAGTGACTTCATCGCATCACAATGTGAATGGGAATGCACGGTTTTTTATGCATAAACGTTAACCTGAGTCTGATGCAAAATACTTTTCCCTCGTACATTCTTACAGGATTCCAAGTTTATTTTCATGCTAAACACTGATAGGACATAAACATTTTATAACACGACATAACAAGTCAAGTGCTCGAGGTAATAAGTCGAGGGCTCAAGATAATAAGTCTAGGTCTCGAGATAATAGTCGAGGGCTCGAGATAATAAGTCGAGATAATAAGTCGAGCGTATGCATTGATGAAAATAGCACTTGCTATAAAGAAGTTTTTCTCAAATTTTAATTAAATTTACTTATTTTATTAACAATATAATAATTACAGTAAATCTAAATGTGCAATTCAAAATCAATATCTATTGAATATTTTAAGGAAGACATCATCTGAAATCACTATGGCTATGAAACATTTTTAAAGAACATTGCATGTGCGATGTATTTTAATTTGCATGTACATATGTGTACAATATCATAATAAAATGGGCTCAGAAAAGGAGTTTATAATTACAACCTCATTTGAAATTTCCTAAACTCTTTCTCTACTTATTATGCTAAAGGTCAAATGTTGAAAATCAAATTTTACCATTCTCAATGGAGAAATAATGAGGGAGAATCTTGAGTAATACAAATACATACATGTATATGCAGAAAGCTGAAAAATAATCAAAGGTTTGTCAAGTTAAGATTTGTTTCGTGTTCATACATGTATGTAAGTGTTTCGATTTCAAAAGTCAGTTAACCGGGTTACCCATAATGAACTTTTGTACATGTATAACACATACTTGATTTAACAAATGTAGACTTGACGGACCCGTCGTACTTGTACAGCTCACAATTTATTTACACACAATAACATGTACATAAAGTCTTAATGTGACGATTTTCTATAGGCTAAAAACCACTAATTCCACTTCCCATAGGCTTCTATGCTAATTTCACAATATTCAATGGCTTCTCTGGACTTTACCTTAACTTTAACCTGCAGATGACTATATATCAGCATGATTCTACATATGTCAGCTCACAATCCTCAGAATGGCATGTGGGGTTAGCAGACTTGCAGTGCAGTACTGGTCACCGGAAGTGAAGGGTCTATAAATAGCATGGGAAATCCAAGTGTTTTCACAAGATAGGGGTATATTTAAAAATCATTATGGAGATTAGGCTTCACATCACAAGAAGCAAAATGCACCTATAAAATGTACAGAAATGTTTTTCCTTTCAGAAACTGTTTCAATTTTTTAAATAAGATGAGAACTTTTTTCACAGCACTATGAGGAACAGGGGTAATTTCTGCGTAGGACTATTTTTGCGTACGTTCCAAATGCTCATTGGTTGAATTGGTGGTCTGTAACCTATAGATCGGAAATTTAACAAAAATGATGAGTAAACTTTAAGTATTCAAGAAGATTTTATGTGGTAAACATCTTAAAAAAGAGTAATATTTACATGTACAATCTTTAAGTGTGAAGGTGATTAAAATTATATTTTTATGTACATGTACAAACTTTACTTTATTTGCAAGAAGTCATAAACAAAAAAATTGGTTAAATTAAAAATCATATCAAGAGTTGTCAGCACATGCAGTTTGACATACACATATATAGCAAAAATAAAAATCGTTGGAGATAGCTCCTCGGGAATGTACTTATATGTACACAGCACTTTTATGTGCACATAACCTCTATATGTATAATGTAAAGTCCCCGATACTTCACGTCACAGTAATGGGCAGCTAATTGGACTACCCCAACTTAACAGATTCCTCAATGCCGTGTGTTTTGCAACAAAACGTCGAAAAGATCATATGCATGATATACGCGTACGTGTATGGAACATGAACTGTTAAAAGATATGTAAAAGGAAGGTCCTATATAACCTTGGTGCCAAGTTTTTTCCCCAGCAAAATGTGAAGAAATATGGACCATATTCAACTTGAGTTCTTAATAAAATGCAATTTGAATAATCTATACCTACCTCCTGGACTGCTTTTATGAGCATTTTTCCATTGTGAAATAATTTGAAAAAAAAATCGATTTAAGAACCGCTTTTTGAAAACACAAAACCCAAACCTCATATTATCTGTGTATATATAGATTACTACTACAATGTAAGTGGTTTGAATTCTGTTCCTCTATACCCCAACTAAAGTCAGAAAATAGCTTGCCAGACAACCTCTAGCACTGCTGAAGTAATAAACAGACCACCCCCTTTAAGCCTTAAAAATGTTCCCGGTCACATACCGACCCTTCTTCAGACCCCCTACCCAAAAGTTTTTATTTGTTTTATTTGTGATATTGAAAAAGTAATTAAAAAGTCAGCCGATTGTCTTTCAGAAAAAGAACAAAATAAAGCCAGAGATTTTTTTTATATAAAAAGAGAGTTAGAAATACTGGTTGTTTATATTTAGAATCGATTGTAAACACACATGACGTAAGTGTGCTTTTGGTCGTGGATAATCCCTTTTGGGATTCGGAACTTGAGACATTTTTTTTGACAACAGCCATCAAACCAAAAAAAAAAATCTCACGCGACGAATCTCAATAGAGATTTGGCTGTGGACTAAGTCTAAAATTATTAGTTGTTTAGTCTTTGCATATTTGGTTTTCATTATTGTCAAGAAAGGCTATTTATAGCCTGAACTTGACTTAGAGATCGTCGGCAAGTGGGATTCAACCGGAAGTGGATATTGCCACATGGAACTGACTAAATATTCAGCGGTCTGTTCTCTTAACCCTCCCCCTTTCCACCTTGCAAATTTACGTTAGTATATCGCTCCGCCGCCGATCAATATGTGATGCTTTATTTTTCGTAAGAGATGGAAGTACTATGACATCAAAGCTTTTGTAATATTTGTTGAATTGCAATATTTCTAAGGTTATGTGCTTATCTTAAACTATTTGAATTTTGTCTTAGCGAGCAGGACTATTTTTACTAATTGAACTGACTACATTCAGTAGTTGATCTTGATCTATCAAAAAGAGGGATATCTAGTAAAAATTAGGTATTTATATGTAGCCAAACAAACTTTTAGAGCATAGACAGTCCCCGCTTATGACATTACTGCTGAAAATTTTCCTAAATACATTTAAAACGATTTGATTACATTTTTTATTGTATTAGAAATTGCCCCATTCTCAAATTGTCAATCATTATCATTGTGGCTGACCTGTGATTTAAATACCCTATATCACACCCCTAGACTTATATTGCATACCCTAAATCACAAGCCCAGACCTATTTCGCGTGCACCTAGACCTATATTGCATACTGTACAAATGCATATCACACCCCTGGACCTATATGGCATGCTGTATATCACACCCTTAGACCTACATGTATATCGCATATCCTATATCACACCGCTGGACTATATCGCACCCTTAGTCATACATAATATGCACAACATATACTGCATATCACTCCCCTAGACCTAGATATACATGGCATACCCTGCATCACACCCCTAGACCTGTATGGCATACCATGTACCACACCCTTAGACCTACCGGGTATATAGCATACCATATATCACACCCCTAGACCTATATGGCATACCATATATCACGCCCCTAGACCTATATTGCATACCCTATATCACATCTCTAGATCTACATTGCATACCCTATATCACACCCTAGACCTATATTGCATACCTTATATTACACCCTACACAGAACACACTTGAAGTATAATTAAAATATATGTTTTGATGAACATGACAAGCCAAAATCTGTATCTGATGGGGTATCAATCCTCGACCTATATCACCCCGCGACCAATAATTAGGTTGACATAGGAGTCTTGTGTTGATACAGATTCAGTATGAAATGCACATGTGTATTATATCCCTATTCATGTAAGTCATAATTGATTATCAATATGGTTCTTTTTAGTGCATTGTCAAGATATACATTTAGAATGCAGATCTTGAAGTTAGATACAGGATTTTCATGGCACATGAAGGACTCAGTCAATTAGGTTAGAAACTCTATGTCCATGAAAGTGAATTGAAAATATGATGGATATCAAGGCACCCAAAAGTAGACCTTTCCTAAGAGTTGATTTTCAGGGACATTCATACATGTACAATGTATTAGCTAAGTGAAGGTATACATAAGTTTGTTCATATACTTCCAATGTACACAATAATTTAAAATTTTCAAAACTGCTGATAGGTCTACTGTAAACATAGCCAGTATAGAACAGTTGTCATATGTCGTAGAAAAAAATGCAGTTTACATTTGTATGTCTGTGAACAGAAAATTTATACTGAAAACTTCAAAAATACATGTGCATGCACTATAACTATGAACTCTTTCTAATTTAAATTTGCAATTCTAATTTTTGCAATCCCCAAATCGCCATTTTTAGAGTTAACATTTTATATTATACACCGAACTGTGCGGAATTAAATTGGAAAAACAAATATAATAATTTCATTGTGAAGATAGTAAACATATTCTTTAAGTTTAGAAAAAAAGAAAAAATGGGAAAATTTATTCCAGTAGGAAAACTTGATTTCCAATTGGAATATCGACTATATCGGAATATCGAAATAATTTTTCCCAACAGAATTTTTTATTTCCAATGGGAAGTATGCTTTCCAATTGGAAGACATAATTCTCAAGATGAAGATAAAAATTTCGATTGGAATATATATGATACTGAGGATAGCTTTAATTTCTCCGTTATTTCATATATTCATGAAATAAAATGATTTGATTGATATACCTTGAAATATATTGAAATACAGAGAAATGTACATGTACAGGTATAGGTAAAAATGCGTGTGATTTTATAGGGAACTAGTTAGCATTTCTTCACATTTTATTTCGTGAAAGGCATCCAAAACTAAATATTTGATGAACTGATTTCCACTACATGTATTTTTCTGAAGTCTTTCTATTCCAATTCCATCTCATTTATTCGGCAATAAAATCACATGCTTCTTTATACAGCAGTCAGTAGAGAACTTATAATTGAGTTACAAGTACACCTGAATCAGCCAAATGCGATGACTTTTCGTACCGTGTTGTCAACTTTCCTTTCATATCTGGCAATATCCCTTTAGCTCCTGCTTTTGGAATTTTCTTACAAATCACTCATACGTTATTCCAGAGTTTGCCGTAAAAACACAGACTTCCGTTCTGTGCTACACTTCTTATAATTAAGATTTTGGGTTATATGTTGCAACAAGATTGAAGTTATCACTACAGAAGTTTTACGGTCGTAATCATGAACTCGTGGGTCGTGACCGTGTACATATCCATCTGCACCATGAGACGAACTTTTTCACCGTGTCTTAGTTTTCTTTCCTCTTTTGTCTACCCCTAAATTGCATTTTAATGAACAACTTGGCGGGTGTTTCCAGGAAAGAAGAGAATGCTTATCCTAGAGGTGCACCTGGTCCATGCTTCCAGTTTTTAGTGGCGCTCATTAACTTTTCTTGCTTCGTTGGTTATTTCTTTTTGTGTGTGTGTCTGTCTGTTATTACAATAATTACAAATTATAACCAACACCTTTGTTTATTGAAAATTAAGTTGTCTGCCTATAATTTCATTTAATATCATTTTAAGAAGTCAGTTGATTTTCTCATGTAATAATTTGTTTAAGAAATCCTGTGTGTTTAGAAGTGGTCTGATGTTTATTCGAAATTATTCCTTTCTGTCACAGCAGTTAAAGCCCATGTGATCCTGCTTACCACATCCATTATACACAAACATCGTACATTACGAGGTGGCATGCAACAAGATAACGAACTACAAGCCATATACAAAACTTGCCGAATATCTTAGGGAATCTTATATATAACTGAGGCTTTGCTTTTACCTGATGAATTACCTGTAAATACAAGATTTAACCACTGCTCGAGTCTCTAAATTTCCGAATCCTACCATGATTTTTAATATAAATTTGTATACTGTATTTGCTTGTGCTTATATACTTGAATAGATATGTTTACACTAAGTCTCTAAATAAATTACTATAGTTAATTTCGATATACATACACGTGTGTGTGTGCGTGCATAAGAGATATGAAACGTCACAACTACATGTAGTTCCATCCCTCATAGTATAAATTCGTATTACAAAGTAATTAAATATGATTTAATAAATTAGGTTAATTATAAATGATGTTCTCCTTCCTGCGAGAGATAATAAGATGCTCTGTTACAAGTTGCATCGGAATTTGAAGAGACTTCTTGTCCAAATTATTTCCTCTGACCCGGCATTATTTTGATATTGATCAGTCGGGTTGGGGTCAGAATGATGTGTGATACAAAAAGTTGGATTTTATTGGTACTGCAGAGTATAGAACTTCAAGTGCTTCTAACGATTGTGTTCTATCTAGTAGGATTCCGGAGTCCTTTTCGAGTATGCTGATACCACATTCATTTTACATGGAAAACCCAGCATATGGTGTGCGGCACTCCGCATTACTGCAGAAATACCACCTTTATGGAGAGCACATCATTCTGGTCTCAACCCAACATTTCAATAGGAGGGTTACATTGTAGGTTCAGAAGAAATTCGGACTATCTGAAGCCTGAATGAATATCCTAGCACTTCATAACAATCAATACTATTTTTCTTCTATTATTCTTAATCTTGGCGATTGAGTGCAGTTAGTACCGATAAAACAATACACACAGGCTAAATGAAACTTTAGACTATTCAGAATGCTAAAAAGATGTGCCAAATGAGATTCAAGCTTAAACGGAAATCACTTTAAAACTCTTGTAAGCCCCCGCCCAAAAAATCGGATTTCTAGCGTTCATTTTTACCTCCACCCCCTCTCAAAGGTAGAGGACAAAGAAACGTTCTTTTAATAATTAACATGAATTATTTTGTAATATTATG
Organism: Perna viridis; assembly: GCA_037379345.1. NCBI lineage: Eukaryota > Metazoa > Mollusca > Bivalvia > Mytilida > Mytilidae > Perna > Perna viridis. The sequence goes on from CM074513.1 coordinate 9,099,356, forward strand.
ATTTAAATATTAATGTAAATAATTCTTTTTTTATTAAAGAAGTTCATTTTTTATTGATAGAAATCTTTTCGTCAAGTTTAAAATATTACTTTAAAATTCAGTATTCAATTCTTACATTAGAAATTAAAATTAATTCTTATATTTCTATTTTTAGAAAACGATTTTTCTTTTTATTAGAATTTGAACTTCTAATATCTAAAAATAAATTATAGCTAATATAAAAAAATAATGAATTGCTAACATCCCTGTGCTAACATTCAAAAATCTTAATATATGTATATTAGAAAATCCTTTTTTTTTTAATATTAGAAAAATATTTTTGCATATTTAAAATTATTTTCTCATTTTGAAAATGAAAAAGTTATGATGATTTGACGTTGATGCCACTCAATGGATTTTTTGCCAACCAAAACCAAATCACAGGTAAGTGATGACATCACGAAGAACTCTCCTATTCTATTTAAAATTAGAAAAAAAATAAAATTATAAATTAGTGGCATGTAACAATTCAAGGAAAGGCATTCAAGACGTTCGTTCTTCCTACAGTTGTTAATTATGAAACAATAACGTTTCTTTTATTTTTTTTTATCTTTAATTGAAAACAATTGCATGGAGTCTTGATCCCCCCATTGTTCATGCCTCTATTTTAAATTTTCCGTCACTATTAATTTTATTTAGGCCCCCTTAAGTCAGCTGAAATTCATAGATTTCAAATCACAACAGTTTTAACTACCTGATCACAGGTACGTACGTATGCAGGACAATTTGTTTATTCGCCATCAATGTACAGGAAGTGAGCCGTTTATCGACCGTTAACCGGGGCGCATAAAATGAATATACAAGATTTCAAGATTTTATTGATACACTCAGGCAGAATACACTGCAACAAGAGGCTAATCAAACATAATACATATACAAAATGGCAAACAAAGACAAAGTGGTACATGCTATTACATAAGAAGCATATGACAGAAAAACAATGAACAAATATATACACTGATACCATGTAAGTGACAATATTCTTAACTTTTAACAATCGTCAATAACACTAATCACGTGCTAAGCAGATCACATCAACACTGAATATATACATTCAATACAAACATACATGTACAAGTGGGTTAATACAATATGGATTTTAAATTAATCATGATTTATACGATTTGTAAGTATACATTTATTTCTTATAATATTCTATAATAATTTGCTAAGCTTTTGCACAAAAATAGCCAAATTATTCAATACTGTTTTATTACAAAGAGACAACAACCCTTTAAGTTTGTCTTCCCTATGATATGTATAATAGTACGACGGGATGAATTTTATTCTAAACCGCTGTATGTGTTCATTTTTACATTAAACAAGTAGTGAAATTCATTACCAATAGCACCAAGATTACATAATAAACAAAATCTTTCTGAGCGTGAGGTGTTGGTCCAACGTCCAGTTTCAATTGGAAACTTGACGTTTGAGCAACGTAACTTACTTATGTAGATTCTACGATTTTTATTTAACTTCACTAAATACTTTTCAAAACCAAATTCATTTTTAAATAAACTGTAGAACTGACCTCTAGACGAATTCATCATGTCACTGTACCACTTCTGTATAAACTGATCATGTAAAATTTGTTTGACATACATTTTAGTGTCTAGCTTACTTAATACACTTTGACTATTCCATACATAAGATAAACCAGAGTTGTCTAATATAGATTTAACATATAAAATCCATTTTGAATGATATACATTTCTGTTATGCATATCTAGTAATAACTGATATAACATTCCTGACATTTTATTTTCATTTGTAATAAATTTAGTCCAAAAGTTCAACGTGCGAATTTTAATCTCAATTTCAATCGGATAACGTCCGGTTTCCCCATAAATCATAAAATATGGTGTAGTTGATCTTACAGTTAAGATTTTCTTCAAAAATTGCAGATGTATCTTTTCTAACATACTAGTGTTTTCAAAACCCCAGACCTAGCATGAATATAAAAGAATTGGCTCAATCAGTGAATCAAATAATTTTAACTGTAAGTCAATTGGTATATTAATGTTTCTAATTTTTCCGTACAGTGCATATAGTGCTTTTTGAGCTTGGTCTAACAATTTTTTCTTTGCCAATGAAAAATTCCCTTTGTAATTAAAAATTAGACCAAGGTATGAGTATGAATCAACTCTTTCTAAATTTTGTCCAAATAATTTGAAATCATGTTGAACTTTGCTTTTACGCTTACAAAAAATAATGGTTTTAGTTTTGTCAACATTGACAGTCAATTTCCATCGTGAACAATAGTCTTCAAATACAAGAAGAGAACTTTGCAGATCTTCTGCACTTTCCGCCAATACAATGTTATCATCAGCGTACAGTAGCACAAAGATTAAAACATAGATTCTTAACATATCTTGACAATTCTTTGTAATATACTCAAGGCCTCGTCCATTGTTTTGAAGAAAAAAGTCCTCTAAATCTGCTAAAAATACTGAAAAAAAAGGTGACAAACTTTCCCCCTGACGAACCCCCGTATCGCATGAAAAGAACCCAGAAATTTGGTCGTCCTGCTTAACATAGGATTTAATGCAATCATACATGTTATAAATTACTTTTAATATCTTCCCACCAATATTATTTTTTATCATCTTTTGCCAGAGACCAACCCTCCATACCGTATCAAACGCCTTCTTAAAATCGACGAATGTACAAAACAATTTTTTCCCAAATGATAAATAAAGACCAATTAGGACATGTAAACAAAATATGTTATCCACTGTTGAATAACCCTTTCAAAATCCGGCTTGGGATTCTGGAATAATATCTACTAAATCTGCATATTCAGTTAGTCTGAAATTCAAAATAGCTGTAAAAAGTTTCCCAATTGATGAAACAAGTGTGATACCTCTATATGAATCAGGATCAAGGGGGTCACCTTTGTTTTTGAAAATAGGTATTATCATACCACGTGTCCACATTTCTGGAATGACTCCAGTATTCAAAATAATATTAAACAACTTAAGATACAGTGGCATCAACATATGTGCCGTTGATTTTATGTACTCATTTATTACACAGTCATAACCTGGAGATTTACCATTTTTTAGACCTTTGATTGCAGAAATGATTTCATCCTCTATTATTTCTGTTTAGAATATCATTTGCCAATTCATCATCCAATTCTGGTATTTCAAAATTTGTATCATCCAAACTATTATCAGTATTTAAATTTTTGAAATAATCGTATAGTCTCTATATCTATTTTTGATTGGGATTTTGATTTGTTAAAATTATTCAAAATTCTCCACCATTCCCTGGGGTCAGATTCCGATGCTTTACGAAGTTCATTTTCTAATCTAAATTCATATTCTTGAAAACATTTCTGAATTTGTGTTTTATATGCTTTACATGCTACTTTTAACTCTTTCCTATTAGAATCTGATTTATTAAGATTAAATATCTTCTTAGCTTTATGGAACTCATTTCTCTTGAGATGACAGCTATGATCAAACCATGGCTGATCAACCCGATTGCTTCTGTTTTTATAGACATGTTTATTACCAAAAGTAGACTTGGCTGTATCCGTAAACAATTTGTTTACATTTTGCATAAAAATATCCAACTCAGATTGGATAGTTTCCTTATTATCAATATCAATCGTATCCAATTGATTACATAAATTATCAACAGACAATGTATTTTCTAAATTTTTAATAAAGTGTTGTTTCTTATCCCCAATCCAACGAATAGGTTTCACGATTCTATTCATTGAGTTGCTATCCTTATGCAAATCAGACAGTGTTCTCAGTGAAATAACCAAATGCAATCTGCAATGTACATCAGAAAAAAGAGGTTCAAAATTTTTGACCTCAAACTCTTTGATAAGCGGAAATAAGTCAGATGCAACTAGAAAATAGTCAACTAAACTAGAATCTTTGCAGGTAGCTTTACCAATATTTCTATCGTTACATACTCTTCCGTTTGCAATATATAAACTATTATTTCTACAAAACTGTATAAGTTTGTACCCACATGTATTACACCTTGCTTTATCTTCTGATTCCCTTTTTAAAGGAATGTTGTACATATTTAATTTATTATAATCATACAATTCATCTGACAATGTTTGATCATTATCATAATTCAGATAGAACAAAAGATCATCGTCACATACAATGTAATCTGCTAATTTTGCTGACCTTGCGTTGAAATCGCCAATCAACGCGCATACCGTATCGTTATCTTTCAATGAGAGAAGTTCACTTTCAATTTCATTAAATGCTTCTGGCGATGTGTATTTTGAGCTCTCTGGTGGAATGTACACACATCCTAATAATAAATTTTGACCTGTTTTTGAAAAGTTATCAAATTTCACCCACAATACAAATTCCGATTCATTATTAGGTTTTTCGACGAGTGGTTTTAAACATGATTTGTATATAAAAATTATACCCCCAGATTTTTTATCACATTTTTTGCGATGTTTAGAAAAGTAACTATAGCCTGATGGAACATTCAGAATATCTACGTCATCTGTTTTTGATTCAATACCAACAATGACATCATACAATACAATCAATTCAGAAAATTCAGGACACAAAAGTTTGCTTTTAAGCCCACAAACATTAATACATGTAATATTAAAAGTATTTATTTTGTCACTTTGGATTGAGTCTTGCCTATTGTTACAATTGTTATAATGGCCTCTTGTTGGTCTGTCCATTGTCAGAATGTTGCTGTGGTGGAATGTCATTCAATCTGTGTTGTCTTTGTTGCATATTGCTTTCTGGAGGTGGAACTGGAGCACTCGGAACATCAATAGGGAATTTTGGTCGCATTGAAGGAGGAAATATTCTTCTGCCGTCAACAATGAGCTTATCACCACTAAATTTTACATCACGTTTTAACCTCTGTTCCCGCTTAAAAACTGGCCATAACTTATTGCGCCTTTCACCAACCTCTCTAGGAAATTGTTCATAGACGCCGAAACCCGAGCCTCTCAACTTTTCCATAGCAGCTTGCAAGACCATATTTCTGTCCTTACGTTTCTCAAACTTAGTAACAATGCTCCTAGGTTTGTTATCTTTCCTGAGTCGCAAGCGGTGAGCAACATGTATAGGAATTTCAGTACGAATTTCAAGCTTTTCTTTGATAAAGTGTTTGACAAGTTCTTCCGTTTGTTCTGCCGTTTCGTTTTCATCAATTTCTCGTAAGTTTGTAAATATAAGGTTGTCACGCATAGATCTTGTTTGAATGTCTAGTAATGTTTCTTTCAGGTCTACATTTTCGTTGTACAATTCCTTGTTTTGGAATTAAATTCGTTGGACCCATTGTTCAAGTTGTGAAGTGCGTTGTTCGCTACCTTGAATCCTTTCAGAGTTAGACTGTAAGTGTGTTTTTATTGATGAAATTTCTGATTTAAGGCCATGAAAATTAAGCTCAAGTCTTTCCAGGCGCTCGTTTATTGCTGGTAAGACATCAAGTTTCGACTGAGCAGAGTCTAATTTCTCAAGTTTTGCATAAATGTCATGTAATATTGGATACATATTTGGTTGAGTAGATGGAGAATTCGGTTGACTGAAGTAAGGTGATTGGCCATGATCAGGAAATGCCATTGGATGAGGCTGTTGTACTACTGTATATGGTGTACTACTCTGAGTATTATAATGCATTGAAGCAGCTGTAATTGGGGTGGTCATAGATTGACCATATAAAATTTCGTTAGTTCTGTTTAATTGATTTGCTACAGGGGTACCTGGATTGTCAATATGATTGTTTACCTGGGTAGCCATGTCTGCCATATTTGGAGATGATCGGTTCAATAAAACACCTTGGTTAGATTTCTTCTTTGAATATCGCTTGTTTTTCATATGTATTCACATATTTTATCATCCAAATCCGTTTTCTACGACAAAATCACATTTTCACATCGTGAAAACACATGGTAACAGATAGAAATTTACAGTTCATTTGAGAGCACAATTTTCACAACACTTGTCTTGTCCGCCACAAGTGCCAGGGGTGGACCCAAGGCAGAAATTTTTGAAAGACGGGAACCTATCCAGTATCAAACAAAACTTCTCTACATAAACGGGAGATTGACTTTAGGGATGCCCGCGACCACTTTCTCTCTGGATAAAACCCCTATATTGAAATAATCTATAGACCCTTTTGTGGTAAGTTGGTGAACATGCTCAATATACACTTCCGCGAGGTAGAGCTTGGGTAGAACAAAAGAATTTTCCTCGCGGAAGTGTATATTGAGCATGCTCTACGCATGCTCATCGACTACCCCCACGTTAGCACAAAAGGGTCTATTACAATCTTAAATCTTTATGTCGGAAATGCAGCCCCGAGAGTAGAACCCTGATTTCCGGCATGCTGGATTTCGTTTTACCCATCTTGACTATAAATGCCAGGTAATAGAGCCTCATGCCATTCTGGGATTGATATGTATATAAATTATATATTTAATTGCTATAAAAACACAAGTAGCACTTAATTACATGTTTATTCCAGTTCCCATATCGCCTTAGTCCACTCCAAATCTTACTAAGGCGAGGTGAGAACAAGCCTTTGTTTTTACCATTCTATGTTTGGAAATTTTGGAAGTATTACTTCATAGATTAGGTAAGTCTTAATTTCACATCCCTGTACAATCTATCCCAAATTTTAGACTATAATTATTTGTTGGTAGTTGGTTTTAAAAATCTAACTTGCCAAGAAAAAACTGTACAACTGTATTTATGTGTATAATATTACTTAATTTTATACTGAAAATTCTGATTAAACATTTATCTGCAATTTCTTTGTAAGGGAAATCTAGGTATAACCAGGATTGGAAAGGTATAATGTCTATACACAGGGGCGGACGCATGATTTCAGATTAGGGGGCGCACAGTTAAAATTTCTTGAGGTTAATTTTTTGAAATATTCTTCTAGAATGGTTGCAATGTAGATACCTTTTGTGGTAAAATTAGCGAGAAATTAAAGTTTCAACCTCAAACCGCCTAGATCTACCCCTGATATCCCATGCTTTGCAAATTTTGGGGGGCGCACGCCCGCCAGGCCCCCGCCTGATTCCGCCCCTGATATACATTTTATATGCTTATCCGCCGAGTTGCTCAATTAGTGTCACGTGTGGTGTTTACTATGTCATCTTGACTTCTTTTTTTCTTAATACTGTGTCCGTAATTGTTGTAAATATTTGATTTATGAATAAGGAAGAAACAAAAATATCCGTCTGTGTTTGCACATTAGAATTTATTTTTGTACGAGTTGAAGGAAGTGCATATCAAGACTGTCAAAAGACTTTTCGAATAAAAAAAAAGATAAAGTAATGCATATGAAATGCTTTGTGAAGAAGCATTGTAAAAATGAAAAATATAATGAATATAGTTTGTTAAGGTCAATCAGTCAAACAAAAAATATCTCCAGCGCCGAATCCCAGAAGGGAATAGTCCCTGCCACTAAGTACAACTAACATAACATACTCCTGAATTAACAACTTTAAATAACAACAGGATGTTATTTGGGAAGGTTATTTGTCCACTTGGCTACTACAGGTATAATACCACTATTAAGGGGAACCAGTCGCCTGCACATACCAGAAAGTAGTCCGTAAAAAACAAAGTAGTTCTTAGGATGCATTGTATATTTTTTCGTGATTTAGCCAGTATATGCAAACTGGGTATCATCTGAAAAAGCTTATCTTGTCAGGTACACACTGAATACAAGTTTTGAACTCTGATGTAGAGAATAATTTGTCAGAGTCTAGATCTTAAGCCCATTGATTTGTCAAATTTCCAATAGGAAAGTTACTTTTATTTAGAGCTGCACTCCACTACACATAAAGTGTAGCTACAGCACCGACTTCCATTCAGAAATTGAAAAAGTAGATTCAGGAAAACACAAATGATTGATATGAAACACAAGGTTAAGTTTTGTAAGTGTTTTTTTTTCAAAGACCTTGATAGTGGTGTACTAAGTCTCCAGATTTTGCAGTCTTTTGATGTATGGTGCTGCCCTTAGACACATGGTTGATGTGGAATAACTGATATTTAAGTTGAGTTAATTTATCTTAATAAAGTTTTAAAATAGGTCTCCAATCCACAAAAGGAAGGTTGGTATTGAATTTTATTTGGTTTGGAGTTAATGTATAGGCCAAAATTAATTTAACTGTATTTATGGATCTCTATGGTATTGATCAACAAAACTTTATATCACAAAAGTAGAGTAGTGTTCAACTTTTTGGGGTTAGCACCTGTACCGTTTGGATTAAGGGGGTCGGTATATTTTCGATTTTTATCCTTTGACTTTAAAGACGCTCTTTCATGGAAACACAAGTCACCTGATCACAATTCTGTTTTCCAATTGGCCAAATACTGATAACTTAGTGGCGTTCGAAAAAAAATGTTTCGAAAATAGAAATGGTACATGTATGTCACGTGTTATTTCCTGAATGAAATGTGAAAAATAAGTAAAAAGAAACAATTTTACTGCATTGGCTATCTGTTTTTAAAGAACTTGTTTACAGTGCCAGAAACAACCATTTTCCTAATGCATGACAATAATATAATAATAAATGAATGAATCTTTGAAATTACAAGAAGTTGCAAACCACCAAAGAAAGACTGGGACTAATTTTTTGAGTTGTGATTTGAACAAGTTAGTAATTAAGGGCCAAAAAGGGAAATTGAACAAAGACTCCTAGTGTCTGGATTACTTGAGTGAAAAAAAAGAATGGATCTCTGAAACTTTACCACAAGGTGCCATATCCCTCCCCCAAATGAAGATTTTGAATGAATTTGGTGGTTGTGATTCAAACCTTTTAAGAGTTAAAGACCAAAAGAGGGCCACAGTTTTGTCATTCTAGTCAAATGTCTAACCACAATTAAAGTTTCAATTTTTCAAGCTTGACATGCTTTAGTAGTGTTTCAATACTTGCCCAAACTGTTTGGGTTCAGGGTTGAACGTCTGTGTCTGTATCAAGCTGTGCCCATGCGAAGCATTTTTCATAGGTCATAAAGAGAAATTCTGCAGTATAATTTGGACAACTTATTATTTCAGTTGACCAAAAATGTATTCCCTCTCCTTCAAGTCCTTCTTGGATTTATTGACCTTTTTTACCTTAAGAAACTAATATTTCATTCTTTTCATATAAAATGAACGAATTCATATACTTGTAGGGAATAACTTTAGACAGGGAAATAAGCAGAATCAGAAGAACTTAACTGTACTCAACTGTGTCATGCTAAGCTGTTCATATGTCAAAAAATGGAAGCGACTTGGTTTGACAGATCAATGATCAATGACGATCACAATTTTAGTTCTGTGAATTGGTTCAGGTACAATATACTGTATATTGATATTTTGTAAGTGTTAACAGTTATTTTGATGTTATGCATTGTCCTTAATAGGCTATAATGGATGATTTCTGAAATTATGTAAAAAAACATCGATGATTTCTGAACATTTTGTATTTTTAGGTTGCTTTACCACCTCAAAGATTGGGAGAATATAGGAAATCACTCTCAGTCCATATTTCTTGTCATCCTTACTCTTCATAAACTGCTCTAGGGATTTTAACAAGATTTCATTGGGAAATTGGGTATCATATGCAGATGAGCATGAGGGAATATGATGATGTTTAATTTGCCCCAAATTAATGCTAACTGATTTTGTTACATATCTGAATTTAAAAGAGATTTTGACAAGGAATCTATAAACAAAATTGAATTTGGACCAAAAATAAAAAAGGCATATTTTTTGTGTGGCCCTTTGACCCCTTCAGAGTTCTCCCCATAATTTTTAAATAGCACAGTGCTTACTGGTATAGCACAGCTCTTTCCCCTTCCTCTAACTTTATAGCACAGTGTCCATAGTGCATTATAATTTAAATTAATTACTGATAGCACAGTGCTAAGAAATCATAGTGCTGCAAAGAACAGTGCCATAATGGCCTGGGGAGTCCCTTATAACTCGAAAACCATAAGAAATATCTATAATGTGATTGAAAAATGCAGGCAGGGATTTTCTAAGAAATCCATGAATTAAAAATTTTGAAATCGGGCCAAAAATAAAAAAGTCAATTGTGAATTGTGTGTGTGTGGAGGGGGGCTGACTCCTTATAACTAAAAACGGTCATAAATGCATTAAATTTGATGATCCATTTGTTTACCAGATTAAATAAGGAATACAATAAAAAGGAATTATAAAAATCAAAGACAACTTTATAATGAATTTTTATTTCTCTGGAGTTCTTTACAATTATAATAATTTTATATCAAGCACACATCGGTTTCAGAGTAGTTTAGCTTGAGCATGTAAAACTTGTTAAAATCAGTTAGAATTCATTTCGGGCAAATTAAACATTTTAATGATGCACATCTGAACAGCAAAAATAGTGTACTGCTACTGAACACTTACAAATGAATTAATATAATATTACTACATGTATTTTATAAACCGCCTTGGTGGTCTCAGGTAAATGTGCTCATCATAAGGAATGAAGATCATGAATTTGATCCCTGACGGAATCACACCAAAGACTTTAAAATTGGCAGTCACTGCCTCTCCGTCAAGCATACCGTATTTCAAGAGATAGATAGAGTGACAGCTGGTTTGCACGGTCAAAATGATGTGTTAAAGTAAGGTGACATGCCGTCCTTCAGCTGTTGCTTCTGTGAGCTACCAAATAAAGATCCGCCTAAGCGTGTCGGACTAGTACAAAGCAGAGTTTGTCTGATCGGCAATGAAATGCATTAAATATCTGCCGTTGAATGGTAATCCATAATCAATCAATCAATCAATCAATATCTTATCAATAAAATTATTCATCAATAAGGGAACCTTTAAAAGACAAAATCAAAATTTGCATTGTCTTAAATGACAAATCGTGCTTTCTGTTATTTATTAATAATTCAAATGGTTATTAAAAAAGCTGTGGATACCAATGTATGTCATTGTAACTGTCTTGAGATTCTTTTTGGTATGCAGGCATGTGTACATATGTTCTACAGAATATATCTTATGCAGATTTTTTTTCTTAATTGAGTACATCTGTACTTAGATTTCTCTTTTGTGGAGCCTACATGTTTTTGTGGTGAAAGTTTATTCTCAAGACCAGACAAGATGGACCTATTTCAAAGCGAATTCAGTTATTGGAAAAATCTGGATTGCAGTTTAGGACAATACGTTATACTAGTTTCATTCATAAAACTTTAAAATAATTCCAGGAACTAACTATTCATAGCAATTATGTATATTTTGCCAATACTACAACAAATATTGTGGACACTTGATGTTGACACAAGTATAAAGGACAATTGCAAAATAAATAGATACTATATCAGTATGATTTTTATTTTGATCAGCCGAAGTTTTTATTAGATTCCAGCAAAATAAACACATACTTAAGAATACATCTCACATCATATGGAAAATCTCTTTTAAAGTGTCCCCACTATTAAGAAAAAAAAGAACAACCATGATTCTTGTAAGTTTAGATAAAACCTGTGTCCAATAATGTAACAATATCTTTCATACAAGATACATGGAGCTGCATATTTACACATATAAGATAAAACAAATGAACAAATGAAGTCACACAAGTTTCAATATGGCAATCTTCATTTAAAATTGACTTTGTTGTCCTGTTAGAAATGGTCTAGAAAGTTGGGAGAACTTCCTGTGGAATACATGTACATGTAGTCCCTACAAGTACTGTTTGATAACTATTTCATATAAATTCAATATAATAATTTCTTTTTTACTGTCGAAATCATAAAAAAAATATACATAAATATCTAATACTGGTATTTAAGATTTAAACCATTTGATCTCTAATTTCGATAATTCAAGTTTTTGATTTTTTAATTTGATTTGATTTGCCTTGTACAATTTGACTTTTAAAACTTCCAATTGGAAAAAAAATTCCTATAGGAAAATTGTCTTCCGATTGGAGCAAATAATTGATAAATGATTCCCATTGGAATAATAATGTTCCAATTGGAAATCAATATACCAATTGGAAAATTAATTTTCCAACTGGAATTATATTCTCCAATTGGAAGAAAGTTTCCAACCGGAAATTTTGTTTTCCAATTGGAAAAAGTGAATTTCCAATGGGAAAAATGTTCCCATTCTTTCTTTTTTCAAAACTTAAAGAATATGTTTACTATCTTCACAATGAAATCATTATATTTGTTTTTCCAATTTAATTCCGCACAGTTTGGTGCATAATATAATATATTTACTCTAAAAATGGCGATTTGGGGATTTGCAAAAATTAGAATTGCAAATTTAAATTATAAAGAGTTTATGGTTACTGGTATATGCAGTACAGTATTAATTAAAGATTTTATACATGAAATTATGATATTTGTAATATAATAATACATTATCAAATTTGTTTGCTGGTACATGTCAACATCTCTTAATAAAAACTACAAATATGAAGTCTGATTTCGTAGCATTTATTTGTTGGCAAAACATAAGAGTTACCTGTATTTTAATATAATACATATCGGTGAAACAATCATGCAGAAAAAAATGAAAGAATGCACATACATTATTGAAGGCAGACAGGTATAAAAAAAAATCTGCTTAAGCGCAATAATGATTCATCATAAAAAGTAGTACTCATGGGTTCAGTAGTAACCTTTTTGTTTTGGAAAGTAGAAAAGATGGATTTATATTCAAAGTGCATTTGTTATAAAGAAAGACAAAATATTTCACTACATCTCTTTATCCTTGACTTTCCATCTTGATTGGAATCTTAAATTGCTCAAATATATGAGGTACAACCGAAGTTTTTTTAGTTTAAAGATTTTTAAAGAGTTTAAACTGCATAGTAGTTTTGATAACAAGAGTTTGAGAGTTTGTATCCTTGTTTGAATTGAAAAATTCCTAGAGAAAGGTAATTATTTATTGTAAAAAAAAGTGTATAGTTTTGACATTTCCAACTCAGGGCCTAATCTAGACAACACTGGCAAGGTCAAGCTTTAGTCAATTCTGTTTGAAAACTAACAATATTGACATATGTGTTCATATCATCTTATACAAATCACTGTCGAAGAGAGCACAATTTAGATTAGGTCGTTGGTCAACCTAGCTCCCCTAGTCCACAGGATTCATTTCTACTTCATGCATCTCCAACCCGAAATTTCAAAGTGTGGATTTTTTCCTACTTTGAAAATCCATATTATATTGATAGTCAATGATTCACAATGGAGATCACATTTTTGAAGAAATGCTGGTTTAGGTGTAAAGTGTCAAGAAATTTGAGGACATAAAGTTCACAGCCAGAAATACCAAAAACAATAAAAGAAAAGAAGATCCATAAATGCATTAATAAATGAGTATAATTGATATGCATTTCATTAAAACAGATAGTTCTCTTTAAAATGACTAAGTTTTTTATCGTTTTTTTAGCTTGCAATTTGGTTACATGAATATTGGATGTCTTCCTTGACTCAGTGCCTCAGCAATATTTAATTAATATTATAGTTTAGTGTCACTATAATGACTTATTTCATTTCAAAAGTTTAAAAATAAAAATAAATCTGTACCTACCGACCTTACAAAATTTCAGAATGTTGATCGGAAACATAACTTTAAACATAAACATAAATTTTTTTCCGGCTTTTGAGATTTCTCATCAAATGACTGACATGCATCAATAAGTTCACTTACCAATCTGTCTTACATGCACTCGAAAGCGTTGATTTTATCCCGGAAAGTATTTTGCAGGGTCAAAGATTCAGCAAATGTTGTGTGCTGTACAATATAAGCGTGCAGATTACAAATTGGATCACTAGGTCACGGATCGACATTGATTGATCGTTGGGGTTTAGCGTCCGGATATGACTATGACTGGGGCCTGTGTAAACGCTTCGATGCTTTACACCGTCCGTAAGAGACCCCAAATGATTGCCGAGGGCGTTAAATAACCCTTCAGTCCGTCACGAATTACAAATACCACATATGAGTGCAACCCGGGTCTGAAAGTATTGAGTATATATATGTTTGCACGAAAACAAAAATTAAACCAAGTAATGGTATAGTCAACTGATGGGCAGTGTCTCTCATATCGTGCATTTGATTGGCTAAAATTGTGTTACGAAAGATTTTTGGGGATTTTAATGGTTTATATCCACAAAGACAGTCGAATTATCTACTCAATTATGTGCTAGAACTAACAATGTCCTAGCTTAATAATGCATCGAATGAAGGGTGTATTGGATATACGGAAAGTGCTATCGTTTTCAACGTTATTGTTATAGTGTTATTTAAATACAGTACTGATTTCATGCTTCAAACCATGTCTAAGAATAATTTCTAAAACAAGAGATAGGGTACAGACTTTTTTATTGCACATATAAAGGACATTCATTTTTTTGCTATATAAAAGATAGAACAAGTTTTTCCGACGCAGTCGGTATAGCTTCGCTTTTTACCCTTTGACCTTGAGGACGCTCTTCTATGGAAATGCAAGTCACCTGATCGCAGTTCTTTTTCCCGATTGGCCAAATACTGATAACTCGGTGGCGTTCGAAGAATCTGTATAGAAATTTTGGAATTGCGTTCGAAAAAAAAATTGCGTGCCATGTGTTATGTATCAAAATGTAGAAACTGAGAAGTAAAAAAGAACAAAATTTGACTGCGTCGGCTATCTTTTTTTAAAGATAGTACTTGTTTTAATGAGAATATGCCTCGGACCCATCCCCACAACCGATAAATATTGACAGTCCTTTTTAAGTCGGTAATATTGTTTGCGATTTCTTGTACTCGTAATTTCAGTACTTAATATTCGCATATGATTTGCATAAATATGTAGTTATACGCCACGTAACGCTGCAGATCCTTGTCGTGTTTACCGCCATAGCGTCATAGTTTTAGTTTCATACGAGATAAAATGTACCTCTTAAGTATCATACACGTGTGTTCTACGTGTGTTTCTTGCTTGTGCGAGAACGGGAAGTTTACATGAAATGATCGGTTAGCTTTGAACATTACCCAGTTTCCGATTCAGCCACTGAGGCTCGTTACAAGGCCAGATAGGTCATATACATTTAGCATGCCCCGATATTTATGAATATTCAGTGCCATCTGCTTAATCTAGTTCCTAAACTGGTTCTATGGTCAATATCATAAGCGACCCAAAAATCGCTACTACGTACCTTTTGTAAAACATATTACACACGTCTATTCATGCTTTTTGCTTGCATTAGAACGGGAAGTTTAAAATGATCGGTTAGCATTGAATTAGTTTAAACATATTTTATTTCATATAGTCGTGAATGTGATAACATACATACAAATATAATAGATATAGGATCCAGAAACAAGCATAGTTATGCTTTTATAAATCTGTCTTCATAAGAACCAGCATGATATAATTGACATTTTTTTTTTGCATGCTCAATGACAAATACATTGAATAAAATATAGCACAGTTTAAGAACTTGTAAAGAATTCAGTTGAAAAAATAAAGTGAAGGAAAACAATTACAAAAAGAAATGTATATGTTGGAATAATCAGTAAATTTCCAAGAGATGAGAGAAAAAATTTTTTTCTTTTTGTCAAATAAGTAAATAAATGTATGAATGTATGAGTATCAATAACACTTAAGTTATGTTTTAATCCTTTTACTTTTCAGAATGAATTTCTGGAAAAGCTTAAAAACCATAGAGTTTAGTTCATCTGATAGCTGCATAGATCCAAAGATAAATAAGCTGGTAACAATCCTAACATTGATATTACAATCTGTCATAGCATTAAACATATCTTGTCTTATAGTAGCATATCTTTGACAGTGTAAGGTGAAATGTTCAACTGTTTCTATTTGCCCACAAATATATCTTGGTGAGTCAGATAAATGTTTTAGGAAAAGATGCTCATTTAAGGAACTGCAATGCATTCTGAGACGTGCATGTAGGATCTGACCAAGTCTACAACCAGAGTAATTGAAAGATGGGGTCTTTCTATTTTTATTTGACAATTGCCGTTTAAAGGAGGCAACAGATTCAGTATTTCGTAACTCGGAAGGCAAAGTATTCCAGTCTTTTACTGTAGACGGAAGAAAATAATCTGAATAAAAATTTGTTCTTGTTCTCACTTCCTGAATATTGTTAGTCTGACGCGTGTTTAGGTTGTGTAGAACACCAGCAGTGTCTGGTATTAGATCTGTCAGATATCGCGGTGTTTTCCCATTTAACATCTTATGGAATAACAACAGTCTGGGGTTTTTCCCTCTGTCCGTCAGTTTTTCCCAGTGAGTTTCGGTGTACAGATTTTGGTGTGAGGTCAATTTGGTCCCACCTGTAACTATCCTGGCTGCTTCGAGTTGTATATTTTCAACTTTATCTATCTGACCTAAATTTTTTTTTTATCCCAAATTACATCCGCATACTCTAGGATGGGGCGTATAAAAGAGATATAAATTTTTTCTAGTGTAAACCGATTAAGCAAAAACTATAATTTTTTTCAAAATATTCAATCTCTTATAGGCTTTAGCAACGACTTAATCTATATGACTGTGCCATAGACCATCACTGGAGAAAATGACACCGAGGTGTCTAGAAACATTTTTTATCTTTTGATTAGCCATAACGAATGGAGGATAATCAGGTTTATTCAGTTTTCTAGATACAACAAGTGATTCTGTTTTATGTGGGTTAAATGTAACCAACCATGTAGATGCCCATTTGTTTATTTTCTCAATAACCCCATTCAGAATAGTAGCTGATTCATTTGGGTTGTCAACCCCCATATATAAGGTAGTATCATCCGCAAAAAGCTTAATGACAGAATTAATGCAATATTACCAAGTTTCCAATTCAAACACAAGCGTTCGTTACAACTGATTATATAAAGGTCATATATGTTATCAGGACACTGATATCTATATATAGCCATTACCAGTTGTTTAATCTTGTTCCGGATGATTGAAAACATTCGGGTCATAACGGTTACGAAAGAGTGCGCAATAATATCAAGGGAACCAAGCGGAAGTCACCAGATTTTAGAGCATTATATCGTATTTGTACCATTTCGGATGTTAATCAGTGACAGTGAATATTTGACGATTAGCGACTCTAAAGACTTCAGTCTTTGATATATTCATACAAATCGATTGGGTATCAATATTCGAATGAATATATCAATTAAAGATCATTTTACTTCTTATCGTATGTGAGGAAACACTGTGTTCATCCTGGACGGAAAACCACCATTTTGGATGAGAAAGCGTGTAGAATCATTTGCAGTCTCGATGAAATGTACATATTTCACACGGCGACTTAAAGAGGGTTTCCCATAACACAAGTGTTCTCTCGAAGTATGCAGAACACTGTAAATCTCGCAAGAATCGTCCAACCTGGAAATTTGTATAGGAAATACATCGGTCTATCCATTTGCAATCGATTGATACCAAGTTTGAAAAAAATCCTCTCACACGATGAACTGGTACATTTAAAAGGGGCCCCCTAACGGTCTTGGTTGTGCCACCTGGCAATTGATATGCAATGTATCTACGTCCGTAAAAATATCTTCGTATTCCCAGATAGCAAACAGATGTTGGGCCAATGTTGGCATTATGTTGGCATCTTCGTTGCGCCAACGATGGCAAATGATCTTGGCATGACATTTTACTCATCGGACCAACGTCATCCCCAACGGTTGGCGCGACGTTGGCCTAATGTCTATCGATTAACATGTACGACACATCGCCAACAACTGACCTATATTCCATCAACTTGCCTACCTACTACGAATTGAGATTACTGAAGTGTCCTTTTTAATTTTTGTTTTTGTGTTGTTTTTTGCATTTAAAACAAGTTGGAAACAAAACAATTTGTCCTGTAATGTTTTTTTTTGTTTATCGCGTACAGCAAACATTTGAAAAAACACCCAATGTGACATAACCTAGAAAATTTTTCAATTAATGAAAAGTCAATAACTTAAAACAAGCTAGAACATTCTTTTTTCTATCTCTTCTTATCATCTGTGAAAAATTTTAATTAACCAAAACTCAGTTGAAATTTATATCTTTTAAAGTGCATATGATAGAGGGGCAGCCATTCAACTGATTCGAAATTGGTTAAAACATATCTGGAATAATTATTGATTCATTTTTTCTTGTCATACCTTTTTTGCAATAGGAATGGGTAAAAAATGTAAGTTGTAATAAATAAAAAATATATATAATTTTTAAAAACAGGTTCTTCACAAATGTACAATGTATCACATAAACAATAGAATTGTGTACAATTTGTCCATCCAATTTCCTAGAATTCACAATTGTTCGTTTGTAAATCGAATCATTGTCTGTTTTTGCTGTGTTTCCTTTTTTTGTCTTCTCAACGCTTTGCTTTGGCTCACCATTTCGAGCAGCTGCATATAAAAACCAATTCTTAACAATCTTATCGGTGTCAATATCCGATGCAGTAACTGTCAATATGTTCGTCTTACAGCTCCTATAATGTAGAATATTGTCTGTTTCAATATCAAAAACAGATGTTCACGCTTGTGTTTTAAGTTCTTAATATTTGCCACACGGTTCCTGTTGGAGTTTCATTTTTGTATTAAATAATCCCATTTTTATTTAAACACACACACACAGAGTTCAGTGACCAATGATTTTTCATACTGAAAATTCAAGGCTTAACTGGTCTCTTTTGTTTAGATTTCTGGCGATGATAAATACAGTAGTTTTTCCAGTATTTATAGGAGAAGTGTTATAATAATGCGTATAATAATTATGTTGAAAGACTGATGTTTGTAACAAGCGCCAACATTTCAACTTTTCAAAGTCAGTCATTCATCTCGTCAACAGGCACCAAGATTTCGACCTTTCAAAGTCGGTCACTCATCTTGTTAACAAGCACCAAGATTTCGACCCTTTAAAGTCGGTCACTCATTTTGTTAACAAGCACCAAGGTTTCGCCCTTTCAAAGCCAGTCATTCATCTTGTTAAAAAGCACCAAGATCTGACCTTTTAAAGTCAGTCACTCAACTCGTTGACATGCATCAATATTTCGAACTTTCAAATCCGCTAAACACACCAGAGTTTGACCATTTATGTCAATCACTCAGCCACGAAGTTAGTCTCTTTATACCATACCATAAATGTAAGATTTGTTTAATGCAAAAAATAACGTAAATCAATTTGTTTTAAAAGCTCATTAGTACAAACATTTTTACAAACACTACAGCAGGCCAATCTACAAAGTGCTAGAATATTTTACATTTATTATTTTATAATACTAACCTCCTCTTCCATTTGCGCTTCATTGTGCCTTCCTTTTCATTTCAATGTTGGCAAATATTTCCCCTTCCCCTGCTATACCATCATGGATGCCTTTGAGTAGAAGTCTTAAAAAATATCAACATCAGATGTTTTTCATCTATACGTTTAAGTACTTTTATCCCCACAAATCAATGGGGGAAGGGGAGGGTAAAACAGCCTTTTTAATGATAATGTGTTTTAATCTTGATGATACATATGTACATACATATAAACTTGTCCTGAATAATAAATTAAAAATTGTGTGAAAAGTAAGACGAATTTCCACATATATGTACATTTCGTTTTGGCTCGCCGGGTTTTATAAACTAGATAAGTAAATAATAATGCATACATATATCATCATACAGGTACGAGAACACAATTAATTCCCTTTGGTTTTCATTGTATATAGTTCCAACTTTGGTAGTAGGTACCTTCCTCATTTTTTCATATTTTTACTGGAAACTTATTTGCTGAAGTTTTGCCTCTAATTGGTAGAAAATAGGTTAAAATTACATGGGATTTTTTTTCATTAATCAATTCTGACTAAAAGTTGTGATTTGGTTCAGTGGAAGAAGGTTAAAATTTAGGACTTTTAACTCAGTTCATTTGTCATGTTTACCCCATCTCCGAATTATATGTATTAATTTCAGAAAATGATGGTAAAATTTTCTACAATTTATATATAAAATCCTGTTTGTACATATCTTTAGGCCAGAGAAGTTTTATTCAGTTTGCACCAGTGGAATTTTTTTAATCTGCTCAAATGTGTATATTGAAATGCACTTGAAAATTAATTGCGGTCTCCTGCCTAATAAGGGGGTTGCCTGGGTATCAGAAATTGTATTTGCTAGTATTTGCTGGGGGTAATTTGGTGTTTATTTTCAAGAATTCAGTAAATCTATATGAAATAATAAGATTTTGGCCCTTTATTCTCTATTTTCTGAAATTGAAATAAAAAATATGGTTTCTATGGGATTTTCCATTGAAATTGCACTTTTGCTAAGGTGCTAGGTATGAAATATAGACCAGTGGGGAAAATATTGTACAGCTTTGAGTTTTTCTCCTCTAACTATACACTAGGAACATCAAATTAACAAAAAACATACTTTATGAACAAGGTTTAGGCAGAAATCTGACAATTCAGTGTAATTTTTATGAACCCAGTCAATGAAATATGGCAAAATCAGGAGTTATCACAGCCTTGTCTTAGGATCTATAAAATCACAGATATGTGTTTTATTGGTCCGAATCTTTTGTATTTGCTAGTAAATAATATAAATAATGTGAAAAAAACCTAATATATTCATTCCATTGATATTCATGCATCTAATGTAAGTCACTACATGTATATACCTTGTGATGTCTCAAAAACACCTAATTTTAGAGTTCCGCGTATACTATAAGGTTTCAAAAATGAAATTTTTTGTAGAAAACTGGAAAAATACAGCTGACTGTCTGCTTATGTACCTGATAAGGTTAGAACCTTACATTATTTTACATTTGTTTCAGATCTTTCATCATTCAAAACCCAAATAAAGGCTAACTTTTAATATTGGACACAATCGCACTTGAACAAGCTCTGTACAGGTCTGGTTTAAATTGATCTGGAGTGACAGTTTTAGCTTTGAAACCACTTCTTATTGTTTTCAATGTACATTTGATATGTGTAGACCACTTTATGTTTGAAGTTGATCAATTTAAGTCATTGTCAGCATCATAAAATGAGTTTTCATATGTGTACCCCTATACATGGTCTAAAAGTGCATTGACCATGGCCGCATGTATAAAAACCCAATTTTTGGCCTTAAAGCAGCTGGAACTTGAGTAAACTGAACTGCATTGCATCAAATACACATAATATGATGCAACCAATGTAAAAAATCACAAAAATATTGCATTTAAAAAAAAAAATGTACATTTTAGAGGGGCCTTATTTCCTTCAACCATTGGACATGCGAGTCATGCAATGTACCACTGATACTAAATTTGCTATAACTTGTATATTTTTCAACTAATCATGATGAAACTTTGTACTTGAAGTCAAAAAAGGTTCATCTTGACATGCGTGCAGTGTTTATTCAAATTGAGCACATTTATTGATCTAATAAGGGGGTTGCCTGGGTATCAGAAATTGTATTTGCTAGTATTTGCTGGGGGTAATTTGGTGTTTATTTTCAAGAATTCAGTAAATCTATATGAAATAATAAGATTTTGGCCCTTTATTCTCTATTTTCTGAAATTGAAATAAAAAATATGGTTTCTATGGGATTTTCCATTGAAATTGCACTTTTGCTAAGGTGCTAGGTATGAAATATAGACCAGTGGGGAAAATATTGTACAGCTTTGAGTTTTTCTCCTCTAACTATACACTAGGAACATCAAATTAACAAAAAACATACTTTATGAACAAGGTTTAGGCAGAAATCTGACAATTCAGTGTAATTTTTATGAACCCAGTCAATGAAATATGGCAAAATCAGGAGTTATCACAGCCTTGTCTTAGGATCTATAAAATCACAGATATGTGTTTTATTGGTCCGAATCTTTTGTATTTGCTAGTAAATAATATAAATAATGTGAAAAAAACCTAATATATTCATTCCATTGATATTCATGCATCTAATGTAAGTCACTACATGTATATACCTTGTGATGTCTCAAAAACACCTAATTTTAGAGTTCCGCGTATACTATAAGGTTTCAAAAATGAAATTTTTTGTAGAAAACTGGAAAAATACAGCTGACTGTCTGCTTATGTACCTGATAAGGTTAGAACCTTACATTATTTTACATTTGTTTCAGATCTTTCATCATTCAAAACCCAAATAAAGGCTAACTTTTAATATTGGACACAATCGCACTTGAACAAGCTCTGTACAGGTCTGGTTTAAATTGATCTGGAGTGACAGTTTTAGCTTTGAAACCACTTCTTATTGTTTTCAATGTACATTTGATATGTGTAGACCACTTTATGTTTGAAGTTGATCAATTTAAGTCATTGTCAGCATCATAAAATGAGTTTTCATATGTGTACCCCTATACATGGTCTAAAAGTGCATTGACCATGGCCGCATGTATAAAAACCCAATTTTTGGCCTTAAAGCAGCTGGAACTTGAGTAAACTGAACTGCATTGCATCAAATACACATAATATGATGCAACCAATGTAAAAAATCACAAAAATATTGCATTTAAAAAAAAAAATGTACATTTTAGAGGGGCCTTATTTCCTTCAACCATTGGACATGCGAGTCATGCAATGTACCACTGATACTAAATTTGCTATAACTTGTATATTTTTCAACTAATCATGATGAAACTTTGTACTTGAAGTCAAAAAAGGTTCATCTTGACATGCGTGCAGTGTTTATTCAAATTGAGCACATTTATTGATCTAATAAGGGGGTTGCCTGGGTATCAGAAATTGTATTTGCTAGTATTTGCTGGGGGTAATTTGGTGTTTATTTTCAAGAATTCAGTAAATCTATATGAAATAATAAGATTTTGGCCCTTTATTCTCTATTTTCTGAAATTGAAATAAAAAATATGGTTTCTATGGGATTTTCCATTGAAATTGCACTTTTGCTAAGGTGCTAGGTATGAAATATAGACCAGTGGGGAAAATATTGTACAGCTTTGAGTTTTTCTCCTCTAACTATACACTAGGAACATCAAATTAACAAAAAACATACTTTATGAACAAGGTTTAGGCAGAAATCTGACAATTCAGTGTAATTTTTATGAACCCAGTCAATGAAATATGGCAAAATCAGGAGTTATCACAGCCTTGTCTTAGGATCTATAAAATCACAGATATGTGTTTTATTGGTCCGAATCTTTTGTATTTGCTAGTAAATAATATAAATAATGTGAAAAAAACCTAATATATTCATTCCATTGATATTCATGCATCTAATGTAAGTCACTACATGTATATACCTTGTGATGTCTCAAAAACACCTAATTTTAGAGTTCCGCGTATACTATAAGGTTTCAAAAATGAAATTTTTTGTAGAAAACTGGAAAAATACAGCTGACTGTCTGCTTATGTACCTGATAAGGTTAGAACCTTACATTATTTTACATTTGTTTCAGATCTTTCATCATTCAAAACCCAAATAAAGGCTAACTTTTAATATTGGACACAATCGCACTTGAACAAGCTCTGTACAGGTCTGGTTTAAATTGATCTGGAGTGACAGTTTTAGCTTTGAAACCACTTCTTATTGTTTTCAATGTACATTTGATATGTGTAGACCACTTTATGTTTGAAGTTGATCAATTTAAGTCATTGTCAGCATCATAAAATGAGTTTTCATATGTGTACCCCTATACATGGTCTAAAAGTGCATTGACCATGGCCGCATGTATAAAAACCCAATTTTTGGCCTTAAAGCAGCTGGAACTTGAGTAAACTGAACTGCATTGCATCAAATACACATAATATGGATGCAACCAATGTAAAAAATCACAAAAATATTGCATTTAAAAAAAAAAATGTACATTTTAGAGGGGCCTTATTTCCTTCAACCATTGGACATGCGAGTCATGCAATGTACCACTGATACTAAATTTGCTATAACTTGTATATTTTTCAACTAATCATGATGAAACTTTGTACTTGAAGTCAAAAAAGGTTCATCTTGACATGCGTGCAGTGTTTATTCAAATTGAGCACATTTATTGATCTAATAAGGGGGTTGCCTGGGTATCAGAAATTGTATTTGCTAGTATTTGCTGGGGGTAATTTGGTGTTTATTTTCAAGAATTCAGTAAATCTATATGAAATAATAAGATTTTGGCCCTTTATTCTCTATTTTCTGAAATTGAAATAAAAAATATGGTTTCTATGGGATTTTCCATTGAAATTGCACTTTTGCTAAGGTGCTAGGTATGAAATATAGACCAGTGGGGAAAATATTGTACAGCTTTGAGTTTTTCTCCTCTAACTATACACTAGGAACATCAAATTAACAAAAAACATACTTTATGAACAAGGTTTAGGCAGAAATCTGACAATTCAGTGTAATTTTTATGAACCCAGTCAATGAAATATGGCAAAATCAGGAGTTATCACAGCCTTGTCTTAGGATCTATAAAATCACAGATATGTGTTTTATTGGTCCGAATCTTTTGTATTTGCTAGTAAATAATATAAATAATGTGAAAAAAACCTAATATATTCATTCCATTGATATTCATGCATCTAATGTAAGTCACTACATGTATATACCTTGTGATGTCTCAAAAACACCTAATTTTAGAGTTCCGCGTATACTATAAGGTTTCAAAAATGAAATTTTTTGTAGAAAACTGGAAAAATACAGCTGACTGTCTGCTTATGTACCTGATAAGGTTAGAACCTTACATTATTTTACATTTGTTTCAGATCTTTCATCATTCAAAACCCAAATAAAGGCTAACTTTTAATATTGGACACAATCGCACTTGAACAAGCTCTGTACAGGTCTGGTTTAAATTGATCTGGAGTGACAGTTTTAGCTTTGAAACCACTTCTTATTGTTTTCAATGTACATTTGATATGTGTAGACCACTTTATGTTTGAAGTTGATCAATTTAAGTCATTGTCAGCATCATAAAATGAGTTTTCATATGTGTACCCCTATACATGGTCTAAAAGTGCATTGACCATGGCCGCATGTATAAAAACCCAATTTTTGGCCTTAAAGCAGCTGGAACTTGAGTAAACTGAACTGCATTGCATCAAATACACATAATATGGATGCAACCAATGTAAAAAATCACAAAAATATTGCATTTAAAAAAAAAAATGTACATTTTAGAGGGGCCTTATTTCCTTCAACCATTGGACATGCGAGTCATGCAATGTACCACTGATACTAAATTTGCTATAACTTGTATATTTTTCAACTAATCATGATGAAACTTTGTACTTGAAGTCAAAAAAGGTTCATCTTGACATGCGTGCAGTGTTTATTCAAATTGAGCACATTTATTGATCTAATAAGGGGGTTGCCTGGGTATCAGAAATTGTATTTGCTAGTATTTGCTGGGGGTAATTTGGTGTTTATTTTCAAGAATTCAGTAAATCTATATGAAATAATAAGATTTTGGCCCTTTATTCTCTATTTTCTGAAATTGAAATAAAAAATATGGTTTCTATGGGATTTTCCATTGAAATTGCACTTTTGCTAAGGTGCTAGGTATGAAATATAGACCAGTGGGGAAAATATTGTACAGCTTTGAGTTTTTCTCCTCTAACTATACACTAGGAACATCAAATTAACAAAAAACATACTTTATGAACAAGGTTTAGGCAGAAATCTGACAATTCAGTGTAATTTTTATGAACCCAGTCAATGAAATATGGCAAAATCAGGAGTTATCACAGCCTTGTCTTAGGATCTATAAAATCACAGATATGTGTTTTATTGGTCCGAATCTTTTGTATTTGCTAGTAAATAATATAAATAATGTGAAAAAAACCTAATATATTCATTCCATTGATATTCATGCATCTAATGTAAGTCACTACATGTATATACCTTGTGATGTCTCAAAAACACCTAATTTTAGAGTTCCGCGTATACTATAAGGTTTCAAAAATGAAATTTTTTGTAGAAAACTGGAAAAATACAGCTGACTGTCTGCTTATGTACCTGATAAGGTTAGAACCTTACATTATTTTACATTTGTTTCAGATCTTTCATCATTCAAAACCCAAATAAAGGCTAACTTTTAATATTGGACACAATCGCACTTGAACAAGCTCTGTACAGGTCTGGTTTAAATTGATCTGGAGTGACAGTTTTAGCTTTGAAACCACTTCTTATTGTTTTCAATGTACATTTGATATGTGTAGACCACTTTATGTTTGAAGTTGATCAATTTAAGTCATTGTCAGCATCATAAAATGAGTTTTCATATGTGTACCCCTATACATGGTCTAAAAGTGCATTGACCATGGCCGCATGTATAAAAACCCAATTTTTGGCCTTAAAGCAGCTGGAACTTGAGTAAACTGAACTGCATTGCATCAAATACACATAATATGATGCAACCAATGTAAAAAATCACAAAAATATTGCATTTAAAAAAAAAAATGTACATTTTAGAGGGGCCTTATTTCCTTCAACCATTGGACATGCGAGTCATGCAATGTACCACTGATACTAAATTTGCTATAACTTGTATATTTTTCAACTAATCATGATGAAACTTTGTACTTGAAGTCAAAAAAGGTTCATCTTGACATGCGTGCAGTGTTTATTCAAATTGAGCACATTTATTGATCTAATAAGGGGGTTGCCTGGGTATCAGAAATTGTATTTGCTAGTATTTGCTGGGGGTAATTTGGTGTTTATTTTCAAGAATTCAGTAAATCTATATGAAATAATAAGATTTTGGCCCTTTATTCTCTATTTTCTGAAATTGAAATAAAAAATATGGTTTCTATGGGATTTTCCATTGAAATTGCACTTTTGCTAAGGTGCTAGGTATGAAATATAGACCAGTGGGGAAAATATTGTACAGCTTTGAGTTTTTCTCCTCTAACTATACACTAGGAACATCAAATTAACAAAAAACATACTTTATGAACAAGGTTTAGGCAGAAATCTGACAATTCAGTGTAATTTTTATGAACCCAGTCAATGAAATATGGCAAAATCAGGAGTTATCACAGCCTTGTCTTAGGATCTATAAAATCACAGATATGTGTTTTATTGGTCCGAATCTTTTGTATTTGCTAGTAAATAATATAAATAATGTGAAAAAAACCTAATATATTCATTCCATTGATATTCATGCATCTAATGTAAGTCACTACATGTATATACCTTGTGATGTCTCAAAAACACCTAATTTTAGAGTTCCGCGTATACTATAAGGTTTCAAAAATGAAATTTTTTGTAGAAAACTGGAAAAATACAGCTGACTGTCTGCTTATGTACCTGATAAGGTTAGAACCTTACATTATTTTACATTTGTTTCAGATCTTTCATCATTCAAAACCCAAATAAAGGCTAACTTTTAATATCGGACACAATCGCACTTGAACAAGCTCTGTACAGGTCTGGTTTAAATTGATCTGGAGTGACAGTTTTAGCTTTGAAACCACTTCTTATTGTTTTCAATGTACATTTGATATGTGTAGACCACTTTATGTTTGAAGTTGATCAATTTAGGTCATTGTCAGCATCATAAAATGAGTTTTCATATGTGTACCCCTATACATGGTCTAAAAGTGCATTGACCATGGCCGCATGTATAAAAACCCAATTTTTGGCCTTAAAGCAGCTGGAACTTGAGTAAACTGAACTGCATTGCATCAAATACACATAATATGATGCAACCAATGTAAAAAATCACAAAAATATTGCATTTAAAAAAAAAATGTACATTTTAGAGGGGCCTTATTTCCTTCAACCATTGGACATGCGAGTCATGCAATGTACCACTGATACTAAATTTGCTATAACTTATATATTTTTCAACTAATCATGATGAAACTTTGTACTTGAAGTCAAAAAAGGTTCATCTTGACATGAGAGCAGTTTTTATTCAAATTCAGCACATTTATTGATCTAATAGGTATGAGAACACAATTAATTCCCCTTGAATATAGTTCCAACTTTGGTAGTAGATACCTTCCACATTTTTTGATATTTTTACTGGAAACTTATTTGCTGAAGTTTTGCCTCTAATTGGTAGAAAATAGGTTAAAATTACATGGGATTTTTTTTCATTAATCAATTCTGATTAAAAGTTGTGATTTGGTTCAGTGGAAGAAGGTTAAAATTTAGGACTTTTAACTCAGTTCATTTGTCATGTTTACCCCATCTCCGAATTATATGTATTAATTTCAGAAAATGATGGAAAAATTTTCTACAATTTATATATAAAATCCTGTTTGTACATATCTTTAGCCCAGAGAAGTTTTATTCAGTTTGCGCCGGTGGAATTTTTTTAATCTGCTCAAATTTGTATATTGAAATGCACTTGAAAATTAATTGCGGTCTCGTGCCTACACTCATAATTTATACATCTAGTTTTGTGTGTGAAATTGATAAGAAATTAATTACCCCTTTCTATGATATAATCTTAATCTATCCGACTCGACACCTGATCACCTGATCAGCGGGAGTCTTGTAGTCCGTGTAAATATGGCTGGATTATACAATGTCCATAATGTAGAATCATGAAGTGAATAACCCATGCAGTGCATAATTAATTTAACACTCAGTTCATTGAAAATATAAGATAGAATGTGAAAATACTAAAATGCTTCGTTTTTGGTAGGTGTGTGTAGCCTACGAAAGGTGTCATGGGGTCAAAGTCGTCCAGTTTATTGGGTGCCCGTTCGAATATTTGTAAACGAAAAGGAAGTTCAAAAACCATTATTTGCAAAAATCTAGCAAGCTAAACAGTGAAACCTAAAAGTAAATGTTAAGAACCAACCTTTCAGCTGCCAGTAAGCTAGTTGAATTTTAAATTCGATAAAAAGTACGACATCATCGTTTGATACTGTTGTGATGAAATGCGCGCGGATTCTAGACAGCGTGTTGAATGGAAATTAGATATATCCCGCACTCTTCTATCTATCAGAACATCTGTTATTAATCACTGTGTTTAATTTGTGTATTTTATCTATATACTTGTTATGAATAGCAAGACTTAAATGATATGCGATGAAAACATTTTCAAGTATGCAAAAATGATCATACTAAAAAACAGTGCATAATTCACTTAATAATACCTGATTCAGTATTGTTGTCTGCGTAATTTCAAATGTTCATATTATAAAAAAAAACACACACACACACAAAAACATAAATTGAGCCAAATCAGTTTGAAGTAGTAATTTAACACGTTTTACTAATACTCTTTGAAATTAGAATCCGTAAATGATCATGTCAAGATTCATGTAGCTATTTTCGAATAGAACATTGGCATGGTGTGGTCCTTCCAACATCATACCAACCATTGACATATATATATATATCGGCCCACCATCGGACCAACATAGACAATTTAACTTGTTGGGCAGGTGTCGATGGGCCAACACTGGCCCAACAATATACAACCAACAGTTGATGAAAACACATTGGTCCAATGTTGGCCCGATGCCAACGCCAAAAAGTTGCCAACAACTCGCCAACGTTGGCCCGACGTGTACATGCTTTCTGGGTTGCTTGTATTACATGAATTGCATCCAAGTAAAATTTACTAACATTTGTATTGTTGATGAAATGTTGATGAAGGGTTGGCTAGTCATATTTCTATGGACCAAGGGCATGTTACCAAGAAATACGTCGTTAAATTATTATATGAATATGATGACAGTCAGAACATTTATAGCTCTCAACCTAGTGAAGATTTCTATGAACCCACTCATAACTAAACTTTATTGCTATGTTGGATAAACAGCTGAACGGTCTCCCCAAAGAAACCTATGACTGAAAAACTTTAAGACTTAGCAAGTAATTCCGAGGACTCCATAACCTGGTATAGAACTATGTTTGCTAGCCGTGCCAAATCTATTCAGGGGTGTCCGTTAGGGAAACTTTTTAGGAGAAAAATTATAAACAGGAGTTCCTTGGTAGAGAAATACGTCCGCAACTGTTACTTGTTGCATCAGTTTTTTTTATATCTGGCGACCCCAGTAGCATATATGACGTGTTCCGTGAATTAAGACGAAAATAAATCTGTAAGCGATTTGTGTAGTTTTCCTATTGGAACTTATGTAGATTTAAGAGTAACTGTACAAACTCTTATGAATAGAGTTGGTGAATTAGAGAAAAATTATGTTGAGAAACAGAAAGTACAAATAAATTACAGGATGAGAACAAAAACTAAAAGAGAAAATTGCTTTATCGAATGATAGTCTAAAAACTCACATTGACTTTTGGGACGTAAAATGGTACGGTTTAATCCTGGTTTGCCCACATTTAATTATACCAATTACCAATTAGTTAAATAAACAAAAAAGACAAAGGGTTTACTGACCATAAAATTTTATAGTCTGTTCTAAATAGAAAGATGTTATATATGTATGTTTCTTTGTACATGTATATAGAGGATTTTTTGTTTAACTGTATAGTTTATTTTTAATGTATAAATATAAAAAAAAGATGAATAACATATCTTTATATACTTTAATATTTAATTCATTTGAAGTCAATTACAATTGATTTTAACAACTGATTTTGACTGCAACAACATTGAAAGTAATCTTAACTAATATATTGCATATCAGACATATAATAGCACATATAATGCATATTTATATTATGGAAACAAAATTAAAGATACACATGTTAAAAACAAAATATATGTAGCACTACAATATATATAGATCATAATAAAAGAACATATTCAAATATATTTCATTAAAATCATACTTACTTTAGGATTTTTAAGGTATTTCATCAAAATTGTATAAATTTTACAAATTAAAATAGAGCATATTTCTAAAGAGTCTGCAAAAGATTTATTATTAAAATGTTTATATTTCACTTCATTCAATAGTAAATTATAGGATTTTTTCCAAGATTTTACAGGTAAATAAATACTACAATTCAGAAACAGACTTTAATTGTTAAAACAACATAACCCCTTATGATTATTTATACAAGTAATTAAAAGTGGGCAAACCAGGATGACACCAATGGTACAATATGACTCCGCCAACTATTTGAAGCAACAGTCAAAATAGGTCGGAGAAATTGATAACAACCCATACTTAGAATTCGTGAAGGTGAATGATTGTGAATTTGCACGACATGACAAATTAATTGGAACTATCCAGAAATCGATTACCGAGTTAAAATTATCCTGTCGACCCTCGTATGCCGAAAAGAGTTCCCCGCGTGCTACCCCGGACAAGGGAATGGTTAACTATGTTAATTAAACTGTAAATACACAGTCACACACAGTCGATAGTAAATACAGTCGATCAGTCATATTATTTGTAGTACATATGATTAGTCTAAAGATAGTGTCATGGAATGTTAGGGGTATCATGTCCTCTACGGTGTGTTTATTAAAGCAAGTTACTTAAAAATACTGGGTGTATGATCTGTATAATCAGTGAGCATGAACTGGAAGATTTGTCTCTAGGTTATTTGTATACAATAGAACAAGATTATAAATGTGTATGTTAAACTGATGTTCTATCTAACGAGTACAGAGCCTTTCATGTCGAAGGGGGCATTGCCATATTATATAAAAAAAAATCATTGCAATTTTCTGTAGATGAAATCATGGACCCTTCCTCAAATAGATTTGTAGGTATTGACAGAGTTAAAAAGAAGATCACTTGGGTCACTATTTATTGTTGGTGCCTATTTACCATCAGATGAGTCAATAGACAAATACAGACAAAAATTAAATAATTTAGATGTATTGATCATTTTCAAATGTATATATGTCTAGAGAATTGTATAATTTTGTTATGAGACATAATCTCTCGTATGCGGTGGACAAAATTAAACATACAGATCCCAACTATATCTTTATTACAAAACAAACTATGTATTGTTAAATGACATATTACAAAAGCAATTAAGGTACTATGACATTCTGAAGGAGGGGTGTTTAGTAGCACATCTGATCACTTACTAATTATAGTCGTTTTAGATATCGTTCATATTCATCATTACATCTTGAATCGCAGCGAGAAAATATCCGCTTGGTACAAAATAATTGACGTTCAATTAAAGACAACCAAACAGGAACGGATTGATCTCTTGCTACATAAGATAGAGGATCTGGAAATTGATGAAAACTCAGCATATGATAAATTTGTTATTTTAGAACTATAGAGCGAGTAAAACTATTCCACAATCCGGTTTTAATCCTCACACAAAACCATATTGGAATGAGACTATATCAAATTCTCTCACAAGAACGAACGTTCGTTACGTAACATGTGGTTAGCCGATGGACGACCTCGTGGCATGGAATACGATTCTTATAAAAAACTATAAAAGGGCGAAAACGGATTTCCGTCGTGTACAAGAAGCTGCTAATGAACAATACTTGCAAAGTTGTTACGAAGATCTGAACAAAATTCCGAGTGCGACCTTCGATTATTCTGGAAGTCAGTCAAACGCTTTAGAAATAAACATTCAAAATTTATCCGGAAATGGTATACAAGAATATTGTATACAATACACTCGAGTCCGTTGCTAACTGCTAACTTTTTCTCTGATGTGTACCAGCCGAATGATGGTAACTTTGATCCTGATTTTAAATGTCATATTGAAAACCAGTATGATGGTATCTTAGGAAAATGCCAGGATAACGACCAGCAATTACCGGGTGGTATTATTACTGAACAAGAGATCACGGACGCTTTGAAAGGCTTAAAACAAAAAGGCGGCCGGTTTTGATAAAGTACAAAAAGAACATTTGCAGCTTGGTGGTTCTCCTGTTGTACGTTTTATAACTGTCTTATTTAATCTAATAGTTCAGAACGGACGTATCCCAGAAAACTGGAAGTTAGGACTGATGATTCCAATATTCAAAGTTGGTTCCTAAAGCGTCTCCCGACAGACCTAGTCAGTTTGTTATTGTGTACTCTGAAGGTGTTCGAAAATGTTGTTAAATCTCGTTTCATGTGTTACACCGTTTCCGACGAACTTTTTCCGAAACCTCAACAACGGGGTTTCCCAAAATACCTTAGTTGTCTTACAGCTTCCTTCAATTTACATGAGACAATTTTCCATAATTTAGAAATGTCAAAAAGAATATTTGTAGCATTTCTCGATAGTAACTTTCTATACTGTCTGGCGAAAAGGTCTTAT
The DNA here is from genome assembly GCA_037379345.1 of Perna viridis. Lineage (NCBI taxonomy): Eukaryota > Metazoa > Mollusca > Bivalvia > Mytilida > Mytilidae > Perna > Perna viridis. The sequence goes on from CM074513.1 coordinate 9,132,437, forward strand.
GTGTAAAGTCTTTATGTTAGGATCAAAAGGTGCATTATGGAATATTTTGAACGAAATGCTTATTAACACAATGAGCGCAATAGTGTTAATCAGTCAATCCCTGTTTTTTTTTCTGTTCAATTAATTCTCGTAGTACTAATGTTCAATATCAATGGACAAAAGATAGTGAGGAAATTCCGTTAGAAGACGGATACACTCATTTTCGGATTGAATTAGACTCTAAATTCCATTCTGTGAATAGGACATTAAACTCGTGTAGAAAAGGACGAAACTCATACTTCGCCCTCAATGCTGTAAATTGTAAATCGACAAATCCGGTTGTACTAGTGCGCCTTTATAACTCTATTGTGCTACCTGCAATGTTATATTGTTGTGAAATGTAGTCAAACTTACAATCAGCAGACTATACTGCACTTAACCGATGTCAACATTTCATAGTTAAACATACATGTATTTTAAAACTAAAAACCAACACAAGGTCGAATATGTGTCAATTCTGGTTGGATTACACCCCATTCCTCTACGATTGGAAAAAAGAAAATTTTACTTTTTACAGAATCTTTGCACCATTGCCGACAATTTTTTAACGAAGAACATTTTTCTTACAAGGTTACATGTATTTTTATTATCTGACAGACACTAGAAAGACTCATGTTGGATTTATTTATGACATTTTTTATATATTGCTGAAATATAATAATCATAGTCACATGATAAACTTTTTGTTTGAGGGTACGTTCCCAAAAAAATTATATGGAAAATTGAAGTTAATAGACTAAGTGCTTTAAACTTACTCCAGCAGTGCTAGAGGTTGTCTGGCAAGCTATTTTTTGACTTGGTGCCATCCTAACCTCTAACATCTGACATGTTGAAAGCCACCGCGAATATGAATTTAGCTAAATATGTGTTTTAATTTATTTTAAGTCTTTTATTTATATAAAAAATGTTTGACCAACCAGAAATCAGGCGATAATATTCCTAAATTTTTGTTAAATACCCAGAAAATATTTGTAATGAAGACAGTTATCAAAGTGACCAACCATTTTGAACTAGGTCACTAATTTTACGGAATACAATATATTTTTGACAAAAAGAAATTAAAGTTGGTAAAGGCAATTCGTTGGTTAATTTGATATGTTCGTCTCGCAAATTTTAAAATCCGTAATTTTATCAACCGGAGTTACACATTCAAAAAGCTAAAAACCAAATGTGAAGTTCTTTTAAACTGCTTTTACCAAGGATTTCCAGGATTACCGGATTTTCTCATCAGGTAGGTCATTGGTTTTCTTCAGTTTATTCACCTTCTCCCGTGTTATGGGGAAGAAACTGTACAAAAAGTTTTAAATGGTAAATATTTTGCAATAATTCTGCAGTTTCAAAGAACGTCGGAATGAGCGGTATGCAATATGGCGCTCGGAAGTAAGAGGTTGGGGTGTGGAGGAACGGAATTCTAACCTCTTACGTTGTGGGAGTACTATAAACTCTGTCCAAAGCAACGAATGCAATCGACGTATCAAACGAGACGATGATTTTACCAGATTTAGAAACATTCATTCCTCAGTGGTAATAGCTCCATTTTGGAAACATGCATCTCCGAGGAGTGAAATTGGTAACTACATTTTGTATTATGTAAAAATGTGGATTTTCAGTATTATTTATTCAAGTAAATTTTGTGAAGAATTTCTGCAATCATCGTACCATTAGCCTAATGATTCTGGAAGCCTTATTTTCCAAGCTTGGCAACGGTATGCAACTTTAACATGTCATTTGTTCTAGGAATTCACAGTAAAAATTTGAAAATTACTTTTTTAACATGTAAAGTAATGGAAACGTTAGAAGTGGTTAGTGAGACCATAAACTAAATTATGGCATATTTCAGAGAAATGCATAATTTGAGGAAAATTGCCTTTCCTGGTCATTATTTCCATTTTCCCATAAAATCAGTATAGTGATATTGGTAATCTGGCGATATTCTAAGAGGTGCATTGTGCAAGGTATTTTAAAAAAAACAACATAGCAACAAGATTTTTTATCAGTAACAGTGACTCATAACTTGACGTCATCCATGAAATACATAACGTTACTGATTGGGATATTCAAAGTATGATATCTTAAATATTTTGAGCCTTTTCGAGGCTTAGGAACTAAGAAAGTCTGCAGACTCAGAACTATACGAATATCGAAACTGGTAGATAATGAGGTATAGAAAGAAAAAGAAACAGCAGTATAAATATTATGTAAGAATAAAAAAAGTAGGCAATGAATCGAAAGTTCTTCTCTCTCGGGGAAAACCATCTCTAAAATCATTGCAAAACATTCAAATTTTTTAACCTCAGTTGTCAACCAAAAAAGTAATTTGTTCTTCATAAACTTTTAATTTGATCATATTGATTATAAGCAGAACTTTCCCCTTACATCATATTCCATATCTACTTAATTTGTCGGTCTGATTCAGTAAAATAAGGTCATACGGGTGAAAACTTTAAAACCATGAATTCACGAATGCACGAACTTTTGTTTTTTGTTTTTTTTTCCTGATACACGAAAATAGGTATCCAGATATTAAAGTACTTTCCTAGTACTAGACGTTTTTGTCATGCTTGTTATACATGAAATCTTGCATCAAACAAAATTTTAAAGGACACGGCCAATAATCCCCTTTTGTAACATGAATCTTCTTTTTTCCTTTGATCTTTTTATGGAATAAAATAGAGACGACAAGCATGTACCAAAATGTATGCTCTAAATTGAAGCAACCAAATAATATTGCATGAAAGGTCACATGGGCCTATATAATGCAATGAGGAAACAGCCATGAAATAACCAAAACACTAAAACCAATATTGCATGGGTAAGCTCCGCCTCTTTGGGAAAAGATGACGCCTACAAAAAAGCACACATACAAATGTCAATTTTATTAGGTTTCATACAATAAAATACAAATCTTTAAATCTCTGCAGGTTTTCTTTGCCAGACAGAGAACAAAAAATATAATGTCTACTCATTAATTTAAAGATAGAACCCAAAAAATACACATTTCTTTACTTTTGAAACATATTAGCAAAAAAAACAACCCCCAAGTTGAACATAATGTATCGAAATGAAATTTTGCTCAAATACAGAGCTAAAAGTTAGTGAAAGTTGAAGTTGCAATTTGAAAATTGTAGAAAATTGTAAATATGGAAAAATAAATAGATTTTTTTTACATTTGGGCCAAAAAAGGGGGTCCATGCCCCGAATAGTTGTGTTTAAAAGCCTTCAAAAAGACAAAGTCTAATTCAATTTAAAAAAACACACCTGAGAGAGAACCAAATCATCGCTTTCTACATTTTCAATGTCAAGCCAATCTGGTAGAGAGAATGCGTCTGCCATACCGCCTACTGTGCGGGTTATTAGATTTTCCCGCCAAACGTTATTTTTTTTCTGCACGGACTGTCATGGGCGTGTCATTCATGTTACAAATCATTTATAGCAACGCCTTCCTCGTTTTAGCCTCGCTGCGCGTTCGAAAGTTTATTTGTCTAACTCGGAATACTATGCTATAAATATAACTTATTCTGCATGAATTGTGTTGGAAAGATAATATGTGATAAATCTCACCATCGCAGTAACAAAATATGCTATATATACATGTGTATGCAGGCAGTTTCTTATCAGCCGGTGATTTAAATCCGTTAGTTGATTTCTTAACCTAAAGCGAATTTAATGGAAAGCGTCGCACAATCCTACGTTGTTGTGAAGATAAAAACATGAAATTTCATTAATACACGTCACCGGTTTACTTGACATCGATAGAGGACATATCGGTACAGAAAGTAAGATTTTATTTTTTGAAGGTTAAATATTTTTTCTTGTTTAATGCACAAATCTATGTTTTACGTTTGTATGTGGTAGTTAGCAATTCGCTTCTCTATTATCTTGTATTGTGGTATGACCACGTGCTGTACATTTGTATAATCTATCAGACGACTCAGGCGAGGTTATCGATTTCTATACACATTGATTCCTGGTAGTATAGAGCGCTCCTTTGATACCATTAATCATCTCTGCTTCCGTGTATGCATGTGGAAATATGAATATTGAAAATTCGTTGAGACCGGACGTAACCTTATACAAATTCTGGGAAAGTATGAAACGTTTAATTCAATGTCGATGTCTATTATACTTTCTTGGTTTTATTTACATGTATGCATGCTTTTCAGTGACCACATAAAAATGTTTGCATGGATTTCATTTGTACTACATAATCTACAAGTTGAATGTTCTTCCTCTTACACAATCATACACTACACAAAAGGACCCTTAAGCACTCTTTTCTTGTAGGTTAGTTAGTTATAGTATGTCAAAAACGTGTACGCTTTTCAGTTAATAGATATTTATTTCATCATGTATTTGTAGAATAAATCGAAATATCCATTGTAATATGATATACTGTATAATGGCGGGGAAGGGATGTACGTGTACCCTACACATTCATTTACTACGAAGTAGAGGAGGAGTAATTAACCCATTTATGATATTAATTTATAGCATAATTTAACTATAAATATTTATCAACATGTAACAATACGAATTAGAAACACACTGCCATTTCTTCGTATAAATTACTTCGGTAACATAATTATTTACCATGTCATTACAACATGAGCCAAATTAAGCAAAGGTTGATCTTGTGAGGAAATCATGCCAGTTAATATTTTTTATAAGTCAAGGATCACACATGCAGTCCATATTCCATATTTTTGTCAACTTTTACTTACCCACATGGGTAATCTAAGGGAACGTTGTTTTGGGGGGCTAGATTGAAATTTGAAATGAAAAGGCAGGAGAAAATCTGACTTAAATCCTCGGTAACTTTTCTTGATAGTTTTTTCATCTCTTTGCATGTCATGTATGCTTAGGATACAAAAGTACTACATGATTAGCAAAAAAAATCCTACTACACTTTTCTTTAAGCATGTCAAATTTGTCGTTTCCGGAATGGCAAATTTGTCCCGTAGAGAGTTCTTACAACTGTATCAATTTAAACAACTTTGAGAAGAAAATGATAATCAATGAAAGTTATATTTTACTTATACATGTGTGAAGACTAGACTCCATGGAGAGACGACACCACTTTTCGAAGATTACATAGAAATATTTCATTATGTTCTGTCATGTTCGATTTAACTTTTTACATAAAGTAAATTAAATTCACATTCTAAGATTTAAACTGTTCCGATCTCGATCTATAATGAAAATATTGATTTCAGCCCCTTTTTACGGAACGTTACTCCTAACAAGTGAACCAGTACCCCGCAAGTACAGCTATAGGATAATACGAACATGGTATAATGTTTACGTGTATTTAACTATTAAATTAAAAGGAATATGCATCTATCTCCCTAGATAGAGGTTACAAATACATGTACAAATAGTACACACAATGCATTATGTGTAAATAAGAGCTTTAAACAATAATCATAGAAAAAATACAAATATGAATGAATAAATAAATAACAGGAAAATATGAAAATAAAAATATGCACTATATATGCACTATATTACTATACAATACTAAGCATCAAGAGAAAAAAATGAAATGTATGGTACCATGTCTTGCTGACAACATTAATTTAATGCAAGCAGTCGATGTAACATAAACGTTTCTCAGCATTTAATTTTATTCGGCTACAGCGCGTATGACATATTGATAACACAAGGTTAAATCAAAATCATCAATACCCATATAAGTTCTCCCAGGAAGAATCAAATATAACAACTTTGAGTCAAAATAGCTTAGTTTAAGTATACAGATTTCTACAATAAGGTCAAATAGAATTTCTCCTTGGATAGTTGTGAAACGGCAATCACAGGGTGCATGCATCATTATTTTAGCATTCAAGAACTAAGTTCGAAGTTCAGAGCAGGTAATCCATATTCTTATATCAGCAACAGTTATACACGAGTTAAGGAACAAAAGACACAAAAAAGTAACGCATAAAAAGTCACACAAAAAAGTCGTGGGGTAATTAAAAGTGGGCAAACCAGGATTAAACCACATAGATATGTATAAAAGCATTGGATATCACTTAATGGCATGTCACTGCATGCTTTTGAAAATAAAAATAGACTTTTCAAAAAAACAAAACAAAAAAAAAAAAAAAACCAGGAAGAAACTTTCTCGTTCAACGATGTAAGCCTGAAGGAAAAGTTTAACGTAGATAATACTTATTTCGATTAGTATGCAACAGCTTTTCTGTCATCTTGCAAAGTCTTAAAGAAATATGAATTTTCAATGAGCTAAATGTTTTTAATGACGCAAAAACTTTCTTAAAAAAATTTAAAGAATATTTGATACAAAACAAGCATTTCACATGCAGAATTTAGATATAATCATAAGTGAAGATGACAAATGCGATAATGCATGGTACTTATAGCACACAAAGGCATAATGATTCATTTATAACGGAAGGAAGAGAAGCGACACACAAAGTGAGGTCTTCTCATTTAATTGTATAGATAGTAAAATCATATGAATTTCTATAATATTCTATAATAACAAGCATTTTGCTGATTTCTGGACGATAACTAGGTAATGGATGTTTTGAAACATTTGGATGAAGTCTTAGAAAGATGAAAAACTTGAAACTTTGCAGTTAATCGGTCAATCTTAAACGTAAAGACCGTTGCTTGGATTTTATTTTTTGCTGCAATAACTTCCAATATGTACGCTCTAAACCATTATATACTTTATAGAAATTCTATATAAATAAACCAACTCCAGCAAAGTGTCGATTTCCTACCCGATCTATATAAGTTCGAAAGTCCAACCTCATAGTCATTATGTGGTGTTAAATTGGAGATCAAATTGAATTTATTGGTTATATGACCCACACGATTTACCTCCTGATTGAAAAATGTTACAACAAAAGGATCCACCGCCTTGATATTGTAATTGAAATCAATATATTAGGATATGTACTTAAAAGATCAATTACAGATGTTGCAACAGGTTATTAATAAACCGTTTTTATGTTCGGTTAACACTGTAAAGCACATCTTTGAATTAGTTTGTTTGGTATGTACACGTATTTCAATCATATATTTTTGTAAATATTTTTAAAAATACCTGTATCATAAAGGGCCAGCAAACTGCCTGGACATATCCGTATTTTTTTTTTTTTTTTGTTTCTTTTTTTAGGGTTGTGACTTTTTTCATTTGAATAAAATTGTTTTTTTTTTATTTCATTGTGAATTACGTAGCTTATAATGAAATCCCCAACCCGGATAAGTTATCTACACCAATAAAGTTGACTGAAATGAGACCGTATTAACACCTTCATGTGATTAGAGAAAAAGTAAAGTTCATTAAGTTTTTCAAATACTTTGAGCAGTGCATCTTATATCAATATATTCAACTTTCATTTATCTACCGAAAATTTAATGATACTTTCTTTGATTTTGATAGTATTACATGTATATATATATGTACATTTTATTCATATGTCGGAAATAATTACCTAATGATCATAGCATTACGACGAAAAAATCTCGCGAGCCCGATTACATGTGGAACGATGTACTATGATACTCCTTCGAGAATATATTATGTTTTTCGAGGAACAAATGTTAAATATTTTATTCATAAAGTCGACTTCTTGTAAGTTTCCATATGTTGCATGTTTCAAATTATTTTGTTTTTTTGACACGTTTGAAATGAATTTAATTTCGTTTTCAGTTCCAACGAGTATAATGGCAGAAGAAAAGGCGCTGGAGTTTATTAATACTAGTCCACATGAAGATGCCTCTGCATACAGTGCTAACTATGGCGCTCACAAGGAAGGAATGACACGGGAAGATGTGGCAGAATATTATTCAAAATGGGCAGAAAGTGGTGGATACGAAAAGGTAATAAATATGAGGGAGATGTCGAAGTCCAAAGACAGTAATGAAACCTCACTTTAGAAATATTTAAAAAAAAAACAAAAATAAAATAAAGTAGTTGAATTTTAAAACTTGCCCATTTTTTATATACCTTTTATAATTCCTTAGATTATATTATTTTGAATACTGTTTGTAACCTAGTTTTATCGATTTCCGACGCGTATTATTCTTATTATTATTAAATATCCTGATCATGGTCGTCGGAAGTTATTTCTCATAGCATATGCATGTATGAGGTGATTAGTCTACTAGTTGGTCCTTGGAAACAAAATTTGGGGTATAGCAACCATTTTGTCCGCCCTAATACTAACCGTCAGAAACATCTTCAGTAGCCTTAACCGTTAAAACGGATTTTGATGATCAGAAACTGAATTTTAATATGAAAGTTGAGCATCAGAATCATGATAAGTGTCATTGATCGATACTAGTCTTGTGAAGGGACGATACGCACTACTAGTTTGAATATCCATGTACATATGTTCTTCAGGAAACGTATTAAGGCTAAAAACCACCAATTCCACTTTCCATAGGCTTCTATGCTAATTTCACAATATTCAATGGCTTCTCTGGACTTTACCTTAACTTTAACCTGCAGAGGACTATATATCAGCATGATTCTACATATGTCAGCTCACAATCCTCAGAATGGCATGTGGGGTTAGCAGACTTGCAGTGCAGTACTGGTCACCAGAAGTGAAGGGTCTATAAATAGCATGGGAAATCCCAGTGTTTTCACAAGATAGGGGTATATTTAAAAATCATTATGGAGATTAGGCCTCACATCACAAGACGCAAAATGCACCTATAAAATGTACAGAAATGTTTTTCCTTTCAGAAACTGTTTAAATTTTTTAAATAAGATGAGAACTTTTTTCACAGCACTATGAGGAACAGGGGTAATTTCTGCGTAGGACTATTTTTGCGTACGTTCCAAATGCTCATTGGTTGAATTGGTGGTCTGTAACCTTAATTCACTCTACCATAGTTAACAGGATGTCTGGAAAATAAAATATGAAGTTATAATAAGGCAGTTTTCAAAGTTCAAATCTTCTGAAAAAGGCAGACACATTTTTAAACGACAGCTATGGCGATGTTGTCAAAATTTAGTTTCTAGACAAGTAATTGAGTATAAGTGAATGGATTTTTATAAAATTGCACCAACAAAGAAGATTTATTTGAGGTGTTGTTGTCTATATGAATTAGGATAAAACGAGCTCTAAAACTAAGAATTTTGCCTTTTTTTCTCATTTTCAAGTTTGTTCAATTTAGAGTCCTAAGTTTAAATGAAATATTTCATAAAAACATGAACTCTCGTGGTTCTTCAAAATGCCGGATCTGACCTTTATTTATACTTTGGATTTTCAATCGTTTTTTAATTTGGTCCACATGGAAGTCCGAAGGGTCCACAATTAAATTTTGTTTTGATTCTACAATAATTCTTTTGTAAAATAAATGCAATCGTGTATTTATATTTTGGAGTTTGAACCCCGCTTGCATGTTTGTCATATGTGCTGAATGTAACCATGATATTGGACGATGGGTAAATATCCAATTTCGATTATTTTAGTGCTAATACCACTGTCATTTTGTGCCAGTAACGTTTACAACGTCAAACATTTTATCACTCTGTCTTGTTACATGTATATCAATTTGAATGTTCCGTCCATACTGGTTCAAGGCCCACATCTTCGAGTGAAACAAGTTGCGCACTGTAGAGCATTTTATTTAATATTTCAATTCTTTTGAAAGTATTTATACATTGAGAGAATCAATATTTCTAAAAGCGTCAGTCACCAAAAAAGAATAATTTTGCAGAAAATCTACATTGCTCTTTTGTTTTTTTTTTCTTAATCTCAAGTTTATTTTAGGATCTAGGACCAGAGAGGTACAATGGTCCCAAGTATGGAGCCGAAACTCTTGTACAATCCTACATAGATAACAGGGAACAGGTTCTCATTTTAGACATAGCAGCAGGCACTGGATTCCTTGGCGAGGAAGTGAGTTGATCATTGTGTTAAAGGAGAAGAAACATGTAGTAATTAGGACTATTATTTTTAATTAAAAAAATAGCATATCCATGAAATTTATGAAAATCAAAATAAATGCATTTTGTAAATGTCTCTCGATTCAATATAACAAGGGAGTATGATTCATTTTTATTAGTTCGACACAAAGTGGAATGTTTTTTTTTCCTGTTAACATTCTACAAATACTTGACTTCGAAGTGCTTGTTATGTTTTATTTGTAACAAATTTCTCGAAAAGTTTGAAGTGGATTCGTTATTTTGTAATTTAAAAAAAAAATAATTCTTTTAAGTTAGCTAAACATGGGTTTAAAAGAATCGATGGATTAGACCCTGCTGAAGGAATGCTTGCTGTAGCAAGGAAGAAGAATGTATATGGTCGTCTTATATGTGAATTTATGTCTGACAAAAGATTACCGATAGAGAATGGTAAGCTTTTAGAAAGTTCAAAGCCCCCCTTAGTAAATATTGTTTCATAAAAAAAGGGTCTGCACCACATAATTTCAAGTAATATCCGGCCATGGTGCGTTTCAATGTCACTGATACTAAAATAATTGGTGGTGACCTTGAAACAGTTTTTTTTTAAGTACAGAAACATTTGATCCATGTTATAAGATATGCATCATTTTTCACATGAACTTGTAACTGTTTTGTCTTATACTGTAACCAGACTGTTCTAATGTTTTACAGGAGTTTATGATTGTTGTGTGATCGCTGGAGGGATGGGAGAAGGACACATTCCATGTGTAGGGTTACATGAAATGATCCGAATAACAAAACAAGGTAAAAGGAGCAAAAAATAGATAGGAAACATTGTGTTCATGTGGTTCATATCTACCAAAACTTATCGTATTATACACTACTCGTAAGACTCTTTTAATATACTGCAATCATTTTGCCGGTCTGTCTGTTCATTCATTCATTCGTTACAATGACATTTTAGTATGCAGTACATTTTACGTTGTACCAAAAATGTACGCTTAGTAATGGTGAAATGTTGAATTGCAAGATTGTAAGTCACTCTCATAATGCCTAAGAAACCTCCCTTGTAGAAAATATTTTAATTGGATTGACATATAGCATTCATTGTCGCCACAGTTACTTGGGACACGAGTTGTTCCGACCATATCCCTTTCCAACTCACATTGGATTTTTGATCCGTTGAAAAATATGGCCGCTGTCACTAAAATTAGAACTTAGGGGTCAGACAGTAGTTTTTCGCTTATATCTCCAAAACAGTTAGATTTAGCTAAATTCTGGCAAATTGTAAAAGTGTTCAGCATGATGAGATCTATCTGTAGTCTAATGTTCGTATTTTGTCATGTTGGAGTTATTGCCCTTTTTCCACATTTTGTGCTATTTTTAATGTTATTTCTTTAAAAAAATATTCTCCTCTGACACTACTTGACCAATTAGGACCAAACTTGGTATGAATGTTTCTAGGGGTATCCTGCATAGAACCGATGTTGGGATTTCTGATCTGTCGAAAAAAAACATGGCCGCTGTAACTAAATATAGAACATATGGGCCAGACAGTAGTATTTCGGATATCTCCAAAACCGTTAGGTGTAGCCAAATTCTTTAAATAGCTGAATTGATCCTTATTATTAGGACTGCCAAAGCCTTCAGAGATAAAAGTTGTCTGATGAATCTAAGAGTTATTGCCCTTGAAAGGTGAAAAATGACATTTTTTACAGTTTTTAGCCAATATGTTGAAAATTATGATAGATAGAAAGAAACTTTCAATTGCCCAAAATGATCCTTATGATAAGTCCTACCAAAGTCTTCATGAGTCAAAATTGTTGGGCATCTTCTTGTTAAATTTATTGCCCTTAAAAGGCTAAATTCAACCAGGTAGCGGTTCAGGGTCTTGGGAGCCTCTTGTTTGCGAAAACCATTATTTCTGTCTGATTCGTTTATCTGATTAAAAATCGTACTTTGTGGACTCAAGTCCTACTATAAAGACAACGCCGACATCACTCAACTAGTGAGACGAGCAGCAGTACTATCACTGGTCCCTCAAAATGAAGTAGAAGTCGTATGGTTGCACTCACTAGAAGTGAAGACATCGACAACGCAAACAATGACACTACTACATTCACAGACTACGTTACCGAACACTGAGTTGAGAACAACAGATTTTTACGGAACCACTAACAGACAGAAGGACCTCGCACTACAAACCATTTAGAGGGCTTGCACAACAATATAAAGAAGAAAGTCCGACATGCACACCCAAACATCTATGAAATAATTGACTTACTTCAGACTACTCGGGTCGTAACAGAAATAACAGTTATCCAGTACTTAGCAGGAGGACTTCGCCCACCCAAGACCAGTTTACCGACGCATCGACTCAAGACTACAACAACTCAAAGACAGATACCGACAGGGGTTAATTATTGTGACAGACTACGCAGATGCTGCTTTCCACCTATTGCATCTTGTTTGGGGAACTTATGAATGATACAAATATGGTAGTATATTTCAAGCTTTGTCATCTTTGATAACTGAAACTGATTTTGTAGTTATTTGTGTTTTGTGAAACTGATTTTATAGATAGATTTTTATGCTTTATAAAATTGATATGTATAATGTGTCTTAAATGTTCTAATTTATTCTTACTATATGTTAATTATTTATTATATTTGTAGTAAATCCAAGCTATCTGAAACTGAGTTGTCATTTATCCTTAAAGTTTGCTTTGTGGTTGTGATTTTGTTATTTATTAAATAGATTTATCACAGATTAGTTTTATTCATTTACTTTCTTGTTCCATATGGCTATAACAGAAGAAATGAAGACAAAGGTACACCGAAATGAAATACATCACTTACACATCATTTTAAATGCACATCAAGGACATTCTCAAACATACAAAATGCCAAAAATAATGTATTTTTACATAGTATGCTTACAAATATTTTCAGTAATTTTACAGGTAAAAAAAATTATGCATTTTAATTGACATATTTAAAACAAACTATATTAGATCCCCACGGTATGTGAACCTATTGTCTTTTTGTTGATATAACTATTTAATTCGTAGGGTAATTAAATGTATGCAAGTCAGGACGATACCATTTTGTGCCCGTTTTGGGGGCCCATTCATTGGAAGAAAGGAAAGGAACAATTATACATCTTTCTGGGTTTTTTTTTAGCGAAGATGTCCTAAGACTTAAGATTTTTATTTTGGTCCTAAGTCAATAGTCTTATGGTCTTATGGTCATCTTATTAATCAGATTAATACGAAAAATATGGGTGTCATTAATATGTAAAAAACAACATGGCTGATGCTTTTTTTTTCTATTTGAGACATCATAGACAAAATGTTAGAAGAAACGGAATATTGATTTTTATTCGAATTTCTTAACAAATTTTAGTTTTTGGTAGCATTTGTGGTAGACTGCTATTTAAATTGGGTCACTACAGTTCTGCAAAAGAAACCAAAAGGGGTAAAATATGTGTTTATGTAAAATTGACGTGGAAGGTTTGTTTTCCGTTCAATTTTGACAATTCTTGCTTAATTTTTTTTATGGAATTCTGTGCTACGAATTTTAACAGATTTTAAAAGGCTTTTAGCATTTTCAGTCTATAGGGGGCAAAGTGGGGCCACTCAAATAAATCAACATTATATGAAGTCCGATTATGAAAATTCCTTTTTATACCCGCACAAGTAAAGTATGGAGGGTATAAAGGAATAACCTCTTTTGTCTGTCTGTCTGTCCGTCCGTTCACATTTCTTGTCAGCGTAACTCCTCCTAAACTGCTCAAGGGATTTTGGTGAAAATTTATATCCATAGTTGCAGTACTGAATATACCAAAAGTAAATGACACGAATGAAATACAACTTGTTTTTTTTACAGGTGGTTTGGTTGTGATTGTAATGAGAGAAGAATATCTGGAACATGTAGAAGAATACAAGGACAGACTAGAAGTCCTTATGCAAGAACTAGAAGATGCTGGAAAATGGACTCGCGTATCACGAGTTATCGTTCCTAATTACTCTTTCGATAACAATGGTGTTATATTTAAGTACAGAGTGTGTTAACAACGTTTCTGTTTAGTTGTTTATGATTCAATTGGGTTTTATAGTTAAGTATGTATTTGAAGCGGGTACAACAATATGGTGGACCAAATAGTTAATAAACATGTATTTTACTGTTACCATTTCCCCCAAAGTCATTTCTAGTCATCATCTCCAATATCAAAATCTGAATAACTGCTTGATTTATACCACGCTCACTCTACAAGTGGCTTTAAGCTTTAATAGACAGTTTTAACACATATGAACTATTTGCTGTGATGCTGTTTTGTTCAACAGGAACTACTATGATTGGGGTGATCCAGAAGTTCCAAAATATGGGGGAGAGGGAGGGGACTGGCTTAAGGGGGAGGGCGCTAGATAGTGATTTCCAATGTTCTTTTATTTAATTTATCAAAATGTTCGAGCATTAGAAGGGCGGCCCAGCCCTTTCCCATTTCATTTACGACCTGCTTTTGGTAATGCAGAGAAACAACGTATCCACTAAAATTAAAGCTGCATTAGCTGTCATTTTCGTAATTTTTTCTTTCTGTTGAAATATACTTTAACTTTGAATTATTTCTACCAAATTGTACTTTTCCTGTATAATTTCATTCGATATCCACAAATAAAATGTGTTAAATACATGAAGTAGGTGTCTATATATTTATTGTCTTGCAAGACAAAAAAACGACCTAGATAAATCCGTATGCATGTGACTTCTGGTGACCTTAATACGGTGGCAGAATGCGGCCATGAAAAAAAATATTATGTTGCTCCCTCAAGAAAGTATGTAGTTCGAACAAGATAAGTTTCTTGTTCCGTCAAGAAAATATGTTGTCCCCTCAAGATACTACTTCGTTCCCACAAGATAATATGTCGTTCCCACAAGATAACATGTCGTTCCAACAAGATAACTATATCGTACCCACAAGATAATATATGTCGTTCCCGCAAGGTAAATATCTCGTTCCCACAAGATATTATGTCATTCCCACAACATAATCAATATTATGCTGTTCCCTCAAGAAAGTATGTAGTTCACACAAGATAGGTTTTTCGTTCCCTCAAGAAATTATGTCGTCCCCTCAAGATACTATTTCGTTTCCACAAGATACATATATCGTTCCCTCAAGATATTATGTCGTTCCCACAAGATAACTATATCCTACCCACAAGATAATATATGTCATTTCCACAAGGTAAATATCTCGTTCCCACAAGATAGATATCTCGTTTCCACAACATAATCAATATTACGTTGTTCCCTCAAGACAATATGTCGTTCCCACAAGAAAATATCTCGTTCCCACAACATATTTATAATTCCGTACAGACAGCTCTCATTCTGCACAAGGGGACTACGGAGTCAAGACGTGATGGTCACAGTGACTTAAAGAGATTGATCCCGAAAAGGTAAAGCGCCTCTTAACGCACACTAGCTCGCTATTCCCTAACCCCCAAACATTAAAATCTATCGTTGGTTCAAATTTCAGACAAAAAATGTAACTCTTATTGGAGTTAGGGTCCTTGAAAGTGTCATGTTTTGTGTGTGAATTTTTCCAGTTTTTCCTTATTATTTAGAAAACGGAAGCAGATTGGTGTTCAAATAACATTTGAAAATTGTTGAGCATTGTAAGATCTATTCCTGGTGCATTTTTCAGAAATATGTGTTGATTCTTCTCGGAGTTACGACCATTGAAAGAGTAATTCTTGATAATTTTTTCCAGTTATAGCAGATTATTAAGAAAACAATGACAGACTGATGATTAATGTAATTGAGAAAAAATGGTTGGAATAATAAGGTATATCATTTGTTAAAATTTCACAAAAAAATTGTTGATCCTTTTTAGAGTAATAGCTCATAAAAGTGTCATTTTGCTGATTATTTCGGAAATAATAGCAGATTACTTGAATGTAAATAGGAAAAAAAATAATTAAAAGCTTAATCAAATAAGATCTATTCTTCATGCAAATTTGCATAAGTATTTGACCATCTGTAGTTTATGCATGTGTTTAACCAGGAGAGCGATTCAGCTCTCTAGAACCTTTAGTATATGACGTTGAAAAACACACCTATCTCAACTATAAATGACTATTGTAAACAATCAAAACTGTGATTATGTGAAAGCTATTTACTGTTGCAATCTGAACTAGTAATAAGTTCTGAATATTTGTCACAAATGGTACTTCTTATTCTTTATAATCAATTAAACTTTCCAAAAACCCGTAAAAAACGTCAAAATTCCTTATGTCAGGTGTAACACAGAGTAGGTTCAAAAAAGCTGAAATAGTGAATTGCGTATTGCAGAGGGTATCAAATTTGCCAAATTTTGCATGGAAGAATAATTTTATATGTTCTTTTTTGAGATAGTTATCAAAATTGCGTTCATTTTAGGCAAAAAAATATTCAATGCAAAAATGAAAGTGTTGGTAAATGGTCAGATTTCTAAGAGCGTTCAGTAATCATATTCTGTTATTAATGTAAGAAGTTATTTACACAATATTCTTTTCCGATTAATATTCCCTAAAAATGTACATACTTTCAGCAATTCTACGTCGGCATTTGATGAAATTTCCAGTACAAACAAAAAATTACATCTTTTTTGAAAACGTCTAGCGAAACGTCGGATGTCAATATTTTCCGGGTAATTCGTTGAGAAAATGTCATGCTCCAACGCAATTCTACAATCCATTGGCAATTTCTTCTATGATATAATGATACTTTGTAATTGTACATACACTTAGGAATACACATATTTCATTTCTTATGGTTTAAACCATTTAAAACGGATAAAATTCGACCAAAACAAATGTCTAGCGATTTGTCGAACTTTCACTTTTTGAACGTTTGGAACGTTTTCCGTCGATCGGGTAATGTAGAAATAAAACGAAATCATGAATTTCCGCTTAAAATAACAAGAACTAGACACTTATATGCATCTCTGCAATTACAACATGCAACTGAAAGAGACAAAAAATCGAAATCAAAGGGATATAAAAAGACTAAGAGTATCTGTATTTTGTGTTAATAACAAACGTAAGAATAAACCAAAAAAAGAATAAAACAAAGGGGGTTTTTAACGTCCTTGACTACCCTGTCGGGTCTCGCACGGACGGCCCAATTTGGTGGGCTTTAAATAATTTTGCTATTTATTTAAATTGTATTTTTAACCCAAAAAAAGTTGTTTAAAAAGTATAGGGAAAAGGTAATATAAATTATGAATAGCTGAAATGTTAGATATTAAATAGTAAATAGTAAAAATAAAATTTGAAAATGGACAATGTAAAGGAGGAAAATGCCAAGTTGGATGGAGAAAAGCCAAGGATAACCAGTCGGACCCAGAAGGCAGGGGAGACCTGTGTGATTTAGATTGCCAAAAAGTGTATGCGTTTTAGAGTCAAATGGGTGTGGTTTAGTGAATATCCAAAGGTGAAGTGCAATTTTAATAATTGATAATGTTGGAGTTTCAGTTACCAAAGGTGTATGGTTTTTTAGAATGCCAAAAAATTTATGCCGAGCCAAAAAGTGTATGTAAATTTAGACTGCCTTGTTTGGCCGGACGTAGTTCCCGGATTTTACTGTGCTAGCACACGACGTTAGTACGCAGTTTTACTAACGCCACACGAAACCGTTCTAGCCCATGCTTCTGGTGAATGGGTTGACCATTTTTTTATAAGTTTGAAAACGGGATTGATTACTATTGGTTAGATTGGTCAACTTTTAGAATTTAACAAGTGTAAATGTAAATCCAAAATTTACACGTGGAACTGCCAAACATTTAGCCAAAGAAGTAAATAAGAAATGTATTTATAAGCCAAAGTAGTAAAATAAGGAAAATTAAAAAAAAATATTATTTGGGAGTTTAAGCATGTGCACATGATTCACAAAAGTAAAAAAAATAATAATAGTAAAAAATAAATAAATAAAATGAGAGATTATGTGTATAAATATATTTATCAGGTGATTAATTTTATTTTAATTCAATTATATATTATTTGGGTTTTTTTTTATTGAAAAAGAATAGATTAAATTGTTATATAGTTTACTGGAATTCGATCGGAGTAGAATGACGGAAACGCAAAATAGGGCTGACAGAACTTTAAAAATGTATAGAAAAACAGAATGCTAATAGATCAAATGAATGCAGAAAAGGGAGTCATGAATATTTTTTATTTTGGAAAACGCAAATGAGCAAGTGAAAAAATAAATCAATGACCGGCTATCTGATGGGTGTTGATGAAAGCCCGATTTTCTAATAGATAGAAAGCTCTTTCAATCGAAATACTAAGTTATGAAAGGCCCAAATTCTGCTATTGGTACATATAACATAAAATTAAATATGTATATCAAAATGCGCATTTCAACTTATCGCAGGAGAAAGTTGCTATGTTCCCTCTCTAGACAGACAGAGTGTGCATATGTGTGGCGGTTGCATTCCATGCTGTAGTGCACATGCATGTGCAAATTTAATTTATCGGTAGTTCTGTTAATCAAATTAATTAATCTTTTCGATTTTTTAAGAAATGTTCAAGATGTTTTAATTGCTACCAATAAAAAAATTATTGTATATTTTGCTTTACTGTGCCCAAAAAGTCCAGCGCCGATGTAAACATATTAATATTTCTTTTTCAGATTTTTCTTAGAATATGGAAAAATGGTGGCTTCCATCTCTGTATTCCTATTTCAGACACGGATATTCTTACTCAGAAATGAAGCTTTTACTTCAGGATAAACATGATATTTGTATTAGTACACGGCATTTACGTCGAATTGCAAATTCTATTGGGCTTTACAATCAAGTATAGAAAGATGCTATGATTTTATTAAATCGTTTCTGACGAAGACAAATGGATCACATGGATATCGCTTTGTTCATCAACAGTGTATAAAGAACAACTTAGTGATTAGCATGGAGAACGTTCGTGTTATTCTGAAAGCTTTGGATAGGCAAGGTGTTGAATTTCGGAAAAGACGCAAGTTAAAACGCAGAGAGTACATATCTTGTGGACCCAACAGCATTTGGCATGTAGACGGGTAGGATAAACTCAAACCTTTCGGCATGACCATTCACGGATGTATAGATGGTTTTTCTAGAAAACTTATATGGTTGAAGGCTGGAATAACGAACAATGGCCCAAAAGTTATAGCAGGATACTATATCGAAGCCGTCGTAGGACTGGGAGGTTGCCCGAAATCGGTCAGAAGTGACTTTGGAACAGAAAATAAGTTTGTTGAACATATGCAGCGATTCTTCCACCGAAATAGTATCCATTCAATTAAGTGCTATATTTACGGGTCAAGTACACACAATCAGAGAATTGAATCACTGTGGGCAATGTTCCGCAAACAGTGTGCGGAGTTTTGAATAAATCTGTTCAAACTGCTGAAACATTATAATCTTTTCAACGGATCAATCTTGGACGTCAACTTAATTCAATTCTGTTTTATGGAGCTTATTCAGGTATGTATAAATCTTAGTTGTTACAAGTTCTAAAAGTTTTCACGAGTGCAAGAGAAATCCCATTTCTAGATGACCCTAGATTCCTTTTCTATAATGTTTTATGGGGGTACATGCTGGTCATGATTGTAAATGATTTGTCAAGGGTAAATTTATGGGGATTTTACTATGGGTAGTCAATTTATGCCTAAAATTTTACCATGAGCGTTAGCGATAAATTATATGAAACACGTTTCAACTCTTACGTGACAAAATAATGATTTTTTTTTCTTCGCTTCGTTTCGCAATTTATAAAAATTCGTTTCGATTTCGTTTCGCATTTTATAGCTACCCCCAGCCGATTAGGAAATTAGTAATCTGATTATTGATAATATTTGCTTATTTTTTCTAGAAAGATATAAAAGCTTTTGTATCGGATTGGAATCAGCACAAAATAAGGCACAACTCATCAACAGCCGCACCTTCAGGGAGGCCATACCTATTACACAGAATGCCAGCGTTGCTTGATGCTGAAGATTATATCCATAAAGTAAATGAAGACGAAGTCGACGTTTGTTTGAATGAATGTTCTTTTAACAATGATCGTGTATGCGACGTTGACATTTAAAAAAAATCACTTCTAATTGGCGTTATTTGTCTTATTTTATTTGATTTTATTGGTTAGTTCTCGTTTGTTCATTTATCTCCCCAAGCTTTATTGTAGGATATATATATTTTTCGGTATGTTTATTCGTTTGTCCGACCGTCACACCTATGTTAAGCTTTGCATTTAAGTTGATTTCTCTGGAACTGTAAGTCTGATCTTGATGAACATTTGTACACTTATTCATCATGACAATAACAAATGAACTGTTTTGAAATTTCCAATTTTAGAATGCAATTATAAATTATCAATTAAATATAAAAGTTTCAACCCGAAAAAAAATTCAGTAAAATGCAAGTTATTTTGGACGCAAAAACGATGTAGATGTTTAAGTAGTAGCGGTCAAAAAGAAGTCCTTGTCCATGAACGTGCGTAGCTAATATATTTTTACAAACATCTTTCCCTGTGATAATTCCCCGTCTTAATATAATAGCTACATACTCTTCTCATTGCTCAGGCTCCCATGGCGTGGTATTGTTTCCTAAATATCAAAACAATAGAAAATGGAGGAATACCGATTGAAAAGTACGTGTGACCACTCATAAAATATATATTCCAAGTTCTGGAAAACACCAAGGTTACTCTCCTGCTCCCCACTCGTCACACATTCCATCTAGGGGTATGCTTAGAGATCTCTAGGTAAAAGCACAGCAACAACTTTTACAAAGTAAGTCATCAATTAGTAAATATTTATCCTACAAACCTGCTCACTCCATTAGACGTCCATATCAGACAACATATACACAATTTCTCCCTCATACACATCCAAACACAGAAAGACACGTACAAATACTCATTTTATCCAATAACAATAAAACAGTGGAACATCTTACCGGCAACTATTGTACACTGCACAACCTCAGAGACCTTCAAACAGCAGACCTCAAGATCTGCTCTTGAAAGCCTCTTCCAACAGTAAAATAAAACATTGTACATTGTTTTAACCCTATTTGCATAGTACAAAATAATAATAAAAACATTGCATTGATCTTGTAAATACTTTGTCAAATTATGTTTTTTTTAATTGAAACCCAAGCATGCACGGCACTTAAAAATCAAAGAAGATTTTTCCCATCCCCTTCGTGTTAAAAAAATCTCAATTACATACCTTACCGGTGCACCTGGTCCACGCTCCCGGTTTTTAGTGGAGTCCGAGTTGCTCATTTGCTTTTGTTACTTCGTATGTATAATTTCAGTTACTTCATGTTCTTTGTTGTGTACGTCTGTTGTCCATGTCTGGTCTTTGTCCCTGGATTAAATTCTTTTGATTATCGCTATAACCTTGGTTCCCTTGATTACTCTAAACAGACATTCCTGTTCGATTGAATATTTTTTTTCCCAAAATGTTATAAAAATTGACACTTTCTGATCGTAATAAAGTATTTTCAACAATTACTCAAATGAAAGGTGTAGCTAATTCAACTGTTTGATGTACTTTTATAGTAACATTAGTTAAACAGCCATGTAACTTTTTTTGCTTTTAATTATATATTTATATTGGTTTAATCAATGCCTTAGATTTGTTTATATAGGGACAGGAAGATGTATAGGAGAATACGATCATTACACCATACCAAATTCCTGTTAATTGCAGTTTTTTTTTCTAACAAATTGGGTATGCGATGGAGCACAATCCACTGTATTTAATATTGCCACTGGACTATTAGTGTGCTGTTTAAGATTCACGGAGTGTTTGAACATGTATACTTTTCTAATTTCTGATATTATGGCTAGCATAGCGAGCCATTTTTTAAAAGGTTTTGCGCAGATCAGAATATATATTTTCAATCTCCCAGCATTGGTCGGACTATTTATTTTCTAGTATGATGAGGCCAGATTATTTACATCCTACATAATCAGATACAGATTATTTATTTTCAAAATCTGCCAGGCCCCCATTAGAATTTAATGGTCGTCCCCTAAGTAAAAATTTTGAAGTCCTGCTGCGACCTTGACCGTTGACCAAAGACTATGAAAATCAATAGCCTCCGAGATATTGCTGAAGAGTAACATCACGCCAAGCTAGGTCAAAATAAATCGAATCATGATGATTCTAGTGTCGACAAGGATTAATCTTTGGCCTGAAAAATATTAATAAGTCGTGATCCCGACCTTTGATCTATGACCTTCTTGGTCAATAGAATCCGAGATATAATTGTTAAGGACTAACATCATACCAAGTGTGGTACAAATATGTTGAATAATTTTCATTCTGCAGTGTCCATAAGAAATCTTACAGACGGAAGGACGGTGTCCGCCGGATGGGTGCGTTCTAATATTCTCTTACAACTTTATTGGCTAAGGAAAGACAAGAGTCGTTAAGCTGAAAATGTAGGTAATTATGACCTAATTCTGTCATTGATGTTGGATACTACCAAAGTTACAGCCACTGACAAGACTTCATCACTAAATGACTAGTAGTTGTCGAGATCTTGACCTTAAGCAAAACTCAACCGGATTCGTTCATGCGAAAAATGAAGGTCAGGGCAAAATGTCCTAATTCTAGTACAGATGTTGGCTTCTAACCAAGATGCACCAACTGACAAAATATCATTTTGTGGCATGTAATTGTTAAGTAATTGGCTTTAATTAAAAAAAAAAAAAGCATGAGGTATGTACTAACTAGTCCGAATTTCCTCTGACCCTGCAACCCTCCTCTTTTTTATTTGGATATTGATATGTCGGGTTGGGGTCAGAACGATGTGCCATACAAAAAGTTTTTTACAAGAAGAGATTTAGGGTACCGCGGAGTACCGCCCTTCAACTGCTTGTAACGACTTTCAAGTTGAAATCGTGCATGTCACACCTACTTAGTTCGATTCAGGAATCATTTTTCTGTATGCCGATACCAAATTTGCTACAAAAATTACATTTATTATTGAAGTTTCGATAATTTTCCATGAGTGACCCTGTTTTGTTGACATTTTGAACCGTAATAGAGAGTAGGCGAATCTTGTTACCTTTGGAACGGAACGGAACAGAAACGATAAGTACTACCTAGTACGGAAGCCCGTTAGTACCATGTGAAGTTGGTTGATGTAACAAGTTAGCTAAGTTGATAAAACAAGATAGCTAGTTGATATAACAAGTTAGCTAAGTTGATATAACAAGATAAAAAAAGAGCTTCACATGGTACTAACGGGCTAGTTGTAATAACAATTAATTTAGCGAAGTTGATAATATAAAAAGTAAACTAAGTTGTTAAAACAAGTTAGTGGATATAACAAGTTAGTTGTTATAACAAGATAAAAAAAAAGAACTTCACTTGGTACTAACGGGCTTCCGTGACCTAATACTTGTAGATAACTAAGAGTGTTCACAAGGATAATATTGACTTAGAAACTACAAGTACTACCTTGACATTGACCGTTGACCTTGAAAACCGATATCACCTATGACTTTTCTTAGCCAGTTCTTAACTTTTGACATATGATTTTTAACTACATACTACTAAAGACTGACACCATACCAATTTATTTTTTATTGATGAATGTAGAGTCTAGAGTGTTCAAATGGTTCCCATTAACTGAAAATAAATACCAAGACCATTTGAGATCTAGCATGCAAAGTTTGTTCAAAATCCGTTGATACATGTTGATTGGTACTGAAGTTCCAAAATCTACTTGCCACTTCGTTTCCATGGAGGAACTCATACCTAAAATGAAAATCTTTAACTTTAATTGCCACTTTATTCAAAATAATCAATGCTTATTAAACATTTAACAATAATTATGTAATATTAGCAATATGTTTATTTTGTAGGCTAAACCAGATAATTTGTACAATGTATAAACAAGTCACATCGATGTCTGGACCTGCGTCAAACCGCAGCATGTAGAACCCTGTGCATTGGGGGACCAATATATAGAAAGTTCATTGCATTGGATACATACAGGCAGTAGTGGATGGTCTAAGCATTTTTGACACATGTAGTCCATGGTGGACTGACTATGCATCTTTTACACATGCCAAATATTCTCTCCTCCCCTTTCACCCTTCAACCCATGTCTTACCCTTATTACCCAAAGTAATCAAATAAAAAAAATTAAAAGAAAATAAACTTAATCAGATGACAAATACGCAACATCACTATAATGGCAAGAGCAAACTATGGATCCATTTTATCTTGAAAACAGTACATAATGATTAAAATCTGTTGACATGATACTGAAAGTACTAGATTATATTAATATTTCGGCGAAAAAAAATCATTAATATCCAGTAAAATGGTCTAAAATTCTAGTATAACAATTATAACAATTCCAATTTTTCTCAGATTACCTCAAAGCATGTCTCAGGTACAAAATGTACATATCTTAATCAATGCATTTGTAACCACTGTAAAAAGATTTTGAAATGTACAGCTTAAGGTGTTTTATGTTTTAATTACAAAAAATAGACATCCCCTGAAAACAAAGGATGTTGAAAATTGAAGAAGTTCAATATGCTACAAAATTTACCTTTTGGCTTCAAATCACACTAAAAGGAGAGGTTCAAATCTCCACTGTGTTTGTATTAACTGTACATAGTTTTATAAATGTCTATCTAAAGCTATTTAAGTTTTGGACTATACATTACAGGTCCCCTTGTTCACAAATAAAAATTGACAATGTTAAATATGCCACAAAATTTACATCTTCCCCCAAAGTACACCAAAAAAGGAGGTGTTTGTAATAACTGTACAAAGTTTCAGAACTGTCAGACAAATTGAGCATCACACTGCACAAAAATGGTAACCCCACTTTGGGAGAGACGAACGGCTGGATGGGAAGAGGGACAGATGGACAGACGAAGTGACTCGACTACTAGACCTGCTCTCGCCTTTAACAATGGAGGTAGAAAATATATCATTAAGGAACAGTGACATTATGTCTTTGCCTATCAACACAGGTATTTGAAGGAGCAGTTATAACATATATATTTGTTTTCCACACAAGCACACTGAGTTGATGTGAAGTTAGACACAACCATGCATGAATTCAAATGATGCCTGCAGTAAAAAAAAATATGTTTTATGGATTAAATGAGTACCCAGTCTTAAAATCTGAATAAATAAGAAAAAATCTGATCTGCTTAACCTCAAGGATTTTCTATTTTTCTGTAAATTAAAAGTATCCTAACATCTACAATGAGGGCCATATTTTTTGTTAACTGAAAATGATATGATTTCCTATCATTAATCAACAAAGAACTGAAACAAAATTATGTAAATAAAATAGCAAAACGTTTCGATAAAAGAGTGAAACAATCTCTCGCACATACAAAAGAATTATTATTAACTAACACTTATTATGGCAATAACATATATGCCTCTTTCACTTTTGGCACAAAAAACCCAAATTCAATCTTAAAAGTTATCAGTATGATTCAAGATGTCTTGACTGAAATTTTCAATCAGCCATCTTTTTTTAAATCAGACCTGAACAAATATTTGCACTAAAAACTATGAACGGGACATCTTCCCAAAATATTGTTGAAATATGTCATTACAGTGCTAGAGAAAAATGATAAGAACAGTTAAATGAAGTGTTCCAATTTTAACTTGGATATTTCATGAGACCGTTGGAAGTGATGGGTTAATAGTTAGTTCAATCTATTCATCTATTTAACACCTTTTCTATGCAATTTTGACACTCAAGGTATTTTCAGTGCAGAAAAAATGAAGTTTTCTTTTTAAAGGAACTTCCATTGATCTTTTGTCCAGTTTTCAAATAAAGTTCAATGAATATATGTAGTGAGAGAAACCTAAAAGCACTTTACAGTTGATATTTTTAACTGTTACTGAATGGTAATAGTTTGTAATGGGTCTCTCATTGAACACTTCTGCCAGGTTTTTAAAAAATCTGTTAACTGAAAATACAGATGTCAGACACAAAAGTGAGAGATGGATAGTGATGGCAGTTAAACATTCTGGCCTTCTTGGTCAGATGTAAATGAATCATTTTACACAATATGACTTCCAAACATATGTCAATTACAAAATAAATACAAGTTACTAGTACATTCCTTGTACATGTACATACAAGAATCAGTAAGCATAGCTTCAGAAAACATTTTTTTATAACTTCCTTGCAACATAATAAAATGGGTTTAGGCAGAAATGGGTGTGATTTCCAAAAAAAAATATGATTTTTGCAACTGAAAAATCCAGATATTATTTAGATGAGATACTTCTTCAATCCATAGGAATATTTATTCGATTTTCAGACATATTGTTTGTACTTCTTTCAAAAAACCAAAAAAGTGTGGAGAAAACACATGAAAAGTGTAAAATGTCAAAAATATGGATTAACAATGCTACACATAACATGCTATAGTTACTAAAACACAACTTTTAAGTTCAGGACCACTGGTCAATATGGATCTTGTATTATATTACTGATAATAATGACTTAACTAGACAGTTTTGACTCAAAAAACAGTTGATCATCTTCTACTTTACAACTAGAGGGTTGAAAAAATTCTTTTAATGAATTAAAAAAACTTCAAAGACTGAAGATCTTTTAAAACAATTTTAAGACCCTCAAGTTCATTAACTTAACCTACCGTTTAACCAGAAGGTTAGTAGCATTTTCATACCAACAGACCAATCTGCCAACTAAAATCAAAGCATTGAATTCAAATATTTTACAATGCCAAAATGTCAATGATAACCATGACAGCAACATTACATAATATGATAAACTGTTACCATTGGCCAGGTGAGATAAAACTGAAGGATATTCAAGTATAATTTGAATTACATTTTTAAACATGAAAGAACAGTCACTTTCTAAAATGGATAAGAGCATAATAACAAAGTTTAACATCGTTTTGGTCATTTCGATGAAGTCATTGTATGAAATCCATTAACATTTTAGGCCACATGCATCTCCATGCAGTTCCCCGAATAAGAATGCTTTCAAATTCCCCCCTTAGGTCAGGATATGAAATATATGTGGATGGTAGCTCCAAGGTTGGCCCACAGGTGTGGGAGACTGGGAACCTCAATGAGCCTTCTGTTTTCTTGAATGTTACATTTATTTGATCTACGCAAATGAAATCAGAACCAGTTAAAAACTGCAAACATTTTTTTCAATTTTGAAGGATCATTAAGTGATTTCACATATTGTTGTAGGTATCGGAAGCATTGCCTTTCAGCACTGTTCTCTGGCGATGCCCGTAAAAGTTTGAGTATTTGTTTGGATCAATTCCTTGTGAGCTATCAGATTAAATGTGTGCTTGGTTTGATCCTTTCTCACCTTCAATTGATGCAGAAACTGTTTCTCTATCTGTAACACTTAAGAACATCATGAACGATGATAAAAGAATTTCGGGTGTCACTGCCGTTTCCCCAAAAATTAATGCAATTACAAAAGAAGGAGCAAGTTGGAATGGAAAGTAACCGTAATCAATAAACCCTTTGAAAAGAATTCTTCCAATTGCTTTCCATTCCTCGTGCTGCCATTTATCATCAAGACAAGGCACCCTTGCATCCTCCCCTTCAGCAGATTTGAGAAAAAAGTTATTCCAAAAGGAGGTATAGACATCTCTGGATACCCCCAATTCATCTGCCCCTTCTCATCTACAACTTCAAACTTGAATTGAAGTTTTAATATATGTGGATTTTTGAAATGGTCAATTAATTCATTTACTACATTAGCTCTGTGAACTCTGAGGCACAGGGATCCTGGCTCAACAATTGGTGGACTAGGACTTCTTAGGTTATCTTCAATAAATGGAGTAGGACTTCTGTGTAGATCTACAGGATCAGCAAATAGAGGAGGGGGCTAGGACTTCTTGGTGGTTCAGATTTTCCACTGTCCAGTTTTATTGGTTCTGAAAGCATATCACTAGTTACAGTTTCTGATGGCCCAAATACAATGAGATCACTGACATCTGCCAAACTGCATTCGTCTATAGATATAGTACTGCTTCTTGACGTTATACTGTCTTGAAAAAGTATTTCAGGGAGTTCAGGAGAATATGAATTATCAGGTTCAACAGATATAGGCAGGGTGACATTTTGTGTAAATGGGGAAGCTGGAATACCTGTAGTTTGAAAAGAATTGACTCCATCTCTGCAAGTATTGTCTAAATTGGCTGACTTGATATCCACAGAAAGAGGAGAGGATTGCATGGTCAAGGTCACATTTTGTGACAATGCTGCTGAAGTTGAAATTGCTTGTAAAGATTTTCCTACATCTCTGCATGCACTTTCTAACTTGCCTGGCTTGATATCATTTAACATATGAGTTGGCTCTATAGGTGTTGGCAATTCCTCCATTGTACATGTTGTACATGGTTTTGAGAGTATTGGTAAATCATCCTGTGTCTTTATCTTAGTACATAAATATAATCTTAGCAATTTGACATGTGTTGCTTCATATATCTCATTTACAGAATTCTTGAGGTCAACTTTGCCTTGCTTGAAATCTTTCAATTCAAAGTCAAAATCTGATATTGAGCCGTGTGGTGTTTGACCATCCTGGAAAAAAATTTTTATTGCCGTTTTCAGTAACTGTTCACCTTTTGTATCCTTGCTTACTTCCAAGCGTCTTATTCCCCCTCCAGTTTTCTCTTTAACTTGCCTATACTGTTTACTGTTTAAGTCATAGTGTTGCCAACCAAGGTCAACTCTTCTGTTTTTCTTAGAAGCAAAGGAGTTCCCAAGTAGGTAGGTATGTTTAGCATTTCCTTTGTTGGATTTAATATCTGTTTCACTGTCAGATTCTGAACCAGATTTCTTTTGCTTCAATTTCCTCATCAACTTTGTAAGCAAACCTGGTTTACTTGTATTTTTAGTTTCCCTTGTCCTTCTGCAGTAACTCATCAATGCAATTCGATCCCTGAAGGCTGGAACGTAAGGTTCCAACTGATCAATAGTCATCATAAGTACGACATTGGAATCGATCTGAAAGAAAAACAAAATATTATCTGCAGTGTACAACATATTGAAGCATGTACATTAAAGTCCCATACCTGCTTTTTAAATGAGAATGACCTATCATTTCTACTTTGATGAGTTTTTTCGGCATTATAGATTATACATTACATTTTGTACTAGTTATCACGTGAGAACAAGTTTTTTTTTTCTACATTTGTGTTTCAATCACTGAAATTAACACCAAAACATAAACATATTAGGACCTGTCTTAAGAATCAATTGGATTTAAATAAACTAGAAATTTGTGTGTTCAAAGAAATCCAAAGATGTCCGTAATTCCAATATGAGAAAATGATTTAAAACCACCTTCAAGACAGATTAATGGTCAACAAGAAATGGTCTTTTCCATGGACTTCTATAGCAACCCCCTTGAGTCCCCCAGTTTCCCCTAAGTTATACAAGTTTAAAAATTTAAAGTCTTTTTCTGCCATTAGATGTGTAGGCCTATAATCACCAAGTTTCATTGAACTTCCATTTCTCATCTCTGAGATATGGGCACGGAAAGAAGGAAACTAGAGGCTCAAGAGAGCCTGAATCACTCACCTGGTTAACCATCTGCTTATTTGAAAAACTTGAGGAATGAGACAGGCTAAGTTAAAATCAACTAAAATTATTCATAGCATTTTCTTGACCTGAACCAGAATTTTGCTAAAGGCAACAATTTTTGAATTTTTTTCAAAAACCTGTCTTATGACCCCTAAGTTCCATTTTTAGTATAGGCACCATATCTATTCACTGAGAACACCCTAAAGAACAATCATGCCAAGTTTAAAACCTGTCAGTCCAGTAGTTTCAGAGGAGAAAATTTTATAAAATTTGTTCACGACGATGATGTCGATGACGACAACGACAACGACGGACGCCAAGTGATGACATAGCCTCACTTGGCCTTCGACAAGGTGAGCTAAAAAAAAAAGACAGACAGACAGAAAAAAGAAAGAATAAGAATAATTCAACAAGAAATAACTGTGATTGCACCTGAGTAAAAAAAAATCCTCTCCTGTTTTGGCAGCATGATTTTGGAGATTCCTATATTTTTTTTGAAGATTTTTTTAATTTGATTTTTTTCAGAATTTTTCAAAATTTCGACGGCAGACATTTTGAAAATTTTAAAAGTGGCCTCCATGTCGCCATTTGGTAAGCTATTTTTGTGCAATGTTACATTCAGATCTCTTAAAAAGTGTATGGGTTGAGTTATGTGTCAAACAAAAAAAGTGCATAAAGGAGGAAGAACAAGACCAATCATGTGTCAGGATCTACCTCACCGTAACATTGCTTTCAGTATAAGATGGTGTATTACTAGTACATGAAAATTGCTAGGTGGAACATGCAAAAAATATTTTTTAAATCTATTCATAATAGGAGGTGCACATCCTCAGTATAAATGTAAACACTATGCACATCTTCAATAATAGTGGTAGAAAACTTTTCAAGTTGCAGATTACACAAAAATGCACTGGGCAAGTTAAAAAGTAGGTTTTGTTATTAAGTTTGGTATCTTTACTGTAAATTTTACGAAAAATAGCTTGCTCATTTGATCACATGTCAGGATTGCAACAGCAACATAAGTATATCTTAAATAAAATACTATTCCTGAACAAATTACTTGACCTTTCACAATAACAAAGGTTAATCTTGAGAGAACAATCATTTTTGTACAAAATAAAACCAAATTTACTCATAGATTTCATAAAATAAAGATATGAGAAGCATGAGAGTAGCTATAGAGCCCCCCTTTAGTGTCAGAAGTGCAACTTTGAAGTTCAAAGACTTGCTAAGAAATAAAAACAATATCAAATTTACTTTTATTTTTTATTTTTCTGGAGATGCTGTTAAAGACAAAAGATTGAAACCAAAAAATGGCATTGCAGACACTTTATTTTTATTTCAGAACCATTTTTTAGATATCAGGAGTGTAACACTGAAGAGGCTCTTGAAGAGCTTGAATCGCTCACCTGTAACATAATGACCTTTAAAAAGAAAAATGGTTTTGAAACCTGAACATGTTTACAAAAAAAAATTCATTTCATGAAAAATGGCAGCAAAGTTCAAAATGGATGATCAGACAGAAATTCCATTGTTGCCATTCAACTCAGGATACCCTGGTTCTTCTTTAAACCAAACTTGGTAAAAATCCGTACACATTTTGAAAATGAATGATATGAAAAAATTTTCAATGTCACCATTCAACTCAGTATATCATATTGTCCATAAAACAAATTAATATTCCACTGTCATCAATAGTTTGTGAAATATTAGCCAAAACTGCATTTATTCCCTTATTATCTATTTTCCATAACTGCTGCCTTGTTTTTCGAACGGCGGCAATATCGAACACAATCTTTAAAGTAGATACCCAAAAGATCATTGTCGTCAAGGTTTGATTCAATCTATTCAGTAGTTTTATAGAAGAAGATTTTTGAAAACAACATGAAAATATAACAAAAAGCTTCGAAAAAGGACAATAACTGCAATATCGGTAGACAGATTTTTACAAAAATTGGAACATGGGTAGATATTATCATGTTCATCAATTTTATCTCAGCCAGAATTTTGATATCTGCCTTCATTTTTTAACACCTACATGTATGTTCTATTTTAAGTACTAGCAGCCATGTTTTTAGACAGATCAAAAACCAAATGATAGTTTTATTCAAAATGCCATAAGGTACATTTGTGCTAAGTTTGGTGCCAATCTGTCCAGTAGTTTCTGGAGTTAATGTTTGAAAAAAGTTTACAGGCAAAACTACAAATGACAGACTAATGATGCATAGTGATGGCATTTATAAGCTCACATGGCCTAACAGCCAGGTCAGCTAACAAAATGCATCAAAATCAGACCACTTTCTGATTTTTTATGAATTTTTTTTTAAATCTTCTTTTAAAGTTGAAATAATCACCATTTTCAAATTTGGCCCTTATTGTTTCTACTGCTTTGCAAAAATAGGACACTAATGGAATATGCATCTGGTAAAAATTCAAAATGGCTCCAAAACTAATGGATGGATTTTACTGAAATTCAAACTTACATTTAACCTGTGTTTTATAGAACTAAACAACTGTGCCAATTTTCATTAAAATGTTTTCGTACGTTCTCAAATTGCAATCTGGAAATGACTGAGGGGCCAACAAACACTTTATGGAAATTTATTGGAGGGTATCGGTTAATATATCGCCACTAAATGGGGCTTCATATAAAAAAAATCTGTACTTGGTGAATGCAACATTGGTGTACAATACTAGTATTGTAATTGTGTCTTTAATTGTTTTGTCAACGAAGCTGTGAATGATATGTCAACATTCATGTCTAGGCTCAAAACAGAGATACCTATAAATAATAAATATTGTCTTCAGATAAACATTGAATCATCACAAAAAACAACCCCAAAATTGCCCAATGCATGAAAGGTTAAAATGTGAATTTTAATGGAATTTCATGACATGAAGTAATATAATATTAAAATTGAAAATACCAAATAATTAAAGCTGTGTAGGGACTGGGAAAATTTTTCACTCAGAAGGCCATTGTCAGCTTTTTTTCTGCAAACTGAATTTTAAACAGAAATATAGCAACTATGTGTGACTGATTTGCATAAAATCCATTAACAATAAGTAAATGTATTGCCAGTCTGCAAAAATGTCAAAGTCGGTGAAGCATGACTGCAGGGGTATTTGCATAAAATCCCCATGAAACTGAAATGGAATTAATCTTATGTAACTGTTTTCTCAATATCATTGACCTACCATTAGTAGTTGTTGCTAAATTGATGTGGGCAGAAACTCTTAAATTGCTATATAACCAGCTAAAATGCAGAAGTCAGTGAAGCATGACTGCAGGGGTACAAGCATTAAATTGCCATGCAGTTGATAATAGGTGATACGTGTTTGTCCTGTGCATCTCCATACCAAATATTATTGACCTACCATTAGTAGTTGTTAAATTGATGTGGACAGCTTAAGCAACAAAAAGGCGAGACAAAAATGTTATTTGTCATCTCTAAAAGTGGGTGATATGGTAGATAAATTAAACAGGAGATATTTGTGTCACCCTCAAGGATGAAGGGCTGAAGCAGTCTTCAAATTTAGCCACATGTTCAATGGCCCAGGCCTGTAAAGTTGTATTCAGGCTTATGAAATTTCCCAAAACTCAGGTGCTACAAGCTAACAGTATGTAAAGAAAATGTGTCACGAACACAGAATTCAGGCGCCCCATGCAGGTCAGGGTGTTAAAAGAATAGGCCTGCAGCAGCGCTAAGCTTGTCGTATAAGGCGACTAAATAGTGCTCAGAAACCTAGCCGGGGGCTAGGCACTCTGCCCACAGAGCAACTGAGATGTGTGCCCCAGGTGGTGGAATGGGGTACCCCTGACGTGTTGCATGCTGGGGTTGTCAGGCTATAATACGGAAAACCTGACCGCAAACCATAGTGGTGCACCGTGTTGGGAAAGATGCCACGTTCCTCGCACGTTAAAGAACCCTGCTGTGGTATTTGATAGGAGTAGGAACCTTTGCGCTCCGCCACAGGAGGCTAAATTGCCCGACCTTACATATTCCCCCTTTTTCCAGTGGCAATCAAAATTTGTCGACCCTATTATCCTTGTGACCCATCCTTTTTTTTTTCATTTCATGTTCATTTTATCATCCATTTCATGTTCATTGTCTGAATATAGCTGAAATATTGCTGCTCGGACGTTAAACCCCAACAAACAAACAAACAAACAGAATTCAGGCTTGTTCTTCAAAAAGTTAAGTGAGGAATCCTGACGAGGGAGAAAGTAAATTTTTGACATAATTAGCTGAATTGAACAGCAAACAAATAGATCTTTAATTAAAATGCAAGCTTTAGAAACATTAATTGGTCAGACACCTTAATTGCTCATTCAACTGTTTAATTTATTGCTCTAACTTCCAAGCCACAATACCAAATACAATACTACCAACAATCATAACAACACTTGACAATATTCTTACAATACTAGTATACAATAATACAACAAATCCTTATACCAGTAATGCAATCACCAAGTACAGGAAATCTGATGGATGTTTTAAGGGCATTGAAATATTATGAAAGAACTGCCTGTACAAGGTATACAAATGTATGTTGACAAGAAGATCAATGACACTGTGGTAATTTCTATATTTATACTATAAACAATTGCATTCTTCACTATTGTTTAGGGAGATACACATATCATCATGATATTTTAGGTTTCTACAAAAACTTCTTTGAAAACAACATACAAGTCATTTAAAGACAAATCACATTTAATATCTACTTATAACCACTAGATTCGTGTAAAATTTTACATGGCAGTATATGGAGGAAATCATCATTTTTCATTGCAATTTTACCCAACAGCTTCCTATTCTGCTGTAAAAGTGCAACATCACAAACCAACCATGTCTTTGTACTTTGCACTATGCAAAGCGCAAAAACAATAGTGTAAATTGTCTTTAAGAAGTCACCTTGTTTTCAGCAATTTTTTCTAACTGTTCTACTGTAAGGCCTCTGTTCTTTAAAAAACTACAGATTTCTTCAATTTCAGTGTCTGATTGCATGGTCTATAGAAAGAAATGAATAACATTTGAACTTTACACACAATTACCAAATGACCTTTTAATGTACGAGTTAGATTTGGTATTATCTCAGATATATAAAGTTAGTTTTTGGTCAGGACAAATGGTATTTAGGTGGGTCATCTCTATGTTACATTAGAAGATGTGCTCTAAAAATTTCTTACATATCTGTTGAATTTCTCAGTTTTTCAAAGTGGATTAAATCGTCAAAATGAACAGCAACCCCCATTCTGAACATCATATTACGGGTAGATGCACACTATCAAGGTCTACCAACATGCAAAATATTGTCAAAACATTTTATAAGTTGATTGGTTTCATCCCATATTAATAACTAAATAAAATTTTCCAAAATACATAGCATATACATTTATATTATTAAGTCTCCAAAACATTGTTTTTTACTTCATTTCTTACTAAGTCACTGGTACACTCTTTGAGACATTCGCGTTCCCCATTTTAGCGTTCGTGCATTGTTTATTGTGCATTTACACATCGTTTTGTGTTTGTTTAAACACACGATAGAAGAGTTTGTTTAAACGCACCCAAGGAGTGTTCATTTAAATGCATGACAGAAGAGTTCATTTAAACGCACCCTAGGAGCATTTATTTAAATGCACGATTGAAGCGTTCCTTTATTTTTGTTGATTTAACTGTTATTTTTATACTTTTTTCTATTATCAATCTATGTAATTTCATCAATTTTATTTTCCATTTTTTTCTGTCTTCATTATAAGTCAATATTATTTTTTTTTCATCGCTTGTCTATGGCTTATCTATTGTGCGTTTAAACACACGCTAGGAGCGTTCAATTATTGTGCGTTTAAACACACGCTAGGAGCGTTCATTTATCGTGCGTTTAAAACGCAAGTTTGGGGTGTTCGTTTATCATGCATTTAAACGCACGCTAGGAGTGTTCGTTTATCGTGCATTTAAACGCACAATAGAAATGTTCCTTTATCGTTTGTGCGGGAAACCTAAAGGTCTTAAGGAGTGTAATGAAATGTTGGGTGACTTATTGTCTTACTCTGTTCTTATTATTATAAATCAACCTTGATATAACAAAGTTGAAAAAATGCCCCGTCTTATCCCTCCCTCAATATCCTCAACATTTTATAGCTGATTCTTAATCTGTACAAATGAAGATCAAAGTAAAAAAAAAATTGAAATTGGTTTAGAAATTAACAAAAAGGCTCACAAGAGCCTTAATTGCTCACCTGGAAATCCAGGTTCTGCAAACATAAGAGATCGGATAGCAGGCTAAGTGAAGTTCAACTAAGTAACTAAAGAAATGTCAAATGCTGGGGCATTAGTACATATGCTGAAAAAACAACATACATGTATAATGAAGTCAAATCGTGGTTAAACAACTGCATCAGCACCATTCAACTTAGGATACCATGTTTACTTTAGGAGTCAAATACTGTTGAAATCCAAGCAAATGTAAAATTTTGAAAATGGCTACCTGGAACAAATGTTCATCATCTCTATTCATCACTGGATACCATGTTTACCTTAGTAATAGCTTTCATCCTTATTATCCTTCTACAGTCAGGAAAAAATAGCAAAAACAGCATTTTTAACCCTATGATCTATTTTAGGGAACCACAGCCATTTTTTATTGGCAAGCAACTATAATTTGATTCAATTTTAAAATATTGCATCATGAATTTAACTATCAATTTTGCCCAAAATGAGCTGACCAATCGCCCGACAATTTATGTTAGGAATAATATATAGATGATAAAAAGATAATTACAATTTACAGAATGAAAATATCTTTTACTATTTTAAAGATATTACGAATGGATAAAAATCTATTTCAGGGACTGTAACTTCTTGTGGGTTGACTGATCTTTATGAAAATTTTGACAAAGGTCCATCTTATTATGCAAAACAATTATATATTACATTATGCTAGAATTTTAATATCTGCCTTCTTTTTTCTGTTATTTTCAAAGCAAGACTATGTCGAAATGACACTATTTTCCCACCCACATATTTAAAGGAACTGTCTAATTTTGGTCAGCATGTATTGTCCTTGTAATAATGATTATGTGTGCAAAGTTTCATGAAGCTCCGACTTACAGTTTTCGATAAATAAGTTTGAACCTATAGGTAAACCTAAGGTACCTAAAGTATAAAGAATGAACAGATGAACGAACAGACCAAAAAAACCATAAGTGGTGGCAATAGCTCATCTGGCCTTTGGTCAAGGGAGCAAAAAAAAAAAAAAAGAAGAAATTTCACATTTTTTTATAAAAGGATATTCAAATGTTTTACTTTTTTGTAACAGGAATGGAGTGTATATGCATCTTATACAGTTATTCAACGCAGTATTAAGGAACAAATAAAATAACCATTTCCCAAAATGACTGTTAAATAACTGTCATCTTCAAAATAAAAACTCTTGGTATGCTTATTTATCCAGTGGCCCCATAACTGACATCAATCATTTTGATTTAACTCGCCCACTGACCAGTGAATGTCACCATTTAAAAGTCCATGAAGAGTCGTCAGAATGCTGTTGACTGACTAGTCAATTACTGTACGGATCTTGTCATTAATTGTTTAACCACTGCCCTAAAGCCTCAGTCAAACAATCACTGACCAAGTCTGTATAGTCATTAGTATACTGAAACCAAAGTAAATAATAGTATAAAGCTGCTTTTTGTTTATAATTTTGTTATATAGGATAATCTCTACAAAAAATAAAGTTACCTTTTTCAAGTCTTAAAAATTGTACTATATGAGTAGCACGTTTGATATTAGGATTGTCTCTACAGCACCTTAGCCATCCACTGGAGTTATACTGTAAAGGGTTGGTACCTTGGAAATGGATCGTTTGATATTAGCATTGTCTCTACAGCACCTTAGCCATCCACTGGAGTTATACTGTAAAGGGTTGGTACCTTGGAAATGGATCAGTATAAATGTGTTCCCCAAAGTGGACGCCTTCCTCAGTAAACGGTCCTCTGAAAATAGAATGTGTGGCATTACAATGACAATTCAAATGGGGGATGGTACATTGGAAGTTGTTCAGTATAAAAGTGTTTCCTAAAATGGACGCCTTCACTAGCTAAATTTCCCCTGTACATGTAATAAATGGGAAGTTTAAAAGTACCAAATCCAGGAGGGGGTGTACTGGGTTGGTAACTTAGAAATGGTTCAATATAAATGTGCTTCCTAATATGGACACCTTCCACAGTAAGAGGTTCTCAAGAGCCTGAATCGCTTACCTGGCAAACATTGCCCTATTAGCTTAGCAAGCTATCATGTTGTACATTGAGCTTATAGTGATGTCAAATCATGGTTTTTAAATATTTTCTTCATAATTATTCAACTCCGACAGGAAACCATGTCCTCTACATAAACCATATATTGCTGAAATAATAAAATATAAATTAATTTGATGTACATTTGTAAAAGCTTTAATTTGAATGGTATAAAAATTTTATCCATCATATCATATATGTACATGTAGTTGTAATTTTTGTACCTAGTGAGGCACCTAAAGGGAAATTAGAATTTTAAATTAATTAAACCTTTCTTAATTGTTCATCTTAATT
This sequence comes from Perna viridis, assembly GCA_037379345.1. Taxonomy (NCBI): domain Eukaryota; kingdom Metazoa; phylum Mollusca; class Bivalvia; order Mytilida; family Mytilidae; genus Perna; species Perna viridis. The sequence continues at coordinate 9,170,589 of CM074513.1, forward strand.
TTTTTATGAACAAAAAAGTTAATAGAAATCAATTATTAAGAAATGACCACAATTTTTGTTTCAGTCTACTTCATGTTTTTGAATTGACATTAAAAAAAGAGGCTGAATCCCTCACCTGGAAACATGTGCTAAAACTTTAGTGATAGTTAAGTTCAACTGAATTTCAAAAGGAATGTAAAATACTAGAAATGCCTTTATAAGCATTTTAAGAACCCCTTGGAAAAAATTTGGCAGAGGTCCCCTATGACTGGTTATTCCACCAGCTCTAAAGACATAAGTCTTTTATACATTTGCTGAAAAACATGCAATTTTGAAAGTGAAAAAAAATAGTGGGAAAATAGCAGCCATTTTTAAAATGGCCAACTGAAACAAATTTTCATTATCACCATTTAACTCATGATACCATGTTTCCTCTATAACGATAATCCAAATATTGTTGAATTCTGAGCTAGCATAAATAATTGGCTAGTAAATGGATGCCCTGAACAAATGTTTATCATCACCAGGATACCATGTTACCTAACTGTGATAAAAAAAGATTATTGATACCCAACATTGAAAAACAGGAAAAAAATCAATTTTTCCTGCATAAAAGTTGTCTGGAAGAGACATGATAGAGATGGGGGCGGTATGTGCATTGTTCTCCTTGTGAATATTATCAGTATAATGACAAAAATTAGTAAAAAAACAAATTAAAAGGTCTGGCTCCTGTGACAGTCTAGTTGAAGCAATCAAGTGCTTACACTGCCTCTGGGGCTGATTGTGACACATGGTTGATCAAGAGTGATGGACAATACAGTACAAGAAATTTTTAATCAGTAATTATGAATAGCAATACGTTGAACAATAAGTTAATTACAATTTGATGGCATTTCAAATCTTCAGCCTGTGATGTGATTATTACAAACACTCATTCTTTCCACAAACTGTACTCGAGTGAAACATCCTACCAGACACTCTAGTGTTGAGGCTTTCAAGACAGCCATCTCAGCGTTGCTGTTTTTATCCTGCACCATTTGTACAAACAGCATCATTACATATATCATTGTTCCTTCACAATGTATATAGTCGCGGACATGTTAACGCCAATGCACACTCCATATAGTTTTTCCCCTAAGTTTTTAAGTACACGAGTCGACAAAAAATTCAGACACTGCCAAAGTGGTAAAGCGATTCATGGTGAAGAAAAATCCACCAAACAAATGATGCTTTTTCTGTCTATATTTGCCAAATATTCACATAACGATAATCATTTCTGCATTCAGATCAGCACTTTTTAGAAAATCTTACATTCATCTTCCACTACAATCAACCGAATGAAACCAAATCAAGAACGATAACTCTTGCGAAGTACCAATTTCATATACAATCTAGATAATTTTTTATCTCAAAAGTGCAAAAACCAAATAAAAAAAGTAAGAGTGGTTATGTAATCAATAACTGTTTCTGAACAAAAAATTAAACTGAATTCAGTGGGTTTCTGACATGCATTGATCACCTCCTGCTTGACTTTTAGAAAGACTACTTAATACTATATTTAAGAAGAAGTACTGGGGTAATAGTACTTGATAAAAATCTTATATCATTGTTTGCTGCTTTTCTGTGAGTTTTACTTCTTTATTAATTATTATTTAGTTGCTATTTGCATACTTAGTATCACCCAAACATAAAGAAGTAAAATTTGAAGATTGACTGATGAATGGTCATACTAAAAAGCACCCAAGTGGATAATTAACACACAGGAATTTATTTTCACCATTAAATAAAAATTTGTTTCAGAATTAGTACATAAAGGGAGAAATAACGCTTATTTTCTTAAAAAATACACATGTATATATATCATGTACGTTTTTTTCTATTCTAATAAATTTAATATAATAAATGTATATTGTCAAAATGATTACAGATCTATAGTAACGCCAGTAAGGAGAAGATTCAGACTGTTATATCACCTCACAAATTTCTAATGAATGTTTTAAATTAAAAATTTTTTTTTTTTTTCATTTTTGGTTTATTTGATTTATTACACCTAATATATATAATCAAAACACCCCTTGTAGTTACTTCGGTCTTTTAATTGACCAATTGATTCAAAATGGACGAAGACCCAAGCCATACAAATTTTAATTAGCCATGAGGTCATGATATGACCGCGTTATGTCAATGGTTCCTTATTCACAGATCGAGTAGTTGAAAAGCATGGGGCTTCTGCATTTGTAGCATGATTTCTACAACTGAGAGTGAAATTATTGAAAGTTTTTTTTTGCCAGCAAATATACACTTGCAGTTGTATCAAATTAAACCACTTTGAGAAGAAAATAAACAATGACAGAAATATTAAACCTTAACATGTATGAAGACCAGACTATCCACAGTGAGACGACACCACTTCTGTTCGAAGATTATATAGAAATATTTCACTATGTTCTGTCATGTAAGATTGAACTTTCTACATAAAGTAAATTAAAATCATAATCTAAGATTTAAACTACTATGATCTTGATTTTCGATGAAAATACTGATTTTGCCCTTTTCTTAAGGAACGTTATTCCTGACAAGTGTACCAGTAGCAGGGAGTGTAATACAAAGTCCATGCTAGTATAGTGGATAATACGCACCTGTTTATTTTTAATTGGTTTTTGATAATTTTATTTGATAACCTATAGGGGTTTCGTGCTGAAGCATCCTCTTATCGAAAATATTTTTTTGCTAAAATTAAATATTTCAACTGACTAAGGAGTTAAATATATTTAACTATTTTTAACTCCTTGAACTGACCTATAAAAGAAATATTGTCTTTTATACTGTGTAGTGTCAAATTCTTTATTTCAAGATCCATAAGACAAAAGAAATTCAATTACATGTATATTTCATATACTTGCACGACACCTGTGTCATAGGTCAATGGACCCTGTAAAGATAAAAGAAGCCACCCACGCTATCTCTTGGTCATAATTACAGTAAGTCTACCAAGCTTGTTTATTTATATAACCCAGCGGCAAAGAAAGAATGGTACACAGTGTCACTATTTTAGTTGTATCCTCCTGTTCAAGTCCTAAAAATAGTGTGCAAAGTAGTTGTGTATTCACCACCCAGATGTATGCCTAGTAATGAAAATGAAAAGCTGACAGAATAAGAGAAGAGAAGTCATCTTACTTTCCAAACACAATTATTGCCCAGATCAGTGCATCATATATGCAATGAATTTTCGAAGATGCATTATTTTTCTGGCAAGTGTAAACATTCAATGAACCCAAATAGATATTGAGAACAAATTACATAGCATTTCCATAAATGGTAATTGAGTGTTACTTCCAGTTTTCATTTGATGATTTATGCATATCAATTATGTTGTAGTGAAAACACAAATAAATCCTTCTATCTTTATTTAGCGCTATTCTGATGAGAAAACATTTGTCACACTCGTAATTAAACATACTCTAGTTTTATAAACGTTTATAAAATGATGGATGTATTTTTGTGTGCCCTGTCTCCTTTAAAGTAATTTGTATAGATTGATAACAAGTAATACCACGATAACACATAATACAAAAAGCAAAATATTAATGAAATAGGCAGACAAAAAGTAATAGACACGTAGTTTTACAAAAGACCTTATCACTAACACCAGGGGAGTTCATAGAGCTAACGCAGCGACCACGAAAGCGGGAAAAAAGAAACACAAGACAGGGGAAAGAAGCGGGACATAATCATATCATACGAAACAATAAACCCTTTTGTGCTAACACTGGGGTAGTCGATGAGCATGCGTAGAGCATGCTCAATGTACACTTCCGCGAGGAAAATTCTTTTGTTATACTCAAGCCCTACCTCGCAGAAGTGTACATTGAGCATGTTCACCAACTTACCACAAAAGGGTCTATTAAATTCGTCCCAAGATAAATTCGCAACTATTTATCGAAAATATTGGCATATGGATGTTCCCCCCTGGGGGTGGGACTGTAACTTCATTAAATGAACATATTACAGGCGCGGATCCAAGGAATAGCGTACCGGGCGTGCGCCCCCCTAAAACGGTAAGAAAAAACATTTTTAACCACAATTTTCATACCATAATACCCTTTGCCTTGCTTTGCATGCATGGCATTTAATTCAATTAACGCCCCCAACTCAAATCTTGGATCCGCCCCTGTATTATACGGGGCATGTTTGGAAATTGTAGGTACATCCTTTTTCCAGCAATGCTAGAGGCTGTCTGGCAAGCCATTTTCTAGTTTGGTGCCATCGTTGGGGTATAGAGGAACGGAATTCCAACCTCTTACGTTATAGGAGTAGTGCATTCCTCAGCTTTTGAATTTTATATTCGGGTATATATTTTGACGAGTCCCTTTAATTTGGGTCACTTTTTTGTCATTTGGTATTAATTCCTCTATGCATTTCAAAGAGAACATAATGTCATACCCACTCTTATTACTAAAAATCTATTTATCATATCATAATCCACTTACTACATGCAATCTCATTGTCTATAACATTGTAAACATACCATGTTACTAAATGATACTGTTGGCCAGATTTATGCTCTGCAGGTGTTGGTTTTGGGTTTTTATTTGTTGAGACAGTATTTATTCGGGTATGGATTTTTATTTAAGATGAGTGCTGCATGAAATTCGGGTTGAGCAATCAATTCTGCACACCCCCGTCAACAACTTCAGGAGTTCCCCGGTCATATTCATGACTCGTGTTCATGAACAATACCTTACACTAGGGCCTACGCATTGAGAACTTGACCTGATTCAATAACTCTATCCTCGTCAATCGTCAAAAATATATCATTTCCTCATTATTTTATGGCTTAAAATCGTTCTTGTGTTTTTGTCAGTGAGGGGAGAGGGATAATGAGCGTGTTTGCGTTGGTAGTGGGTGATTTACCTTCTCGGGATCAATATATTTACGTCACTGAGATCAACACATCTTGACTCTTTAGTCCCCAAATACAGAATGAGAGTTTATATATTATCTAGAATATTTTCTTGAGGGAACGAGGAACTTATCTTGTTCAAACTACATACTTTCTTGAGGGAACAACATAATATTTTTTTTTTCATGGCCGCATTCTGCCACCGAACTTCCCACAAGATAATATATGTCGTTCCCACAAAATAAATATCTCGTTCCCACAACATAATCAATATTTTGTTGTTCCCTCAAGAAAGTATGTAGTTCCCACAAGATAAATTTCTCGTTCCCTGAAGAAAATATGTCGTTCCCACTAGATAATATGTCGTTCCCGTCTGAATGTTGATATTGTTATTTTGAGCAAGTACTTGAATAAATGAAACTAACTGGGTTTTGCAGGATCTTGAATGGTGAAATTCATGCAAAAGGCCGTGTAAGATGTTGTTACACTCAAGGTGTTTCATTACGCTACTTGCAATGATATGCTCCTTGATTTTGCAGAGAATGCATTTGAGTGATATTGGTCTATAGTTTATTACGTTGTGTTTTTATCCTCTTTTGAAGACTGGGCGAACATTTGCACGTTACCACAATCTATTGGTATTTTACCGGTGTCAGTGTTTTTTTTTTTTTTTGCATGTAATGATGCATGTTGCCACATCTGTACTTAGTTCTTTTAGACCCTGTCCACATATCAGATCAGGCCAGTGGCTTTGTGTGGATTTATTTGTTTTAAGAGTTTATTTGCACCTTATTTTGTGATGTTGATTTTTCCATTAGTGGATGAGTTGATTTGCCTTTATATGGTAGTGGTTTATCAGTAGTTTCAGTTGGGAATGCTTTTTCGAATTGGCAGTTGAAGATGTTTGCTTTTTCAGATGGATTTTCAGTGAGTGTGCCATTATTTCGTAGTGCTGCTATGCCGTTGTTGTCGTTTTAATTTCATACCTTTGATGTAAGTAAAGAGATTTTCTGGATGTTTTTTCCTGTTTTCATCAGGCTCGCATTCTAGCAAGTCAAATATATCTTGTGATGATTATTTTATGATGTTTATACTTCTTTATATATTCTGCACTCTTGTTTTTTTTCCATAAAGAAGGTTTGATTTGTTAATTTTTTATTCTGAGTTTGTTGTCAATCCAAGTAGTTTCTTTCTGCTTGTTTTGTTGGATGCTGTCATCAATAAGCTGAGAGACAAACTTCAAAACGAGGTGAGCTTCGTAATCGATAGATTACCTATGTTTTAAATGACTGACTCTTATTATCAAGTTTTCGATAACGTTTCATAATTCATCAACATTGTAGAGGAATGCTATTTATTTTGGGAATAAATCTTGGCACGTAAACTATCCTTACCATGAGTAGATCACCTTAATCGACATATTTTATTGGGTTTGAACAAGTTTTCAGTTAAATTTAATATCTCAGAAATACCCGTAGTTAAGGGTTGATATTTGGTCACTGGATACATCTTGGATAGTCAGCTACACATATGTCATGATTACGAGAATTAGGTCACCCTGAAGTTTTTATGATAGCATGATTGATTTTCCATACCTTAGCAACCACAGTGGTGGAAGTACATGTATACTTGGTCAGTCAGAAAGTGGATAAAACTTGCTGGATAATAACTAACATCCGCACCAGGATAAAGTCGCCTTGACGTGTATTTTCTGCATGATTGATTTTAAGTTTTTGGTCATTGTCAAGTCAACAACAAGTTGCAGACAGGTTGACATTTCCAATTAGTTGGTACATCTTACATATAGGTAGTAACCTCACAAGAAAAAAGTTATCTTGAAATACATCTTCCGCAGAATGGATTTGATCGAGTTTTTGTTAATGGCTATATCTATGTTCGTGTTGGACGGGTGCTTAACATTCTGCACATAACACTTGGTTAACGAGCCTTAAAACATCATCCCTGATCCATTGACCAAATACCGTCCAATCTCTTATAGCTGTTGAGATATTTCAAGTCAAGTTAAACATGTTACTTAAACAATTCATTTGTGTGGATTTTTATATTTTTTGTTTTTTGAAGAAAGACCAAGCCTTTCTTTTACATTTGTGCTTTTAGCTAGAGATCTCTTAAGCATACCCCTAGATGGAATGTGTGACGGGTGGTGAGCAAGAGAGTAACCTTGATGTTTTCCAGTACATGGAATATGTATTTCATGAGTGGTCACACGTACTCTTCAATCGGTATTCCTCCATTTTCTATTGTTTTGATATTTAGGAAACAATACCACACCATGGGAGCCTGAGCAATGAGAAGTGTGTGTAGCTATTATATTACGACGGGGAATTATCACATGGAAGATGTTTGTAAAAATATATTAGCTACGCACGTTCATGGACAAGGACTTCATTTTGACCGCTACTACCTATACATCTACATCGTTTTTGCGTCCAAAATAACTGTTGTATTTTATTGCGCTATTTTGAATTTTTTTTGGGGGGTTGAAACTTTTATATTTAATTGATAATTTATAATTGCATTCTAAAATTGTCGAGGATATTACAGAAAGGAAATTTTGCATCTTTTCCATACTCGTCTGCAAATGTGTTTTTTTTTTTACCTGAATATCTACTTACCGTTCAATCATAGATACAACATATACTCACATTTTCCATTGTTCAAATTCCCATGGAGTGAATATGGAAACAAGAAAATGAGTCTCTAAGACACGGATGTTCCGCTCGGCACTTATTTGTGGAAACTCCCTGACCTTTATGCAGTTCATTTGTTATTGTCATGATGAATAAGTGTACAAATTTTTATCAAGATCAGACTTACAGCTTCAGAGAAATCAACTTAAATGCAAAGCTTAACATAGGTGTGACGGTCGGACAAACGAACAAACATACCGAAATATATATATATCCTACAACAAAGCTTGGGGAGATAAATAAACAAACGAACCAACCAATGAAATAAAATAAAATAAGACAAATAACACCAATTAGAAGTGATTTTTGGTTGAAATTCTTATTAACAATTTAAGGGCATTCATACCAATTTTATTTTCTCTCGCTTCCAAAAATGCCTCCTTTATATAATCAATGTAATACATGAGATATATAATTTCGTAAGGCGATATATAAATCAACATTGGAATAAGGATCATCGTTTCTTATGCATCCTATCTCCTCTAATATATTGTTACAAAAATCATATATGTCAACGTCGCATACACGATCATTCATTCAAACAAACGTCGACTTCTTCTTCACTTACTTTATGGATATAATCTTCAGCATCAAGCAACGCTGGCACTCTGTGTAATAGGTATGGCCTTCCCGAAGGTGCGGCTGTTGATGAGTTGTGCCTTATTTTGTGCTGATTCCAATCCGATACAAAAGCTTTTATATCTTTCTAGAAAAAATAGCAAATATTGTCAATAATCAGATTACTAATTTCCTAATCGGCTGGGGGTAGCTATAAAATGCGAAACGAAATCTATAAATTGCGAAACGAAACTAAAATGCGAAACGAAGCGAAGAAAAAAAATCATTATTTTGTCACGTAAGAGTTGAAACGTGTTTCGTATAATTTATCACTAACACTCATGGTAAAAATTTAGGCATAAATTGACTACCCATAGTATAATCCCCAGAAATTTACCCTTCCATGAATAGACCCTTTTTTGCTAACAATGGGTTAGTCGATGAGCATGCGTAGAGCATGCTCAATATACACTTCCGCCAAGAAAATTCTTTTGTTCTACCCAAGCCCTAACTCGCGGAAGTGTATATTGAGCATTCTCATCAACTTACCACAAAATGGTCTATTATGTGTTAAATAAACTATGAAGGAGACGTTATATTGAGCACGGGAGGTAGACAAATCATTTACAATCATGACAAGCATGTACCCACATAAAACATTACAGAAAAGGAATCTAGGGTCATCTAGAAATGGGATTTCTCTTGCACTGAAAACTTTATATATATATTCTTTATTCCAGAAGCAATACAGCTTATAGGACTACAACATGGATAATAATACAATACTATACAATTAAATTAAAATAAAATGCGGAGCATGACAAACATATTACATATTTAAGAATTTCTAATCTTTTCAGCTAAAAATAAGTATTTTCCAAGGTTATTTAACTCTTATATTATTAACAGAGAATAACTGCATCAATTTATAACAAGATGGGCGTCTATAATAATAAGGTTTGATATATTTTGTACGTATATCAGTATACTTTGAACATTCCAAAACAAAATGATACTCATCTTCAAAACAATTTAGTTGACACATTCTACATATCCTTGCATTTCTATCGATATTATAATATCTTCCAACTTCACTAGCTAGACTATGTGCGTTTATTCTATATTTGGTTATAACATACTTATATCTGTAGTTAATTGGTCTATCAAGATAAAATTGTAAATTGAATCTATCATAAATATATCTATAAAAACGACATTTTGGTGAAGTGTCAAAAAAAGCAGTAGCTTGACATATAAATTCATCCACAAGGCGTTGCCTGAATAAAGCAATAAAAACCTTTTCCATACTTACATTTTGTGCTAACCATACATCATTAAAACCATATTTACACAATAGCTCTCTTATTCTACATGACCAGTTCATCTTATGATTTGGTTTTCCATAACTGGAAGCTAACATATCATTATAACAACCCTTCAACACACAATTTTCTGTTTTTAAAAGTTTTATCCAATATTTCATCATTTTACAGTATCTACTTATATATAGAGGGACTCTGCCCAATTCAAAATATACCATATAATTCGTAGTACTTTTCTTTACGTTTAAAACTCTTTTCAAATAATGCAAATGGAGTGTTTTTATATCTAAAGCTTTATGATTACCCCATACCTCACTACCGTAATTCAAAATAGGAGTTACATATGTATCAAATAAGGACAACATTGTCTCTGTGTTGAAATAGTCATCGTGTACCTTGCTGAATAAATGATAAACAGCTTTCCGTCCTTGATCAGACAATAACTTTTGACTTTCAGTAAAATTACCATTATATTTCAACATAATTCCAAGATATACAAATTCATCACAGATTTCAATAGGTTTTCTATCTATGAACCATTTTTCTTCAGTCTTGACAATACCTCCATGTCTAAATACAACAATTTTAGTCTTTAATAAATTAACATACAAGTTGTATTGGTTTGAACATGTATTAATGACATCAATCATTTTTTGCAACTCTTCTTTACTTTCGCTAAAAATCACTGTATCATCAGCATACATTAGTAGATATAGACTAAGAGCTTGCAACTCGTATGGAATACAATCTTGTTTTATCAATTCTATTTCAATATCGTTTACATACAGTGCATATAAAAAAGGTGATAAAGACTTTAAGAACTTGTAACAACTAAGATTTATACATACCTGAATCAGCTCCATAAAACAAAATTGAATGAAGTTGACGTCACGTCCAAGATTGATCCGTTGAAAAGATTATAATGTTTCAGCAGTTTGAACAGATTTATCCAAAACTCAACACACTGTTTGCGGAACATTGCCCATAGTGATTCAATTCTCTGATTGTGTGTACTTGAGCCGTAAATATAGCACTTAACCGAATGGATACTATTTCGGTGGAAGAATCGCTGCATATGTTCAACAAGCTTATTTTCTGTTCCAAAGTCACTTCTGACCGATTTCGGGCATTTCAGTCTTACGATAGCTTCGATATAGTATCCTGCTATAACTTTTGGGGCATTGTTTGTTATTCAAGCCTTCAACCATATAAGTTTTCTAGAAAAACCGTCTATACATCCGTGAATGGTTATGCCGAAAGGTTTGAGTTTATCGTACCCGTCTATATGCCAAATGCTGTTGGGTCCACAAGATATGTACTCTCTGCATTTTAACTTGCGTCTTTTCCAAAATTCAACATCTTGCCTATCCAAAGCTTTCAGAATAACACGAACGTTCTCCATGCTAATCACTAAGTTGTTCTTTATACACTGTTGATGAACAAAGCGATATCCATGTGATCCATTTGTCTTTGTCAGAAACGATTGAATAAAAACATAGCATCTTTTTATACTTGATTGTTTGCGTTTATAAAGCCCAATAGAATTTGCAATTCGACGTAAATGCCGTGTACTAATACAAATATCATGTTTATCCTGAAGTAAAAGCTTCATTTCTGAGTAAGAATATCCGTGTCTGAAATAGGAATACAGAGATGGAAGCCACCATTTTTCCATATTCTAAGAAAAATCTGAAAAAGAAATATTAATATGTTTACATCGGCGCTGGACTTTTTGGGTACAGTAAAGCAAAATATACAATATTTTTTTATTGGTAGCAATTAAAACATCTTGAAAATTTCTTAAAAAATCGAAAAGATTAATTAATTTGATTACCAGAACTACCGATAAATTAAATTTGCAGATGCATGTGCACCGCAGCATGGAATGCAACCGCCACACATATGCACACTCTGTCTGTCTAGAGGGGAACATAGCAACTTTCTCCTGCGATAAGTTAAAATGTGCATTTTGATATACATGTTTGATTTTATGTTACATGTACCAATAGCAGAATTTGGACCTTTCACAACTTAGTATTTCGATTGAAAGAGCTTTCTATCTATCAGAAAATCGGTCTTTCATCAACACCCATCAGATAGCGCTCATTGATTTATTTTTTCATTTGCTCATTTGCGTTTTCCAAAATAAAAAATATTCATGACTCCCTTTTCTGCATTCATTTGATCTATTAGCGTTCTGATTTTCTATACATTTTTAAAGTTCTGTCAGCCCTATTTTGCGTTTCAGTCATTCTACTCCGATCGAATTCCAGTAAACTATATAACAATTTATTCTATTCTTTTTCAATAAAAAAACCAAATTAATATATAATTGAATTAAAATAAAATTAATCACCTGATATTAGGTTCCACGATGCAATATATTTATACACATAATCTCTCATTTTATTAATTTATTTTATACTATAATTATTTTTTTTACTTTTGTGAATCATGTACACATATGCTTATGAAACATATCTACCGCGCCGATAGCTCCAGCCGTGTGTAGTATAAAGTCGCGTGCGTTCTTCTTAAATAAAAATAAACTCCCAAATAATAAAAAAAATATTTTTTTTTATTTTCCTTATTTTACTGATTTGGCTTACAAATACATTTTTTTATTTGCTTCTTTGGCTAAACTTTTGGCTGTTTTGACGTGTAAATTTTGTATTTATATTTACACTTGTTAAATTCTAAAAGTTGACCAATCTAACCAATGATAATCAATCCAGTTTTCAAATTTATAAAAAAAAAATTGGTCAACTGATTCACCAGAAGCATCAGCTGGAACGGTCTCGTGTGGCGTTAGTAAAACTGCGTACTAACGTCGTGTGCTAGCACGGTAAAATCCGGGAACTACACCCGGCTAGCCAAGGCGGTCTAAATTTACATACACTTTTTGGCTCGGCATAAATTTTTCGGCATTCAAAAAGTGCATACACCTTTGGTAACTGAAACTCCAACATTATCAATTATTAAATTTGCACTTTACCTTTTGGATATTCACTAAACCACACCCATTTGACTCTAAAACGCATACATTTTTTGGCAAACTAAATCACACAGGTCTTCCGCCTTCTGGGTCCGACTGGTTGTCCTTGTCGCTTCTCCATCCAACTTGGCATTTTCCTCCTTTACATGGTCCATTTTCAAATTTCCTATTTACTATTCACTATTTAATTTCTAACATTGCAGCTATTCATAATTTATATTACCTTTTTCCTATTTTTTTTTAAATTACTTTTTTTGGTTATAAATACAATTTAAATAAATAGCAAAATTATTTAAAGCCCACCAAATTGGGCCGTCCATGCGAGACCAGACAGGGTAGTCAAGGACGTTAAAAACCCCCTAGTTTTATTCTTTTTTCTTTTGTTTATTCTTTCGTTTGTTAATAACAGAAAATACAGATACTTTTAGTCTTTTTATATCCCTTTGATTTCGATTTTTTGTCTCTTTCAGTTGCATGTTCTATACTTGTAATTGCAGAGATGCGTATAAGTGTCTAGTTCTTGTTATCTTAAGCGGAAATTCATGATTTCGTTTTATTTCTACATTACCCGATCGACGGAAAACGTTCCAAACGTTCAAAAAGTGAAAGTTCGACAAATCGCTAGACATTTGTTTTGGTCGAATTTTATCCGTTTTAAATGGTTTAAACCATAAAAAATGAAATATGTGTATTCCTAAGTGTATGTAAAATTATACAGTATCATTATTTCATAGAAGAAATTGCCAATGGATTGTAGATTTGTGTTGGAGCATGACATTTTCTCAACGAATTACCCGGAAAATATTGACATCCGACATTTCGCTAGACGTTTTCAAAAAGGATGTAACTTTTTTGTTTGTACTGGAAATTTCATCACATGCCGACGTAGAATTGCTGAAAGTATGTAAATTTTTGGAAATATTAATCGGAAAAGAATATTGTGTAAATAAGTTCGTACATTAATAACAGAATATAATTACTTAACGCTCGTAGAAATCTGACTATTTACCAACACTTTCATTTTTGCATTGAATATTTTTTTTGTCTGAAATCAACGCAATTTCGATAATTATCTCAAAAAGAACACATGAAATTATTCTTCCATGCAAAATTTGGCAAATTTTATACCCTCTGCAATACGCAATTCACTATTTTAGCTTTTTTGAACCTACTCTGTGTTACACCTGACATAAGGAATTTTGACTTTTTTTTACGGGTTTTTGGAAAGTTTAATTGATTATAAAGAATTAGAAGTACCATTTGTGACAAATATTCAGAACTTATTATTAGTCTATATTCCAACAGTATACAGCAATCACATAATCACAGTTTTGATTGTTTACAATAGTCATTTATAGTTGAGATAGGTGTGTTTTTCAACACTGCCGAAGTAGCGTGCGCAACGTCATATACTAAAGGTTCTAGAGAGCTGAATCGCTCACCTAGTTAAACAAATGCATAAACTACAGATGGTCAAATACTTATACAAATTTGCATGAAGAATAGATCTTATTTGATTAAGCTTTTAATTATTTTTTCCTATTTACATTCAAGTAATCTGCTATTATTTCCGAAATAATCCGCAAAATGACACTTTTATGAGCTATTACTCTAAAAAGGATCAACAATTTTTTCTGAAATTTTAACAAATGACACACCTTATTATTCCAACCATTTTTTCTCAATTACATTAATCATCAGTCTGTCATTGTTTTCTTAATAATCTGCTATAACTGGAAAAAATCACCAAGAATTACTCTTTCAATGGTCGTAACTCCAAGAAGGATCAACACATATTTCTGAAAAATGCACCAGAAATAGATTTAACAATGCTCAACAATTTTCAAATGTTATTTGAACATCAATCTGCTTCCGTTTTCTAAATAATAAGGAAAGACTGGAAAAATTCACACACAAAAAATGACACTTTCAAGGACCCTAACTCCAATAAGAGTTACATTTTTTGTCTGAAATTTGAACCAACGATAGATTTTAATGTTTGGGGGTTAGGGAATAGTGAGCTAGTGTGCGTTAAGAGGCGCTTTACCTTTTCGGGATCAATCTCTTTAAGTCACTGTGACCATCGTCTTGACTCCTTAGTCCCCTTGTGCAGAATGAGAGTTGTGTGTACGGAATCATAAATATGTTGTGGGAACGAGATATTATCTTGTTGGAACGAGATATTTATCTTGTGGGAACGAGATATTTATCTTGTGGGAACGACATATTATCTTGTGGGAACGATATATGTATCTTGTTGGAACGAAATAGTATCTTGAGGGGACAACATATTTTCTTGAGGGAACGAGAAACTTATCTTGTTTGAACTACATACTTTCTTGAGGGAACAACATAATATTTTTTTTCTTCGTGGCCGCATTCTTCCACCGTAAGTAAGGGTCTCTTTTAAAAAAACAACAAATCTGATTGCAAAGCGAAAGTGGTAATCAATGGCAAGGAAGACCGTCGGATTCCAGCCGTAAAAGACGAAAGTTCGAATATTATGCAAGGATCCTTTTAAAATTTACGTATTGTAATATAATGTGGCACAAATATGGTCAGTAACTGTCATTATTTATTTGAAAACTAATCAAGAATAGATGAAATGAATTGTTAACAAGACACGTACTTACCTGTGTATCCGTTATTGTTATTTTTTTTTTCACCAAGGTTAAAGTATTTTTAACCCAGGTTAATGTCCAGTCGGCAATCTTCGGAGGTAATGGCGAAAAATAATTAGATCTGAGCTATCGATCTTTATTGATTAATAAAACGTTGTTTTCACAACATTCTGAAGGTATTGTCGGCATTTATTGCTTCAGTTGCATTACTACAAACTTATTTCATTTTACTAGCAAAATTCAGTAGAATCAAAACTGAACAAATTAGACAGCTAACGCAGCTTTAATGAACACATTATATTATATTCGCATACTAATTTTGAAACCGATTCAACTTAATTTATCTTGTGTTCAAATGCAATACTTTTAATTCATGGTCAATCCTTGTTTTAGCCAGTATTTTATAGTATTACAATATGTAAAAAAAAATATCACGTGGCTTCAATTGTTATTATACACATGCAAGTAAATACGTACATGTATCATATATACCAGTACAAATAAAATTGATTTTTTTTTCGGATTAGACAATCAGGTTCGAAATGCAAAGGGTCTTCGGATAATGTTTAGTAAGACAGGTTATCAGTTCGGATTAAGATAGCGTTTGCTGTAATGCAGTGAGTATGGATACTGCATAAAATGACTTGAAAAACAAACTGCTATAATTTACTTTAGTGTTTCGTTAACGGTATGTATTGGAAGCTTGTTTTGGTGCTGTACGGTGATGTAGTTAATTCATTCAAATTTATTTTCTTGCCATATAAACAGTACCCTACTTATTTAAGTTAACTTAATAAAGGTCGCATTTTATGAACATTTTCGATGTATGCGAATAAATGACTCTATCTTAGATGAACACGTTATTTTTGTTTTCTGAATGGTTTTCAGGCAAAACAAAACACAGAAGTATGATTAAATTACTCAATGGGTGCTTTTTTCATGGACCATATGTAAAACTACACTTACTATAATATAGTCTAAACATGTGCTTTTAGTAAAAATAGGTCATCATTTAAATCATAAATAAACCTGACAGTGGGAAAAGTGTTAAGGTACTTTGGCAATGACTCGTATTGATGCATGAATCTGTTAGTTATAGAAGATTTTATTTCATTATCACTCTGCGCTTTTTAAAATATCATTTCAAGCATTAATATTATGTAAGTTTTATGGTTTTAGTAACAATCAATGGAATATCTTATGTAATAAATTGTCAATAAAATAGATTTTTTTCTGTATAATATGTTCACTTTTCTGACATATTTATACCTGAAATGGCATTTTATCTTGCAATAAAAGAAAGGCCGCGCAACTTTAATATTCCAACCAAAAAAGCTTATTGTATCCAGACAACCTTTTGACAAAATATTGTTTGTTATAGCATGCGGCCCACTTTTTTTTCGGGGGGGGGGGGCGAAGAAAAACCGGCAAACCTCCCAATTTCGTAAAAATGGAAGAAAGTTGCATAAAGAAGCCACACTTCGCGTCGTCATTTTGGCACGTAAATGTTGTATCTACGGGGCGCCGAATGGGACTTGATATTTTTGTAATCAAAATCAATTTTGTGTGCACAAACTTGACTTCCGTCACAACAAAATCATTTTTGTCGTACAAAACTATGTTACACAAATGGGACTTGATATTTTTGTAATCAAAATCAATTTTGTGTGCACAAAATTGACTTCCGTCACAACAAAATCATTTTTGTCGTACAAAACTATGTTCTTTTATATGGAAGCTTATATTAGTCACGAGTTGGCCTGTCGTTAACTAAACCTGTCGACAAAAAAAACAGTGCGAAAGTTGCTTTATAACAGATCTTTTAAACTTAATTTTGCCTACTTGTTGAGTTATTTTATCAACTTTCCAACTTTGCGAATGTTGCACTTGTTGACTTCTTCTGAATAAGTTTACTTTAATAAAGTGAGCGGATTTTTTAATGTTATCTTGTGTACACGAGTACTTTCAATATGTAAGAAAGGAAAGGTGAGAAACAACGCAACAAGTGAACATAATTATCTTGGAAAGTGCACAAAAACAAGGTAACATTAAAAATATCGCGCACTTTATTAAAGTAAACTTATTCAGAAGGTCAACAAGTGCACATTCGCTAAGTTGGAAAGTGGAGAAAATAACTCAACAAGTAGGCAAAATTAAGTTTAAAAGATATGTTATAAAGCAACTTTCACACTTGTTTTTTTTGTTGACAAGTTTAGTTAACAACTGGCCAACTCGTGACTAATATAAGCTTCCATAGTTTTATGATCACTTCATTTTGTAATGACGAAATTCATTTTTTGAGACAAAATTCAATTTTGTATCACAAAAAGTAATTCTATGTCACAAAGATCAATTCTGTGTCACAAAATTCAATTTTCACTTCAATTTTGTTACACAAAAGTCTGTTTTGTGTCTCAAAAGTCAATGGTGTGTGTCAAATTTCAGTTTTGTGTCAACAAATTCAATTTTGTGAGACAAAATTCAGTTTTATGTTACATAAGTCAATTTTGTATGCAAATTAGTTTACAGAGTCCTTAGGATATGCAAATGAATTCTCTCTCATTACGAATTTTGTAAGAAGGCCTCTTATTGGATAAAGTAACCGTGGGTCTCTCAGATTTCCGATTACTTCGAGCAAGGGAATATCATATGGTTGATGCGCTATTCTGCAAAAGTAATACTTTATTATATATTGCTTACTTTTACAGAATAGCTCAGGGACGGATTCAGGCGGGGGCGTTGCGGACGTAAGCCCCCCCCCCAAAAAAAAGAGCAAAATATGGCTTGTCAGGGGTAGATTTAGGCGGTTATAGGTTGAAAGTTTAATTTTTCGATAATTTTACCACAAAAAATATCTACATTGCACCCACTCTAGAAGAATATTTAAAAAAATTAACCTAAAAAAATTTTAACTATGCGCCCCATAATATAAAATCCAGGATCCGCCCCCATAACCCAATCCACGACTCTTACCCTAACTTAATCCTTGTTGTGTTGTTTAACTATTATCTAATCCTAACCCTTGACCCTAACTCTAACCCTTGTCTCTAATGTTCTGTTAGTCTTTTCCGTATTGTTCTTATTCATTTTCTATTATTCTCACCATAGCCCTAACCATGTCTCTAACCCTAACTCTAACCCTACCTCTAACGCTGACTCAAACCCTAACCCTAATCTTTGTCCTTGTGATTTTTCTGTTGTGTTTACACTAACTCCTAATCCCAAGTCTCTAGTGTTCTGTAAGTCTGATCCGTGTTGATCTGAATTATTTTCTATTTTTCTCATTCTAACCAAGACTCTAACCCTAACTCTACCCTTAACCCTAGCCCTAATCCTAACCCAAACCATAACTCTTGAGTGACTTTATTTCTTTTTTACTCTTTATTGTTTTTGTTACATCTAATACATTGCGTTATTTATCTAACTTCTCATAAACATTTGATAAAAAAGTATTCATTACGCATCGATAAAATATCGACGAAATAAAGTCACACAAGGAGAATGTCGACTTTGTACAAGGACTCCCCGACATTGACACCTTGGATACCAGAGGGAGACACTTGCTTGTGATAGATCATAAAATGGATGAAGTAGATATATCTAACTCGCATCTCTTCTCGAACTATTCTCACCATAAAATATAAGTGTCATGCTGTTGGTTCAGAATCTGTTCAACAAAAACAAGTATCACAGGACCATCAGTCTGAATGCCCATTACTTGGTTCTGTTTAGAAATTCCAGAGACGTATCACAGGCCATGACAAATGTTCTCCAGAAAGACAAACTACCTTATGAAATCGTACGAATATGCCACTGCTAAACCCCACGGATATTTATTGATCGACATGAAACAGGGTACTCCCGACAAATTCAGGATGTGTTCTTGAATGAAGAAAAGTACGAATAGAGATGAAAAAGGATGTGTGGTCACTTCTTGGCCGACTCGCAAAGGAGATGTACGCACACGGAAAAATAAAGATTAACAAGATAGTCCCCTGTCGAGGGATTCATTTAGAAGAGGTCACCAGTTGTGATGCCATACACGTGAAATTGACGAAAGAATGTGCACAATGCAAACCAAGGAATGAACAAAAATGGGAAAGTGAGGCCCTCATATTAAGACCAAAAAAGTTATCGGAATCATAAGCACATCGGATTGTGAAGTGTTACTTAAAGGGGAAGAAATAAAGAATGGTTTATGGAACAGGCCATAAAACCTCCCGGCGAATGGAACAATGAATATGAATTGTAAATAAAATCTGGTTGTGTAATAAAACTATACTAAAGAAAGACCTTCTTACAAAAAAGGGTAGCTCAAAACCGATAACACCTATTAACACCTTCAGCGACAGCATATTAAAATTAAAATTTTCGCAAGATTTTACCTGATAGAGCTTCATAACACGGGTCAAAAATTGAGTGTAGGTGACATGTAAACATAGCATGCGCATTGGGTGCTCCACCTGGCTCCACCTGAAAAACACGACACGAACCCAACATGTATACTACTTGCAGTATCTAGGAGAGTTTTGTGTTCAATTTGACGATTGTTTGAGGCGTTAAAATTCAAACGACCGATATAACAGCGTTATTCTCCTTCTTATTCTCCCTTAAAACATCTTTTTTTCAGATCTGCAGACCTTGCTGCTTTGGCTCACATGTTCACTTCCCCCTTTTTTATAAATGGCAGGAAAATGGTGTTTGTATATTCGGTACCCTTAAATTTATCATATAATAGTATATTTATTACAAACTAACAGTGCACGTTCCTCACGTTAGTTCTACTCGTTCTTCGTCAGTAAACACGAACATAGACGTAGTTTATCAGCTATTTGTTCTCCATTATATTTTTTATGAGTAATATTGAACCTAATGCATGTCCTGGCAACTCTTTTTCCACCATTTACTGTTTACAACTCATTCAGTTGGTTCGTTGCAATATCCGCCAGAATTCAATATATTTTATGTTTTCAATACCGTTGTGTATTCGACATTCGTTTTATGGGCAGTTAACAAACCATATGGTTCTATGAGCCATGCAATAGCTTGAACTTAAACAGTGTTCTGTTCTTATTATATGAAAAATAAAAGCACACATTTTAAAGATGAAATAAAGGATTTATGCAATGACTCACTGGGGGCCTTGAGCGACCCCCCCCCCCCCAAGACCCCTCGTCGTAATTTTGCGTACAAAATAAAAAAGACCTAGCAACGCCCCTGGTTTTACTAGAACGGGTTGTTCTCATGAAATGTTACGTTGTCAACTAAATACAATTAATAAAGGGTTAACTATTCAATTGGTGAATTGGCTACAAGAAATTGTACTCTTACATTATCTCGGAAACTCCATTTTATCATTGTTTTACCATGACTTGCCATTAATATCGTTATTTATTTAATACCTCGATATCGCTCATAAATTACGCCAAATATAAACACACAAATAAATACACAAACAAACCAAAAAGGGTTTGGTAGTCAACATACCGGTTAGTTTATCAACAAATTTCCAGGGTGTGCATATCAACTTTTCTCCCAAACTCGGATTTCAAAGTTATGGAGGGGCCCTCTTCAAGGTGTCAAAAAAAAAATTCCTAAGGCAGAGCTTCTACAGTCCATTTAAAATGTAAACTGTCTGTCACTTACCTAAATCACAACTTCAACATCAACTGCAGGGCTAAAACAAATCTCATTCAACTTAGACCCTTGCTCTACATTTCTACATATACATGATATATTAATCAAAGTACTGTAGTATTCAGTCAATGAAAGCCTTCACAATTTGCTCTGTTCACGTTTCAAGTTATAAAAAAAGGATTTTATAATATTCAAATAGGGAAAGTAATTTTAAACCCATATTCCGAAGGATTTGGGGTATACAGTTTTACCCTTGTCCCACTGTGAAATAAATTCGGTAACTTCACTCTCGGACTTTCTCCCGCCAAAACGTCACAACATTGAAATCAATCCGACGTTCACGAAATTTGAAATTTATGTTGAAAATAGCAATGAATTATCAAGTAAATCTATATAATAAATAGAATAATCAATTGATTATCGTGAATAACCAAAATAAGGTCACTCATGCCAAAAACGCAGTAAGATTTAATTCGTGCGCGGAACGAGTTCCGCACACTCGTTAAATTAAGGCGTTCTTCGGCACTCGTGATCTCATTTGGGTTATTCACTTCTTCCAGTTAATTATCCTAGTAATATCTGCTTAACAACGAAGATTTCATGTTATATCTAGGTCAATTTAAGCCACTGTCGTGGCCTCTTTGACAAAAAGGAACTAAGGTACACGAGTCAAAACGAGGCTCTGTCATCCCAGGGAAAATTCCAGAATGTTATTTATAGCTATAGACTATGGAACTCCAATTGACTTGTATGAATTGTTACAGGTATCCTTAAAAAGTTGAAGATAGGTCCAATTCATTTGAAGATAGGTATTAATATAACGTCTTCATCGTCGTTTTAAGGTATTACATTTACTCAAATAAGGGTCATTAACATTCTGTTACTTTGGTATAAAACTTCGTGTCAATCAAATTCTTTGCAAAATTAAGTTTTAGATACTTTGCAATAGCCATAGGAGCTCTAGATAAACAAAATGGAGACGTAGAAATAACCCCTGAAAAGTGGATATAAAGCTACATAATCATGTCTTCCTTGCTATTAAAATAAACATTCTAGTATGACGTCTTCATATCGTCAAACAGTATATGTCGGTACAACCCCACATTTAGCACCTGCGCACGGTCTCTTGTCGGGGGTAGATTTGTACTCATTTTAACATGGGCTTAGCGTTTATATTCTCATTGAACAAATAATAGAATATAAATGCCGTACACATGTTAAAATGAGTACAAATCTACCCCCTCCACGAATTATTTCTTCATTATTGAGAAATTTTATACAAAATTTATATGAAGTAACACAAAAGACTTTAATGTAACAGCACAGATATAAGTACATAATATTTTACCTTTATTTCAAAAGTAGGCATACAATAAAATGGACAATCCACCAGTGTGTCTCCAGACAACAACGAAAAAGAGAATTAACATTTATTTTTCATTTTATTTTTTTTTTGTAAAGAATTAACACTTCTTTTTAAAACAATAAACATTTATTTTTTTTAACAAATCTAAGATTAACTGTCACAGCAGTAACACCAAGCACTGAAAATTTAGTAACACCACGGACAATCATAGCACTTATACACCTACCTTGCACAGGAGACTCCATATGAAGTTTTTTGCCAACTTTGAGAACGGTTCATATGTCAAAACTGACAGAAAAAGCCCCTCAAGTTGACATAAACGTTCCTACGGCAAAGCTTTATACCATGCACTCAGGGTTATATTAGTTCACCGCCAAATTTCGTGGACCCATATATATAAAATGTTCTGGCGAAGACTGGTTTAACATTTTGCAATTTATGTCATGCAGGGAACTTCTCGTCAAGTAAACTATTTCGTAAGCTAAGCTTTTACGGACAATTAAGGACTGAGTTTATACTTTATTGGTTATTTAACCGCCAAATTTCTAGGATGTGCATATGGACCCCACCACCGTCCCATATCAGGATCCCCCGCACACTTCTTATTTTCGTATTCTAGTTACGAATTAACTATTCATAGAAACGCTTTTTCGAGGAGTGAAATTTATCACTGGCCGGCCATCGTATTTTCTTTCTTTTTTGTTCGTTTGTTTGTATGTTTTTACTTGTGTATTTATATTTGTATTTTTTACGAAAGAAGGGGGTTAATTTATTTTTCTACATATATAGAAATGAAATTTCTTATTTTTCACATTATTATTCAGTTTTCATGCAACTGAATTGAGTTACATGTATATTATTCAAGTCGATGGATTTAACAAAGTCAGATCCAGATTTACAAATGAGATCCTTACCCAGGGTCCAAAACTAATTAATTATACCAGTATGCACACTACTTAAATTTCTTCTACGTTGATGAAGGAACCTAAATAACGTCTTGTTTATCTTAATGAATAGATATTTATTTTCAATCTCTTTTCAAATAGAAAATATAGCAATTAAAAACTGGTAATTAGTAGACTGGACATTCTGTCTCCTTTAGACCAAAATTAAGTCAAGAAATAGCATTCAAAATTTTAATTAAAAACGAATAAATAAATAACGACATAAATGGGAACCCGGGGTAAATCATTGATAAAATGGAGTTTCCGAGATTTACTCCGTTTCTAATAGGACTAGTTTTTTTTTCTAATTTTTCAATAGACGTAGCCTCCGTGTTGCATGAAATGGAAGTCATAAGTTAATCACTTTTTATCGTCATAACTGTGGTCAGAAGAGCTGTGAATCTCAGTTTCAATAAAGCAATTTGAAATGCATTAGGAGTACATGCATTAACACAATACTGTCAAAAATTTTATCACGAAGTTATCCCATGATACATAAATTATGTGTAATAAAATTGCATAGTCCGCCATGGGTTTGTTGTTTTATTGTATTTGGGTATAGGGGGTTTTCTCGCTCTTTCTTATTGTTCGCTAGCTTGAGCTTGATCCTTCTCCAAGCTGTTTTTCTCTGCAATTTACTTTTAGTTACTCATTATAGTAATGTAAAGTTCATAATATATTGTTAAAGCATGCTCTCTTATTTTATATGCATATTTATATATTGTATTTAGGAAAGGGCTCAAGTATTATTTAATTTTGTCCAATCCATTTTGTTTTTAGCAAATAAAATATGTTTAACCAGGTCTTACTCCCTTTTGTTTTGTTGGAGTTCACAATGCAAGTACTTCATTTTTTTGTGAGCGGACTTGGTTTTTTTTCATGTCTCTCTTTTGTTTGGGTTTTCGAAATGTTGACTGTAAAGCAAAAATCTCGAAATGATGCCCAATTTTTTTTTTAAATAAATCTTCTATGGATGGAAACTTTTTTTCCGGTTCAAAACCTTTAATTCGTTGTATGGATGCCCTTTCGGGACATCTACTGAAATCTGGTGATTGTGACCTAAAATACTTGTGTTTCTTTTTTATTTAATGATTTTTCGATTTTCTTTTTAATTAAAAAACGTGTAGAGGAATCAATTCCCACCTTGCAAACATGTTTTTGTTTCTGAATTCTCTGAATCGTGCTTTGGTGTTTTTGTTTGTCTGTTCTGGTTTTTTTTTTAATTAATACCATTATTAATATTATGAAGATATCCATTATATGACATTTATGTTCCATAGTAGAATATCTATATAATCACCTATGTCCAAAGAATGACAACTCAACTACATAATTTATACATTAACCCTCTATAAATAACAAAAATAACAATAACTAGTAAATTTACAATAATTGCTGTTGTAGTTATCAAAGGAACACTTACGTTATTTTCAACTTAAACTTATATCGATAATTACATTAACACAAAAAAATCAAAAACACCAAAATGAAGAAACATTGCAATGTAAAGTCAATTAACACATAAAATGTCATCATACACACGGATTAAAAATTCTACCCAATGTGTGAATACATATTCATCTTTGTCCAAATATCGAACAAAGATTAGATGAAACTATTCTACACATCTTGGCACACAGACAGGTCCAGCTATTTTGAAAAGGGGAGGGGTTCCCTAAAAATGGGACCTAAGCTATAATATTTATTTGTAACGTTTCTAATACATTTTACTTCATAATTACCATTACTGCATCATATTTGTGATTTTGAAACAAAATATTAACAAGCTTTCAAAAATGAAAATAAAAGCAAAAATAAGTTCAGTTCCATACAAATCAAACAGTACAACATGCTTGTTTCATATGATAATCACATTAAAGACATATGATAATCACATTAAGGACACATGATCATAATTTTTCATTTGTAAATATTGGTTAAGTAACGTGATAATCATACTATTATCCTCTAAATGTTAAAAACTAATTATGCCAATTCTGACAATTTTACTTGGAAATTGAAAGCAAAATATCCAATAACAAGTTTTGGATGAAGTGAATTTGGGAGAGAAGTCGCTGTCAGATAAGAAAAAAACAAAGTAACTTTTTTCATTTTGACTTAAAACACATGTGACTAGAAACATGTACATATATAATACCACTATGAGTAAACATCCCTCATCACTGGAAATGTTTATGAAATAACTTGACTGTATGAATGTTAAATAAATCATTTCAACATACATAAACTAACATTATTACCTTGAATTTATAATTCAATGTAAATAAACACTGAAGGACAACTCGAGTAGCAGTTTCATAAATATCAAACAGTGGAGTGTCCTCCAAAAATCCACCATGTTTTATTTCTTCTTCTAATATGACGTGCTTCAAAGCTCTTTAGACCTCAGTCATGGTTAAAAAAGTGATAAACCCAAGACCGACACTTCGTGCAACTCAGTCTGCGTCTAAAACTAGTCGAATTAGAAACGAAATAAACCACCATTTCGCTCGGGGTAAAACAATGCGACTTAAATGGACATCCCGTAGTAAACAATGATAAAATGGAGCTTCCGTGATTTATTTCTTTAGAAATAGTTGGATACTACATACCAGTCTCTGTTATTCGGTTTTTGCTTTTTTTTTATATGAAATTGATACTTAGCAGAATTGTCATTCTTGATTGAATGATAGCAGAGGAAAATGAAAGTATGGGTACGCCAAAATACAAATCTGCATGCTGATAGGACTATTTTTTGAAAACATATAGTGTTTGTTTATTAAAAGCACTATTTTGGTGGTTTTTTTCTGCACCATGAATCATTGACAATGTCTGCATTTCATATGCATGGATACTTTTAGAATAAAAAGCTTTGCTGAGCAAAGTAAGATACGGCCATAGCCAACCTGGGTCAAGGCTGGACACAATATTAATTTTTGACACATTTAAACAAAGAGGCTTATTGTTCATTTTGAATACAACTGGTTTAGACACAGAATTGCACGATATTTTGAAATTTGACTTTAAGTAAAAAGATATGCTTTAAGGGTGCTTTCATTTTATATCCTATTATCTCATATAATGATAAGAGTAAATTTGCTAGCATACAACTTAAATCCCTTTAAATTTTTTTTTAATTAAAATCAAATGAAAATTTATATTATAAAAATAGTTTTCCAAAAATGCGTTTGGCTAATTTGACCTCTTGTTACTAAAAAAACGGTGAGAAATATTCGAATTCTGATTGAAAAAAATGCAGACATGGACTTCAATGAAAAAAATTAAAATCGGACTGAAATAAAAAGCTGATTTTTTTTTTTTTTTTGGAGGGGGGTGTAGCCCTTTTGACCCCTTATAACTCGATTGAAAAACACAGGCAGGAATGTTTTCAGGGCACCAATTAAAAACAAAATTTAAAATCAGATTAATAACAAAAAGTTATTTTTTTTAGGATTTGGCCCGTACTCTAGACTGACAATGCTAAATGGTATTTTAAATCTGTCAAAATATCTTACGACGGAATTTTAAAAGAAAAAAATAAAACAAAAGGCTCCAAGGAGCCTGAATCGCTCACCTGGTTCAATTTTGTCTTTCAGCGGCAATAAATTCAACAAGTTGTCTAACAATTTTGACTCAAGAAGACTTTGGTAGGACTTATCATCAGGACCATTACATGACATAACAGATTAAATGAAAATTTATCCAGATAGATCTCATCATGCTGAACACTTTTACACTATGTCATAATTTGGCTAAACCTAATGGTTTTGGAGATAAATGTCAGAAAACTACATTCTGATCCCTATGTTCTATTTTAATAATGGCGGCCATGTTTTTGACGGATGAAAGAAATAAACATTAATTTAGTGCAAGATACCCAAAGGAACATTCATACCAAGTTTGGTTTCAATTGGTCAAGTAGGGTCAGAGGAGAAGATTTTTGAAAGAAATAACATTAAAAATAGCAAAATACGTCGAAAAAGGGAATATCTCCTAAATGGCTTGACATATTAAAATGAAAATTTGACCACAGATAGATCTCATCATGTTGAACACTTTTACCCCGTCAGAATTTGACAAAAGCTAACGGTTTTGGAGATATATGCGAAAAACTACAAGTTGACCCCTATGTTTTCTTTTTAGTAACAGCGGTCATGTTTTTTGACAGATCGAAAATCAAAACACAACTTTTGTACAAGATACCCAAGGAACATAAGTGCACATTTTCATATAACTCCGCAGTTTTAGAGGAGATTTTTGAAAAATTGTTAACGAACGACGACGACGAACGCCAAGTGATGGCAAGAGCTGTCAAAATTGAATAAGATATATTAAACATTCTACACCTTTGTTTTAAATAAACACCTATTATACCCCTTCAAGCACACTTTTTGCAGAACCGTAGGGGGCCAGTGACCCTAGTTCAATTAGCAAGCTTCTTTTAGCATCAGGTTACAATACATCGAAATTTCATAATATTTAAATCACTACAACAAAAGTTATTGAGTGGAAACGAAAATATTAACGACGACGACAAGGACTAAGTCAATACAAACGATAACAGCATCCTATTGTCAGTATGATAATAACGCCACATTTTTGCAGTCGTATAAAGTGGAAATAAAATATAAAAACAAAAACAACCCAAAACAATCAATACAAAATTATCTATAATTGGAATTATTTATGCTTTCGTGCTCATACATAATCTCAAAATGTCAAGTTTACTAATATAAGAATTCTGATAACTAAAAGTTATAATAAAAACTCTGTGTTTAAAGTTTTCAAATAAACTCTAACCCAATATTTTTTCGAACATGGTAAACAATTTTTTGAAGAAATTGACATATTGTCTCCTTTAAAATGATACGTAATACTTATTTCACACGAAAGTATTCATTCAAATACATTGCAACACCTATTCCTAATAAACCTAACAAAACACAGTGTTGGAATTTGAAATAAGCGTAATTAATATAAATCCATCTCTATAAACTAAAGATTTTTGGTTCTAAAGAGTCACTCTCCTGGTTAATCATATAAATCATATCATTTCATCATAATGGATACACAAAATAAATTTCAATGGAGGTCATTCTTCCACATGTATTCTTGATCAATTTTAAGACTTTTTTTTCTAATTTTCACTCATCAATGATTCTGTATGATGTACATGTATATATATTTTTATCAAGGGACTTACTAGTAACTCTTTCATAAGTGGTATACATGGGACTCACTTGAATTTTTTTTTAAATTAAGGTTGGACCGTTTCGGTCCTTTTTTTATTTCTTATAATCATATATCACATTTTATGATTGTTCCCGAGTTATTTCACACGTGCCTGAAACTAAAAAAAAAAATAGGAAATAAATGCTCTGCAAATGTAAATTCCTGAACAAATAGAGCAAGTATAACTTCAAAGGTTTTTAACATAGTTAAGCAGATTGTTATACTATTATCTGAATTTAAAATTAATTGCACACACCTGCTAATCTAAATGCATGGGAAGTACATGTAAAGTCATGTTACAAATGTATATGAAATGTGTATATACTTTTCAATAAAACATTGCTTTTCAATGCTATTTGAGAAAAATATGGCAACTTATGGGACATTAAATGATATATATACCCGCCATATTGTAATTCAATATCTAGGAACAATTTATTACACACATATGATAAATTACAAATTGACACAAGCGAAAAAGATCAAACTCAAATTTAATCTTCATCTCAATCAGTAACTCCAATTAATCGAGAATTTTTTTTATATTCGAAGAAAGAAAATTTTCTTCCGTTTTCGTTGTTTTTCTACGGCAGACAGCCCATGAAAAACACATGCACGCGGCCGTGTCGATTATGAACAAAATAGCCAATGGCAAAGTAAAAGAAGACCAGTGAAGTTCAGAGTATCAATGAATAAATGAATCGAACTTTTTGTACGTGTATGACAATGAATGTTTATACATTCAATTTCTACCAACAAAAAAAAAATCAGTTACCATATAACAGAATTTTCGGGGTGATTACTGTTAATCGCACGTGCACGTGATTAATACTACAAATATTTATACAAATTATTCGTTGGCAAATTAATAATGGACTGATCTAATATCATGACAGGGCCTTTTAACTTCAATCCTAGACCATCAATCTCTCACACTAACACTCCACTGAGGACGTATGATTTTTCGCAAGTGGGGTTTTGAAATTTGAAAAAGTCATGGACCCATCACTCTTGTAGCTAATTTGAATCCCTAAATGAATTCCGTTAAAGATGAAAATTGTTTGAGTAACTGTAATTTGACTTTTTGAGTATTTAGAATGAAGCAATTTTGAAAATAAAAAAAAATCATTTCATTGCAATTATTTAAGACAAAAATTGTTGAGTACATACACGACTGTCTTAAGTGACCATCAAAGGGAGCCCAAATCGTGGTCACATAAAACAGGTATTCAGTTTCATTTAACGTGGAATGCTCTACGGAGAATATTTTAATCATTATCTTTTTAAGACCTGTTCTTGTTAAATACAGGTGGTCATTAAAACAAATTTTAATTGAAATAAAACTGCCTTGCAAATAAAAAAATCATTCCATGGCAATCCATTTAAGATCCAAGTTATTTCAATAGTGGGAATGAAACTGCCTTGAAAATAATAAATCATTCCATTGCAATCCATTTAGGATAAAAATGGTCAGAGTAATCAGAATGAAACTGCTTGGCGAAGTCTGAACCTTCTCTGTAAGGGTATTTATAATGAAGAGTTGTTCCCCTTGTTAACCAAGCTATCATCCAACCGTAGGTTCCAACAGTCATTACGGTATGGTTAGTTCTAGAAAGCAATGCCATGTCAATTTCTGCTGGATTTCCTGCTACTATGTGCACATCATTCTGTATAGAAAGTACTTGTTTAGTCCAAGGAAGATCGTTAGTACAAACTATAAATAACACTTTTTTATATCGTTTTCTAAAAAAGTTTGTTGCACTTTCTAAATAACTTGCTGGTGCTAATCTATATCCAAATGAAGCAAAATTAGATTTTGAGTAATCACCATTTCGTATATGAATGCCTACCAGAACTGTACCATTTGATATTGAAGAATTGTTAAGTTGTAAAATTCTAGTAATTTGTTTATTGGCTTCTTTTAAAATACTAGATTTAAATGTAAAAGCTTTACGAACATTTTCTTCGTATTTTATCCAATATTTCCATGATTGAAAATAGCCATTGAATGACAGGTCTGTATCAGGAGATTTCTCTAAACTTTCATCATAACCACAGTCAATTTCATCATCATGTTTCCAAAAACAAGAACATGAGCTGCTATGGTAACCATAACTCTCCCAGGTATTAGGAAGAATTCTAAAATATTTTGTTAACATGTTATCAGCAGGAATAATAAACTGTAGTTTTCTGCTCTTCGCCATGCTTAAACCAAATGCATATTGAAACATTTGATTTGCAAGACCACCTTGAAATTTTATGCATAAAAATTTTGGTCTATTCACTCCAAAGTAGTCATGGTACAGAAATTTTCCACATGTGGACATGTAGACATAGATGTACAACACAGCAATGAAAATAACAAACCAAATAGTTATATCTGTAAAAACAAAACAAATACAGCATTCAAAGGTTATATAACATGACTATTCTATATGTATTATATCTGTATTTAATACTGCAAGGATACAGAGATTCTGAAAAGAGAGGCGTGTTCCAGAGGGATTTAAAAAAAGAACAAAAGGCTCCCATGTGCCTGAATTGCTCATCTGGTTTTATTTTTGCCTTTGATGGGCAATACTCTAACAAGGAGTTGTCCAACAATTTTGACTAAAATAAAGACTTTGGTAGGCCTTATCAAAAGGATCATTTCATCATCAATTGAGTTTTTTTCTATCATAGTTTTAAAGATATTGGCTGAAAACAGTAAAAAAAAACATGTCATTTTTCACCTTTTAAGGGCAATAAATCTAACAAGGATTCTTCCAATAAATTTGATCTCTTGCAGACTTTGGTAGGCCTTATAATAAGGATGTTTTCGGCAATTGAAATATTTTGGCTAAACCAAACAATTATGGAGATATATGAGAAAAATTTCTGTCTAACCCCTTTCTTCTAATTTTAGTAACAGTGGCCATGTTTTTAAGTGATAAAAAAATTCCCCAATCAGATCTATGACAAATATCCTAAGGAACATTCATACCAAGTTTGGTTCTAATTGGTCAGGTAGTTTCAAAGGAAAAGAATTTTGAAAGAAATAAGTAAATATTAAAAACCTCAAAAAGGGCAATAACTCCAACATGGCTTAACAGATAAAAACAGAAATAGATCTCATCATGCTGAACACTTTAACCTGGTTAGAATTTGGTTAAACTTAAGTGCAAACAATTTCTGTCTGATCCCTATGTCCTATTTTTAGTAACTGCCACCATTTTTGAAAGATTTTTTAAAAAGAAAACATTTAAAAGAGCAAAAAAATGCTGAAAAGGGGCAATAGCTCCAATATGGCTTATGTCTCACTAATCACATCTTAAGTTTCTTTTACTTCACTAATTAAAAAAATAATTGAAAAAGTTTAACTGTGAATTCCCAGGACAAATGAAATCTTTATGTTGTATACCATTGCGAAGCTTGGATTATACGGTTTCAAAAACATTATCCTAATGGTACAATGATTTTATAAATTTTTCACAGAATTGACTCAAATAAATAATTCTGAAAATTGATTTTCTTTACCTCTTTTGCTAACTGACAGCAAGGAGGCAAATAACACACATATAAACAATATTCATACACCTTTGTATTAAGTTACAAATATGATTTTAAAGTACACATTCTCAGCTATATTTTGACTACTTTTGATCAGCATACACACAAATCATGCTTTTACAATGCATAGATCTAGGGTCAGTGTGTCTGTGGTACAATATAGGGGTGGCCATTTGACCAAGAAGTGCTATGTGAGATCTTTACTTTTGAAAGATCTTATCATGCTGAACACTTTCACCCAAGTCAAAATTAACGGTTTTTGGGATATATATGATTGATTGATCGATTGATTGTTGGGGTTTAAAGCCCAAGCAGCAATATTTCAGCTATATCCAGACTATGAACATGAAATGGATAAAATGAACATGAAATGATGATGAAATGGAAAATGGGATAGGACACAAGGATAATGGGGTTGACAAATTTTGATTGGGTAGGATCAGTCAATTTAGCATCCTGTGTAATGGTTCCTACTCCGATAGAATACCACAGAAGGGTTCTTTAACGTGTGAGGAACGTGGCATTTTCCCAATACGATGCACCCCTATGGTTTGCAGTCAAGTTTTCCATATTATAGCCTGATGACCCCAGTATGTAACATGCCAGGGCTACCCCATTCCACTACCTGGGGCACACAACCCAGTTGCTCTTTGGGCAGATTGTCATAGCCCCAGGCCAAGGTTCTGAGCACTATCCAAATGCCTGTAACGACAAGCTTAGCGCTGCAGTGGGCCTAATTTTTTGACACCCAGACCTGCATGGGGTGGGATATATGTGAAAACTTGGTATGACCCCTATGTTTTATTTTAGTAACAGTGGCCATGAATTTTCTAGAGTCAAAAATCCAAGGGCTCATTTTATGCAGGATACCCTAAAAAACATATATACTAACTTTCACTGAATTTTGTACAGTAGTTTATGAGGTGCAGATTTTTTAAAGTAATAACATCAAAAACAGCAAAAAACGTTAAAAATGGTAATAAATTCAACATTTCACATGAATTTGACCACTGATAGATAAGATCATGCTGAACACTTTTACCCAGGTCAGAATTTGGTTAAACCTAACAGATTTGGAGATATATGCAAAAAACTGCTGTCTGACCCCTATGTCCTATTTTTAGTAACACCAGTCATGTTTTCCACAGATCAAAAATTCAAACATTGATTTGTGCATCATCAACAACAAAAAAATGTCCAAAAAGGGACAATGAATCAAACATGGGTCAGCAGATTTTCACTAAAATTTTTCCATAAATAGATCTCATCATGCTGAACTCTTTTTCCCAATGTCTGAATTTGGTTAAACCTAATGGGTTTGGAGATATATGAGAAAAGCTGCCGTCTGACCCCTATGTTCAAAATTTTGTAATGGCGGCCACGTTTTTTAAATGGATCAAAAAATCAAAATGGCATCTTTGTGCAGGATACCCTAAGGAACAACCATGCTAAGTTTCATTTGAATCCATTCATAATTTTCAGAGATGTTTGAAAAATTGTTAACAATGACGACGACAGACAACAATAGACAATGACGACAGGTGAGCTAAAAAGGGGATTCCAAGTTAAAATTTGTTTGATTTTACACAAAATGAATAAAATTTCCAGAAAAAGGGGTTCTTAAAACAACTATTTGGAATGGAAGAAGATTGGCATAGGAGACTGCTGAGAGTGCAAGACAGAGAATTCTCAGACACACAAGGTTAGGATTTCAAGTTTCAAGTTTTCTAACATGGATCTGCTGAGTTAGAGAACATTGAAATTTAACCTGAGAGTGTCTGAGATCTATTGTCTTGCAATTTTGAATTTGATTCTTTTTCTCACTTCACAAATTAATTTTATGATAAGTATGCCAATTTAGACTGCCCTGCTTGCTGAAATCCCTTTTTATTTACAAGACATCATGAAACTTTTTT
The DNA here is from genome assembly GCA_037379345.1 of Perna viridis. NCBI lineage: Eukaryota > Metazoa > Mollusca > Bivalvia > Mytilida > Mytilidae > Perna > Perna viridis. The sequence continues at coordinate 9,204,322 of CM074513.1, forward strand.
TGTAATATCACAGACTCCACAGGATCTATACCAAATTTCAAGTTATTTTAGTTGACACTGGCATATGTACGTAAATACATAAAAACACCAATAAAAATTATATCCAAAGGAAAGCATGAACAGCCATTTTATGAACTTTTAATTGAGTTGTTGGAGATTGGACAAAAATAAGAGTTTTCTCTCTGAAAAGACCAGCATATTCCTATTTTTAGCCATGTGAGATTTCCTGAACTCACCCACAGGTGAAATAAAACATGTGATGTTTGTGATGTCACAGTTAAATGTTTTATGACATCCAGGGAAATTTTGGCAGGCATAGCATTCTAAATTGGCATAATAATGTAATACATTGTATCAAAATTAATTCTAAAAGTGAGAAAAAGAACCAAACAAGGCTGGATAAGGAAATCTCATCACAGCCTAGAGAACTTGAAATCTTAGGTGTCTGACATTTCTCTGTCTTGCATTCTCAGCAGTGATAGATTCTTCTCATCACCTCTAAACTCAATTAAGAAATGACTAAACAGCAATCACTCTCTTAATTTTTGTAAATATTAATTACAGGGCTGCCAAACTTTTGTGAGACTAATATGTGAGATTTGGCACTATTGTACAAGTACATGTACTTACTTTTTATAGGGGTCCTGCTCACCAACTCTTTGAATTTCCATCGAATGGTAGCCATGGTTTTTATTTAAGTATCATATCTGAAAAAGGCCATAAAAAATGTTGTTTTTAAGAACAAGTTTTTGTACAAACTAGACAAAAGAGATAAACCCAGCCACCTGATAACATAATTTAATTCAAAGAAGTTTTCTCTATAAGAAATTACCCTATTAGGTCTCTGCATCACTGGACATTGGTGGAGATGTTTAAAAACTAGTCATGGATTATTAAAAATTAAGATTTTTAATCTCAAATAGTCAAATTAGACACTCAAAATGGGAGAACCATGTTTCACTCACTGCCGGATTCTAACAGACTGACACTTAAAAAAATATGTCATATAAGTACATATTCAAATTCATATTAGGCTCCAAATAAATAATAGTCTTGTTTCCGGCCTGCAGGAAGAAAAAATTAGAGTGGGTATGTAGGGAAGTTATTTTATTTTTCAAAAACAATTTCCATTAAGTTAATCATGAAACAAGTACTTTACCCAAATGGCCATCAAATGTTTAGGGTAGGTAGCGTTCAGGAAGCAAGCATATAAATTTTTATTGCCTCAAACATTAGGCCTCTGGTATATAAAAGGATAGCGTTCCAATGTCCCCCACATAAAAAAAAGTGTGGAAAACTTTATATTCACTGAAATATTCTCAGTCCAAGGGCCATAACTTCCTTAAAAATCATTCAATCCTAACCAGAGTCAAACTTAATCTGTAACTCTTCATAATAAGGCCACATACCAAAAACGAACTTATTTGATAATAGTATGACAAAAAAAGTGTGGAAAACGTGAAAGGGCAGACAGACGGATAGACAGTATTTCCTGGTGAAGCATCGCAGGGGACAAAAATGGATATAAATGTACCAGCATTAACTGCTCTTAAATTCCATTTTCCTGTGTACTGAACTTCCTCATAACGTGTATTACAGTAATGTATTAATATTGTTTATATACTTATATGCTTCACTCAAAAACAAAAACCAGCAGCCTCTATAGAGGGTAATTGTGTCGGAGGGACAGTATTTATAACTCAAAGTTTCTGGCTAAACTTGTAATTGGTGTACTAATGTTATGGAACGTGTAAATATTAAGCTATAGTAACCAATATATGTTTTCAAGTCACAGAAGCTGTGAAGAAAGTCTTTAATTAAATTGTGAGGGCTTACATTTATAAGTAACAAAGTAGTTGATATCAATGAATTACATGTACATTTGGAAACAACTTAAATACATTTACATGTACATCACTACATGTACCTACAAAATGCAGTGACAGTACATAACATATTCAATTACACATATCAAGACATATTCCAAATGTACTATGTTCTGAACAGCGTCAAGACCAAAGACACTTTAAGACAGTAAGCAAAGCCATTTGATTTTCTGGGAAGTAGGGGCACTATGGAGTTTTAAAAAAATTGTTACCTAATTGAAAACATGAAAACAAAGTAGTGAGAAGACCAAAAAAAAAGACTGTTTCAATAAATGGTGAAAAAATTACAAGTTATTTTTACTCAAGAAAAAAAATCCATAGTGCCAATCAGTCTTCACTCTAGCTTTTATATGCTGTGTGCTTGGCAAAGAAGCAGTGACTGCCTATTTCAAAGTCTCTGGTATGACTTGGCCAGGATTGATTCCATAACTTCCTGCACTTGTGGCATATTGAATGTACTACAAGACCACAAAAGCAGTATTTACAAGAAACAAAACACTTATACATGTAGGTCCTGCGTCAAAAGGTGCCACTTCATATTTTATGTACATGTATATTTGTACAAGTATAATTTAAAAATTGATCTGTGTACTTTGCTGTTTATGTTAACATGTAAAAGAAATATTTATAGGTACATTGTAAATATTTTACCAATGCACTTCAATGGCATTAATTATAATTAAAATGCTGGGATTTGTTCACAAAAAACTGAAAAAAAATATTCTTTCAAATTATGACAAGTAATTCTACATTAAGATTTCCTTTAATAAATACATACTCAGGGTCATTCATTAATGAAAGTTTTACCTGTAGAGAGAATTTTATGACCAAATTCAGTTTTGAATGAATTTTTAAATTAATCTTAGAGTAACAAAAATTATTTGATGAGATGTCCAATTGAATACATTGGACTAAGTACAAGTAGAGGTCCTATCCAATATATGTTCTTTTATCTATCACTGAGGGTTTGGATTAATATGAATATAATGAGAATAGATATGATGTATACATGTATGTCAAAAAGATAACAACCCCAACAGGGTGAAAATGTCAACCCTAGGCCAACCATTGGGCTCAATGAATAACAAGGATATCCTCATTCATGTACCACAGGGCAGGCTGCAGCTGACCCCAAAACATCATTATACACAGGTACAGTGAAAGAGTTGCCCCTTAATACCCAAATAACATAAAATAAACTAAAGGTGAAAACAAAACAAGATGTCATTTTCCTTTGGGTTTTTCTGATTATATCTACATTAACATCATTTATCATATTTTTGTTAAACACTATGCCTGCCAACTTTTTGCTGAGAAGGCATAAAAAATACTAAGTTAATCTTCCTATAAATGTGGTTAAGGCATTTAAGATGCTGCTACAGATGTACATATGAGTAGCTTTTTTTTTTAAAACAAAAGGACATACATGTACTTCATTAATCTAATATGAATTTTCCATTTTTAGCTAAACCTTTTTCAGAATATACCCAGTTTATTTACATTTGTACAATGTACTTTGTACATGCAGAAGTGGCAATACAGCCTTTGTTTCAATCCAAACAATTACATTTCAGATATTTGTAAAAAGGTTAGCAGAGTTTATTTTTTAATCCAGAAGCAGCTACATGTACTTGATTCATATATCCTGGTACACATATTTAGTCAAATACATGTTGTAGAAGGACTCTGAATTGATCAAGACTGCATACCATAAGTATTTTATCCCTTTCAGATAAAGCCAAATGGATAGTGACATAAAATACATCTGCATGTGTATATAACCCATTTACATAACTCTGTCAAAATCCAAAATATAGTACATGATTGAAAGCAAAAACTTCAAATAGACCCTTTCATGCTTATAACAGCCATATATTTTATAATAAATAGAGTGATATTTTGAAGTGGAGGCAAATCTGAAATATGACCTTTTTTTAAAAAGTGAGGGAGATGAACTTTGAAGTACTAAATAGACACAAGGCCGACGGGAGGTACATAAAAAGCCCCATGCCAAAAGTGAGTCCCACATTTAATTTTCCCTATAGTCTATGCAATTTTTTTTCTTTAAAAAAAAACCAACAGTGAAGCCATTTCATAAGTGATTTTAATTAACTTTTCATCATACGAAAGAGAAATATCTAGAGAATAAACCAATTTATTATTGTTTTAAGATTGCAAAATTACCAAACATCACTGATTAAATTAAAAGGAAAATTATTGCATAACAATTTACCTACAAAAAGATGTTATCTTTTTACATCATTTTCTGCTATTTATTATAGTCTTTTTAATATTCCTAACTTTGACTTTGTTTATTAAGGTTTTATGAAATGGTAAGTAACTTTCCATATTTTTGTCATCCAACACACTGACTGACTGTCAAATTGGACCAATTGACAACAGTATACAATGTACTTCAAATTCACATATTCAATTCATCAGAGTCATGGAAAGTACTTAAAAACTTTTTAATAACTAATTTCAAACCATTCAGGTATTTACTGAAGTGAAAATAGTTCAAGTTTCCAAGAATGTGTTCTGTTTTCCCTTTCCCCAATGAGACTGCCGTCCAGGTTGTTGTGTGTTAGTGGGTTATGTCCCTTTGAAAAACTTGCTAAAATGGCTTGCAACATTCTTGAATATTTGTTATATTTCCTCATATATTGCACCTCATGGTACTCATTTAATGAAAAGAAATATTATTTTAATTTGCCTCTCACTATCACTTAGTCCAATACTAGGGTGCATAGGCAAGAGGACTTGTTTGAACCAAACCTCTTTAGATAAAAACTGAACAGTGATTCCAATTCCATTGACATTGATGGAAAGAAGGAAATATGTGTTCAATGTACTTTAAAATAGTAGAAATAGTAGATATACCTTAGAATATGACCAGAAGTTTTCTCATATATTTTTTTAATTAAACCTTCAGAATTCAATTAGGTTTGGAGGAATGCACCACAAAAAAAATGGGCTTACAAACTTCAATATATTACAGTGCATGCACAAATTTATCAGCTGAAAAGGGCCTTTTAATACCATGGTGGTCGTCTCATTCATACATTACTTCAGTAAAACCCATGCAGTTTGCAAAATATGCCCCAAAAAAGTCTGTTCCATTGTTGTCACACCTTAAAAACCCAATTGGAAATTTTCAAAAGGTTCTAGCAGACATCAAAAGAATGTAATCCAAGGACAAAGACCAGACATGGAAAACAGACATACACAACAAAGAACATAAAGTAACTAAAATCATACATACAAAGTAACAAAAGCAAATGAGCAACTCGGATTCCACTAAAAACTAGGAGCATGGACCAGGTGCACCGGTAGGGTAAGCGATCTCCGCTTTTCTAGAAACACCTGCTGAGCTGCTCATAAAAAGTCTAGTCCAGGGCAGATGAAAGAGGTAAGGAAAACTATATCATGTTGAACAAATCAGTTTAAATGGCACAGATGGATACACTGTAACGATCCACAAGTTCATGATGACGGCCATAAAACTTCTGTAGTGATGACTTCAATCTTGTAGCAACATAAACCTGCTCCAGAAACCTTTTTGTTAGAATTCTAGTGCGATAGAAAAAGTCTGCGTAGTAACTAAAATATTAAATACAAACAAAGTAACAAAAGTAACAAAACTCAGACTCTACTAAAAATTGGGAGCATAGACAACGGTGCTGCATGTAGTAAAAAGGTGGGAAAGTATCCATCATGTTAATCACTCATATAGCGTCAAATATTTAAAAAAAAATTCAATACATATACAGAGAAACTTCTATAAACTGGACCCTCAGAAAACTGGTCTTCCCTTCAAACCAGCAATTCTCAAAAGTCCCGGCCGATATACCTTAAAACCTTTGTATTTTGTCTTCAATAGACCAACCACCCCCTAAAACTGTACAGTACAGCTTGCAGCATAGTCTGATAAATACCTGGTATACTCTATACCTGGCTACTACTACGGGGGTTTTTAACACCCTGTCAGGCATCTAATGCCAGGTATTTATTGCTTATTGGCTCCTAATTAACAGGACCCCAACCCCCAGCATCACCTGTATCCAGTATACAAAAGGAAGTGACTAATTAACTTAATAGGTACATGGACCTGATGGTTTTACCTGTACAGTTAATTATCTCACACAGGTGCAGTGTTCCAGGATTCCTATTTCCGTTACCCGGGACAAGTGAAATTTGTGTCCGGGGAAAGTTAGGTACTTAGTTACACTTACCCATGGCAAGTTGAAAACTTCATATGCTGTAAGGATTTGTTTTGTTAGGAAAGCAGTCATTGACTGTGGGAAAGTTGATTTTATATGGATTTTTCCCGAGGAAACCTCAATTTCTGAAAAATCCTAGAACACTGCACACAGGTGGCTAACCTCAGTATTTTAAAATTGATATTAAAGTAGAAAAATTGTGTTAAAAGCAAGTTTTATTTTTTGTTATTTTTATATTTTACAAAATTTTAAATATAAAACATGACATTTTTTTCTCTAAATGATTGAATTTGATTTAATATCAATTTTTTCACTTTAAAAGTAAATATTGTTTTTTTTCTGATTTAAAAAAAGCAAATTTTGAATATACATAACATTATACTGAATTCTCTCCTACATATTTTGGTAACATTTCAAGGTCATTAGTTTTACCAATAAAAACATTAAATCTCTACTTAAAATTAGAGTTTTGTTAATTTTTTTTCATTTACTGTTTAATATTTACATGTATAACTGTGAAACTAATTAACTGTGTGTTCAAACTTCTGACTTGAAAACCTTACATTTTAAGATTAAGACTTGGGGCCTGAATAATATACACCATATCTATTCTCTTTATATTGTTATTTATTTTTCATCAGATTTCAGATTTTTCTTACCAGTTTTATTGCAATCAAAGAAGCTGTTAAGATTTCAAATATATGATTAAATTAACTAGTTGAAAATGTATGAAAAAATCAGATTCTGTTCTTTTATTGTTGAACAAATATCCAGTGTTTTTTGTAATTAATATTTGCAACCAGGATGACAGGATGTGGAAAAGGTCATAAAACACCAAGCCTGGCACTGATTACTCAGAATGAACCTGAGGGTAAATTAAAAACCTTAAACATCAGGTGCTACTGCTTTATAAATCTATCAATTTATTTTACTTACTTGTGTACCCACTATTCAATAAATTTATATATAATACTGCATTTTTATATTTAAAAATCTAAGTCTGAACTCTTGAGAAGAAAAAAAAGCTTTGCTACACTTCAAGTATTAAAAATAATTTTGTACTTATGTCAATTTACAGATATACATGTATGTAAGTGCAGTCAACCACTTTTGTGAACAAATTATTTAAAAGTCAAAACTCTGATTTGAAAACCTAACACTGATGCCTTCATTTACCGAAAACCTAACACTGGTGCCTTCATTTACAGAAAACCTAACACTGATGCCTTCAGTTACAGAAAACCTAACACTGATACCTTCATTTACTGAAAACCTAAACACTGATGCCTTCAGTTACTTGTATTTTTTTTTGTTTTAAGTTAATTCATTTTTGAAAATGTTATTCTTGTTAACTTTTTCAATTTCAATTTGAAAACCATAACTGTGACATTTGTTACTTTTTAACTCACTTTTTACTTCCCCCTATGAAATTGAATAAATAAAAGCATTTTTCTGCACTGGAAGAAAAGGAAAATAACAACTTTTTGCATTTTATGCACTATTTTATTAAAGGAATAAGCAGTCTCTTAAATAAAAATATATAGATTTATTCTAAGACTAAACTCTGTTAAACCAACAAATTAATTACCTCAAGTGTTTTATGTAAAAAATACTAATCATAACTCAATAATTCACTGAATACAAATGCACCTATTTAATTTAGATACTTGTACATGTTCAGGTGAACAGGTAAAATTTACCTGGGATACCAAAACTTACTTTCAATCAATTAATGAATTACAGAGGTTAACTTCTAAGTTTAAAAACATAAGGCATTTAGAATAGCAAAAAGACACTATAGAAACAACAAAAATTATATTAATAAGGAACGAAAGACAAGTGCTGAACATAGCTATAAACGAGAGTTAAATAAAGCTATAAATTTACATAAACGAAACATGATAAACAAGATTGAAAATTTCAGAAAGAGTAACTCAAAAGAGTTTTGGAATTTATTGAGAAGTAATAGACAAATACGTAACAGTAACAATATTTCTGTTGATGTTCTGCACGAGTTCTTCAAAGATTTGAACACGGCAGATGATGATAATTATATTGCTCCTAACATTCAGCCAGAAGAGTTGAATGATATTATAAATTGCAATATTACAGAAGATGAAATTCAAAAGTGTATTAAATCATTGGAAAATGATAAAGCATCCGAACTGTGGAAACTTAAAGTGAATATAGATGAAACCAAAATTGTTATTTTTAGCTAAGGAAGATTACCGAATAATTTGAGTTTTACGAATAATGAATCCGAACTGGAAATAATAAATGAATTTAATTATTTAGGAGTAACTGACAAAATCAGGTAGTTTCCTACAGGCAAAACAAGTAAACGCCAAGAAAGCTACAAGTGCAATGTATGATATCCTAAAGAAAGGAAGAATGGAAAATTTATCTATTGAATGCCAACTGCAACTCTTTGACAAGGTAGTTCAGCCAATACATTTATATGGCTGTGAAATTTGGGGACCAGGGGATAACCGCATAATTGAGCGGGTAAACTTAAAATTCTGTAAAATGTTAGTACATTTGAAGAGTATCACACCAGACTACATGGTCTACGGGAAGCATTGGAGATATCATCTTGATATTTGCATCAAAATGAGAACAGACAATTACTGGTCCAAATTAATATTGGGAAAACAAGAGAAACTATCTGTTATTTTGTACAAACTGAATACAAATGTACCTATTTAATTTAGATACTTGTACATGTTCAGGTGAACAGGTAAAATTTACCTGGGATACCAAAACTTACTTTCAATCAATTAATGAATTACAGAGGTTAACTTCTAAGTTTAAAAACATAAGGCATTTAGAATAGCAAAAAGACACTATAGAAACAACAAAAATTATATTAATAAGGAACGAAAGACAAGTGCTGAACATAGCTATAAACGAGAGTTAAATAAAGCTATAAATTTACATAAACGAAACATGATAAACAAGATTGAAAATTTCAGAAAGAGTAACTCAAAAGAGTTTTGGAATTTATTGAGAAGTAATAGACAAATACGTAACAGTAACAATATTTCTGTTGATGTTCTGCACGAGTTCTTCAAAGATTTGAACACGGCAGATGATGATAATTATATTGCTCCTAACATTCAGCCAGAAGAGTTGAATGATACTATAAATTGCAATATTACAGAAGATGAAATTCAAAAGTGTATTAAATCATTGGAAAATGATAAAGCATCCGGTGACGATTTTATTATCAATGAATATATTAAGAGTTCATCACAGATTTTTATGCCTATCTATTTAAAACTTTTCAATATCATATTCAGCACAGGACACGTTCCTGAAATTTGGTTCAGAGGAAATATTTTACCGTTCTATAAGAACAAAGGAGAAAAGAGGGATCCAAAGAACTACAGGCCTTTACTATTCTAAGTTGCCTTGGAAAACTTTTTACAACTGTGTTAAATACAAGTCTTAGTGATTTTGTTGAGACATACTTTTTTTTAAATGAAAATCAATTCGGATTTAGAAAAGGTTATTCCACATCTGATAGCATCTATATTTTACATGTATTATTTGATCTTTTGAAATTAAAAAAGAAGAAACTGTTTTGTGCGTTTATTGATTTTGCTAAGGCTTTTGACACAGTCTAGCGCCCAGGCTTGTGGCGAAAGCTAATGGCAAGCTCAATCAAGGAAAAGATGCTCTATGTTATTGTAAATATGTACAGTAATATTAAGTCACGAATCTGTAATGGCACAGATTTTTTCTGATTATTTTCCATGAAATGTTGGTGTTCGACATGGTGAAAACCGATCACCCATGCTTTTTTCATTGTATTTAAATGATCTTGACGCTTTTTCAATAGCAAGAATATGGGGGGTTTAACCCATACAACTGATAATTTAGAAATAGAACTGAATCACGTTTTAAAACTATTTACTGTATTATATGCTGATGACACTGTCCTTTTGGCAGAGTCAAAGGAAGATTTGCAAAACCAGTTAGTTGCACTATATGATTACTGTGAACTGTGGAAACTTAAAGTGAATATAGATGAAACCAAAATTGTTATTTTTAGCTAAGGAAGATTACCGAATAATTTGAGTTTTACGAATAATGAATCCGAACTGGAAATAATAAATGAATTTAATTATTTAGGAGTAACTGACAAAATCAGGTAGTTTCCTACAGGCAAAACAAGTAAATGCCAAGAAAGCTACAAGTGCAATGTATGATATCCTAAAGAAAGGAAGAATGGAAAATTTATCTATTGAATGCCAACTGCAACTCTTTGACAAGGTAGTTCAGCCAATACATTTATATGGCTGTGAAATTTGGGGACCAGGGGATAACCGCATAATTGAGCGGGTAAACTTAAAATTCTGTAAAATGTTAGTACATTTGAAGAGTATCACACCAGACTACATGGTCTACGGGAAGCATTGGAGATATCATCTTGATATTTGCATCAAAATGAGAACAGACAATTACTGGTCCAAATTAATATTGGGAAAACAAGAGAAACTATCTGTTATTTTGTACAAACTTTATTTATGAAAATTTTTTGATGGACAAAATATGATTTGGATTAACTTTATTAAATCCATATTTGATAACTGTGGATTGTCATACGTTTGGGATACACAAAATTTTGTCAGTAATACCTGGCTTTATAACACTGTCAAACAAAAACTGACAGATCAATTTAACCAGTCATGGAATTCCCAAGTTCAGAATTCACCGAAGGCACTAAATTATTGAATTTTCAAAGAAAAGTTTGAGTTCGAATACAATTTGAAAGTTTTAGATCATAAAAAGGTGATCAGACTTTGTAGATTTAGAACTACAAATCATAACTTGCCGATTGAATCTGGCAGGTGGAGAAATATCAATCGAAATGACAAAAAATGCTTTTTATGTAACTCTCACGAAATTGGTGATGAGTTTCATTAACTTTTTGTCTGTCTCTATACCACTGTAAAGAGGTTTAATGAGAAATAAAGATATGTATCAGACTATGCTGCGAGCTGTACTGTGCAGCGGCTGGTTTTTCACAGTTTTAGATATATCATTCAAGTAAAAACCTTTCATTCCAGCCAACCAGTTATTATTCACCTGTAATAAACGTGTTAACAAAACTGTAAATGATTATGTAATATTATGTAATTAATTCACTGACCAGTTTTGCATTTCATCAATGGATAGAAGATAATTGAAGGGGACAGTAGTTCAAACAACAAATTTAATCCAGACATCTCATTTGGCACTGGTTGGGTGTTAATTTTTGTGTACACACATCTGGCAATCAGGGTCATTTAATACTATGATCTTTAAAAAGTAAATTAATGTGATCTGTACCCAAGCCAAAACAATCAAGAGGCGAAATTATTAAACTTTGTTGATAGGTAGTTTATGAAAACAATACAAATACTTAATTACCATCAATAGCCCTTTGATCTTTTATACCCATTCTTTCAAAACCGTGAACATTATTTTGTCAGCAGTACTGTTTATAATATCAAATAATTTACAACTGATTCAAGCTTTGAAATGTAATAAAAGGTCCAAAGTTTTGAATAGGCATTAAACATGCCTCAACCAGAAAACCGACAACATGCAAGATTATAAAACACATAAATGGAAACAACTCTTAGAATGATTGTTATTTTTCACAAAACCGACCATTCCTCTTGTCCCAGTGGTGGCCGGTTTGGAGAAGTTTCACTGCAACAGCAGGGTCTTCTATTCAGGTTCTTAATACGCTTGGCTGTATTATCAACTAGGTCCTGCATACTTATGGGCAGAAAAGGCATTAATATCCGGTTTGTGCATGCAAAATCAGGAGTTTGAAAACAGTTAAATGGCAGCTTCATTTTCGTATACTTGGTACATGTGATTGAGGATCACACCAGTTTAGGAAACATTAAGTAGCTTCGATGATCTGATATATATCCAATATGACATGTAAGACTAATATGATCAATTTTTTACAACCAGTGTATGAATGTTTATCTTACTACCAGTGTTCGCCTGCTTGTAACCAGTTGGTCTCTCTCCCCTCTTTTCGTTACATGTGGATGTGTTTGCAACGCAACGGAAGTATATGCTATTAAGATAATTACTTGGCAAACACGGAAAATGTTATAATTCCGGTAAATCGATGGTCATTTTCCTCGATCGAGTTATTCCTTATTGTACCCATAGGCAGATCTGAGGGTTGGGGCAGAAGCCCGCCCTCCTTAGATCGGAAAATTTAGTTGATTATGAAGGAAATCACTGAGCCATGACAGAATCTCTGGATCCACCTCTGATACCAGCATATAGGCTAGAAACCACTAATTCGCCCCGTGCAGGTCCGGGTGTTAAAAGAATAGGCCTGCAGCAGCGCTAAGCTTGTCGTATAAGGCGAGTAAATAGTGCTCAGAAACCTAGCCGGGGGCTAGGCGCTCTGCCCACAGAGCAACTGGGATGTGTGCCCCAGGTGGTGGAATGGGGTACCCCTGGCGTTTTACATGCTGGGGTTCAGGCTATAATACGGAAAACCTGACCGCAAACCATAGTGGTGCACCGTGTTGGGAAAGATGCCACGTTCCTCGCGCGTTAAAGAACCCTGCTGTGGTATTCGATAGGAGTAGGAACCTTTGCGCTCCGCCACTGGAGGCTAAATTGCCCGACCTTACCCATCCCCCCTTTTCCAGTGGCAATCAAAATTTGTCGACTCTATTATCCTTGTGACCCATCCTTTTTTTTTGTCATTTCATGTTCATTTTATCATCAATTTCATATTCATCGTCTGAATATAGCTGAAATATTGCTGCTCGGACGTTAAACCCCAACAAACAAACAAACAAACAAGAAACCACTAATTCCACTTCCCATAGGTTTCTATGCTAATTTCACAATATTCAATGGCTTCTCTGGACTTTACCTTAACTTTAACCTGCAGAGGACTATATATCAGCATGATTCTACATATGTTAGCTCACAAGCCTCAGAATGGCATGTGGGGTTAGCAGACTTGCAGTGCAGTACTTGTCACCGGAAGTGAAGGGTCTACAAATAGCATGGGAAATCCCAGTGTTTTCACAAGATAGGGGTATATTTAGAAACCATTATGGAGATTAGCTTCACATCACAAGAAGCCAAATGCACCTATAAAATGTACAGAAATGTTTTTCCTTTCAGAAACTGTTTAATTTTTTTTAAATAAGATGAGAACTTTTTTCACAGCGCTCTGAGGAACAGGGGTAATTTCTGCGTAGGACTATTTTTACGTTCCAAATGCTCATTGGTTGAATTGGTGGCCTGTAACCTATAAATTTCTTCTCCAATTACAAGATTAACAAATTATTAAACCCAGGGCTCAAAATTTTTCCTCAAGAAAAACGTGAAAAGTGTGAAGAAATACGCATCATATGAATTTACTCTATAGCGGATTTGCTTAATTTTCTTATTTATCAGCCCGCATAAACATTAATATTATAACACACTTACTTGATTGCTAATATTCTTTGATCGCAATTTTTCAATCTGAAGAATTTCTTTGTATTTATCAGTTAAAAAAAAGATTTGAAATAAAACACCATTGATGAACGTTGCCTTTTTGATAACCAAAATTGAATAAATCCCGGTACTGACTGTTCTACTGTTAAATTGTGATATCTTAAGTTTGATCAAGGAGTTAAACTATAAAGATCCTTGGTTTGATTTTGAAGTACCACAAAACCAAACAGAATTATAAATTATTTTTCGTGAACAAGCTTAACCTTCGTAAGCTTTGATACTTGACGTTTTACAACTATTAATAAATGAGGGTTATGATATAATAATAAATCTGTCTCGCTGTACTCATATTGATCAAAGTGATATACTACTCCTACAACATAAGAGGTTGGAATTCCGTTCCTCCGTACCACAACCTCTGGTTTAATCCTGGTTTGCCCACTTTTAATTTCCCCAATAATAAATCAGTTGTACAAACAAAAAAGACAAAGGGTTCACTGACCATGAATTTGTATAGTCCGTTTCAAAATAGGTGTCATACATGTACATGTATGTTTTTATGAATATTTGAAGCAATAGTTGCTTTTTTAATGTGCAAAAATGTAGAAAAAAAGGAAAAGAAGTTCATACCTTAATATGTCACTTTTTTGTGTTACTTTTTGTATGACTTGTTCCTTAACATGTGTACAATCGTTGCTGATATATGAAAATGGATTACCTGCTCTGAACATCGATGTTAGTTTTTGAATGCTAAAATAATGATGCATGCGTCCTGTGATTACCGTTTCACAACTGTCCAAGGAGACATTTTATTTGACCTTATTGTATAAATCTGTATGTTTAACAAAGTTATTTTGACTCAAAGTTGCTATATTTGATTCTTCCTGCGAGGAGAATTTTTATGAGTGTTGATGATCTTGACCTACACTTAGAAATCGATGGTAAAGGAAAACTATTGACCAAACTTTACGACAAACGTGATGACTTTTCATTCAGAATTGTCAACTTTCCTTTCATCTGTGGCAACACCCCTTCGGCTCCTGCGTATGGAGTGTTCATATCACAACTCATACGTTATGCCAGAGGTTGCTGAAACTACGTAGACTTTTTGTATCGCGCTAGAACTCTAACAAATAGGCTTCTGGAACAGGGTTATGTTGTTACAAGATTGAAGCCATCACTACAGAAATAGTTTCTAGAAAAGCAGAGGACGCTTACCCTACCGGTGCACCTGGTCCATGATCCCAGTTTTTAGTGCAGTCCGAGTTGCTCATTTACTTTTGTTACTTTGTATGATTTTAGTTACTTTATGTTCTTTGTTGTGTATGTCTGTTTTCCATGTCTGGTCTTTGTCCCTGGATTACATTCCTTTGATTTACCGCTATAACCTTGGTTCCCTTGATTACTCTTTGATTTAACCTTGTGTTATACGCATGGCATACGCGCTGTAGCCGAATAAAATTTAATGCCGAGAAACGTTTAGGTTACATCGACTGCTTGAAAGGTATTGTCTAATCTAGAAATTTAAAGGGGTTACAGGCTTCCATTTGCTATTTTTTTTGTACAAAATAAACAAAATTTTCTAAGGATGCACAATACAGTTACATTTAGGCACGCTGCATGGCACACCAAGTTGACCCGGTCAAATTTTGTAGAACTTAAAATGGTGGACGTATTGTTTAATCGAGTTAAGCATTTATACACAGATGTAAGATATGTAATGGTAAATAGGTGTAATTTAAATGAAGAATGGTAACCGGAACGTTTCAGTCCACTGCCGTATTAGGTTCTCTCCTCAGCATCAGATGGCACGAGACCGCAATTAATTTTCAAGTGCATTTCAATATAAACATTTGAGCAGATTAAAAAAATTCCACCGGCGCAAACTGAATAAAACTTCTCTGGCCTAAAGATATGTACAAACAGGATTTTATGTATAAACTAGAAAATTTCACCATCATTTTCTGAAATTAATACATATAATTTGGAGATGGGGTAAACATGACAAATGAACCGAGTTAAAAAGTCCTAAATTTTAACCTTCTTCCACTGAACCAAATCTTTTAATCAGTATTGATTAATGAAAAAAAAATCCATGTAATTTTAACCTATTTTCTACCAATCAGAGGCAAAACTTCAGCAAATAAGTTTCCAGTAAAAATATGAAAAAATGTGGAAGGTACCTACTACCAAAGTTGGAACTATATTCGTTCCAAGGGGAATTAATTGTGTTCTCGTACCAGGTACCTTATTTCACCAATCGGCAAACCTCGGTTGACTCCGCTACTCTGACTCGGCCGAACTTGCGACGAGTGCTTATTTCACAGAACTGCGAGAATGAATCGAAAAGGGTCTTATTATTTTTAACCCTTTTTCACATACTCCATACATGCTTTCCTCCTGTGCTAGTGTCTAAGCGCCTGATATTTTATAAAACATAGTATTTGGCTGTCAGTTTTGGAAAGCACCCCTGATTTGTACTAAAACTCAGTAATATTTTTTACAGTATGTTACCATGCCTACTGGATTTTATAATAATAATCACTAAATTACTTATAAATGACTTGAACCTCTATACATCAAGGATTACAAAATATGCACTTCTTTATTTCAACAAAATGAGACCAAATTTTCAGAACTGACCTAATAGTGCACTATAACCATATAGTAAGATAAGGAAGGCTGGCTCCAACGTCCGGAACTTTCCAAATAAACCGGCCCCTCTAGATCCCCAGAAATTAATAGTTCAGTGTTTTAATTGGGGTCGGTGGTAAAATAATAATAAAATCTTTTTTTATTCTTTAAATAGAGATGCAATCTTCAAAATAAATTGCGGGTATGGAATAAAAGTTCAAACTATTCCAAATGTTAGTGGTTTGACGGCATAAACAGACACAAAAAAAAAACGAAGTGTGCATGACGTTATTTTTCCATTACGATGGACCAATAACTGTTCATGTTAATTGCTGGTCAAAAGGTGATTTTTCATCATGCAGACATAAATATTGACAATACTTCAATATATGTTGGGTCATTTACATGTAATACATAATGGTCACTTATATTAACTTGTCAAGTTTACGTCAGGTAAATGCACATTAACATCGTAAATGATGTCTTGGAAGTGTAAATCAAATTAGCTCCCTTTCCTGTACGATTATTTACCTCCCAATCACAGCCGATTGCCATGCGTTTTGGGAATTTTAACATTTTTATGATTTTTATGTCATTTTGGGGTAAGTGAATTTTCATCTTAAACACAATCAATTAAAATGTTACATTGCGTTAAAGTGATTTTACTAAAACTGACTGCAAATACGATGCATGTATACATACAAAGACTTGGGATAATAAGGAAGACAATTACTCTTATAAATCCTATTACCCTTATAAAACATAAATACGCGACAAAGGTACTTAATATTGCTGCACAGTGGATTCAAACAGGGAAACGAAATTGTTTTTAAATTGTATAACTATGAGCATATGAAAACACTTAGGAAGAATTATATAATGCACTTGAGTATATTATCAAGATAATCATGCAACGTCGTTCAGTTTTAATTTAGTTTTAAATAATTAAAAATAATCTCCTATCCCCTTTTTGTAAATCTCTAGATCTCCCAATGATGTTGTATCATCACAAAATATAAGATATTTAATTTAATATTCTTAAAGATGTATCTTGAATATTTTTGATAGTGTAACCAATCATTGTGCAGCTTTTAAAGAAAAATAAAATTTGTTCCTTTATTCAAAAGTCGCTAGAACTGAGGACATGCCTTTGTAATTCAAAATTAAATGAACAGATATTTTCTTTTCTTTTAAAAAAAACAAACTGTTTGTTACTGTTTATTGGGATGCAGAAATATTGTTTTAAATGTCAAGACATTTATTGTTAGAACGACTTAGTCTTATGAAACAAACTTGATTTTGATGTTTTAAATCGATGGTGAATTTTTGTCCGGTTTCTTCAGTTTCTTTGACTGCTTCGTGTGATCTACCAAAATGTACAGGACAGAGAAACGCAGCAGAAGCTTCATTCGGAGAAAACCAATCTAAGTTTTGCAGGTATATTTCCTATTTAAAGACTACTTGTTGAATCATTGAAGTTTCCTCCCTTTATACTGGATATTTTCGAAAAAGCAATTCGTTGACTACAATGTTAAGTATCTTGTAACACGATGCGTATGCTTATCATGGTAGGGCTTACTTTGCATTTTACGTTGCTGCAACGAAATTGTAACTGAAGTTACTTTATTTAGTTATAAATGGTCAGGCAAATGTATCCTTAAAATTTGCTCTGAAGTCGCGTTTATTGAGGATTTTTTTTGTAACTATTGCTTTAGCATAGCTGATTCATGCAAAAATATGATAAAGATCAACCAGCCAACGAGTCATTCAGAATTAGAAAGAGAGAATAATGTTCTAGTTACATTTGACTTCATGAGATGTGTTGCCTCGATATGCAAATACATCAATGTTTTACACTATTTAGTAAATCCGAAATGTTCACGAATGCGTGAAGGTGTTGATGACGAACAATAGAGATTTATTTAATTCCAATGAACTTTGAAAATTCCTCTTACTTCTGATTTGCTTTATAGGCGACTTCAAGAATATCTAGTTTGTTTACGCAAACTTTCACAAGACTGTATAAATGATCCTCATGTTCAACAAGTTCTTAGCAGGTATACAATTTCTTGCCAAGGATCGACCGCACCACCAAACGGTAAGTACCACTGGCAGGGGGGATTTTGGAAGGGGATCCAAGGTAATATTAGCTCATTTTGCAAAAGAAATTTCACAAAGTTAAAAAAAAAAAGTCCAGCAATTGGAAAGGTATTGCAGCCTCGTACTCCTTGGACATGCCACTGTATTGGGAAAATTTTAACCGAAGACAGATATAGTGTGGGACTTTTTGCCAAATGAGAGTACATAAACTGTATATTACATTGTAAATAACCTTCTTAAAAATGGCACTGATAAACAGGCAATTCAGTGATACTTTACAAAAGACGGGCAAATAAGGGTCTATAAAATCATTTAGTGGAATAATGCATTAAACAGTAAAACAGTGATTTAATAGTCTCCATGAGAAACAATTTTTAAAAACAGTAGGTACTGTTCTAAAAATTGGTATTCAGGGGCGGATTCAGACGGGAGGCAAGCCATCGGGCGCGCGCTCCCTAAAATTGGAAGAGATATACTTTACATTTGCATGAAATCTTGAATTTTCACTAATTCTACCTCTAAAGATTGTTTTGCCCCGCTTCGCTCGGTATTTTGATTCTATTAACATCCCTAACCTGATATCCTGGATCCTCTCGGATCATCAAGATGAGGCAATACTCACTAAACACCAAATTCTATAACCGGTTTCTTTTCAGAGCAAACAATTGTCTCAATTGAGCAAATAGAGACTTGGCACACAAATTGTTGTATTGGGACAGTTGTGTGAAGATATGGCTGTTGCACTCGGTTTCGGGGGAGTTAATTTCACTTCTCACTCGTTGCATGCGAAATACAAAAGTACCAGTCGCATAAATATTGCAAATGTCGGTATGCTTTACATGTATATACGTGTTTCAACGAATCGCCTCTGATTAGCAGCATACTTAGAGGTTCAAGATCCAAAAATAAAGTGTTTACAAGAAATACTCAAAACAAACAAAAATGTCGAAATAGGAAGCCAAATGCATTAGTTATTACAAAGTATTTCAAAGGAGCTATATTATTGTAACTACAATGTTTAATACATAGATGAAAGCTTCAGTGTTTAAGGGAAAAAGTAAACTGCAAGAATGATTCCACTGATACAAAACGTATTAAAAGTACAAACGTAGTCGTTGGATGGATATCGTGTATAACTTAATTTCCTTTTAAAGCCTAAAAATGAAAATATTTTCCCCATTTTCATTTGATTTTCTAACCACAACATACAAAATATTGAAAATATGTTTCTTTTTCAGATGTTCGTCTTTCTTATTTCCAAAGCAGCAGCAGGGGAGGAGTTCAAAACGTTGACGATATTTTTGATGATGTAAATGAGAGAAAAGGAACTAAAAAGAACAAAGAAAAAAGAAAAGAGGATCTGTTTGATGACATTGGAGGAAGAAGCCAAAAAACTAAGAAAGATAAATCTTCTACGAAATATGAAAAAGATGATTTATATGACGATGTTGGCGACGACATGATAAGTATTGACGCTTTCGAAAGAAAAAAAGGCCGTCGGTGGAAAGACAAGGACGAATCCTCAAAAATGATTATCCGCACCGATGATAAATATGACTCCCGTTGGGGAGTAAGTAATGGCGATTGGAAACTGAAGAACAAACTCACAAAACTGTCGATGCTTCAAAGATTTAGCTGGGACGAAAATGATAGTGACAGTGAGAAGGTCGATTGGAGTTTTTCAGAAAAAGATGAATTTCAAGGGTCGGACGAAATATGGACGACATCAAGAAATTCGTTTGTGCGGCGGAACGACGATATTGCTGCTAATTATATCAATTTAAAAAGTACTTCGTCAGAATCAAATGAATCAAATGAATTGTTCGATTATGATGTTTTCAATTTAGATGAAAATCGCCATGAAAAATACACTTCTGATGAAAGTGGTGATGTAACCGAATCGTTTATGGACGACAGATTAAGTGATTATGAGAAATATTTAGAGTCAAGGTTACTTCAGGGAGATAAACAAAAGTTACGAAGTCCCTTAACCTACGCCAGTCAGCTCTCAGAGTACTTCGATGATTTTTTTGATATCGATGACCAGATAAACACGGGCAATTCATACGAGAACTTTTACTGGGATGATTTTGAAAATGATATCGACAACGATGATTTCAAATATTCAAATCATGTATACACAAACAAACATAAAGATCGTGATGACTTTGAAGATTTTGGAGAAACGGATGTTGAAAGAGACGACCACATGGACGAAAAATTTGAAGACGAACAGGAACATTACAAAGAATATTTCACTGAAAACACGAACGGAATTAAGGAAGAACTGAATGATTTATGGGGGTTAGATTCAAACGAAGATATTAACATGGAACAAAAAAGTAAAGGAAAAAAACGCCAATTTGCTTATTTTGATAGCGATTTTGATTCGAAAAATGGAGATAGTGAAGATAATTTTGACGATGAATTTGTTCCCTATCTTTTTCCATATGATTCTGATAGTAGTGATTCGGGCACTCTCGGTGAAATCGAAAACATCGATGATGAATCGATTGAGATGAAAACAAAGAGCTTTGATTCTGATTCGCAGGAAATCGGAAAACAATCGTCAGACAGATGGCAGCCAGAAAGAACACTAAAACTACAGCAGACTATCAATCAAAAAGGCAATATAAAAAATAATGTAGTTCCTTTAGGGTTGGAATTTTTCTCAAATAATATACCGTTATCAAAAAAACTTGGAATAATACTTGATGAAAACGCCAGCACGAAACCTGCCCATACAAGTGAAGGTATCGATCCTGTGGTGCGACGACAGAAACTGAAAAACCGAGGTATTATATATAACAAAATTTGTTTTATTAAACAAATGCATCATTTTAAATTCTTAAATCCATAAGGATTCCATTCTCTGTAGAGCCTGAATCGCTCACCGTTTTCGATAAGCAACATTCTATTTTTGTAAAAAGCAGCCATGTTTTCCTTGGATAAAAATTCCTTACGCTCATACCTAATGAGCAATTCTGTCTAGTAATTTCGTAGATTTTTTAAAGTAATAACATTAAAAGTTGCAAAAATATGTAATTACCATCCAACTCAGTATACCATGTTTACTGAAAAACCAAATATCATTGAAATCCGAGCATGCGTAATAATTGGTGGGAAAATGACAGCCATTTAGAATGGCCGCCCAAAACAAGGTTTCGTCATACCATTCAACTCAGTTTACAATGTTTATCTTGAAAGTATCTTTCATATCTTCATTTTCTTTCTATAATTCAGGAAAAAAAATTAAAAAAAAACAGCATTTTGATCTCTATGTTCTATTTTTAGTAATAATAACATATATAATAGCAAAACATGTCCAAAAAGGGCAATAACTTCAACATCAGTTGACAGATTTTCATGAAAATCGGCACACGGGTAACTCTCATCATGTTAAACTCTTTAACCTGCCAGAATTTGCGTATAAAATTAGCCAAATTCTGACGGAAATGGAGATGTTCAACATGATGATATCTATCTGTGGTCAAATTTTTGCGTTAATCTGTTAAGCCAAGTTATTGCACTTTTTCGACGTTTTTTCACATTTTTTACATTATTTCTT
The DNA here is from genome assembly GCA_037379345.1 of Perna viridis. Lineage (NCBI taxonomy): Eukaryota > Metazoa > Mollusca > Bivalvia > Mytilida > Mytilidae > Perna > Perna viridis. Next base: position 9,226,209 of record CM074513.1, read on the forward strand.
TCAAAAGTCTTCTCCTCTGACACAACCAAACCAATTAGAACCAAGCTTCGTATGAATGTTCCTTACGGTGTTACATGTATGCATTATAGAAATGATGTGGTTTTTTTATCAGCCGAAAAACATAGCCGTCGTTACTAAAAATGTTGGAGTTATTGCACTTTTTCGACATCTTTTTGTTATTTTTAATGTTATTGCTTTAAAAAAATTTTCTCCTCAGAAACTACTGAACAGAATTCAACGAAAATTTGTATAATTTTTCCTTAGTTATGAGCGTCCTAGGAATATTTATCAAAGAAAAAACAAAAATAGAATGTTGCTTATCGAACCAGATGAGAAGAGCATCTAGTTTACTTACTTACTTGCTTCTCTTTGAGTCTTATTTTCTGAATGGCCCAAGTCATAAGTTACTGACGCTATAACAGACCAAACTTAATAAAAACTTGGGCATAGTACAAATGATCTTACCACGAGGTCTAAAGATAGTGTTCGTGGTAACTTGTAAATTGTTGTACGTGATTCTTATATTTCACAGGTATTGAGAACTGGTTGTTCAAGAATAAATTGAGTGACACAGCTTTCCATGCAGGTAAATTGTTTTATTCAGTTTCATGTATTTTAATTTAGAATAATTAGAATAATTAGAATAATTTAGATTAAAAAAATACATGCATTTTTATTAATATGATATGACCATTCGTTTTAATTGGTTCAACTTATTTTATAATCTCTAGTCATGAACTCGAACTTCTACTGATGGCAAAGAAACCGTCATTAGATATTTACGTTTCATAATACCTTTATAACTGTGTTCCAAAAGTAAAGTGAAGAGTTCTTCAAAACTAAAACTACAGAGTTTTTAAATAAAATTGCTTAAGTAGTTTTGATTTCGTCGTCAAATTTAATTTATGGATAAAGAACTCCTAACCTTTGTGCTAAATTCTAGTGCGAGAGGCTATGTTGTGTCTTCATATGGCGTGTTTAGTTGGTCCTTTTCTGTTAGGGTATTTGTTTGGATCACATTTCACCCATATATCTTTGTTGTTCTTCATATTTATCAAAACAAACTTGTTTAATTTTATTTGTTTTCTCTTACAGGGAACTCAAATGGTTGCTGCATGTTAGAGAGTTCTAAAATTGTAGTTATGTGGATATTTTTTATGGTTATACGTATATTTTCGTGAAAATAAGGTTTATAAAAATAATATATATATAAATACTTAAGGAATAATTGCATTACAATTATGTCAGTTGTGAAGTAGCTTTAAGTTTGGCCTATTTTCAGAATAGATGTAATTTAAATAAGACGTATTTAAGATGTACCATACAGACACCGTATATGTTTCCGGCAATCGCCAGGAGTACCATATTAAAAAGGCTACAATTCCCATTACTGGAAATCAGGACGATTCCTCGGAAGCAGGCATACTTATCGATACTGATTTGCAGAAAAACAGGATGCAAGAATTTATAAAATGCGAGTGTTCAAACAGATAACGTCTTATGTAAAAGATAACACCCAACTTAAAACAGGGAAATACACGAAATGCATTGTATGTTATATACTTCAAAGCTTTTTTCCAAGCGCCACATGTAAGATGCTAATTTGTTAAATCTGCAACACACCTTCCTCTCTACTGTGTTACACCCAGACTGTAAACGTAACAGTTGAAGGCATATGTATAATTGTTTCGGCAGACTTAATCAAAAACACCCTCATTATTGTGTCAGTGTGTTAATTGGCAGTACTTTGAAGTAAAATGAAGAATTAAAATGCTAATTGATTTCAATGTTCATTTATTAGGTGTTTGGGTGTCTGCCTTGTGGAAATCTGATTTCTTTGTTTTTGTATGGCATGTAATTGTAGTTTTGCATTGCATAATATTTAATACAAAAAGCGTTAGTGCAAGATGAAATCATTTGCAAATTTTATGTAATACATTGAAAATATTCGAATTTCTCGAAATTCTCGAAATTTATCACATTAAAAGTAAGTTACAACTGTGTAAAATATTCCATTGTAGAATAAATCAATTGATTTATCCTCGATGTGTTCGTTTGTACCTTCATCATTATCAAAATATTATCATATAGATATAATAAGGAACAGATTTGTCAAATCAAAATAATTTCATAATCGTCATCAAAATATTCAAAGAGTAATCAAAAGAACCAAGAACGGGAATCAAAAGAGTATATTCCAGGGTAACGAGGGAAAGTGGACACACACACACAACAAAGAAAATAAAACACGTACAAATAAACAAAAGAAAATGAGCAATCGATACCACTTAAATCTGGCAGCATGGACCAAGGGCACTAGTAGGATAAGCGCTTTCCGATTTTCTAGAAACGCCCGCCAAGTTACGTTCATAAAATGTCACGTCCGGGATAGACGAGAGGGGAAAAGAAAACTATGACACAGTGAAAAAATCGGTGCAAATTGAAACGCAAATAACGATCCACGAGTTGAAATCTTGGCCGTTTTCTTTGGTTATGGTAAACAACTCTAAAACAACATGTATCAAAAAGATCAGTTGCAGTTTAAGTCGTGTACTTTTAATCTAAGGAACGAGGATCATATTAAAGAAAAACAAACATGTTACTAATGAATGAGGTACATCGCATCTACCCAAAAGATGTTGAGATAAAGGATACTACAGACACTGTAAAGTCAGCCTCATATCTTGACATACACTTAGAAATCGATGGTAAAGGAAAACTATTGACCAAACTTTACGACAAACGTGATGACTTTTCATTCAAAACTGTCAACTTTCCTTTCATCTGTGGCAACATCCCTTCGGCTCCTGCGTATGGAGTGTTCATATCACGACTCATACGTTATGCCAGAGCAGACTTTTTGTATCGCGCTAGAACTCTAACAAATAGGCTTCTGGAACAGAGTTATGTTGCTACAAGATTGAAGTCATCACTACAGAAGTCTTATGGTCGTCATCATGAACTCGTGGATTGTTATGATGTATCCATCAGCATCATGAAAACTGATTTATTCAACGGGTCATAGTTTACCTTTCCTCGTTTGTCTAACCCGGACCCGACTTTTTATAAGCAACTCGGCGGGTGTTTCTAGAAAAGCAGAGGACGCTTACCCTACCGGTGCACCTGGTCCATGCTACCAGTTTTTAGTGGAGTCCGAGTTGCTCATTTACTTTTGTTACTTTGTATGTATGATTTTAGTTACTTTATGTTCTTTGTTGTGTGTGTCTGTTTTCCATGTCTGGTCTTTGTCCCTGCTATAACCTTGGTTCCCTTGATTACTCTTTAAAAGCCTGAAAATCCAAATTGGCTAACAGACTATACTCACTTCACACAGTATACTCACAACACGATGCGTTAATTGTAGTCAAGTTTCACGACAGATTAACTGTACTCTCTACACGGTATGATAACTGTACTAATCTCACGGTATGTTATAAGTGTATTTACTACCTGATGAAGGGTAATAATATAACTGGATATTGCCCCTAAAGGGAATAATTCACCCTGCAGCTTGTTGAACCCTGTACATTTTGGACCAATTTGGACACAAATTTATATTATTTCTTTATAGTGGATTGAGTAAGTACTTTTGATACACAATTTTGCTCCCATTTCTCACTACTCCTAACAGCAATCAGTATTGTTTTGTTTTGACAACACACTGACAGACTATGACAGCAAATTTGCTTAAAACACGAATTCCATACAATATGTACATCCCAATATGGTAATTTAACACCCTAATAAGTTTCATACTAATCCTGCAAGTTGTTGAGGAGCAGTTGTGAACAACGCATCGACCAAGTCTTGCCGAAAAATGCTTATCAGCAGGTAGAAACCTATATACCCCAAACTTCCTTTGCGGGGGGGGGGGGGGAGGGGGGTGGGTTATAATTTACCGAACTGATAAAATCTAGGCAGTATACAAAAGGAATTCAATAGTCAAAAGGAAAGTCCGTTTAACAAATGACAATATCAGGGTAAAAACTGGAAAATTGGAAACCACCACAATGGTCCTGCCATGGTACAAGAATTTTAAATTGAAAGATGTGACAACTGTACAAGCTACACGTAATAGTAACTGTACTAATTATATAACCTCACGGTATATTTATTGTATGTTAACTGTACTTACCTAACGGTGTGTTAACTGTACTATCCTCACGGTATGTTTACTTTACTTATTTCATAGTATGTCAACTGTACTAACCTCACGGTATGTTAACTGTACTAACCTAACAGTATGCTAACTGTACTAACCTCACGATTTGTTAACTGTACTTACTTCACGGTATGTTAACTGTTCTAACTTCGCGATATATTAACTGTACTAACCTCACGGTATATTAACTGTACTAATCTCACGGAATGTTAATTGTACTAACCTCACTGTGTGTGTACTGTATTAACTTCACGATTTATCAAATGTAACTCCTATGTGCTAATTATGACTAGAACACCAACTTATTTTTCATGAATTATAGGAAGCCAGGTATATTGGCAGCTGCTTATTAAAACCGTATTTTGTTCCTTCTTCCTAAATTAAGTGTTCCGTTTAAGTCAAAATCCAAGACATTCTTTATAAAAACTATTTGTGACAGTGCCAAGAATAGAGAATGTATCCCTAAAACATTACTACAGTATTCTACACACAAGCATGTCTCATTTTGTAGTTATCTGCTATTACGCTTATATTTTAAATTTAAAATTAAATTTTCAGCTTTTACGAGCAAATATTTATTTGGAAAGCAAATACTCTGTAGCCTAAATACGTATTGCAGTGCAAACTTAGCACTTGTATTTGAAACAAATTTAGTGAAAACTTTAATATTGTATGTGTATTGATGTTGCAATTCAGCAGAACCGCAATACAAATCTCAATTCATTTAACTTTTAGAAATGGAATTTGTCGTTTACTTTATGTGAAGAATTTGTCTTTATTCGTATTTTGATACAGTGCTAATGAGAGCATACTGACATTTACAAAATTATATGATTAAAATGTTTATATTTTAATCAAATCAATGCTAGCTTGCACTGCATAATTTATAGAAACAGTTTTATTTCCAATATCCAGATCTTAATAAAAATATGTTTCTGACAAAAAGATTAATATAGACATTTTCATAATATCGTCATTATATCTTCTTTACTATAAAACTAGTTATATTACCAACTCTGCCCCGTTTTTATTGAATAATTTCGGAAACAATAACCCATAAAGGAAGCAAGGTATAACTGCGTTTTAAAACCTGGTTTAACACTCCATTTCATTGGAAATGCATGTACCAAGTCAGGACCCAACTTTCTGGTTTTTATCTTGATATTGCAATTTGTAAAACGGACGTTCCTTTCTTACTCTTACTTTTGACTATTTCCAAAATTTGTGCAAATTAAAAGTACATTTGGAGGAAAATTGCCTGAAGAGGAGGAATGATTAAGAAAGTAAACCAAAAGAAAGAAAAAAATGAACTCGGTAATCTAATATAACTAGAAATTAAGGTTAACACCACGAACATAGAAGAAAAGAAATTCTTTTAAACCTTGAACTTTAACGCTTGTTAAATACAAACAAAATTACCAACAATATAGATTGTAAATTTCGATATACTATACATGCGTTTTAAGGAGTCCGCCTCTCATCAGCAGCATTAGAACCAAATATAAAAGAAGATCCAAATCCAAAAAATTAATAGTATACAAGATGTACTCAAAACCAAAACCATCAAACTCTCGCCTTTTGAACTTTCAATTTCAGCGTTGTGCATATATTTGTTTACTGAGCAGTAAAGTATAGTTTGCGTACACTATGTTTAACAAGGACTAGTAGCAAGAGTTTACTGTACGGGCGGTCGCTGCAGTAGAAACCACAATTAGCTACTGTTGAGCTTTAAAGAATTGAGAATATAAATCATCTTGACTAATATGACTGTATTAACGAACTTTTATTAAATCATTGTGAAAATAAGTCATGAATTTGTGCATTATTCCGAAAACTCTCAACCATATATAGGGAGATTAAGTACATCAAGAAATAATGGTAGATATACCTTTATAATGCCAGTTATAATAGAAATCTAAATGCAGACAAAATGTATAAGAATGCAGGTTTTAGTAAAAATACAAACAAATGTAGTTGTTAGAGTTCTGTCCTATTGATATATGACAACTATGAATGTAACAAAAGAGTGTATTTTAAGTCTAAATCTAAACCCATGAGAAATTAGTTAGCGAGAATAAGTGGTAGTAAATGAATGAAATGAATACCCATTCAGTATCATTAAACTATATATACTCCTCAAAATGAGTTAAAAGGGCCACTTTAAATTTTTAAATGAATACAATGTTTGTAGCTAATGTGTTCGTAGCAAACAGTATGAAATTTGAGTTCTGTTATGTTTATTTGTCTTAAATCTGATACTTTCTGCTATTAATTTAAATCAATCTAGGTTGTATTCATCGTGAAAAAAAGTATTTTTAATGTAGTCCTGAATTTTTTTTCGTGGAATGGACATCTAATGTTGAAAAAAGTCATCTACAAAACAAACCCTATAAAACATGCATGGTAAAATGGTCAGTACGAAAACCGATCAGTCGTTATAGATCATAACAAATCTTAGAGAAACCACTCCTTATATCTTGTCTTTGTGCATGTACATGTATATGTACAAGTACATTTGACTTTTAATATCTAAGTTGATTTTAAAGTTTGTTCATAATAAAAATGTAGTGCGTAATTGGTTTGCAACTTTGACCATATTCTTTATATATAATTGTAATGTTGATGTATACACTTATGTGTCATAATTTTACCTTACCTTCAATGGAGTACATATATTTACACAATATAACAGTATGTATATATACGTCAAGTAATTGTTTTCCTTCTGCTGTTAGCTATACATTATATGTTGTCAATAGAGATATAGGAGTACCCTCAAGATGCAGGTCAACCTTCATCTACACGTTTTGTCTTTGTCAATTGTTTAAGTGTTAACTAAAGGGCATTTTTCCTGCACAACTTAATTATACATGTTTTATATGTATAATTATAGGCATCAACTAGTGAGAAATTTTAGTTCCATGGATAGTTTCCCCAAAAGATGCAACCGTCACAATATTAATTTGATCAGTTACGGTTTTCTAGAAATCTTCATGGTATGACCTGTTTAAAATACTGAATAAGGAAAATATTGGGTCACTTATATCTCTGGTCTACATTTATGTACATGTTTGTTTGCATGTTATTGCACCGGTCGCTCCTAATCGCTAGACATATGAAATTTAACGCTTAACTAAGTTGTAACATTTTACAAATCCATAGTCTATCCAGTTGTCATCTTCCCGTCATTTAATATGTTTCTGATGAATATCATGAGTAATTTCAGCCCCTATTGTTCAAACGATTTGCTCAAACACAAAAGTTTTACGCTCAGATATCTAACAGCCTTCAATTACACGTTATCTGCTTTGAAGTCTCCTGTCTCTTTAATACCCTTCATCATGATGAGTTGACAAAAGAAATGTATCTTTTCTGTTATCCCCAACGGTTTAATTACATAGACTTATTATGGTCTTATAATTAAGACAACACTCCTACTATATATCTACAAAGACCTGTCAGTTAACTCTCAGAAAAGTTAAAAGATATATATCAATTATGAACCCACCGGAATGGTATTTGCCACCATGGTAGAATGAAAATTCTCTCGCACCATTGGAACTGATCAATAATCTGAAAGATCATATTCAGACACTTTGAGAATGACTGTTAATAAACTTATGTGTTGATTTTATGATTATCTGTTATTGTCCTTATGGTATTTTTGTAAAATGATATTATGACCACATAAGGGTGAGTGACATAGCCATAGGTACAAATGAACCATATAGACAAGATCTGAAAGCACCCCCAAAATCTTCGTATTCAAAGTGAAAAAATAAGCTTTATTATTGTACGAATTATATTGTTATAATTCTGTCATTGAATTATATTTTTTGTAAACTAGCTATGGAATATAGTCAAAGGAGTGATATATTTGTAAATTGAACATGGAATATAGTCAAAGAGTAATCAAGGGAACCAAGGTTGTAGCGGTAATCAAAAGAATGTAATCCAGGGACAAAGACATGGAAAACAGACATACACAACAAAAACATAGAGTAAATAAAATCATACATACAAAGTAACAAACGCAAATGAGCAACTCGGACTCCACTAAAAACTGGGAGCATAGACCAGGTGCACTGGTAGGGTAAGCGTCCTCTGCTTTTCTAGAAACACCCGCCGAGTCAAAAGAGTGATATCTTTGTAAATTGGACATGGAATGGTCCAAACGAATTTCGTGGGGTTTACGACTAACTTGAGACAGAAAAGTGGTATTTAACGTTTATAATTGAAGTTGTTGTATTTCTGAAGTATAATGATTTTGTTTAAACAAAATCTAATTTACCTCGATTGCCTCGATTACAAAATTTTCTTTAGAAATGTCCATTCATTCAAAAAGCAACGAGCAACTAATTAAAAATTAATAGACATAAAAAAATCTAAAAAATATTTAAATTGTATTGAAGCCATTCTGAAAATTATAAGGCTTTGAATATCGTGAGTTCATCACTTGTCCAATATGTTGTGTCCATTATCCATCCTGACTAAACAACAGAACATAACATAAGATTCTTGGTGCTTTTTATCAAAAACATCTGGTTCATATCTACGGATGCATCCCGGGTTGCTTATTACAAGGAAGTTCATTGTGTTTGTCGATCCTTTGCACATTTAGAAAATTTTGATTCGTGAATTTGATCTGATAAATGAAATTTCTAACAAAATATCCGTGTAAAGTTGAATTCGTTATTTAGCAACCTTGAAAACCCTAAAGACTAGTGCACCACGAATGTGTGTATTTGTGTTCAGAACAAGTAATAAAAAAGACCACTGACACAGCTTCCTCCGCGTCATTTCAGACCTTGGCCTCGAATTTAACGCAAGTAGTTATATCAATACAAAAGTATACAAAAAATTATCGATTTTGACTGGTGACAATTTAATGTTGCCCGTTCGTGTTGAAATATACCGGAAATAATGAACCGTAATGGGAGCGGGAGGTTTAGCGCGCTATAAAACCTGGTTTAACACACATTTCATTTTGATATGCCTGTATTAAGTCTGGACCATTGCGGTGGTTTTCCGACCTTCCGGGTTTTTGCCTTAATGTTGCCATTTGCTATACGTACTTTCCTTTTAGAATATTTCTTCTTGTCTGGATATTTTGTTATTATCATCCATTTAGGTTTCCAAAGTACTGCACAATATATTGAAATTTCTCAATTTTTAGAATTAGATTGAGTGTACAAAACGTTAACCGTACGTTGCCTTCTGTAGTTTAAAACCGATATTTTTTTAATTGTCATTTGGAGTATTTAGTGTATACACTGTATTCTTGAATTTAGATATTTTTATGTTATACTTCAGAGAGGATAATCCTTACAACACGTGTACAACTTACCGAAATATAAATAGAAATATAAAGTGGCGGATCCAGAGTTTTAGGTAAGGGAGGGAGAGCAAAACAGATTTCTTGCCCCGGGCACCCTGATTCCGCCACAGATATGTGATATTCTTGTTTAGCATCCACTGGGTCGATGGCACTCTGGTAAACAAAATTTCACCGAGGATATTCACAATCCCAATGGTTTTGAGTGCTTCTTGTATACAATTAATTTTTGGATTTACATTGATTTTAATGCTGCTGAAACTAATTATTCATAGTAATAATGAATAAATCGGCGAAAATATGATATGAGTACTGAAGAAGTTGGTACAGGTACATATTTTGTACCGTAAGTTTTGTAATGTTGACTTGATAGATATTCTTAAAAGGAAATATATTAAGCCCTCCGTAGAACACATGGCATTGTGTATTCCTTTTATAAGAAAACCATGTTTTTATGTTGATTGGGATCAGCTGCTCTGTGGTGTGAGGGTTTCCTCGTCTTTCATTGAAGTTGTTTTTTTGACAATTCTCTTTATATTTGAACTCTATGTTTATTCAATTTTTCTTTCATTTAAGAATCTGTAATTGTTTCTGTTACAAAGTATTTCAGCGTCTTTTAACATCCACAAATTTCACAAAAAAATGTAATAGTTTAAAATTATCTGCTCTAGTTTGGCAAATGAATTTATATCATTCAAATGTTCAGTCAATGTTTCTTTTAGAAGTCGTGTTTTGATTAATTTTATGAATGAATGCAACAACGATTTTAACATGTATATCTAAGCATTTTATTCCAACAATTTTATCATTTACATCTGTAAAAATATAATAACGTCAGAAAATATAAAACCTTCTGTCATTTGAAGCTTATACTGGTTCATTTAACAACAATTAAAGATAATATCAAATATATATTCACATAAATGCTTAAATTGTTCTTTGCCTATAAAATCTATACGTTTATAACAACCAACAATGACACACAATGTAGCAACTGATTTAACGATAAAGCAGACAAAATCTGAAAGAGAAAAATCAAAAGGCATTTGAAAACCACAAGCACAATTTAATACTATCTAGTGTGAAATCAAATTCATTTGTACTACTACAAGTTAGTGTATACATTATGAAATAAATAGCTACATGACCCATATAAGAACAGAAATTGTAATGAACTAAGAAGTATTAATTAATTTTGTTCAAAGTTGCTGCACTGAAATCATTTACATTTACACTTAACCCCCCTTGCGTTTTGCTAGGAATTACTTCAAACAAAATACGTATGAAAATGATCAACAAAACTGAAAATCTATTCATAACCTTATCTTGAATATAAAATGAATGTGCAGAAAAATGTATCGGGGGGGGGGGTGGGGGGAGAGGGGTTAGTCACTTCAAATAATCAAAGCGATACGGATGACCTACTGGAAAAGGTCACATTTCTATACTTCAAATCATAAGATACGTATTGGAAAACAGACTATTAATGCATGATCAGACGAGAATAAGTGAAATGTCGTGGATACAACATCCTTCATTAATATGCTATTATTTGATATAGATGCTGAAGTTTATATGATAAGGTATACATTTTGATGATCATTAATATACGAGAAGGACAATACTAGATTGGGCAGCTGCTAACCTCTATCTAACTATATGAAGTGTTCCCCACTTTTCGCTCCCCTACTGAGAATTTTATATTTCATATGAAAATAATTATAAATACTTAGAAATTCGATCTAAACCTATTTAAAGAAATTAATCATTTTCTAGTTTACAAATACAAAGGGTATCAAATAAAATTGCCAAATACATGAACTTTTACAGTAAAACTGCATTGTATTAATACCTCTATAATTCCATCATACTAAAACTAAGTTTATACTTGACCTGATCGACAATAGCACATATAATGCAGGATACAGATCATTTTTGTTTCACACATGCAGTGAATATATGATATGAATACATTTTTATGCATTAACATTTAACAGTAGAGTCACCAAACAATGAAATATCAAAATACATAAGATAAAATAAAATTAGATAAAAACCACCGAGTATCAACATAGAAACATATGCACGTACTAAACACATAGAGAGCATTGAAAATTTAAATAGCACTCTTTGTAAAAATAAAACAGTAAGTCATTCATGCATTTCAAAAACCCACCAAAGTCACTTTTATTTCCGATTCGGAAACAGAACAGTAACAAACCACATAGCCAATCTCAGATTGCTAATCGGTTGTTGCACGTTTGAGATGAAAATTATATATAGTGTATGAAATTAGCACTTTACAAGAGTTACAGTTCTTGATAAGGTAATTTAAGTGGGAGATCAATACATGGTTTTCTATAAAATACAGATCGTTTTTTTACGGTTACTTTTTTCTTCACTTTGAACCCGATTTGCAATTGGCAGTGTCTGAATATGTATTGGTACTTATTTGAGTAATAGATGAAGTAACTGTAGAAATAAGCAATAAGATATTCCTACAATGATTCCGGCAGTACAAATAAATTATGACACAAATGAATTAAACACTATTTGATCATTATATGTGTTTTTTCTTTGATTGATCTTTTTACAATGCAAAATAAGAACCTTTCTAAAGTTAAAAGGAAAGATGCTTAATGACTGCGTCATAACAATCAACGTGATTAATTGTAATTTCTATAATAGAGAAATACCAGCACATTCTAGAATCAGCACACATACACCTGTAAACCATATATTAACAACGCAGAGAGGAATGGTAAATAGTTGGGATATTTAACTCTTTTGGTATAATGTGATATATGTCATTTTATTTTGGTTTTGCAGATTGTAAACATGCGAAAGGTTCTCACTTTTTGGCCCCTTTAAATTCTTGATCTTAATATGGCAGAATTATAGGGAAATATGGACATGTTTATAAAAAGTCTCTGTCAATTCCTATATTACATTTATCATTGAAGTTTAATGCCAAACTCTAATTCAAAACTATTAGTAAATGGAAGTCATCAAATAAAAAAAACCGTTTAGAAATACATTTCTTCCCACAAGAACACATCAAATATTTTGTTGAATTAACAATGTTGGAGTAAACGTTACAACTTACACGTAAAGCTTTTAATACTAAAACAGGTAGGCCTGAGTTATGTAAATTTACAAATGATAAATGAAAGACTGAATGATAATAACATTAAATAATAAACTGTTATTATACTCCCTGTGCTTTTGTATTGAATTACTATAATAAACTTCTAAGTTTGCAGTTTGTTATTCTGGCATAATATCCTGAATAGTGAAAGTCACAGTTCATACCATTATTTTCAAAAGTTATTTCTGGTACAAGAAAATTTGGATTAACTTCAAGCTGAAATAGAATTAAAGACCTTGATTATGAAAAAAAAACAACAAAAGTTCAAAAAAATTGGACATGCTATTATTTCCGTGTGTAACAGTGCGTGTCAAACACATTTTTTTGTGTGCTTGGGATTTCACTCAGAAAAAAACATAGAAAGTTATACCTATTCAACACTATGCTTTATATACTAGTATGTATAATGTGAAAAAAAGGATATTTTTTCTTTTATAATATTGAGATGACGTTTTTACTTTTTTCTTGGATTTCCTCAGATTGGCAATTGGTAATACCGACTGTTTACACAAGAAATCAAATTTGATTTGATTTCTATAAACTACATAAATACAGTGAAAACATATACGAAACAATAGATAACCAGTAACTGTAACATATTATTAAATAAGATTAGTTCACTTAAAACCTTGAATGTGTCTTCCCGAGGAAAGGCCAGTATAATCCCGAAAGATACCATATATGGGAGTGTTGAAACAATCAAAATCCCCAATTGTTCACGATAAGTAAAAAAAATGTGAAAGTCCACTGAACAGCTTTATAGTATTGGTATACTTCAATTGGTCAATTTCAAGGGACTTGGCAAAACGGGCGTACTGTACATCAGTTACCTTATGGATAAGTTCTGTGAAATGTATTGAGAGAAATTTGCAGCAATTTCTTATTTTATAAAAACAAATTCAAACAATGTGAGATACTACTTTCTGAAAAAAATTATATTTATTTGATTCCTAATTCAATTTGACAGTAAGTGTGTTATTTTTCTATCGAACAACCTTGTTAATTTTTTAAGTTTCATTTAGGATTAATATTTCATTACGTGTGAAGTCAATAGTTATCAGGTACTAGAAGGTGGTCTTACAGTTACATGAATATGGATTTTTTTGTCAATATGAAAAGTTAAAAAGATAACAGTTTATTGTCAGACTGCTTATAATTTCGATTCCTTATAACAAGCATACGCCCATCAAGATGATTCAAACAGTATTAAAGCACAAAACTTGTTATCTTGATTTATACTTAGAAAAGTGACTTTAACATTTTGAAGAACTGAAAGAAAGTAATTGTTGCAAAGATAGAATCTAAGTGTTAGTATTGCATAATGAACATACAAGGTAAATGGGAAGACATTTATATTTAGACAGACACTATAGATCAAAGAACTACAAAGAACTTGAAAGATCTAATCAAGGATGTTCTTTGGCCCATAGACCCATACGCAGGTCTCAGGCGGCAAACGATAGCACGAAATTAAATAAAATACTTAATAAGGAGAAGATCAGTTAACCGCTCAAGTTCATTAACACTACCGACTTTTTTCAATTCGAGACGGGTATTATTGCATGACATGGCCGTTTTTCTTGACTAGATCAACCACAATTGTTTTATTCTATGCTCTTTTACAAATTGATAGGGTTCACATTTCATAAAATATCTTTTTCTTCGTGCATGCAAACTATGACCGCAATTAATATACAATTAGTGTCTAGGTCAGGCTAAATGTTATAATCCAGGTTATTGGTTTAAAGTAACAACAAGCAATAATTTGTTTAAAAAAATATGACATTAAATTGAAATAAAAAAAATCAACAATTAAAATCAAATTAAAGGATCGAAATCAATATGTCCAGGGTGGATTTACATGTACTTTAAATTATTATCTCATCAGATTACTACAATATTTTATATAAACTCAATATTTAAATGTTAAGGGTTTTATTTTGACCCTGTGAGGAACGTGTTTTGACGCGGCTTTGTCTTCCTACTTGGATTATCTCTACTGGAGTAAGTGGTTCCATATAACTGGGTTTTAATAATGCCGAGACTCAGCTTTTTCACGGCTTCCCTCATTTTTCATTCATGTTCCTGACTTAGCAACAAACTTATTAAAGACATTTTGGTGACCCCTGAATGTGGTTACTATTTTGTATTTAGGTTATGCGCTGGTGCACTTGTTGTGTTTTCCATATTCGTTTTTTAAGCGTTACCTTTTAGTATTGAGAACAACAATCCACACTAGGTGTTTCATATATACGATGGAACTTTTTAAAATTTGATCCTGTTTTAAGATAGAATAAGTAACTAAGCTCACCTTAAAATGATAATTGCCTGGTTTGAGGTCGGTTATATCGATCCATTGACAATCAATGTCAGCCATGTAGTTGTCAGAACATCCAACAGATATTCCTAAACACAAACAAACGTATTAGTAACTATAAATTAGTATGTATAACATTTCATTAGTTTGTGAATAGAAGGCAGGTGTCTTGCAAAAAGAAGAAATTGCTCACCCTATCGGAGCATCTGTTCCACCCCTCTCCGTTTATATGGGGTCATGCTGCTCGTAGTCTTTGTACGTATTAAATATTTTGTCTGTATTTTGCTCTTTTCCTTTTCCTCTTGCAGGTTTCTCAAAAGTGTTTTCCTCCTCTATATCCTAACAGTTTATTGAAGTCAGGCTTACCTTGCTGTCCCCAGTTTTGACAATCGTATTTTGGGAAGACTCCTCTATTACATTGCGAGTCTTCTAAACAGAAACTAGCTTTCAATCCTTCAGCCACTCTATTTCCATTCATATCTGTGATATCATAATGGGCAAAAACTTCCATGCTATGATAATGCCTGGAGAAATTTGTAAAAACGAAGTTCTTTATATGAAAATATAATGGCATAAAAGCTAAGTAATTTTGTCCTTCGTGAGACTTACGTTATTTTTTTCGTCAAATACAAGTGCATGGGCGTATCGGCACGCATTAAAGCTAGCCATACTATAATATTTTGTCGGTACAGCATGCCCTCCATAATCTTGTTGTCAAAAATTTAAAAAAGACAGGATATTTGACTCTGTATAACTAATTCAAACAAGTTCGAACATATACGTACCAATCGAGATTCGGATGCTACGCCGCTAGATAAGGTTACATATTTACAGCATTTTTGTGGTTTCCAGAGATGATTAAGCACGAACCAGATAATACCCAAAGAATGTTTGACATAGCATTGAGTTGATATGATAATCAAATTTTATATCACTAAAATGTTGAACCTAGATCTAATTAGAGCTGGTTAAGGTGCTCTTTAGATATTGTTAAATCATAATACTTTTACATAGGACTTTACAATTGCAATGATACGTACATATGGCATGCATGCCATTCCCAATCCTGTCGTTGACTTTTTGGTAGGAAGTCAGCAGTACCAATATTTTTTACAACACTTGAGAATCTCATTAACCGTCTAGTACTGGTCCTCCAATCTATAGAAACAAATAAAAATGTGTTGTATTAATTATAAGAGTTCCACTTTTACATATTTTTAGCCCTTAAGAATGTTCGCTGCTCTGTTTAGGAATAAAAAGGATTTCAAAGTGTTGTGAAAGTTTTACAGATCTTTCATGATAGAACAATATTAGTAGGACAATAAAAAAGACATTTTCATGTGTGTTTAATGAAATTGTTGGGAAAAAATGGGTTGCGTTTAAACCATGCTCATATTTCCAACCGTTAACATTTATCTGACATCACTGTTTTCATTAAAATAATGCAAACTATACATATTATTGGGACAAAGCATTGAATAAAATCACAATAAAATCGTGTTTCAGTTGCTCATTAAGTTTTGTAATGAAACTGCCAAAATTCATCTGGTTTGAAAAACCATATCTTTTTTTAACAGAATTAAGTCACGGTGAAGGAGAATACTAGGACAATGAAACCTAAATCGAACTCTGAAAAACCGTTAACCTATCTAATCCAGACACTACATAAGTTCCTTTATTTCTATTTCAATACATTTTGAACCTGTGTAAACCGAACGCCTGCCTTGACAGAACAAAATTTTAATTCCAATGGGGGTTTGGTTAAGACAGGTTTGTCCGTATATTAATATTGACTTATGCATACTTCTCGATGTCTTTCTAATTTCATAGGCTGATGGAGCTAGACAATTTTCTTCCATTGCGCATGTCAGGTAGTACATGTGACGGTCTTGTAGAAACGTCGTTGATTCGACCATATAGGTACTAGGCTCTAAGTCTGGCAGTGCTAAACATACAGAACGGTTTATATTATAATCATGGTACATTTAGATTTAACGGACAGATTGGAATCGGGGAATGTTAACTAATTATAAGACGTAACAAACTTCAGTATAATTAATACAAAGTCTAAACATCTTAAAAACAAATTATGCATTTAAAACCCATATTGTGCAAATGTGTTTTTTTTATATAAAATGAACAGTGTACGCAGAAGTTGATACGATTCATAACACATTAAAATTTGGTAAAATAAAATTCTTCACAAATTGAATTTTTTCTTGCAAGGGCGAGTTCTTAGAAAAGTAACACATAGGAACGAACGACAATCTTTGTAAATGGTTGTTACATTTCATAAAAGAAATAACGTGATATAAGTATAACTTACTCTTCGAACAAACAATAGCAGCCACTGCATCGGATCTCGTACATTGTATGAGGCCATTATGATCTTCCCATGTACATTTGTCTAGTGTTTTTTCTGTTCCTTTACATTTCACAGATGAAAAGTACTTCTTTTGGTTCTTGCCACCATAATATGCTGTCTGCAACCATAAATAATATAACAAATTGTCACATCAAAATAATTTACCTCTGTACAACAACTGAAAAGGATTTAAGATTCCATAAAATTAAGAATTATATATTGATTTAATTATAAAACAGTTGCGTAAAGCAGTTTTTTTTTATTCGTGATAATGCTTCCTCATTTAACAATTTATAATAAAGCAACAACTGAAATATACTCGAAATTCAAAAACAAATTTAAAATTTTGAAGTTAATTTGGCAAATTAATGTGTTTAATATTGTAAATGATTTTAAGTATTCTGAGATGAAACCAAAAATATTCATCGCTATTTCAATTGGTTACCTTTGCAGCTTGCATTCCATAACCCAAACCAAAGTGCCTGCAAGCAACAATTGCTTCTTTCAAAGACCATTCGTCACCACAGATAACTCCCCATTCATGGTGGTTTGGTGGCAGGACTTCAAGTCTACCATCTAAACCCGTTCTCCCACCGGATACTTTAATTTGAATTTTCTGCAACAATAGAATTTTGATAAAATGAACTAAATGAATTATATATTTGTTGCTACCTATTTTACCTATACATGTTTTATGATCCATCCGTGTTCATAGATCATTGTGTTGAAAGTTTTTTTTCATAACACACGAGAGTAGTGCACCACGGTGTGAAGGGTCAAAGCAATTAGGAAAACAGATATCATTTATTCTGCATAATTAGATTGCGTATATCCTGTCATAATGGCATTATAACATTGTGGAGCATCAGCAAGTCAAGAAAATTAGTTAACGATACTTTGTTCTAAATCAAGATACAACAAATGTACATCGTCGCCTAAACTTTTGCCTTCCTCTATCATAGAGATACAATTATAGCTTTATTATGACTTTGATATGATCATGCTGGGAATACATGCCAAGAATCCATGCACTAAAAATTGATTTAAGTCTGTCTTTATAATTGTATCGTCAGAAGATATTCATGAAAAAAACATTGAACATGAACTTTCAATGTTTACTTTACAAATTCATATATTGTACTCCCAAATTTTGTAAAATCTTTTTATAAATCGAGTTTGACTATTTTTTTGTATTTTACCTGGTGACGGCGCCCAGAATTGTTACCATGTCTATGTCGATGACGGTTGTTCATTCCGCCAATGACAGCGTCAGCGGAATTACTGTTTATCTTATCACGATTACTGGTTACTTGAACTGAATTTCCACCTTCAGCGATATTGATAAGGGTACCACTTTGCCTGTTGCTCAAACTGATAGTGTTACTTCGAACAGAAGGATCGTCAGCCACAGCATAATGCCTATCGCGTGCCGAACTTTGTTGACGAACTTGCTGTTGTGTTGGAGGTGATATAGTTGTAGTTGTGGCTTGTGACTGCAACATTTCACGTCGCTTCTGGATGTATTGTCCCCTCGTCATTTTCTGAGGGGTCTCTCCTGGTACAGACACCATAAAATCTCCATTTCTTAACTTAAGTACCCATAACTTAGCTTCATTGTCTAAGATCCACGTACTATCGACCAAAGATGACGGTAAATTTGAAGCTCTGTCATTAATGATTGACTCTCGAGTCAGCCTGACCTGAGTTGTTGTCCTTGAGGTAGTCGTTGGTGGCGTAGTTGTCGTTGTGGTAGTTGGGGTAGTTGTAGGTTTTTTAGTGGTCGTTGTTGTTGTAGTTGGTGTTACACGAGAAGATGAATTCTGTTAAAATGAATGCAAACATGCAACAATAATAAATAAAACTACAGGATCAAAAATTGTACTTCTATCATCTATCTTCATGTCTTTTAGTAGAAAAAAAGAAATATTGCATATACAACATGCGTGCATACATAATATAGGACATGCTCATTCAAGATTTATAGCATTATTGCCTTAAGATTGTGATTAATTAAGTCCTGAAGTGACATCATGCCATTTACATATGTAAAGTGTTGTGAAATAAGTTTTTAATTTCTGACAAAATGTGTATTTAAGGTGCATTGTGTGTTTGTGAGACGAAAAGAATAAGTTCACGATTATTTTTTTTTAATTAATGTAATACATGAAGAAATTCTTTTTTTTTTTAATTTTGAAATTATTTAAATATCGTATTGTATAGGACACACACGTATTAGGGAAAAGGGGAATGCAAAGTCTAGGAATCTCACAATAGATTTTAACTATTTGGGGAAAAAACACGCCGTGTAGTTAACGCATAAGAATACAATTACAGAAAAATTTGTCTAAACCGAACTCTGAACAAAATGAAAACCTCCCTTCGCCAGACACGTTTTGATTCCCTTCGTGTAAATGTATTTTGAACCTGAGTAAACCGAATATATTCCACAGTCCAAAAGAAGTTCAGTTTAGACAGGTTTTCTGTGTATATTAAAACTATTGACATGATTTAAATATGTTCAGAAATACGTATTGAATATAATAGATAAGGACTTAAGAAGATGTGCTAAATGTGCAATGGACATGTGTTCATGATAAAAACATGTGAACAAAAAAGTGTTGAACAAAATTTTAGTGTTAAAAAGTGATTTATTAAAAAAACAAAGCCAAAGAAATGTGAATTCAGTGAAGTTATCGAGAAATTATAAGTGTTTAATAAGCTAAATGCTTTATATGGACAAGAAGTCAATAAACAATGTAGTTAAACATTTTGCGTAATCACAGCGTTTTTTTTTTATATTTCAAATGGTAAACTTTTTTTCTGTTGTTATTTCAATAAATAGTTAAGTTCCTCCTCTTAACATGTTTTTTTATATTAATCAAATTATTATGAACATTTCACAACGATTTTACCTTTTCAGAACTTGAAAAATAGAAATAATGCAAATATAAAGCGAAATATATACAGCCCATGCACAATATGTCAATGGATTTTCATGCTTAACTATAAGCGCCAAATTAGACATATTTCCAACTCACTTTTACGTTATATGATATGTTTAATTGTCCCTTTTCTTTAGTATCTTCCTTAAGCATTTCATCCACATCTTTGTCTATGTCATCATCCCTATCTATGTCGTTTTTGTCTATTTCGTTATCGTTGTCTTTGACGTCTTTGGCCTTTTCTTCTTTAAGACGTAAGTCCTGTGACGATTCGGTATTTTCACGGTTTTCTTCTACTAAAACAACAACTGGATCGTCTGCTGCCTTTCTTGTCTCATGCTGAGGGCCGTCTGCTTCATCTACTTCATTTGCTTCATTGTTTGACACAAAAATATATGATGGTGTTGTTGTGGCAGGTGGTTTGATAAGCTCTCTTCTAATACTTATGTACTGCTCCTTTGTCACTTTTTTCGTTCTGCTACCTGGTTTCGCAACCAAATACTGCCCACTTCGTAAGCGCATAACCCACATTTCAATTTGTTTATCCATTCTCCAAGAGCCCATTGGTAAATACGGTAACTGAGCTGCAATGTCCTGCGTCGTTGTTGTCGGTTTATTAGTTGTCTTTGATGTTGGTGTGGTCATCTTTGTCGTTATCGTTGCTTTTGGTGCGGTCATCTTTGTTGGGGTAGTTGTTGTGGATGTGGTCGTTGTTGTGGAAGGAGTTGTTCTTTTTGTCGTAGTCGTTGGTTTTGTTGTCGTCGTTGTTGTTGTTCTTGGTGTCGTTGTCGTTGGTAGTGTTGTTGTACTTGTAGGAGATTGATTGGTAACATTTAATCGTCTATTACGTGATACGGGTATCGTATCTGCTTCATCCCCAAGTAAAACATGATTTGATGCTTGTGAGTTCAATAGATTGTTGACATTATTGTTGTTTATGACAGCAGACCCTGAAAAGTGGGGCAAGGTTGACGGAGCAAGAGTGGATTCGATACTCAAACAGACGACTCCGGCAGAGTGTCTACTTCCCCTGCACGCCCGTTCGTGGCGACTGTAAAATCTGCCCCATCCTGGGAAGTAGCATTCTGACAGTCTACTTTCATCTCCACGACAGTATACATCGGTAAGCCATTGTCTCCCTATATAAGAAAAGGTAACATTATAGAAATAGACATTTATTATTTGCAAATAACAAAAGCGTATACTTAAGCTAAATGGAAAATACTTCCGTCCCTTTTAAGTTCGTCTTTATACCTAATATCAATATTTAGGATTGAATAATTGTAATTGAGAAAAATGATATGAAAGCATAAATCAGGCCTGAATGAAAAATAGGAAAAAATACCCCCTTTTTATCTATATATAACCACATAACTTGAATCCCCCCTTTTTCATTAATAACTTCGTATAACTTAAAAATCTAAGATCAGTATTTTGTAAAACATCAAAAATTAGTTCACATGAATAGAAAGTAACAATTTCAAAGATTTGTAAAATTTGGTAGGTTTTTTTAATATTGTGCAAAGTGTGAACGACGGACGGACAAGTGTGTACCCATTATACCAGGACTAGAAAAAAGATTCATAAATTGTCGTGCTTTTCTTTTCACATTAACCACTAGAACTCATAAATTTGTACAATACAATTTTCAAAAGTTTTACACAATAATGACGTTGCAAAATTGAATAAACGTCCTTTGACGTACATTGTTCTTTTGCACTCTTGTATGATTAAGGTCAAAAGGTTAATTACTTCGGTAGCCGAGTAAATCATAATATGTGTAACTATCTTTTAAACGATCTGCATCTTCTCTAAATCAAACAATTTTTTCTCAAGTTTTTTTTTCAAATACTGAACAGAAGGGGTAAAACCCCGTAACAAAAAATTATTTTAGTAGTAAATCATATACAAATCTTCTCTCAGACCACCCACTTTTCAATAGAATAAATGTGTCGTCTAAAAATATGAGTTGCAAATAAAGATCAAAAGGGTGACATGCCTGTCATTTACTGTATTGTCAAATTTAAATGTGTAATGATAATGCATTTGGCGTTGCATGAAAATGGCAGGTTTAAGACGTCTTCTCATTTAAAATTACCCGATGAAGTGTGTATTTTTGCTTACTCAAATGATCTGGAAGAAGATCACAAAAGATCTTATTACTATAATAATGGGGGCAAAGTAAACTCCCTTGCTCAATTGGAACTGTAATCCTTGATATTTAGATCAAAGATGTCATTTACTCAACAAAATAGTCTTTACTCTAAGTGTAACACTATAATGCAAACTTGCAGTATTTTTTTTCGAATCTATGTTTTTGCTGATTGAGTTTCCCATTAAGTCAATAAATATATGTAGACACCATTGGACTATTTCCATCGTTATATTCTATATCAACAGTTCGTGTGTTTTTGTCTTTTACTGCAGTTTATCTTGGGAAAAAAAACTTTCTGATATATCAGAATAGCTTTGAACATAAACATTTTATCCCAAAAGCCGAACTTTTTTTGTAAATTAGTGTAAAATGCAGAAATCACGAATGCAGAAATTATTTTCGTTTATTGTTCAGTAATATTTGTTGAATATATTATTTTATTTATTTATTATTATTATTTAATTTTTTTTTTTGGCAAATTAAAGATGGGCGTATCTAACATCTCCTGTTACAACTTTATTCTCTTTATTCATGGGTAACTCGAATGCATTATAATATAACACAGTAGACGAAAACATTAGAAAAATATGTCTAAAATACAATCAGCGTTTCGTATTAATTGAAATGTTGCGTGCAGAGAAGGCATTTGTGTTCTATAAACTCAAAGACGTGTCACCAAGACCTATAGAAACGTTTTCACTTATATCGATTTTCAACGAGAACCGCGACGATCTTAAGATCAGAAATAGTATACGTTTGTTTTACTGACTTTAAATTGCTTAATTTCATTATTGGCGCTTTAACAAGGGAATGAAGTATTTAAGATTTCAACTGAATTAGAGGAACTTGAATTGAACCGATAACATACACGACTTAGGACTGAGCTATAATGGTGTAGTATTAAAACAAGAAAAATATTAAAACGTCCTTTTCTTTCAATAAGTGTATCACCCTGATAATAAACTAGAAATCAGTTTAAATTAGAAATTTTCAAATTTCCATTGTTACGCACAAGAAGACATTTGGTACCACAATAAAAAATGACATGAACGAAATAAAGTGTATAGCAGTTTTTATGTCTTTCAAAATAATCTTCCTACAATAAATCCGTAAACATAAATGAATTTTTTATTGAATCTAACTGAATAAGTTGCTACAGTCACATTGTTTTAGATATCAAATGCACAACTGAGAACATATGATTTTTAAAAACAAAACAAGGCAATTATAAAGTACATTATTATTTTTTTTCACACTTCGAAACATGGGTCTAATCTCAAACGATAA
This sequence comes from Perna viridis, assembly GCA_037379345.1. Taxonomy (NCBI): domain Eukaryota; kingdom Metazoa; phylum Mollusca; class Bivalvia; order Mytilida; family Mytilidae; genus Perna; species Perna viridis. Next base: position 9,249,920 of record CM074513.1, read on the forward strand.
TGCCAGGTTTGTACGAGTTTTCACGTAAAAGCACAACTGAGCAAATTTTCCGATAAATAAGGCAATATCTAAATGTATTTTGCAAGTTTATTCATAATCTAGCATTAGCCGGAGTGAACCTCAGTGGAAATATTTCAAACATGAGTTTCATCTCAAACGATAATGTCAGGTTTGTTTGAGTTGACGTCAAATTGACGTAAATGCACAACTGGCATCATCACCGTATTTTACAAACCCTTTCAAACGATCAGATAAAAAAAAAGAATTTCATCAGAGCATCATATACGAAAATTCTAGAAGAACATTTTCGAAAGGAAAATTGCCAGAATACCTACAAAATATTAACTCATTTCATACCTAGCTTTTTTTCAGGATCGTTAAATGGTCAGACTTGTTATGTTCATAAACATTCACAATTAGATAGCCAGCAAGAGATTCGTAGTCATCGAAATCGATTTATTACTTCATACAATACAAGAATCATGAACTTCCTTAAATGTATTTCTCGATTTCATGCAATTAGCAAATATGTGTCTTTGTAGCATACACTATTACGCAATCACCGAAATACACAAGATTGTTAAAAGAAGAATTTAAGATTAAAATCAGAAATAAAGAGGTATCAAGTACTTTAATCAAACTCCTGTGGTATTTCATTTATATTTGTAACAACACAGACTCAGCAACGAATGAACATTTGCGTGGATAAACAATAAAACCTGCATCGTCATTACATAACTATTTAGATAAGACTATTACTGTTAATTATAGAATAAACGAAGAAAAAATAACGTTGACATGATAGTAAACAGAATAAAATGCTTCGAAGGGCGCAGTTTGATACGACTGCCATCGTCAAACACTGAACTAATATTTAAAGTTGATACATCTTCGACTTTGGATTGGCACAGCGTAACTTTTTGATACAGAATGAACGTCACCAGTCAAGACCCACCCCGCCTGTGGTGGAATGTTGCAGTATGGTATCTTGTGATACAAGTTTATAACAATCAGAGCCAGTATGCAGATATCAGAAAAAAATGATTGTTTCAGCTCACTTTTAACCCCTCGTTCACAACTTTCAAAATCAATCCCATCCTTCCCTTTTTCGTACGACACCTTGTAATACAATTTCAATGAGATTCATATGTTAAATGCTTGATTCTGGTCCTTTTGGTGCCCTTTTTCGTAAACAAGGCATCCTCCAGAATATCAATGTGAGTCCTCTTTTAATGCTGTGGCATCTTGAAGTACAATTTCAAAGAGATTCATACAATTTTACTCGAGTTTTTGTTTCTTTTTACCCTTTATTTACCTTTAACTCGTGAACAGATCAAATCACAACTTACAATGTCAACCCCTGCCCTCCTTTGTGGTATTGCATATTGTGAAAAATTATCCTAAAGAATTCATATATTTATACAATATGTTATTCAATTGAAATCAAACGTCTACGGATACTGCTGAAATGCCATTCCATTTAGATCGACATTCGTTGAAAGCAATTTGACGGAATAACCTTTAAGCCAACATTTGTAACTGCAACTGAAAGTAACAATTGTTACTTAGAATATTGTATTACTAGTGGTCGCACATGCTGAAAAATAAATCATCTGTCTATTCTCACTCACTCATATATCACTAAAGTATCTCAACCAATTATTGTTTTGTTTATTCATCATTTCACGTTCTTAATGACTAAGGAGAATCTAAAAATATTTGCAACATTTGCTCGGCTGTTTCCTTGAAGAATTCACATGCATCGACGTGCAGTATTGATATCATTTTCCTCCGTATTGTTACATTTCAGTTGTGTAGTTGTGGTATATTATCATATCCATTGCCAAGGAAATGTTCATTTCATTATTTTTAAACCGTGGATTTTATTTTTAAGTTTCCTGGTTTGCTCAAGATTAATCAACTTATACCACCCATTCATAATGTTTCAAGGGAGTAAATGATTGTCTGTAAATTGTTTTAAAATGGTTTTGTGCTTGAAAATCCGAAACAAACAAAAATATTACTTTCAACACAAATGCGAATTGATGCAGCGTACACTTAAAATGTTTGTCTGGTTGTAACATCTGGTCCCGAAGAAGAAAGTGGTATTTTTATCATATAATAAGATAAGAACTGTGGGAAGTCAAATAACACAGACGGTAAAAATCAGAACAGAAACAAAAAAAACACACACACAACAGTTTACGAAAAAAGTCAGCAATGCATGTTTTTTTTCTCGTTAAATTCAACTGATTTGTCACTTACAATACAAAACAATTAAATAAAAATTTAAACAAATAAACATAACTTATATGTAAAAAAAAATAACTAACATATGATAAATTAGTAAATAAATACAACTTACGTCTACCTCTGCCAAAGGTACTTCCATGTACATGTTGTAGAGCTCTCGGATATCCAAGTTGACGGCACACAACATGAGCATCCCTAATGTCCCAGTGATAGTCACAAATAGATCCCCATTTGTTATCATGAAATACTAAAACTGTTCCTTCATAGATATGTGCTCCTCCAATAAGACGAATATCGCCGTTAAAAAAGGGATAACTAAATGCACAATTGCTGAAACTATAAACTATTACTAACACTTTTAATATTTCCATTTTTATCCAATTGTATCCAAATTGTATTAACTTATTAGAAAAGACAGAAACCAAAGCGTCACTGCCGAGTAGCTGCTTAATAACTACTAAGTATGTTTTATTAAGACATAACACTATGTTAAATATCGTGCATATATCTTAATGCTCCAAAAGCGCGTGCCAGATGACCCATGTTAAGTCGTGGGTCGAGGAAATTTAAAACTTTTTCAACTTAAATTAGCAGTGTCTAAACACCTGAACTACTGAATGAATAAAGGTGTTCACAAACTGATCCGGAAGAGTAGTGCGACTTATCTAAACCGCTTGTTTAACAATCTTGTTAGTAAAGCATTAAATTGTCAATAAATCATAAAGTCTCCATAAAAATTCCCAATCATCACTAACGGAAAAGTTCATGAACGTAATGTGAAAAAAAAATAAGGACCACGATGTCGAAAACCATGGAAAAGCTTGGAATCAGATATAAAACATTCAAACAGTACATTCCTTTTAACATAATCAACTTTTATGACACTTTGAAGGGCGGAAAACAACTAAACCTCAACATAATATAAAAATGTCAGACTCAGCATCTTGAACATTTGGGGGCGTTCATATCAAATGCACCTGCATAAGAATTTTGTGGTTAGTCACTATAAGTCATCGAAGTATGGAATGCAGTTGATGATGTTGATGGTGAAAAATCTTCTAATGAATATGACCTAACTTTCAGGGAAATGATTGAAGATTACCATATACTGTGCCATGAACGCGTGAAAGCGTTGCATCAATGTGGTCACGAAAATATATATTGGAAGATTACTCAAAATAAAGACTACATAGAAGTAAAAAAAATGAAGCATCCATTGAAGATCTAAAGTATATAGTATTTGAATTAGGGGAAATTAAACTTTTTAAAACCTTTGACATCGTCCACTTGATTATTCTGCTTGTCCAAAATCACTTAACGGTATGGGGTAGATTTTTCTACCATTATCGCTCAATGACAACCCATTATAAATCAAAAGAAATTTCGATACAGACTAACGTAGAAATGAGTAGAAAATATTTGCAAGTGTTTGGCAAATACCATAATTGCTTTTAACTTTTGAGCTGAAAATGAATGTCGTAAATAATAAGGACTATTCTAAAGATGAATCAGAATATCTTCAAATGGGGAAATGTCGAATAGTCACGGACAACAACGAAGTCAAGAAAACAGCATCGAAGATCGCAATGACTAAAATATTTAACTAGTACTTTAAAGGGAAATTGATACTAAGAATTAAAACAGAACATTGAATTATGTAAACAGTTTTTGATTCTAGTGTATAGACAAATGTAAAAAAAACTGTTCTATACAACTCCTTAAACTTCATTGTAAGAAAAACCTCGAAAAAAACAAAATATGTCGAGCCCTTTGTAATCTTTTTGTCACTCTCCAATTAAAACTATACAATGAAAAGCAGTAAAATTCAAAGTATATTTTTAGAATGAAATAAATATGTGGCTTCTCATGCAAATACATAAACAGGCGTACAGATCTTAATCTATATACCCGATACGGTGATGGATATAAATATACCGCCAGAAAACTCCATGTTGAACAGTGAGAGATATGAATATTAGGCACGAGACCGCAATTAATTTTCAAGTGCATTTCAATATACACATTTGAGCAGATTAAAAAAATTCCACCGGTGCAAACTGAATAAAACTTCTCTGGCCTAAAGATATGTACAAACAGGATTTTATATATAAATTGTAAAAAATTTTACCATCATTTTCTGAAATTAATACATATAATTTGGAGATGGGGTAAACATGACAAATGAACTGAGTTAAAAGTCCTAAATCTTAACCTTCTTCCATTGAACCAAATCACAACTTTTAGTCAGAATTGATTAATGAAAAAAAATCCCATGTAATTTTAACCTATTTTCTACCAATTAGAGGCAAAACTTCAGCAAATAAGTTTCCAGTAAAAATATAAAAAAATGTGGAAGGTACCTACTACCAAAGTTGGAAATATATTACCAAGGGAATTAATTATGTTCTCGTACCTGAAGATTCAACTCCTCGGTATATAAATTGGTATAAACTTTTGAATGACGACGTGCTTAAGTAATAATTCACACACATCTTTTGTAACACATGCTAATAAAAATAAAAATAAAACTCAACTTCATTTTATATCTTCCAAATTATTTTCACATTATTGTATCATACTTGGAGTCTTGAAAAATCTTACCTTCTGTTGTTTTTCCCCATGTAGCGATAAGCTTAAACATGAAACAAATGTTAGAGTAGAAATATAAGCGTCCGTGTAAATAGAAAAATGGACAAACTTGTAAAAAACGACCTCTTTAGAATGTTTTAACCACAAATACTTTTGATCATGAAGATTAAAAGGTATCTATCAACATTAGCATGTCAGCCCTTGAAATACTGCTTAAACATCACAATTGATACTGAACTGTTTTAATCATTATGTTTTGATTGTTAACCAGTTTTTGTATTTATTGTTTGTGGTTCTTGAGAGGAACTATGATAATAACTATTTAAAAAATGAAATATGTTGCATAACTAATATATATTTTTTAAATGTTGAGTTATATAACAATGGGTTTGCTTTAATCGTTTTCACAGCAACACAATGATTTAATAAAAGAAAACATACTAAGCAAGTGTACGGTGGAAAGGAATAGCTATAGACATCACAAGGAAACGATGAAATAGAAAGCGCATCTCTCAATAGTCAAACGGCATAGAGAGATTTTGATGACTCGAGCCATTAAACCACAGAATTTTTCGTTTATCATGGTTTGAATTAATATATTCTATTTATAATAGTGTATAGATACTCATATAATGCAATACATGATCCACATCGATAAATTGTAACTATTGAACAATTTACACAACAAAATTAATGCAATTTAGTTCTGTTATTTTTACGATACTACACTTTATTTATGCAGGTACTTTATACTTGACAGTCTGTACGTTCATTGCATCACACGAAGACAGATTGCCGCATTTTACAAAAACAATACAAGAAATTGAAACTGCTCTTTTTTTTTAACTTTCTGCACACATAGCTATGATTAAAGATAATAAGTTTTAAATAAAATGTGTGTTTCCCACTGAACGACGTAGGTTTTGTGGTTAAACAGTTTATAAAACAAACATGTAAATACGAGCATCTGGTCATACGAGTCATGACTAAACTGTGTGATAATGTAATAATCTTATAATTACTTTGTTGTTGTTTGGAGATTGTGGTTTCGAGAATAGTTTACACTGAAGAGTTTTAATTATTACATACACCTCATTTTCTCGGGCGTTGAAAGAATCGTCTACAATTCAAACACTTGTTCGTTTGCTCTAAGTATGTAGCGAGAATTATTGGGTTTGTTTTGTCTATGAAGCTAAGGATATATTATTATGTGAAAAACGTGCAATTACAGACGTACTTTAAAACCCTCAAAAACAACATTCTGATAGCAAAGGACATCATTTAAAACTGTTGCATAATTCAGAGTTAAGTAGGTGCTTAATTATGTAATTACAGTATATCAGTTTCTAGACTATATGTGATCTCAAATCCTTTGTATCATTACATGTTAAAAATACTCGATATCTGCATTATATCTCTATTAACTCAGCAATTGGAAGTCAATTAACAAGTGTAGTACAGACACGATGGAATGTTTACGAGAGTTAGTCTTTGATATGTTAACACGTTTTACTTTATTTTATTTTTAAAGAAGGGATCATTAATGTTACGTTCCCAGTACCTAAAGATGCATTTTAAGCATATATATATGCCGAACTCGTACCGCTGTGACATCTATGGCAACACCGCCTACACATAGTCCAGCGCCCTAGACCACTCGGCCAGCTAGGCTATATGAAAATATTTTTGAGATGCTTATATACTTAGCTATGTGTGTATATAAATCTTTGCTACATGATTATCGTTGTTTCCATTGTATTCGTATCAATGAATCGGTGATGAAATAGAAATGTTATTAATAATGAGACAACCATTCTAGTTGTCATAATTAATCACAGCCTCTAAATATAGAGCCCGGCTCGAGATTAAGGGATTCTGACTTCGATAAAATTTTGTTCTACTTCATTTTCAATTTCACAGTAAGAAAATCAAGATATAAAATTTAGTTTTACCTTCTAGTTATCAGTTTGTTAAAGAAATTTAAGTATTCGCGGTTTTACAGATAAGACGAACAAAATAAAAGTACAAAATAGTTTTAATTTATAAAAATGTGTACTGTACATACAATTACTTTAGGCTGCATACAATTAGTTTTGGCTGAAAATATTTTTTGTTACTACCTAAAATATGGTGGTCAAGGTAACGCGATATTCTCGAACGAATGAAGATAGGACCACTGGATAGGACATACGTTAATATGAGAGCAAGGCACATATAAGTTGGATATTAAAAACCTATATCTTAGATCGAAGTAAACCATTCCAACAACCGATCAAGTGTGTATTCCGGTATTTCATGTTTTAACGGAGAAAACTTGTGTCGAAGAACTGTATTTTAAGTAATCAAGTGTCATCAAACGAAATAGCATTTAAAGCTTTATTCAATCTGCAGAAGTTATCGCTTGCCTATCTACAGTAAAAAAAATCACCAACAATTCGTATGCTTTGTAATACTGAAAAAGTTTGCGATAGTGCTTGTTTGCTTAAAATGCATCCCGCTGTAAGAGACAATTGTGTTGAGAAAAACCACAAATGTCGACATTTCCGATAAGTAGGTAATAAAAATGAAATATTTCACTTTTCGGGGGTATAGTACTAATTACTGTTTCGTTAATTACCAATGGGGTACAGAGGTGCAAAAGAATGCCTACTGTTAATTCGACACAATTATCAACAAATCTTTTCCCTTTTTGTCATTATGATTTAGGTGACATAAAACGTTTAGATAAGAAAACTGCTATGCTTTAAAGACACATCCTTGAGCAGTTTTTGTCAAGATTTAGTCAATGATTCTAAACAAAATGCCAAAAAAATGTTATACAATAAAAGAAGAGAAGTCATTATGCTAAGTCATAATGGGTATCAAATTATCAAAAATTAAACATTTTTCGGTATTTGTACATCCTATTATTTTCTCCCATCGAGCTACACGCAAGATTGTAATAAATTAATATAACTATGTTGAAAATTAATATAATTTTCATGATGAATTAAATTATTGTATATATTATCTTATATAATGATATGCAACCGATCTGTTAAAAATGTTTAGACAAGACGATGACTTTTCTTCACCTATCTTGAATACAGAAAATGTGTTAATCTTCATTATTTCTCCATATAAATATGAAATAATTGTTCGCGCTGAAATGAAAACATCTAATGATCTTATGAATGAGATAATGTTCTTCTATTTGGTATTTATCCGTTAGAAATCACGCTTTGTTGTATAAAACTAAGAGTACAAGGTAGAAGCATGTGAACACATAGCAAAAGAAAACTTGAAAAAAAATATGTACACAAACTGGACAGGGGTCAAATAACTTTAACTATCATTTCTAATTAATTACTATTCTTTATTTCGTAGATTAGGTTAAATTTACAAACTTATGGCTGCAGTACTTTAAAAGTACACTAAGGCTGATTTATTTCACGCTTGATATTCGATACATGGACTTTAAGTGATTTGTGAAAGGTACTTCATAGCATATTACATTCTAAGAAGGCATGTTCAAATCCATCAAATTTGATAATAATTCTCTAATTTCATCTTCAAAAGACTAAGTAGAGTTCATGCAGCTGCAAGAATTTTCAGCATTCGTTGCTCCAGTAGCATGTTTGTGTTTGCGCCTGCTTCCTGTATCATATTAATCTATTTAATGATACAAACTAGCTGGGGAGAACTTAGACGCCCAGAAACATTCCAAGCTCCTTTCCCTTTTCATCACCCAACAAAAAAAACCAAAAAACTTTATATAAACTGAACACTGAATATCTAAAGGGCTGAAATTAATCCTTATCAAGATCAAAATCGTATGACCCCTTTTAGCTCATTATAAGACTCTTTGAAAGAAAGGTCTTTTATTACACAAGTCTCGTGATAGGGAAGGTAGAGGTGTTGCATTGCAATTTATACGAAATTGTCTAACAAAGCAAATTATCATTCATTACAAGACATTACAGCCCCGTAATATTAACTTACATTGCAGTTAAATGCTATATATAGAGATCTATATTTGACAAAAAAAGACAGAAAATTCCTATTTTTAATGCGTCTGTGTACTTTAAAAGGAGTATACCATAATGTGAAATTTTGACGCGGAGTTCGTTTGCTACATTTGTCAATTTTGATTCGATTGTACTGAGATATCTCTCAAGTTACAATAGGAACAAAGTTTTTTTTCGAATATCACTGTTCTAATGTCATAAATTCACAGCTGAAAGGCAATTTATTGTAATAATTACAAATAAACGGCTTTTTGAAGTAATTAAGTATGAAGTTTAATGAACGTTTGGAAAATACTTGCATTCCTACACGGTTAACTAGGTCGAAGAATGCAAAAAAAAATGCTTATTCTGAATGAAGTGTATTTTATGACGTGCATTGTGTGTCTTTTGACAAAGATCTTTTTATTGTGAAAATTTTATACAAGATATTTCATAAACAAAATTAAGTTTAAATGTACTTTTGTTAATATGTCAATAAATTGTGTAATTATAGTTGTAGTTTCGGTTTGTGCAAATTTCTTGCTTAAATACAGAATGGATGTGACCCGAAGTAGATATTAATTATCTATTTATCATTTGAATTACTTAAATTCTTTGAATTCATAAGTTTTCATTTACGCTCTATTCCAATAGGCTAATAGGTTACATGTAAAGCACATAGCATTATAGTATGACTGAAAGCTATCAATTGGGAATAATTATTCATAATAACCTAATTATGACCCTAAACCTCCCAACTCTGTTTATACATTCACTCTTTCAGATGTATCTTTTCTACTCGAGAATAATAGATGTGTTTAGATCTAACAGATAATTTCGGCCAATATTTGCCAAAGACGCGTATCATACAAGCAAATATGCAATGAAAGTTTGTCTTTACAAATTGTTGAGTAATCGACTTGGTATTAACAACCAAAATCTCAGGAAATTATTTCTTTTATATATTGTGGTTAAAGTGTTTGACAATTTGAAACAGTATCGTTTCAAAATACGGTAATTGATTGTTAGTCGTTGTATTTAAAATCCCCAAACTCATTCAAATAGTTCAGAAAATAGTTTTAACAAATTGACCTAACGCCGATCAAAGCTTTTGGGCATTCAAAACAAGTCAGTCACGGACGTTACCCGCCCAGCGTTTTAAAGTCTTAAAAAGAAGACGGTCTGCTTTCATCTTTGCTGTGCATTTTAATAGATTAAGTATCTAAATCATACGCTTTATAAGCCTCAAATGTAACGTAATTAGAATTGGTTGTATCCCCTTGTAGTGCTTGATTCAAAATGATGTTGTTTTAGATTAAATAGTATTGTTTTCCCATTTATTTGTAATGCAATCTGTCTATAGACCTTTGTTTTAAAACTGGAATGAATTCCAAAAGTTCTTGAGATATAGTAAGCGTTTAGTTCGGGTAACGTGCACTTTACTGTTAATCCTGTCGATGACCAGCTCTTGTACATAATCGAGTTAAACTACAATGGTTTTTACTTGTCATCATTCTATCATGGATACATTAACCAAAATATGTAACTTTAGTACGACGTTTTTACGATTGACACCGGTTTGAACGCAGCTTCAGACTGAAGTCCACACTTACTTTAACGATGGGTTGTCGCTTTCTCTAATTTATTTTGTTCTGATTCTACGCAATAATTCAAGTATTGCAATGATTATTTTATTGCAATGGCAGTATGAAAAAAGCAGGTTTACATTTATACCGAAACATCAACAATGGGAAAATTCAAATTTCTGAAAGTCCAAGTAAGTGGCCTGAACGTGAACATTGCGAACAAAGACGATCTACACATACACATTATAGCGAACCAACTGAAATAGATAACAAAAAAAATGAAAATAAGGAAAACGACGTAATACAAAAAGTAATGCACTAGCAATTGGTACTCCAGCAAAAAGCCGGGAGTGATAGCAGGGGCTCCAGAGGGTAAGCATGTCTTGCACGACCAATAGTACCCGTCATATTGTAAATGAATCGAGTAATAGTTAAGTTTGGTTGTATTTGATTTACTTTTTCACAAAACACGCTCATTTTTCATTTTGTACCTAATTAGGAAAAATAATCAGCACCGTCAGCAATGGAAAACAAATGAGTAATATATAACTGTCGAATGACATTTTAACGCTAATTTTGTGTAAAATGCATTATACATTGTAAGTAAACCATCATTTGTAGAACTCGAATTTGAATAATTTACTCCGAGCTACGTTTTTTTATAATTATAAATAGGATACGTAATGTAAGTACTGCGTATCATAAGTACCTTTCTGTGTAAGAATCCGGCAATGGGTCAGGACATCAATTTTCTCAGTTTGGTCTTGTATGCCTCAAATACATTCAATGCATATAGAAAACAACCGAAAAGCTATTTTTATCCTTAAACATCCATGACATAGATATTTTTGACTACTTATAAATGGAAAAAGTGCTAGAAGTTTTTTCCGCCATTTTCAATAGTGCATTTCAACTCAATTTGACCTATCAATATCTTGTAAAGGCAAACTTTACAAACATTTTTATGGTTGTTTCTGGAAGTCATGAAGTATAAATACTTGGATAATGCCATAAAATCTCTGCGTTTTTTCTTCATGTGCCCACGCCTTATACACATTTTGCCTGATTCTTAAACAGAGAAGTACTTAAATACATATTTAAAGCAATCTACCGAAGCAGCAGTATACATGATTTATTCATCTAAATATATAACCTTTGACAATTTTATTAGCACTTTTCCTGCTGATACACCAGCCAAGTAAATTAACATTCACACACCCACTAAATATAATTAGGCTAAGAAAGAAGTCTCGTCTAGAATTTTCTGGAGACATTTACGTGCTGACAATCTCGTTCCGCTGTACTATATGTGTTGCCACTGAAGAAACTATTTCAGCATCAATCTAATTACAATTGTTTAAAGAAGAAAACAAAGACAACATGAAACGTCTACTTGAAGAGGTAGACCTAGGGTAAGGGACACAACTCTCACAAATCATTGGAACGCTTGTATTTAGTATTTTACATCAATTTCATGTAAACATCAATGTAACTTGGATTGATTTCATTCTGTTCCAAAAGAAAGCTTGATAGGCATAGGATACACACATATCACTGATTTTCAAGAGTTACACCCCTTTATCCCAGGTCTACCGCCTTTAGGAATAGGCCAACCTTGAAATCATACATAGTGTTTTTTTCAACCTCCTTACTAATAATAAATAAAGTCTGTATATTCCGGCAGGGATTTGAGAACGATAGAAAAATGAAAACTGATGTAAGAGGTTTGGAAAGTTGAGTGAGAACGGAGGGGTTTTACAGTGATTTGTAGTTCAAAAATGTCGGAAAGTGTTTTTTCAATGAATTCACCAAAATTGTGTTTACCCTTACTCACTTACTCTCCCAACTTCTATAAGATACAATATTTAATCTCATTTTTTTTTATCAAAAATGTTACTTCTCAAAACTTCGTGTTACAATGTATATCCAAGTGAAATTGAATGTTGAAATTTGGTTTAATAAGTTGATATTATTTAGAATTTTACCGAAAGAAAATAACAGTCGTTACAGGAAAACCTTCCAACAACAATTACTTATCAATTAAAACAAAGCTTTATAAATTAAAAATATCATAACATCTTTTTTTCCAAATTTGAACCCACAAGGAGCAAAGGGAGTATAATATGGGTAGAAAGAACATTATTGATACAATAAGAATAAACCATAGTACTAGCTAGGTAAATTGGTACAGATATACATAGGGCGGTTAAAATGAGATAGAAGATATCAAAGATCAACGTGCAATTAATTAATTACTGTACCAATCCCCTTTAAATCAATTGCCCGATGACCCCTATGTATAAACTTGGCCCCTCTTTCATCTATCAAGGCAGACATCTTACAACACATCATTAAGTAGGGCGGGAACTAGTATTTTATCTGAAATAAACGGCAACTCTTCCTTTTGAACAGTAACACAAGAAGATTATTTTTAAATGACTTCATATTTTTCATGAATTATTTCGCCTTTTTCAGTGTTTTTTCAGTATATTGTACAGCAGGCCATTTTCACAATATAAAACGAGTTAAATTCGCACAGGCTTCAAAGACAGGAAATAATTAAGGAACAAACAAATTTTTTTTAATGAGTGTGCCGGTTGAGTAATTAAAACATCTCTTTTTTAAATGTTAAAAACGTACACTTCTTTATGATAAGTAATCAAAGGTTAGGAGTAATGGAAGTCAACCATCATATAAAAAAGAGAATGTTATACCTAAAATGTAAAAAATACCATAAACATGTAAATGGCAGAAATACTATACCGAACTGAAGGACTGGAAAAAATATCACAGACAATTGAAAGTTGGAAAATAAAGGCCAGAAAGGAGGCAGAAATACCACAGACAACTGAACTCAGGCGTAAATAACACAGACAGCTGAATTAAGGCGAAAATGCCAGAGGGAACTGAAAATCAGAAATATAATAATAAAGGCTAAAATACTATAGAAAATAAAAAATAAAATTCTAAATAAAATCTAAGGTCAAGAATGTTCAGCACAGGAATACCTTTGCTTCCGTTCAAAGAAGTACTGCATTGTGGCAAGGCACGACAGCGCTATCTAACACAGCAAAAACCAACTATATTTATCAGTACTTATTATCTTAGTAATCTTTCTCTATAAATATATTCATGATGTAGAACCGTGACATTCGGAGATAAGTATGAATGACCTATACATTATAACATTGTGCCAAGTTTATTTAAACTTCAAACTAGACAAGATAAAGAACTTGGCAAGACCTATATAATTGCTAAATTAACTTCTTTATCATAATTACCCCTAAAGTGGATCTCATTTCATTGTATTCTATATTGTCCATTATATAGTCGCTTTTATGTTGCAACATCGGTCCCGTCACGTATATTTCGTCAAAAAAGATGTTATGGCTGTAATTTAATGGATAATTTATGTGGCTTGTTACTGAGTTTTAATATCCTGTTTTTTACTTCGTTAGTAAACTATCGAATTTCATAAATGCATCTCTCTTACTTTTAGATTCTCACGAAAATTACGCAAGATGATGCTTTCTTTGTATTAGGGCGACAACGCTTGGAACTCCATTGAGACGACATGACAACTCAACCGAACCTTCGAAAACAAATATGACTTCTTCGAGGCAAATAATTTTACGTATATTAAGTCTCTGTGTGCATGAATGTCAGAAAACATCAATATAATAAAATATAGCATATTAGAGTATGTCGACTCCATGAAAAATGGCAATTGTTACTTTACTGAAATTTCTACATCAGAAGTAAAATGATAAAGTGGTAAAAATGACTATGATGTAGAGAAAGTCACAATAAGTTTTTAGATGAAAAATGCAAACCCAATTGACATTTGACTTTTTAACCCTGAAGTTTGAGAACTTTGATAAATGTCATTTTAAAATATAATTGTATACAACAAACAAGGTTTTTTTTAAGTACTCAAGTGCCTTGCCAATAACCAATGAAGAACTTTACTTAAACCTGCTCTAACACCTAAATAAATTGCTTCCCATGGAGCAGCTTAATATGACCCTACAGGTCGGACCCAGTATATTTGGGGCAAAGAAGGACACACCATTCAAAATTTGATATAGACTTCAATTTTGATTGTGATTGGACATTTGACAACACCTGATAAGGATTTTGACCAATATCAAGTGACCAACTTTGTACCCTTTATTCCTATATGGTTCCAGTCACATCCTCAAAAATCAAACCCAACCTTTCTTAGTCATAAACATAAAAGAGATTCAAGTTACCATATTGATATCAGAAAAATGCTTGTTCCTGGCCCTTTTTGGCTCCTATACTAATTCCTAACTGGTTTAGGTCACAACCCCAAAACTTAATTCCGGCCTTCCTTGAGTGGTGTGGTACAATTTCAAAGTGATCCAATCACTATTAGCCAACTTGTCCTCCGGAAATCAGCAAAATGCATGTTTCTGGTCCCTGGCTACAAACTGTTCAATTCTAGACCCCCAAAGCAATCAGAGGAAAGAGCCATTCCATTGTGCAACAACAAAATTTTTAATTTCCCATCATGTAAAAATAATTATGGCTGCCCTGTTTTATTTTTCTTTTGATTAGCACACTCAACAAAATAAAGAAATCAATTCTCCAAAATGTTTAACGACAATACCTAGTTTAATATAAGGCAGTATTTCAGAGAATTCTTTTTCAGATTTTACCATATTAGATGTCAATAAAATGCTTCACAGACCACAGAGGTCAAATCCTGCACAGAAGGGGCAAATATGAACACAAAATTCAAGCTTGATACAGCTTTGAATTAAATTGGGAGAAAAAGTGTATGAATTTAAAAAAAAAAACAACTCAACAAAGTTTCATGAAAACTGCTTGAAGCATTTTGAAGTTATTGTGCAATTATGAGGAAACCCAATTTTTAAGAATAAATTCCAAAAACTCAAAAATGCAAAATAAGACTGCATTTCACCTGAAGAGGGGACTAACATCAATAGTAATTAACTTTTTTCAATGATACATGGTAATGAGTACAAGCACTATTAAGTTATAGTCCAAAAATAATTAAAGCCCCCCTTTTTTAGAACAAAGTCCCATAACTTTAAATAGTAAAATAGGAAATAAACAACATTTGAAAAGGAGCTTACATCAATATTAATATGCAATGCACCAAAGTTTCATTGACAGAGCTCCGAAAATATAAAATCAAACAATGTTTTGTATGAATAAAGTCCCATAACTCAAAAACAAAAGAGCTGAAATTTAATAGAAATATACAGGAAGCTCACAACAATAGAAATTAACAATTAACAAAATTTTCACAAAAAATAGTGACAGTATTTTTGAGTTAATGTGCAAAAATGTGAATGAAAGACAGACACTGGTATACCATAATACTTCCTGCCTAGACAGACGAACAGACGTGTAAAAAGGAGGATGGCAAGAGATGATCTATTTGTGAACTTAATACAAGTACTCACAAACTCATACATATGCTGTAATAATATAAAACAATGTAACAGATTTATTATTTTATTGTTTTATATATTCCAACAATTATTTTATGCATATTGAATAATTGTTTGAATATATACATTACATAAAATATATTAATTATCTCTACAACAATTAACAAGCATGATTCTTTCTAAACTTTAAAATATTGCACAGAAAAAATAGTTTTAACAAAATCGAAATTTCTTGGTCCCATTCATGGTGTCACCTACGTAAACAACAATTTTTCAAGAAAACAGAATGTCAACTTCCTTCCTGAGTTGTTCCCCTTTGTCACCAGCTTTGGAACAGTAATACTCAGCTCCTTTTCTGAATCCCAAATTCAATAATAACCTAGCATATTCCAGGTATATAGCCTCCACAAGGGAAACTGAAAGAAAATCACCTTCTATTTAGAAAATTTAATAATACTGAGGTCCCTAAGGGGGTATCTGTACATCAGAAATGTCGATAATTTCATTTGTAGCTACATTTTTTTAAATGCACTTTTTCTCACAGTTATATGTGCCAGTTTAAATGCCTAGCATTGTCATGGCTGCTACACTTTCAATTCATTCAAAAGGGCTATAATTTTCCATTACAAACTAAATAGCAAGCAAGTTGGCTTTTACAAGGAACTGTCTATCCAGAATCAAAGATGCTGTGGTTTTAGAGTATTGAAATTCTGTTGAATAATTATTCCTATATTTTTTACATACTTTGGTAGAACTTATCAGTGCTGAATTCAGCTTCTGATTTCAATATTTTTTTGGTTTTAAGTACTTATTTTATATACTTTATTTTATAATCTTAAATTTCCCATAAAGTTATTTGGTTCTGATGATGCCGATGAGAGGTTATTGTTTTAAATACAAGTATAGAATACCTAAATATGCAATATTTATTTGACAGGTCTTTCTGTATTAAGCAACATAACAAAAAAAAATAGGGCATTAATGAATCATTAAGTGACATCCTGCCACAGTATGTAAAACAAGAGGCTCCAAGGAGCTTGGATCGCTCACCTGTTTAAATTTTTGCCTTTCAAGAGCAATAACTCTAATAAGGAGTTGTCCAACAATTCTGACTCCACAAAGACTTTGGTAGAACTTATCATAAGGATCATTTCATCAACTGAAAGTTTCATTCTATCTATTATAATTTTCAAGATATTGGCTAAAAATTGCTAAACATAATTTTTCTCCTCTTAAGGGCAATTACTCTTACAAGGAGTTGTCTGACAACTTTGATCCCTTGGAGACTTTTGTAATCCTTATAATAAGGATCATTTCAGCAATTGAATGATATTAGCTAAACCTAAAGGTTTTGGAGATATACGCTCAAAACTACTGTCCGATCCCTATGTTCTATTTTTAGTAACGATGGTCATGTTTTTTAACCAATCAAAAATCTAAACACTCGTTTTGTGCAGGATACCCTAAAAAACAAGAATACTAACTGTCATTGAATTCTGCATAGTAGTTTCTGAGGAGAAGATTTTTGAAAGAAGTAACATCAAAAACAGCAAAAAAAAACATCCAAAATGGGCAATAACTCCAACATGGGTCAACAGATTTTCACCAAAATTTGACCACAGATAGATCTCATCATGCTGAATAATTGTCAGAATTTAGTTAAACCCAACAGTTTTGGAGATATATCCAAAAAACTACTGTTCAACCCCTATGTTCTATTTTTAGTAATGGCAGCCATGTTTCTAATGGATCAAAAATCCAAATGGTCATTTTGTGCAGGATACTCTAAGGAACAATCATTATGTTTTATGCAAATCTATTCAATAGTTTAGGAGAAAAAGATGTTTGAAGAAATTGTTGATGGCGACAGACACCAAGTGATGACAATAGCTCACATGGCTTATGGCCAGGTGAGCTAAAAAGGAAAATGACAAACAAACTGCATTTTGGATTTTGGTGAAAACTGAACTAAACCTGTATTTTATGTAATAAACAAATGTCCAAAGTTTAAAAAACAATCACAGATCAGTTCTAAAGTTATCATCTGGGAACAGACAGATGGACATACAAACTACTTTACGAAGGGTATCACATAATACCTTGCTGCTTCGTGTGGCAGGATATAAATACATAAGTTGTAGAAAGGTTTGACCAGCTGATCACTTTCATCACATTTTCAATAATTAATATGAATGTTTTAACAAAATGAACACATACCTGTATCATCAGATTTCATGTCTAACAACTCAAACTGGGTACAGGCTTCAGCAAAACAAGCAGCCCTGTTAAACTGTCTCATTCCATACAACATCTCTAGTACCTTTACAAACTGACCTAACGATAACTGCACCAATACAGCCTTACTCTAAAAAAAAAAAGGTCAGAAACACATTCCATGCTTTGATATTTTTATGTTTTTGAAGAGTTAATACAACTCTAGGATAAGTAATCTGAAAAAAAATTATCATTCAAGGTAAATGGAGTAACTTATTATTACGCAATTGTAAGAATATGTAAGAAAATAATTAATATGTTTGTCAAGGCAATTTATAGATTTTCAACAAGTTTGCATAGTCTCAGTTACATTCGATTAGACAATTCCAGTTAGAATCATATTATTTATTGAGTGCAATAATTATTTCAACTTAGTCATTTTAATTTTAATAATTTTTGCTATTTCAAGCAAATTTCACGATAATAATGTTCCATAATGTGAGTTTTAATTATTGCATTTGAAAGTCAGTTTCATTTTTTGCAATAATAAAAATATCTCAATAATTTCAGAATTAACAAAATGCATTTCATTCCTATGTTTAAGGTACTCCCAAATTCCTACCTCCAAGCTCGTAAGAAACAACTATATACACACATAAATAATAACAATAACAGTAAATGAACTGAAGGCTTACCTTTTGGTTAACATGTGGACTACACAGATGATCAACCCATCTCTTTGTCACTTCAGCAAAATCACTGTAGTTTAATGTAGACTAAACACAGAAAAAAAACATTTATTGTTAGCATATATATGTTCATGACATAATATTTTACATTGCCTTTATAATCCTAAGTGAAAAAAAAACCTTCTGTACTCGATTCATGTGGAAAAATAACAACATACAGTAAAAGGTTCAAAGGATTACAACCATTATAAAGTATGGCCAAAACAAATATACGTCTGTTTCCTAATTCTGACCAACCCTAAAAATCCCAGACCTAGATTTTGTTCCTTCAAATTCTGGAAAAAATCTTTTCTGATTCGATCCGTATCCCAATTGCTCCCTGACTCCCTGTAAAATCTGGATCCTCATTCTACTATGTCAAAACAATCAAAATGGCTGCTTTCAATAAAGTTGTTCTGTATTTCACATTTAAGAAAGTCAATTTGTCTGCTGAATTTTTTATTAATCAATGTTATTGGTAAACACGTTGCACATATTCCTTCAAATGCAAAACTGACTAAGATTAAACTGGTACCAATTTTTACCGAAACCAGTTTAACTTTTCACAAGAGGGTAATAGACAAAACATTATCACCCTTTGATACATGTGATAGAGCAGAATATTACCCTAGTATTGAACCAATCAAAATTCAGCAAATTGACATGAAGTATAAAGTATGAAGTATAAATAATGTTAATTTTGCATCCAGTTTCTCACTGGAAATAGATGAAGTTCTCAGAGAATTCTCCATCCTCATAGAGGTGTAGGGCATCTTGCTGTCTGATAATCAAGGATGATTTTACAAGGTCAAAAACATAGCCAAAATTGGCTTTTCGAGGTCAACAAACAAAGCAGAAATTGGCAAAATCGGAAGTAAATATACAATAAAGAAGAATCGAGACAGTAAAATCCGGATTTCAAATAAAGGAAATCTGCTAAAAACAGAAAAAAAAATCATCCCTGGATAATATTCAATATGACAGCAACAGCTTTAGTCTAAAAATAACATTCATAGGAATAAAAAGGAAAATAATTAACATCATCCATAAAAATTGAAAATGTCTTTCAACACATGAAAATAACAATGTATACCTTAGCCAGCCACACAGCCTGGTCCCATTCACTGTAGGTCTGTAGATATCTACAGGCATCTAAACCCTTCTCTATCAGACATAATAACTGTACACCCTCTAAAATAATAACCAAAACAGAATAACCTAAATTCTGGTTCTAATGTTAACATAATAGTATCGTGGAACAGT
This sequence comes from Perna viridis, assembly GCA_037379345.1. Lineage (NCBI taxonomy): Eukaryota > Metazoa > Mollusca > Bivalvia > Mytilida > Mytilidae > Perna > Perna viridis. The sequence goes on from CM074513.1 coordinate 9,269,983, forward strand.
CAACATAGTGGAATTTTCTTTAGTTTTAATTATCATTAATTAAGATAATGTAATAGTTCTTAACTTATATTTCCACATGAAATCATAATTTTACCCAAAACATTGCTGCAGTCTGTAACTTATTTTCCTTGCTCCTCTCTCCAACCTGAAATTCTGGACCTGCTCCTGACTATCCTACCAGACTGTCACAAAAAAACAGTTGATGGCCAGTCTAGGGGCCTTCAATGAATGATACGAAATTTTCTTTTCTATTTTTAAAAACATATATTTTATTTTTGGACATTTTAGATGAGTTTAACAAATGCTTACCTGCAAGTTTTCCATTAGCTATCAAATTAGTAGCTACCAATTTAATGGTACTTTGAGATGCTCCAGAGAATCTTATGCTGGCAACCAAACAGGCCCTGTAATAAAAGTAATCATTAATTTTCTGATTATATAAACACATTGATTAAAGACTTTAATAAATTAAAGACTTCAGTTATGTTTTGTTTCCTCATTTATCAATGTTGATTCTAATATAATGCAAAACTCATTATCTACAATTAGTTCTGTAAAGTTCTTCTGACATTTATCATCTAAATACCATCTTAGAAACATTAACTTTATTATTTAAGACACAAAACTATACTTCAGAAATTTTTCCTCACTTATCATCATGGAAAAAAACAAATAAGCCAAGTGTCAACTTATTTTTTTTCTATTTATGATTTTTGAAATTCCATCATTATAGCTATCAAAATAGTTTGAATGTTACCTGTACATAGATTATCTTAAAGAGAAACAGCAATGAGAAATCAAACAGTGCAAAAACATTAACAAACATAAAAAAAAAGAATAATAATGAATAACTGAATAAGTCATTCGACTACTGTGAAAGTATAACTTACCTTAAACAATCTGTGTAGTACACATCATTCTCAGGTTCTGTCTCAAGAAAGAGCTGTACAGCTCTGTCTGTCTGTCCTAACATAACATAGCTCTCGGTACATTTCTTTGTATGATCATACGTAGTCCTCTTACTGTCATGTAATGCTACTCTATCTAGCTGGTATTTCTGCCAAGAAAATGATGTTTTAGCTCAATTTATTTACAGCAAATGCGTTTCCAATTAACCACCTACTTGTTGGGTTGGGGTTAAATTGTGAATTTTTCTCAGAATTTTACCTGGAGTTATTAGAATCCATCAAATTAATATTGATGACAACAAATCTTCAAATATTATTTCAGTTACCTCCATTCCATTTCAATGCTACTGTTGAAAATGTCAGAGAAAATGGCAATTAAAAACCTTTAAAAACCTTTAAAAAAACCATACATGTACCTGTTAACCTTTAGAACAGTAGATAAGTGAGATTCTCCTTCACTGACACCATCTTATAGGGAAGATTATTAGTTAAAAGCAATTTTCTATGTAAAAACTTATTTATTTTCACAGAATGAGTAGTAATTTTAACCAAAAATATCGCAAAAATCTTACATTTTTACTAGGGAGACTTTTGGGAGAAGTTTTTTCATTGATTTTTTGGGAGTCTCCCCAATGTGGAAAGGTTAATTGGTATGAAATAATGGCAGCAAATGTTTAAAAAATTGGGTGAGTCAGTTACAGAATATATATCCTGAAATTTACCTTATCTAATGTAAACCATTGCTAGAATCAGTAATACCTTATAGCTAGCATTATCACATATTGTATCAAAGTAGCTCTCCAGAGGATGGCACTTGTACAGTTGTTTCTCATGAAATTTTCTCTCTTGCTCCTCTGGGTTGTCTAGAACTACCAAGTCATTTGTCTCCTTGTAGGCTGGGGTGGTTGGCACAAAGATGTCACCAGAACTAAATACAACACTATCCTATCAAAATAGACAAATAAAATGTAATAAATAGCCAAACTAAAGCATATGATATGCCCATCCTTACTGTTATGGTTCTTTAAGTTTAAAATTTGAAAACACTAAAAACTAAAGGAAACTTCTTTCCATCAACGACAAATATCATACCACAATATTATAGTGAAACCTGTCTAACCCAAACTGAATAATCAGAAAACCTGTCTAACCCAAACTCAGAACCTGCCTAACCCATACTCAGAATAATCAGAAAACCTGTCTAACCCAAACTCTGTATAATCAGAAAACCTGTCTAACCCAAACTCTGAATAATCAGAAAACCTGTCTAACCCAAACTTTAGACTTATTGTACAACACGTAAATTGATAGACAGACAAAGAGGGATTCATAAATATCTCAAAATTTGGACAAAGTTGAGAAGATAAAGGATAAATGAGATGGCAAGACAAAACAAACACACATGTAAATGTCCATTGTAAACCTTAATTTCTAAAGTAGAACATATCAATTGCATAACTAACAAGTAATACAGTTTTATCACATTAAATGAAATTAATGAAATGGACACATCTACATTTATTTTTAATTTCAACATTGTCAGTTATCAACATTTCAACAATAGCGCTACCTTCTTTGGAAGATTCACTGTAGCATGAGTAAGTTATATTTTCCTTTGATAAAGAACATTTTCCCACAATTCACACTCACCTTAATAGGGTTAACTTTCTCAGAGCAGAGGTAATATAGAGCAACCATCCAGAACAATACATCAGATTCATCGCCAAATAACCTTCAAAATAATTATTATCAAATTAAATTATATCTTTTTCACATAAATCTTAGATGCAACAGTAACAAAACTTCACCAGTTTTCATCCATAACAAAACAACCTCCTTGGGAATATAATCACAACTTAGTTATAACAGTATTCAGCTCATACAGGATGGAAATGCTTAAAATAGTGTATAATGGAAGTCCAGAATAACATGGTTCTGATAAAGTTCCGTACTTTGTTCCTATAATTAAATCACTATACATGTAGCATGCAAAGTTTGATGCTTATATCATTATCAAAATCTTCAGGAATTGGTAATTAATTCAATGAGCATATCAATATCTTACCTGGCAACATGTAAACATCTTTCAACCACACCTAGTTTACATACAGGTAAGTATTCTGTAATGTCCCTATAAAATTAAAGCTATTTTTCATGGCGTATAATTATATTGCTACCACAGGAACAGTTCTGGAGCAACAAAAACCAAGCATTTCTTTCAAATATCCCAACTATGTATCTTAATGTCCCTCTTATTCACTGTTTCATTTTCTATGATCATTTAAATTTATTGCATTCCCAACACAAATTCAATCACCAACCTCGACTTAAGTATTCACTGAAAATCGTAAACCGTGCCTGATTTCCTTAACAATTAGGAAAAGCCTAGAGAACACACGAGAATTAATAAGCTGTTCAAAGAGTTAAATTATCCAAGCCCATACGAGACCTATTCAATTTGTGTACATAACAACAAAAAATGACACCTGAAAAATATTAAAAAAAGATAATTGCAAGAGGTCTTGCAGGAAGAAACTCTCAAACGGGAGAGATTTGTGTCTCCTGCATGGGAGAAAAGATTTTTTTTTTAGGAGATCAGTCTTTTTTGCAGGAATCCCCCACAGAAAATGTGAGTATGAACACCTATGTTTTAGCCATCCTTAACCTTTCCAAATATTCAATCAAACACAAAAAAGGTTATTTTCAATATTCTGGAAATCAACAAATATTTAAATTTCTGTGCTTCTCACCAGTAATTCTTATTGGTCTTAAGCTTATTTCACACGCCAATTATTTTAGTATGTTTCAATTAATGGCAATCATGCTTTTTGTCCTAGATTATCTTATACCTTTAATTAGATTATCATTAACAAGCAAGCCAAATTATACACATGAGAATCCTATGATTAACATGTGTTAATTATCATGTATGATTTACACATGGATAGAGCAACATTAGCTGGTTAATTCATTACATACTTATCTAGAAGCTCTATCTGTTTGTTAATATCCTTTATAAGTTTGGAGTCTTCATTCCTAAAGCTGTCAGCAGGTATCTGTAGTTGGTAAGTATTGTTCCATGGCTGGTTGTGGAGGAAATACTTCATCAGTAAAGATCCTTTACTGGGAAGAAGGTGTGGTGAGAATACTGGATCTACAGCAAAATAAGCATAAATTGAATTGATTTCAAATTTGGTATATTTTAACTTATGTGAAACTTTTTATAATGAATACATTTTAAACTGGATTGAACTGCAGATCCATATGACATTGGTATTAGTTGTCCTGGATTTTTGTCAAAATTTTGAGATATTTATGAACCTTTCTTTGTCTGTCTTTCCATTTACATGTTTTACAAATTTTAAAGTCTAAAACATGTTGAGGGATTTCAATAAAAAGAAACACGTCTGAACCAAACCACTTTTGTACTTAGAAAAATAGGGATTATTTTGGCTGTTTTCTGTAAAAATATACATGTAGAATTTTGGTGCATTCATAATGGTAAGTGTTTTATTTTTGCATTATGTTCATGGTGGAATCAAACTACCCTTTATAATTATTATCATAAAAAAAATCTATAACTACCCGTGTAGTAGTAGCTGAGGTAAATGATGGACATGGTGATACCATCCATTCAATGAACAGAATATATTTATACTTCCATTGTACATGCATCTCTCCTTCATGTAATTTGGTTGAGAAGTTAAAAGTTTTGTGAAGAAAATGTTTCAAGACAATAAACCATATCAAAAGATTATTTGTAGAAAAGGTTGAATATTTGAAGTGAAAAATTTTTCAATGACTATCAACAATAATAAATCTTTAAAAAAAAGTCCACATTACAGAAAATTCCATAATGCATGTTATTTTTAATTATACCAATCATACTTTATAGTTTGTCACATTTTTCATAAGAACAAAAACACAGCAATAATTACTGAATCTACAGCAACTACCTGGCAAATCAATATCCTCTATTTTACAGTGAGTTAGTTTCAGTAATATATCACAAACAATGATACAACCATCAGCTGTGGCTATAACAGGTCTATCAGATCCCGACCAATCAATATCTGTTATCTTGGCAACTTCTTTTGGACTTTTTAATGAACTTATTAATTCCAACTGCAAAAGAAAATATTAAGAGATGATTTGAAACTGGTTAAATTATTAAGATCCAAGCCATGTTCTGGTTGGCTTGGAAACATTCACTTTTTTAAAACAAACAAGATTCCGAGAGTAATATAATTGCACATAGCATTGGAAGTACCCTAAGGATGGCATAATCAAAACAAACATTTAAATCATGACTCATCCAACAAGAATTTAAAATTTAATTTGGAGCTTTAACTCATTTGATTATGAAAAGGGTTTTAACAAAGTCAAAGATCCATAAATTCATAAAAAAAATTGCAGAGGCACCCTGTAATCCATCAAGACACACTCACTTTAAATTATCTAAACAGAGATTCTAGTGGTACATTAAATGATTCCATGCCATGTTGCAAAATAATTTATAAGAAGTAATAACAACCTAAAATGACCATAACTTTTGTGTAAAAAATCCAATAAAACTGAACTTCGAACTCAAACTTCATCTGTATTTCATGATATTCAATAACCTTTATTTTACATTAGGTAAATCAGCTATAGCTATAATGGTTGAAAAAATATCCTTCGATATCTTTTAAAGTTATCATCTGGAAACTGTTCGCAGACAGACAGACACACAACTTTTTGGAGGTTGCTGTAATTGTACTTATTTTCGGATGACAATTATATTCACGAATTCCGTGGTCATGCAATATCCACAAAAATAAGAACCAGTACATGCTATAAAAGAGAATGTCTACCATTATTCTTTAAGTAAAACCTACAATTTCCACAAAAATAAGTACCCATGAGTATGTTCATAGATCAATAATCACAAAATTAAGTATAATTACATCTCATATATTACCTAAACAATATCTCTAAGTGTTGGACTGGGAAAAAAATTCATTCGTTAATTCTAAGTCTTAAGATTTTAATTTGGTCAAACATTTTCATGACTGAAACCAAATGCATATAGCTCAAAAGTTGCCAAAAATATGGATACAATTTATGTAAATCATTAATAAAGAACTGAACTGTTTATTAACCCCTGGAAACATGATATACTTACATACTTTCTTTATAAAAATGAAAACCAAAATCTTTTGGCCTGGACTCCTTTATTATTTGTATAAAAATGAGAAAGTTCAATCCGTATAAGTAATGGAATATTTATATGAAAGTGCCTCTCAGTCAGGGAATATGTTAGAAAAGATCTACAAGCCTCTTTCATGTGTTTAAACATCATATATATTTTAAAGCTGTAGATAAAAAATCAGACAAGCCATGTTTGCATGCTCAGACAAACAACCAGACCTACTTTGAATTAATATATTGCTCATCTGTTCATCCTGGGGGCATAAAAATTATAAAGTGAAATAAGACTGTGTATATCTTTAACTTTCATCTTCGTTTCCACCCCAAAGCTTACAGTATGTAAGAATCATAAACATTTAATGTTTAAATCAATCTTTTAAAAACATACCTTTCCTTCTTTCAACTCAAACACATCCATCCCATCAGTGTAAAGAACACTGAATTTTAAATTCCCCCTCCCTGGGGCAAATCTGATCCTCTTTATCCAACCTCTCCTGGTATGTATTGTCCTACAAAACAAAGAAAGTCATAATCAGGGTTTTAGCTAGGATTTTGAGAGCTTTAGTCACTTTTGCGTAGAGCACAAACGACATGATGGGCAGCAGAATTTTTTTAAATAGTCAATAGTATCATAAACTAAAGACATAAACACTCTTAATATATTCATTTTAAGTTAACAGATACAGGCATAACAATAAATAATAAATACAATAAATGTTACAACAAAATAACTGTTATTTTCTATAAGAAAACATGTGTGTTACTTAATAAAATAAAATAGTTACTACACTGCATTAGAAAAATAGTAAATAGAAATTTTTTTTACATCATGACAAAGTTTTGATGCATTCAGTCTAAAATTAGCTACTATTTGACATAAGCTCATATTATGGTATGACCTGACACTCAACTAATAAGAGAAAATCCTCCTGTCCTTTGCCAAACACCAGACCTCAAAAGCCCTCTTCAACCTAAAACTCCTCAAATCAGAAGGATGGAGACAGATCTTTAGAAGAGGATTGATGAAACCGTGAGCCTGTTCCTAAGATAGGTCTTGATCAGATAGTACCTACTAAATCCCCTCTCAGTCATCAGAAGATAACACAGAAACTAGACAGATAGGAAGGAGGTTGGCCACATTGGCATAGTCAACTGTAGAATGTTGACTGCACGGTTGCTGCACGATATCTCTTATTGCTGGGTGGTAATTTTTTTGTGACCTTTGAACCCAGATGATGAGTAGAATTGAAGACGTTCGTAATCATTGTGATTTCGTTTCAAGAAGAAAAGAGAATCGTAAGATAAATATTTATCGTTGATACTCATAAAACATAAGGACATGATAATCAGTACCACAATGTAAATATTAACTGTCTCTGTAGCACAGATGTTTGAGGAGTCCATCGTCAGAAGATTCCCAATGTATAACAAGTGTCTAGTGCTGTCCACCTCACTCCCTGCTTTGTCCACTGTACAGTCCCTGATTCACTAGGTTAACTAGTCAACCTGTTTGGGGGATGACAGGTGGAATAATGGTTAGGGTGCTAGACTTTGAAGGCAAAGAAGGGTGGTGCATCTCATAAGTATAACACATCATTATAAGACCTGTGGTTAGATGAACATTTAATGTTTGACAAAGCCGTTAGAAATTTCCAAATCCGCAAGCAGGGCACTCGGTGCGTTATTCAGTAAATTTATTAGTGCTGGTGATATGACTCATTCAATGTTTTCAAAACTGTACAGTTCTATGGTTGAGCCAGTATTATTTTATTGCTCCAGTATCTGGGGAACTAAAATGTATTTGGTCATAAAGTGTGTTCAAAACAAAGCAGCCAAATTATTCATGTCTGTAGGAAGGTATATGTCAAATACCGCCATTAGAGGTGACATCTGTTGGACATTATGTTTCACAAAACAGAGAACTGCTTGTATACATTTATTGTGCAGAATATTAGGATCCAATGATACGCGCCTCACTCGTAGGATTATTGAATGGACTACTAATAGACAAAAGGCCTGGTATCCCAAAGTGAAAGCATTTGTACGGTCAATCGATGCGACCGATATTGTTAATGATACTCGTTTATCTGTCAAAATTGTTATGCGAATGATTCAAGAATGCTATGACGCTGTGGACAATGATGAATTTGTAAGTGACTTATTTAATGACACTAACAATGTTAACAGAAACAAGCTGCAAATAAATTGTTTGTATAAACCAAAGTGAAAACAGAAAAATGTTTAAAAGTACAACTTCCTAGACATGTTCGTCAAATTGTTGCCCTGTTCCGTAGCGGATCGCTGCCGTTGCAATCGATATAGGTCTATATGCCTGACTGCATATACCACTAGAAAACAGACTGTGTCAACTCTGTACTTGAATGAGTTAGAAAGTGAAAGACACTTTATGATGACGTGTCCTCTTTACAATGATATGCGATTTGAACTTTTTGAAAAAGCAAAAAGTGATATTGCTGACTTTGACACTCTTGATGATAACAATAAATTTATTAGAATAATGTCATGTGATGAGATCCAGCCTTCTTTATGATATTCGATTTTTAACTTTTTTCAGAGACAAAAGTTATTTTGTAATTGAGACATTATTGACCAATTTTCTTTGATATAATTATTCATGTTAGTGGTAATTAGATCTATTTATTTATTTATTTATTCATTTTTTTAAATTTTGATAACTAACTTTTAGTGCAGCTTATCATATATTATAGTAAAGATATAAGTGATCAGTTTTAATTGATTTTTAGTATTTGGAAATTGATCTTTTAGACACTTCTTTTGTTTCAAAGGGTATAATTTGAAATTGTAATATGTAGATGTATTTTTGAATATTTTTTAAATATTTTAAACCAGTCTGATAATGTTTCAGCGACGTTGTGATATCCGAAATTATTTTTATAATTAAAATGTTTTAGTTTTGTTTGTAAATAAGCGTCTCGTAAGTCTACTATGTCTGGATATTTGATCCTTTATAAATGTGAACTTTTTCTTTGTATGATCAGATATGTGACACTATAGTAAACTAATTATTTATTTATAATTATTTTCACTGTGAATTTGAAAAAATATCATACATTGCTAATTTGCTGTAGAAAATCCCATATATAACAACTTTTAACAAGTATCTAAAAAAGTAATCAAGGGAACCAAGATTCTAGTGGATTAATCAAAAGAATGTAATCGTAGGACAAAGACCAGACATGGAAAAACAGACAAACACAATGAAAAACATAAAGTAACTAAAACCATACATACAAAGTAACAAAAGAAAATGAGCAACTTGGACTCCACTAACAACTGGGAGCATGGACCAGATGCACCGGGAGAGTAATTAATTTAGTTTCACCTAAATATAGAATTAATGCGCTTACAGGGAATTTGTGATTTCAGAAAAAAAATCAAACTAACCTTCCGTCGATTAATCGAAAGTTTCAGTCATTTAAGGAGTAAATAAAATGCTGATTTTTGTATTTATTTTTTTTCAGAGTTCACTTCAACTGACTCATTTTTAAGACTTCCATTCTATTGAAATATTCCCTTTAAAGGTCTCCTTTGGGTTAAATTTATCTTCACTTATTAGATTTTTCACTATCTCAACTTATTTTAAACATATGTATGGCCAATTAATTTTGGCATCACTCTTTGTTTGCAATTTTGGTCTTGGAAGGAAATTAGTTTTTTGTGGTATGTTGTTTTAGTTTTTTTCCTATTCCATTGATTTTAATAATGTATTTGAACAGCTTAAAAACTTAAGTCTGTCACAGTAACATATTGTGTTTGTAGCACCATCATACTTGATTTGATAAAAATGAGGAAATTTCTATAGGACCTCTTACGAATACCTCTGTGTCTTGAGTTTCAGGTCCCACACAGAAACTTGTCCTTCCTGGTCACCAAACACAATGTTATCACCTTTCCATGCTATACTCTTTATTGCTCCTATGTTTGTCTATAACAAATATAGGTGTTTTTCTATGTGTATAATGCTACATTTGTTTGATAACTTACAATTGATATACAAAAAAAAGAAATCATTAAGATACACAAAGACAGAAAATTTGTTTCAGACAAAAAATATATGTATATTTCATGTCTCAAACTGCATACCTTGTTATTTTCTGAATAAAATTCCAAGTTTGCAACCCAGCCAAATATTTTATTTTTAATGTAAAGCATTGATTTTCCTAAAAACACTAGTCAGGTATATGAAACAGTCACCTAAATCATAATTTTCCTTAGTGATTGATTGTATATTTTCCAAAAACACTTACCTCTGGGGGTATTTTAGAGGCATCGACAAATGTATTATTCTCTATAATAAAATGATAGAGGCTTCCTTCCATATCAGAGTAAACCATGTGTTCTCTTGGTGAGGTATGTTTACTGTGGAGAGAAATAAACAAAAGACAATATTTGACATACAAAAATTGTAATGTCACTTGATAATTTGATCATGCAAGTTTTAGTAACTGCAATTACCATATTAATTTAGGTACATTTTTGCATTAATCCACAAGTTAACAGTTTATGCAATAGTGCAGCTATAGAGAGAAAACTGAAGTTTAATGGACATTTACTATTTTAACTTGAATCATTTTAAATTCTAATCCCCACAATACTCACTGAAGGTTAATCATATTTCAGTTCCAAAAAATAACCAGAAGCAAACATCAAAAAGGACTAAAATAAAAACAATAAAAATCTATTAACCTATCCATTGACTCTGTGACAGAGGTAGAACTCTGAGACATGGTTGCTCCATTGTTCTCATCACCCTCGGTCTGGGTGTGCTTCTTTTTTGGAGGTTTCCCAAATGTAGGAGACCACTCTATGGCAGTAGGGATAGGGAGACTCTTTCCTGTCTCCCTGATAATTGTCAGTGTTTTCACATCCCATAATTCTGTTGGTTTGTCTTTGAACCCAATAACAAAATAGTTTCTAAAATAAGAAAGTAAAACATTAAAATTTATTTCTGACTAAATGATAACAAACTTAGTCCTATCAATTTTATTTCCTCTCTTCAGTCAAACCCTACATACTTCCAAACTGTAAAAGCTGAAATTCTACTTCCTTCCTTCTACATTTACCTATGAAAATAATAAGCTTCACTGGGTACCACTTGAGATGACCACATAGGTCAAACCCTGTATGGCTGGGACGAGTATTGACACAACATTCAAACTGGATAGAGCTCTTTATTTGGATTGTGATTAAATGTTTGACAAGATTCTGATGAGAATGAAAGTGGTGAAAATTTTTTTAATTTATATTTAGATTTAGGAAAAAAACAATTTATTCATAGTTTAAGAAAATGCATATTTCTTACCACTTTTTGTGGAAGGGCCATTACCTTTTATATCAAGACAAAACCCTTTCTTACGTGACATGGTACCTAATATCAATTTCATAGAGATCTATAGACTTTTACACAAGTTATTGTCTGAACTTCAGACAATGCTTGCCTCTAGCCCCATTTCCAGTCACAACCTCCAAAATCAAAACCTGCTTACAATTGTAGTTTGGCACTTTGAGGTACAATTTCATAGAGATCTGTATTTTTGTACTTGAGTTATACAGTTAAATTTCATGAAATGCATATTTCTGGCCCCATTTTATGCCACTAAATTCCAGATTGGTAGGGACGATTTATACCCCAACAATAAAGACCAAACTTTTTTTGTAGTTTAAAAATTTGCTTATATTCAAATTATTGAAATCAAGTGTCTACAGATGTTGACACAGATGATATCAATGACATACCATTATATAACTGCAAATTTTGCAGTCCTATAAAAATAAAAAAAGAGTAAATATTGTGGCTTAGTTTAAGTTAATAGGATGAGAAGCAGAAATGCAGTTAGTTTAGTATTTCTTAAACACAGTTTCATCAGTTAAACTACTCTCTACACCATGATGATAATGTCCAAATTAGATGTAGCCAATAAATAAATCCTAAAGCAAATTTTCATTGTGTTAAAGCATATATATGCGTGTTCTGCATTACAATTATCTAAAAAATAATGCTGCTTTTATCATTGTATATTGTTTTTTGGTTTTGTTTTTTTTTTTGGTTCTCAGGCCATTTTTCAATAAAACAAATATGGGAGGGAGGGAGTCATTTTATGTTACCTTTTTATTGCTCCAAAAATTGAAAACGTGCTTTTTATATTGTTCATGGCAAGAAAAAAAGATGATGAGGGGGGTCCAATTTTGTTCCCAGGAGCCTGAATCGCTCACCTAGTTGAATTTTGCTTTTCAAGGGCAATAAATTAAACAAGAAGTTGTCCAACAATTTTGACTCAAGAAAACTTTGATAGGACTTATCATAAGGATCATTTCAGTAAATGAAAGTCTAAATCTATCATAGTTTCCAAGACACTGGCTGAAAACTCTAAAAAAAATAAATAAAAAAACATGTCATTTTCGACTGTCAAGGGCAAGAACTCTTTTAAGAAACCATCTGACAAATTTCATGCCTGAAGACTTTTGTAGTCCTAAAAATAAGGATCAATTCAGCTATCGAAAGAATTTGGCTAAACCTAACGGTTTTGGAGATATATGCAAAAAACAACTGTCTGACCCCTATGTTCTATTTTTAGTAACAGTGGCCATGTTTTTCGACGGATCAAAAAACCCCACATCAATTCTATGCAGGATACCCCAAGAAACTTATACCGAGTTTGTTTCGCTGGTAAAATAGTGTCAAAGGAGAAGATTTTTGAAAGAAATAACAAAAAATAGCAAAAAACGTTGAAATAGGGCAATAACTCCCACATGGCTTAATAGATTAAAATGAAAATTTGACTGTAGATAGATCTCATCATGCTGAACACTTTTACTCCATTCAGAATGGGCTAAATCAGTTTTGGAGATATATGCAAAAAACTATTGTCTGACTCTTATGTTCTATTTTTAGTAACGGAAGCCATGTTTTTCGACAGATCAAAAATACCCACAACATTTCTATGCATAATACCCAAAGGAACATTCAAACCAAGTTTGGTTCCAATTGGTCCAGTAGTGTCAGAGGAGAAGATTATTTAAAGAAATAACATTAAAAAATAGCGAAAAACGTAGAAAAAGGGCAATAACCCCAACATGGCTTAATAGATTAAAATGAAAATTTGACCGCAGATAGATCTCATCATGCTGAACACTTTTACCCCGTCAGAATTTGACTTTACCTCACTGTTTTGGAGATATATGCGAAAAACTACTGTCTGACCCCTATGTTCTATTTTTAGTAACGGCAGCCATGTTTTTCGACGTATCAAAAATCCCCAAATCAGTTCTATGCAGTATATCCCAAGGAACATTCATACCAAGTTTATTTCAAATTGGTCAAGTAGTTTCAGAGGAGAAGAGTTTTGAAAAATAGTTAACGATGACGACGGACGCCAAGTAATGGAAATAGCTAATGAGGCATCTTAACGAGACAAAAGGGCCTGAGAACCAAGAAATTTATGTCTTTTGGCCTAATATTTCAAATTCAATAGAGTTACTTTTATTTACTGTTAACTATACTAACCTAATTGCATATTTTTGCAAACAACAAAAAAGGATGAACAAACCAAAATTCAAAAAATGAGAAGACATTTGAGCAAGCTGATTACCTTGAATAAGAAACTCTCATAATCTCTATGGGTGATTCATGATCTCGGTTTGTTCTGACATGGACAACTTTACCTACAATACAAAATGTCACATGGTTTAGGAATATCAATATCAAAAGAATACAGTACTGTACATGTCGGAATATTTATGCATTACAACAATAATGGGTAAATCATTAGGGGTTAAACCATGATAATAGTACAACAAACGAGCTATCTCCCTTAAACCAAGAAACAATGTAAAATAAATTCAAAAGATTCACTCCTTCAAAAGTTTAGTTGAAAAAGGTTAAGCTTACATTTTCTTAGATGACTACGCCATGACAATGAATCAAGATGCTTTTAAAAGAACAAGTCTGAAAAATGGTAAATTTTTACCAAACTCATCATGTAGATTACTGTAAGGAGACAGAACAAAAAGTTTTGCTTCAAACAGAACAACACAATTTTCCTATATTCTACATAAGTAAAGCAAATAAATTAAAGATGATGCATAAAATAGTTTCATACAAGACAGCAGTAATACATTAATAACTGTAAAGCACTTATCAGCAAAATCTGATAACAAAACTTTAAAGGCTCTGTAGACAACATACCTGATGACACATCAACAAACACAATCTCATTTTTGACCTGACCAGATGGTCCAGGAGTGGGGTAGGAGTAAGACATAAAACTTTGTAAACTACACCACTCTATCCCTCTGTAAATATAGAAAATTTTAATGACAACTATGGTATTTACAGATTTATTGTTTGTTTTGTTAGTCATACCTGTTAACCTTTGGAACATTCTTCCCCATTGACACTGTCTCACGAGGGAGATTTTTATGTAAAAGCAATTTTTTATGAGAAAATTCAATATTTTTCACAGAAAATACAGTAACTTTTTTTAAAAACCTCTCACACATCTCACTTTTTATGTGGGATTTAAAATTTTTCATGGATTTTGTGGGAGTCTCCCCTTAATATGGGAGAGTTAACAGATATGCCGATTAAGGTATATAGTTTACAAAAACACAAATTTAAGGATGTTCGCTGCTCTATTTTAAAACTAGAGGCTCCCAGGAGCCTGATTCGCTCACCTGGTTAAAGTTTGCCTTCCAAGAGCAATAAATTTAACAAGGAGTTGTCCAACAATTTTGACTCAACAAGACTTTAGTAGGAATATCTTAAGGATCATTTCAGCAATTGAAAGTTTCTTCCTATTTATTATTGTTTTCAAGATATTGGCTGAAAAACTGTAAAAAATTAAGAGGCTCCCAGGATCCCGAATCGCTCACCTTGTTGAATTTTGCCTATCAAGGGCAATAAATTAAACAAGAAGTTGTCCAACAATTTTGACTCATTAAAACTTTGATAGGACTCATCATAAGGATCATATCAGTAAATGAAAGTCGAAATCTATCATAGTTTTCAAGACATTGGCTGAAAACTGAAAAAAAAACAAAAACAAAAACAAAAAAACATGTCATTTTCCCCTGTAAAGGGCAATAACTCATATAAGAAGGCGTCTGACAAATTTTATGCCTGAAGACTTTTGTAGTACTAAAAATAAGGATCATTTCAGCAACTGAAAGAATTTGGCTAAACCTAACGGTTTTGGTGTTATATGCAAAAAACTACTGTCTGACCCCTCTGTTCTATTTTTCGTGATGGTGGCAATGTTCTTCAACGGATCAAAAATACCCACATCAGTTCTATGTAGGATACCCCAAGGAACATTCAAACCAAGATTGATTCCAATTGGTCAAGTGGTGTCAGAGGAGAAGATTTTTGACAAAAATTACATTAGAAATAGCAAAAAAAAACATTGAAAAACATTGAAAAAGGGCAATAACTCCAACATTGCTTGATATATTAAAATGAAAATTTGACCGAAGATAGATCTCATCATGCTGAACACTTTAACCCCGTCAGAATTATGCAAAACCTAATGGTTTTGGAGATATAAGTAAAAAACTACTGTCTGACCCCTATGTTCTATTTTTAGTAATGTTTTTCAACAGCTCACAAATCCCAAAAGTTCTATGCAGGATACCCAAAGAAACATTCATACCAAGTTTGGTTCCAATTGGTCAAGTAGTGTCAAACGAGAAGATTTTTGACAGAAATAACATTCAAAATAGCAAAAAAACATCGAAAAGGGCAATATCTCCAACATGGCTTAACAGATTACAATGAAAATTTGACAACTGATAGATCTCATCATGCTGAACACTTTTACCTGTCAGAATTTAGCTTTGGAGATATATTTGAAAAGCTAATGTCTGACCCCTATGTTGTATTTTTAGTAACAGCTGCCATGTTTTTCAATGGAACAAAAATCCCCAAATCAGTTCTATGCAGAATACCCCAAGGAACATTCATAAGAAGTTTGGTTCCAATTGGTAGAGTGGTGTCAGAGGAGAAGAGTTTTGAAAAATTGTTAATGGTGACAGACACCAAGTGATGGCAATAGCTCACATACCCATCGGCCAGGTGAGCTAAAAAGCAAGGATTTCAAAGGGTTGTGAAATCTATTAAGATCTTTTATGCTAGAACAATATCAGTAGAAAAAATAGATGGGTCAGTGTGGTCATTTTGTGATAAAAGCATTTGGAATTTTGGCAGGAAAAAGATTTCTCAAGATTTCCATAGGTTTCGTCTTTGTAGGTTTTATCTATTAAAAGATTGATCAAGGGAACCAAGATTCTAGCTGTTGTAATCCAGGGACAGTCAAGACTTGGAAAGCAGACAAACACAACAAAGAACATACAGTAACTAAAATAATACATACAAAGTAACAAAAGTAAATGAGCAACTCTGACTCCATTAAAAACTGGGAACATGGACAAGTGCACCAGAAGGATAAGCATCCTCTGTTTCTCTAGAAACACCCGCCATAAAATGTCAAGTCCAGGGTAGACAAAACAACTGAAGAAATAACAAGGATTTCATAAAAACTTCCCAAATAACACTGTACAGTGTGTTAAATGAAATTATGAAAGGAAAAGTGGGGGTCACTGTGCAAAAATATAAATGCTATGAAATGAACAAAACCAGAGGAGTACAAAAATCCTAAGAATTGTTGAACATGACAAGCAAATATCCTTTATTTAAGTTGCCCTGAATTCAATCAATGTTTTAGTCAATTCATTAACGATTGTGTGAAATAAATTCAAAATATGTTATTTGAACTTTTAATTCATTCCATACTTTATAGTTTTCATTTACTCAATGTATTTCTGTGGCACCTGATTTTGTTTATTGCTAAGCTGTCTATTTGACCAAACCACACCAAATATTTGTTTAAAAATCAAGACGATGTTTAACTAAGTGGGAAAGTCTTAAAAATGTTATAAAATAATTAATGCAGCCCAATGTATACAATATCATGTTTTATTGACTACTTCAAAGAGATATTGACCTCAGTCTTTGGCCTTAGCGAATACTTTTTTTTAGTTCTCAAAAATCATGACATCACAAGCACTGAGCAACAATAATTGTATTAAGTCTTACTTCAAAAATGAAGTAATAGAAATTCTAAAATGATTATTGAAAATACATATTTTACCATCAATACAAACATCATATATGACTGAGTAAACTCCCATCTGAGTATATGTCTACTGATACTGAACTATAATATTTTATTGAAACCATAGTAACTTTTGACTTCACAGCATACCTAACAGTTGTGGTATGAACACTAAACTCTTTCTCAATTTCTCCTGAGGCAATACTCATTATCTGTATGATTCCACTATTGTTACCTGTAATGGTATATTCATATAGGTTTATGAGTGAAAAGTAAATATCACAAAATATAAACTAAAGTTATATAATTTCAACATCATAAACAAGCCTCAGAAAGATTTTGTAGATGATATATCTAAATCAAACAACCACTAGTGGTTATAACAAATTTTTAATTCGTTAATCATATGACATCATCTACGGTATGAGATCATAAGTACATGAATCTAGCCAAATGAGAAGTAAATCAAATGATCAATCATAGAGAATACATGTATCATATTTATATTTTCAAGGAAAATGGTTTTCTTATTTCTTCACCATAGGTGAATGCATGAAATATGATGAAAAATATGAAACTTGATTATACCACCTAAATGTATTTAGAATCTACCAGTACATCAATATGTCAATATTGTGAATTCAAGATATGAGAAATTCGGAAACCCATCTAGTTGCTAGTCAGAATAAACCAATTTTTTACCACCATTTATCAATCTTTTTAGAAAATTTTAGTCTTATGTTATTCAATAAATCAAAGTATACCAAAGAATTTGTACGCAAGCAAAATGTAAGGGTCCTTGTTCAATACACATTGTGTTTAAAATAACATGCTGACAAAAGTTTTTCATCCAGAATCACAAATATTTTTATAACCTATTTCAACGTGAGAGGGTTGACATGGCACGAAAAATCAGAAAAATGGTTTTAAATAAAGAATAAAAATACAAGTATCTAAAACAAATGATACTAGTATCTAGATATACTGACCTATAGCCAACAGAGGATTATATACATGAAAGTTCTTTGTGGTCATAGGTGGGCACATTCTGATAACTGTTACCGCTGGAGCAACCCCGGATAGTAAACCAGTCATCACAAACTTTAAATGCCCATGTCCTATTGGAGTGCTGTGATGACCAATCAAATCACTCAACACAGACTTTGGTGATGGAATGTCACTTAAAACTGGAAAGTTCAGCTTATCAATGGTCGTCTTCAGTGGTTGGTTATCTACAGACTGAAGGAAGTTTTGAGTAGAGGGAGGTATTTATGTGCTGCATGTACAGTGAAAGCCTGTCTAAACCAAACCCTGAATAATCTGAAAGCCTGTCTACACCAAACCCTGAATAATCTGAAAGCCTGTCTAAACAAAACCTTGAATAATCTGAAAACCTGTCTAAACCAAACCCTGAATAATCTGAAAGCCTGTCTAAACCAAACCCTGAATAATCTGAAAGCCTGTCTAAACCAAACCCTGAATAATCTGAAAGCCTGTCTAAACCAAATCCCAAATGGTCTTAAATCCTAAACCAGATGCTTTACCAAAGTCCCTTCAAATCAATTTAAATGTATTTAAACCTTGATAAACCTAACACTTGTCTTAACCAAACACATTTAAGTTTAGACAGGTTATGCTGTACAAATATATTAGAGTTTTCTTCAAAAGAAAAGGGTTACTATACACTTCTGTCACTATTTAATCTTAACAAATCTAAAAATAAATTTTAAACCATCATATCCTGAACTAACAGTCGTAACTATATCAATATTTCAAAATAAAATTAAATTCTAGTTCAATTTCAATTTCATAACCTTAACATAAAGAAATGATTCAAATATAAATTTAACAAAATGCACAACCCAACTAAACCAGTGGTTCTTATAATTAGTTACAGTTATGATGCTATTGTTAAATTTTACCTGACTTAGAAGAATTTCCCAGAAGATAACTCTGCCATCAGTAACAGACAATGAGATGGTTTTTTCTGAGACTGGACAACAAGTGATACTAGAGACACGGCTGTGTTTGGTCATTCTCATTGAGTCAGACTGACACCTGACATCATACATTACATCTAATGACATCGGTGGAGGGGAATCATCTGTAAATAAAAATAGAATCAGACTGACACCAGACATCATACATTACATTGAATGATATTGGTGGTGGGGAATCATCTGTAAAAAAATAAACTGACACCTAACATCATACATTACATCTAAAGACATCAGTGGAGGGGAATCATCTGTAAAAAAATAGAATCAGACTGACACCTGACATCATACATTACATTGAATGACATTGGTGGTGGGGAATCATCTGTAAAAAAATAGAATCAGACTGACACCTGACATCATACATTACATCTAAAGACATCGGTGGTTGGGAATCATCTGTAAAAAAATAGAATCAGACTGACACCTGACATTACACATTACACTGAATGATATCAGTGGATATAGATATGGGTAGGTCTTGAGTTAAAATGTAAATATACCAGCATACAGCCTAAATACAAAACAGTAAATACCTTCAAAGATCACCAAAAGGTCTTCAACAAGTGTAAACATACCTTCAAGTAAGCCCTGAAAGGCCCTGACAACAAAATTAATAAAATCAACAGTAACTGAATGAAATGATGACACTTCTACAAAATACAATAAAAAGTAAGATAAAGACACAAAGACACATTACATTACATGACTAACATCTCAAGACTGTGGACTAAACCTATAAAAAAGAAGCTAATGTCCTAAACAAAATATTTTGACACTACTTTAAAGTAACTACTTCACTTTAGTAAACACAAACCAAAATACCCCTGATCCCTCAGAAGCTGGTGTATCTATCGTATTATTTACAATACAACCAAAATGCCCCTGACCCCTCAGAAGCTGATGTACTGATCACATTATTTGCAAAACTAACCAAATGCCCCTGAACCCTCAGAGGCTGGAGTACTGATCACATTATTCTTCCTTCTCACTCTGGCAGTCAGACTTCCATTCTCATGTAGACAAATCAACACATCTCTCTGCTTTAATGACACTACCTTTTAAAAAAAGGAGAACTAAGTTTTATTTAACATTCATGAATACACCTACATGAACAACTGATCTTCAATATAAGATTAACAACCATTATGGTTCCAAGTTTGTTGGGGCTCCTTATTTTTCAAGGTGTGAAATATTTTCTTTGAAACATCAAACTACCAGTATATGAAGTGTTGAAATCATGACAAATTGAGAGTTTACCTGACAGCTATATTGAAATCATCATTGGAAGTCCAGTTCCTAATCACCCTGCTACTACCCTTTTGAAATATACACCATTCATTGAAAGAATTCAAAAAATAATTGTGTGCATATTAGTTGCAACTTTTCAGAAAATAGGAATATTTATAATATTGACAGGAGAATTTATAATACTGACAGGAGAATTTGGGCTCAAAAAGGCATTTGTATCAACTGCAATTGATAACATAATTTTTTGAAATTAAACTTAATTGTTTCATCTTCCAATCTATGGGTTTGTTGCTTTTCTTCATCTGTTTAAGATTAACACAGAAACTATCTTTTTTCAGCAAACAATTTACTGCATTAGTTTGGAAAAAATTAAAAAAGTAAAGTTTTGGGAATCCATCATATTCTAATAATTCAGATCAGACACCAACAGCATTTATAGATGACATAATGAAATCATTGCAAGTTTCAAAATGAAAGATAGTAACTGCTAATATAATCTGGCATACAGAACACTTAGTATGGATAAGGTATTTTATGCGGATATAGATACATTTCTGGGTAATGATCCTACTTAAATATGTATCTGTACAAAAGGTGACCAGTCAGACCGTTCTATCTGAATGGTCCTCATCACCTGGTTAATCTCCAAGTCCAATATCAGAATTTCTCTGAAATACAGTAGAACCAAGCTTACCTGTACAAATGGTGACCCAGACTGTTTCATTTGAATGGTCCATATCATCCTGTTAATCTCCACATTCAATATCAAAATCTTGTAAGATACAATAGAACCAAGATTACCTGTATGAAAGGTGATCCGGATCGTTCCATCTGTATAGTCCCCACTGTCTGGTTAATCTCTAAGTCCAGTATCAGAATCTCTCTAGGGTATAGCAGAATTAAATGATGTCGACAGGACTGGTGATACATCAACTGAAGACACTCATTTAATGCCATAGATTCTATATCTGTTTGTGATCTGGAAAAAAATATATCATGACTAAAAAAAATGATATAGTGGTCACAATTATGCATGTATTCCAATTTTTTTGTAGTGAAAAAGGGCAACTACTCCTAATAGGGAATGCAATTAATCATTTACACAACAATCAAACCAATCGTTATGTTAAGGTCCACAAAACTGTGTGAAAGTTTAGTCTTGTGATTCTTAAAATATCAGCCATAACACATAATTGTGACAGAGAAATCAAGGGAACCAAGATTCTAGCGGAAATCAAAAGAGTGTAATCCAGGGACAAAGACCAGAAATGGAAAACAGACATACACAACAAAGAACATAAATATCTAAAATAATACATACAAAGCAACAAAAGTAAATGAGCAACATGGAATCCACTAAAACCTGGAAGCATGGACCAGTGCACCAGTAGAGTAAGCATACTCTGCTTTTCTAGAAACACTCAGGTAGTCGGTAGGGGTAGCCAAAACAGATTAGAATGACATTAGGATTACTTATATGTTTTTATATGGGTGAAGATTAAAGATCAGATTACATTTCAAGAGTTTGGGGTACAAGTACCTGTTTCTTTCCTGAAAACATATATATTTTGTTCACTTCTCTTAGAGAAAACTGTTATTTCTGGAAACATAGTGTGTAGTGATATAATATTTTCTCTTTCCTTTGTTTTGAATATGTCTGTCTCTTTCCCTTTTACAAATGCTTCTTTTGTTAAGAGAATGAGTTAAGAGGAGCACAAGTGACCTCGTCTTACACAGGTCATCTCAACTCAAAAAGGGCCATTTCTGGTAGAATGTTACCAATAACTCAATTGGGAGATAGCACTAGTAATGAAAAGATACAAGAGGCTCACAGGAGCCTGAGTCGCTCATCTGTTTAATTTTTGCCTTCAAAAGCAATAACTCAAACTAGGAGTTGTCCGACAATTTTGACTCCACGAAGACTTCAGTAGGACTTATTGTAAGGATCATTTCATCAATTGAAAGTTTCATTCTATCTATTATAGTTTTCAAGATATTGACTGAAAACTGCTAAAAACGTAGCTTTTTGCCTTTCAAGGGCAAAATAACTCTTACAAGGAGTGTCTGACAAATTTGATCCCTTGGATACTTTTGTAGGCCTTATAATAAGGATCATATCAGCAATTGAAAGATATTGGCTAAACCTAACAGTTTCGGAGGTACATGTAAAAAACTGCTGTCTGACCCCTATGTTCTATTTTTAGTAATGGCGACCATGTTTTTTAACCGATCAAAAATCCAAATGGTCAGTTTGTTAAAAATACCCTAAAAAACAAAAATACCAACTTTCACTGAATTCTGTATAGTAGTTTTTGTGAAGAAGATTTTTGGAAGTAATAACATCAAAAGGACAATAACTCCAACATGGGTCAACAGATTTTCACCAAAATTTGATAGATCACATCATGCTGAATATTTTAATCCCAATGTCAGAATTTGCTTAAACCTAATGGTTTTGGAGATACACGCAAAAATCTGCTGTCTGATCCCTATGTTCTATTTTTCATAATGGCGGCCATGCTTTTTTAACAGATCAAAAATCCAATGGTCATTTTGTGCACGATATTCTAAGGAACAATCATCTTAAGTTTCATCCAAATCTATTCAGTAGTTTCAGAGGAGAAGATGTTTGAAGAAATTGTTAACAACGATGACAACAATGGACAACAAGTGATGGCAATAGATAGATTTTGGAGATATATGCAAAAATCTGCTGTCTGATCCCTATGTTCTATTTTTAGTTATGGTGGCCATGTTTTTTTAACAGATCAAAAATCCAACAGTCAATTTGTGCAGGATATTCTAAGGAACAATCATCTTAAGTTTCATCCAAATCTATTCAGTAGTTTCAGAGGAGAAGATGTTTGAAGAAATTGTTAACGAAGATGACAACAATGGACGGCAAGTGATGGCAATACCTCACATGGCCTATGGCCAGGTAAGCTAAAAAAGAATGTAGAAATGAAATTAATTATTTTAATTCAGAAATATATATTGAATTGGTTTTATGTGTGGCTTTAAATTGTTCTTTCTTCATGCAGTTTTATAGAATGTACAGGTAAACAAAATTCTTATCACTACTGCAAATGTGGATGTTTTCATCAGCATTATTTTTCATGATTTGCTAGGTCAAACACTTCACTTGATTATAAATAATACGATGAAAAGTCTTATTGTCTTCAACCATTTCACAAGAAAATTTTCGTGTAGGCTTTTACAAGACCCCCAATGCAGTAAAAATTTCTCTTACTTTTGTTTATTATATGTAAGTAAGATAAAAAAAAATTTTGAATTTTTATATTATCATGATTGTAAAATTTAAAATTGCAACTGTTCATTTTTGTGATAACTACAATGTATGTACCAGCAGGTTACAAATCTTGAATTACAAACAATAAATTATTTAAATGGTTTTTAAAATGAATTTACAGAAATCAATAAAACGTTTACATCAATAGTTGTTGTCAATATATTTTTGTACAAATCATGAACTTCAGTGTTTGTAATGAATTCTTTTCAGTCCAAACATAATCTACAAAATAAATCAGTAGTAACAATGTTAGTAGGACTTTAAATATTCCACAGGCCAGTTATATCTATAAAAAAAATTCTCCAAAATATGGTTTGAGCATGTTGATGAAAAAGTTTACCATGAATACAGAAAACTTATTTTATTTGTACAAACAAACTATACCAACACTTTTCAAGAACTCATTAATTAGATAAAACCTAACCTTTTAGATGATGGTTCTCCAACCAGTATAGAACTCATCTTCTGAGCTAAATTCTTTGAAGAGGATGATTTTCTTTCCAAGCTACCATTAGTAATGTCTGACTTAAGTGAAGATGCTGAAAATAAATCATTGTTAAGAATAAACTCAAACAACAGTACAACTGCATAAATCAATGAAAATGCATGTACACGTGTATACATGTGAATGTTTTATGAATGTGTGTGTGAAAATGTCTTTGTTTCTGAAATTCTGTTCATATTTTTCATTTATCACATATATCAATTGACATTTGCTACATGTACCCAATCAACTGATCTCATCAGTCAAACATACAACAATATCACTACATGTAGTAACAAATCCAAAAATTCCACCTGTCACACATGAAACAATCTCATCAAGCACAAGTACAAAAATCTCACACATCACACTAACGACAATCTCACAAGTTACAAATACACAATCTCACATGTCACACATAAATCTCAACAGTCACATACAGCAATCTTATAAGTCACAAATAAAACTAGCTCACATGTCACATACAGCAACCTCACAAGTCACAAATAAAACTATCTCACATGTCACAAATGAAACAATCTCACAAGTCACATACAGCAATCTTATAAGTCACAAATAAAACAATCTCACAAGTCACATACAACAACCTCATAAATCACAAATAAAACTATCTCACATGTCACATACAGCAACCTCACAAGTCACAAATAAAACAATCTCACATGTCACATACAACAACCTCACAAGTCACAAATAAAACTATTCTCGTGAAATAAATTTTATAGTTTGAATAGCACTGCAAGCCTCGCGATCAAAACTATAAAATTTATTTCATTTGATGTGAGAAATTCCATAATCAACTCGTTATCATTGTAGATTCTATATTTCTTTTTGAAAAGGTTATGTCTTTTTGTTTAATATCAACTTCAAAAGAAATCATGCTAGAGAAAACAACTTATTTGTTAACCAGTACAAGTACAATTACTGATAATAACAATATGATATATAATACATAGTCTCCAACTTTAATGAAATGTATGTTGCACCTATTACAAACCATTTTTAAATTGTTAACTAATTGCAGATTAAATTTACAACCTTCTTTCAAATATTTAAGTTTATTACAAGTAATTTTTTCTAATATTTCCACATATATTTCATAAATCTTATAAATTTTTTGATCCTGTGGTAGAGTAAGATTGCAAATAAAAAACAGTATTGTAAAAGTATATGAAGTATATTTTTCATGCATTTTCTTTATTTCACATACTTGCATTATTTTCTCTGTGAGAATAATAATTAATCTAAAGTTTCTAGAGTATGTGATAACAACTTTTTGCCTTGTATGATGCAATTTATATCTCTAATACAGGACGTTGACTGCAATTCAAGTACAATGTTACATACTACTCAAAGTAACATTTGAGTAAACAAAAAAAATCCCCAGCATTTAACAGACTTCGACAGATGTAATTTTTGATTGTTTCTCCTATTCCTATTTTGTTCATTTAGATTTTAAAGAAGTTGTGAGAAGTCATAAAGATGAAGTTGCATACATTGTTGTGCTGGGTTGACCACCACTCATGCAGGGATCCAACATCCGAAAGCAATGAAAATTGCTTGCAGCATATGCCCCATCTATATATCACATACTAAATTTGAAGTCAATCAATTCATTAAGAGTCAAGATAACAGTGCCAAGATGTGACTTGCATTGTTGATACCAAGTTACTAACCAGTCTTTGAGTGGTAGAATAGTTATTAGTACAGGAAAGGAATGAAGAAGAAAAAATTGCATGATTTAATTGTTCCTGATTTTTTTATATATATGTAAATAAGCTGCAGGTTTTTTTCTAAAAGCAAATCAAATTTTTATCCATATTTGACATACAAGTAATAAATAGAAAAGTTTACAAAGGTATAATAAACTTCAATATTAATCTTGGTATAATTGTTCATTATCTCTTTTAAAACTTCATAACTGTATCTTCAAACATTCCTTGTCCCAAAACCATGACATTATGTACATAGTCCTTGCCCATGTACTTTATATAAAACTAGACCTTTTTATACTATAGATTATTGTAAAATATCTAAAATATCATTTTCTTTACCTTGGCTTGAAGGACTACAAATATAAAATTTCTTTCCGTTATCTGATGGTGTCTTTGTAATTGAGAAGTCTTCAATAAAAATGATACAATCTTGTCCTAAAACTAGAACAGAAGGTCGTGATTAGTAAACTTGAATAATGAAAAATCTTAACAGTTGTACTACAGATCAAATAGACTTGGTCATTTGACAAAGAGAAAGTTCCAGAATACTACAAACCAATTACTGTTCATGGTTCTTCATTTTCATAGATTCTGTCAACACATTGGTGGGTGTTTCAAACTGATTAAAATCTATTTTGCAGGTATTTTTTTTTCATGCACATCTGTCCATCTTGAAAATAATGAAAATCAGTACACTGTGAACATTAAATGTTTACAGTAGTGACGGAAAATAGTTTCTTTGTCCACCCTTATCTCCTTAAATATCAATTTTACAACCTCAATCAGATATTTAAAATAAATAATTTGATGGATGAAATCGTAAATCCATGTGAACAAATATAGAATAATGGCTACTTTTGACTTTGATATCAACAATATCATGTGGACAACCTGGCAAGCAAGCAGCGCAATTTGAGATGTTCCATATTAAAATCTGGCAAGCAAGCGAGCGTAAGTTGAGATGTTCCATATTAAAATCTGGCAAGCAAGCGAGCGCAAGTTGAGATGTTCCATATTAAAATCTGACAAACTGTTGGTGCGTTATGTCATTTTAGTTCGAAACTCTAAAGAAGGACTAATTACATCACATTTAGTCCCAATGTTTTGACAGATATTTTTGAATATCTGGCCATGTATGAGAGGTAAAAAATATCTGTCAACAAGATCAAAGGAAAAAAGTACAGATTACCGATAAAGATGCATATTACATCAGATCTGTATTGTTAAGGGAATGTTGCTGTAATATGGTCTGTGTAGTCAAAACAACAATAAAAGCATATTTTAATCAATCAAACACGAGAGGATCTATTTTAAAATGTAACTTGATCTTTCACTATCACCATCTCTCTGGTACATGTACCAGTATTTGCTTTGTTATCATCAAAAATTAAAACAACACTGTGTTTTTGGCAAGTGCATACTAAACAAGTTCAAGTACTAATATTACAACTGATGGAATTACTGGTTTAGGAAGATTTTCGGTCCTCAGAGATTTAAAATGCATTGAAATTGATATGAAGGGACTTCTGAAGATGCCTGATTTAGACAATTTAGTATGAGGTACGTTTAGACATGATACTCTGTAGAAAGGCCTTACATGCTACATTTCTCAAGTTGAATGGATCAAATGAAAATGATAGCAGTGTTTCTGTGTAAGATTTCTTCCATAACTTAGTCCCTGTATCAGCATTCCACAATATCATAGAATATGGTGGATGAAGGGCTACCAGAAGGTCATGTGATGCATCTTGGTTGGACAACCATTGTAAGTCTGAAAAAAAAGAGAAATGCAATAGAAGAACGATTAAATTTTAATAGCCAATGTAAAACAAGTCATGGTACACTTTCATTTATGGTAATATGATAAACGAGATATCTTTAATCCTTTTCTCACTAGGTGTACGCCCTTGCTCTTCCAAAATAAGACCTTTGCAGAAAACCTTTAATAGGATGACTTTCTACGGATCTAAAATCGGTAGTGCAGTATTCAACTCACTGAATTGGCATACCTAATATAAAGTGCCTGCAAATTGTTATTACTGAAAGAGAAAAAACAAAAAGAGTCCAAAATATTTGTCTAAGGTGGATAAAAAGACAAAGGTAAAACAGTATATCCCCAATTTGTTTTCATACACTTAAAATAAGTTTGAATCCACTCACCGTGAAAAGGTTTGTTTCCATTCACCATGAACAGGTTTGTATCCACTCACCATGAATAGGTTTGTATCCACTCACTGTGAATAGGTTTGTATCCATTCACCATGAATAGGTTTGTTACTATTCATGGTGAACAGGATTGTATCCACTCACTGTGAATAGGTTTGTTTCCACTCACTGTGAACAGGTTTGTATCTACTCATTGTCAATAGGCTTGTATCTACTCACCGTGAAAAGGTTTGTATCCACTCACCGTGAAAAGGTTTGTATCCACTCACCGTGAAAAGGTTTGTATCCACACACTGTGAATAAGTTTGTATCTATTCACCGTGAATAGGTTTGTTTTTATTGATGGTGAACAGGTTTGTATCCACTCACCATGAATAGGTTTGTATCCACTTACTGTGAATAGGTTTGTATCCACACACCATGAATAGGTTTGTATCCACTCACCGTGAATATGTTTGTATCCACTCACTGTGAATAGGTTTGTTTCCACTCAACGTGAATAAGTTTGTAATCACTCACCGTGAATAGGTTTGTTTCCACTCACTGTGAATAGGTTTGTATCCACTCACTGTGAATAAGTTTGTTTCCACTCACCATGAATAGGTTTGTATCCACTCACCGTGAACAGGATTGTATCTACTCACCGTGAATAGGTTTGTATCGACTCACCGTGAATAGGTTTGTATCCACTCACCGTGAACAGGTTTGTATCTACTCACTGTGAATAGGTTTGTATCCACTCACTGTGAATAGGTTTGTTTCCACTAACCTTGAATAGGTTTGTTTCCATCACTGAATTCAGTTTTTGGTTCACCAGCCTTAACATCCCACACAATAATAACACCATTTGTATCACCAGAAGCCAGTCGTAATGTGTATGGGCTACCAATATCATGATGGTAATTCTCGTGGGACCATTTCACCTACATTCATAAACACAGAAATTCCGTGTAGTGTTTGGCCTTCCAGAGCAATCAGTGAATTGGAACTTATGTAATACAGTGAAACCTGTCTAAAATGGACATTTGTATAAATTGGACACCTGTCTATACTGGACATATGTCTAAACTGGATACCTGTCTAAATTGGACATCTGTCTAAATAAGACAAGTCCCTTTACATATGTACTTTAGTTCTTTGCATTTCAAACCTGTCTACACCAAATACAACCTAAACTGAACCAGGCAATAGGTTTAGACAGCTTTCATTCAAGATTTTAACAGGCTCCTTTTTAAACCAATATTTCATATAGCTGATAATTTTGGCTTCATGAACTTGGGGTATTAAGTTTATATAGATAAATTCATTTTCAGGAAGAATTACCTCTATCAAGTTGTTTTCACTGATGTTTGGCATACTTTTATTTCAAGAGACTTCATGAAAATAGTTAAAATCTTAACTCAAGGTTTTTTTTTCATGATCAGTAAAACAATATTTGTTGAGGAAACCCATGCAAACTACAGAGAATCCAAGAAGTAAACACCTCTGTTTTATGTATGGAAATAAAAAAAAAAGAGTGTTCATGGAACACAATGTAATATCCCGCCATGTAATGGTGAAAAAAGAGGGATGGCAAGATGGCAAAATTTTCAAAATGGTGTTTTATGGTACCAAACACCTAAGCAAAGTTACAAAATAATTTGTTGTTCTGTTCTCTTGAAACTATCATCTATCTATTCAAGCTATCATCTTGAAACTGTTGGGGGACCGACAGACGGACGGAAGGAACCATGGAAAGACAGATGGAAGAATGGATGGAAGGACAGACATGAAAACTTTTTGGAGGGTATCACATAATACCTAGCCACTTCATGTGTAAAAAGAAACAAACGAAGTCAGACTTCAAATTGTAAATTCCCTCACTGCAATATTTACAATAAAAACATGTATGTAACAATACAACTTCTACTTTTACATACCTTGACTACATTACCCTTGTGTTTAACTAATACTTGTATCACCTGTAATTAAAATTGATTAAAAATAATAAATTGAAATTAATCAAATTTGAAAAAAATACTATAGCTCATTTTCATCATAAAAAGCAACCCATAAATAAGAGGGCAAATCTTGGCTATATCATACAGGAATCCTAACATATATGTAACCTGCAAACTGAGCAACCACCATCTGCTTCCTCCTCTAGAATTAAAAAAAAACAAGCAATTTTTTTAATGGCATGTCCACATAGTCAAATATTCCACATTTAATTTGCATTCAATGTGAATGCTATTTTATTTACATGTTCAAATGTAAATTGAATTTATTGAATTTCCAATGCAAATTAATGTGAATTAAAATAATGAACATTATTGAATTCACTTCTGGATACATTTTCAATAATGCCTTGTGAACAGACACTTTCAGCGACAACAAATTATTCAAAGCAATCTAATGCAAATTTAACGTTTGGTGTGTAAACACAAAATTAATACAAATGTGTGTTGATGCGAATTTAAAATCTGTGTGAATGTTAACAACATTTCCAATGCCCACTGACTCAATGCTAATTACATAACTGGAATTGAATGCCAATTACATGAGAACACAGAATTCCTTCTATATTTGTATCTGTTCTTAATAAGAATACTTAATAAAATTATGCACATCGTAGGACTTTTATTTTCTATGATCAAGCACCCTTTCAAAAAGTACAATCTTCAGTTTAATTCAAAACAAGTACAGTAAGTGAATAATATTTTGATCAAAAGTATTATAGTTCTCAAAACTTTGTTTTGAAAACAAGAGTACTAACATCAGTTCCATTGTGTGTGGTACTTCTACACATTGCTCGAGACATTGAAAATATTCTTAATGATTATTAACCAATGTATAAGTTATATAAGTGAAGAATAGCTTTTGTTTGTTAAATAAAGAAGGTATATTAAATAGCAGAGTCTGCAAAATTGCTGAAATATTTCTACCAGAACCTCTTCAAATGTTTGCAAACAAACTGCATTCATTTTTTATTACACAACTTTTTTTTCTGAAAATTTAGTACTATTGAATAAATATAATGTATATAATAAAACAGTAAGTGAAGGTAAAAAGCCTTGTACAAGAGTTATTCCCCTTGAAGAAAAAAAAATTGGATATTTTCTTCAGTACAATGCTTTTTGTTGCATGAGAAATTAAAATCCCACTGAGTATTAAAAATGCTTTATCACAATTACTTGAGAAAGCAGGGCTGACAAGCTTTCAAAACTCAATTGCATGAGATATGACAAAAGTTCAAAAGATCAAAGGCAAATAACAATAAATCAAGGAAAATGCTGCAAAGTCAGCTTCAAAATGTGTGTCTCATATGAATTGCATGAGAGTTGGTACTTTTGAGAAAGTAGATCTGGGAATTATAGTTATTCCTGATTCCAAATGTCATATAGCTCCTAGGAAGGAAATGCTATACACATCATATAAAATTGGTCATGCATTGACTGGTAACCTTACTGGTCCATATCATTAAAGTTTCCATCATTGCATAATACTCCCACCCACTTTGAGCTTGTTTAACTCAAAATACTTTAAAATGAACAGTTATGATCAACTTTTAGTACCCCGTGCAGTTCTGGGTGTTAAAAGAATAGGCCAGCAGCAGCGCTGAGCTTGTCGTAAAAGGCAACTAAATAGTGCTCAGAAACCTAGCCGGGGGCTAGGCACTCTGCCAACAGAGCAACTGGGATGTGTGCCCCAGGTGGTGGAATGGGGTACCCCTGGCGTGTTACATGCTGGGGTTGTCAGGCTATAATACGGAAAACCTGACCGCAAACCATAGTGGTATACCGTGCACCGTGTTCGGAAAGATGCCATGTTCCTCGCACGTTAAAGAACCCTGCTGTGGTATTCGATAGGAGTAGGAACCTTTGCGCTCAGCCACAGGAGGCTAAATTGCCTGACCTTACCCATCCCCCCTTTTTCTAGTGGCAGTCAAAATTTGTCGACCCTATTGTCCTTGTGTCCCGTCCTTTTTTTTTTTCATTTCACGTTCATTTTATCATCCATTTCATGTTCATCGTCTGAATATAGCTGAAATATTGCTGCATGGACGTTAAACCCCAACAAACAAACAAACAAACTTTTAGTGATTGAGAGTGCTATTAAATGCATAAGGGGATACAATGGGGGCCTGGCCATCAATTACAAAATTTATGAAAATAGGTTTTTTTTGTGTGTAAATAAATACATGCATAAAAATGTGTTTATCAAAGATTTTTTATGGGCCCCCTGATGCCAATTTTATGATTAAATTTCCATACCTCAGCAAAAGCAAATTCAGGAAATAAGTCAAATAACTCAAAAGCAAAATCAAAATATATCAAATTTAAAAGAAAGCACATATCAATTAAAACACTGGTAAAACAGTATATAAAAGCAATTAACCAAGGTTTCATGAAAATTAGTGGAAGCATTTTTTTAGTTATTGTGAACTAGAAGTCAATAGAAGATTTTGTGTTGTAAAGCAGTGTTTCCAGATCCTAGTAAAATAGATAGGTCCTCTGATTTACAAACCCCATAAAAAGCTTCAGTTTCAAAAAATAATGGTAGATCTACATGTACATGTACATGTATAATTTATTCTATTATCATATAAGTCAATGGTACAGTATACTGTAAGTTTAGAAATGATTGCATAAATTATTGGGGTTTTGTCATTTTAGTCACAAATGTGACTTTAATTTTCGCTATTTGAGAAATATCCTACATTAGTTGTGTTATAATTTCCAAAATGCAATTTTTAAATTATTGTGATTTTAAAAGATACAAGACACAAAAATTATCTTTTTACTAATATTTATATTTATAAAAGTAAACCCTAGTATATTTATGTACAAGGGTGATAAATATTTCTCACCAGGTTAGTGCCAAATAAAGTTAGAAGGATTTATTTGTGTTTTCAACCTGATCTACTGTGAACATATTAATTTTTGTGGTTGCTAATTTTTAAGGATTCTCTGAAGTGAACACATTCATGGGTATCAGTTTTCACCCTTTCAAAAAAGTGATTATTATTATAAAGAGTTAAAAACCAATTTCGTGGGTGCAATTTTTCACAGTTTTATGTCCATCACGAAAATAGCAAAATCAGAACATTGTAAAAATGATTATGTTAACAGTAATTAATATGCATAAATGAAAACAAAATTTACAACCAATTACCACATATGGAAGTGCTACTTCATCGGTTATCAAGCTTCATTTTGGTACATTGAGACTTGATACATGTGTCCGAAAAAAGAGTATATCTTTGAAAATAGCTAGTAAGTATGATGCAGGGTGATCCACTGACCTGTGTGTGAGTGCAATTACATTTGTATTATGTTTATGAAGGCAGAGGACTAAATTTCTTTTTGTTTTCTGCTAGCTATTAATTTTGGTAAGGCACAGATCCACTATGATAAGTCTGCACAGTACTATTTTCCACACAATTTTTGGGCTGTTGAAGAGGAGCAATAAAATACTGACACTCTGTGTATCATACTTTCTTTAACACTGAGAAGTACTAATAAACCATGGCAGACTTATTCATGATCTAGAGATAGCGTGGGCAGCTCCTTTTATCTTTACAGGAATCAGCGACCCCTGGTGTTGAACTGGCGTGGGACTTCGATTACAATTGAAATATACATTTCTTTTGTTTTATGGAATTTGAAATAAACCATTGCAAACTTGACAAAATTGCAAAATACTGGTACATATACATTGTATGCTAGGTGAAAATTGTGAGTTTTTACCATAGCTGTTACAGACAATTTTTTTTGACTGGTTGTTAAAAAACTAATAAATATTAAGCAGGAAAGATTAAAAATGTGAGTAACCTTTCATAAACCGATGAAAAAATAGTGAAAAAATAGGTGCAGATCAAACTTACACAAATCATATAACCATACTTGTACCAGGGACTTTTTTTATCTTATATTTGTTTTTCAATAGTTGGGATTTTTCAATTCTCCAACAACCACCACCTGACTGTACAAGCTGGAAGTATCCTTCCATGGTTATGTACTAGGGACTTAACACATGTATCAACTCCCTGTTGCTATGTACTCTTGTATGTACTCTCACAAGGAGTTTTTTCTGATAATTTGCAGAAAAAAATAGCGAAAATCAATATTTTTACTGTAGATCATAATCTGAACAGTTTAAAAGCCTAGAATGTGAATATATATCATCTAAATTGTTTCCATCCTAAATATTTATTTGTTTTTTTTTTGGTTAAAAATTAAGAACCAGTGACTTAACAGGATCATGTGACCATATGGCTAATAAAAATTTATTTTTGGGTCGTTGGCTATTTTGAATCAATTATCTTCAATCAAAAGATGTAATCAACTTCAAGGAGCATTTTTATCATATAAATTCTGTATAATTTCGCAATTAAAAAAATTAGAAAATGCCACATTCGTTTTATGTCTCCTTTAAGTCAGTCATATTTTTTTGGCAATAACAAAAACAGCACAATAATTTCTAAATATACAGAAACTTAAAAATCACCTGAACATTCTTTGGATCAATTATGGTAACATATCTGTGACAGCCTTGGGCTAATAGGCCTTGCCATCCCCTATAGAAAAAATAAAATTTATATTCAATTGTTATTTCTAAATGAAATTGAGTATGAGATATGTGAAACCAGAAACACTTCCTAAGAAACATAACTCTATATCTCTAGTTAGTTTAGAAGGAGCTTGGTCCAAGTTAATCTTCGTCTTCATCAGGGGAGTAGGGAAATAAAATCATGTGATGGGCACCAGATATATATGAAAGTTTTTTTAACATATAAAATGCATTCAGGACCTTACTCCAGCAGTGCTAGAGGTTGTCTGGCAAGCTATTTTCTGACTTGGTGCCATCCTAACCTCTAGCATCTGACATGTTGAAAGTCACCGCAAATGTGAATTAGCTAAACATGTGTTTTAAAATATTTTAAGTCATTTACTTACTGGTACATAAAAGAAGTTTAACCTACCGAAAATCAATCGATAAAAATCCTAAATTTTTTGTTAAATACCTAGAAAACATTTGTAATGAAGACAGTTATCAAAGTGACCAGCCATTTTGAATTAGATCACTAATTTTATGGAATACAATATATTTTTTACAAAATGAACTTAAAGTTGGTAAAGGCAATTCATTGGTTAATTTAAATATGTTTGTTTCGCAAATTTTAAAATCCATAATACTCTCATCTGGAATTACACATTCAAAAAGCTAAAAACCAAATAAGAAGTTCATTTAAACTGCTTTTACAAAGGACTCCAGCAATGCTGGATTTTCTAATCAGGTAGGTCATTTGTTTTTTCTTCACTTTAATCACCTTCTCTCATGTTATCATAAAGAAACTGTATAAAATGTTTTAAATGGTAAATATTTTATTATAATTCTGCCGATTTCAAAGAACGTTGGAACGAGCAGTATGCAATATGGTGCTCGGAAGTAAGAGGTTGGGGTACGGTGGAACGGAATTCCAACCTCTTACGTTGTAGGAGTATTAGGGTCTATGTAAATTAAACACAAGCCACCCTTATTTTCTTTAAATTCAGAACATATTCTGAACTTGGCTATTTAAATTTACTCTGGCATTTTAGTACTATGTACATATATAAGTTAATAAAATTGTTCCACCATTCTGAAAATTCAATAACTACAGTGAGATTAAAATCTTTTTTTTACGCCTAAGTTAATGTAACAAGAACAGCATATTTCAAAGAGAAAACAACCCCACCGGGATGAAAATATCAGCCCAAGGCCACCCATTGGTCTTCAATGAACAACAATGAAACCTTTATACTACAGGACAGTCTGCAGCTGGCCCCAAAACATCATTACACATAGGTACAGCCAAAGAGTTGCCTCTATATACTCAAGTTACATAAAAAATAAACCAAAGGTGAAAATGAAACCAGACGTAGAGGACAGAAATTCCTGACTTGGGACAGGCGCAAAAAATGTGGCAGCGAGAAAGTACTTTGGCATGATCACAACCCTCCACATTTAAAATCTAGCCATTGTGGAAAAAACATTACACAATTAAACAAACCTAAAAATCAGTTCAAAAACTTCCCAGTCCCTTGTTACAATCAAAACAAAGAAACTGACCATAAATTACACAAATGTACAAACTAAAGACTAGCTGTTGACTGACATGCCAGCTCCAGACCAGTTTAAACCTACAAAGAGTTATATCCCCATCTAATGTAAAATTAATCCAATTTCTTCCCATTACAATTTTGAGTTTTTCCATAACAGAGAGAAATTCTTTTTTTTCATGTAAATAGTGGTTGTATTGGCAGTTTAATTTTCTGACTACTGCCTATAATGGAATACTGCAGTCATATTGGAAAGTATAAAGACACATTTCTATACTAGCTGTTTTAACTATATAATTTTACACACTTTTTTCATCTCATGACAGTTATGTATACATGTATTTATTCCATTAAAACAATAAACAACAAGCATTCTGACAGTATTGCTGATGCAATACAGTGTCCCCTTTCGGCCTTTGAACTCATTGCCTTTATGAGATTTTTTTTATATGTGTGAACTAACAATGGATGGTGTTATTTTTTAACAATCAAGAGAAAATAACTCTTGAACAGCAAAAGCCAATTCCATCAAAATCAAACCTGAGCTTCATTTTACAGTAGATAATAACATTTTTGCATTACAGATAGCTGCATAAAAACATTCTCTTTCTATCACCTGGAAAGTTGAAAAAACACTTCGTTATTATGAATTAAAGGGCAAATAACTCTAGAATGACAGCAGCAATTTGCATCAAAATGATGGAACATAAAATTTTATGTAATTTTCTATATCAAAGGGCCATAAGTTCCATATAAACCATTCTGCTGCAATAATATTTAAATTTAATTTGTAACATGTCTTGATAAGACTAGCTAACAAATATGAAATCAACTGGATGAGGCATTACAAAGAAAAGTCTGGAAAACCTAAAATTTTATGAAATTTTCTATGTCCAAGGGACACAACTTCTGTAAAAATCATTCAACCATAAAATCATTTGAACTTAACTTGTAACTTGTCATGATAAGACTATATTCCAAACATGAAATCAATTGAATGAAGCATTACAAAAAAAGTCCGAAAAACATAAAATTTCATGAAATTTTCTATGTCCAAGGGCCATAACTTCCGTAAAAATCATTCAACCATAAGGTCATTCAAACTTAACTTGTAACTTGTCATGATAAGACTATATCCCAAATATGAAATCAATTGGATGAAGCATTACCAAAAAAAGTCTGAAAAACATAAAATTTCATGAAATTTTCCATGTCCAAGGGCCAGAACTTCTGTAAAAATCGTTCAACCATTATGCCATTCGAACTTAACTTGTAACTTGTCATGATATGACCATATACGAAATATGAAATCAATTAGATGAGGCATTACAAAAAAAGTCCGAAAAACATAAAATTTCACGAAATTTTCTATGTCCAAGGGCCATAACTTCTGTAAAAATCCTTCAACCGTAACATCATTCGAACTTATCTTGTAACTTGTCATGATAAGACTATATACCAAATATGAAATACATTGGATGAGACATTACAAAAACAGTTTGGAAAACCAAGTGTGACTGACGGACTGACAGACTGACTGAGGGACGGACGGAGTGCAAACCTAAGTCCCCTTCAGCATTTGCTGAAAGGGGACAATTAAAGTATTTCATTCTGACCAAAGAAGATAAGTATTTTTAGTGAACCAGAATTTTAATTGACTGTTTTTGTAACTGGTGAGAAAAACAGAAAATGGTTATATTATTGTGTATTATATGTCCCTTTGTTCAACAGTTGCAATGACCTTACCAAAGTACTCACTGAGCCTGCTCAGAAGTTATAGCATGAAACAATTCTGGACGGGTCTATTCTAGTACAATGTACAGTATTGACTCTATTCATTCGTCGCCCTAATTTTTCGTCACTTTTCATATTTTGGAAATTTATGAATTTTTAAATTCCCTAATTTTTTCCTCACTAAGAATTTCTGCAGGGTGTACAAAATGTAAGTTTATTCTTTGTAATAATGCAAGAAGGAAGAGGATCAATGTTATGGTTTGTATGAGACTTATTTCTATTCTAATAATTATACGTACAATAATTTTGTAAACGTAATTTTTTCAAATAAAATATGCATTGAAAGTTTTTAATATTCATTATCTTAAAAGTTGTATGGTTTGAAACAAGGATTTCTCTTTGGGTGGCTTTGAAAAGTCTAAGTGTGGTTACGAAAAACTGTCACTTAAATGTCTATCACCAACGTGATAAATTTTGAAGTGTTGAATAAACAAACAGCGTCTTGATATGCCATGTGCACTGCTGATACAACTGTCACATTATCCCATTTTGAACTAAAAGTATGGCTTCACATGTCAATTGTCTTCTTAACAGTTATTGATGCAGATGGTTGTTAAGCAATTTATTTATAATTTCAAGCAACGGTTGGTTAATATGTTTACAGAGGGATGGAAAGGGGCGAAACATATGAAAGTTGTGGTAAAAAACAATTCATTCATGTTAATGAAACAGGCCCTTCTAAGTCCCACTTATTATTTTCTAAAAGATTCTTGATTTGATGGTACAAAATAGATAAAAAAAAAATAAGCCTAATCCCATTTCAACATAATGTACCGGTAGCTTCACTAACTCCCTGCACATAGCCAAATACTATCTGAAACTATTTTAAGCACTGATGATACAACACAATATACGAATGTCTGTGTTGTGTAAAGCTATTCAAAGCCCAGGAAACACTCTACCAATTAACCCAGCTTCATTACCAAATAAAAGGATTAAAATTTATTATGGACAGGAAATTACTCTTAATTGGCAATAAAGTT
The DNA here is from genome assembly GCA_037379345.1 of Perna viridis. Classification (NCBI taxonomy): domain Eukaryota; kingdom Metazoa; phylum Mollusca; class Bivalvia; order Mytilida; family Mytilidae; genus Perna; species Perna viridis. The sequence continues at coordinate 9,309,036 of CM074513.1, forward strand.
AGGCCCGACAGGTGATCGTTGGTCATAAACATGTTAACATGGTACACATGATTGGTTAGGGCTAAGGCACATATACATATAGGAAATAACAAGATATTGTTTGAAATGTTACAAAGTATAATAAGTCAACAACTTATGATACAAACATATAAGATTGACACACTTTATACATATAATTGAGTGTAACAGCTTCTGAACATAGTGATCCATTACGTGAAAAGATCGACCTGAAAGAAAAGTTTGCCAAAATTTTCTAATTTTTCATCACTTTTCCCAAATTTATGAAAAACAGGTGCTTCTGAGTGACAAATAAATAGAGAAATTACGGTACATTCTGTAAACCATTAGATAAACATTTATCCAGCGATAGAGTTATGAATGACTGGGCACAGATAAACTCAGATAAGAGTTGGGGTGTTAAGAGCTAACACAGAATAAGGGGTGATAATTCAGAAAATTTATAATAAAATCCTCCCATTCCAAGAATTTTTCTATGGCTAATTTGAACTGATCTTTTTATTTCTGATGACAGTTACAATATACAATGTAACTCAAAGTAATCTACATTAAAAACTTTGATTTAATGGACAAAAACATTACTATATCCAATGCAGAATTTAATCAGTAAATGTGTTTATATTATATGTAATTTTTTGGTAATAAAAAACGACAATTTGACGGAAGAAGAAATTTATCTACAGTGAAGTTATTAATGTATTACCAATCGAAGGCCCCTTTATTTTGTGCATGAAGAATCCCAGTAACTGTTTTTGGAGAAAGTTTCATTATTCTGCCTTTCATCTCCTATAGTCTAGCCAATTTCGGTACATCAAATTTTGATTACAAGACTTATTCGTGTAACTTTATTTCCCATAAAATCTATAAAAATAATTATTTATTGAATTGTTACAATGCAAAAATGATTTTTTTCCAAATGAGAATCTGCACAACCCCATCACATTTTTTTCAGAATAAAAAACTTTGGAGTCAGTACATGAACGCCTGAAAATAGTACTTTCATTTTGGGAGATCCGAATGTCTCGAATGAATTCTCTCTTGCATGATCATAACTTTGCTGACACGTTTAGTAACTTAGTTGGGTAAATTTGAAATAAAACTTAATTATCCACACAGACGTTTTTGGTAGAAAATTTTCCATGCATATGTTACAGCTAACGCGACATCGCTGTTTGGATTTTAAAATGTTGCTTCATTAGTCCCAGGTCGCAGTCATTGACTATGTTATGTATATTTTCCAGGCTTGTCAGTGTGTCATGATGTTATATTGCGGTTGCAGTCTTCAGTAATGATACACTCCCTGCCCCTATTGGGATTAATGCCACAGGCGCTTGTTTCTGTCAATGGCCGGTTAAAATGGGGTAGGCATTCTTCATTTTGCCCAGTAATACATTTGACAGGTGAGACCTGTATGAGACAGGTGAAACTTGAAACACTCCCAAAGAAACATAAATATGTGCCAGCTTTCAAGACAGGTAAAACCTGAAACACTCCCAAAGAAACATAAATATGTACCAGCTTTCATTTTGTAAGCCCTATTAAAAGTGTTTTAATAAGAGAAAGGCATTTGCTTCAAGTGCTAGAGAAGCACTGATTAAGTTCCCTTTTAAAATAAAATGTATTTCATGTCATTTACCATTTGTGCAAAATTGGTTTTGGATATAAATTCATTTGTAAGAGCTGGCAAAAGATTTTCCAAATATTTGTAATTTTATCGGTACAACATTTCCAGGTTTGGCAAAGAATGTCTTGTTTTACCACATGTACAACCTGATGTAAGTATTTTTATATTGTCCGAAGAATTCCAATCAAATAACATGTGGATCTTTGAAATGTTTTGTTTAGCAAGTGTTTTGACTACATTTCAAAGCTTCAGTAGGTACAGATATAGTGTTTGCTTTGACAAAAGTTTCTCAAATGGTCAATTTGAAAAAAATTGAGCCAAATTTCTATACATTTAAGAGCAACCCTTGCTCTTTTATTTAACATTCCAATATGGTTTTAATCTTCCTGATGTACGTTTGAATTGTCCTCTTACACACTCCGAATTATGTCTTTTGGGTCAAATTGTCTGGCATAGGTAAACATAATGGTATCTATAAAGTTTTTTTTTAATTTTGTTTCATTTCAATTTTATTTTGTTTTAATATTGTATTGCTTTTTTAAGTACCCAAAAATTATTCATAGTACTCACTGATTATGTCATTTTTGTATACATCTACATCCATGTTGTTGACAGTTTGGATCATCCCTAGCTGCCATGATGCATTTAGGCTTCTTAATCTGAAGTTTCAAACCAGAAATTGATGCTTTTTCTGGCCATAAGTATACAGAACCTAGTTGATAATACAACCATGGGAGCGTATTCAGTTTCACTGTAAAATTGACATTTAGTCGTAGGCACGTGCATGAGTACTGCTTAGTCAGCAGAGAATGTTGACTATTCATATTTATTTTAAATAAAATCATCATTAAAATATATGAATTTATATATATGTATGTGGTTTGAACCATACATTTATTTATTTACCTTTGTCTTTGTAACTTACATGTACAATGTAAAAGGGATGACATTAATTACAATGTGACATTCTCATTATATAACAGGGCTCACGCTACTGGGCGATTCAGGTGAAAAAGTTACCCTGGAGTCGCTCACTTTGCCCTCAGACGACACTAAAAGCAAAGTGAAGTCGCCCTCTCATTATCAGACATCGCCCATGATCGGGACTGTACTCCGTCTTTTAGCAGTATTTGACCAGAGTTACCTCTTTTCCAATAACAATTCCAACAAAAGGTATCAGTCTTGTATTACATATTCCTGAGCGGGTGTATGTCAAAACATTGAGGCTAAAAAATATAGTGCGCTTCTATTTTGCCTTTTCCTTTTTGTTTCATGGCAAATGGTTATAATTTTTCATCAAAAGTACAGGGTAAATATCAAGCTATGACACAATAAACTTGTTTTTGAGGAAAAACAGTATTTTCATGAAAAATAATGCTTCAGAAAAGGGGTCTATTTTATGAACTCAAAATAATAGTGAAAGTAGAATAAGTCTAATTTTAGTTTGACCTGTCCTGGTGTACCAAAGTTCATGCTTTTTTTTCTAAAATGGACCTAAAAATTATTTTTGACATTTCCTTAATTGAAAAGCATGGTTAAAAGTTAGATTGAAACTCCTTGTGTATTTTTTTAAAAATCATGAAATTTTAAGGTATACTATAGAAGTACAAGTAAAGAAAGTTGCAAAGAATACAAGACTGAGACCAAAAATGGGGCCCGTTTGAGAAAATAAATTGTAAAAATTTTTGAAATCTATCGCATTTCCGGTTACAAACAAGTATTTTAATCAGCTTTTTGTTTCAAACGTTTAAGACAGGATATGGAATGAACATTCTTCACTTTAGCTTATGATAATTCATGTTTTACCATTCATATTTCGTTACGAAACGTGCAAATTTGTCGTGCAGGTTCTTAGGACTTAGGTTAAATTTATCTCAATTGATAATTTGGTAGAAAACCTGTAGCGTTTCTTTTGATGTTCATGTTTTATATCAGAACAGTTAATTCTCCATTTTGACGGAACATTTCTTGAGCTTGGGACGAGTTCGTACCGACCGCTACAGCCTACAATACGTGTCAGTAATTGAATAAAGTTTCAGTCTTGATTTGTCAGTAATAAATTTTTTACATGATTATTGATACTCTTGATCACCTTATATCAAGAGACTGGATATTTTGAGTAAGAAATCATTATGGATTAAGTGGGATCAGGAAAAAAACTAATTGAAAATTCCATCAGAAAGTCTCTGCCTGAAATTTTCTAATCCAGTGGTGCTAAAAAAAAAGCAATATCAATAGGACAATGCAATGCAAGAAGCTTTGCTTTGCTCAATCATATATTAATTTTGCTGTAATAAATTTGGTAAGGGATAGAGGTATCAATTAGAAATTAAATTTCATGAATATACTATACAGTCAATCATTCAGTCAGCAGGCTGATTTCATTTTGTCCAAAATATTTAGTTACTTACAAACGTAGCTTAAAGAACAAGTAATATTTATCTCAATAAAAAAAAATTAATATATGAAAATGCTTGCTTATATTGTGTGCATGTAAGTAACATATAACACATATAATTTTAAAAAGCATTAATAAATGATGCGCTTACATGTTCACTTCTCCCTGTTCATCCCCAGTTCTTCCTAGCGTCTCTCTGAAAGAGAAGTCGCTTCTCCCTGTTTTTCTCAAGTAGCTTGAGCCCTGATATAAACATTGTACATTCCAATACTAATTTGCTATTTAAGTAAGGTTTTTTGTTGCTTTAGAAATCATTTTAGTTTTCAAAATATTTATTAGGGACACTTATTGATATTTTACAATCTCCCTGCAACATATCACTTCTGTACAATGAATTTTTGTTCTCATCATTCTATGCTCCTGCTAAATTGCACCGTAACTAGATTTACCATTTTCAACTTCAGTCTTGCAGATCTTGAAAACCAAATACCAGGTTAGGAATAAGGAAGAAATTTATCATTTATGATTGATAAAGAGTAATCAAGGGAACCCAGGTTATAGCGGTAATCAAAAGAATGTAATCCAGGGACAGAGACCAGACATGGAAAACAGAAATGCCTTTATACATCAAAATCAAATACATACACGTGTAGCGGAAAAGTCCTGTTTGGATATTTTGTTTGAGCAATAAAGTTTTCTTGTACTTTACCTGTTAGACAGACAGACAGACACAAAGTGAACCCAATGATTCCCCAAAACAATTTCTGAACCACACAGTTGATCGATAGCTTTGGTTATCCTGGCTACATTTGTTGAAGATCCCAGTATTTTTTGTGTATTAACTTTCTAAGTTAAATAAATCAGTCACGAATTTCTACAGTATACATATACGTAGATGTACATAAAAAGATTCAAATAGCAACAGTTTACATAATATGTAACAGTTCCTCAGGCTCACATCACTCCTCTCAACTCCTCTTCATTTACTCTCGAATTCTCCTCATATATATCATACCACTTACCCTATCATGACAAAAGCCCAGGGCACCAGCGTTAGGGCACTAAGGCTCCAGAGTTATCTGTTGACTAATTTCGATTACACATAAAAACCTGAATAAAATATTCACTAAACAAAAAGAAAATAGAAACATTACATATGTATATTTGCACTAGTACAATATGGAAATATACACATACAAATATACACATACTATTTATTCATGTTATTGCATGCTTTACTCCTATGTACATGTTTAGAAAAACAAGAAATATGCTGAAATGTAATAAACACTCCAGCATATAACCTAAAAACCAAATACGGTATAAGTGTGTTTTCCTTTTCACGTGTTGAAAATTACATTTACAGTAGTAAATTCGTTCAGAGATCACCAAAAGGTCTTTAGTAAGTGTAGACGCACCTTCAAGTAAGCCCTGGAAAACCTGACAACGAAGTAATAAAATCTACTGTAACTGAATGATGACAATTCTTCAAAATCAAATGAAAAAGAAATATAACGACACATTAATGACCAGCATCTCCTGACTGTGGAGAGGCACATGAAATCTGTTGTGGGGTTAATCTAGCTTTATAAGGACTTAGCCATCCCTCTTTAATGTAAGGAAAAATGAACTGAAAATGTATGCTTTGCAATTATATTGATTATTTTATGTTCTGACTATTTTATCTTGCAGTAAAACTACCTTCTGAGTGAATGCTGTTAAGTCCAGATGCCAAGTTTGAACTGCTTCTGCGATGACTTCCCATTTAAAACCCAAATTGTTGGTTGAAATTATTGTGCGATTAGTGTTAGCAGTATTTTTCTAGTAAGTAATTTCATCCAAACTACTTTAACTTACATGTACATGTGTGTATGAGAATCATTTTAGCTATGCTATATCACAACTTAGTAAATTGCAAATTTATTTAGCATGCAGTGGTCTCCATTTTGTTTTAACAGGAGACTTTCTGATCATGACTTGCATTCAAAAAGACCTAATAAATGAAGTTAGTACAAATTTATTGTTGCCCTCAGACAGAGTGTATCAGCACATGTATAAATGTCATAATGGTTAACCAGTATGCTGAATAAAACTTAGAAGTAAGCATAGATCTTTAGGTATTGTCAAAAGATCATTCATGGGATTACTATACATGTACATGTAAAAATTCATGAAAATTCACATTATCTTAATGAATTTCTCCCAAACAAAGTTTTCTTAACCTTTAAGTATGTTTGGCTGGTGTAGTCTGGTTTAAATTGACACATTGTTTAAAATATAGTCTATCTTCATCAGTAAATTGGCTGTTAACTGAACCCGGTTATAATCTTATGCTACTCTAAGAAAATAAAGAAATCAGAATTGTCAAATATTAAAGGAAATATTTGTAAATAAAGCTAGAAACTCAAAAAACAACAAAAAAAGAACTTACCAAAAGGAACAGAAAGTATACAGAAATAGTCAGCACTAATCCCACCAAAAACTAGAGTGACTCAATGTGCTCTGGAATGGTTTATAGTTCATGCTTCTTACAAGTCACCCGCAATGCGCAATGTCAAGTTAGTGTAATCATGGTATGTAATCATTTTAATATTTTCTTTTTCCCCTAGGAAAGCTACATGCTATACTTTTTTTTTATGAGAAAATGCAGGAAAGTTTTTCATTTGGCACCTAAATTTGTGCTTTACCAAATCTACAAAAACCCCAAAAATCAATACCCCACAAACAATTATACTTTCACAGTAATACATTATTTTACGCATTTTACCTCTAATTTTGAACTTTTTTTTACAGTATTAGTGATGATGCAGTACCATATTTTAGAAAGATTCAGCCAGAGGAGCACTGGTTGTATAGATTTCCTAGAACAGAGAGCTATTACCCAGGATATTGGTTATGGGTTTGTAAATTAACAAAAGTTGATGTTTTTGATAATAATACAAAACTACTAATAAAATTGTAATCCGCCAACAGAAAAATCTAAAGTTTTGTGGTTTAGCTTTAAAGTCTTAAATATGATTTATAATGCATAATAAAGGTAATATATTTTTTTTCTCTTCTTAACTTCTTATCAGCTAAAAGTCCTTGTCCACCTTTTTTGTAATTTATCATCATTTGCAAGCCTATGTTTGAGCAAATTGTTTCCCTCTATCATGGGAACTTGTGTACTTCTTTTTTTTCTCATGAATTTTGCTTTCATGTATATGTAAGATTTTTAGTTTTTACCTTGTAATTACCATATTTATTCGATATACTGAGTAATTTTCATTTATCATTTCAGGTTACCATATTTGGAGTACCAACAGTGGTAATGTCAGTATGTTATATCCTCTACAGACATAAAACAGACTGGAAACAGGCAATGTTAGGTAGCTTAGATTTTAAATATTTCTGACACAATATGAAGTACAAATTGCCAATAACCCTTCATGCTTTTTTGAATAAATTTACTGATGAATTTAAACTGAAAATACTTAAGGTTTTAAATTATTCTTGAGCATTGAAGGGATACAGAAATTCCAGAGAAATTGACTGCTTACCACCTTACTGTATACAAGATTTTAAGAAAATTATCTAAAATCAACTTAGTCAGTGTTATGACTAGTACCTGCATTAGTTCTTCTTTCTATAATATGATCAAAGCTGTTTCTTTTCATTATGTTTTATGGTTATATTCTTGTCATTTGTGCACCTAAAAGTGTTGGTGGTGTTTAACAGATCTGGTCATTAGTGATAAAGCCTTTTTAAAAAAACTATATTAAAAAAAGAACCGACATTATTTGATACTTGTTATTGGCCACTGCATTAGATTTAACAGTTATAATAAATAGGAAGAGGGTGTATTTTTTAATTAATACCTAAACTGCACTTATTATTCCATAAATAGTTCAATGGTACATGGGGATGAGTTCAAATGCACTAGAAAATATTCAGCTTGTTTTTATATTTCCATCAACTTGAAAGTTATAGATACCACAAGAGGGGGACTGAAGAAAATATAAAGGGGTGTTCAAATTTGTTTTGGTCATTTATAGGGTTGTGTAATGAACCATTTAAAAGATCAAACAGAGGGGTTTAAATTTTTCTAAATGAAAGTAAATAACCTGTCCCTTATTCTGATTAACAGTGGTCCTTTTTCATATTCCCAACTTCGACTTTGTTTTTTTAAATTTTAAGCAAAAGAAAGTAACTTTCCACATTTTTGAAATCCAACAGACTGTTGGACTGTTTACTGTCAAATTGGAACCACTTTAAATTCAAATGTTTAATTTAATTTATTTGAGCTGCAGTAAGTACTTGGATACTTTTGAATAATCTATTTCAAACCATTCAGGTACTTACCCAAGTGAAAATAGTGTAAGTTTCTGAGAAAAATGTTAACTGTTTTTCCAATTCCCAATTAGACCACCAACCAAGTTGTTGTGTTGGTGGATTATATCCCTTTGAAAAACTTGCTAAAATGGCTTGCATTCCGTAAATTATGAAAAAGGACTATTTGCTGAAGATTTTCTAGTCTCTAATTTGAAATTTTTTGAGAATCTCTAAGTAAAAACAGATTATATGCTGAATTAATATATGTTTGTCTTTCAAGGTGTTGTTTTGTCAATATACTTAACTGGATCTGTCACAAATTGCATCAAGTTGGCTGTTGGAAGGTACATTAATTGTTAGTAACTTTTTTCTGTTGTACATTGAAATATAAGTAAAATTTTGTCATATATTGAATATCTACAAACTTACAAACATTTGACAAACCTTGAACATTTATACCTACAAAAAATAATTTTCTTAAACCACTTCTAGTCGCCAAGAATTGTAAAGGTGTATGTAATAAGTTCCAATATTGATAGAACTGTATAACAGTGTGAAGAATGATAAAACTGTATATTATAATAGTGCCAGGAATGTTTTCACTCCCTTATGGCTATGTCAGAACTGAGCTGTTCCATACATAGGATTTTCACTGAAAATATTGTTATTTAAACCAAAAAACTCCCACCTATCAGTGTGGGAGATCCTAAATTTGTCCTTGATTTTGTGGGAGGGTAAACAGGTATGCTGTTAATGATGGACTCTTTTGACAGGTTTGTCAATTATCTCGTTTTATCTTTGCGATTAAATGTAAATATACATTGTACATGGTATATTTTTAGACCTCGACCAGACTTTTTAGAAAGATGCTTTCCTGATGGCGTAGTGAGTAATGATATGAAATGTAAAGGGAACCATGCAGATGTTATCCAAGGATATAAAAGTTTTCCTAGCGGCCATTCTTCTTGTAAGATATAAAAATGTGTTTACAGTTTTAGCTCTAGTAGTTATCATCATGTCCATCCTTCCATGTATCAAATAACAATATCAAAATATACAAGGATACCGTTCTATGGATTGTGATGAAACTTGATAACTAAGCTGGTTATTATTTGTAAAGGTTAATAAACAGTAAAAAAAAAAATCAAACTTAAGGGTATAGTGACTTTGCTAACTGTTTCAGTTTTATTTGTCCATTGTGTTGATATGCATAGCTGAAATCCCTGTTTATTTAAAGTTGCGTTAAATTGCCCCATTTCACATGTATTGTGAATTTTCATCTTTTGACATAAGATAAAGACCCAAATAATTAAATGAATTAAAGTGTATGTATATAACTAAAATGACTATTCATTACAAGTACAATACATTTTTTTTCTATATTTCAGTTGCATTTTCTAGTCTGGGATACGTTGCATTGTATATAGCTGGAAAATGCCATTGCTTTACATCCAAAGGCAGAGGACATGCATATAAGATGTGTATGGTTGTGATACCACTGGTATGGGCTGCTTTAATAGCCGCGTCCAGGACAGCTGATTTCCATCATCATTGGCAAGGTAAATAAACTGACTTTACCTACTCAGTGTAAGGAAAGTTGTTAGATTTGGAGAACGTTACTGATCAGTATAACAACAACTGAGTTAAAACAGAAGAAATGTGTCCATTGAAACTGGATTCACCTCAATCATACAATTTTAGTCAACAAGTTAAGCTGTTACTCTGATAAACAGGAAATTGATGTGTGACATAGAAGTCAAAACTAATGACAATTCATCAAGCTGAAGCTTTGCCTAACTTGATATCATTCCTATGACAGCAACTAAATTCCTTTGTCAAACCACTAAAATTTGAAAAAGGAAAACAGATACAAACTTAACAAATGTGGGAATGCTTGGATCACTCACTGTACCACTGGCTTGTATATGTATACCAATTTATATTGCAACAAATCTATTGGAATATCAAAATGCATTCTCCAGATATTTACAAGTGATATATTGTCACTGTTTGTTGTTACATTGTTGAATTGCTAGGATGTTGCCTGCTAAGTATCGATAATGTATTTCTAGTTTACAAGACTTTTTATGCCCCCATGACAATCTGCCTGGGGAGGGGCATATTAATTTACCCTTGTCCGTCAGGACGGATAACATGTGATCATGCTTGTCCGGCTGTCTCCTCGTACAGTTTTTGAACTATATCTAAAATATTTTACAGGATGTTTCTACACATTACGAAGGTGTGCAGGGCCAAAGGATTTTGATTTTCATGAAATATTGTGGATATTGGTGATAGTTACACAGTCATTTTTTTTTACAGAAATATATAGATCTTGGCTTGTCTGGCTATCTCCTCGTACAGTTTTTGAACTACATCTAAAATATTTTACAGGATGCTTCTGCACATGATGAAGGTGTGCAGGGCCAAAGGATTTTGATTTTCGTGAAATATTACCGAAATTGGTGATAGTTACACTTATTCATTTTACTCAGAAATAGGGCTACTGTGAAAGTACTTTTATTTGTGGGTACCAATTTTCGTGGTTATGGGGAAAATGATCAGTGAGTGGGTTCTTAAATTCATTGATTTGACAACTCAATCGTACAAATGGAAAATTTCCTTTTCGTTGGGAAAACTCATGAAATCCACGAAAGTTAGTACCCAATTAACAATAATATTCTCACAGTATATGGCTTGTCCGGCTATCTCCTCATACAATTTTTGAACTACATCTAAAATATTTTTTGCAGGCTGTTTCTACACATAATGATGGTGTACAAGGTCATAGGATCTTGATTTTCATGAAATTTAAATGGAAATTGTTGAAAGTTAGACCTAGTCATTTTCATCAGAAATAGGGCTATATGGCTTGTATGGCTATCTCCTCATCTAAAATATTTTTTTGCAGGATGTTTCTACACACAATGATGGTGTGCAAGGTCATAGGATCTTAATTTTCATGAAATATTACGGAACTGGGTAATAGTTATACTTCGTAGTTTTTGTCAGAAATATATCCCCAGCAACAAAGTTAAGGATTTGTTATTGTGGGTATTAACATTTTTTATGTGTCCGTCAGTCCGTCCATCAGTCCTCTCTTTCATATTGCAACTAGTCTGACACTACCTAACAAAATTTCATGACACTAAGTGGCCAGGATACAATATGTAGATATGCATATATTTAGGAATTTCTTATCCCCATATTAATCCCCAAATTTTTTGAGTTAGGGTACTGGAACAGTCTGTCATTGCAAGTCTTGGAAGGATTGAACTGAACCAACTGAGCATGAGTATCACAAGTCTTGGAAGGATTTCTGAATCTGCAAACCATGTCTTCATACAAAAACTAACATGTTCCTAATTTGGTAAATCTAGCAAGCAGGGGCATCATTAGTGTCTTACAGACACATATGATTTATTTTAAAAAATCAATACTAACAAATGAGGCAGGGGCTCCTGTGATAAACAGGGCTTCTAGTTTTTAACTGTTTTTAACTGAAGTGTACAGGCAGTAACATACTCAGCACAGCTTTGTATTTTCATCCAGTTCTAAGCCTTGTTTGTCAGTATTATGTCAAGTCCATTCTCCTCAATATTTACCTCACATACCGATAGACATTTTACAGATATTTTACTAGTATTAAAGATATATTTTGAAGATGTCATTTTCTAATGTAATTAAATTCTATGTAGAACTTTCAGATTTTGATGGGGTCTTTAAAGGTAAAATTTAGTAAATGGCAAATGACCTCTTGTAATTTGATAAAAAAATGTATTATCATTTTACACTAATCTTATTATTTTATTGTAGATGTTTCTGTGGGTAGTATACTTGGGATGTTTATAGCATATGTGTGTTACAGACAATATTATCCATCCATATATAGTTCACAATGTCATTTACCATACAGTGCTGATGGAATGCGAGATATAGAACATTCAAACCTAGAGGAAAAACCAATGAATTCTTTATATAAAATGGTGTGATATGAGGTGTCTGTATTGGTGCTTTTATGATGGGATTCTTAGATATAACCCAGACTTCCTGCTTAAGAACTTATCTGAACTTTTTAATTGGAAGGTTAGGATCTATATGTCATTTTTGTGCTCCAACCTTTAATCATCTGAAAAAATATGTTTCCATCTACAACAGCCTGTCATACCCATGTACACTTCTGTCAGCATAAATTTTAATTTCTCAACTTTACACATGGAGGTATAAAATGTAGTTCAGTGGAGTCACGATGTCTCTTCCTAACACAAGTAGTTATCATTTGAAAATATGTCTGTAGTTCTCTTCTTTTGCAAATATACAAGGATACATTTAACAATTCTGTGAGAAAAGAATTGAAATAAAAGATGAAGTTAAATAATTTTCCCTAATTTTATTGTTGGACAAGGTAGTCAAGTTACAGTGGAGCTACCATTTTCTTCCAACCATGTAGAGTGGAAAATTTAAAATTCATGCTGGAAGAACTGAAAATGTACATGTATATTGGCATCTGGAGTCAAAATTGTTGTGTTATCTTGGAAAGACACATTGTCTTCATCCACTTCTTTTTTTTCAACAATCAGACATGGTTTTATGAAGAACAAGAAATTTTCAGAATCAGAAGTAAAAAATATGTATTAAATGATCAAATATGTATTTGAAAATTTTGCAAATCCACTGAAAAATGAAAGTAAATACATGTATCATTATTATCTAAGGAGAAACAGGGGGTTTGTTATTATTTGTATATTCAGTAATCATGGACTGTACTATGGTACATTGTACTTTTCAAGTTACTGTTTAAGAAAATTGATTTTTACAACTTATGATATATTTGTACTTTTGTTAATTTCTTAGAATGTTTAATTTAAAATACAGTTTTATATCTGTAATACATTTTGTATGAATGTCATTAAGTTAGTTTTTTACAGTCTAAATGTGAAAACTTTACAATATTGAAAATTTATCAATTCAGGTAAATACGGTCACACTTAAAATAAAGTTCATTTCCCCTTACCTGACCCTAGCTCCTGTTTTTGGATTCATTATTGTACATGTAGGTACATGTAGGTATGGACAGTATATTTTTTTCCAAAGTTCATATGATTCTGTAAGCATTGAAAATCAATAACATAACTGTAATTTTACTCCTTTTATATAACTATGAAAATGTTTTTACATGTATTTTTAGTGCAATATTTCTTATGTACATGTACATGTATATGTACATGTAGTAGTTCATGAGTACAAATGTAATAATATCCTATCTATATTTTTATTTTTTGATTCAATGTTTCAAGTACATGTAATTTTTTTTTCTTCTGCTTCATTAAATTGCAATTACCCCAAAAACATAAATAGATGTATATGTATTTATTGGAAGCCAACAAATGTCAAAATCATAATAATTTAATCAGATAACTTGTGAATCCATGGCATTTTATGTTTTAACACATCATGAAAATAAGCCATTGAAAATAAAGTACATTTCTACATTAAATACATTTAAAAAATCACCTGAAATAAAGTACATGTGTCTGTGAAATAATTGATCTATAGTTTATACATATGTATTATACATTTGCATATCAGAGAAAGCATTCTTATGTACATTAAATGTAAACTACCATCAACCTAGATTCTAATTTCTCCTTTGTGTCTCCACCAAATTAAAAAATGAGATTAAATTGCATCATTCCAATACTTATCATTAATTTTTTTTCATACTGTATACATGTAACTGCAATGCAAATAAACTTTCAAAATCATTAAATATATTTTGTCATTTAGCAGAAAAATTAAATTTAAACTTCATCTACAAGCATATTGAAATTGAAACTTGTAATTAGTGTTTATGTTGTTTACTTAAAAGTATTCTACAATGATTATGACATAGTTTAAATGTTTATTGTATTTTGTTAATGTTTGGGGACCATATAAATGTTTTGTATTCCATGAATTTACATAAAGTGTATACCGTTACATGCAATAAATGTTATATTACTTGATAATTTTTACTGTCTTAATCAAGTTGCCATGTTGCATGTAGATGTACTACATGTATCAATGAGCATATACATGTACAAATGTACACATGCATAAATGTGTACATTCATGTACCATGTACATTATATCAATCTGCACACCACAATGCATTTTATTTCTGGGATATATTAAACAGTTACATGTAACATGCAGATGATAATTTATACCCATACAAATGTACATCACTACATGTACTGCAACAAGCTCAGGGTTTTTTTTTTATATTAAATAGATGACTCTTTCAGAGTTATTTCTTTTGAAAGATGAAAAATGCAGTTTTCAGCCAATATTTTGTAAACTATATTAGATAAAAAAAACTTACTATTGATGAAATCTTATGAGTCTCTGAAGTCGATATTGTCTGACGACTCCTTGTTGAAGTTATTGCTTTGATGAAATGATTTATAAGGCCTACAAAAGTCTCACATAGTCAAAATTGTCAGACAACGCCTTCTTGTAGTTACTGTGAAAGTACTATTGTTGGTGGGGTACAAATTTCAAGGATAGGCCAAACAAAAAAAAGAATCCAATAAATGTATAAACTGAAAGCCTCAAAACCAGGATTCAAGATTCCTCAAACTTGAGTTTCTTCCCTAATCTATGCAAATTGGTATCCACAAATTAAAGTAATGCCTTTGAAAGGTGAAAAATGATGTTTTTGCAGTTTTCAGAAGATGCATTGTACATGTTGTATCTTGAAAAATTGATAAAATAAACTTTCACTAGACGAATTGATCTTTAAGAAAAGACCTACATACATGTACATGTAAGTCACAAACAAGTCAAAATTGTCTGGCGACTCCTTTTTGGAGTTATTGCTCTTGAAAGGTGAAAAATGATGGTTTTTTTGCAGTTTTCAGTCGATATCTTGAAAACTAAAATACATTTGTAGATAGAACAAAAAACTAAATTGATGAATTAAGTCAAAATTGTCTGACAACTCTTTGATCGAGATATTTCCCTTGAAAGGAAAAATATTACTTTTTTGCCGTTTCAGCTTACCGGTACATTGTGTATCACAAAAACTGTAATAGATAAAAAAAAACTTTCAACTGATGAAATGATCTTTAAGATAAGTCTCTTTGGATGATTCCTTGTTAGGAGTTATTGCCCTCGAATAGCGAAAAATGGCAATTTTTGCCAATATCTTGTATAGTACAGTACAGCTCGCAGCATAGTCTGATAAATGCCAGGTATACCTCCATTACCCGGCATATCTAGCACAATTTTTAGAAATTTATCTCTGTTATTTCTAAAATACATGTACATGTACAACACATTAATTAATTGAAAGTAAGTTTTGGTATCTCAGGTAAATTTTACCTATTCACCTGGACAGGTACAAGTAGCTACTTAAGTTTAATAGATATTAAATGAATTATTGAGTTATTACATGTGTAGTATTGTAGTATGAGTGTTATATGACTTAATGGTTTTATCATAATAAGAGCAACAACAAAATTGAAATTTTAAGTCTTATAAAAACAAATCTATATACATCTTCTATTTCCATTCAAGAGACTGGTTATTCCATTTTTGCTTTTATACATGTACATGTACAATGTACATTTGTAAATGGGCAAATGGTGAACTGGTTGAAGGATGTGCCACAGATTGCAAAGAATTTTTCCACAAAAGTGGTTGACTATACACCTACATGTACATGTATATCTACATAAATTGTACATGTATATTTGAAAATTGAAGAAAGTACATGATTATTTTAAACACTTGAAGTGAAGCAAACCTTTTTTCTTCTCAAGAGTTAAGGCCCAAATCAAAAATACTTTTGTTTGCCATTCACCGACCGACCCGATTTGAAGGGCCTGACCAAAATCCTTTTATTGCCATTTGCCAAATCTCAAACACTATTTTTTTTTAAATGATAGATAAAAAATTACTTTAATTTCATGAAATTAATATAATGATAAGGCCAACAAACGTCCAATTAGTAATCAAAGTTTAGGATTAGGTCTCACTAACCACTTCTAATGTTTCCATTACTTTACATGTTAAACAAGTAATTTTCAATGTTTCGCTGTGAATTTTCAGGACAAACGAAAAGTTGCATTCTATTGTGAAGCTTGGAAAATAAGGCTTTCAAAATCATTATTCTAATGGTACGATGTCCGTAGAAATTCTTCACAAAATTTACTTCAATAAAAAATACTGAAGATCAACATTTTTACCTTTTCTGCTAGCTGACAGCATGGAGGCAAATTATTCGCACATGTAAAAAATATTCATCCACTTTTGTAGTAAATTACAAATATGATTTTAAAGTACACATTCTCAGCTGTGAGAGTTACTGCCCTTAAGGGCAAAAATTGAACTTGGTGAGTGTAATGATTCTGGTTCCTGGGAGCCTCTACTTTTTTACATAACATGTACATGTACATGTACAAATGAATATGCCACAACATTTTACAATCTAAAAAGTCTTCAGAACATCTCTATACACATTCACATAGGAATTTTCACTGGAATGTTCAAGTTTCTTCTGAATGTTGTCTCTCAAAATTTGATTTGTTTTAGAAAGCATGGAAAAATATCGGCATAAATCCTCGTAAGTCATAGAAGTTTTACTTTCGGAATTCTGTTGTTTCCAGGAATACAATTCCTTATCAGGATAGTTAACCACTAAAGACTTAGCCTGATAAATAAGTACATCAACAATAAATTCACTGAAATGATAATCAAGGCTTGCAGCCTGCAACATCAAACTGTCTGGTATATTATGGATGGGAAAGTTCATTCCTTTGTGTTGGAAGTATTGGAAAATTGATTGATTGATGTTTTGTTTTATTTCATCATAACTTAATCCTGATTGAATATATATAGAAACAATAACTGCCATTCCTTTGTCTAAGCCTTGCAATCTCTCGAGTAGTTTCTTGATGTAAGAATATGCTTTGGAGACATCAGACATTCCTTGCACTACTGTTGACATCCCATTCAACATGAGTTTGGCTTGAGCATGGATCTGTTGGTCTTTCTCTTCTTTATTCAAACATTCTGTCTCCTCACTAATAGCAAGTGTGGTTGATTCAGAGGATAATGATGAACATTTCTCCAATAAGTCTATATCAAATCTCTCCATGTTGGGATTATATGCCACAAACAAATCCTGAGCAAATTTTCCAGGAAAATGAGGATTTTGAATGAGCGTAAAAAACAGCATTTCTGAAGCTTGTCCAAGGTCATCAAAACTAAGTTGCAAACATGAAGGTGGAATCAAATAAGAAGTCATTTCATTCACTTTCTCTTCGAATTCTTGTCTGAAAGACCGCTCTTTCATCTTTGAGTACACTTCTTCTGTATACTTGGACCAATTAAAGGCATTCTTAATGCTTCTCAAATCCCAATAACAGACTTCATCTGTATGAGCCTTGTTTAAAGTTGTTACAAATGTGAATACTTGCTTCAGCACAGTTTCCATTTTCACGAGGATTTCCCGCCAATTTTTTTTTCATTCGGAAAGCTTTTTTAATCCGAATGAATTGTTTACATTTGATATGGCTGAGATTAAGAATACAAATGCTGACGATGTTATTCTGTATGTGATGCCTCACAGAATTCAAAACAGACGATATGATGATATGAAAAGGGCAGCTAAAAAGAGAAAGTTTACTATTGTTAGCGATTATTGGTAAAAAGTAGTTTCGATTTACAGAGGAGTGCCAAGAATAGGCAAGATTTCTGGGTATCTGAGCTCACTATACAAGTGTATAGACACCAGACTTGATTCGCATATTCTTGGTGCAGTCGCATTAAGGCTAAAAACCACTAATTCCACTTCCCATAGGCTTCTATGCTAATTTCACAATATTCAATGGCTTCTCTGGACTTTATCTTAACTTTAACCTGCAGAGGACTATATATCAGCATGATTCTACATGTGTCAGCTCACAATCCTCAGAATGGCATTTGGGGTTAGCAGACTTGCAGTGCAGTACTGGTCACCAGAAGTGAAGTGTCTATAAATAGCATGGGAAATCCCAGTGTTTTCACAAGATAGGGGTATATTTAGAAATCATTATGGAGATTAGGCTTCACATCACAAGAAGCAAAATGCACCTACAAAATGTACAGAAATGTTTTTCCTTTCAGAAACTGTTTAAATTTTTTAAATGAGATGAGAACTTTTTTCACAGCACTATAAGGAACAGGGGTAATTTCTGCGTAGGACTATTTTGCGTAAGTTCCAAATGCTCATTGGTTGAATTGGTGGTCGGTAACCTTAAGGCGGTTTATAAAAGTTTAAATGTTGTATTGTCCATATGTTCCATGGTTTGTCCAACTAGTCCCATTATGGAGTTAGCTTTGTTGACTTTCTCCAAGATGTGTTTGTCAAAGTTTAGCTTTTTGTTATTGGTAACACCGATGTCTTTTTTCTGATTCAGCATATGTTAGGTTTTTTTTCATTTGGTTTTAATGTAGACTGTTTTTTGTTGATTTTCAACTTTCCAATCCTTATCACTTTACATTTGTCAGGATGAAAACACAGTAGCCATTTATCAGTCCAGGCTTGTATGTTGTATACATGTATATCTTGCTGTAGCTTATTGCAATCTTCAGGTTCTAGTATTGCTCTAAATAATTTAGCGTCACCTGCAAACAAGTACATTGTATGTGTTAGTGTCACTGTGCATAATATCTAGAAAATCATTTATGTATATTGTATAGCATAACTAATATAGGGCCTTAAAAACGTAATCCTTCAGTATTCCACTAGTCATATCTCTCCATTCTGAGTTTTGTCTGTTTATGTTTAGTAGTTGTTTACATGTACATGTATGTCCTAGCAGAAAAGCTTTTATCCAAGATGTATACAGTTCTTCTATGCCATACATTCCAAGTTCATGTTTAAGTCACAGATGGGGGAATACATGTATATGTATTTGCTTTAGGACTGATTCCATTTTCACACAGATTTCCTGCCAAATCTCTATCCAAGAAAACAAGTTATTGTGTAGAGAGATGAATGGAAAATTGTTCGACAGTGGTAATCCCCCTTGAATTTAATAGTTTGCCACTGAACATCAATTTTCTAATTATTTCGCTACAAAAAAGCCTGTAAGTCTGTCCAAGACTAAAAAAAATAATTATATTTTTGGGAAGATTTCATCTGTCAACCAAATCCATTACATTTTCCAATTAAACCCTTTGACAATTGCAATAATTGCATTTAAATTTTTATGGTCATTTGTAGAGTTTGTGTTTCTGACTATACTCTGTATGTGTCCTTTTTTTGCAGCTCAGAAGTTACCCACGTGGTTACAGAATTTGAAACTAGAGAGCAGGCAATAAGACATTTAGATATCCCAGACAGCATACCTGAGCATTTACCAGAATTTTTGAATACAACTTGGTTTTCAGATTCTTTAAGAGCAAAGAAACTGGTAGATATTCAAGACAGCCACAGACTTTCATCCTTTGGATCTGTTGAGGAGGTAATTCATGTCATGTTTGTCAAAAATTGTGTGACTGTGTATTGAGGAAGTGAGCAAACTTAGTGTTGTAAAAAGAAAAAAAAACACACAACAAATTACCTGTAGAAGTAATGCTGTCATCTGAGTTTCAGGTGATCTTTTACCATCCTTAAATGTTTATTGGATATTGATGGATAGTCAAGTAAATGAAAATAAATATAAATTGGTGCAAAGGTTAGCAAAAATTCACAACAGATTTGGTCTAAATATCAATGTAAACACTTTTCTGTATAAAGGTTTTACATTGTAGACCAGGCCAGTGAACACAGATGTCCCTTCAGAGAGCAGATTTCCAGACTGGGCCTGTCAGAGGTCAACACCATTAAAACATCACAACCATTTCTTATCGGTATATGTAGAAAAAGGAGAAGTCATGTGGGGATATGGACGAAAAGAGACTAAAAATCAACTTTACTGTTGCTGTTGTATTAAAAAATTAATTATGTATCTTAGGAAGTGCTTTTCTTTTCAAGTGACTAAATTTTTGGAAAATAGTATAGAAATTAATTACACTATTCTATAATGTGAGAATAAGGCTTCTATCAGGTCACTATTCTAAAAGTCAAAAAAAAAAATTCCCTCAATCTTCAGAACTACAATGTAATATAGTAGGTACATTAGAAAAATATACATCCCATCAGTACAAAAAATTTTCCTTAAAGAGTTTATATCTGATTGAAATGGAATTCTGGGATATTGTTACATGCGTTATACCTGATAAATGAAAACACTATTGATTTTGGGGGGAATTTGTTTGATCATTGTCGTAAAATAATTTTTTTATTTTCTGTTAAAATTAAGTTTCTGGACAATAACTCAAAATGTTTGCATACGATTCACATGAAACTTAGGGATATTGTTACATACATGTACAAGGGAAGTGAGAACCCTATTGATTTATGGCTAATTTCATTCATGGCAAAGATTACAGTCACAAAAACTTCTATTTTTTTCATGAAAATTGGGTTTCCATATTTTCAAAAAAAGTTACAGTAAAAAATATTTCTTTCTCTAAAATGGGAACTCAACCCTGGTGCATTTCAATTTTTTAACCACATATCTTTAAGTACTTTAAGCATGTGTTGTGTGTCTATTTTGGATGGTTGTCTGATCACATAACAGTATTTTACATTTCCAGAAATTCAAGGTTTTGTTCTGATTTCCAGATAGAATTTAGGTTGAGCTTTTTACCTGCCAGTAGCAGACATACATGTATATTTTTTTTGTACTTGTGTAAAAACATGACAGAAGCATAGATTTGTTGTATAGCTATTTGTTTGTTTGTTCGTATCCTATATAAATGTTCCCCATCGATAGAAGGATACAAAACATGAATACATTCACCTTAAGCTAAAAAGTTTGCTTTTTCTTTCAGTCTAAGTTGGAGCTGCTACAGAGGAACCATGAATTTAAAGATGGAAGTGGTGACTATTCTCGTGCCTTAGCTTTCCGTAGGACATCCTGTGTGTTAAAAGCCCTTCCATTCAAAGTGACCAATACCAGACAAGTACAAAATATGAAAGATGTTGGTGAACACAGTATTCGGGTTATTGGTGTAGGTTCTTGTAGATGACATGGAGATAAAGTTTGAGAGGGATACTTTCAACCAGTTGATTTACATTTTAATTGTAAAATCTTTGAATACATAAATTATTTTTATGGTTATTTCCCCTTGACAGTATTTGATAAATAATATGTGATATGCTAAATTAACTTGAAAAATTAAATTTTGTTCAGCTATATTCTTCTGGTTCTGTTATATTTTTATATTTAGACTCCAGCTTCTAAACAGAAGATGTTGTATTGCACCCTTCTGCTATGTTTGTATATCCTTCCTTCCCTTACCCTACCGGTGCACCTGGTCCATGCTCCCAGTTTTTAGTGGAGTCCGAGTTGCTCATTTGTTTTGTTACTTTGTATGCATGCTTTTTGTTACTTGATGTTCTATGTTGTGTATGTCTGTTTTCCATGTCTGGTCTTTATCCCTGGATTACATTCTTTTGATTACCGCTATAAACTAGGTTCTCTTGATTACTCTTCCATCTGTAACATATCTTGCATCACACTTTTTCCTGTGATTTCTAATCACAGCCACATGATACTTTGATAGAAGCTTTATATAGTCATAAGTCATATTATTGATTTGTTGTTGTTTTTATTTGTTCGCTCAGATAACCTACTTCTCCTGTTAAGTACTGGAATCTGTAAGAATCAGGCAAAATTGAAAAATTATGAATCAGAAAAAACACGATCTTTGACAATGTTAGCAAGTAGTTTATGGTCTATTGAAGACAAATTGATAGTAAATTTGTCTCAGAAGTATCAGAGGATGCAAAAAAAGAGAGTTTAATGTTACAATAGAATGATGGGGGAAAGCGAGTTACTGACACTAAAAAATTAAATAAATGCAATTACAGATAACATTTTGAATAAAATTTTATGGAAAGAATTTCGTGTGTTTTTTTTTTCACCATGATTCTCCCACTACCTGATTCTTACAAAGAATAACACTTAAATGAAAAATGAGGCTAAAATTAATGAGTTAAATTTCACAATACATTTTTCTCTACTATTTAATTACTTATAAGTATTATCAATTGTAGGAATTATTAGATGGTTACTGTGAAGAAGTTCATAACATAGAAATAAGTGATTGGTTTAAGAAAATGGAGGTGAGTTTCTTATGTTTCAAATTGCTTATTGAATAACTTTATTGACTCTATAGAATGTCAAAGAAAAACCAAAAAGTAATTTAATCACTTGGCTATTTACATGCTACTTATATATTGTACCTGTTATGTAATTGGGAGATTTAATCCTGCTCTGATTGTTTGAGCTATTTGGCTTGCAGATAAAGCCAGTTATAGGATATCTTAGGGTACATGCTTTTAGTATTATAACTCCTTCAGTTGGCCAACAATAATGTAACAACCATAATTTCCAGACTGTAAGTCAATACATTTTTTCAAGAAATGTCCAGCCTTGAGTTATCATCCACTTCGACTCATATAAGGATTTTTCAAGAAAAAATGTTCATCTACAATGCATTTCATTAGATTTGTTTAGTTCATTTTTTATTGCTTTCATTCGAAATTTTGGGTGAACAGAAACTGCAATCAGCAAAAGCTGTCACTTAAACAGTCAGTTCCGGAATTATTGGTCCTTTAATATACAAATTTATACCCATTTACGGTATGTCATTACATATTTGCACATGGCTCAAATTATAATCAGTTAAAGTGCTATCTAAATGGCTTATTGGCAAATTTGACTTATCTTTGTTTTTTCATCAATTTTGGTCAAAATAAAGCAATCGACTTACACTCCACATCAACTTGTAGTCTGAAAAATATGGTACATGTATATTGCAGTTTGTTGGTGTTGAACCATAACAAACAAACAGTTGATGCCAATATCTCTTTACCATACTAAAATGTGAACACTACAACACCATCAAACAATCAAAAATACTCAAACTAATACTGAAAAATAGATGTATTGTTAGGATCTACTAGTCTTTATTACTCTTCTTACAAACTATGTTTAGACCCTTGTGTAAAATTCTGTTTTCTATGATAATCTGTATATTAGAAAAAAAAATTGTGAGAAATATAATTTAATCTATAACCAATTATGATATTCTGAAACGTCTTAAGATGTACATGCTTACTTAGTTAAAGTTTACATGTTGTATATGTATAAATATTTTATGACTTGCTCTTACAAACGATTACTGACATCTATATATATATATTTATGATACTAATGTTAACAAGGCTGGGATTTTAATAATGGTACTTTATGTTTTACTAATGTGAACGAAGCCGTGATAAGGTAGCAATTCTTTATGTTTTATTAATGTTAACGAAGCTGGGATAAGGTAACGATACTTTATGTTTTACTAATGTTAACGAAGCCGGGATAAGGTAACAGTTCTTTATGTTTTACTGATGTTAACAAGGCTGGGATAAGATAACAGTACTTTATGTTTTACTAATGTTAACAAGGCTGTGATAAGATAACATACTTTATGTTTTACTAATATTAACAAAGCCGGGATAAGGTAACGGTATTTTATGTTTTATTAATGTTAACAAGGTCTGGATAAGGTAATAGTACTTTATGTTTTCAACTAACAAATTTGAATCAATATATTTAAATTAAAAAATAATTTGGACCCTTGTATACACTTTTTAACAGATTTTGACAAATTTGGTCCATTTTTTGTAATATGAACATATACGTGTAGAAGACATTTGAATTTCAAGGTCAAAGGTGTAGGTAATAGGACCAGTATTTGAAGGAATAAAAGTTCACTTTTAATTATTCTCATTTTGATAAGGACCAACATATAATTGTTTAAAATTTAAACAGTTTACCCTAAATACCATGTATTTGAAAATGAAGGGTAAAAACAAAATTACCCAACTTATATACTCTAGGCAATAGTCTAAAAGGAATATTGTTAAAATACTATTGTTCGTGGGGTACCAATTTTCATGGCTTTTGTGGGTAGGCCAAACCATGAAAATTAGTTTCCAACAGAAAGGAGAATCCCATTGGTGTATACTGAAAACCTCATAACCACAAATTCAAGAATCCACAAACGTGTTTCTTCCCTAATCCACAAAAATTGGTGTCCACAAACTTTCTCAGTAGTCAAGGACTGTTTATATAATATTTTGACAGCTCTGCATGGTTTTAATATAGATGTATTTTTATTGATAGATGAAACAAAGTTGTACAAGAAAATAAAAATACATTATTTGCACAGTTGTTTACAGGTGTTTTTGGTTGTGGACCATCAACAGCTAAAGATTGGATTGACAGAGGGTGGTCAACAGTAAAGGAGGCACAAGAGAGTAGAGATAGACGTAAAGACTGGAGATTAGAGTGGGGTATGTTGTCAACTGTGTACTAAATATAAGCTGGAGATTAGAGTGTCGTAAATATAGACTGTGCACTAAATATAGACTGGAAGTTGGATTCAAGCATGTTTTAATGTTGATTACTGTTTAAATTGTATTCATAATGTGCAAGTTTTATAAAAAGACATCAATACATCTATTAGCAAGAGTTTCCTTTAGCAATTGAAGGTTCAATCAAAGCATTATTTCTCAATGAAAATACATCAGGGAAAAAAGATCCAATAAAATCTGTAAAGAATTTTTTATTGGAAAAGTAATAATAATCAGGCCTGTAGTCAGAATTTTATTGGGTTGTTTGGAGAGTCAGTTATTTAGATCAAACAAAATTCTGACTTCATTTGTTCCTAACTAGTTTTAAGTTCATATTAAAAAGCTTTTTAACACTTTTTTGGTATTTTGCTGTAATTACAAAATGATTGTCCAATCTGCTATATTTTCTCTCTTTGGTTTGGCAGTGTTTCTTGAAAACTCTGTTTTCCTTGGATGAACATGCATGTTGTTCCACTCAAATTTGTTTATATTGTTATTTATCTAGAATGTTTCTACAAAATCTGCTCTTAGTTACCTTTATTGATACTGTTCTACTCCTGTTACTGAAAAGTTCTGTTTAGGTATTTAACTGTATACATGTACCTTTATAATGTTCTACAGTTACTATAGCAAATGATCTTTATATTTGTGTATCATTGTACTAACATTGTTTAAATGAATTGGTTTGGCCCATAATATACATAGAAAACTTTGAAAATATAAAATTGTGGAAAATCTTAATCACTGCATTGTAGTTAAAAAGTCATGTGCTTTTTGTTCGACAGCAAAAAAATTGCTGTCATATATTGGTATGGCGTTGTCGTCGTTGTCCATAGACACTTGGTTTTCATGCGATGACTTGTATATTAGTTGGTTGATCATTATAAAATTTTATTATAGGGTTTAAACCACTAAAGGAAGGTTGGTATTGATTATGGGGGTTATGGCCCTAAATGTTTTAGAATTAATGGCCAAAAAGGGGCCTAAAACAAGCATTTCATAGGATTTTATTATATAAATCCAATAAAATCATAGGAATGTCAGTGATATTGTTCAACAATATTCTATTCCAAAATGGTCAGACTCGGATTGATTTTGGGGTAAAGACTTGAACTTTTCAGAAATTAGGGGCCAAAAAGGGGGCCAGAGACATGCATTTTCCTGATGTCCAGACACAGCGCATGAATCTTCAAAATTGCATTACTTGGTGCCATACCATTGAAAGGAAGACTGGGATTGATTTTTTGGGGCTTGGATTTGACCCAATTAAGAATTATGAGCCACAAAGGAGCAAACAAGTTTCTGATTTCTTGATGATAGATCATTTATTTCTGGTCTGATTATTTTTATTATTAGATTCTTCATGAGAATACTTTATTCAGATTTAAGACATCTTAGTTTTCAAACTATTTCAAGGGGCAAAAGGAGCCATGCCCTAGAAAATCATCTTTTTTATTTTTTGTGCTATTTTGGAATTTCTTTTCTTAGATTCTTCATGAAAATCCCTGCCTGCAGTTTTTCAATCAGATATCAGATATTTCTTATGATTTTTGAGTTATAAGGGGCCAAATGAGACCACATCCCAAAAATTTGACTTTTTTTATTTTTGGTGCAATTTTGGACAATGTTTTTTATTCTATTTCATATTAAAATCCTTCCAGCTTAAATACAAGAGCTTTAAGAAGAATGCTTACCAAATAAACCCTATCATTTATTGCTTTTGAGACAATGAGGTACAAAGTGATCCATGAGTGCACTCTAAAGCAGACCTTTATACTTAAATTGAATTTCAAAATATTGTGCAATCTTGTCCCCAAATGAGTTGTTGTGACCATAATGAACTGTAAGTCCCTATGTTTCGTGTGTGCAAAAACTGATATTGTGTCCACACTTGCCTCAACTTGCTGCAGTCGTATCATACTTCAATCGATGAAGCTTTTCATTAATCACTGGGTTAGAATGGGAGAAATATGATACGTTACTGTGTACATTGTTTGTATTTTGTTCAAAATTATTTCTATTTGCTATTGTTCCCAGGCCTTGCATTTCATGATGACTTGATAAACCCAGTACAGTCCGAAGAGGCACGAAGATTTGTCAAATTGATTGAAGTAGAGGCTGGAAAGATTCTACCTGATGTTATTGTAGAGTTAACTGGAGGATTTAGGAGGTTTTTAATATCTACAATTATTAAAAATGCTAATCATATGAACCACCTTAGTGGTTTCAGGGTAGCATGCTCACCTGTAATGCCCGAGATAGTGGGTTCAATCCAGGTCCAAGCCACACTAAAGACTTTTGAATTGGTAGTCAATGCTTCTCCACAAAGCACACACATTATTTAAGGGGATAGAGTGATGACTGGTTGACACAGAGTCAGATTAATGTGTCTGAGTGGCAAATGGAAATCTGGCTCAGCATGTTGGACTAGTACAAAGCAGGGTCTGTTCAATTGGTCAATCATTCTTATCCTTAAATGTATGTAAATCTGCCATAGGACGTTAAACTAAAATGAATTAATCCATCTGCTGACCTAATCATTTGAAAATTTCTTTATAATTAAGTCACATGGTATCTCAAAGAGCCCCTATGAAAAGTTTACATCTTTGATAGATACACTTGGAACAATCCACAAAAAAAATTTCTGTTTTATTTTTTATGATAAATCTAAGTGAACTAAGTTGATTATGGCTGATTCAAAAAATTGTTTGTTCATCAATTTTTGATATTTTTTAGAGGCAAAACAGTGGGACATGATATAGACATTTTGTTCAGTCATCCAGTAGAAGGAAAAGAAATAGGATTTCTACGCAAACTACTTCAAGTTCTGGAAAATAAACAAATAATTCTTTGTGGAACTCAAGAACCTTCTACATTCCACGAAAATGTACTGACTGAAGATTTCAAACTTTCAATGCGTGGACAATTAGATCACTTTGAAAAGTGGATTGGTATTTGTAAATTGCCAAAAAACCCTAACAGCAATGATGACACAATATTGCCTCTGGGTAGTGGGGAAAAATATACAAATAATTCTATAACAGTTGATAGCCTTGAAGACTTTGAACCAAAAGCTAAAAGGCGAAAATACTTGAGTGTAGGGTCTCCATTTGAACTGGCCAGCAGTGAACATGACTGGATAGCTCGCCGTGTTGACTTGATTATCTCCCCTTATAGTCAATACTACTATGCTCTGGTTGGTTGGACAGGCAGTAAACAATTCAACCGTGACTTACGATTGTACAGTCAGAAAGTGTTAAGTAGAAAGTTAACCAGCCATGGATTACATGATTTTAAATCTGTAAGTAAACAGCTCAATTTTTAGCTTATGTATTAAATATATGAAAAACAAATTGTTGCTTTGATCCTAATGTTTTCCATATTTCCTTTTAAATAAAAAATCCTAATATGGCTAATCACTATTTACTTGAGGAATGAACATTTAGTAGAAAAAATTGTCTGTTACTTTCAATAAAAAATATTTCATTTGATTTAAATTCTTCACCAATTCTCATTTTTTTTTATTCTTCAACTTTTCTATTTATGCAGTAAAAATGCATTAACCAAGTATTTACTTGAGGTTTATGGCCACTGACTGAATATATCTTTTTGTTGTGACATTTTAAATGTACAGGCAATATTGTTAGGAAATTCTCAGAATTTCACATAGCATGATATGTTTTTACCTACTTTATTATGATTAAAGATAATAACAATGCCCTGACTTGACAAAAATTTGACATACAAATTTGGCATAAAATTATTTATTATTGCCTTCCATTTTGTGGTGGTACTAAACATTGTCTGTATATCAATTTTTTGTTGCATGAGTGTGTAATTATTGGATGGATAGGGGTTGGTTCTGTTAATATCAAAAACACAAAATTAAAGATCATCAACATTGATACATGTAGATTCACATTTTCCTTATAAAAATAGACAATGACTCACAATGTCAAAAGAATAACATAAACATTAACTGTTAATTACTGCAAAAAACATACATGTATTGTGAACATGTAAACATATTCTGTTTTAGTGCAGGTTTGGTTAAGTGTTACATGGAGTAATTGATTTTTTTTCTTCTTAATTGATAGGGAACAAACATACCGGCTAGCAGTGAGAAGGAGGTGTTTAATCACTTAAAAGTACCATATCAAGAACCAGAGAATAGAAACTGTTAGAATATATACTAATGAACTGAAGACAATAATGTTAATTCAGAAATTATTTAATGCATTTATTTATTTACTGATTGATTTTAGACCTGCAATATATATCCTGACAAATGCTGTCACATTCACATTTTTAAAAAAAATCTAGTTTTATATAAGTGTGTAATGGTATCATGCTGCCATAGTGGTCTGTAGAACATTTGGCTCCAGACAATAAATTATGAAATTGGACCACTAAACCCAGAGAAGGCTGGGGTAGGACTTGAACTTTTTAGGAAGGAGACGCCAGAAGGGACCACTTCAATTCTAATCAGAATTTTATCCTGTGTCAATTGTTTAATCATGTAACTATATCAACTGTTCAGGATTTAGCCTTTGTGGTCATATCAACCTACACTGTGTGAAACATTTTATTATTTTATACAAGTAATATATATTGAATTGACATACATTTGTACCTAGATTCAAAGTCTAATCAACTTACGTTTGTTCAGTTGTTTACCAGCATGGTCACTAAATGATTGTTCTAAGGTAATGCTGTGGTATGTCAGGCTTACAGTCAAAATATATCATGTTCTGAAAGACTTTGTTTACTTTCAATCAGTGGTCCTTTTCACAAAAAAATTGTAAGTGTAAAATTAGTCGTAAGTTATGACGTCATAGTGAATAAAAGTATTGTGATGTCATAACTTACGACTAATTTTACTCTTACGATTTTTTGTGAAAAGGGCCACAGATATTGTAGCTTATCTTGTCAGAATTATATTGCCGTTAGCTACATTAGTTCTGATGTGTTTGTTGGTCATGTATTCATTTAACCATCCACCAATGGTGCCAATTGACTTTTGTTAAATTGTTGTAGAATTAAATTATTATTTGTATTAAACATTTTCTGTGCCTTCATGTGGTATGCTGACATGAAAGCAGTATTTTTTAAAGTTTATTCACCTATGTAAACCATCATCATATAGAATAAATCTGAAAATAAGTTACTACTTGTATATGCACAGAAGTGGAAACAGCTTAATGCTATCAAAACAACCTGAAATACTACTCTAAGTGAGGAATAAAAATCTGAACAAAGAAAAAATATTGTAGTTTCTTATATTTATGGGCAATCATTATGTGTTGTAGTTTAGATTTTCCGTAAGTCAACCACCGAAGTAATCGTATGCAAATACAAACAAGAAGTCTGTATACTTCGACTTACACTCTTATAAAATGTAAGCTCTTATTGGTCCTATAAAACATCTGCAATGGTATACAAAACCAACTAAGATCTGAAATCGTACAAAGCTTACAAGTTTGAAACTTCTTTTTATGCTGTGTAGCTGAAAACAATTTCAAATTAAAGCCATTCTAATTTGCACAAAAACATTGCTACTTACATTGATAAGGAACTTTAGTGTTTTTTCCTAAAAAGCTGCCTATTATTGATTTATAATGTAAATCTATTGTCGGCTACAACATAAAATTATACTAAATATAGTAAAGAACCAACCAAACTTCTAAAGAATTATAGATTTCTGGACTAAACTCTTGTGTCTAAAACAATGAAGCAAGACATATTGTATATGATAATTTTTTACAAAAACTGTAGCAGAAGAAAGATATTTTTCATATATCTAAAGGGGCAACTTTTTCTTATTTTTAGTATTACGACCACACGCACACCCATACTCCCAGCCCTATTTGTTTTCAAACTATTAGGAAAATTAAATTTGAATAATGTTGATTTTTTTTTTTTCAGTTCATATATGCATTTTAGGATCTGAATTAATGCTATTTGTGATAAACAGTAGGAAGTTATATCACACTGTTTTTCAAAATCAAACCTTTTCAAGATAAAATATCATTGTTACATTGTTAGATAACCTCCGAGTGAAATTTTTAGCTCATCTGGCCAAATAATATTGCCATCATTTGGCGGCTGCCGCCACCGTCCGTTGTTGTCGTTGTCGTTGTCCATTCACAATTTTTCAAAAATCTTCTCCTCTGAAACTACTGAGCAGAATTATATGAAACTTTGCACATATGTTCCTTAGATTATCTTGCACAAAAGTTATGTTTAGACTTTCAATTGGTCAAAAAACATGGCTGCGGTTACTAAAAATAGTACATAGAGGTCAGACTAGTTTTTCACATATATCTCCAAAACAGTTAGGTTTAGCCAAATTAGCAAAATCAATCAAGCCATTTAGGAGTAATTTCCCTTATTCGAGGTTTTTTTGCTATTTTTTATGTTATTTCTTTAAAAATCTTCTCCTCTAACACTACTTGACCAATTGTAACCAAACTTGGTGTGAATGTTCCTTGGGGTATCTTGCACTAAGTTGTGTTTACTTTTTTGATCCGTCAAAAAACATGGCCGCCGTTACTAAAAATAGAACACACAGGTCAGACAGTAGTTTTTCACATATATCTCATAAACTATTAGGTTTCGCCCAATTTTGACTTGATAAAAGTCTATCTGACTTGATGAAATCTATCTGGTCAAATTTTCATTTTAATCTGTTAAACCATTGAGGAGTTATTGCCCTTTTTCTACTTTTTTTTTTGCTATTTTCAATGTTTTTTTCTTTCAAAATTTTCTCCTCTGACACTACTTGACCAATTGGAACCAAACTTGGTATGAATGTTCCCTGAGGTGTCTTGCTATCAAGTTATTTTCATTTTTTTATCCATTAAAACATGGCCGTCATACTAACAATAGAACATAATGGTCACACTGCAGTTTTTCGCATATATCTCCAAAACCATTAGGTTTAGCCAAATTCTGACGTGGGTAAAAGTGTTCAGAATAATGAGATCTATCTGTGGTCAAATTTTCATTTTGATCTGTTAAGCCATGTAATGGTCCTTATGAAAAGTCCTACCAAAGTCTTCTTGAGTCAAAATTGTTAGACAACTACTTATTAAATTTATTGCCATTGAAAGACAAAATTAAACCAGGTGAGCGATTCAGGTTCCTGGGAGTGTCTTGTTCAAAGTAGATATTTTTTATCTTTACAAGCTTAAGGATGGTATTGAAATTAAAAAAAAAATCAAAAAGGCCTACCAGTTATTATTATTTTTTTTTCGTCAAACTGATTGACCTTAATAAATCAGATCATACACTAGAACTTCATCTCCACCATCGTTTGAGGAAAAAAGTTTTTGATACTTGCTACCAGACGCAAGGGCAACTGGATGGAGATTGTTAGAGTTTCTATCAACTACATATACATTCCCAACAGGATCGGATGCTATTCCATCAGACCCGCTTAAATTCAGATACGTTGATGACCATATAATTTTTCTAGTCAGATTAACGCAAAACACTGTGGGATAGTAATCAGTTAAATACAATTTTTTCACCGTTTTGATGAATGTAATAAATAGCCCCGTTTGTTGCAATACTAGGACTGTTTTTGTGTTAGTATGTACTGTTTAGGATGAGTACCTCTCCTTCACCACCAACAAAGAGTTTATCATTTATCCAAGCAACCCCATATTAACTACTAGACACGGGGACTTCGACCGTTCTCTCCAGTTTGAAATTTCTAATAATGAACACTTTTCCATTCTCGTTCGAGACAGCAAACGTTTTGGTCTGTGTATGATAAGCAACGCCCCGTACATTTGATTTAAACTCCATCTCCCTGGTGCAAGTTCGAATATTTAGGAATAAGCATGTAAAGTATGTTCTTTCCGCATGTCACAACTTCGTTTTGATTATGAACAATCCCGCTGATATCTGAAATGTTCCTTACTGTATCAATCTTTGTGAATGACTGTTCAGGCCTTTTCTTGAACATAATTTGTGCTGATGCTATTTCGGTATATTGATACAGTATAATAGTGCATTTATTGTCCAAAATTTTAACTAGACCGAAATTGTCGTTTTTAAGATGTCATCTTGTAAGTACTTTATATATTCTTTTCATTTAAGCCATCAATAAATTCCAGAAAGTCTCTATCCTTTTCAGTAAGAGTAACACCCATGATCTTCAGGTATGTAAACAAATTTTGGTCAGACCCAAGGTTTCTTAGAAATTCAAGGTGTTGTCTATACTCCTCTAATACCACAATGACACCGTCGGCTTCTTTCTTTTCGGAGATTTAACTTTTTTTTTAGTTTAAACATATTTTATTTGTCGAATAACGCACGAAAGGATTAGACACAAGTACACCTTACTTATGAAGTCTTTTCCAGTTAAAGATATATACAATAATCTTATGATCATGCGCATACAAAAAATATTTTATTTATATTACTCATATAAAACACTTATTATTGTAATGTTTTCGGCGTGTTTGAATACTTATCAAATTCAAAATATGTTAAAATGCCGTTCGTATCTGTTTTTCACAGAATCTGAGGTGCGTCAATATTTATAACACATATTAAAACTTGATTGTTCTAAATTAACCGAACTACCAATAAAACAAAAAGCCTAAAACAACAAACGCATATACCAAGCAAATCAACTAATCACTTAACCTTAACCCAAGTTCCTGAAGCTGACTAGCTTCCGGGACACCTTGTTTTGGAGACACCAATCTCGGAGCAACTTGCTCCCCAGACACTTACTCTCGGAGCACCTAGTCTTTGAAACACTGTTTCAAGCAAGCCCATAGATAGTTACAAACTACATGTTCCAGGGACTGCGATCATTCCCTAGCTAGAGAAATTACAGTATCGAACAACCCGGTAGTTTGCAACTATCCTAAAAGCTTCTCTACACTGCTTGCTTGTAAACCACAAGCTTCAAAATTAAACTGGAACTTCTAGGCTTTAGTTAACCAAACTTACTTCTTGGCTTCCTTAAGTTTCAACTGAATATATTTTTTCGGTTATTATTACTTTCAGATCTTTCTCTGTCGATTTAACCTATAACAAACTGAAATTTTGCAAGGTGATGATTGGGGGTTTTTACGGTCTTGACTATCCTTACGGATCTCGCACGACCGCCCCTTACGGGAATTCTGTTAGTAATGTCGGTTAGTAGTAGAAGGACCCACGTGGGCCCGAGAGCGTTTTCCCACTATAACTCTATTATTTTGCAAGAATAATCAAGGGAACCAAGATTATAGCGGTAATCAAAAGAATGTAATACAGGGACAAAGATCAGACATGGAAAACAGACATATACAACAAAGAACATAAAGTAACTAAAATCATACATACAAAGTAACAAAAGCAAATGAGCAACTCGGACTCCACTAAAAACTGGGAGCATGGACCAGGTGCACCGGTAGGGTAAGCGTCCTGTTTTTCTAGAAACACCCGCCGAGTTGCTTATAAAAAGTCAAGTCCGGGGTAGACAAACGAGGAAAGGAATACTATGACCCGTTGAATAAATCAGTTTTCATCAAGGTAACTAACTAAGGGGATTTTTAACGTCCTTGACTACCCTATCGGGTCTCTCACGGACGGCCCAAATTATTGGGCTTTAGATAATTTTACTATTTATTTGAATTGTATTTTAAACAAAAAAAAAGAAACAATAAGTTCAAAAAAAGGGAAAAGGTAATACACTTGTAAATTGTAAATAGCTGAAATGTTAGAAATTAAATAGTATATAGTAAACATGAAATTTGAAAATGGACCATGTAAAGGAGGAAAATGCCAAGTTGGATGGAAAAGAGTCAAGGACAACCAGTCGGACCCAGAAGGCGTGTAAGATTTTTTTTGCCAAATAGTGTATGCGTTTTAGAGTCAAATGGGTGTGGTTTAGTGAATATCCAAAGGTGAAGTGCAAATTTAATAATTGATAATGTTATACTTTTACTTATCAAAGGTGTATGCTTTTTATGAATTCCGAAAAGTTTATGCGGAGCCAAAAAGTGTATATGAATTTCGACTGCCTTGTCCAGCCGGGCGAAGTTCCCGGATTTTACCGTTCCAGCACAACCTTAACTTATAAGGTTCAAGTTGGGCGAGAACCAATGGTAGCGGGAGCGGGATCATACAGGAGAAATCACCCGGGACTTAAGTCAAGTAGAACATACGATACCAGAGTGTTGCTGTCATAGTTCATCATGAAAGCAACCCTTAAACCTTTGTGAGTCAACATCCCGGCTGTGACGCAGACTAGAATCCCTGGACAGTGAACATGTACCTGTGCCTCAGATGTCTGTTTCCACATATTTGAACGGCCCTTTTTGAGGGCCATTTAGATATTTCAAAAAGATTCTTAGCTTGAGAGTTGAATTAAGATTTAATAAAAACAAATCTTAATACTTAATAAATAAAAAATGAAATAAAAAAAAAATCCTCCTCCTAATATTATTACCCACCTATACATGTATATAATCATGTAGTCAGAATAGCATATTTACTGATTTCTACAAAAAAGTCACTAAAGTCCTTTGAATACATGCATACATGTATATAGAAAGTGACAGCTTTCAAAGTGTAACATTATGTGCTACAAGTATTTCCTACGTGTGTATCAAGGCAAAGCAATTCAAACGCCAGTTGATCGTTTTCATTTTCGTTCATGATCCTCTGTTAATAAAAGAAAAGGCATAAGCATCTATAAACAATGAAACAATGTGTCTGTGTATATACATGTAGCCGTAAGGTGTTGTGAGCACTTCTCACCTCCTATCCCACTACAAGTATTTTAACTGAAAGACTTGTCCATTTGGTAAAATCTTTGTCAGTTACCCGAAACGTTGATAATTCATCTTCATTAGCATCGCTTCGTTACTGTTTTAATATGAAAAGTCGATGACGGCAGTGAATTAAATGACTGCACCTGCAATTTCATATGTACCATGCACAAATTGTAGTTCAAATAAAATCAAACTTGACCGATCAAAACTTTCTTCAGTGTAATGCCAATATGGTTAGAACTACATGTCCATGTATATCTGTTCAACTGTCCAACGTTTTGGTCACTATTGTACCCGTATCTGACGAAGGATAAACCAGAATATCGCTAATGTGCTATCAAATAGAATAGATTAGTGAATCGTCTACAACGGCGTAAGAAAACCAAAAACATGCACGTTCTCGCATTTTCCTGTATTTACTATCTACTAGATTACCATTCATACATGTACATGCACGGAAAGGAAATGTTAGATAATGGAGTTTTATGTAACAATTCTGTTTTGGCTAGGGATGAAAAATGACATAAATGGAAACCGGTGGTTGCTATAGTGATTAAAAATGAAGAATCTATTGTTGATCAAACATTTTCTGAAAAAAGGGGACTTTTAAACGTATTTTGCAATGTTTTATATATTTTCAAGCCCCGTGCAGGCCCGGGTGTTAAAAGAATAGACCTGCAGCAGCGCTAAGCTTGTCGTAAAAGGCGACTAAATAGTGCTCAGAAACCTAGCCGGGGGCTAGGGCGCTGTGCCCACAGAGCAACTGGGATGTGT
Source organism: Perna viridis (assembly GCA_037379345.1). NCBI lineage: Eukaryota > Metazoa > Mollusca > Bivalvia > Mytilida > Mytilidae > Perna > Perna viridis. The sequence continues at coordinate 9,345,431 of CM074513.1, forward strand.
GCCCCAGGTGGTGGAATGGGGTACCCCTGGCGTGTTACATGCTGGGGTTGTCAGGCTATAATACGGAAAACCTGACCGCAAACCATAGTGGTGCACCGTGTTGGGAAAGATGCCACGTTCCTCGCACGTTAAAGAACCCTGCTGTGGTATTCGATAGGAGTAGGAACCTTTGCGCTCCGCCACAGGCGGCTAAATTGCCCGACCTTACCCATCCCCCTTTTTCCAGTGGCAATCAAAATTTGTCGACCCTATTATCCTTCTGACCCATCCTTTTTTTTTTCATTTCATGTTCATTTTATCATCCATTTCATGTTCATTCTCTGAATATAGCTGAAATATTGCTGCTCGGACGTTAAACCCCAACAAACAAACATATATTTTCAATGTTGAAGAGGCTTTTTTTCAATGACAATTTGACTTCATTGTGAAAGTGAAAGTAAGTCAATTTTTCACCATGCTGAATTTAATAAGTGGATTACAAAGTGAAATAGCTCAAAATCTAACAAGCGATGCCCATATGAGGAAGGGGTTTTCGAAGGAAAAAGTTTGAGCAGTTTCAGGGGATGAAATAAAAATTTCAGATATTTTGCGGGAAATTTGATATTTTTAAACCTGATTTTATGAACTTTTTTTGCAAATTTTCGCATATTTTTGCATGGTTTCCAGGGTAACCCTATATGCTGTGGGTAATTTTTTTCCAGAAAATTTTTACTGCATCCTGAAGGCTTGGCTTGAGCTCATTCTAGATATATAGATTTACAGATGCTTGACAATTTTTTAAAGTGATAAATGTTACAAAGCATCAGATTACAAGACCAAAATTAGGCAGTTCTACAATACTGTGGAATGCTGGCTTAATAAAAACAAATCTTAATACTTAATAAATAAAAAATGAAATAAAAAAAATCATCCTCCTCATATTATTACCCACCTATACATGTACATGATCATGTAGTCAGAATAACATATTTACTGATTTCTACAAAAAAGTTACTAAAGTCCTTTGAATTCATGCATACATGTATATAGAAAGTGACAGCTTTCAAAGTGTAACATTATGTGCTACAAGTATTTCCTACGTGTGTATCAAGGCAAAGCAATTCAAACGCCAGTTGATCGTTTTCATTTTCGTTCATGATCCTCTGTTAATAAAAGAAAAGGCATAAGCATCTATAAACAATGAAACAATGTGTCTGTGTATATACATGTAGCCGTAAGGTGTTGTGAGCACTTCTCACCTCCTATCCCACTACAAGTATTTTAACTGAAAGACTTGTCCATTTGGTAAAATCTTTGTCAGTTACCCGAAACGTTGATAATTCATCTTCATTAGCATCGGTTCGTTACTGTTTTAATATGAAAAGTCGATGACGGCAGTGAATTAAATGACTGCACCTGCAATTTCATATGCACCATGCACAAATTGTAGTTCAAATAAAATCAAACTTGACCGATCAAAACTTTCTTCAGTGTAATGCCAATATGGTTAGAACTACATGTCCATGTATATCTGTTCAACTGTCCAACGTTTTGGTCACTATTGTACCCGTATCTGACGAAGGATAAACCAGAATATCGCTAATGTGCTATCAAATAGAATAGATTAGTGAATCGTCTACAACGGCGTAAGAAAACCGAAAACATGCACGTTCTCGCATTTTCCTGTATTTACTATCTACTAGATTACCATTCATACATGTACATGCACGGAAAGGAAATGTTAGATAATGGAGTTTTATGTAACAATTCTGTTCATTTCATTAAAAAAAATACTCATATTGTTTCCATGTAAGAGAGAAAGTAGAAAGACATTGTCTGTTTTTTTTTTAAAGTACATTTGTCTTCGTCATTCGCTCACGATTAATTCTACCGTCAAGTCAAATTTATTGATCATAGTGATAAAAATTATGTATTCACATTAGTAATGTTCCATCCCATCCCCCTTTTCCATTCTCTGAACGACATTCTTCATCAAAGTAAATTGACCAATGACAGCTAATTTTATATAAAAGTGAGTACCTTTCTATCACAGCCGCTCTGTGATTATATATACAGTTTACATCTGGACGCGTCAATATAGTACAACCAAGCCGATTGGCTAACATTTAATATGTTAGTTCAATCCGTCCTATAAAAAGAAAACTTGGTCCTGTTATAATTTGTTTGAATCCGATTTTAAAGATCTGAATTTCAAGAAAGAAAAGCCAAATGTTTTCCTTATTACCTGTCTTAAATTCAATTAGTGGATTGAGATTTCTATTTTTGTCCTAGTCGCATGAATGAGCATGACAAACGACGAGTCAAGGCGTGTCGTATTATTCTCCTAAGTTTCAAGTTGGGCGAGAACCCATGGTAGCGGGAGCGGGATCATACAGGAGAAATCACCCGGGACTTAAGTCAAGTAGAACATACGATACCAGAGTGTTGCTGTCATAGTTCATCATGAAAGCAACCCTTAAGCCTTTGTGAGTCAACATCCCGGCTGTGACGCAGACTAGAATCCCTGGACAGTGAACATGTACCTGTGCCTCAGATGTCTGTTTCCACATATTTAAACGGCCCATTTAGATATTTCAAAAAGATTCTTAGCTTGATAGTTGAATTAAGATTTAATAAAAACAAATATTAATACTTAATGAATAAAAAATGAAATAAAAAAAGAATTCCTCCTCCTAATATTATTACCCACCTATACATGTACATAATCATGTAGTTAGAATAGCATATTTACTGATTTCTACAAAAAAAAGTCACTAAAGTCCTTTGAATTCATGCATACATGTATATAGAAAGTGACAGCTTTCAAAGTGTAACATTATGTGCTACAAGTATTTCCTACGTGTGTATCAAGGCAAAGCAATTCAAACGCCAGTTGATCGTTTTCATTTTCGTTCATGATCCTCTGTTAATAAAAGAAAAGGCATAAGCATCTATAAACAATGAAACAATGTGTCTGTGTATATACATGTAGCCGTAAGGTGTTGTGAGCACTTCTCACCTCCTATCCCACTACAAGTATTTTAACTGAAAGACTTGTCCATTTGGTAAAATCTTTGTCAGTTACCCGAAACGTTGATAATTCATCTTCATTAGCATCGGTTCGTTACTGTTTTAATATGAAAAGTCGATGACGGCAGTGAATTAAATGACTGCACCTGCAATTTCATATGCACCATGCACAAATTGTAGTTCAAATAAAATCAAACTTGACCGATCAAAACTTTCTTCAGTGTAATGCCAATATGGTTAGAACTACATGTCCATGTATATCTGTTCAACTGTCCAACGTTTTGGTCACTATTGTACCCGTATCTGACGAAGGATAAACCAGAATATCGCTAATGTGCTATCAAATAGAATAGATTAGTGAATCGTCTACAACGGCGTAAGAAAACCGAAAACATGCACGTTCTCGCATTTTCCTGTATTTACTATCTACTAGATTACCATTCATACATGTACATGCACGGAAAGGAAATGTTAGATAATGGAGTTTTATGTAACAATTCTGTTCATTTCATTGAAAAATACTCATAATGTTTCCATGTAAGAGAGAAAGTAGAAAGATATTGCACCATCCAACTCCCATTTCATTTCTCTGAACAACATTCTTCATATGATTAATATAAAATTGACCAATGACAAAATTTTATTAAAATAGTGATTACTTTTCTATGACAGCCGGTCTGTGACTATACCTTTTGTCATTCTCTGTCTGTAATAAGCCATGTAAGACAAACATGATGTCGTTTTGTTTCATGCGCTAAATGTCAATTCTGTCTAATCACATAACAAGCATTATGACGACTGATGGCACTCGGTTTTGGAGAGCAGTGGGTGTCGGTATTTCGGGTATACGGAGTCCGAGCTCAACCTCCTGAGCTGGAAAAAATAATTGCCGATACCATATTAGCTCACTTGGCATGTTGCCATCACTTTGAGTTCGCCGTCGTCGTCGTCGTTCATTTGGAAATTTGCTTTTCTCGACATTCCCTTACCCGGAATCCTGGATCCGACTCTGATCGTTGAGATATTAAAACTCAAATCAAACGACGGAAGCTACATTGTAGTGCGTGTGCGCGTGTGTGTGTGGGTGAGTGAGAGAGAGATAGGGAGAGAGAGATCGAAACACTTTAAAAATTAAAGAATACATTTTTAATGAATACATTAAATTAAAATTGCTAAATGAGAGCCTTTGTCGACTATCCATCGCAGAGGGTAAACTGATGTGGATAACGTCATGCAGATGTATATAACATCCCAATATGGCGGACACTTCATGATCCATGACAGTATACTCACTCAATCTCATTCAGGTCTTACAAATTTGGATGAGTCCTCTGTTACGAAGATTTAATTTCCAATGAACCTTTGTGTTGCTAAGTGTTGTCTTTATGTGTTGATTTATTTTTAAAAGCATTAAATCCATAATAAACCTTATTTAACGAAAATTATCTAACTTCAATCTTACGAAAATACAAGAAAAACAAGTTCCCTAAAAAATATTAAGTACCATTCCACCTAAGAATCATGCAAAGGGTGCTATAGTGATAGTTTGATATTTGGTTTGTTTTTTATTTTATATGTTTCAATATGATCTAAAAATAAAATAAAAAACAATAAAACTCATGTTATGAATATCGTTGCCATGGAAACCATGTCAACATATCAAAGCTCAATTTTCCAGTAAAAATTGTGAAAATCTACAATATTGAGACAATGCTTTTGTAAAATAGGTTGCAGGATCCATAAAAAAACTTCCGTTGAACCATAATATTAATGGCCTTCCTAATACAAAAAAGCTTCAAATAAGAATTATTACCAATTCGTGAGACCGTAACCATGGCAACCAAATAAGTCATTTTTTTCATGTTCTAAAAAACTGAAAATCTCACAAGTTTAAATTCTGATATCATCCAGGGTCATGATGATATATGATTTCTGTTTACTTTTTATTGTTAAAGTACCTTTTATCTATAATATATAAAAAAAAATAAACGTTTGTAGCCTTCAACAGATTTTTCACAAAATCAACTTTTTTTCATATTTTCACTCTTGACATTTTTTTTAATTTAAAATGTTTCGGGTTATTTTTCAAATAAGCTTCTATTTTATCACTTGTTGTATGCATTAAAACACAAATATTTTGCACCTATATGATGAAACAAAGGTAATTCAAGTCACCTATTTGTTTCCCATGAGTTCTGATATTTGTGTCACGAGAAAAAAAAGGGGGGGGGTAAATTTGATGATTTGGGTTTTTTTACGGTTTTGACTGTCCTAAGGCTTACGGATCTCGCACGACCGCCCTTTACGGGGATTCTGTAGTAATGCCAGTTAGCCCAGCCTTTGGGATACCTGACTGCAGAACTCACAGTATGTCCTACTAGCGGCTGGGCTGCTGTGTTGACGCTCTGGCCTACTCCCAGACCCCACGTGGGTCCGAGAGCGTTTTTCCACTCTGTTTGGGAGTACATCAACTTGTAGAGTGGGGTAAATTTGGCTTACCATTCACATTTTAGACGTATCTTTTCATCAACTTCGATGAACTTTTGCAAATGAAAGATTTAATTCACACAGGACAGCTCCTATCAGCATTTATTTCAGTAGGGTAATGTTTAGGTCAATCTCGGTTTGCTACTATATATCTAGGTGGATTTCTTCAATACTTGGTGACAACAGAAAGTAATTACATACTTACTATTCGTAGTAGCAACTATGAATGAACAAAGTAGTTCCAAAACAGTCACATGGGCAGTGGGTGTGGCTTAAAGTGATAATATGACATTGGCATATTGAAGTCTTATGAATAAACAGTCAATATGTTTTACTTGCGGAAATAGAGAGATTGCAGTATAAAGATTTTTTTTATCACTACATGGCAAGTTGTGCATTTTTTGAATTCTAAGTTTAAAAAAAGTAATCATTTTTCCTTGATGTATACTTGTTGCTTTGCTGTTGCAAACTCTCTTGAATTGTACATGTACTCTTGTTTTTAATTTATTGAAGGAAGTTACAAAGCTCTAATATCCTTACTTACAAATATAAAAAAAAGTCAAAGTACGAAAAAAATAACCAATAATTTTAGTAATAATGGTTTTAAATACCTTATCAAATGACATATCAAAATGTTTATCCCTTTTTACCCCATCTAAAAAAAACAAATTGAAAAAAGGTTATACTGACTGGCAGCAGGCCAAGTTTACGAGCATATTCCATCCACGCCAGTGACTTACAACCTTACAACTTTTCACGGTGCGCCAGAGGGTTGTATTCTGCAAGTCATGTTTTGCTAATCAAATTAGCATTATTTCATGAAGTCACTAAAATCTGAAGAAAGAAAGGAAAGCTGACTTATTTCCCCCAAACTTATATCATTTGTAAATGATATGAAGTCCAAATCACATTAAATTATACAAGTATTTACAAAACACATGAAACATGATGAAATGAATATTTTAAGCAATTCATAGACAATGAATTGCTCCTACATAACAAAATAACATTCATTCAATAAACTGGTCCACTAATAGTTACGTAATCAGGAACTTCTTACAATAATCCTTTTTATCAACTTAATGTTTTTTTTAATATAAATAGTAATTCTAATGTGACATGCTTCAAGCGTCCCTAGACATAACCCTTGGTAGAACTTTGATAATAAACTTCATAGACAGTCTTATTTCTGATGTCATAAAAAAAAAGTTTTACCCAATTTGATTGACGTCACAACAGGATTTTGCTCCATAACTGTTGCCAGTTCATGCAACATATAGGCTGCATCTTTTATAAAATATGAAGAAACAACTAAGTCCTATTAAAATAAAAATATCAAGTAAACTCCAATTTATCTTTGTTTGAACACAGGTTGGCCATTTATGTTGATATTTAACACTGCACTATTGCTTTGTGTAAAGTGATATGACATGAACTGCCAGCCCTTGGTAAAACAATGATAAAATGGAGTTTACTCGATTTATTTATTTAAACTAGTACATGTAAGCAAAGGGCCATATTGATTTCTAATACCATCAAAATATCAATATTGTCAAGTGTTGCAGCTTGAATGTGAAGGAGAATTCTTATTATAGTATCAAGTCATTTTCAGGAATGCAAAAAGCACAAATTAGTCCTATATGTTTTAACACGCCAGTATAGAAATACATCAATTTGATGTATATACTGGTGTGAACAAAAAAATACATTTTCATTTTTTTTTACAATGCAAGATCAAGTTCTTCCAATACCTCAGCTTTATTGATAAGTGCACACAATTACATGCCAGTTAAGACCTTTCTGTGCAAACAATTCACTCGGTTTCTCTCTATACATTAAAGGTAAAAACTTTATGCCCCAATCCATTATCATTTCAACTTCTCCCTCTTTTATATGTTCCAAAAAGTTTAATCTGCACGAATCTTGTGCAACTGCTCCTACAATATGACTTTTTCAGTCACTGATGTTCTTAGTTGCTGTGCTTATATCATGAATAAGCTCTACCTTTTTCTCTCCTGATAAATCTGTAAAAAAAATTAATTTGTTATGACAAACAGAACTCCTCCATTGTAAAGGATAGTTATCTGATACATGTATTAAAAGCCTACTGAAAGACATGTTTTAAGCTAAGTAGATATTATTTCAGATTACATATAATACTTGCTAATCATTGATTTTGTTTTTGTTTCAAGTGCCCATGCTTGTTAAGTTTAAATTTTGACACTGATAATCGTTTTGCTTGTTTGTATTATGACTTTCAGAATTTGTCAGAAAGGTTATATGCCTTTGGTTGTGATTGTCAAAACAAGAAAGGAATTGTAAAACTGACCTCTGAAAAAGTGCAACGGACTTGAATAAAACACAGTGAATATTTACCATCATTTACAGTAACCAGGGATTGCAACTTGGTTACAGTTCATCAAAATCATCACATCTTTGACAAAGAACATCATGCATGCTCATGGGTACAGCTTTGACTTAAGTTTGAGTTGGTTCCATCACTCAAAGCATAATTTAGACAGTGGTCTGCACAGGAGTTTTCTTTCTGAATATGAAGCTTGTACTCAGATTTGATGTAAAGCTTACTGGACTGCAACTTTTCCTATATATGCAGTGGAAAATTCACTGGATACATGTGCATTTGTCATTATACGTGTTTCTTTCGACATTATAGCCAGCACTCCATAGTATTGTAGAACTGCCTAATTTTGGTCTTGTAATCTGATGCTTTGTAACATTTATCACTTTAAAAAATTGTCAAGCATCTGTAAATCTATATATCTAGAAATAGCTCAAGCCAAGGCCATCAGGATGCAGTAAAAATTTTCTGGAAAAAAAATTACCCACAGCATATAGGGTTACCATAGAAACCATGCAAAAATATGCGAAAATTTGCAAAAAAGTTCATAAAATCAGGTTTAAAAATATCAAATTTCCCGCAAAATATCTGAAATTTTTATTTCAATCCCTGAAACTGTCCAAACTTTTCCCTTCAAAAACCCCTTCCTCATATGGGCATCGCCGGTTAGATTTTGAGCTATTTCACTTTGTAATCCACTTATTAAATTTAGCATGGTAAAAAATTGACTTACTTTCACTTTCACAATGAAGTCAAATTGTCATTGAAAAAAAGCCCCTTCAACATTGAAAATATATAAAACATTGCAAAATACTTTTAAAAGTCCCCTCTTTTCAGAAAATGTTTTATCAACAATAGATTCTTCATTTTTAATCACTATAGCAACCACCGGTTTCCATTTATGTCATTTTTCATCCTAGCCAAAAGTGCGAAACTAAACTAAATTGTGGAGTGCTGGCTATACGCAGTATATAATTTGTTATGATGATGATTATTTATTCTCGTTACTTTCCGTTAATGTATGACTGTAACCGAGCCCGCGGACTATTTTGTTGGAACTTTTTTCACTGGCGCCCAAAATGTCGTCTAAAACTGAAGGCCTGTCTGGAAGAAATTGTTCTAGGAACCCTTCTGCAGAATTTCGTCGACGAAAAGATTGATGATGAAACATTCTCTTTTCTTTCTGATTTTGATCTCTCAAGGATTGGCATCTCAACGTTTGGGGACAGAGTAAGGCTCAGGAAGAAAATGCAGCGACATGTCGCTACTACAGATGTTTGGAGGTGACTTGTATTTTAAATAGCAGAAGGGGTCGTTTCTGCAGATTAACTTTGGTTGAATAGTCAAATCCATACATAGTAAATTTATGTTTAGCAGGTTGGGGGCAATAGTTTGTACGGCATTCGATTGCATGGCCTTCATTTATTTAAAAAAAAGCGTCCATTAAAAATGTAGACAATAGTTTGGTATGAGGCTTCAGTATGATGAGTTGTACTGTGTATCTTTATTTCATAATGGTCGCGCATCAACTTCCTGTTCAACGGACATTTAACTTAGAATAAAATGGACAACACATATATTTTAATCAAGCATAACTTTAAAACCATTCATCAGAATGATTTGAAATTTGGTATGAGGCTTCAGTATGATGAGTTGTATTGTGCTTCTAAAATTTCATAAAATTCCTATTTTATAAACTCTAGAATTATTTTTATATTTGATGCTTTGTGTATATAGAAAACCATCAACAAAAGACAGTTGCGGCGTTCCATACACTCCGATTTTGACATCGACGTGAACGAAGTTATTGATACATTTGATAATGCAAAACAACGAAAAATGTTGCTTTTATAAATTGAGTGAATTACTGAAATGTTGAGTGACCAAGTACTCTTGCAAATATCTGATGAAAGTCATATGATCATTGTTAGACTGACTCTTCTTTCATTTACAAACTTTACCTTTACGTAGGATCAAAATGAGAATAAAATGAGTATTTTTTGTGATTGACTGTAGTAAGAATGAATGACAAACTTAAGATGAATTACTGGTAGTTGATGTTTTTTATAAAAAAAAAAAATAATATCTGGACTTAAAGTCTCCCAAACTGATCCATTAGGACCTATCTAATTAATTTATTACAAATTGTAACTTACTCAAATAAGAAAACAATTATTTACATTTTGATATGTTTTTGATCAAAAGTCAAGCTAAAATTAAAATTAAATCGAATCATTGCATCCAACTTTTTATACCAAACATGATATTTTCACCTTTAAAAATGGGTGTAGTAAATCCTAAATCCGCGGAGCTTCCGGAGGGGGGGCAAAGCTGGACCCCTACCAGGACACTACTCTGGACCCGTGGGGGCCTTAAACGGCCCAAACCCCCTGCCGTAAACTTAACGTTCCTTCGCTAGGTTCTGCGTGCACAGCACGCAGAACCTAACTAAGCCATTGACTCTTTTCGTGAAAAATAAGGGCATTCGTTACATGATATGTCAATAAATTGGTTTTTTTTTACGTTTTTATGGCGTTCAAAAGAAAGTTTGGAAATAACGACACATATTTAATCCCGGCAATATAACAATTGAAAACAGTATTTAAAATCTTTTAACGGGTAACTAATAACCATTCACAATCTTAATGTTTACTATTGAATTGAACAAATATGACTTCACATAATTCTACGGAAAAGACAGATAGTTTGAATTGAAGCAGTAAGTGCTAGTATTTCACATCAAACACTAATATTGAATCACCATCAGTGTTGTAAATGAAGAGTTTTTGATAGTCACTACTGAACGTCAGAGCTCCAGGATTGTGGATTCCATCCCTCTGTGTCAAGATGACCTCACTGCTTTTACCATCTAAGGACATACGGTGAATGTTGTTAGAATTTCTCCCTGCGACGTAGATTTTTCCTGCTGAATCTGATGTTATACCTTCTGGTATATTAAGTTCTGGTGACCCATAAGTAAAAATGTGAGCACCATTCACGTCAACACAATACACCGCAGAATTCATATAGTCTGACAAGTAAAGTCTTTGATCTGAGTAATGCATATAATAAATAATGCTGGCTCCCTGAACAGTAAAGGTTCTCTCGTGTACAAACTTGTTGTCTAGGATATGAACTTCTCCTTTACCGCCAACATAGAGTTTATCATTTATCCAAGTTATGCCATAGCTTTTAGATCTAGGAACATTGATTGTCCTCTCAATTTGGGAATTTTGAATTATATGTACCAGTCCTTTCTGGTTTGTGATTGCTAACAATTGCGTGTTGAAATGGCGTGAAATTCCCCATACGTCAGTTTCAAACTTCATAATGGGCAAGCATTTACCTTTAGGAATAAATGTATATATTGCTTTATTTCCACACAACACAGCATGATCGTTGTTCGGTATAATGCCAGTAATTCCAGGAATCCCCTTTAAAGTATCGATTTTTGTGAATGAATTCGGTTGACTTTTTGTGACCGTTGTTTGGCTTCTTGTGAATGACGTCACTCGCCTAATTCTGTTGGGAATCATTGGTGCCTGTGTTTTCTGATTAGGGTGGAATGATTTATTGGTTTCTGTATCCAATACTTCAATAACTCCGAGGTCTTCACCTTTCAATACATCTAGCTGTGTGCAGTTTAGAGTCATTTCCCTTAAGCTGGATACGAAATCTTGAAAACTTTTATTTGTATCGAGGATTATTCCACTCATGCTCTTAAGGAAGGCGAACAAATGATTGTCAGATCCATGTTTAACTATGAATTCAATCTGCTGGCTATACTCTGCTACAATTGATCTGATGTCATCTGCTCGCTTTTTCTCAGAATGTAGTTGTGTTACAACATGTTCGTGTACATTATTCAATCTTGTTATTGTTGAGTTTTCCATGTGATCTAACCTTTGTATCAACATTGTTTTCTGATCGGCAACAGATTGTTCAATAAGGTTTGCCTTATCGTCGATTTTTTTTTAAAGTTTTCTTCTCTATTTTTCGCAACAGCCTCGGCTGCACTCCTAAGCTTTGATAAACTGTCTGTTGTTTCGGAAAGTAAAGGTGACGATTTTACATTTGATGATGCCTCCTGTAATGGCATGACCTTGTCACAGTGACGATGGTCGGTCGAGACACACCCCTGACAACACAGACTATCATGAGAGACGCAGAAGAAATCGAGTAGATAGTCATAGTGAATGCACACTTTTGTAGAAAAAAATGATTTGTCCACGTATGGTATAACATATTGAAGGTCGACAATATGGTGGTTAATTAAAGCACGGAATCCCCTGTGTAAGGTAATACATTCACGACAAAGATTTTCTTCACATTCGATACAATATGAGAAAGCCTCAGAACTTCTTTGAAGTCGACCACATGGAGCACAAAACAGCGAATCCATACTACAAGAAGAAAACACATGACAAAGTTAACTTGCTAAGAATATAATCATATTTCTTGGAAATAAACTACAAGTTAGTATTTACAGTTAAAGAAGCACATAGTCATTTATTCAAATGCTTTTCTTCCTACAACAACAACAACAATCTTTATTCTTATAAACCACATATTTGGTACAGAGACACATAACATATATATATCCCTAAGAGATAGTGAAACATGCTTGTGTAAAATGATGTGGAATAGCCAAAGGACAGAAATGTAACTATTTGTGCTGCTAAGTCAGAAAATTTAATTTGTTGTATTTGATTACAATATTGTTTGAAGACCGCGTTATTGCTTACCTTTAACGTCTATTAATAGAAAAAAATTTACTGCATAGCTGATCCATTCACCGGATAAGACGAACGTTGTTAAGCTACGCTTTGGACAATTGCATGGGAGATAATCCGACGTGACGCTGTCGTGATCAAAGCGTCAGCCGACGTGAAACAAATGACCCCTTTGGGTGTAATATATATAACGATGGCTTACAGTTGTTTTTATCTTAAAATTTACTGTTAAAATAAGGTGCTTTGCTACCGATATTTTATTTTGAGCTATTTATGGATCCAAGAGGATGGGGGTCGTCCTTTATGTTTATAATTTTGGTAACTAATTAGAAAGCACTTGAACTTTTTAGAGAACACCCCTTTTGGCCAACATCCCATAACTTGGACAATTATAAATCAGTTTTGATTTTTTCAGCTTTATACCTTTTGACTTGAAATAACATCTAAAGTCGGCATCTAAAAATTGCATTGATATATGTTACGTCACAAAGATAGCTTAAAAAGAAAACGAGATATGCATTTCTGCACAACACTACCAGGAAATGACTTCACTGCTTCAAGTCGGTTACTGTACATTGTACTTATCTACATTGCCGGGCCGGAAATTGAAAGTATTTTTCTTGTCGATAAAACATCTAAGTGCAAAGGCACAAAATGGATGGTTTACTTTTGTTCTATATACTCCCTTTCTTCCCAGTCTTTGCGTTATCAGAGCAACGGATTTATTTCATATTAGCGCAGGAGGCTCCATGGGATTATGCGCCAAGTGGAAAAAATCTTATAACTGACGATCAAACGTAAGTTTGTGTTTATTTTCCATGTGAAACATTTACCATAAACGTTTTTGTTTTTGTTTCTTTGGTTGTTTTTTATTCATGCGTAAACAATAATATAATGATTTACTTTTCCATAATCGCTTACATTGGTTTTTGGTTTGTTTTACTGAGACAACTGAGACATACTGTGCCAAGTAATACTAAAATTTTATGAAAAGTTTTTATTAATGAAAACAGTCGGCAAACACAGAAAATACTTTTGATTCAATTATTTGTGCTGAGGTAACGCCAGAGGGTGATTGAATGAAGGATATTCATAAGTGTTTTTTTCTAACCCATGATTTTAGGGAGGGTGCGTGCACACACGCCCGCCTGGAGACGGCCTAAAATGGGGATGATTGATTAATGAAAATTGCGGAAAATGTGTATTTCAACCAATTTTCAAATCATTTAGCCTTTTTTGTTTAGCGTATTGGATTTTTCATTAAAGTATATAGAAGCATTAATTCTGGGTTTATTAAACGAATTTCGGCAATACATTTTTTATCGATCTTATTATCAATACTGGCTTAAGAAAGTTCCTTCCTGGTTCCTATGACATGTCAATAACACTGAGATCATTTATTTTTTCTACCATAAGCCTTGAAATACCAACGCCATTGAAAGACTGGTTATGTTTGCATATAACTACCAATTACATAATTTAGAGGATAAATAGAAATCACTGAGAACTGTTTGTAGGTCGAATGTTTCATTTTTGACGTTTCATCGGTGTGTAAAAACGTTGACCGTAGCACATTTTAAACGTAAGTTCGAAATTATTACTTTATATTTCTTTTGTGTTTATTTTTCTTGTAAAACATTTACCATAAATGTTATTTTTTCCATGGGTAAAAAATAATAAAAGAATTTCCGTTTCCATAATCGCTCACGTTGTTTTTGTTTGTTTGTAATATTGACACAACTGGGACATATATGTACTGTGCCATGTGATAATTCTAAAATTTTGTGAAAAGTTTTTATTAATAAAAGACAGTCGGCAAACACAGAAATGATGAAACATTAAAAATGAAACATTCAATCCTTATAATTACATTTTACATATTTCTCTCGTTTTATTTCTATTTTATGTAAGATATGATCATGCATATAGAAAATAGGCAATACTACGCACATGGCACAATTTTATTTGATTTGTTATAACAATTATTAGGTTGTTATAACAAATAAATAAACTGTTTTGATGAGTTAATTAATTGAAATAACAAATTAGTGCACTGTTCGAACAAATTAGTAAATTATTATTATAAGTCAGTTTACTGCGCAAATTCAGTCTTGATTTGTTATAACAAATTAGTAAATTGTAATAACTAGTTAATAAATTTTTATAACAAGTCAATAAATTGTTATAACAACTTATTAATTGTTATAACAGATTAGTAAATTGTTTTAACAAAGTGGTAAATTGTTCAACGAATTGGTAAACGGTTTTATCAGCACTGGTCTTGCACGCCAGATTGCGAATAGACAGCAGCTCTCTCAATGAGCATCTGTACAGGCGAGGTCTGGTGGCCAGTCCGAAATGTATCTGCGGACAAAGAGAAACAAGCAGCCACTTTCTACTTGAATGGAACAATTACTCAGAGATTCGACGTAACACTATACATACTTTGAATTTCCATATCGATATTGACATTCTATTCAAAGGGTCTGATTCTCTAACTTTAGAATTTATTCTTAAAGGTGCAAACTTACATTTTAAAAAGTAAACGATTTGTCAATGCTTAATTGTGTATATACATACACCTCTTCGCATTGTGTGCTATCTTCTGTGCAATTCAACTCCTCAATACCCTTTTTGTGTACTTTCCTATCTATCCCTCGTCAATTTCGATACATATTCTTTATTCAACCCTTTCTCCAATAAATACTTGCAACAAAGATACATAATTATATAAAAACAAAAAACTAAACCGTTTTAACATATTAGTAAATTGTTAAAAGAAATTAGTAAATCGTTATAACAAGTTAATACATTGTTAGAACAAGTTAATTAATAATTTATTTAAATTGTTTTAACAAATTTAATGATTGCCCGATGTCAATGTTAGGTTCCATACAATACAAAGTGTTAAAAAAAAGTAGTCCACTTTATTGTGGGCGTGGCTTATATAAATAGCTCGAAGGTGGGTTCCATCGACAGTCACTCGTGAAACATTAGATCAGCGTATTTTCATGATATGCACAAGTAAATGTAATTATATCGAGGTATTCATCATTATATATAATTTAGGGAATAATCAGTTCGAGATAAAGACAATAGTAAGTCGTATACATATAGAGTCATTATTGGAGTACAGTCCTGGGGCACGGCCTAACCGAGGC
Source organism: Perna viridis (assembly GCA_037379345.1). NCBI lineage: Eukaryota > Metazoa > Mollusca > Bivalvia > Mytilida > Mytilidae > Perna > Perna viridis. Next base: position 9,361,180 of record CM074513.1, read on the forward strand.
AGTACGTCTTCAGATGTTAGTGGCGGATCAAGGGGGTTCTAGGGGTTGGACACCACCTTCTTAAATAGTTTTGTTAAATTCATGCAAAATTTTAGGCAATAAGGAGCAAATAACAGCCTGGACCCCCTTTTGTAAAACACTGGCTCCGTCCCTGATACCTATTTCGTCGTTATAGCGCATTCACAAGTAATTATTACCGAGGTACAATAATGAATACTTCTTTCTCAAATGTAGAATAGCCAATAAATATCTGGAACATTCACCTGAGAAGAAAAGACTGGGTCATGTCTACAGGAAGATTCTGTATAAGGAATACACCGACATATATTTTAACCAGATAAAATACAAACCAGACCACCACGGATTTATAGGGCCGGTCCTAAAGGTGGAAGTTGGGGATGAACTTGTGGTTCATTTTAAAAACAATGCTTCAACAATATTAACGATTCACCCGCATGGAGTTACGTATGACAAAGCAAACGAAGGTAAGATTCAAGTTAGGGAGAAGGGGCAATAATTTACCAGCGAGTATTTAATTAATTTAATGAAAATGTTATTTGTGAAGATTTCAATCCATAACGACTGAGAAATTAAACGAATTTCTGAAAATTCTTGCATAAAAGAACAAAAAAATTTCAACATTCACTTAATTTTGTACTTTTTTGTCAATTTCTGCATGGTCATATTTCTGGCAAAGAAATAGTGTCCTCACCAAATTTAGTTAATACGTTTATATTATTACATTGTTTATCGTATGTGAAATATAAAAATGTTTCTTGGGTGTGGACATAATTTTCTGGATATAAAAAACAACAAAATTTACCATTTTCAGCAGTTTTGTTTCTTTTTGCTTGTTTGTTAAATGACTTTTTTTAATAGTGTAATCGCATCCAGTGTGTTCCATGAAGTTATTTGAGTACCAATAAAAATATGAAGGAGGTTGAAGGAGTCAAGAAACAAACTGACTCGTTTTATAGTGAAAAACAAATGGTGTAAAATACAATTTATAACATAATACAACTAAACAGTTTTGACTAATTGCTTTATCCCTTCCCAAAACACAACAACAAGAAAAACAATAGGACTTTTTTTCATAAATGCGACTCTGTAAGAGATAATGTTGTTTAGAAAATTGACAAAAAGAATGACTTAAATCATCACCATTTTCTTTATTTGCAATATTCTTAGGTGCACATGTATTATGTGCTCGTTAAGTACACCTTTTTGATATTTTTAAAGAGCAATCAAGGGAACCAATATTCCATCAGAAATGATGGAAAAGAATGTAAAGAATGTAATCCATGGACAAAGACCAGACATGGAAAACAGACAAACACAACGAAGAACATAGAATAACCAAAATAATACATACAAAATAACAAAAGTAAATGAGCAACTCGGACTCCACTAAAAACTGGGAGCATGGACCAGGTGCACCGGTAGGGTAAGCGTCCTCTGTTTTTTTTTTCTAGAAACACCCGTTGAGTTGCTAAAAAAAAGTCGAGTCCAGGGTTGACGAAGGAGGAAAGGAAAAGAAAACCATAACACGCTGAACAAATACGCCAAAATAGGTTATTTTTGCAGTAATGCTATAACAAACAAATTCAAACTTTCAGGTAGTGTATATGATGGCCAGCCAGGTGTAAACCCAGGCGCTATCCACAGGTACGCGTGGAATGTTACAGAAGATAGTGGTCCTCCAATGGGTACTGGATGTGTCTCTCATCTTTACCACTCGAGTGCACAATATATCAAAGATGTCCATGCTGGATTGTTTGGGTTCATACAAGTTTGTGCAAGTTAGTATAATTAATATGTACTTCTAGATCGTTAAGAGTGCACTTTTTCAATAGGTACTGCTGAAAGTTAATATTTGTTATACATTAGCCTTTTTACTCTACTTACATCCAATTTCAGCTTTTATCAATGGACTGTTTGCCTTATACTAAAATATTTTATACATGGAATACATTATTAATTTTAATCTTCGTCTTCCGTTATGTTTATCTTTCAGAAGGAGAAGACGACAAGGGTTCTGGCAATAAAAGTCCATTTATTAAAGACTTGTTTCTTTTTGTCGGAATAAACGATGAAAATGAGAATCCTGCGTCAGTTACTTCCAACACAGACGAGGACACAAACAAAATGCATTCAATGAACGGCTACATATATGGTAATTTACCAAATTTTACCATGTGTGTTGGGGCCACTACCAGGCTTCATATCGGGTCTCTTAGCCATTCCAGAGATGTTCATGGGTTAAGACTTCATGGACATACCTTCGAATACAGAGAGAAAAGGTAAATATGTCTTGGGAGATACTAGAAAACAATAATATTTTTTGGGTTATATTTAACAAGTGTGGACACAGTCTGGTATTGCCCGAGGGCTAGCATGGACGCAGACTCATATTGACTGAAGAGCAAATTCGTTTCGTCTTGAAAGTGTTTTCATTGGCTAGGAAAAAAATGTGTTATTTAACAGCAATTTATGCCACGTTTATGTACTATATTAATGTTGAAAACAATAGGATCACTCGTCTAAGGCATTCAATTTATTGATAATGTCCTCTACATCAGCATCTTCAGTAAAGAGTATGTAGCAGGCATTATTTAATATGCGTTAGTGAATACTGCATTACCATATGGTTAAAGCAATAAGAATATATCATTCTTCTCTGACATGAAATATTTTTTTTGCGCATGCATTGCGAAATATCCAATTTTTGCAACTAATAGATCATATGAAAGTTTCATTTAATTCCATTTAGTAGTGTAGGAGGAGTAAAATTAAGATATGGGAACTCCTCTGCGTAAAGGAAGGATGGACACCTGTATCATTTTATCAACCCCCGCTGAAATTAGGGTTGAAATGATTGAGGATATTTCCTCTGCTATACATAGAGAAAATGGAGGGTACTTGTTTTTCGGAGTTGAAATCCTACATGTATTTCTCAGATACTCAGGTTTAGATTTATATATCACAAGACAAGTCATATACAAATACATTACAATGCTTCTTCCATAATGTTGTACTTGCATGGATGTGTTAAACTTTGCTACGTCATGTTAAGGAATCTGACCATTTCGTTTAATGTAGGTTTGTTATTTTAATTCTGGACAGTTTTATATATCTTGAGGAGAAGGAACGCAAAAAAACTTCTTGCAAGCAATAATTTATTTCAAGCAACAATTTCCTATGCATTTCGTCAGTATTGGCTCTTCAGAGACTGCAAATAAATGATAAAATAAGTGTAAGATGATATGTTATTTTATAACAAATGAATGTGTGAAATGGGTCCACACAATGAATTTCAATATGTTGTAGTTTTGTGTTGAGATTTTAAGACACTTTTGTGTTATAAATTACCCAAACACTTGGTGCCAGTTGAACTAGTAATATTATGCATGGAATAAACTAAAACATTTTGAAATTAATACATTATTTATAGTTAAAAATATAATTTAGATTATACAGTTAAATTTTAATTAGTTCAAAATGTACTTCAATGCAATTGATTGAAAAGATGAAACTGTCCAGATATAATGAGAAACATAACTCTGTATAGGACTCTATGTCAGAATTAACTTCTACTCAAATGACCTGGTAACACAATGATAACTACTTTGTAATTCCAAGAAAAATAACACATCTATACAGTGTATGTATACAGTTGAATCTTTGCACTTAAAATTAAAAAAAAATGTAAAATCCAATAAACCAGTAAAATGCGTCCTCTGGGACAGCACCATATAATTGCAGGGTTGAATCTTTGAAAAGTATGGACACACTATTCAAAGTTGATACTGCTTTGATTTTTGATTGCATTGACATAGGATGAGAATTTCACCATAATCAATATGGCCCTTTCTGGCCTTCATTTGGTTTAAATCAATCTGAACTTTCCTTTGGAGAAAGAAAATTTCTCCAGAATCAATGTGGTCCTTTCTGGCCCTCGTTTGGTTCAAATCAGTCCGAACTTTCCCTTGGAGAAAAGGCACATTGCGGTACAATTTCAAAGACATAAGTTCTATTTTACTCAAGTTATCTTCCAGACATCAGGGAAAATGCTTGTTTTTGACTCCTAGTTCTTAATCAGATCAAGTCACAACCTCCATAATGGCACCTTGTAGTACAATCTCAAAAATATCAATTTACATGTACCTGGTACTTAACTTTTCAGAAATACGGGAAAGGCTTGTTTCTGGCACTTTTTTTGGACCGTCATTTCTTAAGGGTTCAAATCTTAACCACCAATACCAGTCTAACCTTAGTGGTATAGAATATTGAAGAGCCATATCAGAGACACTCGTTCGCTTTTACTTGAGTTAAATCTATATTCTATGAAATGCTTGCTTTTGGCCTCTAATTCCCTAATGATTGAGGCCATGTCTCCCAAAATCAATACCAAACTTCGTTTTTGATTTGAACAACCAACTAATATTGTGTTTATAGACATGCACTGGCAACAGGGACTACAGTGTCAAATCATCATGTGACAGCAAATTTTCTAAGTCGTATAAAAACACAATTAAACAAATTTTATTACAAATTGGTGGAAGAGTTTTCAAGTAATTGTGTGTAGTGTGAACAAAGACAGGGTTCTTTTATCTTGAAAACTATACATATTACTTGTAGTACATGTTGTAGTTACATGTATAGATAGATAACCATTTCAGTTGGTAATATGATTCCTATCATAGGGCAATACAGCTATGGTCAGTGTATCAGGATAGGCCTGTGTAAAATAAAAAAAGTTCTGTTGTAACAAATGATATAGTAACTAGATTTCTATCATTGCCAGTTAGGGAATTAAGGCTGTTCAAAGTTCCTTTTTATAGATACATAAAAGAAAATGATACGTGTACTCTTACTAAGACTTGCGAATCTGGGTCATTTAATTGCTTCTAATAAATTGTACACATGTAGTAACATGTAGCATAAATATGTGGAGATTTTTGGCATTTTATGAACGCTTGTTTATAAAAATGTCTGCTTGATAGTGCATGTTTATACTAGACAGAATTAAATCCTTGTAATGACTTGATTACTAACCCCTTCCCTTGTGGAACAGGCAACATAGCAATTGATTTCCTGCAATAATAATTCATGAACGGGTTTTCTATCTATAGCTACAAGTATTATGGACCCGAACATGTATCTCCAAAAACTGCCAGCCCCTCTCCGTGGTCTTTCCCTTATGTTATGAACTGTCATTTTGTAAAGGCGGATCCGGCTATTCCGGTACGTTTTACAAACCTATAAGTTATGGATCAACCATTTGATTTTAATGGGGAGGGGGCAAGGACCAAATTTTGTGTCTTGGATTTTTTTTGGGTATAATTTCTGACCTGACATCTAATTTTTTCAAGCCTATCCTGGATGCATCCTGGATTTTTAATATAACCATACATTATTGTCCAAATTTGATCCTAGCTCATTATAAAATCGAATGGTTGCTCCCTTATATGTTCCATTAAGTGTTTAATCAAAACTCTCCGATATAAACAATGACAAAATCTTACCTTGACAAACTTAATGGTTTCTGTGCAAATGATAAAGTATTTGTGTCATCTAATATATAGTATATTTTGTTTAATTAACCAAACATTGATAAATTATCGATCGGCCAGAGGTATCCAATATCAATTGTGTTATTCTTCACAAAATTGTGACTAAGTGTACAATATACTTTGTTTTTATGCAGCATATTGGCATGGCAGTGAACACTGAAAGTAAAAGACGCTAAAATCTAAGTTTTTTTTCAGATATGATACTGTTTCAGTCTATCCAGGGGTATCTACAACAGTTGAAGTCACGCCAGCAGAACAGGGGAAGTGGTTGTTGTCTTCAACATCTAAAAATCATATCAAAGGTAAAGCAATGTTTATCTTAATTAACAGACCTTTTCGTTCGTATTAACTGTAGATATTATTTGCGCAAGCCCAATTTGTTTCCTTCCGGGATTTTTTGTTCCTATCCCTAGCCATACATCTCTCACGCATGCTCATCGACTGTTTAGACAAAAAAGTTGTTGAAAAAGTATTTGTTTAAAAAAATCTAATGAATTGTACTGTGGTGCCTTGTTTTTTTTGGCGGGGCGTGTAGTCCAGCATAAAATGAACGTGGACGGACATTATTACATTTGTCATTCTAGATCGATAACAGCCTTCTTTGCACACGCACTTCACTTTTTAAATTGAAAGAAATTTCTCTTTTTCAATGACAGCTGGCATGCAGGCAATGGTTACTGTCGAGGAATGTGGTGAAACAAGACCGATTATACAAGCAGACGGAGAAATCCGCGAGTATTATATAGCTGCAGAGGAGTTAAATTGGGAAGGTAGAAAAAGGTATATATAACTTGGAGCAGTCAAGACAGCTATTTTCTAGTTGTGTTGTTTATCAATTCAAGAATACAACTAGCAGTTTCTGCAATTATAAGCAAAATTGTTGTAGTATTTTCGTTTCCTCTTTGATCACAAAATACACTCATCTGAGATGGTTTATCGGACTTAGAAGATTTATGATGCCGAAAAAAAAAAAAAAAACCAGAAGAAATTTTTGCTATATGTTTTTCCGTGTTCCATATACAATAGTTCATAAAATTTGTGAAATGAATTTATCAGTATTAATTTTGAAGACGGAAGAAATATCACTTACATAGTTCGTCATTTTCTTTGATTGTGAAACGAAACATTCATCATCAATTGCAGAGCTATGTTCACTGGTTACACGAACAGAGCATTCAGAGAAAAGAGCACGAGAGACTCGTCTACTTTGTACCTCGGTGCCTTAGGTCCATTAATAAATTCAGAAGTTGGTGACGTCATTAAGATTGTTTTTTACAACAAACTGAATGAAAGTTTGGCAATCACACCGACTGGTCTGAGAACCAACAAACAGTATGAAGGCATTAACTATAATGATGATATCATAGGTGAGAATAAACGGAGAGAAAATATGGCCTGTATTTTTCTTTTATGGTTTATTTTATTTATTATTGAAATTCTCATGTTTCCAAAACAATCTTTATTTTTTTTTTCAAATGCGAACATTTGTTACAATAGGCAACATATGAAGAAAAATCCACAGTCTTTAATTGTTATCTTCTAGCTCTTTGTAAGACAGTTCTTAACTTCACAGACATCATCTTTTATTCGGGTCATACAATATTATATCACACTTGTTAAAATAGATTTTTCTTTTTTTTTCTTTTTTTAAGATAAAGTTCTGACAGAACCGGGTGAAAAGAGGACTTATTTCTGGTTTATTCCGGAGTATATGGGGCCCAGTACGGGGGATGATGATTGTATCCATAAGTTTTATTCATTGGTTTACCAGGACGAACTTACTTTATGTGGTCCAATCCTTGTTTGCCGTCAGAACAAATTAAACGAAAGAAGCAAAAAGGCATGCTACCTAAATGAAATTTTATTATTATTAAAGTACTCATTCTATGTTTCCGTGACAGTTACAAAACCGCTCTACGGGAAGTCACTTTGAAACTTTAGAGATTGCTAACAGTTATTCTTTTGAAGTTTATGTGTAGAGAGTTTCTCCCATACAAATTTTGATAGCATTTAAAGTAGGTCACAAAAGTAGTAATCAGCTAATCAGTTTTTCGGTTGCGGCCACAAACAAAAACCAGTTTCATCTAAGCATCAAATTCTTGTTATGGTCTTACGTTTATCAAATATATTGTTTCATTTGAAGTTGACTGGTAAAAAGGATATCTTCCTCTATATCATGGAAAACTCCAGGAGGAAAATAGGCAAGTACAAACCACTTAGATCTGAAGTAGCTACATGTTAATCCCTTGTATTAAAAATGTTTAAGGTTTCTCTATGATAATTAACTAAGAACACTTCAAGTAAGTTTCCTCGCAAGTTGACACACTTTTGTTCGCAACTTCAATTTAAGTTATTGCAGTCTTTCAATTTCTAATAGGCTTGGTTTGTCCTCAATGAATGCTAATGACCGTGCGGTTGTAGCAAAAGATGTCCGTGAACCAATTTTCCTGCGACAAAAATAATGAATTGCAGAACTAACTGATGTTAAGCGTTTTTGTTTTTTTTTGTTTTTACTAATATAGCTTAGACATTGCCATTGTGGATTTTTGATGAATTACTCGTTACAATTGATTTGCATACTTAAATAAAGGGCGCGAGTTTTTTAGTGAGCACAAAGAAAATTCCAATAAATAAACAAATGCGTATTCTCCCTTTTAGATCTTAACGGATATGTCGGAGGCCAAAACTTTCCAAGAATCCCAATCTGTACAGATGAGCACTACAGAATTCACATGCTGTCGTCCACATTTAATCCACAAACGCTGTTGAATCGGGGTGATCCTTTCTTGGTTGAAGGCTCAGTTACATCCACAGTTGGTTTGATTCCACATGTTCCTGTCAGTGCTACCATAGTAACCTCAAGGGAAGGTGAGTAGGCTAGCGAATTGTTTATGTAGTTACTCATACTTTGTGTAAATAGTTACTCTTTTCAGTGGCGGATTCAAGGTGGGCTCCGGAGATAGGAACCACTCTCTTGTTAGAAAATTTTGTTTTTATGTGAGTACGCGATTGTCTTGTGATTTTTGTTGCTATGTACAACCTTGTTAACTACTGATAGGAGTTTGCCTTCTGTGTAAGTGCTTCTACTTCGTGTTGATAGATAATGATTTTTATTGGGTTTTTATATGGCAAGATCTTGGAAAACCTTAAATCGGTGGTATTTTCTTTTAGCCTCTCTACTAAAGACGGAGATTTTGATTTACCGTCCATGTACTGGATTCTAAAACCTCCACAAGAATCCATACATTTACAAATTTACCGATAGGAAATATTATATCTTTTACTGACCTTATACAAGATGGGATGAATGATCAAAAGCTAAACATGGGCAACCAGTTGCGTAACATAGGCAACAGTTGAGAAAATAACGATTGTGATTGGTCAGGTCACTGGTTTGGTTGAAATGTGGATGGGAATTCGCACAAGGAACGGGATGGCAGCTCTTTTAAATAGGCACACATGAACAATAGAAAAAGAAAAGAAGAATGAAATGTTATTATTTATACTTAGAGGGGAAAGTAACTTAAAAAGACATTACAATCTTGTATATGTTTCAAGATATTTTCGATGAAAAGTTACGATCAGCAACATTTCTCGGGCTTTTTCGTAACTACAACTGTATAAAAATAATCAAAATACCAATGGTTTCATTATAAAAAAAATGCATAAGGTTTCATTTTCAGCATTAGATAAATCTTAGAGACTTCTAGCTTTTTAGAAAAGCTATATATATATATCACTTGAGATAACAACAATCCATCAAGTTGATGTTGCAGGAAAAATTGAAATTGAAAACTTTCCTCAGAGAACAGTTCGCGGATCTTTTACTGCTGCTATATGTGATGGGAGTAAACAAGAGGCAATTTTCTCGAACAGTTCGAAGACTAATTATTTACTCATAACCAAGTCTCGTTGGACTTACAACAGAAATTCAAGGCAATGGAAAGGGTAAGTTGGGGCAGCTTATTTTGACACTGTGGCGAAAAGCTCAGCATTTTTTACCGTTTTCTTCCATAGTCTGTTATAATATATCATATTTATTTTTTTTTAAATTCTTGTAATGTTTGATTGATATATTATAGGCGCCATATATCGGAAAAATATCCGATTCGAATAAAAATAAGGAGAGCAATCTTTCCACGAATTCATCAGTAAATCATTTACATTACCGTTTACCGACTTATCATTACAGTCGAACTTCACTCGCTCGAACTCGGATGGCTCGAACACCCGGGATTTCTCGAACACAATTCAAAGTACCAAAATTTTCTCCTATATAATCAATATAAATAACCTTGGGTTTCTCGAACTTCGATTTCTCGAAAACTCGAACTGACTAGTCGGTCCGTTCGGTAATAAATCTCAGAGAGTAAACCTCACTAACTCGAACTCATCAGCCATTTTGTCAGCTTGGGTAATAAAAGGTGTGAAAAACTGAAACCCTATCATTAATCAGTGTCATTTTAGTTAATTACCGGTAATATTTAAGTCATCACTAATTAGGTAGTTTTGATAAAACTGATTGAAGTTCGAGAATGTTCCGAAGTCGATATGATGAAACGATGAAAGAAAATCGGATGAAAACAAATTATTGACCAATGAACCCGCACTCTGGACGTTTTTAAAAGAAAATACAGCATTTTTAATGTCCGTAAATCAACATAATCTTCCGAAAGCGAATGAAAAAGATTCACGAACTAACACAACTTCGGAGGAAGTAAGCAATTTCTAACGATAAAGTCGAACTCGGACCGCCAACGAAAGAAATCCGGGAATATACGAACTTCAATTTTTCGAACTCCCGATATATTTCAAAGTAAAGAGTAACACTTCCGATAATCCAAAGTTTAGTAAACACAAATGTATCAACTGAGTTATAATCAAGGAATGTCTATACAAAACCAGTGAAATATTCAATTCTGTTAAAACTATAAAAAAAAATATAACGGCATCAGCACTTAAACGTTGTGGAATATACAAACTATATGGGCGGCGGGGAGGGCAAAACCTAACCAAAAAAAAATAATTTAGAGACATATTAAAATGCAATAAGATCAATTACTATAAATGCGAACAACAAAAATTTGAGTGACCATTCTTGTCATAAATAATGTAATTACGACATTAATGGCCACTCATATTTTTGTATGTTCTCATGAAGGTGTGACGTAGCAAGAAAGTAAAGCAGTGTGATCTGACGTTAATTCTCGGTTTCCTGCGCCACCTGGCGTTCATTATAAATTGTGTCCATTAATTTTGCAATGACGTATGTTAACTTTGCATTGATGTCTGTTTTACAAAAGAAACAAATAATTTAAATTTGACCGTGAGTGTTGTTTGTATTTATAGTAATTGATATTTGATTTGTATTTTTATTTGTTTCTGAATTAATTCTTTGTTTTGTTTTGATGTCTTTTTATTTGCCTTATCTGTCGTCCATAAAAGTGGCCCCTTAAGATTTACAAAGCTTCTATTTTGAAAAAAAATATCGTACGTTTGTGTTTGTTCACATATGAACAGCTGGTATATTGAAAAGGGAAAAAAAAACGTCACAATATGTTTTATGCGTTTACAAGAAGGTGCTGACGCAATTCTTTACTTCGCAAGACATTGATGGAATATGCAACAACAAAGTATGGAATGATTGACTCGGCGGTTGTTTGTTTTATTAAAAAAAAAACATAGGTTCGTTTACCCTACCAGTGCACATGGTCCATGTTCGCACGGTTTACTTGTCTTTAAGTGTAAGTAAAACTTTCTTTGTATATCTCTTCACTAGTTATTTGTAATATGTCACAGCTACTCCGATTTTGGGATTAAAGATCTCTCTGATACCAGGGTTACCCTTAATTTGATTTGTATGTTTTAGCTCGTATCATTTACAGGAATCAAAACGGTAAACCTGACGACAAAATGGAGCCAGTGTATGACAAAGCATACATTTTGGCAGTGTATTCAGATTTCAAACGTCGACAGGTTCGACACCCTTCCCAGGGCAATGTTGGGCATTCATTTTTTGCTACAGTCGGTGATACTATATCTGTAGGTAAGACATTGGATGGTAAAGGCAAGATTAAGATTTAAAATGATTTTAAAAAAATCAATGTAGCAAGGGCTTTTGGCAACGTTGACTAATTTGACATTTATCTAAACATTTCGATGACGAATTAGGTCGCAAACTGCCGGTGCTTTTTTTTTTTAGAATTGCAAGTTTTTTGTTGTTGTAAAAGACCAGGTACTGGTAATTTTTAAAGGCATGGAAAACAATAACAGGAGCGGAAAAATCTCGTAGTGAAAGATTTTTGTCACATTACATCAAAAAGATATAATTACCCTATGTATTTGAAAAAAAAATCGGAGAAATGAATTTTTCACCGCGGCACTTCGTTATATACTGATTATCGATATTTATCGAAAGCTCACAGGTCTACACTACCATGGAACTACTCAATTTTTTCACCTGGCCTTTTGACTGAAGTGAACCCAGATGCTTTTGAGTGGAAAGTACCGAAAAGAGTTGGTCCAGGCCCAGCCGATCCGGATTGCATATCCAAAGTATGTATGCTCTTGTAAATCTGTGTAAGGTACTGGTATAGTAAGTTTTAGTTTTCCTCTGTGTTCTATGTGGTTGATACGCATATTGTATATTTAACATGTCGTGGTCTGGTATTTTGAACTTTAGCTTCGTAGGATCTTCAATGCTTTTGTAAATACCTGGTATAGTAAAATTTATATTGAAACTTCAACCCATTTATTAAATGAAATTGTGTTCATATCAAAATCAATATATTTGAAACAATGAAACCCTTCAAGAGAGCGGTGTGAATTCTAGTGAACTTCATATAGTGGTATCTAGACCTGCGTAAATCAGCGGTACTCATATACGTAACATTGTTAAATCCTTCTCATTTTTGACCAAACTAATTTTTAGTAAAGATGATGAGAGCTGTGTTCAAACAAGGTATACATGTATAATGGTTGAATCAATATGGAAAAAATAAGAATTTTGATAAAGGCTTACTTTGCTTTCGGTGGAAAAAAGACTTGAATTTTTCAAAGTGCTGAGATGAAAATATGGAAATAATAATTTTAACAATTTGAGAAATTAAAAAAATATGGTTAATAGACGTTACTTTAAAGGAAAACGTTGGAAATCATATTCAAAACGAAGTGAAAAGAATGACGCAAATTTCACAGCCATTTTCATAAAATTCAACTAAAATTATGTTATGTTTGTCTTAAAGAAGCATAAACAGGTCTGTTCTGCGTGAAACTAATATAAAATTGTACATTTCAGACCTACTTTTCGTTGGTAAACACAGAAAAAGACATCGCCTCAGGGTTGATTGGCCCTTTCATTGTATGTAACAAGACAGTTGATTCCAAACAGCACACAATTTTGTTCCTCGGTGAAGTCGACGAAACAAAAAATTGGTTTATCAATGACACTATTCGGTCGTACAATCGTCGTACTCCGCCGAGTGAAATGAGCGATAATTTTATTAACAACAATAAGATAAATGGTGAGTTAGTAATAAAAGAAATCGGTTGATTCGGTTGTACACACAATAAATCTATTATTTTAGAAATACAATTCTTGCATAACGAGTCGTTTGTATATACATCAATTACGAAACTAAAACTAATCAAAGTACTCATGTACTGCATCAATTTATATCGATCGTTTGAATTTTTACGCCTCAGATAATCGTCAAATTTCAAAATAGGGTATAAAAGGAAAGTTCGAAGAACGAATTCCTTAACACAAGCTTATTGTTGTAAATGGTTGATATCATATTGAATTCTTGGATTAATTTTTAATTTAATCATTCTGATTACGAAGGCCATTAAAAAAAATCTCACACCAAAATTCACGATGCATCGTTGCAGTGCACCAGTTCGCGTTATATTCAGGTTTGATGTCGGTTTACATGAAACACCTTGATAAATGAACACAAACTCTTTGACATATTGCATATTGTAATCGAACTAGAAGGCGTAATACTACCATTTCATGCCTCTACTACTTTCTATGTTAAATTCAGCTATTTATAAGGCTCATAGCCAATTTTACATGAGTACAGATAGTGCTGGAGAGGTTTCATTATCATGGGCACCCTTTATCTTAACTCTCATAAAAATGTCAACATACCTTTAAGTTATGTGCCTTCTAAGAAAGAACCGTAAATTTAAAGTAGCCAGGTGCAGAAATCACTACTTTCGTTTTGAAATTTAGTCATATCAAGGGCATAGTTTTTGTCCGGAATTATTTTACCCACACTTAGAAAAGAAACTGTAGTTTTAAGACTACTGCTGATTCACTCAGCTTTTAGATGATACTAAGTTTTATATCTCTACTTAACTATGAGAAAAATTTTATACAATCTTAGGACTACTTCATGTCATTTCGAACTACTTTCTTATATGTGCAGGCGAATGGTTCTCGAAACAGGGGTATTATACCTGTAACTACTAGCAGGCCTTTCCCAGTTAATAAATTTTCAAGTCGAAATTCATTTTATCGACCTCTAGGTCGAATCTGTCTGTCAAAAAGTAATCCAGGGAACAAAGATTCTAGCGGAAATCAAAAGAATGCTATCCAAGGACAAATACCAGAAATGGAAAACTGACACACCAAAACGATACAAACAAAGTAACAAAAGTAAAAGCGCAACTAGGACTCCACTAAAAACAGGGAGCATGGACCAGATGAACCGGTAGGGTAAGAGTCCACTGCTTTTCTAGAGACAACCGCCGATATCACGAGGCGGTAACTGTAATAAAAATACACGATACATTGTGTAATACATCAAGATAGTTTCGGGGCTTATACGACCTTTTTGTTAAAAGATTGGCAAAAATGAGCACAACATAATAGCTTGGAACAGGACGTGTATTCCCTCCCTGGAACCTCTTTCTTTATACAAGTTTCTTGATCGGAACCACTGCCACATTTTTGTAAATACTTAGTGTATGAATCCGCCAGAGTCTGCATCAAATATCTGAATACAGTTCGTCCAATTGGTACTCAGCATATCTCTTTATATTTCATTTCTATGAACGATGACTATTTATAATCTCGCAGGGTTTTCATTTCTAGTTAAACATCAAAAGCTTTATTATGCGTCTACAGGGATTTATATATTTAACACCTTGGCGTCTTTAACTAAGAATAAAGCATCTATAGGCAATTTTAATACATCGACAGTGAGCGATTGGTTTATTTGGGTAAACGCATAGAAATAAAAAGGTACTGATAAGAGGTTAGATGTCAACTACTTTTAATTGAATCATTATCAATTCAACCAAATTAAATTAGCATATTTAGTTCGCAGTAAAAGTTGTTTATTCGGTTTGTTTATTGGCGTAAACAGCATCGAATTAATTATGATGTATTAGAAATACCTATAAAGTGTACCTAACTATCTGCATTTGAACCTTAACAATGTAAGCCAATGGGACTATTGTCCTGCGGTAGTGCAAGATAATTGCAGATGCTATCAGGCTTTACAAATCTAAAGGCTCTGGCGACTGCTATATCAATTCTGATCTTCGATCTAAATTGATAAAAATGGGCTAACAAGAACGTACTCAAGGTTCACAGCAAAAAATTTCGTGTGGAAACAAAAGAAAATTGGAAAAATTGTCAGCAATTAAAGCTCACTTAAGCACCATTTGGTCAAAATGTGAACAACACCGAACAGAAAGCTGATGTCGCTTCTGTCAGAAATCGAATACCACGATATGGATATGGCATGCCTATAAAAATCCTCTAGCAAAATTGTAAATGGTTATGATAAGCACTGTGACAAAACGTTGTAGACTGATGAACGAACAGATGGATACCACGAACGCTAAATACCTCACACAAAGCGGGAGTGTAAATATATAGAAAGGAAACAACGGTCAATATGAAAATTCTAAATAAAAACAAGGGATCATTCCTAAATGCCTTTAGAGTGTTCTGATACCAAAAACTTATTCACAATACATATGGTATTTTCTTCTGTTTTATTATTTCAGCTGTAAATGGTTATAGTGATGGGACAATAAGGGGTTTAACTCTCGGAGCTGGGACTCAATTTATTCACTTATTTAATATCGGGAGCAAATTTGAATCGATTCACTTGTCCGGTATAGGTTTAATGAAGACAAACAATCTATATATTAACAACGATGTGGTCGGGTTACATCCGGGTACCAGTGTAACAGTCAGAGTTTCACAGTCAACGACCGGTAACTCGCTCCTGAGCAGCCTAGGAACTGATCGCCACTGGAACAATTTACAGGCATTTATAAATGTTCCGCCCACATCG
The DNA here is from genome assembly GCA_037379345.1 of Perna viridis. NCBI lineage: Eukaryota > Metazoa > Mollusca > Bivalvia > Mytilida > Mytilidae > Perna > Perna viridis. The sequence goes on from CM074513.1 coordinate 9,377,069, forward strand.
TCTGGGGCCAGTTAGTTATTTTGGTCATTGTATTTTATAATTAATTGGTTCTCATTCTGGTTATTCTAACATTTTCGACAAAATTATGATTAAGGAAGGTCAACTGGTTAATGTATGTAAATATTTCGTCCACAAAGAGGGTATAAAAATACATCTCAGAATTTCTAAGATGAAATTAAACACTCCGAACATTTCCAACTTTTTTTTAAAAATTCCAGTTCCCATGCTTTCTGCACAAATTAGAATCCGGACACTCCTGGTGTAAGAAAAAACATCAAATATATGTCAACAAGCTTTGTGTTGAGTGGATAAGTACTATTTCTATGCTGTATTTATTTTCACTGCTTATTGTTTTCTTCTTTTTCATTAAATAAAAATTTTGACAATTAAAGTAATGATGTCTGATTTACCACATTCAATAAGATACTAACATATTTTAACATTTTCGTTATTTACAGAGGTAAGTGCTACGAGGCTTCCTTTTTATTGAAGAATTCGAGTATATCAAACACACACAAAACAATTTTCAGAATCCATTGATGTTATTCCATTCCATAGCATGAACACGACAAGTTATTAAGCAAATATTTTAAGGCAAAAATAAACGAACTTTTCGTGCATGCATACATGCCATTGGTTGGTGCTATCAGATTCAGTCACTCCTTTTGATATTGTTAACCGGAAATGAAAGCCTGAAGTTTAGCGCGCTATAAAAAACCGGAAATTATTGACTGTAATTGAAGCTTTAAGTTTGCGCGCTGTAAAACCTTGTTTCACCCACTATTTTCATCGGAAGGGCTTGTACCAAGTCAGACCCATTACAGTGGTTTCCAACATTGAAGTTTTTTGTGTTGATATTGCCATTTGTCATACGGAGTTTCCTTTTCGACTATTCATTTTGAATACTGTCTAGAGTTAATCAGACTTTGTAATTACCTTTCAAGTTACAGATCATGTTCGAATTTTGCACCAGTTCATTATTTATCCGCTGACTTATGACCCTTGGACTTAAAACATTAATGCAAAAAAACTTTTTCCCACTTGTTTCATAATGCTTGTAGAAATTCACTAAATATTTGGTAATTTATTTTACAATGACAAGTTACACATCAAGCTCGAATTTTGTTCCGGTTCGTTATTTTTGGTTCATAACACTGAACATTTAATGCGATAGAAAACCACAAGAACTTACAGTTAATTTTCAGTTTTATTAAAAATCATATATGTCAACAGTGACAATATTTCTCTCCTGTGAGAAATTTGTGCTACAAAAATAGTTCGTCAACATTGAAAAAAGAAAGATTGCACAGATATCTCAAATACATGTTCATGTATAAAAAATGAGTTGAAAATAGTTATACATACAACCACAGTGATATCAACAGATCTAAAGCAAATTACAGCGAATAATATAGTTAACTTCAGGGGATAGAATTGGTCTTTCCAGGAACAAATTATAATTACCTGATGAAATGTCTTAAATAATTAAAAACTTTCTAAAATTTCGTAGGTGTTTTTATCATAGTTTGATCAAATGTTTTTGTCTTTGTCAATTTTCAGTTATCTACCCAAGTAGTCCGAATTTCCTCTGACCCTGCAACCCTCCTCTTTTTTATTTGGATATTGATATGTTGGGTTGGGGTCAGAACGATGTGTCATACAAAAAGTTGGAGATTTTACGGTACCGGTTCAAAATGTCAACAAAACAGGGTCTCTCGTGGAAAATTATCGAAACTTCAATAGTAAATGTAATTTTTGTAGCAAATTTGGTATCAGCATACAGGAAAATGATTCCGGAATCGAACTAGGTAAGTGTGACATGCACAATGTCAACTTGAAAGTCGTTACAAGCGGTTGAAGGGCGGTACTCCGCGGTACCGCTGAATCTCCAACTTTTTGTATGGCACATCGTTCTGACCCCAACCCGACATATCAATAGTCAAATAAAAAAGAGGAGGGTTGCAGGGTCAGAGGAAATTCGGACTACTACCCAAGGATTGCAATTTTATCAAAAGAAGTGCAGACAAACTCTATTTCCTATAATTAACTTTATCACTAGCTGTAAGACAATATAGCATTAAAAAACAAGAGCAAGGCAACGGTGGTGCAAAAAGATCCGTTTAATTTTCATTGTACAGCATGGTTTGAAGAAAAATGCAACATAATACTGGTTATTGTTAACAAACATTTCGAGGACTTGATTGTTAATTTCGGTCTAGTTTATACAATTTTGATTTTAACTAGCATTTCATTACTTTGTACTTGATATATAGAAAGGCCTTTAATAAGGCCATCTAAAACTAAATATTTGAATACTTAATATTATGTCAAGGGATTCTTGAATGGTAGCCATACAATTACTACCAGAAAAGACCTAACCAGGTAAAAAGATCAACTTCATCTTTATGCAATTCGTGATTGTCAATGTCATTTGAACAAAGAAATAAATAAAAATATTTAGATGTAAATATACTTGCTATAATAAATTATCTGAGTAAAATAATTATACCGAATGAGAATGAAGTAAAATCATGTTCAATGGAGAAAATTATAACATGGATGAAACCAGTGGTGGTGGGCCCCTTTTTGTTCAATTTGTTCTTGTTAATTTTTGGCAAAATGAGAAAACAATAATCTAAACCCTACCCTTTTGCAAAATTTCTGGATCAACCCCTGAATGAAACTGAAAATATTTCTAGTTTAATTCATTTTCAGAAATATACTAAGTAAGCTAGTTAAAAATACTAGTACTGCGTGATATCCCTTCTCAGTAAGTACATAATTGTTAACTTTTTTTAGGAACTACACCTTATTTGGAACAATATTTAGGGAAAAAAATAGTAAGACATATAATAGAAGTTCTCTTTAACAGTGTTTACAATAATATTAACCAAAGCTATGTTTTAGTAAAGCTAAACACTACAAGAAAATGTATGTATGACAGCTAACTAAACTCTTTGATAATTTAAAAGGTTTGGATCCTGATAGAATAGTTTCTCATGTAATGTGAAAAAGACACACACATATAGGGGAATATGAACTGAAATACAGTTAAATGGGACTTCTACGCTAAATTGTAAATGCATGTTCGTGACATTACAAAATGTAGTTAAAAAATATATATTAACATTGATATAAAATAAAAACTACATGTATACAGCATGTTAAAAGTTGAAGCGAGACATTATGCATATTCTGTTACTGTTTACCTTAAAGCTATGCAAGTAAGCTAACAAAATAACGTCAAATAATACTTACATTAAACTTGAGCGAAATAATTTAGATGCATTTTATGACAAACAAATTTTAAAAACGTGATGAGATGCACTTTATGACAAACATAAACAAATTTTAAAAACATGTGATGAAATAAGCAAGATGATTATCTTGTCCCTTCATGATAATGTTGACAATCTAACTACAGCTCTAGTTCTTGCAAGTAAGATTCAAAACACTAAAATTTGTTGAAATATTTTACAGTAGTAATATAAGTAACTTCAGGAAGTAGAGTTTGTCTTCCCTTGATTATAGAAATGTCTTGATTAAGTAGTCTACCAATCTTGTAAGTATTTTAGTATGTGATACTCCTTTGTAAAGCTGTCCAGTTAGCTACCTAAAAGACATTTCATCAGGTAATTGTCATTCAATCATGGGGAGAACAACACGATTCCCAGAAGTTAACTTTAATACTCCCTATAAATCTTGGAATTTCATTGAAAATTAACAAAGCGTTTTTCGAAGATTTATATGGTACAAATCTAACTTTAATATAAACTGTAGGTTTCGAAAAAAAAATGGGTTTAAAAATATTTGGGTTTCCTTATCAGGCGCGTAGCTGCCGTTAGGCAAAAAAGCTTTTGCCTGCACTTAATTTTGCCAATTTTTTAAAGATAAAATACATCCACGAGAGGCTTAAATGATGCTCTAAAACGCTATCTCCGCGGAGCTTTGGGGGGTGGGGGGAGGCTTCGCCTGCTGGGGGCCTTAATCGGCCCAAAGACCCCCTGCCGTAATTTTGCCTACACTTCAATTTGGCCTCAGCTACGCGCCTGCTTATAGAAAGTATACAAACAAGTTGTATTACATATTTATCAATAAATTATGGTCTTATATAGACTTGTTCTTCCCTGGATATAATGTGCACTATCATATAATAAAAAAACAAGGCACTCTTATGTGAATTGACTGACCGTGAGAGTCTACGTACTGATGTTAAGTTTCAACTATGAATACTTTCTAAAGAAGTGAGGGCTGTTTTCATTAACATGACTGAATCAAATCCATCAAGGTTAACTTTTCTGTAGTTTTGTTATTTTAAATTATAGTTTTAATGTTCATTATTGATAGGAATGGTGTCATTCATTTTTTTTCACAAACTGAAAATGTCTGACGTAGCTCACACATACAATAGCAGACAGAAATGGTACAGATAAGTATGGTGCTGTTAATTCATAAATTTAAAGTTTAAGTCAAAACTTAAATCACGCATTAAAATAGTGATAAAAAGATATATATGAAACATATTCAGATGTTGTGAAAATATACAATAGTGTAAGTAAATAATGGCCATGAAAAAATGTATTTACTCAATTCATCCACCAACCCCAAAATAGATTTAAAAAGGTGTCTTTAAAATGCTAGTATAACTGAAAACAATTTATGATAAAATATTAATTCCTAACAAATTTGGAATACTTGTATATATTAATGAGTATGTTGGACTTGTACTCCCGCTTTCTTTTTGTTATTTTCTGGGGGTGATAGAAAAAACAGTGATAAACATGGTTGAACAGTAAAGAAACTTCTCGTAAAAAATGTTATCACCGATGCTGGGCTTGGCTGTATCTCCACTTCCTGATCTGCTGTTTAATTTGGAATATTAAATTCTTGGCAAAATAAATCGTTGTCATCTGCAAAATTGTATAATGATACCATTAGATTGATGTTACATTGACTCTTAAGAACAAAAATAAAGAGGTATCTAGGAGTAGAGAGTGTCTTTTTATGCACCCATCTAGCTATATGAGGAGCTTAATTTGCCGTTTAGTGATTCAAATACAGACTCCAAAAAAAAACAAGTTTCTTTAAATTTCTTGAAAACCTTTGTTTTATAAGTTCATATACTCAGAAAAAAAATGAGTTACAAATTGAAGCAAGCAAGATGAAGACCTCCGACTGATTCGCCAGTTTTTAGTGGAGTCCGAGTTGCTCATTTGCTTTTGTTACTTTGTATGTATGATTTTAGTTATCTTATGTTCTTTGTTGTGTGTATCTGTTTTCCATGTCTGGTCTTTGTCCCTGGATTACCGCTATAATCTTGGTTCCCTTGATTACTCTTTGATTACCGCTATAAGCTTGGTTCCCTTGATTACTCCTTGATTACCGCTATAATATTTTTCAGACATTGTTACTAACAAAACAAATCAAATATTTAGAAAACCTTCTATACTATTTCGTTTTTCACCAAAATCCCTTATGCAGTTGAGGAAATGCGTTTACAGAGAATGCTGGCAGACGAACGAACAGAAAAGACAAAGTGAACAAAATAATTTCTACACATTCTCAAACTTCATTTCAAACATTCTGACTTAAAGTTGCATAATACTGAGTGATCTAATATCAAACACTGGAGCTCTCATCAGATGTAAGGACAGATATTTTTTTCTTGGCATCAACTGGCAGTTATCGGACTGACATTACATGAAGTGTGTCAGTCTAGCAATGAAACCTTAAATCCACTGATTGAATTTCGAGAAGACAAGGAAGTACAAAACTTTTGCCGACATTCGGAATTAGTACACTTTTCTGTTAGCCAAAGTTTACGAATATCAAGGAAGATATCTAACGGGTATCGAATTAGTAATAATGCAACTCCTTCGTTTATTCGCAGTGGTGCATAAATGAAGATTGCCCCCTTTCGAAATCGTGTTCATTTTGTTCTAAATTTGAGCAAACAATAGCATGGAATCCCCTTCCAAAATATCTGAATCCACGCATAGTTCTTACAATATTAATGAAATAGCTTTTTGGGATATAAAACACGTCTTTTGTCAAATTGGTTGAACAGGAAAAGTTTGACAATCGTTTGCTTCTCTTATCCCATCACGTATTTTTGTGTAAGAATTATGTAACACCTCATTGATATAGTAAAATGTATAATCAATACTATTTTATAACCTGATAGAAAAAGATCCCCTGGCTTGGGCAAATGAATGAATCGGTATAGATTTTACAGAAAGTGTGTTGAAAATGAAACAGAAACCAATGAAGTAATAATTGTCCTGCTAATGAAGATTTCGTATTCATTTGTTTCTATCAGATATAACACACGAAGGAAGAATAAATGGGGGGTAGATACCATTCATGTTCGGTAATTTTGGTTGACGTTATAGAAAATGACTGAAAATTACTAGACTTTGACCCTCGATTTCTAGCCCTACCAATGTCAATGTTAAATGAACGAAGACAATTGGTGTCAAAGTTCAAAATTGTTACGTAAAAGGTGGACGAGTACGCTGTCACGTTTCTATCAATTCATTTGCTAGGGTGTTGGTCGAATGATTAAGAATACTTGAACTTACAATATGAGGTCTGATACTTCTAAGGGTTCACGATTATTGTCAAGATTTCCGGAGATATGCCGTAACAATAATGTTTCACCGAATTTCGGGCATCTCCGGTCATAAAACCCAAGCGACAAATTGAAACACATCAACTGGCATACACAGTTGCAAGACACACCACTTCTTCTATCAAATCATTAAGAATACAAAAATAGAATCATTTACACGTATAATGTAGTAAAATTACGTAACATACTAACCTGAATAATAAGAATAACTGCCAATATAATTCCTAAAACCAAGGAATTTTCGGCAATGATATCACCAGCTCCTTTTAAACAACCTCTAGTATAAATTTGGTTTGTTACTTCAGAAGGCTGAAAAGAAAAATCATACTACAGTTTAAGAGGACGAAAAAAAACTCGGAGACCTAAGTTTAGGCTCGCAAAAATATATAGTGACTACGACTGAACCTAGAAAGCAGTAAAAAACATGACTACGACTGAACCTAGAAAGCAGCAAAAAACACTGACTAAAAGTATACGTGCAAAACGCAAAGAAAAAAATGCATATCATACCTCCATTGAAAATTGATAAGGTGCGACGGCAGAGTAAGCGTCGTTTATTTTTCTTAAAACCACCAATTAGTTGCTCATATATATATCGTGTCATATCCGGTTAAAACGAAATAAATATTCTACCGCATTAAGGATTGCGTTGCTCTGTTTAAAAATAACAAGGATATCATACTAGAACAATATACTAGTAAGTGGAAAAAATGATGGGTCAGTGTACTCGTTTTTGGGATGTAAGCATTTGAAATTTTGGTGGGAAAAAAGATTTCACTAGATTTTCCGTAGGTTTTGTCTTCGGAGATTTCATCCATCAAAAACCCCGAAGAAATAACAAAAAAATCATGAAAACTTCTGAAATTACATTTTAATTTTATGAAATTATGAAAAGAAATGTGGGGGTCACCGGGCAAAAAATATCACCGGTATGCTATGAAATGAATAAAATCCGAAAATCTTACAAAATGGCTGAACATGAGCAGCGAGCATCCTTAAGAAGAAATCTTTTTTTATTAGACACACCACACATGTAACAAACGATGAGTTGGTGATATCGACGGTAAAACCTTTGGAGTGATAACGTTTGGTCTTGTGATAACAAATGCGTTTACAATACAGAGCTCCGTCGAGCGCAGCATGATACGACCGCAGTAGTCAAATCCTGAACAGCTGGTGCGTGAGACAATATTAGTTTTTGACACTTTTAAGCATGGGAACTTACTATTCATTATGGACAAAACAACTGGTCTGCACACAATATAGCACAAAATTTTAAATTAAATTGAATTAAAAATTTTTCGAAGTCAAAGAAAAAATTAAAATGTCGATTTTTGGGAGTGGCCCATTTGACCCCTTATAACTCGAAAACCGTACGAGATATCTAAAATCTGATTCACAAATACAGTCAATAAAAAAATCGAAATTGAACCACAAATAAAAAGTAGATTTTTTGGGGTGTGGCCCATTTGACCCTTATAACTCGAAAAAGTAAGAGATATCTGAAATCTGATTGGCAAATGCAGGCTGGGATTTTCGAAAGGAATCCCTCCAATAAAATTCGAAATCGGACCAAAAATAATGAAAAGTCTCCTAGGAGCCTGAATCGCTCACCTGGTCAAATTTTGCCTTTCAAAAGCAATAAATTTAACACGGAGTTATCCTACAATTTTGACTCAAGATGACTTTGGTAGGACTTATCATAAAGATCATTTCAGCAATTGAATGTTTCTTTCTAAGTATCAGAGTTTTCAAGATATTGGCTGAAAACTGTAAAAGAATGTCATTTTTCACCTTTCAAGGGCAATAACTCTTACAAGGAGTCGTCTGCCAGAGTTGATCCCTACTGACTTTTGTTGGCCTTATAATAAAGATCATTTCAGTAACTGAAATAATTTGGCTAAACTTCGGTTTGGAGATACAATGTATAACATGCCAAAAACTACTGTCTGACCCGTATGTTCTATTTTTCGTAACGGCGGCCATGTTTTTCGATAGATCATAAATTTCCATGAAAGTTCTATGCAGGATACCCAAAGGAACATTCGTACAAAGTTTGGTTCATATTGGTCAAGTAGTGTCAGTGGAGAAGAGTTTTATAAAATTGTTAATGACGACGGACGCCAAATGATGGCAATAGCTCACCTGGCCTTCGGCAGGTGAGCTAAAAAGGATTTTTTGGGGTGTGGCATCTTTGACCCTTACAACTCAAAACCAGTAAAAAATATCTGAAATCTGATGCAGAAAAAACAAATGCAGGCAGGGATTTTCATTATTCCAATAAAAAAAACTCAAAATCAAGCAAAAAATAAACAAGGTATTGTCTTGACACCAGGAAAACGCATGTTTCTGGCCCCCCTTTTTGGTCCTTAATTTCCGAAAAGTTCAAGACTTTACCCAAGTCTGACCATTGTGGCATAGATTATTGTGAAACAATGTTATTGAACTTCCTATGCTTTTACTGGAGTTTCAAGATGAATTCTTTGAAAGGCTTTTTAGGCCCCTTTGTGCCCCCAATTCTACAGCGGTTGTGGTTATATCCTCCAATATCAATACCAACCTTTCTTTTGTGGTTTGAACCCTTGTAAGATCAATCAATTAGTACTCAAGTTATCGCAGGAAATCAAGTGTTGTCTACGGACGACGACAACCGCCATACCAATATACGACCGGTCGTTTGAGAAGTCTATGAGCGACTACTTAAATATGTAGGATGTACAATTAAGGTTTGGTAAGAAGTACTACTAGTATTCTAAGTCGCTTCAAAGAGACGCTTCATCTGCATACCACAAGCCCTTGGGATCTGGATTTTTTATAACAAAAATATTATTAAATCATTTTGTTTCCATATTGAGTTATTATGGGTGCTTGCTACTTACCCGACGTAATGGGTCGATTAGACTGATCATCAACCAGTTATCGGTCACAGATCGAATGGTAATTGATTGATCAGTTCTGTTAATCGAAATATACTGTTTCATTAATGTTACTTATCGATCAACCTTTTTATCGATGATTTTAATGAGTAGTTAGTTGTTGTTTGTTAGTCAAGAATAGTTTAAATTGTCCGAAAAATATACATGTACTTGTCCTTTGTAGTACAATTTAATCAACAAAAATAACTTACTTCACAGATTTTCTTTTCAAAGTAATCACTAATCGATCATACTTCGAACAGAGATTTCTAATCAAACTCATCGATCAACCTCTTCGGGGAGTTTGACCGACAAGTGTCCGATGAACATAACTAATCAACCAATTACCATTAGATTTGTGATCGTTGATTAATGATCAGTTTGATCGATTAGTTAAGTCGGGTACTTAACGCTATTCATGCGGACATATAAGAGAACACACATAATAACTCAAATAGGGAAATAAAATGATTTAATGATATTTTTTATGATAAATAACAAATCCTGGTCCCAAAGGCTCTACTGCATATACGTATTTCATACTCTTGGATTCTGGTTGAAATGAGCCCAAGGGCTCGAAATCATTTAGTATTTTTCTTTTGATCAACAGTTTGTCAAGTAGATTGATTGATTGTTGGAGTTTAACGTCCAAGCATCAACATTTCAGCTATAGTCAGACGATGAACATGAAATGGATGATAAAATTAACATGAAATGATGATGAAATAAAACAAAAAAAAGGATGGGACACAAGGATAATAGGGTCGACAAATTTTGATTGCCACTAGAAAAAGGGAGGGATGGGTAAGGTCGGACAATTTAGCCTCCTGTGGCGGAGCGCGCAAAGGTTCCTACTCCTATCGAATATCACAGCAGGGTTCTTTAACGTGCAAAGAACGTGGCATCTTTCCCAACACGGTGCACCACTATGGTTTGCGGTCAGGTTTTCCGTATTATAGCCTGACAACCCCAGCATGTAACACGCCAGGGGTACCCCATTCAACCACCTGGGGCACACATCCCAGTTGCTCTGTGGGCAGAGCGCCTAGCCCCCGGCTAGGTTTCTGAGCACTATTTAGTCGCCTTTTACGACAAGCTTAGCGCTGCTGCAGGCCTATTCTTTTAACATCCGAACCTGCACGGGGCTGTCAAGTAGAGTTTGGTAGTAAGTATTATTTTAATATTTTAACAGTTACATCAAATAGATGAAGAACGATATGCTTCATCTACATGCACCTATTCCGTAGCCTCGGGTTTTGGTTAAAATGAGCCAAAGAGCTACTAATCATTTAGTACTTCTAACGTTTCTTTTACGTTGTACAGCCCCGATCCTAACCACCACGCCCTATTTCCAGTGGCAATCAAAATTTGTTGACCCAATTATCCTTGTGTCCCATCTCATTTTTCATTTCATCATCATTTCATGTTCATTTTATCATCCATTTCATGTTCATCGCCTGGATATAGCTGAAATATTTCCGCTCGGGCGTTAAACCCTAACAATCAATCAATCTTTTATGTGGCACACTTTAATTTTGTGGGTATTTGTCCATGCAACCTTGACCTTATCAGTCAGTGACCATTGGGGGTGAATTGCCTTACCATTTTAACTTTTAGTCTGCCTAACAACAGTAGAAGCAAAATAACATTAGTGAAAAGGTATATTTCCTTAACTTTATCAAAAACAAATATTCTGTTTAAATGATACTTTATCAATCAAAGCCTTACCGATTTGTTTATCACATCCGCCCCACATAACAAGTCTTTGTTTTGCCCCTGAAAAAAAAACCAAAATATTAATCAAATGCAATAATACGATACATATACCTATCAAACGCAAAAGGCAATTGTAGATTTTATGGAAAGAGGTTGGTTAAACTTAATTGAACAAAACAAGTTTTTAATAACGAACCAGGAAATTGTGGTTCGTGTGCATTGTATCTTTTACATCACTTCCTCAATGTACAAACAATGTACTTGCACCCTTCAGAAATCATATTGGTCAGAATGGCGGTTAAATTTTACTGATTTCTTTTCATTATAGTTTTTTCAGTGTGGAGCGTTCTACATGTGTGTTTTCCTTCTATTTAAAATAACATGGCCATAGTTCAACGCTTTATACAACAGTGAAACCTGCCTAATGGGAATCCCTTTTTTAATTGATTTATTTGTTCGGGTAAGGCAAGTGTTCAGTTTATACATGTTCAAAAAGTTTTCATAAAATGTCTGGTTTACACAAGTTGTAAATTTATCCATGGTTCGGTTTAGACAGATCTTACTGTATTGTGTCTCGGATTTAGACCACCTCCACTCATAGTTAATGATTCGTTAATCATAAAGCAACCGAAATATTTATACTGATTTAATGGAATCATTGGAAAGGGCAATGGACTATCTTTGTTATGAAGACTATCCGAACTTTTTATGTAACATTAGTTCCATATTTCCAGTTAATGTAAGCAAAAAAGTAAGTCAGTCTCGTCATGTGACTCCGTGGTTTCATGAGAAACATTCAATTGCATGGAGATTCGTCATTAAAATAGTGTTGAATTCAGTATCAAAAGCAAAACATGATTTCATGTAAAAATACCGATAAAAAGGCAAACATCTAGTTCAACAAAAATTTCAGAAAAAGTTTGAAATAGAAGATTTTGCATTGTAATGCAGTGACCAGCGTTTAGAGATCCCGGAAGTAAACCGGTCTTCGGATTTCAATACGTTCTAATTCGGAAATTCTGGAAAGAAAAATGAAATTAGAACCAGACTTACAAACTCTATACGTCATGGTTTCAATTAGCCTGAAAATTGAGTTATAACCCATGCGTAGTTATTCCGTGCATCAATGTCTTTTGGTCGAACATCGACCGTTACACTTACTTGTTTTGCAAATTTCACGGATACCCACCCTTACTCTACCAGTGAACCTATTGTCATAGCTCGCGTTACCAGTTCACTTAGTGTCATAGCTCGTGTTGTTTTATAGGTCTCAATTGACCGTTTAAATTAAGCATTTATTCGTGTTTGCTTTCCTTCCAAAAATGTGTTTGTTGTTCCCAACCACGTTTTCCAGTCTAATAATATGATGCGGTTTTGTCCTCCTCTATCCTTCAATTAAAACTCAAAGATGTACTTGAGTCAGACTGTCTATATTCTTCGTTCCATTCCTAACATAAAGTCGACTTTAACTGCTTCGATCTCGGTTTTACTTGATTTCAGCTATGTAACCTTTTTTGTAACTTTCACCTATATTGTCCAGTCGTCAAAAACGACCTATAATATATCCCCATAATCTGAACAACTTAGATCTTGTTTCTTTTTCTATGGAAAACCTTAAGTTTTCTTCTGCTTCCGACCACTTAATAATAATGGTATTTTTATGAATTATGAGTTTTTAATCATGATAAAGTAATGATTTCTCTTGCATACTCCTATACAAAACAATTATTATCTAAACTCATAGATCGGTTACATGTCATTGACGACAAAAGGAGTTTCAAACGCCCTTTACTTCTCTTACTAGTTAACATGTAACAAGATATTAGATACTAACTACTTCATATTTACAACAGGACTCTGGGACCCCACAAGCTAGAGCATTCTTTGCTTTTATGGTTTCATCGACAGAACAATTGAAATACATGTTCTGACCCCACTGTTTATAGCCTTCGTCATCATTGCTGAAACCACAACAGCCAATCTGTCAATAAAGGAGATTCATTTAAACAATCATAATACGTTTTACCTTCAGGAACCATTTTAATATTTTAATTTTTTTTTCAAACAAGTCTATGATATTATCCTCAGGATGTACCACCATAACTTAACTAGAAAACATTATACTTGTAAAACAACACACAAAATTCTCTTTACTTAACCAACTTTATGTTATATATGATTGACTAATGCACTATAATTGCAGTTAAAGTTCTGTAACACATGGATATGTTTCCATTACAATATGTCTGTAATATCCATCCATTTATTACAAGTATCTTGTTGTGCTTTTATATATATATATTTATAGTGGGAGCAGTTCTTTGTGTACTCTGAGCTCTTGAGTTAATTTCATCACACTTCCGGTATCTAAGGAGAACCAGAAAGTAACGAAGACACGCATTGCACAAGTACAAGGTCTAGTTGCGTTAACTCCCGAAATCTTATACCACAATAATCAGATTGCTTGAGATTTAAATACCTACCAGATCTTGTTGAAGTACTTCAATAAAATCATTAACGTCTTCGTCGGCATCAGGATATTTGTGTATTCCATCTTTAAACAAATCTTCTGGATATACTCCTATTTGTTTAAGTACATTAGGTTGGAAGTAAAATAAAAAAACAAAAATAATGAGAGCTAACTCCAATATAATTCCTAGTGTGATGCACCAATGATACTGAAAGAAAAAAAGAATATATTTTAAATTTGGACATTCGCAGTTTAGAAAAGTTTACTAGTGGTGCAGAAATATCATGAAATGCTAACAAACCACATCAAACTTGTACTACATAGCCATCAAAATTTCAAAAGAATCCATCCCATTCAAATGCTGGATGTCAGTGTCCTCATAAATTATATTCACTTAAAATTCACCCAGTACACGAGATTCACCTTCCGAGTAGATTGCTCGCGTTAACAAGAATATCCATCGGGAGATCGTTATAAAATCAATGACTGAAGTCTTTTAAGTCGACAATCGTCAAATATTCACAGTCACTGATTTTGGCATTGTTTGGTTCCACAATATAGATAGGTCACTGCAGATAACTTTATGACAATTTGTGGAAATAAAGCTATATTGAGGCACTTAAACCAGCAAATCCAACATTTTTTTTCCTGTAAAAAGTATATATTTTTCAAAACCTTACATTATGGAAATCCATAAAAAGACAGATATTCTTTTCTATTTTGATATGAAAATCAGTAGTCATGGTAACATAATAAAAATATACATCAGTTTTCATAATAAACTTTGGGTGCCTTCCCAAAATTAATTGTCAAAAAACAGATTTTCTAAAATATCAGGCACTTTAAAACTGCCAGAAAGAGTAAGTTGGCATGGTGTTATTGTAAAAAAAAATCAAACAAAAAGTGTATCTTTTTCTGCTCATTTGTTCATGATTTTCATTCTTAAAGTTCGTGCGAAATTTTGCATTTTTGAAAAACAGCCAGTTGCTGCAGGGGCGAGAATCCGACAATGATGACTACCCACAATCAATATTTCCATCAAGTTTCCCCTTTTATTTTTAAGTTTTACAAAATTAGACCAGGTCAGTTTTGTGTACGAAACAGTGCACCAAAATCCCATTTGTATAGTGCAATATCCGAAATAGTACAAATGCGATACGCTCTAAAATCGGGTGACTTCCCCTAACATCTTAGTTCCCTTGATATTATTGCGTACTCTTTCGTAACCGTTACGACCCGAATGGTTATATATAGATATGGGTGTCCTGATAGTACATATGACCTTAATATAATCAATTGTAACGAATGCCTGTATTTGTGTCGGAAACTGGGTAATATTGCATAAATTCAATCCTAACCGATCATTTTATCTTTTAATGTAAACTTCCCGTTCTAAAATGTAGTACAAGCAAAAAACACGCATAGTCATGTGTATGATATTTTTTTTTTTAAAAGGTACGTAGTAGCGATCTTTGGGTCGCTTATGATATTGACAGGGAACAAGTTTATGAAACAGATGAAGCAGCGGGCGATGAATATTCATAAATATCGGGGCGTGCTAATGAATATGACCTATATCGTCTTGTAACTAGCCTCATTGCCTGAATCGGTAACTGGATAACATTCAAAGCTAATCGATCATTTCATGAAAAACTTCCCGTTCCCGTACAAACAAGAGGCACACGTAGAACATACGTATATGATATTTAAGAGGTACATTTTTATCTCATATGAAGCTAGAACTATCACGCTGTGGCGGTGAACACAGCGAAGATCTGCAGGATTATGAGGCGTATAAATACAAATTTATTCAAATCATATGCAAATAGAGAAATTACGAGTGCAAGAAGTCGCTAACACTATTAGCGACTTAAAAAAGGCTTCCGAACTCATGGCGACTACATGAGACATGAATTAATATCAAGGTAGTAAACCACTATCCTATCGTGGTAGATTTGGACCAAACAACACCACACAGCTTATTATTTTCATGCTGTCTAAAATAATTGAACACAGTAAATGTTTGTCATTTCTTTTTGGAACTCATCTTGGTTGACTTCAGTATTGAATGTTCCTCTTAAACATTTTGAAGTTTTAAATTCAATGGCACGGACGACTATATATACAACATTTGTCTAGACATATTTAGACGTAAAATAGGAACAAAAATTAAATTAGTTGAAAATTCAACTTTAAAAGAGGTGCAGGCTAACGTACACCTTTTAAACAACAACCTATGCTTTAGAGTAATCAAGGGAACCAAGATTCTAGCAGAAATCAAAAGAATGCAATCCAAGGATGAAGACTAGACAGGCAAAACTGACACACACAACAAAGAACATGAAATAACAAATATCGAGACGCTCGTGTAAACCAGGAAGTGACAATGAAAGTGATCTCAAGGAAAACCAAAGTTATAAATGTAAAGATGATAAAAACTCCGCAAAAAAATGTATGTCTTATCCTTTGTGTATAGATGGTTTAAGTCTTGCCCGATCATGCGAAATAAACGAGATAACAAGATCGCTTTATAACAACATTTAAGTACCAGTCCATATAAAATTCAGACACTACCAATGGTAAGGTGATTCATGCTGTAGAAAAACCCACGGAACAATGTTTTTTCGATCTTCAAATGTTATCTTTTAGGAAACATAATCCTTTTTTATTCACATCTGTACTTTTGAGAAAATCATACATTTATCTCCGACTAAAACCAACCAAATCACAACAAATCAAGAACGATAACTCCTGCAAAGTGCTAATTTCATGTACAATCTACATGAATATAAATTTTATCTCAAAAGCGCAATAAATAAAAAATAAAAAAATAAAAAACCAAGACTTGTTTTGTGGTCTGTCTCTGGTTCTGAATAAGAAATAAAAGTTAATTTGGTGGGTTTTTGACATGATGAATCATCTCCTATCTGATTTTTGTAAAGACTGCAACTTAGTACGTGATCGTGCAAAACTATTACAATGACTTTATAGAATATATACCATGAAATAAAATTAGTATTGAGTAAAGGATACATATACTTGAATTTGCTGAAATTTGAAATTGACCTCAATGAGGTTGTCAATTGTAGTTTTCACAGACTACAATGACTTTTGAATAATATATACAATGTACCATGAAATGATATAGTTGGATCATCCTCTCTATGTAAAGTTAATATTGGGTAAAGGATACATTAACTTGAATTTACTGAACACAAATTTATGATAAACAGACCTTAATAAAGTTGTAAAATGACGTGGACACAGACCCAAATAGGCAAATAATGATATAGTGCTGATTTAAATTTATTTTGAGGTTGTAAACGGGTGTGGTTAAGCGTTCCTGTACTTCTACATAATAAATAGTTGGTTTTTTTTAATAAAAAGTATAACTATTGTGCCTTATTTGTAGACATGTTTATGAACCAATACAAGGATTGTATCCCTATGACCAGTACAATAAATATAGATCGCTGGTCTATACCAAGCTTAACAAACATTTTTGGATATGAGTTGGTCACTGTTTGCTTTTTTCGTGGCTTCAAATTATTTTATTTATTTAGTTGATTCATTTTTTTCTTTTAGTGGTGTTCATATGTAGGACTTTTTGTGATTCTTCCATTTTCATTTGTAACATCATAGGCTCTATATAAGAGTAATTGATTGTGTTGTTGGCAATGCTTGTTGTAGATTTTTCTTTGTTTACAAAATTGATACTTTGAGTCTGTGTATCACTGCTAAGTAATGCCAATCAATAACAATACTTACAAATTTTAAGAAACAAATATTTTCTCTAAGTGAACCAAAACAACCGAAGAAGCTTATAAATCCAAATATGACTCCAAGAATAATAAGCATTACTGAAGGGTCCAAAATTATGTCCAAAACACTAGTCACAGATTTTTCTTTCACTACAAGAATCCAAGTTGCAAATCCAACGGCATGAATACTAACAATCTGAAATAAAAGATGACTAAAATATACAGAAAATCAAATAAAATAAATTCATACCAATTTCATAGGGTGCCAAATTACAGCAGATTCGATACAACTTTTCAATTAAGTTTGTTTACCAATATCAGCATATCTCCTCGATCTTATATATAGGAAGATGTTTTTGATGATGGTGTCAAAGAGATAGCTTACTTAATAGTCATTAAACATGTAAAACAAAGAATTTTTACTGTGAAAAAATGTCTCATCATCAACAACTGGTGGAAGAGATAAACTGGGATATATTTCTTTTCTTTTTCGAGCTTAAAGAGTGGATCATAAACCTTCAAAAGGTCGTAATGTAAAATCAACTGATAGAGAAAAAATCACAGGTTTACAGTTCTAGGTACTCCATATTTTTTCACCTTTTATAGGGTACTCTGTTCTGATTATTATCATCGTATGTAAATCGACTTATTAGTATTCCGCATTTACACTTCTCTACTGCAGTAGTGAGGATGAATTTTATAGAACTTGTATCAACTTCATAGAAATTGTTAGATTCATCTCATCAATTTATATGTATAACAAACAGCTAGACGTGCAGCAAGTGTAACGGTTATAATTGTGCTCAAATGTTTTTTTTTCCATCCTCACTACTGCAGTAAAGAAGTATAATTATTCAGAATGTTATAAGCCAAAATGTCTGTATGAACACGGAAGATACTTGCAGCCAGTATCATACAGTTTACCCTACCGATGCACCTGGTCCATGCTCCCAGTTTTAGTGGAATCCAAGTTGCTCATTTGCTTTTGTTACTTTATATGTATGATTTTAGTTACTCTATGTTCTTGGTTGTGTATGTTTGTTTTCCATGTATGGTCTTTGTCCCTGGATTACATTCTTTTGATTACCGCTATAACCTTGGCTCCCTTAATTACTCTTTTACATGCTGTGTTCGTAGTGTGGTTCTATTTTGTACAAAGAAGTGCTTGGAATAAATTCCTTCTTTTAGGTAGTGCAAGGTCAGAAAGTATTAAAAAAACACTGTTGAAACATTTATAACAGAAATACAACTTTTCCATATTCGTGTTTTAAGAGCCCTAACATAACTCTATGTAAGGCATTGTCAATGTCAAATACTGATAAAAAAAAGAGAACACATTTAAATAACTCGAATCGGTTTCATATTGCAGAAGTATATCCGTGATCTTTATTCAGACAAAACAGAGTTAATACGGCAATTAAAAGAAATAAAGGAAATATCAAACGAAAGAAGTGAATGCTTCGGAAAGGGAAGTAAACTGGTGTTTTTTCATCGTCCCTTTGTTAGACATTGAGACCTTTCGTCACCGGAGGTCGATGACCTTACCGCGGTTTCGAGAGAAAATTGATATAAAAGAGCACACAAACCTATTTCAGACTAGAATTTACAAGCTAAATATGGTTGAAACAAGTTCAAGCTTTAGCCACGCCTAAACCATGTACATTCAGAATGCACCCAATATATTTTACGACTGATATAGTAAATGTATTCTAGCTGTATGAAAGACTTGAACTATTCCTTATCAAACCTTATTATCGTATCAAGTAGATTCTTACGTTTTTCTGATCTATACACATGTATATGAGCTAGACAATATGTTATTCGAGAAACATGACCCATTCTATTAAACTAGTATTCAAATATCTGATACAGATAAAGTTCTGGTACGCTTATTAGTTATAGAGAGACGGACGACGACCTGTTATGGTATATGGGTTGTCGTTGAATCGTGTAGTTTGTATAAAAAATAATGAGACAAAAATCGATTGTTTAGATCCATAAAATGAAAATAACATGAACATCTGTGGATATGTATGATCATGAGACACAGATTTGTTGTTTCACTTTTGTTTTTTCCTTTAGAATCTGATCTTTTAAAATATGTTAATTTGCGTCATCTATTGAAAAAAAAAAAAAAAAAAAAAAATCTGTATTACATTGTAGAGTGTTATTATAGTACATGTATTTAACGAATAACAATGTCTGAAAGAGAACTGCATTTTAGTTTAAGAATAAACGTGACGAAAAACAAATTGATTTGTATGAATCGAGTGTCAACTGCGCACGAACACCGTCTTGTACTAATCCAGATAGCATGGGGGAGGGCTCACCCCGAGAGGTGCATGCTGAGGTACACGGAAGTTCAACATAAATAATTTTAAAAGCAAATTTGTTTGAAGTTTTGATCTATTTTATGAAATTTACATTTTTAACAGACTTGTATGTCCATCGTTTACGTATTATATATTAAATATTGTAGTTCTCTCTTTGGAATGATTTTTATTATAGCCACATCTATGCCGTTAATAAAACATTACATGCATTGGGTAGTTATTGTATGTAAATCAATAACACACACGTGTGCCTTCTGTACGTTTTTATACACATTAATAAACAAACTCCCAATTGGTGTATTACACGTAAGATAAACAAACGAAGAAAAATGTCGATACTGAAAAAGATTTACTCTAATTACTTACCAGAATAATGAAGTTGAAGAAAAATAAGAAATATTTCACACATAAACTAACTTCACTGCGATTACGCGGCGCCATGTTTTTGTTCTGATCTATATTTATAAATACATATTTTAAAGAGATAATCAATCGCCCAAGTTCACTGTGGGCCAGGTGAACATATACACACAAAAATCGTCACGATTTGTAATGAATCATGTATTTAAATAGCTCCAGGGTAATTGTGTACCCTTGTTCATAAAGTTAACAAAAGGAATGAAGATTAAATGTCGAATATTTCCAAGGACCAGGAACTATAATATGCATCTCCACGCAAGTCGTGTTGTTATAGACTATTTTACCTTGCTATTAAAAAAAAATAGATAATATTTTTTATATTGGAAAATTCGGATGAAGAACAAAATCAGAATTTAAAATGACTCTATATTATTGTTCATTTCAGAGTGTTCTTTTACATTAAACATATATAGTGTTCAATTTATTTCACGCGTATGTATTTGCGTGTTTGTAGGGGAGGGGGGTATGAATGTTTTCCAAAAAATTCGAAATTTCTCCGAATCTTTACTAAAAGCTATTAAAAGCTTGGAGTAAAGCACATGATAATATCATGATAAGTAAACAACTGGGGACACGTTGTTCAACTATTTAAGTATTAGTCCGGAAAAGTCAACCAAACAATAAATAGGAGCTGGGCATTCCACTATTTCAAGAACTTAATCCACTGTTCTAAATAAATTGTTTATTATGATGTTATAAAGACGGTGCAATATTTTACAAATAATATAAGTCACGCTCGATGTTACAAGAGCGGAGCACGATGGTAAGCTAATTCAAGATACAAAACGTGCAGAAAATAAAACACCTCGAAAACTCCTCCCACAAATTATAAATAAAAACATTAAAAATTCTAAGTCTGGCCAATGGCTAACTTTGTTAAGTTCAATCAAACCAAAATATTTACTTGTCAAGAGCAATTGATTAAATCAGTGTAATGTTCAACAGGGGATAGTGTCATAAAATGTTATCAAAATAAGACTAGAGATCTTAATCCTGTGATGCTGGGATCAATCAACAGATGGTCGTGAGAAAGTCTGTGCATACAACTGTTAACATTAATCTTAATCCTCATCTAGCTAATTACCATTTACTATTTACTGACCCATTTTTAACCCAATACATAACAGATAATTATGGTCATACTCAAACATATTTCTATTGTCGTGGATTTAGCCAATTCTGTTACGATTCGTTCTTTTCTCTTTTTGCCAAGGAGAAGTCTCAAAAAACAACAAAACAAACCTTTTTTTGTTGTGTCACAAGTCAATGCAAGTAGATATAATTTACATACAACCAAACTAATATCCGAAAAATATAAATATAATACAAACAAAATATAAACTTATGACTAAAAATGGGGAATAAATTTAAGTAGCAGCCATTCTAGGGATAAGGATAATAATTTAGCATTTTCTGAAAATTATTTCTTGAAATTAGTTTTGGTAGTTTATTAATGTAGAAAATTAAATTTAGTCACGCAATAACTTGTAGAGTCGAATTTATGCAAATTTTTGCGGGAGTCGAAATTACCATGTTTTTGGAATTAAAAAAAAAATATTCTGAATACGAAAATCGCCACAAGTCAACAACAGAGTCCCAGGTGTAGTAATTGTGATAATATTGAACGGAAATAACAAATAAGCTATTTTTTACTATAGAATAAATACTCTAGGGTGACTGGATAGACTACCCAAGTGTATTTCGTTCAGCATTTTTCTAATCGGCGTTGTGACGTCTATTTTGCCTTTTACGGACTGATTTGATGTTTTGTTTGTTTGTTTGTTTGTTTGTTGGGGTTTAACGTCCGAGCAGCAATATTTCAGCTATATTCAGACGACGGACTGATTTGAAGTTTACACGATCGAAAAGTTCCGGGGTCATACGTCCTCATAAATTTTTTGTCCACATCACGTAAAGAAGAAATCACTGCACGTAAAGAAAAGAAAATGCACATGAAGTATTTAGAAGATCGACATAACGTAAATATGAAACGACCTCACGTTATAAGAAAACCACTGCACGTAAAGATAAATCCACATTACGCAAATATATGTTGACATAACGTAATCATAAAACGACAGAACGTAAAGACAAAATTACAGAAAGTAAAGACGAAATGACAGAACGTAAAGACGAATTGGCCGATCGTAAAGTCAAAACGACATATTGTAAAGATGTTCCTACATAACGTAAATACAAAATGACCATATGTAATTACAAAACCACACAAGTAACATAAAATTGACAACACGTAAACAAATGTGTATCTCATCAGACAGTTTAGGCGTTCCATACATTCTCTCGGAATTTAAAGAAAATTTCGTTATTTTTTTCAAAATCAGCGATACAACAAGTTCACAGTCAAAATAAAATTAAAATCGTACGCACTGGTTTCTAGTCTATCATTGAAAATATTGCAATTCTGTACTTGCCATGATATTGACTTGATTTGAGAGTACTCATATTGCGGTCAATTATAAATGAAAAGTTCCATTTAGAATAATTTGTTTCAAATACACTTAATTATATTATATTGACGCAGAAGTTTATTCCACTTGTTTCAATTAAGCTTTGACAATTGAAACCACTATGAAAATGAGTTTCCTGTATTTTGTTCCGTTATGTCAATTGCGGCAAATACATTAAGACCAGTATTTAAGAACGAGTCACTTTAATACAATGAGATTTATACATGTAGTTTTTTTCCCACTAGCAAACTTGCATTTATCTGTTAGTCATTGCTATTAACTTTCACTAGTATTTTCTACTTTTCCTGGTAAATTACGAATCAACAAATCTTCGCATCGTGTTGCAGACATACTATTTGAATCCATTGGTGGACCCAGAAATTTCAAAGAGGGACGGCGCGCACCTGTGATTTCGTTTTTTTCTCTCTATATAATCAATCAAACTTGTCGGGCCCTTGGATCCATCTATGAATTCAATGTGATGTACTTTGGTAATTTTTGGTTCAATGTTTATCTTCATGGAAGCACTCCCCTTTTGGCTGTTTCCTACTTTTCTCTTTCAATGATAGGAAACCAGTCACTAGCCCCAAGCCACTCC
Source organism: Perna viridis (assembly GCA_037379345.1). NCBI lineage: Eukaryota > Metazoa > Mollusca > Bivalvia > Mytilida > Mytilidae > Perna > Perna viridis. Next base: position 9,400,381 of record CM074513.1, read on the forward strand.
GTAATAAAATGGTTGGTGCATAATGCAGGACTTTTTTACGAATTTTATCTCAATTTTTTGAACAAGTTTCCGTTCTCTGAAATATCTACCATTCAGAGTATACAAAATCATATTTACTATACAAAAGACTGTGTCATAAAAATAGCGATTTCATGTCATAAACTGAAGTATGTGTCTAAAAGAATCTCCCTTTAGTAATACGATGCATTCTGATTGAACGGAAGGCATTGTAAATTTGGAAACCTAATGTCATTACTGATTAGCATTCTCGGATAAACTCACTATAAGAAAATAATTCAATAATTTTATGGTATTTGTTTAAAATTGAGCAGGTCTTGTATCCAACCTAAAAATAAAACTAACCAAATGAAGTGCGATGTAGCAAAAATATTGCCTACTATACATGACAAATATGTTGTCGTACCAGCAGACAAATCCCAAAAAACATTGTTTTTGTCTGCAAAACGTTTTACATCCAATGTTTATTATCAGAGGTAGACGTAGAAAATAATATCAGTGATAAGACCTATACTGCTACCACACTCTCCACAGAAGAAATTGTGGAAAACCATAAATCTGTGCTATCCTCTTTTGGTCTGTCTACCAAGGACGATGATTGTGATTTACCGTCTATGTACTGGACTCCTAAACTCCACAAGAATCCATACAAACAACGTTATATAGCTTGATCTGCAAAATGTACGACCAAACCTCTTTCAAAACTTTTAACTTCTATACTCACTGCTGTCAAAGAGAGTTTGCAGTCCTACCACAACACTTGTTACTCCCGTAGTGGTATTAATTCAATGTGGATCATGAAAAATTCGAAAGATCTTTTGGAGACAATCAGTTCAAGACTATTATCAGAATATAATAGCATTAAAACCTATGATTTTTTCAACACTGTATACTTCCATTCCACATATTCAGTTAAAATCCCGATTTAAAAACATTATACATCTTTTTTTTTTTTTTTTTTTTTGAAAAAAGATGGTACACCTTGACACAAATATATAGCTCTTGGTAGAGATTCCTCATACTTTTTAAGAAATAATTCCAAATCATCTTCCAAATATACAGAAGAAGATGTTTACAAAATGCTGAAAATTTTGATCGACAACATATTTGTCCAGTGTGGTGGACGCGTTTTTCAACAAACTGTCGGCATTTCAATGGGAACAAATTGTGCTCCTCTACTTGCTGACCTATTCCTTCACTCTTTAGAGGCATACTTTATAGCTGATCTGATCCGAAAGAAAGAATATCGTTTAGCTAGATCTTTTAATCTCAGTTTCCGGTATATAGATGGCGTATTATTTTTAAACAATCCTAATTTCGGGGATTTGATACATCGCATCTACCCCAAAGAACTTGAGATAAAGGATACTACAGACATTGTGAAGTCAGCCTCATATCTTGACCTACACTTAGAAATCGATGGTAAAGGAAAACTATTAACCAAACTTTACGACAAACGTGATGACTTTTCATTAAAAATTGTCAGCTATCCTTTCATCTGTGGCAACATCCCTTCGGCTCCTGCGTATGGAGTGTTCATATCACAACTCATACGATATGCCAGAGCTTGCCGAAACTATGCAGACTTTTTGTATCGCGCTACAACTCTAACAAATAGGCTTCTGGAACAGGGTTATGTTGCTACAAGATTGAAGTCATCACTACAGAAGTTTTATGGTCGTCATCATGAACTCGTGGATCGTTATGGTGTATCCATCAGCACCATGAAAACTGATTTATTCAACGGGTCATAGTTTTCCTTTCGTCGTTTTTCTACTCCGGATTTGACTTTTATGAGCAACTCGGCGGGTATTTCTAGAAAAGCAGAGGACGCTTACCTTACCGGTGCACCTGGTCCATGCTCCCAGTTTTTAGTGGAGTCTGAGTTGCACATTTGCTTTTGTTACTTTGTATGTATGATTTTAGTTACTTGATGTTCTTTGTTGTGTATGTCTGTTTTCCATGTCTGGTCCTTGTCCCTGGATTACATTCTTTTGATTACCGCTATAACCTTGGTTCCCTTGATTACTCTTTCAACTGCATATATTCTCGTATCACAATACTGACTAATATAATTATGTGTATTTATATTTGTCTTAATATCTTCTGTGTGTATATGTTTGTCTTGTTTTACTTGCCTGCATGATTATGTATGACTGTAAATATTATGTTTGTCGGTTCAAAAGCTCATTAGCGCTTATGATTGTTGTTTTATGTCTTGCCTACTTTAGATAAAGCTTGTCTTTGTCTACGTCTATAACCGCGAAAATTAATACCCGCGAACACGTTGACTTTACATTTTCTAGCTGCCACGAAAATTAATACGTTTACAATAGTTTTCTTTACCATTGATCTCTAAGTGTAGATCATCACAGTGTCTGTAGTTTCTTTTATATCAAATTCTTTGGGGTAGATGCGATGTATGTGATCCCGAAACTAGGATTGTTATAGAAACTGAGATTAAGGGATCTAGCTAAACGATATTCCTTCTTTTGGATCAGATCAGCTATAAAGCCAGCCTAATAAGAGAGAAGGAATATGTCAACAAGTAGAGGAGCAAAATTTGTTCCCATCGGAATACCGGACATTTGTTGAAAGAGTAGTCAAGGGAACCAAGATTCTAGCGGAAATCAAAAGAATGTAATCCAGGGACAAAGATCAGACATGGAAAAACAGAGAAACACAACAAAGAACATAAAGCAACCAAAATAATACGTACAAAGTAACATAATTAAATGGCCAACTCAGACTCCTCTAAAAACTGGGAGCATAGAACAGGTGCACCGGTAGGGTAAGCGTCCTCTGCTTTTTTAAAAACACCTGCCGGGGTAGACGAAAGAGGAAAGGAAAACTATGACACGTTGAACAAATCAGTTTTCAGGGTGCAGGTGGATACATCGTAAGGATCCACGAGTTCACGATGACGACCACAACATTTTTGTAGTGATGACTTCAGTCTTGTAGCAACATAACCCTGTTCCAGAAGCCTAATTATAACGAAACAGAAAGTCTGCGTAGTTACGGCAAGCTCTGGCATAACGTATAAAACCCGTCCACCACACTGGACAAATATGTCGTCGATAAAAAATCCAGCATTTTGAAAACACCTTTTTCTGTATATTTGGAATCGTTTTTTTTTACAAAGTATTAGGAATATCTACCAAGAATTACATAGAGTCGGGATTTTATCTCAGTATGAGAAAAAGAAGTATGAAGGTTTTAATGTTATTGTATTCAGTCTGATAATAATCTTGAATTGAAGGTTTCCAGAAAATCTTGCGAATTTTTCAGGATTTATATTGAATTAATACCACAAGTGTTGTGATAGGACTGGAGATTCTCTTTGACAGCTGTGAGTATAGAAGTTCAGTTTTGAATGAGGTTTGGTGGTACAATTTGCAGATCCAGCTGTGAAGTGTTGTTTGTATGGATTCTTGTGGAGTTGGTAGATAACAATCATAGTCTTAATACAGAAATAAAGGTTCAGTAATGCAAACTGAAATGTTTCCTGAAATCAAATAAGTTCTTCCTTCAGCAGAAAATTTAAATGTATAAGAATAAGCTGTTCAATTTTATTTCCGTTTTCTTGGGATTAAATGGAATGAAAAGAAAACCAATAATACATTTTTTTATTCATTAATAACCTGGTATGACATTTTTTTAATTAGTTACCTAACAATAAGGATATCAATAACAAACTATCATATTGATAACTGAAACAAGTCATTTATTTATAAACAGGTTGTCATTTGCTCTTTTTGGGTCCAAATTTAGCACAAAATAAACAATTTTTCCAACTGTAGGGGAAGGGTCCTAACAGAAATCCTCGGATCTCCACCTGGAGAGTATTTAGGAATATATAATCAAAGGACAAATAGAATTCTATTCTTTAAAGAAAGGGATTTCCACTATATATTCTTAAAAAAAGCAATTTCCCTATCAGAGCCAGGGATTAAAAATTTTATGTGATCTCTAATTTAAACAATGTAAATGTAAATTCTTTGATATTTTTCAACTAAACTTTTCAAATATTTCTTTCTCAAAGGAAGATAATAATAGCATAACAAGTCACCTCAATGATACTTATATGACTGAAAGACAGTGCCAGTATGGAAAATAAACAAAATCATAGAACCACCAAACAAATAAAATTAAGAAAAAAAAATAACAGTAGCTTTACATGAGCAAGAATATATACACCTAGCATTAGCAAGTTCATGAAAATATATAAAATATGTTCATCAACTGAGAACAAATTAACTGTAGTTTTGTGTTACCCTATCTTATATAATGTTTTTACATACATGTATAACAAAATAAAATGCTTATAAACTTCAAGCAAAAGTTTCTTTCTATCAAAATGCAAAATAAATATAAAGTTAAGAAAAGGAACTTTATTACTCTACTAATTAAAAAGTAAAAACCTACAAAGGGCATTATTTTACAGTACCAATACTTTTATTAAGTATGGTGTACTAGTAATTGAGTAAAAACCCATAAAGGGCATTATTTTACAGTACTAATAAGTGTGGTGTACTAGTAACTGAAAAAAAGGATACATAATAAAATCTTGTACAGTGAAATCTGACAGTGTCTAAAACAAAACCTTGAACAAACTGATGACCTCTCCAAACCAGACATTTTTGGAAGTCAGTTTATATCACTTTCAATACATTTTGAACCTGTATAAAGCAAACACCTCATAAACAGAACAAAGGGGTTTAGTTTAGACAGGTTTCATTGTATGTTATGTAGGAAACAGGGTTTTGTCCTGACACATTACATGTTTTACATGTATCTAAATTACAACATGATACTAAATATTATTTATACCTGGTAGTATATGGGTTCCACCTGGCATTGATTGAAAAAGAATCCTTTAGAACATGTACAATAGGATTGGTAAATGCTGTTTTTGAGAACAGCCAGAAGTAGTATGACTCAATGGGTAATTATTGTCAGTAAAAAATCTTAACATAAATACTGGAATATCATGAGCTTATATAAATTAATTTTTACAATAGTTCACTAAAATAAATTTGTAAACAAGAACAGATTAAAAAAATATATATTTTTCCAACAAACATAAAAAATAATACAAAGTATTTCTAATGAAACTTCTTATATTTCATAACTGAAAAACAAAAGAAAAATAAGAACTAAAACATTGCTGGTTATAGAATGTCTAAAATGTCCACATACTGGACAGTACCATAGAAACTCTAGTTACATAAAAACAAAGTTTAAGACATAAATACTAGTACCTCATGCAAACCCTATGAGAGCATTTTATTGGTTTTAAATATTGAAAACATAGCACTTTTTGTGGTTTACCATATTCATTTTGCACTGTCAATAGATAATAAACTTGATAAACACAAATCAGTGTCACAATCAGATGGGTCTTTTCACTAATCTAACCACATACTGAGCATACTGGTAGCAATTTTTCACTGTCAACAGATAACAATTTAGAAGAACCCATACAAATGATTTTTTTATTGAAATTTGCCAATTTGACAGCATCTGCAAAAATGATCATGCTGGTAACCACAAAAGTTAACATATTAACAGTACCTTGTAAATTCAGAAACTATTAAAAAGTGACTAAGAAGTAGCCTTTAATATGAAAGAAGAGGAATTTACTCATTATTTAAAACAAATGAAATTGCATTTTGGTCAAAAGTGATAAAATATTAATCAATGCATACAACTGGTTTTGAATTAAGTGACAGTACACCATTATTCAGTCTTTGATCGTAAAACATTTCACTGTGGATAATATTCATGTTCTTGGGGGTTAGGTACATTCTGATGAGGGTTTATATAAGGCCACATGTACATAAAAGGCGATGGGTTCGGTATTTGTGTAACTGGTCCAGAATGTCCTGATTGAATATTTTCAGTATTTTCAGCAGGATGTATGTGTGAGCTAGCCATTGAAGTAAGTGCTAGTGGAACATTCATATTTGAGTGTGGTCCTGGTGAAATATTAGGAAAATGTTGTTGTTCTGGGTAGTTCCTAGTTGCTGTTAAAGGTGCAAGAGTTGGAGAAGTTGACATTTCTTTGCTTGCAGCATGTGACTGGAAACTGTCTGCATTAGGTGAAGGATTTCTATTATCATGTGTGTTACTTGGCTCATTTGGTCGAGTGGGCTCTTTGTGGTTTACGTCTTTGCTCTGCCTTGAAAGCTCTTGCTGAACGGCACTAATTGATGCTTTCTCTATCTGTGACTCAATTGATGTGGTTGTATCAATAGGTTCTGTATTGGATGTCCACTTGCCATGAATTTTCATGTGAACACGCAGGTTATCTGCTCTTGAACAAGTTTTACCACAGACTGGGCAAGCAAACCTTTTAAATTCAGCATGAACAGTTCTCTTATGTTTTGACAACCCGCCTTTGTCTTGGAAGAGGTTGCCGCATACATCACATGTAAAAGACTTTGTTCCAGCATGCCTTTTTTGGTGTGCTTTGCATCTTTCCTTGGTTTTGAAAGGTTTGCCACACTCTGGGCAAGGATATGGGCTTTCTGTTCTATGGACATATTGATGTGAATATAGAGTTGCATAAGTTTTGAAAGACTTTCCACAAGTACTGCACTGGTATGTTTTCTCATCTTTGTGTATTGCTGAATGAATTTCTAATGTACTTTTGTACATGAATTGCCGGCCACAAACATCACACATAAATCTATTTCCATCTAAACTGTGTCTACGCCTGTGTGTCTTCATTGAAAACTCAGTTTTGAATTGCTTATGGCATACATCACATGTAAACCATTTATCAACCTCATGCTTTGACTCAACATGATATTTCAACGAATGGCTGTTAACAAAACCTTTGTCACAATGCTGGCATTTGTATGGTTTAATGTTCTCATGTGTCATTTCATGAACTTTTAAGCTTGTCTTATATGCAAAAGACTTGCTACAAAATTTACACATATGTATTTTATTATTTTGGTGAACACCTATCATATGCATTTTTAAATGGTTAGCAGTTAGGTAAGTTTTATCACACTCAGTGCACTGAAATGGTCGTTTTCCACTGTGTTTCAGCATGTGCAGTTTGAGACTATGGCTAAAATTGAACGAAGCACCACATTCCTCACATGAGTAAGGTTTGTCATCTGCATGTATGCCCTTCTTGTGGTGATGTAAAGATTCCTTACTTCCAAAAGACTTCTGACAAATGTTACAATGATATTTCACTTTCTTGTGAGCAGATCGATCATGACGGTTTAAGGCCTTTCTAGAGTTGTATACTTTGTCACATTCCCCACATGGAAATTTCTCTCTGACATATTGGTCATCTTGCATTCGTAATCTAAGAGTGGGAATCTTTTTCTGGACAGATTTTAGTTTTTTCTTTCCATTTTTCTTATTTGCAGTAATTGATTTTTTCAATGGTACACCTTTTGCCACCTTTTTTACATTTTTGACAGATGGTTTACGTCCTCTTTTCTTTCCAGGAGTACTTGGAGTACTGGTGGCCTGAGGAACATATTCACCATGAGAATCTTCTAAGTGTTCATGTAAAGCCCTGTTCGATGGACAAATCAATTCACACATACTGCATGCATAGACATTACCAATATCATGGTGAATTCTTAAATGGTTTTCAACTTTCTCTTGAGTTCTAAAATTAGAAGAACATAAAGGACAGGAAACTGGTTCCCTTTTAGACTTTTGTGATGAACTTGTATCATCAGGGGGAACTGTAGGTAAGACCACAAACTGTTCATCATTATCTGATTCTATTTCTGATTGCTCAATACAGATATCATCCTCCACATCATCTTCCTCTTTTATGTCAGAGTTCTTTACTTGGGTTTCTGAAAAAAAATTATAGTATCAATGTTTTAGTGTATTTTTTCATCTACTTAGAATAGATATGACAATGCAACCTCTTACACTATACTCTATTGGAAAGTTAACATTTATTACTGGTGTAAAAGAAACAAAAACTAGAGAATATATATATCAAGGTGAAACTTTCTCCAATGGAATTAAGGTTCTAATTACCTTACTGATGAACATTTCCATTGATGAAAACATCTTTAAAACACAATTTTAATCTAAAGTTATTTCTGTTCTTCTGTTTTGCTTGATGTATGAAGAAAGATCGGTTGTCTGTCAGAGGTCTGTTAAAGTGACCAATTTGTCAATAATATACATGTAAGACCTAATTTCATCTTCACCTATGTACAATATAGATGGATGTGTGAAACTTTTGAATACATTTTTGAACCATGAAATAGATTTTGAGTTTTATCAATACATTGTAATGTTTGTATATTGTCACACAGAATGCCCTTTGTAAACTCTCATGTTTCTATACATGAGGGAGAATGGGGCAATATATTGTATGGTTTATCCTGATTTTTCCTTAAAATTTTCATCTTAACCTTTCTATATTTCACATAACTTTTACTAATATAGAGCTCTACGGTTGACATACTATCTTAATTTTCCTTTGAATTCCCCAATATACTAAGGAAAAAAAGAACTTTCATGTTCTGAAAGTAACAAAAGCTTTGAACAGATACAAAAGATCCCACATGGGCATGTAATCTATCAAGCACTTAACAAGTTTTTCACACTCCAAAAATAGTTAATTCATTTACTTTCATAAGCTTTGTTACAAAAATTTATAATAGGATTATAAAGGTTAAGATTAAATTTCAGTAAAAATAACTTCATCTTTTCTGGTTGTTTTCTAAGTTTTTTTATTTTTTAATATTTATCAAAAGAAGTGAATATGATGTGTTTATAAAATGAAAAAAAAAAAAAAGACTTGCCTTTTATACTTATTCTCAATTCTAATACATACTTGATGTTTTCACAAATTCAACTTCATCTTCACTGAAGTGCCCATCAGTCTGGGTTTCAGTTGCAATAGTTGGCTGATCAGTCTGAACTGCCCTGTCCAAGATTTTACATGTACTTTGAAGAGGAATGTCTACATTTGATGCAACATCTTCAAATAAACACTGAATCTTCTCATTGTCATCTAATTGAACTGTAATCTGTCCTTTAAGAATTACTTTTGATGCCTTATATTTCTTTACAAAAAACAGATGAATGGCTTGAAGCAAATATTTGGTTATATTTTGTCGGTTTGCTTCGGCTACTTCATTCTGTAAAATAATAAGGAAAACATAAAATTAATATATGATAATCTTAGGCAGATAGCATATCATAAGGGATTTAGGCAATAACAGTGTATTGGTTAGAAAAAAAACAATAACGGTCATAAGCTGAAGATTATAATCAAGTTTATAAGTTATGAGGATCATTTAAATTTATCAACAGTAGTCATGTAAATATATTTGTGCTTTACGCGTAGTAATTTTCAGTTAAGTTGTTCATATTGTCTATATTGGGAAAGAACCGGTTTGAATTTTGCGGGTAGTATATAAAGGAGATGATCACGTTTTTTCGGTTATCGAGGTTGGGCGGTGACCATGTACATACATAGTGTAGACATATTTACAGTATTAATGAATTATGTAATAAAGAGGTCAATTTCATTTTTGTTATTCATATACATTTATTTTTTAGATATTCTGTAATGCCAGTGTATTTATTGGGCAGGACTGTAACAATTTTTTCTAATATTGGACGTCTTGTGGATAGATTCCGATTTTTTTTCAGTGATGTTCTGAACAGTAATTCTATTTTGAATATGTTTTGTATATGTAATTAAAATATTAATCAGAAATGCGTTTTATTATTTAATTAAAAAGTGATAGAGAAGTAGCTTAGGTATGGATAGTAAATAGCAGAAAATGAGCAGAGTTTTGCACATAAATAATTTATGTTCGGTTGAACAAGTGAATTTAGAACATTATAGTAGACAGTATTTGACACAACTAATTCGATGAAGATAAAGAGAAACACTGTAATTTTTATTTTAAGGAAATCATTACGATTTATTAGGTCAATGATTGAGAGAGGGTTCGTTGTCTGTTATATGTACTTTATTCATATCGGACTACACGTTTAGGCCACACCAACACTAAAAAACTCGAGGTCAAGGCCACTAAACAGATATTCTCTTTTCATATTTGTTGTTTGCAATGCATATAATCGGAGTAAATACTTTATCTTGTAGTAGAAGGGAGTGTGAGATGTCCATTGTGTCATTGCTCATTTTAAGTAGGTATGGTTCCACTTCTAAAGAACCGCAAGAAACAAAACCATAGCTTGCTTTGGCTCAGCCTATTTTTGTCCGGCGGAAGTCCGTAGAGAAGGCTAATATTGGGTCCGAACTGGGGTGTACAAATCCGTGCACAGTAAAGAGGTTCGATTGTAGGGTTATTTTTCAATTGCTGCTTGAATATAAACCGGTGGTGATTAAAAAGCATTTACATGCTATAGTGTCAGTGGTCATACTAGTAAAAATATTTTACAAAAAAAAAAAAAAAAAAAAAAAAAACCATAGCTAATTGTTTGAGAAGAAACTTAGCATTTTTCAACCAATTAAGGACTGATATCTGAAAAAGAATTTGGTAAGAAACCTTTTAGATGCATTCCCTCATATCCTTGATTCAGGAGTCTGTTACGCAGATATTTATGGCGTTCAAAGAAATCAAAGTAGTTAGCACTCGCTTTAGCGTAGCGAATCAATTGTGAAATGTAAACACCATATCCAGGAGATGAAGGTATATTGCTGCACAGGTAAGGAAAAATTATAATATTAAAACTAAAGTCGTCATTTAGTACTAAGACTCAAGATATAGGTAAAAAAAAAGATGCAGAACATGCTGTTTCTATGGTCTCCTTTAACTCAAGTTCTGGTGGGTATCATTGAGGTAACCATATTTTACCAAAAGAAGAGTTGTTAATGGATAATATATATACATCATCAATAAATCTGTATGAGAAATTAAAGGATTTTGCATCTTTTATATTTTCATTCCTTACGAAATTCTGAGAAGTTCAGTCGTATACATACAAAAGCAAGTCAGCTAGGAGAGGGAAACAATTAGTGCCCATTGGAATGTCAACTTGTTGCTGAAAACTAATAGCTCCTCAAAATGTGAGTTATCAATGGGGACTCAAGCATGCTAAAAATCTGTTTTCCTGTGTAACACACTTCACCCTTCTGAGACTGTCGCAGCTACTTATTTCGAATTGGGAACTGTTTTACCGATAAAATTATTGATATTTTGGATATCTTTTGCCGACTCCCATATGCACAGATGAAATTGTCCTTAATCAAATATTGCACGAACCAGGGGCGGATTCAGGCGGGGGCGTGGCTGGAGTGCATCCCCCTTAAAATTTGCAAAGCATTGGTTGTCAGGGGTAGATTTAGGCGATTTTAGGTTGAAACTTCAAATTTCTCGATAATTATACCACAAAAAAATATCTACAATACATTGCACCCACTCTAGAAGAATATTTCAAAAATTTGACTTCCAAAAATTTTTTCGCATCGCTCCGCTCGGCGAATTTTTAACTGTGCGCCCCTAATAAAAAATCCTGGATCCGCCCCTGCAAACAGTTAGTTTTTACATAAAATCCGATTGAATTAAAAGGCTTAGATTTGTCAATCGCATGTTATGAACTTTTTTTCTCTTGATGTATTCTATTATTTCCATATTTTTTTAATTGTTCGATGGGAAAAAATATTGCCTTTCTTTTACCATAGACCAAGGATTTATCTATATTTAACTCCTTGCATAGACCTGCTTTTTAATCATAGGTGTATGACTATATACCAAGACCTCGAAATACCCCACGCAGGTGCCCCTATATTGTATTTGTTTATTTCGCGCAATTTCTCAACCTTTCTCGTTTCCAATCACGTGTTCGTGACACATGCTGACTGCAACATGGCGGTTATTTCTTGAATGACTCTAAAATTTTAGAAAACATTTTTCTCCTTGAAAGTCCCTTTGAATATTGTCATCAGAAATTCAATTTTCAAACATGCCAATATCGAGGGAAGAAGCTTATGAACTATTAGAACTTCCTGTCGGTAAGTGTTTCAAGTGGGGGGAGATGCTTCTTTTGTATGTGTATTGCTCAATATGTCAGTGATGAGATCGGAAACTATAGAAACGCAAAATTGATTAAGTGTATTTCCATGAGAAAACGTTGTGTATGTGAATTTTCCGAACAATTTAATTCACTACCCTGACACGGCCTGAGTTATTATACTCGGCGTCACATAAATAATATACTGTTAAAATTTGAATAAAAATATTTTATACGACTTTATTGACACCTACCGTCGTTTAAATTGTCTTAAATGACTTGCTCATTCGTTTAGCCAAACGGCTTCTCCCTAAACAAGTCGCTTATTAGCTTAAATCATGCGTAACAAATCCTTACGGGAAAATCCCATACTAATATCCGCCATGTTGGTTTCTACGGGACGATTTGTTTACAAACGAAGTTCGTAAGTTCCTGTTGAACTCCGGTGACAATCGTCTACTTGATCAACTTCTCGGTATTGTACATTGTTTGCGTAAAATAAATCCGAGATATCTGAAATAACGCCCAAATGCATTCTGGGTTCTTCGGTTTTTGGACAAACCATTTAAACGTAAACAACATCTCCTAGCAACCCGATCACTGTAAACATAGCCGACTTTTTACTATGTAAATATTGGCACCGAGAATTAAAATCTGACCGGAATTTAACGATTCAATGTTTAGGGAGAAGCCGTTTGGCTAAATGAATGAGCAAGTCATTTAAGACAATTTAAACGATGGTAGGTGTCAATTAAGTCGTAGAAAATATTTTTATTCAAATTTTAACAGTATGTTATTTATGTGACGCCAAGTATAGTCTTTTATATTACATTCTGAAACTTCATATCATTACGCAGACAGTGACAGTCAATGTTACTGTTATATACATTACAGTGAGTGCTACTGTGTTGTCTGTTGAATTGAAATGAACACAACATAGGAAATCAAAGACTTAAAAGTAGAATATATGTGTACATGTAACAGAAGCTCTGTAAAGCTTTTTTTCCACATTATTAATAATAACTTAAATGGATAAGCATATATACACATGTGTGCAATTGCAAGGTTCTCTTGAACTGTTTGAGTATGGTGGGCTGCCAAGTAAACAACTTAACAAGTAATAATATAATCTTTTGATTTTTTAATTTTGCATTTTTGAATTGATAATTACTATAGTAATTATAAATAAAACCCTTTGGGTATATCGATTGTTGTACCAACAATTTGATACGAGTGACAGATTTGTAAAAAGTCTTGTGACCCTTTTTGTTTCTGATAGTTTTAATAAGTGAACAGCTTTTCCAGAAATAAAAGAAACTATTTACAGGTCCCAAGCCATCTAGATAATGTTAACATAATAATTGCAAAGTACAAGCCCTTAATCAGGACTGCGGACATTGTCAGTAATAATTTTAAGTTACAAAACTGTGTCCAAACGAGGACAAGACAGTGACCTCAGCTGGCCGTTTTCGACTGCTAAAAATGCTTCTACTTAACTCTTGAGACATTTCTTATTTGAAGAATGAAGAATGTGAAGACACAGAAACGGCTACTAGATCAGTGATAGGGATTACCGTGTGATTATGTGCCATAGTCACATTTCCACTTAAAATGGTGCATTGAGTGACTAATGTGCCATGTCATGTGTGCGCATTCAGTTTTCATCATTGATGATGGAGTATTGTCCACTACTTGTGGCAGTTAAAAAGGCATGAACATGGCTTTTAACAAGGTTTTTATTTGCTACATGTGGATGTTTCAATCGCCATGTTTTTGAGGGGATTTAAGGACCGGGAATGAAATGGTTCTTTGTTGGGATTGCATATTCTTCATCATCTGTGCTTTTGAAAGAAAGAACAATTAATATTGTATTTTTAAAGAATTTGAATAACACAATAATATCAGAAAAGTACATTGTATGTACTGGAGGTCCCATTTGAAATTGAAAATTGCCACCAAAGTTTTTTGTTAAAGCTTGACCCAAATCAAAACAAGTTATCTTTTGGAACAAAAGAAGATATTAATGTTTGTAATCAAAATCAAACTGCCATTGTTGTAGAAACTAACTTGCTTACTGAACATGATTCTGAACCCTCCTATTGAAAATATTGATGATGGTGGAGTCATGTCATCCAGTCCTAAAGCCCCACCAAAACATTTCAAATTTCTATAAATGGACAAAATCTAATTGTAACTAAACAAACAAAATGAAATGCAGTATTAGGCTCACACCTAAACAACTTGGGGTTCTGTGATTGTGTGGACTATGATAAAGCACTAGACAACATATTAAGTATAAAAATTCAAACAGAAAAGGAAAGTGATCTGATGTGACAATTGATTGACATACGATACAGTTATATACAATACTGAATAGCAAACATTTTAACTCTTAATGAACAATTAATCTGCAGTGTAAATTAAAGTTTGTTTATGCTGAATTGTACATTTAGTCTGCAACATTTATGCATAGCTGGTCATAGTTGCCATTCCAAATTTTGTCCCGCTTTTTTTTAGGATGACCCATTGAAATGAAGGGTAAGGGACCATATTCCCATTGGCAAAATTTTAATCTCAATCACTGCTAGACTTGCTGTCACTGTTGGCAACGCAAGTAATGATGTTGATAGCAGAACACAGATAATAAAAACAAAATATATGTGAAAATTTGGCAAAATTTAGCAATCCTTTAATATACATGTACATGTATATAAAAGTGTACCACACAACTCAAGTTTGGGTCCTGTGTTCTTCAACATTTCTTGAACAACATCTTTCACTTTGTTAAATAAATGTGTTATATAATTAATATGCAGATAACAATGCATTGTCACAGGCAAGACTGAACCTCGACAGATTAGATGAGTCTTTGGAAAAGGAAAACAAAATTTTGATTGATTAGTTCAGACCTGGATTGAATTCAAATTTTTTTCCATTAGCTAAGACCAAAGTTTTTTAATTTATTGGTTTACAGATCCCCTGACCTGATTTTTCCAGTTAGGCAAAAAAAATAATAGTTTTAATTTCTGTTTTCCAATTATTAGCTCACCGGGCCTTTGGCCAGGTGAGCTATTGCCATCACTTGGCGTCCATCGTCATCGTTGTCATCCGTTAACAATTTTTAAAAAATCTGCACTGAAACCATTAAGTGGAATTATATGAAACTTCACATATGTTCCTCATTGTATCTTGCACAAAAGTTGTGTTTAGATTTTTGATCCTTCAAAAAACATGGCCGCCGTTATTAAAAAATAGAACATAGGGTTCAGATTATAGTTTTTCACATATATCTCCAAAACGTTAGGTTTAGCCAAATTCTGTCAAGGTAAAAGTGTTCAGCTTGATGAGATCTATCAGTGGTCAAATTTTCATTTTAATCTATCTAGGTCTCACTAACCACTTCCGGGTCAAATGGCCACCCCCCTATGTAGTACCAAAAACACACTGAACCTAGACATATGCATTGTAAGTGCATTATTTGTGTGTATTATGATTAAAAGTAGTCAAAATAAAGCTGAGAATGTGTACTTTAAAATCATATATGTAATTAACTACAAAAGTGTATGAATATTGTTTACATGTGTGAGTAATTTGCCTCCATGCTGTCAGTTAGCAGAACAGGTAAAAATGTGGATTTTCAGTATTATTTATTCAAGTAAATTTTGTGAAGAATTTCTACTATGATCGTACCATTAGCATAATGATTTTTGAAGCCTTATTTTCCAAGCTTCGCAACGGTATGCAGCTTTAAGATGTCATTTGTCCTGGGAATTCACAGTGAGACTTTGAAAATTACTTTTTTAACATGTAAAGTAATGGAAACGTTAGAAGTGGTTAGTGAGACCATAAATTAAATTATGGCATATTTCAGAGAAATGCATAATTTGAGGAAAATTGCCTTTCCTGGTCATTATTTCCATTTTCCCATAAAATCAGTATAGTGATATTGGTAATCTGGCTATATTTTAAGAGGTGCATTGTGCAAGGTATTTTAAAAAACAACATAGCAACAAGATTTTTATCAGTAACAGTGACTCATAACTTGACATCATCCATGAAATACACAATGTCACTGCTTGGGATATTCAAAGTACTCAAATAGTCACACAGCACAGACTAAGAATCACACAGTAATGAAATAGGTATGATATAAATTGTTGAAATCTGTTCTTTTTTCATAATGATAAATGATATTTACTATTACAACTTCTTGAATTATCATAGGTATCAATTTGGTGTGACAAGTTAGTTAAAATTGTAATTTTTTAGTAATTTAGGGAAAATATCACTGAGGGGCATGATATAAAAATGACCATTTCTTTGTAGTCCTAAGTCTGATTTTGATAGTTTTGGTCTTATTAGACTCACAATACCACAAGCTTTCATAAAATGTAAATAAAGAAAAACATAAAAACTCACAAAATGTTTTTAAGGTCTCACTAACCACTTCCGGGTCAAATGGCCACCCCCCTATGTAGTACCAAAAACACACTGAACCTAGACATATGCATTGTAAGTGCATTATTTGTGTGTATTATGATTAAAAGTAGTCAAAATAAAGCTGAGAATGTGTACTTTAAAATCATATATGTAATTAACTACAAAAGTGTATGAATATTGTTTACATGTGTGAGTAATTTGCCTCCATGCTGTCAGTTAGCAGAACAGGTAAAAATGTGGATTTTCAGTATTATTTATTCAAGTAAATTTTGTGAAGAATTTCTACTATGATCGTACCATTAGCATAATGATTTTTGAAGCCTTATTTTCCAAGCTTCGCAACGGTATGCAGCTTTAAGATGTCATTTGTCCTGGGAATTCACAGTGAGACTTTGAAAATTACTTTTTTAACATGTAAAGTAATGGAAACGTTAGAAGTGGTTAGTGAGACCCTAGCTATTTAGGAGTTATTTCCCTTTTTGACATTTTTTTGCTATTTTTAATGTTATTTCTTTCAAAAATCTTCTCCTGTGGAACCCTTTAATATACATGTTCATGTATATTTAAGGATTGCTGAATTTTGCCAAATTCTTACATGTATTTTGTTTTTGTTATCTGTCCTGCTATCGACATCATTACTTGCGTCACCAACAATGACAGCAGGTCTAGTAGCCATTATACTCTGTTTGTCCATTTGTCTGTTGAACCCCTAGAAGTACATTTGTAGTTACAATAAAAAATCCTCATGTTCACATTCACCCGTTCACTGAAATTTTAGTTCTTTTGCGTCCATTCCCAATTTTGTTGTAATTTCTTTCTGTATGGTTTTGTATTACATTGTACATAGGAAGTTGACTTTGTAAATACAAGCCGGACTAGATTACATTACTTGATTTTTTAGGTACGGACCCAGATTCCATCAGGACAAGTTATAAACGTTTAGCTACTAAATGGCATCCAGACAAAAATAACAACAATTCTCAAGCACTGAAAGTAAGCAAACCCTTTTTAAAATACAATGTCTGTAACTAACTTAATAACTTAGTTACAGCAGAGATGTAATTGTCAGTAGTATTTCAAGTAGCAGGTAGACTAATGAAAATTTTGTAAGAGTTCACACATTTTTGAAAATAGAGTAGCAGTTAAAAAAAGAGCTAGTAGCCGTGAAATTTTGCCGATTGATGGCTTCTATTGACATCCCTGAACAGTGATATTATTATTTGCCTTCAATTACCTCCCAAATAAGGCTGTTTCCCCAGATGAAGTGAGAATTCTTCACTATTAAGTTTCTCGTTCATACCCTTCTGACAATAGACTTCACATTTCATTGTAATAGTTACTATTTTGTTTTATGTTAAAAAACAAACTTGCTAAACTGTTTAAGGAGGTAGACCTAGGGTAAGGGACATAGCTCTTGAAATCAGTGATACGTTTGTAACATATTAAATTCACCACAGCCTATCAAGCTTTCAATTGAAACAGAATGAAATTAGTCCAAGTTACTTTGATGCTTACATAAGATTGACGTAAAATGCAGAATACAAACGTTCCAATGATTTCTAAGAGTTGTGCCCCTTACCCTCGGTCTGCCACCTCGAAACTGTATTTTTTATAGGGATAAAACAACATTGTTATGACTATATTTATTTCATGTTATCTGTATTTGATGTATTAGTGCTGAAAAAGAAATTAAAACATTAATCAGTGTATATTTGCTATTTCTTGATATTAGTGCCTTTATTTAGCTAGTGAATTCAAAAATTCATAGAGGCATCCTGATGACACAGATTTCTCTGGCAAAAACCTGATTTACATTTGGACAGGTTTAAAAAAAATTGGGAAAAAGTTAAAATGGAACAAAATTTGGATGATATTTAATTATGGAGTACAGTTTGTACTGCAGAAATCAATTTGAATAATATTGATTGACATTCAGACTATACATTAAGAAAAAACAGTTCTAAGTAATATGGGAAATGCAAATGTATGATTATAGTTTTATTCTAAATCATGTAATCTTTTAAATATTGTTCATGCTACAATTTTCACAATATTCATGAAGCCCCAGTGCTAACAGCACTTTGATTATGTGAATTGAATTTCCTGAAAGCATGGACCTGTTAAAACCACATTTGGTTCTGTGAGAAGGGAAAATAACATCTAAACAAATGTCCAGTACAAAAGCTGAATATTGTATCACATTCTAATATTTTGTATATACATGTAGTTGTATCTCTAATTTGAATACATTTGTAGGTGGAGAAATAGAAAGCAAAGTAAAATCAAAAGTAATACATGTATGTGTCCAAGAAAGATAGTACTTTTTCTCTTTGAAATCGCAATTTTCCTTTTTTTTTACTGTATGTGTTCTTCCGATTGTTTTTTAGGCTGAGTAAAATAATGTCTGAAGGTGTAAAGTTTTTATTTTTGCAGAAGTTCCAGCAAATAAGTACAGCTTACAGGAGGTTAACAACAAATGATGATCGTTTACAGAACTTAAGCAAGGTATTAACACAGACCTGCATTGAAATCAGTTATTCTTATTCCTTTGTGATTAGGTTTTCTATAGACTATATAGAATACATGTTGTAGATCAACATCATTTCAATTCTAAAAAAACAAAAATTTGAATGATCAGGCATGGGTTTCATTATAAATATAATTGTTTTTAAGCTATCTGATTAGTCCTAGCTTGTGTTGAGAATGGTTTTGAGAATTTTGTTTATGAATTTGGCCTTGGTTAACTAGTTTTCCCAATACACATTGGATGACACTTCATTTTGAGGAAACATTTTATAAGTACTGTATCATTCAAGACAGTGAACAAATATTGTTATTTTTATTTATAATTGATTGCTGAGGCAGGGGGCATATGTGTTGTTTCAAGGCATCTTATTTTTTTTATTTATAATTGATTGCTGAGGCAGGGGCATATGTGTTGTTTCAAGGCATCTTATTTTTTTTATTTATAATTGATTGCTGAGGCAGGGGGCATATGTGTTGTTTCAAGGCATCTTATTTTTTTTTTTATTTATGATTGTTTGCTGAGGCAGGGGGCATATGTGTTGTTTCAAGGCATCTTATTATTTTCATTTATGATTGATTGCTGAGGCAGGGGGCATATGTGTTTTTTCAAGGCATCTTGTTATTTTTATTTATGATTGCTAAGGCAGGGGGCATATGTGTTGTTTCAAGGCATCTTATTTTTTTATTTATGATTGATTGCTGAGGCAGGGGGCATATGTGTTGTTTCAAGGCATCTTATTTTTTTTTTATTTATGATTGATTGCTGAGGCAGGGGGCATATGTGTTGTTTCAAGGCATCTTATTATTTTCATTTATGATTGATTGCTGAGGCAGGGGGCATATGTGTTTTTTTCAAGGCATCTTGTTATTTTTATTTATGATTGCTAAGGCAGGGGCATATGTGTTGTTTCAAGGCATCTTGTTATTTCAGCTAACTTCATATTTATCTTTTATTTAGGAACAGTCTTTAACATTATTTAAAGAAGTTTTGTTAATAAAGTCATTAAGTAAGTATAGTGTTAAGTTTATTTTACTCTATGTACATTGATGGGTGTTGTTAATGTAAGTTTTCTAATATTTCATTGAAATTTCAACCATTTCCTTCATTTATGTCCATGTTAAAGCCAGAGATTCAGCTACATTCCTAGAAGTTTGTACTTTCTTATTTGAGTTTTCAGCTTAAAATCATAATAATAAATACTTCAATTCTCGTAAAAAAACATGTCGTGAATAACAAAAACTCAGCACACCTTCAACTTTGATCAAATTTTGAGTGGGAGATCACTTGCTTTAGAACTTTTGAAGGTTAACACCTATATTTTTGATACATGTTTCCATTTTGCTATTCATTATTGTTGATAAGATTTTTTTCAATTATTCAATGGAGTAAATGCTAAAAATAAGACTTAAAGCACAAGGGAAATCAAGGGATCAAGGATTCGACCTGTAATAAAAAAGAACATAATCCAAGAATAATGACTTGACCAAGAAAATTGACATACACAACATAGAACATGAAATAAGCAAAATAACCCTAGCATACATGTAGAAACAGAAGAAAACTGGGACCAGGTCACCTGAATGGTAAGTCTCTGCTTAAAAAAATCCCAGCTCTTACCAAGTGTGTTACATTTTGTAATTGAAGAATTCTGTTTTTAGCTCAACTAGCTGAAGGCCATGTGAGCTATTGCCAATGTCCTAGCTAGGGCAAAATAGAGGGCGTTGTGTCCCGCCCCTATCACATCAGTGTCCTCTGCCCTATTGAGTACCCCCTTAGTGCTTAATTACTATTATCTGAATATCCCTTTAAGATTACACTTTTGTTAATGAATTACCCCAAGCCAATAAAGAAGTGTCACCTTCATTGACTAGATCCTGTTATAATCAACCTGCAGGTAAACCTCAGGTAATTATTGGTGATCAATTAGCTGATCAGGGTTATTGATGGTGATTGACAACTAGAAAATAGATCCCTATTGGATCTTATCACCATTTGATGGATAGTCAATCATTGGTAAATAACCTATTTCTACTGCACAATTAATTTCACAAATATTTTAACAGGTCTAAGTAATGTAGTACCACAAGTGTAAACAATTGTAATTTGCACGTTTATTCAAAATGTATTACCTCCCTTATAATTTCAAAATTTTCTGTATCTTCAAGAGTACAGGAGATTTTCCAAAAATTGTGATTGCAATAGTTGTAGGAAATAATATTTCTCTTAATTAAATATGATTTTGAAATTTAATTGGAGCAATAAGGAAATATTAGTTACATTTCATGTCACATTTTACCTCATTGTATGTCATAAATGTAAAGAATCACCAGCCCTTGATCAACAATTTCAGTGGTTGTCTTCAGCAAACATCTTGAAAACCAGTGTATAAGCCAGTAATTTGAAACCTTTAGTCACTTAAGTGTTATCCCCTTTTGCATGCATCAAAACTTAACCCCTGTAATAACATTTTAAACAGCACTGCTTCAAATGAGGACATTTATACATTTTGATCTACTGTGTATGATTAAGTGGTCCTGTTTACTATATACATGTTCTTGTACAAAAAAAAAAACGTCATTTCTGAAGATGGTTTGTCAATGACAAAAATGACAAGGGCTAGCTAAATCTCTGTTGAAAACTATAATAGATAGAAAGAAACTTTCAATTGATGAAATGATCCTTATGATATGTCCTACCAAAGTCTTCTTTGAGTCAAAATTGTCAACCAACTTCTTGCCCTTGAAAGGCAAAAATTGAAGCATGCAAGCGATTCAGGTTCTTGGAAGCCTCTTGTTTTCCTTCAGTTAGTTAAATATTCACTCGTATATATGAATGATGTCACTTGTCATTCAGACCTTGTGGGTTTCATAAACTATATTGAACAATATTTTATTATATATTTTTGTGCTAAATTTCAGATTCTTATAATGGTACATCATATGATTCATCAGATGATGATGACGATGACGACGACGATGATGATGACAATGATGATTTTGATGATGAAAGATATGCTAGTCTTTTTCCCGATAAATTTAAATTAAATCAATTGAAAAAAGCAAAATCTGGTAATTATCTGTTTAGGCATGAAACAAAAGTGAAATGTTAAACAAAAATTAAGAAATAAGTTGTAATCACATTTAATAATAATATTTTGTTCCCCCAATCAATGAGTTGGTCCTTTTGTTAGAAGTTTGAATTTCATCACAATTAGCTAATCTCCCCATAGATGAATTGATTTCAAATGTGGTATGTGGCTTAATATAGATGGGGCATACATTTCTGTCCTGATATCAACTTCCTATTTAATGGCACTTTACCATTTTTGGGTTTTTGATCCTTCAGGATCAAAATAACTAGTTTCTGGTTCACCACTGGAACTTTGTTCCCTACTATTTCTGAACACTACACAAAACTATAGTCCAAATGTAACTCCTTTCATATCATTCAATACCTCTTTAATATCCACCAGTAAACATGTTTATGACAATTATTCACCTCAATAATGTTCTATTATTTCTGCAAATAAAATTAAGGTCTTCAAATCAACTGAATATTTTAGGAACTCCTTTTGCCCATGAAAGCTGTTTTAGTAATAAATTTACATTATAGTTCTTGCTGAAATTTGTCAAGAAGTATTAAATGTTGGGCATGTTCCATTTAACACACTAATTAGTAAAATCTCTGTTCTATCATTAATATTTCCCAATTAATAAACAGGAAGTGAATACTTCAATAGCAGTGATTTTAACCAAGTAAAATTGGCGGGAAAATTCATATTGGTGAAATGTATCTATTAATTTTTAAAATCTTATGTTCATCAAGTAAATTATTTTCTTAGCTGATTATACTACATTGTATTACAGTGTAGGATTGATACACTGTTAGTGTATAGATATTTACAGTGAGGGTGATCAAGGGAACCAAGATTCAAGCTGAAATAAAAAAATATATTCCTATGATGAAGACTAAACATGGAAAACAGGCACACACAAATTTAAAATAAACTAGCACATTTGTTAATAAGACTGCTGAAGCAAATAAAAGAATTTGGTACTATTCAATGTCACCTGAAATTTACTTAGTTATTAAGATACTCTTTTCAACGTGTTAAAACAAGGTAGTTGATTTACTGTTTTGATTAAATTAAAATGAAGATAAATTTAAGTTGACAGCTAATATTATCACTTAATTATCTAATATATTTTCAGGTTTAACAAATAGTAATAAACATTTAACAGTTGAAGTAAGTACAAGTAACATAGTATTATAAGTTCAGATTTTCAGATAGTGGACATTACTAAAAATGTCATATAGGGGTCATACAGAAGTTTTAAGCAGATATCTCCGAAATTGTTAGGTATAGCCAAATTCTTTCAAATAGTCCATATGATAAGGTCTACAAAAATCTGCTTTGGTTCAAAGATGTCTTGTGTCTGCTTAATAGAGTTATTGCCTATGAAAGGCAAAAAAAAAAAGATTTTTTTTTTTAAAGTTCATAGCCAATATTTTGAAAACTATAAGATAGATAGGAAGAAACTTGGAATTGCTGAAATGATCCTTATGATAAGGCCTTCAAAAGTTTGCAATGATGTTGGAAGACTTTTGTAAGAGTAGTTGCCCTTGAAAGGTGAAAAATTATGTTTTTAGCAGTTTTCAGCCAATATTTTGGAAACTGTAATACTGTGAAATTTCTATTGTTTGTGGTACCAATTTTCATAGGTTTGGTGAACCAAGTAATTAGTTACAAATGAAAAGAAGTTTTTCATTCATTTGTTTGATGGAGTTGTCAAATTCATGAATGTTACTGTAAGAATCCACTAACTGATAATTTTTTCCGAAACCATGAAAATTGGTACCTGCGAATAAAAGTATCTTCGCAATAGATAGAAAGAAACTTTCAGTTGATGAAATGATCCTTATGTTATGTCCTACCTTCATGTAAGTCTTCTTTTGAATCAAAATTGTCTGCCCAACTCCTTGTTAGTTTTTGCACTTGAAAGGAAAAAAATGAACCAGCTGAGCAAATCGGGCTCCTTGGAGCCTAATGTATCAATTATATGTTAATGATAAGCAGCTGATGACAGAAAATCATGACGGATTCATTGACCCCTTGGCTAAGAATTTTCCTTCACAATATCTGGTGAAACTAAATTGTAAATAAAATGATTGCAATCAATCCAATTGCTAGTTGCTGACTCTTATAGCTATATTTTCAATATCATAAAAGCAGTATAGTGCAAGGGCCTAAAGATTCAAATTGTTTTTATTACTAACTTGTAAAGCACCACTTCGAATTCTAAGTGAGTCTCACATTTTTTCAGCAAATAAATAAAAATGCAGAAGAATTGATAACTGAAGAAGAAAAGGAAAAAAGAAGAGCAGAAAAGCGTAGAGCAAAGAAAAAGGTAACTTGTACTGTTTAATTGTGTAGAAAAAGTCATGCTGAGGAATATCTTAAAAAGGGAAACTAGAGGCTCTAGATAACCTCAATCACACAACTGGTTTGATATGCTACATTCAGTTTCTTGTAAAAGTGGCAATGTTTTTTCTTGGAAAAAATTCCCAATGGTCATTTTGATACCATAAGGTACAACCATACCAACTTTCATTTAATTGCGTACATTAGTTTTTGAGAAGAAGATTTTTAAAGTCAAAACATCACAAATAACAACAACAACAAAAATGTCCATAATGGATAATAACTCCAATATGGGTCAACATATTTTCACCGAAATTTGACCTCTGCTAGATCTCGTCATACTGAGCACTTTAACCTCAATGTCAGTATTTCGTGAAACCTAATGGATTTGGGGATATGTGCAAAAAACTGCTGTCTGATCCCTATGTTCTATTTTATTGATAGCAGCCATGTTTTTTCACAAATGAAAAATCAAAATGGTTTAGTTTGTGCTGGATACTCAAAGAAACAATCACACCAACTTTCTTTGAATTCTATACAGTAAGTTTCATCCGAATCCATTCAGTAGTTTCAGGGGAAAAGATGTTTGAAAAATAGTTCACGACAACAATGGACACCAAGTGATGACATAAGCTCACCTGACTCAAGGCCAGGTGAGATGAAAAATGGCACTTGAACATGATACAGTGCCATGTCTTACCTTTGCCCTTTTACTAGTAATATTTTTAGACAACTCAGAGTTGTCGTATAAAGGGACGAATTAAGCTATTTGTTTGTCAATAATTTGATTGTTTATTTCTCATCGGGGCAAGGCAAATCCTAAATTTTGACTTTTTTTCAGTTAGAAATAAAATTATTAGGATTGTTTTTGTTTTTTTTAAGTTATGCTCATATTAACAACTGTGGGGCAGTACACACTTGTTCATTAACTGCTTCACGGTTCATAAAACATGAACTGACCCAAAGTTGGTCATTTTGCAGAACCTGGTCAAAAACTAAAAATCATCCTTAATTTCACATCAGTCCTGTTGAAACTAAAGAATGTCATAATATTAAATTGATACTAGTGAAGTTATATGTCTGAGTACATTTCATAATTTATGTATAATATCTCAGAAGTTTGATAACAGGATGATTTGTTTCTGATTTTTTTCTGACTGATGATCACTGCTGATGGCATTATAGAAACTCTATCACATAGAAACTGAAAGACATCAAATGCTACAGTTACGCTGCTACCTATTCAAATGTCCAGCTCTCTGGCCAGTTTTAATGTATGTGATATATTTAACAACTTATAATTGTATCTAAGAAAATGAAACCAACAGTTGGAAGTAATTTAACTAATAATGAGCCAGTTTTCTTGCATTACAGAGAAGAAGAGAGAAAAAGAAACAAGAAAAAGTGGAAGCTAGTATTAATTTCTTATCTTACCAAATATTTCGTAGTAATTAAACTGGATTACCTATCCCTGCCTTGGTAAAAATAAACACTATATATGTTGGCTTCTATTGATTCATTTCTCCTTTCACAAATAAATAGTGAAAAGGACTTAGGTTTGACTTTGATAAAAGTTAATTACATGATGCACCAATAGAGGCTATACTCCTCATGATTTTGAAGACAAAGGCCAAAGTCACCATTACTAAAAATGGCATTACATTTAAAAACATATGATATAAGTACTTTTTATAAATTTATGAATGAGACAGTCAAGTTTATACACCAAAAAAGATATTTAATCAAATGAGTAACAAGATTCTTTTCTGTCTGTCTGTTTACCTTAAACAAACATTATAAAGAATATTACTGAGAAACTTGATTATATAGGATTAATCTTGTCAATGTTTTTCTTCTCTTTTTTTAGGATGAAAAAGTATCACAGAATACACAAAAAATAAAATTAAAGGATACTATAGAAATAAATGAGAAAAGTAATAAATCCAGTAAAAAGGTGGAAAAAAAGTAAGTATTGTATATTTTGTACTTTTAAAATAAAATACTGATTTGATAAAGGTTTTTTACTTGTAAAATTATTGATAGATCTGTAAGAGCTTAGATAACAAGAAAATTAGGAAGTTTGTAAATATTCTGCATTACACTGATCAGTTGATATTAAGTGTTGAATAGTAGAGAAGTTCTTATCATAGTAGTATTTAGGGTTAAAATATATTTTGTTTTAGAGCCTGTCGACATTAAGATAAATATATTTAATTTCTCGTCTTTCGACAAATAGTAATATTAAACCGTGAAATATACTGATCTTTCTTGTTCTGATCATACATAAAAGGTACTTATGTTGTTTTTCAGAGATTCTGATTCATCTTCAGATGGAGCTGTAAGTTTATTTTTACGTGTTTTTTTAAGGGTTACCATTGCCCAGAATGTAGGATAGTTATGATAGAAATATAAAAACAAAACAAATTGTAGTTATATTGACAAGAATATATAAGATATGATATGAAGTCATCTACAAAACAGTTGAAAGTGTCTGAGTGTACATCCATTTTCATTAACACAATAGGATGTAAATACATGATTTGTATATTGCATAACAAATCTGTTTTTCTATAGTTAAAATACCGTTCTGTATTTGCCTATTCAGGATTTTGATCAGAATTCAGCATTTTTTACTAAAGTTAAAAACAAAAAGAAAAACAAACAAACCTCATCAGATGGACCAAAAGACAGACGAGGAGGGGGAGATAACTCTGAAGAGGATCAAGATGACCTTGACCCTGTGGTTTTACGAAGTAGACAGTTAGCCAGTAAGTACAACTCATTATGAAACTTAAAGCCATTTTTATGGGATGATAACCACTTAAAAAGTGAAGAGAAAAACTGAAAAGCTGTATTATACATGGTTTGTAATTGTTTTTTCAATAAATGGAGAAAAAAAATCAGATCTCAAAGCTGACTTAAGATGAAAAGAATCTTCTTTGCAATGCTAAACTATATATGAGGATTGGCCAAGTTCAGTGTTTTTAAACTATGGATATTCTTTTGAGTATCCATATTAAGAAGGTATTGGTGTAAATGTTTGATGTACAAATAATGACTCTTCGCAGTTAATGGTTCTGTAATTACATTGAAGCAAAATTCATTATTTCAGTTAAAGGCAATGAAATGGCACAACAAGGTCACTATACTGCAGCTATAGAACTTTTTTCTGAAGCTATAAAATTAGACCCTAGAGATTTTAGGTAAGCTGTAAAAAATCTAGGCCTATTGCATGAATAAATCAGAAAATAGCTTGAGCTTGTAAGTGCAATATTTATGTTTTGAGTAGTAATTTTTCAGAATTTTTGAATATCCATACAATAACCTTGTCATTGTATAGCAAAGCTTAAAATATTATTTAAAATGTTTTTTTGTTATCAAAGACATCACAACTGGTGTCATCAGTTGTAGATTTGAAAAATATGAATGAACATGTATTGCTCTGAAAAAAAAACAAAACAAAAAAAAAAAAAAAACGAGAATCATAAATAGAACATTGCTTAGCAAAAAACCTGTTCGTACCTGATGGCAATGAGGGAAATTTTTGACTCTTTGAAAGATTTCATCTTTTAAACATAGACAGGTTGTTTTTGATAGTAGCCTGTCTATTATTGAAGCTTTATTTCATTCCTTTTCATGGCTCACTGGTCACATATTTTTATTTCAGATTTTTTGGAAATAGATCTTATTGTTATGATAGAACTCAACAGTATGAAAGGTAAACTTTCGTTTATTCATAAGACTATTTCAGAAATTTCTAAGAATCTTCCTTATATAATCAGTAAATGAAAAATGAATCATGTATTTTTTTTTATCCAAGCTCCATTGGAGAGGGGGTATCTTTCTGTACCTGTGCTCATCATTTTTGTCAAAAATTGTTCGTAATAAAATTTTCAGCTTCTGTAAATCACAGGCTGTTGATATTTTGTACAAAGTTTCATATTGGTGTACAGAATTGTAGAATGAGTTTTCGTATTTGTGTAACACTTGCTTTCTGTTTGCCCCTCCCCCAAAATTTTTAATTACAGCTTACTGATATATAGTACTAAGCTTCTTATAGGGGTGTTGTATCATAGGATGCTTTTTTGTACTCAATTGACATCTACCATATTTTCTGGACTATAAGTCCATGTGGAGTATAAGTCAAATTGCCTACTTTTGACTAAAATCTACGAAAAAACATAGATAAGTCGAATTTGCTAGATAAGTCGAGGGTCAGATGTATGCATTTGTATCGTAGGTGTCAGTGGAGATCCGAGTTGAGCAGTTTAATTTTCACTGCATATTATTTCAGCGATGTTACTTTGTATAGTAATTTTTAATTAAATTGATATTTGTATGTTTGTTAAAGTGTACTTTGTCTGCTAGTTCAATTATTTTTATTGAATTGCATGTCAATTGCCCTGAAGCCTTAGATTATCATGTGCATGAAATTGTGAACATGTCAAGCATTGGCACTCGTGTGTAAAATTAGGGGAAATTAGTTTGATAAATAGGTCATAATTACTAGCAGTAATTAATAGACAATAGCCCCGTGCAGGTCCGGGTGTTAAAAGAATAGGCCTGCAGCAGCGCTAAGCTTGTCGTATAAGGCGACTAAATAGTGCTCAGAAACCTAGCCGGGGGCTAGGCACTCTGCCCACAGAGCAACTGGGATGTGTGCCCCAGGTGGTGGAATGGGGTACCCCTGGCGTGTTACATGCTGGGGTTGTCAGGCTATAATACGGAAAACCTGACCGCAAACCATAGTGGTGCACCGTGTTGGGAAAGAAGCCACGTTCCTCGCATGTTAAAGAACCCTGCTGTGGTATTCGATAGGAGTAGGAACCTTTGCGCTCCGCCACAGGAGGCTAAATTGCCCGACCTTACCCATCCCCCCCTTTTTCCAGTGGCAATCAAAATTTGTCGACCCTATTATCCTTGTGACCCATTCTTTCTTTTTTTCATTTCATGTTCATTTTATCATCCATTTCATGTTCATTGTCTGAATGTAGCTGAAATATTGCTGCTCGGACGTTAAACCCCAACAAACAAACAAACAATAGACAATATTACCGGGTATTTCAAAATACAATAAAAAAAAATGTTACCTGCAAATTTGGTTGCAATAAGCCATTTAGATAACACCTTAACTGATTATAATTTGAGCCACGTGCGAATGTGTTGTGAAGTACCATAAATGGGTATAAATTGCATATTAAAGGATTGATAACTCGATATTGTCTTTCAAGTTAAAAAAGAGCTTTGTTAATGTATCTTCTAGAGTTTATTTATGTATTTCAACAGTTTCAAAGCTTTTATTAATATTGTCGTATTCATTCATAAAGGATAGCGGTACCAATCAATGATCTTTGAGTTTGATCGCTGGTATGACTGTTTGAGTGACGGCTTTTGTTGATTGCAGTTGACCCAAAATTTTGAATGAAAGCAAATCTAACGAAATGCATTGAAGATGAAAATTTTTTCTTGAAAAAATCCTTATATAAGTCAAAGTGGTTGATAAGTCCAGGCTGACACTTTGTTGAAAAAAAGTATCGACTTATAGTCTGGAAAATAAGGTACAACTTATTTGCCAATAATACTTGGTTTCCTTGTATCATGATTGGAAGTGGGGCTGTCACTCACAGATTTCTTGTTAGTCTAGTACAGTAAATCCTGTATAAACTGAACCCTGAACAGTCCAACAACTTGTAATAATAATAATTATAATATTCTTTATTTAAACAGGATGACCTATTTAGTTTCATAACTAGTTTACAATATGGTCCTGCAATGTATACATATTTACAACATAAATTACAAAATTGACAGTAAGCAAAATAAAATTGTATGATAATATTACTAAAAAATGATACAGGTGATATACACTTTAATGAAGCAAAGTACTGTTCTAAATATGACTTTTTGAAAGATTCTACAGTTGTACAATTTATTTTAATCATCACTTAGCTCGTTCCACAGATAGATACTAGATATAATGAAAGATGGCTTATAGTACTCTGTTCTACATTATGGAACATACAATAAATTGTGATTGCTCTGTCTGGTGGATCTCACATTAACTTGATGAATATATCTAAATACATTTAAATATTCTGGAACCAATAGACTTATGGACTTGAAAACTAATATTGCCTTTCTACATAAAAATAATCAGCCATAGCCACCCATTGAATTAAGTATGTTGAAAAATACAAGAGATGGAGTAATGATATTTAGCTTATTAAAATTATCCGCGCTGCTCTTTTTTGAAGTTTAAAAATCTTATCGATATTAGCAACATTTTTTTGCACTAGACCAGATAGTACAACAGTAATTGAAATAAGGAAAAATTACAGATACAAACCTTAAGTAAATAGAGGTTTCCCTAGACCAATTTAGCATGGCGCTGCACCATGCCTTCATCTTCTAGCATTTTTTAGCCAAATTTGTGAAAAAAGTTCTCATCTTATTTAAAAAATTTAAACAGTTTCTGAAAGGAAAAACATTTCTGTACATGCTGCCCTTGTCATGAATTTTACAATATGCCCTAGGTGGCCAAACCTAAATTTCAAGGTATAAGATTAATTTAACTATTGGTAACTAATTTACATGTCTCCTGTTGTATTGACACCCATTTATGATACTTTTACTATACTATACTAGGGTGAAGGATGTTTATTGCAGATTTCAGTAGATAAATTTCCCTAGTGTCAAGGTGAGGTGCCCTCAATGAAACCCTCTGTGATGGTTGAGTGCCCTCAGAATACTTAAATAACCATGCCTTTATAAATTCCTTGGGAAAACACTACGTAAAGTATTACTAGACATAAAATTTTTAATCTACGTAACACACACATTTTTAAAAAAATTTTCTTAGTTAAAACATCTATATGATAAGACCATGTCAAAGAAAAATCTATATTAACTCCTAGGAGTTTTGACACAGCAACAGTTTCAAGAATAACATCATTCATTTCAATAAATATTTTTCTAGGTTTTGACAATACATCAAGCCAAAGTCCCTTCGTATCAATTTAAATGTATTTGAACCTTGATTAACCAAACATCTGTCCAAAGTGAACTAAATTTGAAGTCAATAGGGTTTGGCTTCACTTTAATAAATTTAGGTTACAGACCACCAATTCAACCAATGAGCATTTAGAACGTACGCAAAAATAGTCCTACGCAGAAATTACCCCTGTTCCTCATAGTGCTGTGAAAAAAGTTCTCATCTTATTTAAAAAATTTAAACAGTTTCTGAAAGGAAAAACATTTCTGTACATTTTATAGGTGCATTTTGCTTCTTGTGATGTGAAGCCTAATCTCCATAATGATTTTTAAATATACCCCTATCTTGTGAAAACACTGGGATTTCCCATGCTATTTATAGACCCTTCACTTCCGGTGACCAGTACTGCACTGCAAGTCTGCTAACCCCACATGCCATTCTGAGGATTGTGAGCTGACATATGTAGAATCATGCTGATATATAGTCCTCTGCAGGTTAAAGTTAAGGTAAAGTCCAGAGAAGCCATTGAATATAGTGAAATTAGCATAGAAGCCTATGGGAAGTGGAATTAGTGGTTTTTAGCCTTAAGCTGAAGCCATGGCAAAATGAAAAGTTTCTTGAAATAGCTTTAAACTACTTGAAAATCTTGTTAACTTTGCCATGAGAGGAATACACTACAAAAATCCTTCAAAATATGCATTTTTTTAAGTTATAGGTCCAAATTATGGAAAATTGGTCTTTTTGGCTGATTTTTATGTCCTATCTTGTAAAAAGTGTAGAAAATTTAGTAAAAGTATCAAATATTAAACTTTGAGTGCTATATTTACCTAAATATGGTGGTAATAAGCACTTGAAATAAAGTTTTGTGTAGATTTGAGCAAAAATTAGGTTAGAAATGAGGAAAAACTCACTTTCATTACTGCGGTTAAGGCCATATAAGCATTCCCCTATGGCAACATGGAAAATCCATTATTGAGTACTTTTTTTGCTTTAGGTGCCCTTTACTGGTCATGTTTTAATGTGAAAACACTGTATTTACAAATTTAAAGCCAAATATATCACCTTTTGTGAAAATTTAAGGATTTAGGATTTTTGACATGTGATCAAGAAAAAGGGGGAGGCATGTCAGAAATAAATTTTTAAAAATAGACCAATTTCTCAGAAAATGATTACTTTTAAAACTATTTCTTCATTAATATTGTTAAAAAGCAAGTTGTGATTGATATTTTTTATTTGAAAAGTCAGAAAAAGTTCTTTGCAAATATTTAATGCATTTAAGTATGGTAGAATATTGTCACTTTTTTGCTCGCCCAACTTGGTTACCCTATATTTAAAAATCAAATATTTGAAAAAGTGCTTGTCACATTTCACTGAAACTTTGCAAATGCATTCAGTATGTGTGTAGGAAGATACCTGTATAGTTATTTATTTTTTCTAAGACAAAAAGTGACTCTTTAGGTTACAGACCACCAATTCAACCAATGAGCATTTGGAACGTACGCAAAAATAGTCCTACGCAGAAATTACCCCTGTTCCTCATAGTGCTGTGAAAAAAGTTCTCATCTTATTTAAAAAATTTAAACAGTTTCTGAAAGGAAAAACATTTCTGTACATTTTATAGGTGCATTTTGCTTCTTGTGATGTGAAGCCTAATCTCCATAATGATTTTTAAATATACCCCTATCTTGTGTAAACACTGGGATTTCCCATGCTATTTATAGACCCTTCACTTCCGGTGGCCAGTAGTGCACTGCAAGTCTGCTAACCCCACATGCCATTCTGAGGATTGTGAGCTGACATATGTAGAATCATGCTGATATATAGTCCTCTGCAGGTTAAAGTTAAGGTAAAATCCAGAGAAGCCATTGAATATTGTGAAATTAGCATAGAAGCC
Source organism: Perna viridis (assembly GCA_037379345.1). Taxonomy (NCBI): domain Eukaryota; kingdom Metazoa; phylum Mollusca; class Bivalvia; order Mytilida; family Mytilidae; genus Perna; species Perna viridis. The sequence continues at coordinate 9,433,664 of CM074513.1, forward strand.
TATGGGAAGTGGAATTAGTGGTTTTTAGCCTAAAAAGCCTGGACAACATGGACTCGTACAAAATATTTTGCAAAAATTACACATAATAACATTGTTGAATGCAGATATGAATATTAGTGTTAGCAGTTTAATCATTTCTATTGTAGGGCATTGAAAGATGCAGAAAAAGCTATAAATTTAGCAGACAAGTGGCCTAAAGGATATTTTAGGAAAGGAAGAGCTTTAGCAGGATTACGGGTAGGTCTTATGGGGATTTCTGTGTGTTTATGTTGCAGACCTAATTTTCTTCTGCTTGTTCAGATCTGGATTTTACCCTTGTGATTCCTTTTTTACCTGTGTTTTTACTTCATATTTTGCCAATTTCTGCTTTGTTTGATGACCTTGTAAAATCAGGTCTGACAGTGCAAATCTAATTGCATATACATGTGAATCTGTCCATGTTGCTGAAGAATCTGAAATAAAAAAATACTGTTTCAAGTCTTACTACTGATACGTTTGTATTAATAGAAGCAGGAGTATGCCATAAGTGTGAGGATTAAAGAAAGTATTGACAATTTTTTTTTCTTTTCAGAAATTTTCAGAAGCAGAAGATGCTTTTTCTCAAGTTTTAAAATTAGATAAAAATTGTGAAGATGCTGTTCAGGAACTTAAAAGAGTCAGAACTTCACAAATAACTGTAAGTATCTATGTTGTTTTACCCATCTCTGTAGTGGCTTCATTTCTCTGTAAGGGTAAAAAATGAGTGTTTCTGTTAAAGCGGATCAATTTATTTTTCCTTGTTGTCAACCTTTACTATGACAAATTTTCTGCAATTCTGAAAACATTTAGATCCAATTCCCTAAGCCTGCACTGAAAGAAAAAAACCTCTACCCTCTATCTTAATTTTTTGTATGACAGTTTATGTGCATTTATCATACATTTCAGGAAATGGGTTTTTCAAAAGCACAGTCTGAGGCAGCAATAAAACAGTATGGTACTGTACAATCAGCTTTGGATAATTTATTAGCTGGTGTTGGTATGTATTCACACATACTTTTGAATACCACTCCTTATAAAACTACCAGTTGTAGAGTCAATTCATGGACGCTGAACAAACAATACTTTTTCCATCTACATACTCACTATTTACATAACTATAATTAAGAGAAATCATACATTCATTTCCCACTTTAATCAACCAAAGCAAGAATGATAACTCTTACAGAGTGCCCATTTCATAAACTATCTATATGATATTTATTTCATGAGTTCAGCAACCAAATGATGAACTAAGACTGGTTATGTGATCTGTAACTTGCTTATAATTAAAAAGCAAATGTGAATTTAGTTTTTTGAATTTTGACATGCATGAATCACCTCCAGTCTACTATTTTAGAAGACTGCTTACATCTGAATCACTGTATTCAGTAAGCCTACAATTATTTTTCCCTCATTATATCTTTATTATTATTTAAAAGAATAATGGCAATTCAGGAGAATTTTTTTCGTAGATGTTAATGGTTCCTTCACTTATGTTGTAGAAATTTCTTGTTGTTGTAGAATTGCTTCTGTTGGTTATAAATAGTGTTACGTTGAGTTATAAACTATTTATGTATGTCTTGGGAGAAAGGGAATTAAGAGATATCATATTCAATACTATTATTCCATTGTCGTAAGAATCAATATACATATCTATGTTGAAGGACACGATTACTTTTTCCTTTTCAAATTTATTCTGTGAAAGATAATTGAATTTAACATTTTAACTTCAAAGAATTGATGAAGCAATTATTAGTGAATATTTAATGTTCTTTTTTAAATTTCTTTTTCAGCTGAAAATGTTTTAGGAGGTGAAGTTTATGTCTCTGATGATGAGTCAGGGTTTTCACCAATCACTCAAAAAGTAAACCTCTCCCCCAAGCAGAAAGATACAAAAATGGAGTAAGTATATATTTTATAAATAGCATTAGTTGATATTACCTTTTGTTATAACTTATTGCTTTAATGAATGATAAAGTTATAAAGATTTTATAAAATTGGTTTTAGTAAAACTTTGTTGTAACTACTCTTTTATTTAGAGAATAAATAAAAAGGGTTTTTGTGTCTTGTCTTATTTTATCTTTATTTTATTTTAATATTTTACAGTGCCAAAAATCCAGAAGGGCTTACAGCTTTGTGGGTTGGTAATGTTCTTCCAGATAAAGTGGATGATAAAAAATTATTTAAAATTTTTTCACGGTAAGTAGAACTAATTGGAGTTAAGTATGCATTTATAGTAAAAATGATAAACTTAACATACATGTCAATCAAAGGTAATAGGTAAATGTAGATGCAATAAACTGTGACTTGGAGACACTTAAAATAGTTTCTTGATGCATTTACTTGCTCATATTAATGGTATTATTCCAATGACTTGTGTTTTTGAACATCCTAAAATACTGTTGACTTCCAAAAGGATTCTTATTTCTCACTAAGGGGACAAGGATAGTCCTATTCTTAGCTTTGTAAAAATGATATTTTTGTGACATCACAGTACAACATTTCATGACTCTTGTAATTTATACAATGGAATTTCATCAACAGAGTGTTCTGAATTGGCATACTAATCACTAAATTATAAAGTGAGAAAAATAATCAGTTTTTATTGAAGGAAAAAAGGTATTACAAATTTGCTTCTAATTTTGAATGTCACTTCAATTTCAGGTATGGCAATGTAACAAGTGTTCGTTGTTTACCAGAAAAATACTGTGCTTTTATAAATTATACCACAAAGGAATCAGCAGGAAAAGCCATGACACATTTACAGGTAATTGTCATAACTGCCATGAATGTTTTATCCTGTGGGAAAATTTATTACACAGGAAAAATGTCTTTTAAAATCTACTGTTTGCATGTACGTTTTCTAACATAAATTACAAATGTAACATCAAAAATTGGCTTTTGCTATTTTTGTTGAAAATTTTACTTATAAATCTTGTTTGAATGTCCTAAAAAGTGAAGAATAATTCTTTTCCATTGTTGATCAGGATAACAATTTACTGTTGACATTGAAAGACTTGGTTTCTCTACTTTGTCAAGATGTCTAAAATTTTTGGTTTCAGTTGTATAATAAAAGAATGTACTATGACTAACCAAAAAAAAAAAAAAAAAAAAAAAGATCATGCATTTCTAGATACGCTAGCTGTTCTTTTCACTGAAGTAGAAAAAGTAACAAAGTTATACCAAGTGTGGAGAAAAACCATACATTCTATAGTTTTAAGGAAAGAAATCGGTTTTGTATATGATATAATTTTTTCCAATGAGCTACATGTATCTAAGTGATGAAATTCTTCATTTAAACCTTTTTTCCAGGGCTTTGAATGTGGTGGTCAAAAATTATTGATAAAATTTCCAGACAACCCTATAGTAAATGGAAATGGCAGTACTACAATACGTAAAGCTAATCCCCATGGAACTATTATATTGCAAAAATCAAAAACACAACCAAGGTAAGTGAATTTATTTACTGATAGAAATTTAAGCTGGTAGTACAAGGTTTTATTATTAAAGGATCTCGCCTCTTTGTAAATGAAAATGAGGTTGTGTTCAAATCTTAATTCTTTTTACTTGTGCATTTGTCCATGTCTTTAGGTAACAGTTGTATTTATGCAACTTCGGTAATATAGTCTCACGCAACAGTTGTGACTTCTTTGCAATACTGATGTTCGTGATACCCCTCTCTACATGGTTTGTAGGTGTATATCAACCTGTCTGTCTACCCAACTCTTCCTAAACCACACAAGGGATGTTGATAAAATTTTAAAGGGAGGTTGGGTATCATATACATATGTGTATGAAATAATGTAATGATTGGAGGACTCCAAAGGGAAATAATCCTGTTTCAGGATTTTTACGTGTTAAAACCTTGTTAGTGCAGCTCTACAGATTAATATGACGTTGTATAAGAAGATTTTTGTCTCCTGTAGATGTGCAGGAAGGAAGATATTTATTGCCCAATTCCAGCAAAGTGAGATATACAACATAAAGGTTTTACAAGTTTAAATCTAATAAGTGCAACTCCACCTTAGCTGCTACGCAACGAGTGGGTGGTATATTGAAATCACCCTATCTGTCCGTCCAGATTTTGTTGCAGTTATCTTGGCTTCCAATGGATGGATTGATTTCAAATTTGGTTTGTTGCTTTATAATGGTAGGACATACATTGTAAGTGATTTTGGCTGTTGTCCCACATTACTGTCGTATATACTCAAGTAAAAGTCAACCCGCCTATATGTTGGACCCCCTTTTCAGTCCAAAATTTCTGGAACCTAGCCTTGACCCGCTTACAGGTCAGACTGATTTTACAGCTGCATTGCTAAAATTCCTTTATTACAATGAGTATACCTGTTGTTTTGATAACTTCAATAAATCTTGAGATAAATAGTTACAAGCCAGACTTTAGTTGTTTTTATAGTAGTGAGTAATTAAATTGTATATTGTTTTAATATGGCCATATTTTCATTCATTGTAAATTTGGTACAACCAATAACCCAAATTAAAATCATAAATATAGGGAACAACATAGAATAAAAGAGAATCGTTATGATACTCTAACAACTCATTTTTGAAGACAATTCAGTAAGTTAACAAAATTTATTGTAAGGAAAAAGAAAATTGTCTTAACCAACTAAAATATTGATTACTTTTGTCACAAATTATGGTATGTTATTGGGTTATGTTTCTATTACACCTTTGGGTTTTTGGCTATATGAGTGTACACAGGTCAAAACCAGTACACCAAAGTTATGAGTGGGAAATGCAAATATAATCATAAAATGCCGGTATTGTGGCAAAATAAATACTAGATAGTAAATGTTCTTTTACTATATCATATTTTAGCTGTAAATGGTGGAAGATAAAGATAGTCTTCCTAAAACTGAGTTTTCAGATTTTACATTTAGGTAAATGGCGCTGGTCTGGCTGTTCATGCCCATGTCAATTATCAAGCTTTTGATATTTTCAAGCTGAAAATCTTTTTTCATTAGCTTAGTCTCTTGTGTAAGTTGGAACCCTTTCCAGCAGTTAAAGATTAAGCCCCAAATCCCACTTACAGGGAAGTATATATGGTATACTGAATGATCAAGAAAATTTTTATCAGAAAAATTTCTGCTCTTAATGGATGAATTGATTCAACTTATATAAATGGGGCTTATGATATAAGTGATTTTTGTTGCTGTCACTAGTGTCAGGTATAAACTTCATGTATGAGTGGGATATGCCTAGCACAACAATGCATGCAACTTAATGTTGGTTAATGAACTTCACAAGAAAGAAGGGCATTATATATAGATGTGTAGATGCACATAAATGAAGACGAATAATGTTAGGGGATTCAACTGAAAGGTTTTATATTATGTAAGTCCACTTGAAGGTCTTTGTGAGCTTGTTTATAGTAATGTTAGTTCATATTGTTCGTGGTAAAAATTATTCTTTATTGTGAAACAGCATTTAGATTAACAAGTGTGTTTACTTCAAGCACTCCTTGACAAGCGTTGACAGTGAGATGGTTACTTCAGTCAACGTAAAGCATTAGAATTCGAGTCTTTACCTAATGTTTGAAGCAGTTTTTCTTGTAGTGAAAGTTCTCTGTTTTAGTTGATTTTTTTGGTATTATTTAGTAAGTGTGAAAATTAGTAAGAATTTAAGGTTTTCTTCCTGCTTAAATCTTTTTTGTTGGCATCTTGCTAATAGTTGTTAAAAGGGCTGTTGATGAATTCTTCTGAATAATTGAATTTGAAACCAGCAGTAATTAAATTTTTTCTAGCACTATGTAGTAAGTAAACATGATCTGCATAAAAAGAGAATTTAGCATTTTCAAATCTGGATCTTGGCTGTTCTGGTTCCTTTTTTACTGTATGTTTATTTCACCAATTTCCGCTTTTTTGTTGATTTTGTAAAACATGCATGATTAACTAAAATAGGACTGTAGTAGTCACCATTGCTATCTTAGCTTGTCAAGGAATATTTTACAATTAAGACTGCACAGAAAACAATTTCTTTTTTGTACCATTCAGGTTAAATATTTTTGTTAGGTACATCTGTTTACTTAAATGATATGCTAAGCCATCCAGATGTTGACAAATTTTAATGTTTATTTGTAGAGCCCAACCAAAACCAGCACCGCCATTGACTCAGCAGCTAGAGGCCCAGAAACAGTCAGGCCCAGTTAATGGTGATGAATGTTATTTCTGGAGGACCACTGGATGTATGTATGGTGAAGCTTGTCGGTATAAACATAATCCAAGTAGTAAAGGAATTGATATGAAGCCATGGCAGTTAAAGAAATAGAAACATACATATCCGTATCAGAACTCTCAATTGGTCTTTCTCAGTGTTTCAGTATTTTAACTTAAGAAAAAGTGTCTGTTTAATGTTTTGTTTACTCTTTGTTTACTGTAAGAGTTCGTAGGTCAATAGCGTCATCTTTTTGTTGATTGTTCTATGCTATATTTTTCCTTTTCAGTTTTGCTTTTAAAAGCATAAATTATGTACCAAAATATGGAGATGTTATTTAATACATGTATATGGTCTGAATCAGACTTTACAAATTCAAATGAAAACGTGAAGATATATTGTTAAAAAAAACAGGGTCAAGGAAGTCATATGTTTATGTATGGACACACATGTCTGTTGTTTGTAATACTCCCCATCTGACACAGTGATTTGTAGCTAGAGATTTTTGTATTCATTGTAAGAGCAGGTTGTTAACCATTTCAAGAAATGTTTTACAATTTTAGTGGAACTCTTTTACATTTTGAAAAGCTTGGAACATTTTTACCAGTCTAAAATGCTTTTGAAGTAATGCAAAAACTGTTTGAACCCTTTGATTTTCTGATTTCACCTTGGTTCCAGTGACAAAAAACTTTTTTTGTGGTGGAAGCTTCTGATACTATTGGTATTACTGCTGTCTGCAAAAGACTACTGATTTGTAAAACAAGCAATCTAGAATGTAAAGAAGAAAATAATGTTGACTAAACCAAACCCCTGGGGTGGGTGGGATAAAAAATATGTACAGTAGTAATCTGTACTAGGAACAACTCACAGGTAATTGAGATATTTAATTAGATATAAAAGCAGATAGGTATCATTTGAGCTCTATCATGCAAAACATGCACAAGTGACATAGTTAAGTTCACCATCATGTTTTATTGTCAAGGAACTTAATATTTCATTTTCAATTTCTGTTTATTTTTTATTTTTTTTACATTTTGATTCAAGTGCTGACTAGCTGATTACAGATCTGAAATATTTGTGTGACCATTTGGATCGGGCTTTATGTGGGCAATAGCTATGGAATTTATCTGGTTGAATTGTTAAAAAAAAACATATTGGCCTTTAAATAAATTCCCAAAAGAAATACAGGTGATTTAAAGGTTTTTTAATGTTTTTGAGTAAATGTTGAGCACCTGTGGTACATTTCACAAAAAATAAGTGTAAAATTAGTCATAAATTGCGACGTCACAACACTTGTTTTTCTACAATAAAATCATAACTTATGATTAAGTTTACCCTTAAGAATTTTCGTGAAATCAACCTCTCTTTAACTGTGATATTAATTGATGATGAGAACTCTTGCCGAGTGAATAGTAATGTTTTCCCTAATTTCATTGATGGTTAAGGTTGCATTTATTGTGCTTTCATTTATGTTTTTCAATCAGTATTTTAATTATTTATACCAAAAATACATTATCATATAAGTTATGGTACCATATCACTTACTGATATCTACAAGTTTCCATTTTTTTGTTCATGTTTGATTTTCACTTGAAAGTTAAAGGAAAGAAATGTTTTGTATTAGTAGCTATTTGTAAATTCATTATGCCCTGGTGCTATAAAACTTGAAAACTTACTTAAGGTCGGAGAATTTTCTCAGTATTTGTGACATCATGAAATCCTACAACTCTGATTGGTATTACCATTGAAGTTAAGAATATTCTAAGACTTAAGTATTTTTGTCTTCATTGTGCCAGGCCTAATACATTACAGCATTATTTGTTAGGTTTAGGGTTTTATTATGTTTGATATGTTGTCACAATAAAACTATGAAATCTACATTTCTGAATGAATATATATGTTTACATTTTAGCTCCTGGTTTTTTGGTAGCATTCTGATGACCATGTTAAATAAATGAATCTCATAAACTTGAATGATTTGTCAATGTTTTTTTGGTGTTGCTGTATTTATTTTGTTCATTTTTTGGGTCCTAAACAAAAGGCATGTCTATCATGTTAGTTAAATTGTGCTTGATCTGGTAAAAGATATTACTGGGATTTCAAATCTCTATTTGAGGTAATCCTCAAATCTTCAAATTTTGAGAGATAATTTTAGGAGACCCTAGTTGGGACTGGTAAATTTTGACCACAAATGGGGTTCAATGTTCTTCTGTATAAATCTGATTTATTTTGTGATTGCAGTATTTTCTGAACATAGCTTTGTACTGAAAATATATTAAATTTGAGATATGTGTGAGCTACACAGGAAAAAAGAAAAGCTTTTTGCTAGTAGCATTAGCTAAGGTAGCATTTTGCTAAAATTAGCAATGTGCTAGCTTTATGTGCTAAAATTAGCTATGAACTAGCTACATTTGCTAATGATTAGCTTTGTGCTAGCTTTATATGGTGCTAGTTTCACTGCACTTTTAAACATCTTGGTTTTGGGTAGGGAGGGTAGAATTGTTAGTCTGAGCCAGCATTATTGATTTTATTGTGTAATTTTAAGAAATATGTCATTAAGTTCTCCCTTAGGTTTTGGGTTTTATTATACTTTTTATTGTGTCATTCTTGAAGACCTACATCAGTGTTCACAAATTTTGAATGTTTATAATATTAAGATAGTTCTTGCAGAGTTGAAAATTTCTATGTCATTTCTATAGTTAAGTGTCTTTGTGCCTTATAAGACTGTTACATACTTGTAGTATTTTCCTATTTCCTTTTAAAAAAATGATGCTCTACCAGTTACACAGAACTATTCAATTATTTAGTTTCTTTGGAACAGATTTGTTAAAATCACCTGAGGGTACATTTTTACTTATTAAGTAGCCACAACAATTTGAAAACAAATGCAAGATTTGTTAAAAAACATCTGTGAGTATTAACATAATTGTGATTTCCTAAGTTTGGTACTAAATCTGTCTTTGCAGTTTGGTAGTTGATTTGTAGAGAAGTGCCCAAATTTTTTTTTCATATGGACTTTCATATTTTTAATATTTGCGTTTAAGAAATTTTCTGACTTTTTCAGTATGCTGATGCTATTTTATTTTATCATTATGATAGAGAACAATGAATTTGATATTTTACTGATTTTATCTTGGAATAACAGTTTTCTTGTTACGTTATTTGTATAATCTGTATAATATGTGATAGCTCAAAAAAAAAAAAATAATGCAAATACATCTTGTCGTGGTTTTATTATTACCCCATTTATTGTCTCCAAAAATGTTTATTTTGATCTTGTACATTGTTTCATAGTAAGTGCTTTAGTATTTCAGAAATTTTCAGAAAAATTTCTGTTGAAAGGAATGTAAACTTCTTACGAAAGTGCAGAAAAAATTCAGTCTGCATTAAGTATCAAAACCCAAGGACCATAATTATAAAAAAAAAATCAATGCACTGGATCAAATTTAAACCTGTCATGGTAAAGCTACATACCAAATATAAATGTACAATGTATATCTGAAAGCATGACCAGAAAAAGGTGTGGAAAACTGAGCTTTTGTTTTAATTTTCTAGTTCAAGAGCTAAAACTCAGCAAAAATTAAATGGAACAAAACAATATTCAAATTTTCTCTGTAGCTTGTCATGGGAATATCAAATATATATCTGCAAGCATGACAAACGAGAGACTCCCAGGAGCCTGAATCACTCACCTTCTTGAATTTTGCCTTTCAAAGGCAATAAATTAAACGAAAAGGTAACCAACAATTTTGACTAAAGAAGACACAAGATCTTTTCAACAATTGAAAGTTTCTTTTAATCTATCATAGTTTTCAAGACATTAACTGAAAACTATTTAAAAAAAAGAGTCATTTTTCCCCTTTCAAGGACAATAACTCTTACAAGGAGTTTGAAGACTTTTGTAGTCCTAATAATATGGATGATTTCAGCTATTGAAAGAATTTGGATAAACCTAATGGTTTTGGAGATATATGTGAAAAACTACTCTGACCCCTATGTTCTATTTTTAGTAACGGTGGCCATGTTTTTTGACGAATCAAAAATCCCCACATCAGTTCTATGCAGGATACCCCAAGGAACATTCATACCAAGTTTGGTTTCAATTGGTCAAATAGTGTCAGAGGAGAAGATTTTGGAAAGAAATAACATTAAAAATAGCAAAAATCATTGAAAAAGGGCAGTAACTCCAACATGGCTTAACGGATTAAAACCAAAATTTGAACAGAGATAGATCTCATCATGCTGAACACTTTTACCCTGTCAGAATTCAGCTAAACCTAACGGTTTAGGAGATATATGCGAAAAACCACTATCTGACCCCTATGTTCTATTTTTAGTAACGGTGGCCATGTTTTCTGATGAATCAAAAATCCCCACATCAGTTTTATGCAGGATACCCCAAGGAACATTCATACCAAGTTTGGTTTCAATTGGTCAAGTAGTTTCAGAGGAGAAGAGTATTGAATAATTATTAGCGACGACGACGGAATCCAAGTGATGGCAATAGCTCACCTGGCCTTTGGCCAGGTGAGCTAAAAAGGTGTGGAAAACTTGTTTGCAGGACTGATGGATGTATGCTCAGAGTGCAGACTGAAAGTTGTCAAGATACTAATTATCCCACATTTGCTAAATGAAATTTTCCATGTTTTTTTTTTTTTGTCACATTGAAAAGTCCTGATATCCTGCAGACTTCACAGTAATTACAGGCTTGTCTGTTCTTCCTTCTGTTATACATAGGGGTACCCATCTCTTATTCGTTGCTCCTCCTACAACACTGAATGGAAGTAAATGAAATTCGCAGAATCTGTATTACATATTCACATTGTGCACCTCCTATTTTTGATTTTGATCCAAATCCATTTTGAGGTCAAATGATGCATGCTGTCAAGTAGGGGATTTTGATAGTAAGCATTGCTCAGTTCATCTTTTTCTCTTTTTTCTTTGGATGATGAATTCTTTGCTTCTCCTTTGTTAATTTGAAACAAGCGAAAGACCACAACACATGTACACACAGAATAAAAAACAAAGTAATAATAACTATCCACTATTAAGGTTATAACAACATTTTATTGACAAGTAACAATACGAGTATAAACCACTAGAGTATTTTTAAGTAGCAATCCCTGTAAGAGTCAGGCAGTGGCTGGAACATGGAAATGCTCACCATTTTGACTGAGCAATTATCAATATTAAGAAATAGACATTTTCCTTTTCATTTTTGTGCTGTAATTTTATTGAAATGGACTGAAAGCGGACATTTCAAGGGCAGATAACCCTTGTCAAAAAACATGTTCCAATCATATCCAATGATGCAGAGATCAAATAATGGTCATTTCACATGGAGATGTTTATAAGAGAATTTAAATTGTCACATGATAATTAACAAGCATGATTTTTTCACCCATTTTACCAGATTCTTGCAAAGACTTGTACTTAATAGGCTAATTGGACCATTGAATGGAATGATAATCTGAGAACTATTTACTTCTATTCAGAAACTGGAATGTTAAATGGAAAGTTTGTACACTAATTATCAGTTTTTGAAGCATTCCAAAATACATTAAATGTTTTTTTTTAAAATTAACTAAACAGAACTTGTTTAAGAAGTGTTTAATGCTTCCCTAGGATTTCCCCTTAGTTGTTTTGCCCGGTAATTGAAAAAAAAAGATCAACAATTTAACATATATGTAATGGTGAATGAATATTTTCTACCATGAATCCATATAAAAATCTATACTTTAAAATCAAAAGTTCTCCCAAGGTTTAAAGATCATTGGTGGAATTCCATTGACTGTATCACAGCATTTTATAGCAGGTAAAACAGTAAACTTTAGAGGATAGAACTGTTCTTCTTTTGGTTGAATTATCGTCACTGCACTACCAAGGTAGTTAGCTGGACAAAACAAGAAAAACCAAGAAGATTTGACTTCCTATCATTCCATTGATATTTGAATCTATGTCTTGGTGTAGAAAGTTTAAATCTTCTCAATTGTCCTGTTCAATACAGATTAACAGTAAATGGCCATTCAGTCAAGGGAAGACAAAATCTATCATTAAAGATAACCAATTACTTGCAGTAAAATCGAGATAAGGGGCAGATCCAGACACTTGAAAAGGAGAGGTGCCTGTTGGGGTTACTCAAGAAATGGGGGGTGGTCTAGGACAAAGCCACTCTTTGTCAATTTAACACAAGAAAATGACAAATTTTCTAGTAAAAAGGAGGGGTGCCAATCCCCTGCATCCCCCTGGATCCGCCACTGGAGACTGAGGCAGAAAGATGGTCAAAATTGCTCAAATATGAAAATTACCTCAGATGAGTAAGTTGTGTTGTAGTGTGATAAAAAATAGTATTTCAAGATCTTTATAGATTTGCAATACTTGTGAAATGTTCAGTCAATTTAGATGATCGAAAATGAAAATTTACTATGAAAAGTTTCAAAATTCTTTGACCTTGATTTATTAAATCAAATTTGTATGAAATGAAAATGTTTCCATGTAAGTTACAAAAATATATTTTATTCTTAAGTTGTTTTTGATAGAACCTTCTGTTGAGTGTAATAAGGATGTGGACAGTAGAAATAAGAACCTTCTGTTGAGTGTAATAAGGATGTAGACAGTAGAAATAAGAACCTTCTGTTGAGTGTAATAAGGATGTGGACAGTAGAAATAAGAACCTTCTGTTGAGTGTAATAAGGATGTAGACAGTAGAAATAAGAATCTTCTGTTGAGTGTATTCTGTTGAGTGTAATAAGGATGTGGATAGTAGAAATAAGACCCTTCTGTTGAGTGTAATAAGGATGTGGACAATTGTAAAATAAGAACCTTCTGTTGAGTGTAATAAGGATGTGGATAGTAGAAATAAGAAATGTATGGAACAAATCACAGCAAATTACAAGATTTACCAAATCACCTACTTTTTGTGCTATACATGTAGATTTGTTTGATCAAAGAACAAAATATGCTCAGCTTCATTCATATAATTTCCATGTAAACTAAATTTGGATCATAAATTTTGAATCTAAATTATAATAATGGACTTGAACTAAGGCATAATGACTCCTTTAGTGGAATGCATTGTAATAAATAATTCAATATCTACTAACAACATCTGAATTAACTTCTATTAAATTGTATACATTCATTTAAAAAAAGTAACAAGTTAATAAATTAGAATGTCGAGATCATTATCTCAGAATCAGTCACAGCAAGTAAAACAGTAAAGGGGACAGACTTGGTATAGCTTCCCTTGATTGAATGACTGTTACTTAATGAACTACTGGACAATTGAGAAATCAGAAATAGATTAAAAAATCAATGGATATTTTGAAATCTCATTCTCACTTGTCCTCTACCTAAGTAGTGATCATTCAATCAAAACAAGACCAACTCTTTCCCATGAAGTTGTCTATTTTACTCGCTGTAAATGAGATGCAAATAAAATATAGTTGACTAGAGTAAACAAATACAATAAAATGTAACAAAGTAATAAATAAAAAAATAAAATAAACAATTGGTCAGATTTAGGATTTCACAGAAGTACATACTGGGACTTGCTATAAAATGTTCATTATAACATTTCCATTATTCCTCTAAACCTTTACCTCAAAGAAAACAAAATGTTCATAGATTTATCCAATCAAGGAGAGGTAGCTCATAAACCTGAAGACTTTTACAATGTGTAATATAGTTAAATTCAGGGAATAGAGTTGGTCTTCCCTTGGTTACATAACAACGCACCTGATGAACTTCCTTAGGTAGTTAACTGGACATTGGACAAAGTGGTTTAAACTTCCTAAGTAAGATCAACATGACCATACATACAGGAAGTAGATATTGGACAGTACCCACAATCGCTTACAATGAATGCCTCAACTATATAAAGTCACACACTAAATTTGAAATCAATTCATCCATTGGGAGCTGATGTAATTTTTATATACTTTGTTTCATACTAATTAATTTTTTATAACAACCCATGGTTAAATTTCGAGATATACTGTGAAAGGACTTTTTTCCTAACGAGTACCAATTTTCATAGATATTCAGAATTTTGTTGGTTTGTGGGTTTTTGATTTATGAACTTAATAAGAGCATTTAAGTTTTCAACTGAAACTTACATCTTGTATGGGATTTAGAATTTGTGATTAGTTTTAAAAACAAAAACCTTTTATTGTAGGGACAGCCAGACATATAAGAAGAATCCAATAATCCCTCTCCTTTTTGTTCCAAGGGTGTATATACTGGCATTTACATGAGTACTAACACACTGAGAGATGACTTCATAGAAAGTCCTTAACTGAAGTCAGTATCAATATAAAGAATTCTGATGCCCTACACAACTAAAAACACATAGTCCTTAGTACAAAAATATGTAGGTTTTCCAGTAATGTAAATTTAGAAATTATTGATATTTTTTTTTTCAGTTTGATGATAATTATGGAAGTGAGACTATAAGTATTCAGTTTTTAAAAAAAATATTAAGTTTGGTCCTGAACTCAAACATGAAATAAAAAAAATGACTTCAATAATATCTTAATATACATTAGATGTTTTAGACTGATCTATTTGTTATAGTATAAAAATAAATTAACAAGAGCTGACTTTATCAACTAGTACCCGTATGATCTGAATTATCAGCTACAGAAGATTTTTGTCCCGTCATGTCTGATGATCTTCTATCCTTTAATGTTGGTTTTATAATGCCTGTTCTTTCAGAAACTTTACTTGGATCATGGTGGCGAGCATAGCATGTATAATCAGACAATCTTCTATCACAAAACGTCACAGTTTTTCCTGAATGTCTTCGACCACCTATATCAATTGCTGAATGAACACTAAGTCTCTGTTTAGCATCAGGAATGTCTGGTGAATCAAATGAAGAGTTTGTTATGCCATCACGGCTTTCTTCCTCTTCTTCACAATCAAAACTTTCATTAACACGTATCCCTCTCAATGATGGTTTCCTTGCATCCGATATTTCTTCCTCCTTCGGTTCTAGACTAGCTTGTTCCTGGTCATACTTAATTCTAAAAAAAAATGTGTGAAATCAAAAGTTATGATACAACTGTACATACATAACAAGATATACTATTAGCTAACTCACAAAATGGATAACCTCTGCACCTCTTTGACTTCTAAAGGTCCCAATGACTGTGAACCACACTCCATAAATTGGAATTACAACTTTTAAGTTCTTATAGATGAAGTGGAGGACTACACAAGACATTGGATAAAACAACGACAAGAAGACATTGACTTTCTCTGTCAGAAAGGGTTAACGCCATGAGGTCTTTAATTTTGAAACGTATGAAAGTTTAAGTAGGTCAATGAGTGTCAATGCTACATTAGTTTTCCAAGACCCTGATGTAGCAAAAACATTGTCTACTATACATGACAAATACGTTGTCATACCAGCAGACAAAGCCCAAAACAACATTGCTTTTGTCTGTGAAATGTATTACATCCAATGTTAATTATTAAGAGGTGGCTTAGTTGTTTAAAAGCTGCCATGGCCTTTTGAATTCTGGCTTTCACATCCTCATCTGTGCAACCTTTCTTATCCACTATGCTGCCTAAATATGTAAAATTTGTGACATCTTCTAGAGGTTCTTCGTCTAGTTTAATTTGTTCTGTATGATGGGTGTTGGCCTTTAGAACCTTGGTTTTCGTCTTTTTTATTCTCAATCTAGTTTGAGCTGATATTTCATATATTTTGTTGATCTTATTTTGCATTTGGTGGTGAGTACCGTATGCAAAGTGAGATCTATACCGTCTGCAGAGTCTAGGTCTTCCAGGGTATCCATTGAATACCATTTTGTAAATGATTTATTGATTTCTTCATAATCCAATCAATTGCCAAAAGTAAAAGAAAGGGTGAAAGTAAACAGCCTTGTTGTACTCCAATTTTGACATTAAATGGTTCTGTCAGCTGCCTTTCATGAATAACTTTACAGTTGAAGCCTTCATATGAACTTCTAACAATATTTACATCTTACTTGGAACACCATAATGCTTTAATAGTTTCCAAATTGTCTCTCTGTCAACATTGTCAAATGCCTTCTAGTAGTCAATGAATTTAATATACAGATTTTAATCCCCTATACTTAGTTATTATCCCCACTCAAAAATAAGTATACATCGTTGTTACTCCAAAAAGGAAGGTACACATAGATACAAATATGTAGTTTTTGGTAGAGATTCCTCATACTTTGTAAAAATTCCAAATCATCTTCCAAATAAGTGAAAGCTGATGTTTTCAAAATGCTGGAATTTTTTAATGACAAAATATTTGTCCAGTATGGTGGACGTCTTTTTCAACAAATGGTCTGCATTTCAATTTGAACAAATTGTGCTCCTCTACTCACTGACCTATTCCTTCACTCTTAGGAGGCTGACTTTATAGTTGATCTGATCCGAAAGAAAGATCATTGTTTAGCTAGATCCTTTAATTTCAGTAAAAGGCGACTAAATAGTGCTCAGAAACCTAGCCGGGGGCTAGGCGCTCTTCCCACAGAGCAACTGGGATGTGTGCCCCAGGTAGTGGAATGGGGTACCCCTGATGTGTTACATGCTGGGATTGTTAGGCTATAATACGGAAAACCTGACCGGAAACCATAGTGGTGCACCGTGTTGGGAAAGATGCCATGTTCCTCGCACGTTAAAGAACCCTGCTGTATTCGATAGGAGTAGGAACCTTTGCGCTCCACCAGAGGAGGCTAAATTGCCCGACCTTACCCATCCCTCCCCTTTTCTAGTGGCAATCTAAATTTGTCAACCCTGTTGCCCTTGTGTCCCATCCCTTTTTTATTTCATCATCATTTCATGTTCATTTTATCATCCATTTCATGTTCATCGTCTGAATATAGCTGAAATATTGCTTCTTAGATGTTAAACCCCAACAATCAATCAAAAAATCAATCTATTATAGTTTTCAAGATACTGGTTGAAAACTGTAAAAAAAACAACATCATTTTTCATCTTTAAAGGACAATAACTCTTAATAGGATTCGCCTGACAACTTTGATCCCTGAAGACTTTTGAAGGCCTTATAATAAGGATAAGCAATTGAGTTCAGCTAAACCTAATATTTTTAGAGATATATGTGAAAAACTACTGTCTGACCCCTATGTTCTATTTTTAGTAATGACGGCCATGTTTTTCAATGGATCAAAAATCCCCACAATAGTTCTATGCAGGACACACCAAGGAATGTTCATACCAAGTTTTGTTCCAATTGGTCAGGTAGTGTCAGAGGAGAAGAGTTTTGTAATATTGTTCATGACGACGACAGACAACAACAAAAATGACGACAACAATGGAGGCCAAATGATGGCAATAGTTCACATGGCCTATGGCCAGGTGAGCTTAAAAGCAGAAGATGCTTACCCTACCGGTGCACCTGGTCCATGCTCCCAGTTTTTAGTGGAGTCCAAGTTGTTCATTTACTTTTGTTACTTTGTATTTTTTTTAGTTATTTTATTTTCTTTGTTGTGTTTGTCTGTTTTCCATGTCTGGTCTTTGTCCCTGGATTACATTCTTTTGATTTCAGCTAGAATCTTGATTCCCTTGATTACTCTTTCAAGCACATCAACATAAATTATGATTTATTTACATCAATTTCCACCAAAATTAAAAATCATTTAGTATATTATATATTATAGTGACATTTGTAAATTTATCAATAATACATACATCAAACAGTTAATTGCCTAACTGAACTACAAGTCACCTTCAAATTTTTTTTAGGAAAAGTTCAATTCACTGATTTGGCTTTGTTTAGTATTATAGTTATGGCTAATTATCTACAAATCACATTTCATCTTCTCATGAAAGCCTTGACAATATATATTGTGATCTTTCATTGATATAAGATTGTTCAGTTTTTCATCATTGTTGGGTAACTCCACACTTGTAGCAATATCAACAAAAATAGGATTGTATTTACACACATTGGGAGGAGAGTTTTTATAAAGTGTAAAGGGAAATAAACGGATCAAGAAGAAAATTGAGTATACAGTGAATATACTGTGACATGTTCACAAAAAGAATACCCCATTCCCCCACTTCAAATATTGTGAAAGTACTTTTATACATGGATACCAATTTTTGTGGATTAGGGTAGATTAACAAATTTGTGGATATCTTTATGCTTTTGAAGTTTTCAGTATACACATCATTAGGTCAATAGAAATTTCCTTATAGTTGGAAACCAAATTTCATGGTCAGGAAAATTGATACCCCACAAACAATAGTACTTTAACAGTAATGTTAAATACCCTTAACTTAAACAATCTCCCTTTGGAGTCCTCCTACTCTAATTATATACCTCAATGCATATCTATAAATGATGCCCAACCTTCCATTATACTTTCATAAAAAAAACCTTGAACAGTTTAAAATGAATTGTGCTTGCAAGTTTTTTACATGTTAAACCCTTTAAGTTTACATGATAGCAATCTATGACAGTAATCATATTCCTTTATGCACATTTACATATGATTCCCAACAAAATCCCTTGAGTGGTTAAAGAGGAATTGTGCTTACAAAAAATATGGACTTATGAATGGATAGACAAACAGGGTGAACCCCTCGAATGGTAGTGGAGGTGGGGGATTTGAAACACACACACATATCAAATAAGACTTAGGATTTGCCCTCTAAAATTTTACAACTATTTTTTGTTGAAATCTCAACTCTCCAACAACCAGTTCAAAAACTGACATTTTAAGTACCAATCCATATAAAATTCAGAAACTGTCTATAGTAGAGGTGATTCATAGTGTAAAAAATCCCCACCAAACAATTATATTGTGAAGTGACTCAAATTTAATGTCAATTAGAATAATGAATTTGTGAACGATAGCCACATATAACAGGTAAAAAAGAATATATATCTCGTAATGTTCAAGATCAATCTTGAAGGGCACCTTGTCTCTGTGGTAGGGAATGATAGTTTTATCTTCAATACTTTTTGCACCTGACAAAGGCCGTACGGCTGAAAATTTGGGCTCACGTTTATCAATTTTGTTTTTTACGTGTCATATTTTATTTGTATTTAGTTCAAGATGAAAATTGCTAAAACTAAAAGCAGTTGAAAACAGGGTTATGATGACTATATAAGAGTAAGGCTGAAAATTTGGGCTCACATTTATCAATTTGTTTTTATGTTTTAAATGTATTTTATTTGTATTCAGTTCCTTTTTTTTTAACTTTTAAAGGTGACTACCATGCACAAATTCATTATTTCTTTTTTTGTTTACATGAGCTATATTTTCACTTAATGCTATTCCTTTCTTCATTCAGATCTATATTTTTGAGAAAACCATACATTCATCTTCCACACAAGTTAACATAATCAAGAACAATAACTATTGCAAGTGCCTCTACATAAAATTTATCTCAAAAGTGCCACAACTTAAACTACATGAAAGACTGGGTTAGTGGTCTGTACCTGTTTCTGTATAAGAAAAGAAAGTGAGTTTGATGGGTTTTTGACATGCATGAATTACGTCATGTCTGAATTTTATAAAGACTGCTTCTTATATGACTTACTTTTCTCTGTTGTATACTTTAAAATATTTGTAAATGTTTTCTTCTTCTATCGTACTTTCAGAATCCTGTAAGAAACAATTAAAATGCAAAATATAATGCTACTGTAGTCACTTTTTAGCTCACCTGGCCTAAAGGCTGTATGAGCTATTGTCCATTAACTTTTTCAAACATCTTCTCCTCTGAAACTATTCGACAGATTGTAACCAAACTTTGCTTGAATATTCCTTAGGGTATCTTTAACAATCCTTGTGTATGGATTTTTGATCAAGCAAAAAACATGGCAGTTATTAAAAACTGACCATAGGGGTTAAATTTCAGAATTTTGCACATAATGTTTAGCTAAAATCTGGCAGGGAGTAAAATTATTCAGCATGACAGGATGGACCTATGCTGAAATTTTCATAAAGACCAGTTGACTGATGAATGAGTTATGGGTCCTGAAATGGACTTTTTCCCTGATATTTACATTTCCAACTTTGAAAATCTTCTCTGAAACTACATGATAAATTTGACTAAATTTAGCAGGATTGTTAAAAAGAATATCTTTAACAATCTGTGTGTTGGGATTTTTGATCTTGCAAAAAAAAATGGCTGCCATTACTGAAAATAGACCACAGGGGTCATATTGCAGAATTTGCATTTAACTCAAAAACAATTGGGTTAAGCTAAAATCTGACAGGGAAGAAAATTGTTCAGCATGATGGGATGGGCCTATGTCGAAATTTTATGGCATAGGTTATGGGCCCCTAAATGTATTTTTTCTCTGAATTTTACATTTCCAACTTAGAAAATCTTCTCCTCTGAAACCATGATGGATTGTAACCAAGCATGGCATTAATGTTTGTTAGGATATATACATGTACATTGTGAAAAAAAATGAATTAAAATCAGTAAATACAATCAAGTTAGTGAAAAACACTTGCTTTTTTGATATGTCATTCTTTGACAACCAAAATGTGTCAAGCCTAGTGGTATCTAGTATTTCCAACTATAAGGCCATTATTTCTAGACAAGCCCAGTAAGAAATCATAAAAAATTATTTGGAAACGATACAACATCTACCTGTAGTTTAAATAAGATACGAGCCAGTCTGGGTTTAGTCATCCAATGAAAATGAAAATATAACAATGAGTTATATAAGTGGTATCTAAACACTCAAATATGTAAAATAATAGGATTGAAAACAAATATAAGTGATTATATCCCTTTAACAGATTGAAGAAATTGGAAGTTTAAAATTTGTCTTCAACTCTTAAGAATGTAAATAAGTCCAAAGAACACAAATATAAGTTTGCATTGTCCTAACAAATTTGAGGTGATCTGTATAACAAATTTCAGCAACTTTGATGTCTAAAACTTACAACAGAAGCTTGTCTAGACAGTTCACCCCTCCTAGAGTTTTGTTTCGCCAACCTCTTTTTCTTTTTATGCAGTGGTTTGGATTCTATGATCATTTCTTCAAGTTCATATGTGGGGTCACAGTTCAAATGGTCTTTCTGTAAAATAGATACATTTCAATCATGTACACGTGTATTGATTGATTCTTTTTTTTCCTTTTTTTCATTCTATAGGGTATACTAATGGGAGGAAATTGAACAAAAAAAATAATTCAGGGGAAGAATGATTGTTCATGGACTACCAATTTTTATGGCTTTCAACAAACCATAATTTCAAAAAAATTCAGCCTTATAAAATTCACAATTGTTGCCTTAGAAGTTGAAATCTTCAGCACTAATGATTAATATATAAACATTTTTAAATTCTATATCTAGAATCAAAACTTCATGTTAAGACAATACTGGCATTTAAGAGATGTCCATGTAGAAACTAGACAGGCACTTTGATATAGTCAACATGAAGTTTATTTATCACATTAATTACTTTTTGTTCCAATGTAATGTTAAACTCATTACGAGGTCAAAGAGAACAGAGACTTTTCTGTGTCTAAAGTGGATGACTCAGAATATAGTTTCAAATTCAGAACAAATCAACTAACTTACTAACAGAGATTTACTTCCCTTAATAGTAAAACAGCTAGTACTTTTAATTATTTTATTTCATTCTTACTATTTCAGTAAATTACAAACCAACATTCATTTTTTAGAAAACATAATTTTGTGATCTCTAATAGAAACGGTGAGATGCAACAAATGCACCATCATATAACCTTTATAAAATAGTAAATACATACAGAGATCACAAACACCTACAAGGAAGCTCTGAAAGGCCAACAAAAGTAACTTGATCCACTGCCTGGGTCTTAATAGTTCACCATTTCCTTTTTGTTTGGATTTCCATCTGTTTGTAGAACTTAAATGTGGTTCTAAAACATAATTTTTCAAGAAAAAAGAACTCTTTGAGTGATGGCTCACTAGTGATACCCCTGCTATCAATCATGGTATCGGGAACATAAACAAAGTCCTCGTTAAACAGGAAGTTGTAGTGGAATTTTTCTGAAAATGCATCCCAACACGAAAAGAATGTGTTAAAATTTCAAGCAACTGTGATAGGTAGTTGCTGAGAAAAGTGTGAGGAAAATTTCAACTTGCAAAAACATAAAGTCTAAAAATAAAACTAAGTCCTCGACTACTCAGTTAACACAAAATTGTTGTTGAATTTTTCCCAAAATGGATCCCACCAGGAAGAACAAGTTAAAATTTCAAGCTACAGAGATGAGTAGTTGCTGAGAAAATGGGATGTCAATTTCAAAAATAAACAGTCCTCGGTAAACAGGAAGTTGTTCATTTTTTTTTTAAAATGTATCCCACCACAAGCCATACCTACAGAAAAACATGTAAAAATTTCAAACCACTGTGATGAGTAGTTGTTGAGAAAAATGTGACAAAAACTTCAGCTTTCAAAATATGTAAAAAATAAATAAAGTCCTTAGTAAACAGTAAGTTGTCTAATTTTTCCGAAAATGGCTCCAACCATATGGCATACCAACAGGAAGTATGTGTTACAACCCACTGTGATCAGTTGTTGCTGAGAAAACTGTGACGGAAAAAAGTGTTACGGAGACATGGACACATGGAATCACAGACAAGGCCAATACAGTATATTCCCCTATCCTTTTGAGTGGTGGTACAATTATACTTACTGATGGTTCAAATGTTGGCTTTGTGTCTCTCTGTAAAACTTTACTAAAGTCTAGTTCACTCATGAAATACTGCCTCTTAAGTGAGTCAAGGCCAGAAATTCTTCTATCTGGGTCCAGAGTTAATAACTGAAAATAACAATAGATAAGATTGAAACTAATACCAAATATAAGGGAAAACATATCCATTACACTGTACACAATTTTGTGCAAGCTTCTGGTAATATCTTATGAGCAGGATTGAACTAAACAAATCTAAAAGGAATAACTCAAATCATAATTATTGAGTAAAATAGTTGTGTTTACTAAGCATGATAATTATGTTTTCTTATTTTATCTAAAAAAATGAAATTGAGTCATCCTTATAAATAATTGCTGTTGGTATTTCTGTTCAAAAAGTAACAAAATTCATCCATTTGTAAATTCAATTGAATTTAAATGGAATTATTTCCAGTCTTCAAAGATAATATATATGGGATTAAAAAAAATGTTCATCAAAATAACAGGATATGATATCTTTGATGCCCTATATTTGTAAAACTATATGTGCCCCTTTTATGAAATATGAGACATCCTCTTCCTGTACAGTTACATGTACCTACCCATATAATAAGATCTTTGACACCCTATACATGTATTTGTACAGTTACATGTATATACCCCTTTAAAGAGCTCTTTGATTCAATCTTTAGATACAGCTGCATGTCCTTTTAATGAGATCTGTGACACCTCTATATGTACAGCTATATGTCTCTATCACTTTAATGAGATCTGTGACACCTCTATATGTACAGCTACATGTACCTACCCCTTAAATGAGATCTGTGACACCTCTATATGTACAGCTACATGTCCCTATCCCTTTAATGAGATCTGTGACACCTCTATATGTACAGCTATATGTACCTACCCCTTTAATGAGATCTGTGACACCTACTGGTATATATGCACAGCTATGTGTACCTACCCCTATAATAAAATCTTTGACACCCTATATTTGTACAGCTATATGTACCTACCCCTCTACTGAGCTCTTTGATCCAATCTTTAGGTACAGCTGCATGTCCCTATCCTTTTAATGAGATCTGTGACACCTCTATATGTACAGCTATATGTCTCTATCCCTTTAATGAGATCTGTGACACCTTTATATGTACAGCTACATGTACCTACCCCTTTAATGAGATCTGTGATATTTCTATATGTACAGGTACATGTACCTACCCCTTTAATGAGATCTTTAATACCCTCATGCATTGACTGAGAATAATGGACTTTACATGTCATAAAAATCTGTTTGACTTCTAATATTGAGGTACCTGTGTGGATATCATATGGTCTCTGTAATAGATAAACATGAAATGTTTTAAAAATATGCTTTTATGTGGGTCTATAAATAAATATAAAACTTGATTACATAAGTACCCTCATAGCAAATTATATCCATTATCTTCTCTACAGGTTACAGACCACCAATTCAACCAATGAGCATTTGGAACGTACGCAAAAATAGTCCTACGCAGAAATTACCCCTGTTCCTCATGTGCTGTGAAAAAAGTTCTCATCTTATTTAAAAAATTTAAACAGTTTCTGAAAGGAAAAACATTTCTGTACATTTTATAGGTGCATTTTGCTTCTTGTGATGTGAAGCCTAATCTCCATAATGATTTTTAAATATACCCCTATCTTGTGTAAACACTGGGATTTCCCATGCTATTTATAGACCCTTCACTTCCGGTGACCAGTACTGCACTGCAAGTCTGCTAACCCCACATGCCATTCTGAGGATTGTGAGCTGACATATGTAGAATCATGCTGATATATAGTCCTCTGCAGGTTAAAGTTAAGGTAAAGTCCAGAGAAGCCATTGAATATTGTGAAATTAGCATAGAAGCCTATGGAAAGTGGAATTAGTGGTTTTTAGCCTATAGACAAAAAGTAGATTGATTGATTGGTTGTGGTTTTACATATCCTACGGCATTTCAGGATGAGAACATTAGATCAATTAAACAGATCATGTCTTGTACTTGTCCAAATGCTAAGACTGATTTTTATTGTGCCATTAATACTATTATTATTAATAATACCAGTAATAGGGCATCTAATGGGACATTAAATGATACCCTGCCATTTTGTGTTGTATTAAATATTGATTGACACATGCTCAATTACAAAAAAATCAGATCAAACTCAAATTCTTTAATATTCAAAGAAAGATAACTCCAATTTATTATAAAATCACAAAAATTGGGGGTAAAAGCAATTTAAAAAGGCTGAAACATTTGAGTAAATAATCAAAATTTGAATTTTATCTGTATTTATGATTCTCAATTACCCAAAAAAGATCCTTTTGATATCTTACTGAAACATGTCAACCCAGTCAATAATCAACCTTGTATATAAGACATGCTTAGTGGAGAAGTAGTGATTACCATTTTAAAGTATTTGGTGAAACTTGCCTCGGAATGTAAGCCATGACCTTTCCCAATCCAAGCAAGCCAGCAATTATGAATGTACATGCTACAATAAGTAAGTCAGCATCAAAACTTACATGCAATCAGACTTTGGCACATCTTATTAAAAACATGACAGCTTTATCATAATAATACTAACTCGTCCTTTGAGCATTTCATAAGCACATATCCCTAATGACCACCAATCAACTGGATAACTGTAACCTGGGCATTCATCTAAAGCACATGCAAATACTTCTGGTGCTGTAATATATAAAACATATGTAAATATAACTGACAGCCATTTAAAGCACAGACAAAAACTTCTTGGGCTGTAAGATAAAATTATACAAGTTCATGTAACTGACATTTACTAAAAACACAGGAAAATACTTCTGATGCTGTCCTCCTAGAAGCCTGAATCGCTCGCCACACCTGGTTAAATTTTTTGCCTTTCGAGGGCAATAACTCTAACTAGGAGTTGTTTGACAATTTTGACTCAAAAGAGGACTTTGGTAAGACTTTTCTTAAGGATCATTTCATAAATTGAAAGTTTCTTTCTATCTATTATAGTTTTCAAGATATTGGCTGAAAACTGCAAAAAACATTTTTTGTCTTTCAATGGTAATAACTCCAACAAGGAGTCGTCTGACAACTTTGATGCAATGCAGACTTTTGTAGGCCTTATAAAAAGGATCATTTTACTGATTGAAAGAATTCAGCTAAACCTAACGGTTTTGGAGATATATGAGAAAAACTTCTGACTGACCCCTTTATTCTATTTTCAATAACAGTGGCCATGTTTTTCAGCAGATCAAAAATCCCCACAGCAAATCTATGAAGAATACCCTAAGAAATAAAAATATCAAATTTAATCTGATTATGCAGAACACTTTTACCCCAAAGTCAGAATTTGGCTAAACCTAACATTTTTTTAGATATATTTGGAGAACTTCTGTCTGACCCCTATGGTTTTATTTTTAGTAAGAGCAGCTATGCTTTTTTGACAAATAAAAAATCCCCATGTCAGTTCTATGCAGAATACCCTAAGGAACATTCATATCAAGTCTGGTCCTAATTGGTTGAGCAGTTTCAGAGGAGAAGTGTTTTAAAAAATTGTTATTGATGACAGACAATGGTGACGGATGCCAAGTGATGGCAGTAGCTCACAAGGTGAGTAAAAAATCATGTAAATGTAACCAACATTCCAACATTCATCTAAAGCACAGATAAATACTTCCGGTGTTACTATTATGTACATGTTAATGTAACCGACCTGATGCTGCAAAATATATATATATATATATATATATATACACAACGTCTCAGAATGTGACGACTCTATTCGCTACACTACTCCATCGGATCAAATTGACACAGGAAAGATATGTAAATGTATAGAAAGGTCTGAAAAATTCCCAACAATGTTAGAACTGTCAAATTTGCGATGCAAATTTTTGGTTGTTCCCTCCGCGGGACTCGAACTTGTACCTCTGTGACATCTATGGCAACACCGCCTGCACAAAGTCCAGCGCCCTAGACCACTCAGCCAGCTAGGCTATAACAATATAGCTTTCGCTGGCCGGGTCATTCCTCCTCGCAGGATTAATCTAGGGCTGTAACTTAGTACACGATGTATGGTAGTACGGAACAGTTCATTTAGATGTTATTATGTAGGATAGAGGATCCAATTAATGATGCATGTCACAACAAATCAATATTATACAACGTCTCAGAATGTGACGACTCTATTCGCTACACTGCTCCATCGGATCAAATTGATACAGGGAAGATATGTAAACGTATAGAAAGGTCTGAAAAATTCCCAACGATGTTAGAACTGTCAAATTTGCGATGCAAATTTTTGGTTGTTCCCTCCGCGGGACTCGAACTTGTACCGCTGTGACATTTATGGCAACACCGCCTGCACAAAGTCCAGCGCCCTAGACCACTCGGCCAGCTAGGCTATAAAAATATAGCTTTCGCTGGCCGGGTCAGTGGGTAGGTGGGTATGCCAATTTCACCCCCTATATAAGTCTTGTGATGCTATGATCTAAAAGACAACTTTTTCCAATGGCCTTAGCAATTAATAACCTTTTCCACTTGAACTATAATCTAGACATATACAATTATCAATGTGCCCTCTATATCAAAATATAATAATCCTTAAACTCATTAATCAAAGTCATAACCATTAAATGATGTGTACTTCTAATTCCATGCTGTATTGCATAACAGCTTGGATATATTTTATCTAAATTAATGCTAAAACAAAGAAATATTTTAACTTTGTTAAGGTTTATGTAATAATTGAATTTAATTTAGCAAATATTAGGTTCTCAGGCCAGTTAACATAATAACAAAGGGGGTAGGAAGACATTTCTGTTCACTGTTTTATTGTCCCAACAAGAGGCTCCCATGAGCCTGAATCACTCACCTGGTTGAATTATGCCTTTCAAGGGCAATAAATTAAACAAGAAGTTGTCCAACAATTTTGTCTCAGAGTAACTTTGATAGGACTTATCATAAGGATCATTTCAGCAAATGAAAGTCTAAATCTATCATAGTTTTCAAGATATTGACTGAAAACTGCAAAAAAAGTCATTTTTCACCTTTCAAGGGCAATAACTCTAACAAGGAGGTATCTGACAACTTTTATGCCTGAAGACTTTTGTTGTCCTAAAGATAAGGATCGTTTCAGCTATGAATAAAAGTTGGCTAAACCTAACGATTTTGGAGATTTATGCGAAAAACTACTGTCTGACCCCTATGTTCTATTTTTAGCAACAGCTGCCATGTATTTTGTCGAATCAAAAAACCTTGCTTCAGTTCTATGCAGGATACCCTAAAGAATATTCATACCGAGTTTTGTTCCAATTGGTAAATTAGTGTCAGAGAAGAAGATTTTTTAAAGGAATAACATTAAAAAAATTGCAAAAAACTTTGTAAAAGGGCAATAACTTCAACATGGCTTAATAGATTAAAATGAAAATTTGACTGCTGATAGATCTCATCATGCTGAACACTTTTACCCATCTCACAATTTAGCTAAACCTAACAGTATGGGAAATATATGCGAAAAACTACTGTCTGACCACTTTGTTCTCTTTTTAGTAACGGCGGCCATGTTTTTCGATGGATCAAAAATCCCCACATCAGTTCTATGCAGGATACTCCAAGGAACATTCATACCAAGTTTGGTTCCAATTGGTCTGGTAGTGTCAGAGGAGAAGATTTTTGAAAGAAATAACATTAAAAATAGCAAAAAAACGTCGAAAAAGGGCAACAATTCTAATGGTACCAGTACTGTATTGCATATCCCTGAGTAGGTGTACGTCAAAACATGGATGCTATAAAAATATAGTGCATTTTCTTTTTGCCTCTCTACAAACTAATGTTTTGTCAAAAGATATGAACAATGACCTATAAAATAGAGCAAACATCACACTGTAAGATGAAGAACTTTTTTAAAAGAAAATCTAACACAATAACATAAAAATGTTCCACTGAAAAGGTTGGTTTGGTGAGTGCAAAACGAAAGTGAAAGTAGGGAAAATGGCTATTTATAGTTCAAGACTACTTTTCTGTCCAATCTTCGTGGACTCACCCTATTTTCTTTGCGGGAAATTATTTGTTTACATGTCCTTAGAAATGCTACATAAGTGAAAGTTTTATTGTATCAATTCACATATTTTTTAAAAAATCCTAAAAATATGCACTTCACTATAGAAGTCTATGGGAAAATTAATACGATACTGAGACCTAATATGGGTTAACAGATTAAAATGAAAATTTGACCACAGATAGATCTCATCATGCTGAACACTTTTACCCACGTCAGAATTGGGGCTAAACCTATCAGTTTTGGAGATATATGTGAAAAACTAATGTCTGACCCCTACATTCTATTTAAGTAACGACGACCAAGTTTTTCAACAGACCAAAAATCTTCACATCAGTTCTATGCAGGATACCCCAAGGAACATTCATACCAAGTTGGTTCCAATTGGTCAAGTAGTGTCAGAGGAGAAGAGTATAGAAAAATTGTTAACGACAATGACAAACGACGATGGACACCAAGTGATGGAAATAGCTCACATGGCCTTTGGCAAGGTGAGGTAAAAATTAGAAAGGTGTTTTTTTACAGTTTAAAATGTAATGGAAAATATGATGACGAAGGTCTGATTTTTAATTTATTGATATGACAATTAAAGATGGAATTGATGAGACATCCTGTAAAGTATTACTATTACCAGTATTATATCAAAGAGATGAAGAAGGCAATACAATTAATTTAACTCCTCCTAAGAGAGCAACCATTTTATTATTATTATTTTTTTTTTTTTTGGGGGGGGGGATATGCGCTATGATCAAACAAGGCAGGACAATGTTGTAACCGAGGAGAATAAATCCTCAATGAACTATGAGGTAAAACAAAAGGGCAGGTTGTAAGATGTGGGAAAACAATCAGGATCAGGTTTGAGAAAAATTCCAGGACAGGCTAAAGTAAAACTAGAAGCCCTGTTTGTTACAGGAACCCCCACATCATTTGTTAGTAGTGTTTTTTTTTTTTTAAGTAGATCAAATGTGTCTGTAAGACACTACTGATGCCTCCAGTTGCTAGATTTGCCAAATTAAGAAAATGTTTGCGGATTCAGAAAGGTTATGTACTGTTGGTTGATGCAGTAAATATTTGGTATGTTAGGCTAAGTACTGCAAAAATACTTGTGACGAGAAAAAGACTGATGGACACATAAAAAATATTAATACCCCAATAACAAATCCCTAACTTTGTTGCTTGGGGTATATTTCAGACAAAAATTACAAAATCCAACTATCATCCAGTTCCATAATATTCCAAAGTCCAACTATTGCCCAGTTCCGTAATATTCCACAAAAATCAAGATCCTATGACCTTGCACACTATAATTATGTGTAGAAACATCCTGCAAAAAATATTTTAGATGTAGTTCAAAAACTACAGGAGATAGCTGGACAAGCCATATAGCCTTATTTCTGATGAAAATGACTAAGTCTAACTATCACCAATTTCCTTAATATTTCATGAAAATCAAAATTCTTTGACCCTGCACATCTTCATCATGTGTAAAAATATCCTGTAGAATATTTTAGATATAGTTCAAAAACTGTATGAGGAGATAGCCGGACAAACCATGATCATGTGTAATCCGGATGGACGTACAGACGGATGGAAAGGCAAACAGTGGTAAATTAATATGCCCTCGACTATTTGTCATGGGGGCATAAAAATAAAATCAAGAAACAAAATCTAATCATAGCTTCCCCTCAAAAATATCAAATGAATGCTCCCTAAACTAAAAGTGAATCAAATTAATTACCACCATATGCCACAATACCGGCTATCATAATGTGACATTTCTCCATCAAAACAAAATTGACCGAATAAGGATGAAAACTAGATTATCAAATGCTATAAGTTCTTTACAAACATTACTTTACTGATAGATGAGACACATCATAATTGTAAACCAAGACAAGAATAGAGACCTTCTAGAATAGAGGACAGTTAACCCTATTATAATTGATAAGATCTTAGAAACCAAGTCTGTCACACAGCAGTCTTAATCAGAATTACAAAACCTCAAACATTCTGATGGTGTTAGATTAATACCACAAGTCTGAGGCCAGTTATTGGATTACTGTACATAATGGACAGAATTTAGGACACTCTACATCCATATAGATTAGTCCATAGAAAACAGTCCACATTATTTTATGAAAACCTGAAACTAAAATCTTTTGGAAGAGTATAAAGAACTAAGATTGGAATAAAGAAAGCAGTCACCTGAGATGAGAGATTTGTAAAACCTGATACCACCCTCTGCAGAAAATAATTCTATCAGCATTCACAAGTTATTAGAATCCACAGGTTTCATATTTTGCTCAATCTTTACCCATGATATAGACAGTCTCATTTTTTAAAATTCTAATCTGACTCCCAAATAAACTAAAGAAAACTTTATTCATCCATTCACCACACTAGTGAATCCATATAAGGACTTCAAAACCTGGATGCAAACAAATTAATGGTTAGGACACAAGTTTCTAACTCGTACCTTACTAACATACAGCTTTTCATTATTCAAGTTGTGAGGTTTAAGTACATAATTCTCATTTAACATGAATTGACACAGTGCATGAGTTCTTAGATTTAAGTCGGTGATGACATGGAATTTTATGCCAGTGTTTTATGACCTTATTCTCTAATTTTTTTTGGATCTTACACTGACTGTATTTTAATCAGCATGCAAACACATCTTTTTTTCATCACAGAATTCATGTCTTATCATTTATGCTTTTAGACCATTTTCCTTTCAGCAACAATAAACTTCTTTATTAGGAACATAAGCACTAATAACAGCTAGCTATTGATGACCCTTGATTGCAAGATTGTAATCTACAGTAAAATAAAGGAAGTCCTTATTAGATAGAAGATATGTTATTTCTTAGGATCTCCACATGCTGAACTCCGCAGAATGTCAGAGAGTTTGTTAACACCATTGATTGTATGACCACCCTTGGATAAATTACTTGCAGAACAAGTCCTTATCTTAAGAGACAAATGAGTTGATTCCCAACAGACATAAACAATCACTAACCATTACAGCACAAGAAAATCATTTTTATTGTACAGAGTCCTTTTACTAGTTTCTTCTATCTAATAGCAGTTTATAAGTCCGTTATTGTCTCAAAATGTACATTTTTCAATTCTTTTAGCATGCTATTCAAACAGTATTTTTTTCAAATAAAATCAACGAAATTAATTCAGCAATTACAATATCTATCAGTTGAACTCTGAAATACTATGAGCAAAGATCCCTGCTCCATGCCCCAGTATTTGTTACCATATAGTTAAAATATAAATTCCGTGGTCAAACAGGCAGTTAATGTCATGACATTGCATACCTAAATAAAGTTTCTGTCAAATAAGTAAGTGGTTGTGGTAAGCTGAGAAACTGTAATAAAAAGGTTGTGAAGCAATGAACAGAAGGACAAATGGGCAGACAGACAGACACCATGATCACTATATACCTCCAGGGGAGATAAGGGAGCAAAATGACAAGAACAATATGTCTCCCTTAGAAAGGGAGCACCATACATGTCAATGACAGCTACAAGTGTAAGACAATTCACAGTAAACAAAGGAGTTCCATGACATAAGCATTAACATTTCAACAAGACACAATTTTGTCTGTATTGGGGTATTTTGACTGTCTTATTGACCTTATAAGTTTCACTGACTCTCAGAGCAGAACACAAACCAGCAACAGTAACTGTTAATGCAATAGTATATAGCAGGATTAGATATCACACATGTAGCTGTTGTAAGTTGTATTTTATCAATGAGGTACTGTAAATTCAGAATTTATTGCAATGTTTGATTATTGCAAAAAAATGTGACTGACTAAAACTCACAAAAATCAAAACTTGCATTTTCTCATAATCACAAACACTAAAATTACAATTTCAGCTACAATTCCAAAATTGCAATAATTAATACATGCAATAAATTTTGCATTTGCAGTAATTAAATTACTACACCTCTACTCAAGGTCAACTTTTGCATGTTGACAAATATAGGCAAAAAATACAGAAGAGTCAGCAGTTGAATAACAAATAAAATGTCTTCAAAACAGACATAGAAACCATGATCTATTTCTTTTCAAACTAAAAATATGACAAAAATAAAAAACAAAACAAAAAATTCCTTTCTTTTCATGTCAAGGAAAACGTTAAAGTACAATAAATGCTCTAAGGTTAGTTTGAATGCAATAATCTCCATTATTAGAAAAGTCGACATGCCATAATTTTTTACATGATGTTTTGTAAATTACAAATATCATAACATCAGTTTACAACATAAAAAACTGTATCTAATACAATGATTAACTACCAGTATAATAATTGAAATCCAATTTGTCATCCATGCGAGCTTCATTTGTAGTGCTCTAAGATATTAAATTGAAATTAATATTCTGTCATGTTAAAAATTAACTTCTACATTAAAATCAATATTTTCCCTTCAAGCAGCATAAATTGTTAGTGCAAGTTTTCTTTAGTTATATTCAGGCTTTGTAAATAAATCTGTTACATAATCCTTACTGTAAGTATATATTGGTAGGTTTTCTAGCATTCAAGTTTTCTTCCTAAAGCAAATTATCACTGGGTTGTGTCATTTGAAACTGTCATTTTTACAAAGGCTAATTGAAATTAACAACATTGGAAAGGGTATATTTTTTTTCTGTCAAATTTAAAATGCCACCTAGCACAGGGCGGGTGAGACACATGAAATTTGCCAACATTTTGAAGTATTAAAATGAAAAAGAGATGCAAGCAATTATGCAAATACTAGTATGAGACTTGACAGATATGATTATATCACTTGTACTGTACTTCTCTAGGTCCTTTGCAGATTTTAATAAAGTCCTGCATTTACTAAGGAACAATCATTTGAAATTTATGGATGAAATTTTCTATCCTGTCCTTTCATTTTGGGAAAATATAGGTCCTGCCTCTTTATTCAGTATAAAATGCCCATTTTTTTGTATAAATGTACAATAATAAGGAAATAACGAATTCTGCCGTTTCCATACCGTAAAGGCATTTTCTCCCTCTAAAAATAAAACGGTAGTTCCCTTAGTATTTTGGACCAATACATGAACTCACACTTGTCATTTTGCTCTATATGACCACAGAATTTGTTCCAAATGCCTCTCTGACAACAGAAAAACAATAAAATTTTGACATCTTGAAATCATACCGTTGAAGGAGAGTTCAGTATAAAAATAAAAGGGAAATATTTTAATTATTTCTTGCAATGGGATTCACAAGTGTGAATACCTCTATTCCCTTTCCTTTGTTGCAGAAATTATATAAGAGAAAGCTCTTTGTAGTGTTTTATTACACCACAAAAATAATCCTTACCCAAATATGGTGTCGTCCCGACATGGATGTAACTCACTGACCATCACTTACCCATATATGATGTCGTCCCCGACATGGATGTAGCTAACTGTTCATCACTTACCCATATATGGTGTCGTCCCTGACATGGATGTAGCTAACTGTCCATCACTTAACATTGTGGCAATGTTAAAGTCTGTAATATGGACATGGCCTACAAAAAAATATATATGGGTTACCTATAAAAACAGGCTTGATAACTTTCCAAAGCTTTTATGATGCTAAATGGATTATCTAAAAAGACACCCAAGGAAATAAAATAAAATAAAAAGCTTTGCAGAGCACAGCATGGTATGACTGCAGTGGTTGAACACTGTACAGTTGGGGCAAGTGAGGACACAATATTAATTTTTTACACACTTAAGCAAAGGGAGTTACAATTTGATTTGGACACAGCAACTGGTTTGGACACTATATTGCACACAATTTGAAATTAAAAAAAAAATTTCAAAATCAGACCACAAAAATAAAAAAATCTATTTTGATGGGGCGAGGTCTCTTTGACCCTAAATTACTCGAAATCCCAAAGAGATATCTGAAATTTAATTGAAAAACACAGGGATTTTCATAATAAAAACAAAAATTTCAAAATTAGACCAATTAAAACATTTTTTTGGTGGTGCAGCCCATTTTACCCCCTGTAACTTGAAAATGGTCCAAAATGTATCATATATGCTTTGATACTTTTGCATACCAGAATTTAATTAGGAACATAATTAATTAAAAGTTATCAAAATCAGAAGAAAACCAAATACTATACATTGGTTTAAATAAAACACCCATTTTTATCCTTTTCAGCCCCTTTTTCTTAAATGGTAAGGGTCACAAATTCCAAATCAATTAGAAATCTTCCTTTAGTGGTCAGAAAAATGATATCAAAATTTCATAACAATTGGTCAACCACAACTAAAGCCATCTATTGAAAACCAAGTGTCTATTGGCGACACGGACAATGACGACAAAGCCATACCAATATATGACCACAAATTTTTTTGTGGTCGTATAAAAGAAAAAAAAAAAAACAGAATTTGAACAAAAATTACACACAAAAATTACAGCTAGGAATAATGTGAGCAAGCCAAAAAACAAGGATACCCCCACTTTAAGAAATGATTAAGATGGATAATCTCCCTTTGCAGTGACCAGACATACATTATTTTCAGGTACAAAGACACAATTAATTTTGTAGTGTATTTCAACAGACCCATCTTGACATATATAAAAAATTCCACTGCTTCAAACTTCACCAATATGAAAACATGTATAAAAGCAGATTTCTATAAGAGTGCCAGAAAAATTCACTATCATTTTTTATTTTTAGCAACTTTGCTTCGGAGACCCTGTAGACATGAAAAGTGACCACTGCCAAATGTTCAAAATTTGTACCTTCTTTCATAGGACCAAATCACAACTTCTACATAAAATTACAGAATGAAAAAAAATCCCTTGTAAATTTGATCCTTGCCCTACATTTCTGCAGTTAATACTAAGCAATAAAGTTTATGACAGCAAAGAAAAAAAATCAGGAAGAAACACACTAAAAAAAGGAACTATATTCGTATACAACGAAAAGTCAAGGGGAATTAATTGTGATCTTGTACCTTCATTCATGCACATCTACATATGACCTCCTTATGAATCTAATCAAAATCCAATGAACAGTTTTCGAGGAGTTGCACATACAGGAAATATAGACAAAAAGGGCATCAATAAACAGACAGACAGGATGATTCCTATAAACTTTATTTGTAGGGGTATAATTAAACCAGCATCTCAGACTTATAAAAAACTGCTGACCAATGGCAGGGACTATGATGGAACTAAAGTATCTGTCCACATATAAACAATTAGGTCAGCCGGATCAGAATTCAAACAGAAAAAGTATTGATTAATAGATCAAAGATGGCCTAATAGTTCCAATATGAAAGGAAAATAAGGAAAACCTGTCTTTTTTTATGAATATTTTTGTGATTAATACAAGTTTTTGTCACTATCATTAAACCAATATTTTGTCTAGACACAAGCCATAAAAATTTCTATGAAAATAATAGCAGCTTTTTAAGATCCTTGCCTTAATAATAACATAATAAAAATTACTCTTGGTAGATAATGGGTTCATAGACACCGCAATGCTTGTTATGGTTATTAATAAGAGAAACCGTATGTGCCTATTACCTTGTAAATAGGTGTCTATTATCATGTAAATAGCTTACAATGGAAATGAGCAACATCGTCAGAGGTCAATCTCCACTAAGGAAAGGTTACCTAGTAGGCTACTTGTTTTTTTTTTAAATATAATCCTATCTGTTTTATTACAGCTGTCTGGTAAAATATTTAGCTTAAAACTGGCAATGACTGCCAGTGCTGCATAACAAAGGTCAACTTCCACTAAAGAAAAAATACCTTGTAGGCTACTGGCATTTTAAAATATTTTTCTTTCAATCTTGTCTCTGCGTATTGGTCAAATATTTAACTTAAATTTGACAATGGTTGCAAGGGTTGCATTACAAAAGTAAAATGTCTAAATGTAAGGTTTTACAGAATGAAATAAATTTTATACAAAGTCCCCTCTAGCCTAAAAATTATTACACAACCCAAGAGTGATTACTGTGAAAGTATTTTATTTGTAGTGACCAATTTTCATGGTTTAGGGGAAATCATCAGTTTGTAGATTCTTGAATTTTTGGATTTGACAACTCCATAATACAAATGAATGGTTAATTTTCTTTTTTGTTGGTAACTAAATTTCGTGGTTTACAAAAACCATGAAAATAGGTACCCCATGAACAATGATAATTCCACAGTAATTAACATCTGAATCAACAGCAATACTGCAATAGATGGGATACACAATGCTAGATATCACACATGCAATGCACACCATCTTTTCCAATGCTACATTTTCAAATGATACATCTGTATGACATGTAAATTTTGCCTATCATAGTATAATGATCATAGTTGCAAATATGGAACTCTGAAGGGGTTTTTTGTTTTTTGTTTTGCAACCATTTATGTTAAACCTTCAGAGCTACATATTCTCAGCTGAATGATCACTTATTAAGTCATATTACAGACTTAAAATTCTTAACTAGCTTATTGCAAAAACATGGCAAGATCCAAGTTCATGACATTTTCTTGTCCTACAATGTATGTCCATCAACGCCACAAAAACTGATTTGTTCAACATGTCATAGTTTACCTTTCCTCTTTCGTCTACACCAGACTTGACTTTTTATGAGCAACTCGGCGGGTGTTTCTAGAAAAGCATAGGACGCTTACCCTACCGGTGCACCTGGTCCATGCTCCCAGTTTTTAGTGGAGTCTGAGTTGCTCATTTTCTTTCGTTACTTTGTATGTATGATTTTAGTTACGTTATGTTCTTTGTTGTGAATGTCTGTTTTCCATGTCTGGTCTTTGTCCCTGGATTACATTCTTATGATTACTGCTATAAACTTGGTTCTCTATTTTTCCACAGCGGCCATTTCAAAAGGGAGAGGGTTGTGATCACGCCAAAGTATTTCAATCCAGCTGGATTTTTAGTGCTTGTCCCAAGTCAGGAATTTCTGGTCTCTGTAGTTCTTGTTTCGTTTTCACTTTCAGTTTCCTTAGATGTTGCTGGAGTATATAGAGACAACTATTTCACTATATCTGTGTATTATGTTGTTTCTGGGCCAGCTGCAGTCTGACCAGTGGTGTAAGGGGTTTTCTTGTTGTTCACTAAAGACACATGAATGGCCTTGAGAGGACATTTTTCATCTCGGTGGGATTTTTCTCTATTTGTAGTTCATATTCACCATATCCATTCTCCTTATATTAATTGGATTATTCTAATTGAATTCTCTTGGACCCTGCCACTTTGCTCTGTTTGGATATTGATATGTCCGTTTGGGAATCACAGTGATGTGCCATAAAATAAGTTGGAGATCTAGTGCTACTGCGAAGTATCAAACTTCAAATGAAACACCTACCTATGGTAGTTTGATTTCAAATTTATTGCTCTGTATGCTGATTCCATATTCACTACAAACATTTTCATTTTTTTACTGAAGTTTTGACCATTTCACATGAGAAACCCTATTTTGTTAACATTTTGAACTAAGTACTGTAAATTCAGAAATTACTGTGTGAATTAATTATTAATAATTGGGGATGAAAAATGTCACTAAAGTAAAAACTGCCATTTAAACTTTTTGATTTGGAAAAAAAAACTTTTATTAGTTTTGATTCCACACTATTGCCATTTAATGTATGTTTTCTGAATTTACAGTACACAAAAAAATAGTTCTTGAAAACAGCAATAGTAATCAAAATGCCTGATCTATCAAAGAATTAGAGAAACAGACTTTACTAGCACTTAGTTATCCTATTTTTATGATCTCGAAGATGAAAGTTTCGAGCCTGCTGCAAGTATTAACTGGTTATACAAAAAAATTCCATGATAACAATTTCTAATAATTAATAGTGGGAGAGCTTTATTGCCAAAGGCTTATCAATATACCACAACAGCACAAGACAAAAAACCTTTGGTAGGCTTCAACAGGATTGGTTTGTCTCTTATATATCTGCCATAAATCTAAATATATCTTCTTCTTTTTATATTAGTGAAGTAACCTTACAGAAAGTGCTTCTAATTCCGGTAGAAATGGATTATAACAGAGGATATATACAATCTTGACATGGCCCAAAAATCACAACATCTAACAAAAAAAATTAAGATTTGAATTACCTTCTTCATCAAGTAGAATGTTGTCAGGCTTTATATCTCTAAAAATAGACAAGAGATCTAAATCAGTCGACTCATCAATATAAATAACAATGGACTTGTTGGATAAAGATTATCTTTAACACAATATATGGTTATATGTTTTTTTCTTTTTTATCCAAGAATGTACTTTAACTTCATGACAATTATAGTGCATGCATTAATGATGTTCAGGGAATAGAGTTGGTCTTTCCTTGATTAATTAACAATTACTTTACAAACTGCCTTTGGCAGTGAACAAAAAATTTACAAGCTAGGAGAATTAAAATAACTTTTTATCAGACATAAGTTATAATACCTATGAATGAATTTTAAGTTTAAATCTTCATGTTGTTAATGTTCCATTTAAGTAAGTACACCAACTTAATGGCCTAAACACAACATTGTGTGTGCTGTAATTAAATTAGCCATCGGAATTGAGTAAAATGAACACAGCAAAAGTACAACAATTATGGCATTTCCAAAGTTTTAGATGGGTGTCAAATATTTCATAGATCTTTTTTTCCATGAAAAGAAAGAATTTGCTTATGATATCACTCTAGGGATACCGTGAAAGTAATATAGTACCAATATTCATGGGTTTTGTGGGTCATTTAAATTACAAATTCTTTAGTTCCAATATATAAAAGATAATATTTTTTTCAAAACCATATTAACAATTCAGAACTCTACATATGATTGTAACTTTCTCCATCAATATAAATATAAACAACATTGTCAAAAGTCACTGCAGTCTAAATTAAATAAAAAACTGAAGTCTTGAAAGTCGCTAATCATCAAATATAGAATGTTTCTTACAGAAACAGAGATTATTGATAGGCAGAACATTTCCTCCAGAAACAGTCTTGAAAGTCGCTAATCGTCAAATATTCTCTGCCACTGATTTTGGCTTACTTTCAACATCCGAAATGGCACGAATGCCATATGTATAAAATCGGGCAGAGACCTATAATTAAATTACAGGTCTATGAATCGAGTGACTTCCAATAGGATCTTGGTTCCCTCAATATTACTCTCATTTGTAACCGTGATGACCAAAATGTTTTCAATCAAAACGACTGGTTACCTGGAACCAGATTAAACAACAGGCAATATAATAATAATGTATATGCCCTATACAGTCAATTGTAACAAAGCCCTATGTTTCAATTGGAAACTTTTCTAATATTATATAAATTCAATGCTAACCGATTATTTCATCTTTTAATGTGAACTCCCTGTTGTCGTACAGGCAAAAAACATACATAGACATGTCTGTGATGTTTTTTTAAAAGAGGTACATTAAGCGATCTTTGAGTTGCTTATGATATTGACCCGAGAATCAGATTAAACAATTGGTAATGAATATTTATATACATAGGGGCTGTGCTAATGTATATGACCTATATAGTCTTGTAACAAGCTCTTGTGCCTGAATTGGAAACTGGTTAATGTTCAATGCTAATCTATCATTTCATGTAAACTTTCCCTCATACCATCAAGAAACAGACATAGAACACACATGTATGATACTGAAGAGGTACATTTTTATCTCATATGATACTAGAACACGGCACAGATCTACAGCATAACGTGGAGTATTAATATATAATTATGCAAACCATATGCAAATATAAAGTACTGAAATTACAAGTGCAAGAAGTCGCTAACAATATTAGTGACTTAAAAAGAATCCCATGATAGGGCATACCTATACAAGTTTGTCTCATAATATCAAGTAGCTGTGATAAAAAGTTGTAATTTTCCACAGATTTGTAGAAGTCCTGTAGAATTTGAAGTCATGCATATATATATAACTACTGCTCATTTGAGTAGTGATTTCCATTAGTGAAGTTCTGTCCAAAAGGAAGCAGTCATGGTCAGACAGACCTTTAATTTATAATGTAGCCAATCAAGACAAACCTAATGGTACACACTAAATATCTATTCATTCTGCTTGACAGGTTTTATGATGAAAGCGACCAAATGCTGGAATTCACTCTAATGAACCAGAACTATTATTCAAAAGTTCACAAATTCAAAGGGGTTCAAACTAACTTCCTAGAATGGAAGGTCCTGGGATCAATTTCACAAAAAAGTCGTAAGTGTCATGTTGATCGTAAGTAATGACGTCATAACAGAAAATAGCATTTTTACGTCATAACTTACGATCAATTTTACACTTAAGAATTTTGTGAAATTGACACCTAGACTTTTCTAAGTTTGAAATATGTGGTTCATTCGAGGTAAATTAAAGTTCTCAATAAAGTGTTATTGAAAGAGTTGAAGGTCTTGGACCATGGAACACCAATTTGAATCTCAACATACAAATATATTTATGAACAAGTTCATGTAATAATCAAGCATTTCCTGCAGAAACAGAGATTATTGATAGGCAGAACATTTCCTATGGAAACAGAGATATTGTTAGGCAGAATGTTTCCTGCAGAAACAGAGATTATTGATAGGCAGAACATTTGCTACAGAAACAGATATTGTTAGGCAGAATATTTCCTGCAGAAACAGAGATTATTGATAGGCAGAACATTTCCTGCAGAAACAGAGATTATTGAAAGGCAGAATGTTTCTTACAGAAACAGAGATATTGTTAGGCAGAATGTTTCCTGCAGAAACAGAGATCATTGAAAGGCAGAACATTTCCTGCAGAAACGGAGATTATTGATAGGCAGAACATTTCCTGCAGAAACAGAGATTATTGAAAGGCAGAATGTTTCTTACAGAAACAGAGATATTGTTAGGCAGAATGTTTCCTGCAGAAACAGAGATCATTGAAAGGCAGAATGTTTCCTGCAGAAACAGAGATATTGTTAGGCAGAACGTTTCCTACAGAAACAGAGATTATTGTTAGGCAAACCATTTCCTGCAGAAACATAGATATTGTTAGGCAGAACGTTTCCTGCAGAAACAGAGATTATTGATAGACAGAACATTTCCTGCAGAAACAGAGATTATTGAAAGGCAGAATGTTTCTTACAGAAACAGATTATTGATAGGCAGAACATTTCCTGCAGAAACAGAGATTATTGATAGGCAAAACGTTTCCTGCAGAAACAGAGATATTGTTAGGCAGAACATTTCCTGCAGAAACAGAGATTATTGTTAGGCAGAACATTTGCTACAGAAACAGAGATTATTGATAGGCAGAACATTTGCTACAGAAACAGAGATATTGTTAGCAGAATATTTCCTGCAGAAACAGATATTATTGATAGGCAGTACATTTCCTGCAGAAACAGAGATTATTGAAAGGCAGAATGTTTCTTACAGAAACAGAGATATTGTTAGGCAGAACATTTCCTACAGAAACAGAGATCATTGAAAGGCAGAATGTTTCCTGCAGAAACAGAGATTATTGAAAGGCAGAATGTTTCTTACAGAAACAGAGATTATTGATAGGCAGAACATTTGCTGCAGAAACAGTGATATTGTTAGGCAAAACATTTCCTGCAGAAACAGATTATTGATAGGCAGAACATTTCCTGTAGAAACAGATATATTGTTAGGCAGAACGTTTGCTACAGAAACAGAGATTATTGTTAGGCAGAACATTTCTAAAAGAAACAGATATATTGTTAGGCAGAACATTTGCTACAGAAACAGATTATTGATATGCAGAACATTTCCTGCAGAAACTGAGATATTGTTAGGCAGAACATTTCCTGCAGAAACAGAGATTATTGTTAGGCAGAACGTTTCCTGCAGAAACAGAGATTATTGTTAGGCAGAAC
This sequence comes from Perna viridis, assembly GCA_037379345.1. Taxonomy (NCBI): domain Eukaryota; kingdom Metazoa; phylum Mollusca; class Bivalvia; order Mytilida; family Mytilidae; genus Perna; species Perna viridis. Next base: position 9,476,456 of record CM074513.1, read on the forward strand.
GTTTCCTACAGAAACAGAGATATTGTTAGGCAGAATGTTTCCTACAGAAACAGAGATATTGTTAGGCAGAACATTTGCTACAGAAACAGAGATTATTGTTAGGCAGAACATTTGCTACAGAAACAGATATTATTGTTAGGTAGAACATTTGCTACAGAAACAGATATTATTGTAAGGCAGAACATTTCCTACAGAAACAGAGATATTGTAAGGCAGAACATTTGTTGCTCATTTCTTCCTCTAGACTGGGCCATTTGATTCAACAATACCAGAGGTAAATATCCCTGTTTTATCAACAGCAGTTGTAAATAAGATAAAATATTGCTCTGTTCCCTTCTTATTTTAAGTAAATAAAGTAAAAAAAATGGCATAAAAATGGGCATAATATGCTTTACAGGTGCTAATGCAATTGCATACAAAAACATTATTTTGACCAAATATTTCCAGTTAAATGGGAACCTCACTAATTTTAAAAATTATTAAAATAAATACCCCACAGACAAGGTCAGACAAGATAAAAACAAAATCTAAAAACCTGATTGATATATTTTATATAAACCTGCCTAAGTCATGAGAAAATTATTTTTACAGTTTTTCTTGTTGAGTAAGATGTAAGACATACAATATATATTGTACTAGGACCCTATTGGAAATAAGCCATGTGGCTTTCATGGATTATCCCAATGGATATCAACATCTTTTACATAATAACACTTACTTTAAACAGATTATCTGTATAATTATCATTATAATACTTAACATATATAATACAATAAGTCTTTCTAATACGTATGTATCCTATGTCTGTAAATATGTTTAATGTGCTTCACTATGCTTGTATATGTTTAATGTGCTTCACTATGCTTGTATATGTTACTATTTAATCAAATAAATCTATAATTATTTTTTTAAATTTAATGCCATTTTGTTTCTAATTTTACACATACAAGTCAAATTATTTCTAGAAGAAGGATGATTTTTAGAGAACTGCTGGTACAACATGAAGCTGCTATGTATATACATGTACTTCAAAGAGTACCACAACCTTGTGAAACATGGAATCCGAGCTGCTATGTATATACATGTACTCCAAAGAGTACCACAACCTTGTGAAACATGGAATCCGAGCTGGTATGTATATACGTGTACTCCAAAGAGTACCACAGCCTTGTGAAACATGGAATCCGAGCTGCTATGTATATATATGTACTTCAAAGAGTACCACAGCCTTGTGAAACATGGAATCTGAGCTGCTATGTATATACATGTACTCCAAAGAGTACCACAGCTTTGTGAAACAAGGAATCCGAGCTGCTATGTATATACATGTACTCTAAAGAGTACCACAGCCTTGTGAAACATGGAATTCGATATCATATAACAACCAAAATCGCTTATAAAGTATTAAGTTATAATGAATTTGAAATAAATCCATCCATCAGTCAAGATAATTGTGACAAAATTCAAACTAACAGACGGAATGACAGACTGAATGATAGAAGGACAAGGATTCCAATATATCTGTACACCCACTTGTAGAGGTGTTACAATATACATGAAAAAAGAACATTAATTTTCGAGGAAAAAAATAATCAAATATTCTGTAAAATGGCATACAACAGAGATCAATACTTAGTTTCGTGACATCAATTAAGTCATTTTCTAATAATCATGACAATGACTTACAAAAGAAAAAGACATTAAAGGACTTTCATTTTCTTCAGCAAATTATCAATATGGTGATTAAAGTATGTCACCAGGAATAGCTCCATCTTATTGTGAATTCCATGATTTATTTTGATCACTGATATTGTTATAAACCTAGGGTATTTATCTAGTTAAGTGCTGTTGATGGAAATATTGGACTGGTAAATATGTTCTAATAAGATGGGTCTTTGTTGTGGAAAAAGGGAGTAGGAGTGTTGAATGGCTAAAGGCCAGGAATTAAGACTTGTAATGAATATGTTAAGTATCACTTGTCATGCAATATTCAGTACAATTAAGTGTATTAGTTTCTCCATTAGGCCAAATTAAGTTGATTAGAAGATTTTCATACCCTCCTGCCCCTAAAAAATTGCCCCCAAAAAATAAATAAATAAATAAATAAATAAATTGGGCATGATTTTCAAAATCAAGGTTTTTTTTAATGTCAGTTTCTAGTATTGAGGTACTATAACACACAAATCTTTCATTTCTTGGTGACTGAAATGATTCTTCTTCAGTGAAACTAATGTGGCTATGGATATAGAACATATCTATACTTCAAATACCAGAATTAGGCTGGCAAATATCGGGTAAGAAATAAAAAATAAAATAAAAGGTTGGATGAAAATCTACCATTCAAATTTACTTGGCCTTATAGACTGTTTGCTAAAAGAAAAAGAGCCCAAGTTTAGCAACAGTATAAGACATTAGTCTCTAGCTTTATTGTATTCCAGAAATGCTTGAATAATACTTTTTGATATCTTGATGATAAATAATCCTAACTTCAAAAACTATGTTCAAGATATCATCCCTAAAGAACTTAAGATGACCAAGTCAAACAATAATAGTACCGGTGCACCTTTCCTATATTTAGATATTACACTACAAAATGGCGGCCTTCATACAAAAAGTGATGATTTAAACTTTCCTTTTGTTAATTTTCCATTTCTAGATGGTGATATTCCAGAGGCACCCTCCTACAGTATTTGCATTTCATAACTAGTATGTTTTCCTAATATACATAATTAAGTGTCAGGTTATCATAGGATTTTCTAATTATTGTCTGTTCTTTGAATCTTGTTTTCACAAATATAAATATTAAACTCCAAATTACATCCCTACGTTAAAACTAAGTCATTTTTGAATAATGCACTTCATCAAATCTTGCTTATTTGGTACTTGACATTACTATTCCAAATCCAGTCCTCTGGAATTGTAGTAACCAATTACTAGTATATTTCTAAGGCTGGAAGTTTTGATGGTATTGTCATTCTTTAAAATGCTCTGAGCTTGCTTTCAGTAACTGTGAGCTTTATTGTGTGGATATCTCATTTTGTCTATACATGTATGGTGTGTGTTGAAGGAGTGTGTACCATTGAAGGAATTGTATGTATTATTGAGTCAATTAGATGGTTTGTTTGTTGTTTCAATTTTTTTACCTTACATTAAAAGGATATAAAAACTAATTTAATCTAAATGCAGATTTCATGTGTTTGTCAACAGTCCAGAGATGTTGGTCACTAATGTGTCTTTGCGTCATTATTTTATTTTTCAGTTTTATTTTGAAGATGTGTAAATCTGGATTTTATTACTTTTACCCTGGTGCATTTGTTGCATTTCGCCATATCCATTCTTTGTTCTATAATTGTTTTGTCACTGTGGATTTTATTACTTTTACCCTGGTGCATTTGTCACATTTCACCATATCCATTCTTTATTCTGTCATTGTTCTGGCACTGTGGATTTTATTACTTTTGTTGTTGGGACCTTTTAGAGCTTACTTACTGTTAAGTATCAGTCTCTGTAAGAATCAGGCAGTGAGTGAAACATGGTATGGAAAAAAAACCACCATTCTGATAACGTAATTTGACTATTTGCATCATCAGAATCAAGGAATAAAGACAATATCATATCTGGACCATTGAGTTACAATTTCACTGAAATGCACTGAAAATGAACGTTTCAAGAGCAGATAACTCTGTCATAAACCTCATTTTTCTCAAATTCTATTGAAAGAAATCTGAGGAAAGCCAGAGATGCAGAGATTAAATTATGGTCTTTTCAAATATGGAAGATATCCTTGAGTGATAGAACATTGTCAGATCAGTGGGGTTTTGACATGCATGTTTCAGACTTTTCCCATTTTGCCTAATTCTTACAAACACTTACACTTAAAAGTCTGGTCTGGTCTGTAATAACTACAAAACAGATATCTGTTCATGCTTTCTTGTTAACCGTTATAATCCTATATTCATTTTTCAAATTTATTCTTCACTTTGCAAGTACATGTTTAATTTAATTTATACTGCAATCATTCTGTTTGAGCAACCAAAATGCATTAACAGTATATTTATTAATGGCATATGGTCACTGACAGTATACAACACTTTGGCCCCCCCCCTTCTTTCCTACCCTTGCACAAACTAAGTGATTAATGTATCAGGGCCAGAACTGGGGAAGAAATGAAATTAACAGATTTTGAAAATTATACTCAAAACATGATAAAGATTGCAGTATAAACAATAGTATATTGACCACATGTAGATATAAAAATAATAAAGGAATTCAGCACAAATTGGAAAAAAAAACGCTTGACAGATCCAAGCCTCATCTGTACATTGTTTTTATTTCAAGTCAACACACTGTTATTGTCAATATGTCCCTCCAATTTGTGATATAAGTTCAGTGATCTTGTTATTACCATTATTTTAAAGGCATTTATTACCTTGTTTGGAATATGTTTTGTATAGTATACCAGTATTACATAAGCAAAACCCATCTTTTAATTAGTCTGTGCTTAAGTCTCCTGATACAAATGAGTGATAAAAAAAGTTATGTCTTAAATTGATAATAAATTTTAATCACATAAAATTCTCACAAGATTCTGTCTATCTTGTTCTTATTGGTAGTTGTTTAAAAAGTTTTTTGGCAAAGGTTGATGCACTGATCCAAAGATAGCAAACCTTACTACCAACAGCATGCATTTGTATTGAGTTGTATTTACTGTGACAGTCATTGTCTAGTGGCCTGGGATGAAGAGACATAAAAAACTTAGACCAACAGCAAAACTAGATCACATAAAATGTTAGCAAAATCTTTCTTACGTTTTTTGTTGTTTATCTATGACAGACAGCTCATGACAGACAGATGCATGCGACCATGTCTGTCATGGATAAAACAGCAAATCACAACATGCTAAGTAAAAGTAGTCCAGTAAAGTTATGAGGGTCAATGCATAAATTAATCCAACTTTTTGTATGCAGATCCCCATATTTGTATGACTATATATGTTAATACATTCAAATTATACAAAAACTTAAGAATCAATTACTACACAACAAATTTTTGGGGTGATTACCATAAATCGCACATGGTTAATAGGTGCACAATTATACGATATATTGTATGCAAATTACTCTTAACCTTTAATGTAATTCCACACTTCTGGCTGTAAAATATGAGAAATACATTCGGTCACTCGTCATCTATTAAAGACCTGAGATTTCTTCCACTCGTGTAAGAAATTCTGTGTCTTTTCACTTGTTCTGCTGTGTGGAAGAAATCCCACGTATTTAATAGAGACTTGCGTAAGAAACTACTATTCTTTCACTTCTATACTGTAGAATTACAATTATAATAATGATTACCTAAGTAGTTTCCACTATGTAGATGTAGGAGCCAAACCAACAAAAGTTTGAAGATACTAAGTTGCCTTATATAATAAGCAGTTTATCTAGGTTAAATGGCATATAGGAATTCTGTATATTTAAAAAGCAGAAACATGTAAAATCTTCTAAAAATCGACACATCATTTCAAAGTTGAACATAATATCATGTAAATAATGCCAAAAATAAAGAGATAAGATAGTATTTGTACTGTACATATCTGAACAGTTCTAACAAAATAGGTAGGAAAGAGTAATTAAGGGAACAGGGATTCCAGCGTAAGGTCTCACTAACCACTTCTAATGTTTCCATTACTTTAAATGTTAAAAAAGTAATTTTCAAAGTTTCACTGTGAATTCCCAGGACAAATGATATCTTAAAGTTGCATACCATTGCAAAGCTTGGAAAATAAGGCTTTCAAAATCATTATGCTAATGGTATAATGATTGTAGAAATTCTTCACAAAATTTACTTGAATAAATAATACTGAAAATCCACATGTTCACCTTTTCTGCTAACTGACAGCATGGAGGCAAATTACTCACACATGTAAATATTCATACAATTTTGTAGTAAATTACATATGTGGTTTTAAAGTACACATTCTCAGTTTTATTTGACTACTTTAAATCAGAATACACACAAATAATGCACTTATAATGCATAGGTCTAGGTTCAGTGTGTTTTTGGTACTACATAGGGGAGGTGGCCATTTGACCCGGAAGTGGTTACTGAGACCTAAATCAAAATAATGTAATCCAGGGACAAAGACAAGACATGGAAAACAGACACACACAACTAAGAACATAAAATAACCAAAATAATACATACAAAGTAACAAAAGTAAAGAGCAACTTAGAATTCACATTCTATGTCCAAGTCCAAAAATTATCTTACTTTAAAAATTGTCACCTATAGAAAACAAACTGACAAAGATGTAGAAAAGATCTGAGAAAGGAAACTGAAGAAGGGCTGTGCCCGAAATGCTTTTTCAAAATTATATACCACAGACACAATCCCTGAGGAATTTAAAAACAATGAAAAAAATAAAAGCGAATTCAGATTGATATCCTTAAACATAAAATAGGTCACTTTACATTATTTTTGCATTAGGGATGCTGATACGGAGTTACATTATTATTTTTGCATGAGGGATGCTGATACTGAGTTGTACAATATAAGCTTCAAAATAGGAAAATTGTTAACATATTACAGTGAAAACTCTTTAAACCAATCCTTTTTGGACTTGGTTCGGTTAACTAAAGTTCAAAATATGTTTTTATGATATAAAGCTATTTCTGATGTACTGTAACTACCTTAATACTACATTGAAATCAGTTTAAACAAATCCCCATTAAGACTTTAAAAATGTCTGGTTAAGACAGTTTTTCTTATTACTCAGGGTTCAGTTTAGACAGGTTATTGGATTATTCACAGTTAAGTTTAGTTAAGTTATTAGATTATTCAGGGTTTCGTTTAGACAGGTTATCAGATTATTCAGGGTTTGGTTTAGACAGGTTATCAGATGATTCTGGGTTTGGTTTAGACAGGTTAATAGATTATTCAGGGTATTGGTTTAGACAGGTTATCAGATTTTTCAGAAAATGATTTAGGTAGGTTACTGGATTATTCAGGGTTTGGTTTAGACAGGTTATTGGATTATTCAGGGTTTTGGTTTAGACAAATTATCAGATTATTCTGGGTTTGTTTTAGATAGGTTAATAGATTATTCAGAAAATGATTTAGGTAGGTTATTGGATTATTCAGGGTTTTATTTAGACAGGTCATTGGATTATTCAGGGTTTTGGTTTAGACAAATTATCAGATTATTCTGGGTTTGTTTTAGACAGATTAATAGACTATTCAGGGTTTTTGTTTAGACAGGTTATCAGATTTTTCAGAAAATGATTTAGGTAGGTTATTGGATTATTCAGGGTTTGATTTAGACAGGTTATTTGATTATTCAGGGTTTTGTTTTAGACAGATTATTATAGTATTCAGGATTTGGTTTAGACAGGTTAATAGATTTTTCAGAAATCGGTTTAGACAGGTTATTGGTTTAACAGATTTCACTGTAGTACATATTTGTAATAAACAGCTTCTGGTGTCTAAATGTTGTGCATTTCCTGTCTTTAACTCCTTAAATCCCCTTCTGAGAGATATATTAAACTGGTTACCATGCTGATGAATTAATTAGTCTTAAAAATGTTCAATCAAGCTAGAAGACCTAGAAAAACAGAAGCTGTGATACAAAATTGATTTCATTTCACCTTGTGAGACAACCACACACAAGTCAATTAGTGAAGACATGACATAGTTACGGACCTGGATCGTCATAATTGGCATCATATATTACAAAATTGAACTAGGAATTTTTTCAGGGATATAATCATAGATAATTGTATTCCTGATAATGACAAAATTCTATCACATACAAAATAAGATTAACTAAGTCTAATATTACAAAGAAAACCTAAAAACATTCAATAAATCAAAGTAAAAAATAATAAAATGAGTTTGCTGTCACTAAGGTCGTTATGTGGAAAATCGGTAAAAATCACCTACTAAATCAACAATTATCATTAGCAAACTTGACTGAGCAACAAGGAGTTTTGTTCAAGACCAAATTAATCCATTATTATCAAAAATAAGATAGCAGCTGACCATATTGAACTTAGTCACAAATACAACAATGTTTTATTGGCGATTGTTATCAATCTTGTTTGGAGAAAAGTTAGTAATTAACATGAAACCTGTATAAACCTAAATTACCTGTCAACCTGTCTAAACCAGACTCTTCTTTAAAGTCACATCATATCAGTTTACCTGTACTTTGAACCTAATGGTTAACCAAACACCTGTCTAAACCAGACTTTTTTATAGTCCAAAAGGGGTTCATTTTAGACAGGTTTCTCTGTACAGCAATGTTGATATTTTATTGGTGAATATTAATTTTTCTTGTTTGGAGAAATATTAATTAATTGGTTGAATTCTAAATCTTTGTTTACCCATACTGATAAAACTTTTCCAATACAACTAGTATTTAGGTTTTCTAGGTCACACAAAGGAACAGGAGGCCCTCGAAGAACCTGAATCGCTCTCCTGGCAAACCATGCCCTATTAACTAAGTAAGTAAAGGTATCATGCTTTGTTACCATGTTTGACAAAAAAAAATGCTGAAAAAGAGCATATATTGATGAATGCTGTAAGTTCAACTGAGTACCTAAACACTGTAAAATGTTGGAAATGCATTCGAAGTGTTTTAGAACCTCTGGAAAAATTTGGGCAGGGGCCCCCATGCTCTGTTATTCCACCGGGTCTAAGGGGGCATTAGCCCAGTATACATTTGCTGAAAAAGAACATAAAATGAAGTTAAACCATGGCTATCCAACATTTTCATCATCACCATTCATATAAAGAGATCATGTTTACTGGTACTATATTAACAAATTATAGTTAAAATCTAAGCAAGGATAAAAAATTAGCATGAAAATGGTCGTCTAGAATGATCTTTTGTCATCACTACTCAACTTAAAACACCTAGTTCCCTAAAGAAACCAAAAATCATTGGAATCTCAGCAACTGGTGAAAATCATATCAAATAGCTGCCTAAAAAATAAATTCAACACTGCCAGTCAATTCAGAATATCATGTTTGTCTAATGGGTAGCTTTCATTTTCATTATTCTTCTATAGTTGAGGAAAAAATAGCAAAAAAAAGAAATTTGACCCCTATGTTCTATTTTAAGTAACGAGGGCCATGTTTTTTGACCAATGAAAATTTTAAATGATCAGTTTGTGCAGGAAACCTGAAAGAATTATGCCAACTTTGATTAAATTGTGTAGCAATTGGTTTCAGAGAATTGTACATGTAAAAAAAACAAGAAAAAAATATGCTCCATAACTCCTACAACAGGCAATAAAATTGGCAAAGTCAGAAGTAAATATACAGTAAAAAAACACAATTATTCATGTCAGAATTTGGCTAAACCTAACAGTTTTAGAGATATATGCAAAAAATTTTTAATAACGGCGGCCATGTTTTTTGATGAATCAATAATCCCAACATCAGTTTATGCAGGACACCCCAAGGAACATTCATAACAAGTTCGGTTCCAATTGGTCAAGTACCAGTAGTGTCAGAGGAGAAGATTAGAATATCATAGACGTTCCTACACATTATTGGTGTTATATATAGTTAAATTCCATGAAATGCTTGTTTTAGGCCCCTTCTTGGCCCCTAATTCTAAAACGGTTGGGGATATAAAACCCAAAGTCAGCATCAGCCTTCCTTTTGTAGTTTAAAACCCTGTTATAAAATTTCATAAAGATCAAGTAATTGCATGCAAACCGAGTGTCTACAGAGAATAAAGAATAATATGACAAATACAGGGCCATACCAATATACGACCACAATTTTTTTGTGTTTGTATAAAAATGCATTAAATGCTTATGCGTAAGCATAAATATCTTTGCTAGCCAAAGGTCATGGTGTTGTACCCCTCCCTGCTCCCACAGAAGAGGGGACAGGACCGTAATCTTTGGCTAGAAAAGATAAATCATGGGATGGGGTTGATGAAGTTTTGAATATACCCCTTTTCTTAATAGGATTTCAGTGGCATTTAGACAGCACTATCTTTTTAGATATTATTGAAAATTTTATGTTTGCATGTTCTTCATTCTTATTGCTTCAAATGCTATTAGGGATGTAATAAAAAGCAGGACAATAGCATGGTACATTGTAGAAGCCCAACAAATCTTAGTATTCTAGATTGAAAATTAGAAACTTGGGAAAAACCAACTATTGTTGAAATCAAAGCAAGTATAACTAGAAATACTGTAAGCAAGCTCACTAAGAGAATACCCCTTGCTATAAATGGACTTAAATGAAAAACACTTGTTGGATTATCTCCTTTTATCATCCAACAGTGATTGTACCTTCATGCACATCTACATATGACACCCAACTCGTATGTTTTAGGAGGAGTTGCTCTTACAAGGTTTTAACATGTAAAATCCTAATTTCAATTATCTCCCCTTGGAGTTTTACAACATTAATTATATTCTTTCATGCACATCTTCATACAATGTATGTTATCCAACCTTTCTTTAAAATTTAATCAAATTCCCTTGAGTGGTTTTGGATTAGTTGTGCTTATGATGTTTTAACATGTAAAATCCTTAATTTCAATTATCCCCCTAAGAGTCCTCTGACAATATTTATATGCCTACATGCACATTTACATATGATACTCAAACTACTTCTATAATTTCGTCAAAATCCCTTGAACGGTTTAGGAGGAGTTGTGCTTATCATGTAAAACTCTTAATTTGATTGTCTCCTTATGGAGTCCTCCATATTCCCCAATGCACATCTACATATGATACACAACCTTCCTATAAAATTTCATCCAAATCTCGTGAATGGTTAAGGAGGAGTTCCTCTTATAAGAAATGTGGACAGACAGACGGACAGACATAGTGATTACCCTAAGCTTTGTTTGCACGAGGTATAAAAATTAGCGGGAAAATGGCAGCCATTTTGAAAGTAGCCACCCAGAACAAATTTTTGTTATTTTCATTCAACCAAGAACACAATGTTTCTTAATTGAACCAAAAATCATTGGAATGGGAGCAACTGTTGAAAATGGTTGCAAAATGGCACCCATTTAGAAATCAGCCACCTAAAAAAATATTTCAATACTGCCAGTCAACTCAGATTACCATTTTTATCTTATGATTAGCTTTCATGTTCATCATTCTTTTATAGTTGAGGAAAAAATAGCAATAAAAAATGATTTATTAACATTTATTAAATTTTGTCACATGGTTTCAGAGAAGAAGATTTGAACATGTGAAAAACGAGAAACAAATATGTTTCAGGGGCCATAACTCATACATTAGGTGAGGAATCATCATGAAAATTTTGGCATAGGTCCAGCTTCTGATGGTGAAAAATCTTATGGTCCATCAGAACTTTGCTAAATTCAATGGTTTTTGAGTTACCGGGTATTTGCAGAAAACTGTATTTTGACCCCTATGTTATATTTGTAGTAACAGCGGCCATATTTTTCGATGTTTCAAAAATTTTAATGATCAGATTGTGAAGAATACCCTAAAAATCAATCTTATATACAAATTTCACTTGATTCATAATAGTAGTTTCAGAGAGCAAAAAATGGAAATTACCAACAGGTAACCCTCATCATGCTGATCACTTTTCTTCTGCCAAAATTTGCCTAAACCTAATGATTTTTTAGGTATTTGTGAAAAACTGTTGTTTGATCCCTATGCACTATTTTTGGTAACAGCAGCCATATTTTTTTTTCAACAGATCAAAAATCGGAACATAACTTTTGTGCAGGATACCCTAAGAAACAATCATGCTAAGTTTTATTACAAATCCATTCAGTAGTTTCTGAGGAGAATATGTTTGAAAAATTGTTAATGACAACAATGATGACTACAGATACGAAGTAATGGCAATAGCTCACATGGCCTACGGAATTCAATAATAAGTTAGACAAGTAGAAAAAATTTTTATGACCATATAACAATGATTAAGATTTTTTTTAATAATCTGTTTAGGCCTTGATTTAAGTCACTGCTATCCCTAAAGGAACAATGAATATTGACAAACTAGAATTTCTCCTGGACAGTCCCAGATGCTTGATAATTTTCAATGATTAAGGACTAGTTTATGGAAACATCTTAACAACAGTTGTAGTATGGAGATGGATAAAGTCTCATAATAAATTCATCTGATTTATCCAGACTTGTATTTGTTTTCTGCTCATACTGGCAATAGACCTTGAAGCACAAGACCACCTACTTTGGTTTTCTTACCTTTTACGTAAATGAAAGGGACAAACAGATGCACAATAGAGGCTAGAAACCAGATGCAATAATCAGATGATTTACTCTTTATTGGAAACATTTTGTAGCAGCTTTATTTTTGCTATATTCAAGGGTCTGTAATGGTAAAATCAAGCTATCCAAAAAGATTTTTACAGTTCATTATGGACAAACAACAATTGGTTTGGACACTGTACTGCACAACATTTTACATTCAATTAAAAATTTTTAAAATCTGACAAAAAATAAAAAAGTCAAATTATTTTCAGAGTGGCCCCTTTGACCCTTTATAAATTAAAAACAATAAGACATATCTGTTATCTGTATGCAAAATGCAGGCAGGGACCAAAAACTAGAGGCTCTAAAGAGCCTGAATCCCTCACCTGGGTTGATAAGCAACATTCCATTTTTTGTAAAAGCAGCCATGTGTTTTCTTAGATAGAAATTCCTAACACTCATATCTAATGTACAATCATATGAATTTTCATTGAATTCAGTCCAGTAATAGAAGCAAAAAGAGCAAAACAAAATGCAAAAACGCCAATATTAGTTCACAAATTTTCACTGATATTGGTGTACGAGTAGATCTCACCATTCTGAACATTTTTACCCACATCATTCTGGTTAATCCTAATCCTAGGGGCAAAAATATACTGTTTAACCCATATGTACTATTTTTAGTAACAGAAGCCATGCTTTTACATGGATAAAAAAATCCTATAGTCATTTTGTGCAGGACACCCAGGAGCCTGAATCGCTCACCTGATTAAATTTTACCTTTCAATGGCAATAAATTTAATAAGGAGTTATCCAACAATTCTGACTCAAGATTTTGGTAGTACTTATCATAAGGATCAATTCAGCAACTGAAAGTTTCTTTCTCTCTATCATATTTTTTAAGATATTGTTTTTTTTAAGGATAAAAAATCCCCACATCAGTTCTATGCAGTATACCCCAAGAAACATTCATATCAAATTTGTTTCCAGCTGGTAAAGTAGTGTCAGAAAAGATTATTCAAAGAAATAACATTGAAAATAGCAAACAAATGTTAAAAAAGGGCAATAGTTCCAACATGGCTTATTAGGTTAACACGAAAATTTGATAATGGGTAGATCTCATCACTTAAGTAGTGTCAGAGAGGAAGAGTTTGGAAAAATAGTTAATGACGGATGACGATGACAGACGCCAAGTATATGAAACACCTTCGACCATGTTAGCTAAAAAGGACAATAACTCCTATATCAGTCAATGAATTTTCACGAAAATTATAACACAGATAGATCTCAACATGCCGAACACGTTTACTCAATCAAAATTTGGCTTAAGCTGACAGTTTTTGAGATATTTGCAAAAAACTACTATGTTCTATTTTCAATAATGGCAGCCATGTTTTTTGAGGGATAAAAAATTAAAACTGAAATTTTTGTGAAAGATTCTCTAGGGTACTTACGTTCAAAGTTTCATACAATTCTGATCAGTCGTTTTAGAGAAGATTTTCAGGTAGAGTGAGCTAAAAAGTCAATTTTTTTTTTTTTTTGGGGGGGGGGGGGTTGTGGCCCCTCTGACCCCTTATCACTCGAAAACCATAAGAGATATCTGAAATTGAATAATGCAGGTAGAGATTTTATGAGGAATCAAAATTTATGAAATTATGAAATCGGACAAAAAGTAAAAAAGTTGAATTGTTGAATTTGTTGGGCATTGCCCAACTTTGACCCCTATTACTTGAAAATGATCCAAAACACACAAAATCTGCTGATGCATTTGTTTACCAGAATTAAATAAGGAACACAATAAAAAAAAAGAATAATTAAAATCATAAAAATACAAACATTCTGAGTTGTACAAAAACCATGAAAAACACACTTAAACTCATTGATAAAAAAAAATGCATTTCAAAATACATTGTATAAATTGGATTAAAAAAAAAAAGCAGACAAAGAGAGTTATAATAAAGCCATCAATTCTGGCACATTACAGACAAGTAGGCATGGAAGTCACACAGATTACAATGGTATACAGTTCATTACATGCTTGATTAGAGATACATCAGATTTCTAATTTATTGCATGTAAATTGCAAGAACACTTTAATACTAGAAAAGGACAATGTACAATGAAAGGTTATCATGGCCACCAAATTTTTATCTTGAGTCTCAGGTACTGTATAGATAAGTAACTGTCCACATAAGTATCATGCAAATGATCCATTTGAGAAGAGGGCACATATTTTTCCGATACTGTGAGTATTGAGTACACTTTCACATCACATGACATCCATGATGCTTAACCACGGCAGCCTAACCAATGTAGCTTACAACCTCACATTTCATTGGACAAATGTGATAGCAACTGTGAAATTTAAGGCTCTGTTGGGGGCACTGATGTCTGGAATATTTTCAATCACTTTTATATGTTGAATAATTGAAAGTAGCTTACTTTTTGAACCAATAAAATATTTGATATACCAAACATAGTATGTGTACAGTAACCACACAGTTTAATCAGATTTGGATATTAACAAAGTGAGAATTAGGTCTGAGAGTTTTTCAAAGACAGTACTTGTTTTTAATTGGTGTAAGATAGTTTAAGGCAATTTGGTATAAGAATGGACACTAATTTTTCATTAGAAACTGTTTGGTAAAAGACATTTCTGGTGAATGATATAATAGAGAGCACAGCCCAAGCTGCAGCAAGAGTGGAAGTAAGCAGGGTGCAGAATGATCAGAACAAAAATTCATTGTCCAGAAATAACATGTCTCTGAGAGATTGCAAAATAACAATAAGTGTCTCCAATAAATATTTCATAAACTAATGTCTTGTAAGTCTAAAAGCAAAATAGGATTGAAAATACATACATTGTTTACATTATGAAAACATCACATTTCAGTTAATATAGTTCTTTTTACTTTTGTCCCACACTCAGTTCTGAAGACAAACAATATCAAAATGCCAGATTTTTGGCTAAAAGAACAAATGCATTTATGGTTCAAAACACACATAAATGTTTTTATTTATTTAAAAACAATTCATCTATTTGGATGATAAATTTGGTTTCAAATATAAAAACAATATTCAATAATCTCTGCTGACTAAGTACTGTTCATGTCATTTACAGTGAAACCTCATCAGAAAGAAATGTCGTACC
Organism: Perna viridis; assembly: GCA_037379345.1. NCBI lineage: Eukaryota > Metazoa > Mollusca > Bivalvia > Mytilida > Mytilidae > Perna > Perna viridis. Next base: position 9,491,828 of record CM074513.1, read on the forward strand.
CACTTTTAGGCAATGCCTACTCAATATCAGAATGTGTTAAAAAAATAAGAATAATCAATGGAATGCAATGCTATAGTCACCTTAAGAGTTATCTCCCTTAAGGTGAATGTAGCAGGCATTCCATTGATGTTTTCAGCCATTAGAAGACAGATAATATGAAACCATTGTTGAATTTCAATGCTCTGAAAATATTCTTCAAAACATATTCAATACATATATAAAAGAAATTTGATCTTTCACCCTATAAATCACCTTCTGCATGGTGTTTAGGTAGAATGATATGTAGAATCAACAGAACAGTTATGTTTTAAAACACTGGACAGATGTCTTTGCTCATATATAAAGGTTAATTAATTAAGTGAATATCCAAAGTTTGATCATGAGTTCCAAAGAATGCCTAGTTTTGAACACCTAGATTTAACAAGAGTGCATAAATTTTTCCCTGCATGGGAAGACATGTTTACCACAATATTTATTGCTATTTTTCCTATCCATGTAATAATTAAAGTAAGCTTTGACATTATGACTTTAGGTTTCCTACCAATAATATCTATATATAAGTAATTGGAATATTTATTACAATATTCATAATTAATAATTTGCACTTAATTTTGTTTTCCTTAAAGGATACAAATTAGTACAAAAGCATAAACTCTTTTTCCATGAATATCCTTAATCTAGCTTCACCTTATAGACTCACAAAAAGCAATTTAGAAAATTGGATGAAAGAGCTCATCACGTTTCTGGTTCATAAGGTGTCCCATATCATTTTTCAGAAATTGAGAAACAAAGTAAGTCAGTTAAATGAGCATTGATATTCATTGTCATGTACTTGGCTTTCTCCACGAAATAATGATTTTAGGCTTATATAATTCACAAAGGGAATGATCTTCTACTAATTGTCAGCTTTAGTTATTCATTATTATATAGAGATTTGTCATAATCAATCAATCAATAGATTGGTAGTGGCCTTGAGACCTGGACATTCGTCAATAATTATACATAGTACATATGGAACTTCTTGGATAGACGAAATTGTAATACAACACCTTTATCAAATATTTGTATTCTACTTCTTTAGACCTAAAACTGAAAGTAAGTTAAGGAAAATTATACATTTAAAAAAAATATATCAGTAATTTCAAACATGGTTTTGCTCATTGTCAAAAAAAGGAATTTAGGGGGTATAATTAACAATAAAAAGCTTCACAAAGCCCAGTATGATACAACAGCAGCTAGCTCAGTTCAGATGAGGTAAGTGTGGACACAATATTAGTTTTTAACACATTCCTGACTCACGGTACAGTTCATTATGGAAACAATAACTCATTTGGACACAATATTGCACAATATTTTGAAATTCAAATTAAGTACATTTTATAAAGGTTCATGGTGCATTCATTGATCACTTTGTACCTCATTATCTCAAAAACAGTAAATGATAGGGTTAATTTGGTAAGCATACATCTTATAGCTCGTGTATTTATGCTGGGGTTTTCAAATGGAATCCGCCTGAAAAAAAATTCAAAATTGCACAAAAAAACCCCCCAAAAAACTCCTTTTTTTTTTTTGGTCACCCTTTGGCAAAAAAAAAAAATAAATAAATAAAAATCAGACCAGAAATAAACAAGCTATTGTCAAAAAATCAAAAATAAATTCTTGTTTCTGGCCCCTTTGTGGCCCCTTATTCTTACTTGGCTCAAGTCACAACCCCAAAAATCAATCCCAATCTTCCTTTTGTGGTATGGCACCTTGTAATACAATTTCAAGAAGATTCATTCACTTACAGTCATTTATTTATTGTCTGGACATCAGGAAAAATTCATGTCTCTCGCCCCCTTTTTGGCCTCTTATTTCTGAAAAGTTTACCCAATAAACCAATCCAAGTCTGTCAATTGTGGCATAGAATATTGTAGAAATCATGGACGTTCCTAGTGTGCTTTTATTGGCATTATGTATTAAATTCCATGAAATGTTTGTTTTAGGCCCCTTTTTGGCCCCTAATCCTAAAACAGTCAGGGCCATAACACCCAAAATCAATATCAACTTTCTGGTTGTGGTTTGGAACCTTGTCATAAAATTTTATAAAGCTCAAACTATCGCATGAACACCAAATGTCTACAGACAATGATGATGACGACAACTCAAAACCTACAACAAATGATATCCTTGTAGATGGGACTGTGCATAATCCATTAAGATTATTAAAAGTCACTACCATCAACTAATAAAAACACAATCTGTATGTAAAGTAGAGGACTCAAGATTCTCTATACCTGTTACTTTTTAGGTTTTTTAAGTTTCATCTTGAGACAGTGAACAAAATAATGTTCAACAGTAAGTCAAAATGTAGTCAATGTAAGATATCTGGTCAAATTGGCCATAATTTTGTCTAAAAACAAAGATAATATTGTTATAACTGATGAACTTGCAAAAAAAGGATGATGGAAGTGCCTACAGAGTGTCTTAGAGACAATATTTTTCTTGTAATTCAATAGACACTTAATATTTCATTAGATTGATGAGACTGCTTTCTGTAAAGAATAAACTCTAGACAGATGTAAAGAAATGTCTTCAGAGAAAGTTTTTTTTCTATAACATATTACCTAAAATGAACAACTCAAGTAAACATTAGAAAAGCAGACATATCAATAATATGTAAATATGTCATGTCCACAATGCAGTTTATTAGTCAAACCACCACATGAAATTCATATTGCGTGGTCTCATATCGTAACGTTACAGAATACTGTCTGTTTCTCTATAAGGGCAGCATAGGTACAAGACTTTCTCTTTTCTATTATGGTTATACTAGTAATAGTATCAGAATGTTTCCACTCTATAAGCTAAGACAGTACATTCTACAAATCAACAATTTACAAAAAGGTCTATATTTACTCAAGGGGATTTGGGATTTTCAGATTTTATTTTAGGGATTGCGTATTGCAGTAGATTTTATAAAAGCAAAAGTAATTTCTTGGTGATTTAAAGTTCATCCCATTTTCCTGCAAATTATGTAAGCTGAAGTTTTTTTATCTCAGCTTATTTGGTGGAGACACAGCCATAGAGGAGGATAATAGTTAATTTAGGTAGAAATTAATACAGAAACTACTCCCAAAAAGAGTTCAGGCAACTTGAAAAAGCAGATAAATGGACTGAAAAAACAACAAGTTCTGTGTTAACAAACCAGGCTTCAATTTCACACAGTTGTGAGTGCAAAATTGATAGTAAGTTATGATGTCACAATAGGGTATGTAAGTCTCGTTCTAGTTTCATTGTCTTTACCGGAATTGCCAACGTAGAACGTATTGAAAACAGAAACCGATCTGCATTTTATTGTTTCCTCTGAATATGGCTGAAATATTGCTGCTCAGACGTTAAACCCAACAAACAAACAAACAAAGCATTTTATTGTTTACTTCCGGGTACTCGAAGCACTGTATTACAATGAAAAATCTATTATTTTATGCTTTTTCTTAATACCTTTATCATCTAGAAATAGATATTTGTCATTTTTATCGGTATATCTTTTATACAAAAATATATTTTGCCCTTAACACTCAACTCAACGCTCTCTATGTGACAAATCTCCATACTTTTGAATGGTAGACTAGGACCCATTCTCATGAAATCACGGGGTCATATGACGAGTCTTACATACCCTATACTTTTTTCTATTATAACCTTATATGAAATTAACAACTGAGACTGTGAGGAACGAGTTCAGCACTATCTGTTGGCATCTAATTCTGTATTCTCACTTTTAAAAAAGTATTTCTGAAATAACCAATGCTTACTTTGAGTATTCAATCTGCTGCTTTTACTCACACAGTAACAACATTTTTAAAGTTGAAACTGAAAAAAATCATAGTGAGCCCAATAGGACAAGATGTGATGTTGAGATGTTTAAAAAAGTGTTATTCTGTTTTATTTGTGATGTCATAGCAGATTTGACATAACTGTGTCATTGAAAATTGTCCAGTTTTTTTTAAGTACACCGAAACTTGGTAAATATTAGAATTGAAATAGTTCACTAAGTTTATCAATGTTACTATCAGTCTACAGGCTGGTACGGAAGTAGTTAAATGCTGGTACCTTTAACACTCCAGACCCATTTTTTTGCACTGTATTCCCATACGGTGACAAATCTTCAAAGCATTTATTTCTCATTACAAAAAATAATGAGCATCTTTTCAGGCATCCTTTGATAAAACAAGACCCATAAATTCACCAGTAAATGAACTCAATTAACTCTTATATTTCTCAAATGACAAGATTTGATGCAATCAAGTGAATACTTACCAGTGTCTTTGCTTGACAATTAGGTATGTAGTAAGTGTTACAGCAAGTCATATAGTTGACTTCAGGAAATCAAGGTGGTCTTCCCTTGATTGTCTGACCTGTCTTAGCTATTGTTAACTATGTATGGAATCTCATCAGGAGATTGTCATTTAATCACAGGAAAACCAACTTATTTCCCTGAACTAATTAACTCGATGTGATTCAGCAACACTTTACATTGGACGAGAGAACTATGCTAAAGGCAAACACTTTTGTAAGCATATTCAATTATTATCTCTCAAGGATTCTTTCAACTGAATACTAGTATATTCACAAGTAATACCAGTAATTTTTTATGGTATGGGGGAAAATTTCTATTTGTTGTTGTAAAAAATCAAGTTAAGTAGGTAATATTTTATTAACTAATTTGACTACCATGAAAAAATGGCAAAAATTAGTAAAGTAAAAAAAATAGCATGTTTACACTAAATACAACAACAATGGTAGCAACTAACATTATGAGCACTCAATTAGATGTACTGGTACTCACTAAAATATCTAAAATTCAAACTAAGGGTTTATTTTATGTGTTCTTTAACATACAAAGCATTTGAAAGTGGGGCATTAATTGTATGTGTCTTCTAGTCTTGATACATTGCATTGGGTCTGCAAGAGTCAACACCAGTATGCAAAACATTGTATTTTCCTTCTGGACCCAAAGCATCAACAAGACATCAGTCATCTTTCTTAATTATGGATACTTAACATATTAATATAAATTATGAAATTCAAAATACATGTTTTCCCATTTGTTTTGAAATTTAGGATTACTTAAACAAATTTCATGAGCTATTTATTTTTTTTGCCAATTTCACAAGCAAGAAAGAAAATTGTAAAAATATATCACCCCAAATAAGTTCCTTTGTCATGGGATACATGTTGAACAACCTAATTATTGCAAAAGTATCCACAAAAATAAATTGGTTTACATTATACCTTTGAAGAATTTGAAGCAACACAGAAAACCCTAAGACTGCACCATTCCAAGGGGAAAAAAACAGCAGGGACATTATGTTTTCTAGTGCAAAAAGTTAATGTCTGCAGTCTGAAGACAATATTTCTTAGCAGTTGTAAAGTCCATTAATGGTTAACCAATAATACACTGTCATCAAATGGTGACACGCCAAATTCATATCACATTACATCCGGACTTGCTCTATACATCAAATCTCTCCAATTTCCTGCAGAACCTATACACTCAAAATAAGCATGTAGGATGCCAAAAAACCCCAAAAATAATCAATTAGTTTAATACATATTTAAAGTAAATGCTGTATGAAAACTTCCATGGGGGTATATCTATGATAGCACCCAGTGGGGCACTATTACAGCATGATAACATAAGAAAATAATATTTTTTCTATTTAAACAAGAGGCTTCCAGGAGCCTGAATCACTCACCTGGTTAAAGTTTGTCTTTCAAGGGCAATACATTTAACAAGGAGCTGTCTAACAATTTTGACTCAAGAACACTTTGGTAGGACTATCATAAGGATCACATTAGTGATTGAAAGTTTCTTTCTACCTATTGTAGTTTTCAAGATATTGGCTGAAAACTGTATAATAAAAAAAAAACCAAAAAAAAAAAAAACATCATTTTTCATCTTTTAAGGGCAATAACTCTTACAAGGAGTCACCTGACAACTTTGATCCCTGAAGAATTTTGAAGGTCTTAAAATAAGGGTCATTTCAGCAATTGAAATAATTTTGCTAAACCTAATGGTTTTGGAGATATATGCGAAAAACTACTGTCTGACCCCTTTGTTCTATTTTTTTGTAATGGTGGCCATGTTTTTCAATGGATCAAAAATCCCCTCATCAATTCTATGTAGGATACCCCAAGCAACATTCATACCAAGTTTGGTTCCAATTGGTCAAGTAGTGTCAGAGAAGAAGATTTTTGAAAGAAACAACATTAAAAATAGCAAAAACAAAAAAAACGTCAAAAAAGGGCAATAACTCCAACATAGCTCAACAGATTAAAATGAAAATTTGACCACAGATAGATCTCATCATGCTGAACACTTTTATTCCGTCAGAATTTGGCTAATCTTAATGGTTTTGGAGATATATGTGAAAAACTACTGTCTGACCCCTATGTTCTATTTTTGGTACCAACAGCCATGTTTTTCGACGGATCAAAAATCTCCAAATCATTTCTATGTCGGTTACCCAAAAGAACACTCATACCAAGTTTGATTTCAATTGGTCAAGTTGTGTCAGAGGAGAAGAGTTTTGAAAAATTGTTAACGATGACCGACAACGACAACAACAGACGACGAAAGACGCCAAGTGATGGCAATAGCTCACATGGCCTTCAGCCAGGTGAGCTAAAAACGAATACAGTGTGTACAAAATGTAGTTTTGCATACTGTAAACCTTGAAATATTTGCCCAACAACATGAAGCAAAAAAAATAAAACTGTCAAGACTATTTTCTTCATAGGTCACTGTAAAACAATATTAGAAGCAGTCGCAAATTAAGAATTTTCCTTAAGTAGATTAATCTCAGATGCCTTGAAAAAAATGGTTTAAAAACATCCTGGTATAAAGTACTACTATGTGATAAATGGTAGAACTTTATATTATAAGCATATGATTACTGACATCTGCTTATGTTGCACCCATGGTATTAAAGAGTAATCAAGGGAACCAAGGTTATAGCGGTAATCAAAAGAATGCAATCCAGGGACAAAGACCAGACATGGAAAACAGACACACACAACAGAGAACATAAAGTAACTAAAATCATAAATACAAAGTAACAAAAGCAAATGAGCAACTCAGACTCCACTAAAAACTGGGAGCATGGACCAGGTGCACCAGTAGGGTAAGCATCCTCTGCTTTTCTAGAAACACCCACAGAGTTGCTCATAAAAGTAAAGTCCGGGTTAGACAAACGAGGAAAGGAAAACTATGAACTGTTGAATGAATCAGTTTTCATGGTGGAGATGGATACACCGTAACGATCCACGAGTTCATGATGACAACCATAAAACTTCTGTACTGATGACTTCAATCTTGTAGCAACATAACCCTGTTCCAGAAGTCTATTTGTTAGAGTTCTAGTGTGATACAAAAAGTATGCGTAGTTTCGGCAAGCTCTGGCATAATGAATGAGTTGTGATATGAACACTCCATACGCAGGTGCTGAAGGGATGTTGCCACAGATGAAAGAAAAGTTGACAATTCTGAATGAAAAGTCATCACGTTTGTCGTTAAGTTTGGTCAATAGTTTTCCTTTACCATCGATTTCTAAGTGTAGGTCAAAATATGAGGCTGACCTTACAGTGTCTGTAGAATCCTTTATCTCAAGTTCTTTGGGGTAGATGCGATGTACCAAATCCCTGAAATTAGGATTGTTTAAAGATAATACATCATCTATATAGCGGAAACTGAAATTAAAAGATCTAGCCAAATGATATTCTTTCTTTCGGATCAAATCAGCTATAAAGTCAGCCTCATAAGAGTGAAGGAATAGGTCAGCAAAAAAAACAAGTTGTTCCCATTGGAATGCCGACCGTTTGTTGAAAAACACGTCCACCATGTTGTCGATTAAAAATTCCAGCATTTTGTTAACATCTTCCTCTGTATATTTGGAAGATGATTTGGAATTATTTCTTACAAAGTATGAGGAATCTCTACCAAGAACTATTAAAATTACAATTTATGATGACGGAAAAAGTGCAGAACAGATTATATTATAAAACATTCAGTATCTGGTCTGCTATATTTTCCCTCAACATTGAGACTGAAGAAAACATAATATATTAGAACTAATAGACACTTTCTTGTTAAGGTAGTCAATCAGCATTGGAAACGCAAGGAACAGTTGGGTAGAACAAAACAAATTTTCCTCACAGAAATTAATTTTAAGCATGTTGTTCGACTACACCACAGTTTGAAATGGAAGGGTCTTTATTGTGCTGAATTGTCAATTCATATGTATCACATTGTGTGAAAGACTGCAACAAGCATGCATGTTCATGTTCATGAATTTCCCATGAAAATCTATCCCACCTATGTCAGTCAGTACAAAGCAGCCTCCAAAGATATGTTAGTTCAAGGAAAAAAGAACCAATGATACATGTACCAGTATAGGCATGTTCAATTCTATAAATATATGTACAACAATAGGAATGGAGATCATTACCCTGTGAAAATATGAATGGTTCAAAATCTTTCAGTTTGAAGTGATGTATGCAGTAAGCAGACGCAACATCATGTGTTATATGGTCTCACATATTCCAGTTAGTCAAACATCAGCAATATCACGGTGTGTTATCAATGAAGTTAAATGCAATTAGAGTACAAATAGCTCTGAATGGGTAATGCCTCAAATCATATTACAAGGTTCAGGGCAAGAACACTGAACATTTAAATATCCTATCAGTATGTAAAATACTAATCAACTAAAGTTTTTTTTTATGTAGCGAGCCAATGGTCCTGAAAAGGAGTTAACAAACAATCCTTATCAATAATAAGTCACTTTAATGACAACCTTTGAAACAAGTAAAGTATGGGTAAACCGTAATTCCCCTGTACTTTAAAAAATTATGATTTTGTTCTTCGGATGAAATTAAGATTCCTGTGCCCTTGGACCAAAGCTTTAAACTTGAAATTAATTGAATTTTGACAAGTAAAATTTAATCACCATACTAAGTTGTTCTATTGTGATCTAAATCATCCAAATTCAATTTCTGCTTGGAAGGCTTTAGTTTTAATTAAGAGAATAAAAGTCAATTTTAGGCAACAACTCTGCCACTTGAATTATTGGTAATGCAATCGTAAAGGATTGAGAGGTGAGTAATGATTTGTGAGTGGTATTTAAAAACACTTGTTAGAGTCAAGAAAGTTTGGTAAAATTGATTGGCATTAGGATATCTAACTTCAAATTACAGAGAAAGAAATGTCATGAAAACAGAACACAGATACAGAAAGCTATTTTACTGGTAAATGACATGCATGTAAAAATGACTTAATACAAGAATGAGATTTTACCATTTCACAATTACTTTGGCTTGTAAAATTAGCTGTATTGAGTGAACTATTGCAGGAGACTTAAAATCTTGAATTTGTACATTTACAAGTATGTAAAGAAAACATCTATAGAAAATGTGATGAAGAATGGGCACGCACTTGCATGTAGTTAATCAAAAATAAATTAACTGAACTTTTTATCAAGGAATTGAAAAAGTCCAGCAATATTGGTATTGCTGCCTAACTAAATTGGTCTGAGTAATAACAAGATGTACAGCAAGGGACAGTGTCATAAGTTGAGAAGTTCTTCAATACAAAGTTTTTCCCGTGAAATGAATGAAAAATATGCCAGAAGCAGTAAACAGGCAAAGTAATTGTTTAAACTTATATAATCAGGACTTATCCTGAAAGATGGCATAATGTATATATGGTACAAAATGGTAGAGTCATATGCCTTTTCAGTGGATGATTCTAGTTCTGGTATAGTAGTTGATATATAGGATTAAAGTGAAAAATGCCAAATGTTATTGATATTGTTTTGGTATGGTGATACATGTACATGTATAGGGTGACAGACATATGTCATACAAGTGGATGAGTATTGTTCAGGTATGGTGGTACATGTACATGTATAAGGTGACAGTGACATATGCCATACCTGTGGATGATTATTGTTGTGGTATGGTGGTGCATGTATTGGATTATATTGACATATGCCATTACCGTGGATGATATTGTTCTGGTATTGTGGTACTTGTACAGGATTAAAGTGACAAATGCCATACCTATGGATGAGTGTTATATTTGTTTGGTGGTACATGTATAGGGTGACAGTGACATTCATGTATGCCATACCTGTGGATGATTATTGGTATGGTAAGGTGATATACGTATAGGGTGACAGTGACATTCATGTATGCCATACCTGTGGACAATTATTGTTCTGTTAATGTGGAACATGTAAAGGTTTAAAGTGACAAATGACATACCTGTGGATGATTATTGGTCTGGTATGGTGGTACATATATTGGGTGACAGTGACATATGCCATACATGTGGATGAGTATTGTTCTGGTATGTTGTTACATGTATAGGTTAACAGTGACATACATGTATGCCATACCAGCAGAAGTTTATTGGTCTGGTATGGTGGTACATGTATAGGGTGACAGTGACAAATGCCAAAGATGCCAAAGATGTGGTTGATTATTGGTTTGGTATGGTGGTACATGTTTTGGGTGACGATGACTTATGCCATACCAGTGGAAGAGTATTGTTCTGGTACAGTCGAACCTTGATGTGTCGAACTCAGATTAGTCGAAATCTCTGATATCTCGAACTAATTACAAAGTCCCAGCAAAACTCTCCTTACTCCAATACATTTTACCTCGGATGACTCGAAATCAGATGAATCGAAAACCTCTGATAACTCGAGGTAATCAATCAGTCCCCTTGATAGAACTTCGAGGTTAATTAACCCTGTTGTATCGAAGTCAACTAATTAGTCGGAAAACTGATTGATTTATTACAAACCATGATCAAAGTGTGTTTTAACAATGATCAGCATGGCTATTAAAATTAATTTGTTGACACTCTTTATGGTTTGATTTGTTTATTTAATGAATTTAAAATTGTGCATGTTGTTAAAAGAAACGAATTGTATTAAAAATATGTTGGAATTAACAGTGATATCGGATATTTTGATGAAAAATTTTTAAAAATACAGATGAATTGTAATGGTATCTGACTATTTAATGAAACATCAAACAGACGATAGTAAGGGTATTTCAACGACTACATTCGTTTTGCTAGTGAATTTGAAATTTTATCATAATAATGAAGAACACATGGTTTGATGATACTCCTGATTGTGAATCAAACACAGCAACATGTTATGAACTATGACGTTTTTGATCTAGAAAAAACAAAGAAGAAAATTGCACTAAAACACTTGGTGCCGTTCAGTATTTCAAACATGATATACAACATGCAAAAAAATATCTTCCGATATGAAACACAACACATTACGAAGTACCCTGTAAAGTGAAGTGAAGTACATGTACAAGAACAACAAATGATGTAAATACAGAAACAATCATTAACCAAACTACTAGTATTTCCGGTTTATCCTTGACCTCGGATTACTCAAACCTCGGATAACTCGAACATTTTTGCATGGTCCCTTCAACTTTGACTTAATGAGGTTTGACTGTATGTTGGTACACATATAGGGTGACAGTGACATACATGTATACCATACCAGCAGATGATTATTGGTCTGGTATGGTGGTACATGTTTAGGGTCACAATGACACATGCCATACCAGTGGAAGAGTATTGTTCTGGCATGTTGGTACATGTATAGGGTGACAGTGATGTACATGTATGCCATACAAGCAGATGACTATTGGTCCAGTATGGTGGTATATGTATAGGGTAACAGTGCTATACATGTATGCCATACCAGCAGATGATTATTGGTCTGGTATGGTGGTACATGTATAGGGTGACAGTGACGTACATGTATGCCATTCCTCCGACTGATTATTTTGGTATTGTAGTAAATGTACATGGTGAAAATAACATATGCCATACCTGTGGATAATATTGTTCTGCTGCAGGTAATCCAAAGCTAAGGCAATTTCACAGATGTACAACCGAACCTGGTACTCGTCAAATTGTACTTCCTGTTGAATGTGATAACGCAAATCTCCACCCAGAAGTAGATCAACAACCATAAACATGTCCTCTTCATCTTGGAATGTGAACCATAAATTCACAAGAAATGGATGTTCTAAAATTGTCAAGATTTCAATCTCTCGGTAAACGTTCCTTACAGCATCTTTCTTGATACACATTAATTTGTTCATGTACTTCATAGCATACATTTTCTTTGTGTCTTTCTTCTGGACTATGCATACCTAAAGAAGAATGACAGAAAGCAGAGCAGTTATCACTCACCGAAATGCTGTGCATAAACTTCATTTCTATTGTCTACAATTTGGAAAATTTAGTGTTTTTTAGATTTTGGTGAATTTAAAGTTATATCTCAGCAAATAATGATAATTACAGTTATGTATTGCACTAAATGCTACACAGACAAGGACACTTTTTTAAAGCTGAAAACCAGTATTGGAACTTTTACCCATGTTTTAAAAGTAAATTATCAACTAGTTTTTTCAGTCAAAAATTTTAATGACAATTACTTTTGACACTCTATGATATTGGGAAAAAAATCATTCCTGATTTTGCATTACTGTTTGACCTTTTAGAGAAAGATAACAGTATAACAAATTTAAAATAATAATCAAAGTGCTGATAGCACTGGAGATGTTTGATTCTTGTAAAAATTGTAGCATGAACAAAATTTCAAAGATTACATCATGTTAAATAAAATTGTGATCATACATTTCATTTTTTTAAAATACTATTGAGAACTGTCCTTTTTTAAATGTGAATAAACTGTCAATCCATACTATCGATCCGACTTCACACACATTTACAAATTTTGTTCCATTCCATCTTTTTTCCCAATTTTAAATCTATCCAAAATTTATGTGCAGTTACATTCAAAAGCTATAATAGAGAATTTATCCTAAATTACAATTACACTAAATAAAACCAATGTCAGCTTGAGAAAATAATTTCCTAAACACAAGATTTTCAAAAGCTAGACATATTTATCAATTTGAATTTTCCCACTCAATTTTACTTGATTAAATCACTGCTCTTCACAACCTGTTTAAAAATGGTAAAATATTAATGATAGGATGGGAATTTGACTTACAAGTGAGTTAAAATGACACATTACTGCAAAAAATAAATTCCCTAAATTCAAATTAATTCTCAATAATTACATTTGAACTATATTTTTTGTAGTGTTCAGGAATGGTAGGGAGGTTCCAGTGATGAACCAGTGACATAAGGTATTTTGATCCTGAAAGATCAAAAATCCAAAAAGATTCACTGAGTGCAGCTTGATACAACTGCAGTGGTTGAACCCTGAACAGTTTGAGCAAATGTGGACACAATAGTAGTTTTTGACACACTTAAGAATAGGGACTTACAATTCATTGTGTACACATTAACATGTTAGGACACTATATTGCACAAAATTCTAAATTCTATTAAAAATTAAAAAAAAACAATTGGTCAACTTCAACTTTATCACAAGGAAACAAAGTGTCCCCAGAAAACAACACTGACAACGACAACAACTGTGCCATCACTATATAGGACACCAAATTGTAGGCTAGGTACAGAACAAAAAAAAAAGGTTTTTGGGGATTAAAAAGTAACAATGAAATTGTAATATTTTTACCCTAGTTGGATCATTGTCTCTGACATTCTTGTTATTTTCTAAAGTGCTATGTACATGTAACCTTTGAAGTGTTTAAGGTTAAGTAAATGTCCTCAGTGGCTTCATGGGATCTTGCTAATAACAGAAATTTTATATACCGATAATTTAACAATATGTTATATAAAGCTGCAATCTGTATATAGATGTATCTTATAAGCTCATACAATCACTATATCACCAAACATCTAATCATTCCTTCCAATACATGCTGAGAAAAGTTATCATCTGGAAACCATCTGGGGACAGATGAACAGACAGATGGATAATACAACTTTTTTGATGGTATCACGTCATACCACCCCACTCTATTTGGCAGGGTGAAAAATAATGTACTACAGTTAACGATCTACATCCATCATCTAATTGACCCTATAATCATTAGTTTAAATATATTTATTTGCTAAATGAAAAGCAAAGAGATAGGACAAAAGTTATGAAAGTCATCTAATAATCATTGATCAAAAGATTATAATTCTGATAACGATAATCTCTCCCAAAACTGTACTTAATGTTATAATCTGATGAAAAATTTGTGTTGACGTAACATTATCCACAATAAAAGACTTGCACGATTCTGCACACTGAAGTGTTACTATGAAATCTCAGCAGAATTGTACTTTTCCAGGATTTGAACAGTGACATTTATGGGCTAAAAACCCATTAAACATCCTGGATTCTGCATTTTACGATTCTTTACAAGGGAAAATATTGATTTTTTAAATAATTATTTAAGCAAAGTAAGAAGGAAGTACAGTATATCTAATGAAAAATAAATAATTTTGAGGTATCATAAATAGAAATGATTTTTTTCCCTTCTTTTTTACACTGGTCTATAAATCAACACTGAATTAAAGTTTGTTTTAACATAAAACAAAAACATTATGTCTCCCCCGTTGTCCCACAAAGTGAATCCACTTGCAGTATCCACCATGTCCACAGAACAGCTTCAAAAAATTCTGTTGAGAGGCTGCAGAGAAGTTGCATTGACCAGTTTAGTAGTTTCAGAGACTTTGAACGAACAAGGTAATAATGAGGATTTTTGATAAGTTTCTAAGTTCAAAGGGACACAACTCCCACAAAATTTAGGGGATAAAAATTTACTAGTAATGTACACAACAAAATATAATGTTCTTGATACAAACCACATTTAGTAAAATTTGGTTCAACAGTTTTAGAGGAGTTGCACTGACAAGGTAATTTATGAGGATTTTTGATAAATTTCATAGTTCAAAGGAGCATAACTCCTACAAATATTTGGGGATTAAAATTTCCTGGTTATAAGCACAACTAAATTTGTTGTTTTTGCTACATACCACGTTTCATAAAATTTGGTTCAGTACTTTCAGAGGAGTTGTGCTGACAAGGTAATTTTGAGGATTTTTGGCTAATTTCTAAGATCAAAAGGCATAACTCCCTGGAAATATGCACAATTACATATGATGTTCTTGCAACATACCACATTTTGTAAAATACAGTTCAATAGTTTCAGAGGAGTTGTGCTGACAAACCTTGTAATGGACACAATGATACTCGGACCAAAGTACACACTGACAAAAGGACGAGTCAAAAACAATAAGTCACCCCACCAAAGTGGGGGAGACATAATTACCAATCTACAAGCCGATATCCAGCTACAAATCTAGTTGTCTTACCAAACAAGAAAATCAAGTCAAATCAGTTTTATTATTATTTACAGCTTTAACTAGAAACAAATTTAGCTAGCTCACAAAGAAAATACTCCCACTTTAAATGGAGTTAAATATTCAATGTTAAACACATCAGTTTAATTACCTTCCTTTGGAATCCTCTGATGGTAACTTAACTATTTCATGCACAACTATATATAATACCCAACTATCCTATAAAAAATTCATCTAGCAAACAAAATACATAAGGATGGGAACAAAAAAAATGGACATGGGCATCATTATATACCCCAGGCATCGATTTCACAAAAAATCATAGAGTAAAGTTGATTGTATGTAATGATGTTGTAATAGAACATAGCATTGTGACATCATAACTATGATAAATTTTTCATGTACAACTTTTTGTGACTCCTATTCAATAGGGGTAAAGAATAGTATAGTTAAGATTATGTTAGCTTTGTGTTCAATGATTGGATGAAGCCAGTGTATTGTCATAGAAGCTTGTTACAGTCAACCGAAATAGTTCACTTCTGGGGATGGAGTTGAACATCCTAGACAGATTGACTATTGCATAATGAACTTCCATAGGTTAAAAGTTTCTATTAGGGGATAGCTATTGATTCTGAGAGACTGGCAGTCTCAGTTAAGGCAGAATATTTTTTTTTTAAATATATGAAATTATTAGCATGAATAAGGGGTTCCCTGCTTTTGCACCTCTCATACCTAGGGAAAATATTAATCTTTAACAATTTGCAAATCAGAAAATTTATTTTAAAATGCTAAATGGCTACATGTATATCTTTTAGTTTCATTAAATTGGAGATGAGATTTTTTAAAATATTTTTTCTAGGTAGTGGAGGCCAGAAGATTTATTTCAAATTTTTTTGTTTACTAAAACTGCCAGCCTTCCCTTCAGAATATGGGCATCCCCAAGAAGACATACTAATAGATTAAAACATCAAAAAGAAAATAAATGTACAAAGAAGTACAAAAGAAATGAATAGCAAATTGTAAAATGTGAAAGTTTTACTCCATTCAAAACCTAAAACAAAGCCTTACACAACATAAAAAGTGTTTTACAGATTACAACAAATACTTCAATAAACTCTTAACTATAGTAATTTCAAAAGAAAAAAATTCTTATTAAGTAAATACCAATGAGTACATTGAAATATTCCTAGTCATTATTTGATCAATTATTGCCTGGCTACCCTAATTTTGCTAAAATTTGTGTACTGCTCTCTATCTCATAAACACAAAATCCACAAATCTAAGACACTTTAGTGAGGCCTAATGAGTCTGAAAACAGCTGTAAGCTCAGAAACATTTTACGGAATCAGTACAAGATTAGATTTCCAAGAACGTCAACCGACACTGTGTAATTACTTTACATTCTTACAAATGTCAAACTTTTCGATAGAGATGGATCTAACCGTTATAACGACATCAATCTATGACTTCAACTATGGCAATTTCATTATTTTTTTCTGAGAAAGATTCAAGAACTAGCAACAGGCAAAGAAGGGAAAGTATTCTTAGATTTGGATGAAAATTTCTGTCAATGTTTCAGAGAATGGCATTTTGATAAAAAAAAATAACACGAAACACACAAAAAAAATGTTAAGTAGGGCAACTACATGTATATGAAAAATAAAATGAACAGTTACACTCACATTTATTTTTTTTTTGCAGAAAATAAAAGGAACAGCTTTAGTAAAAAATAATTTGGAAATTTTCCTGCAGTACACTTACTCACCATATGTTTTCATTGACTAGTGAACTATTTACAATATAGCATAGAAAGCTGTGCCAGAGGATACAATTTTTCATACATTTTTTTTAATTAAATATCTTCTCATTTTAAAAAGTTTAAGAGTAATATCTAAGGATTTGTCTATTTAAAAAAATAAAAACTTGTGAAAATTGGTATTTCTCAACATAAAACTATAAAATCACTTTTATAAATCTTAAAAACACTAGAGGCTAATCACTCAACTGGTAAAAAATAGTTTTTTTAGCCTTCTTCGGCTGAACTCTTGACCTTATGATACTATTGTCATAAGATTCATTTAATCAAAAAAGAACACCTTAGTTCTGCACCTTGTTTTCATATTATAAAATAAATTTTCTCATAGCCAATTTTTGACTCTTAAAGGGCAATAACTCCAACATTGATCAACAGATCTTTATGACTATTTTGGCATAAGTCTGTCTCACCATGCAGATGAATTTTACTTCATGAAAATTTGGCTCAACCCATTGGTTTTTTTTATCCCGTTATTTCCACAAATCCTCAATTTTTAGTAATGGTGGCCATTTTTTTCAACAGATCAAAAATCTCGACAAATGAATTGTTAAAAATATCCTAACAAACATTCATGCCATATTAGTTTTCAATCCATCCTTCTAGTGGTCTCATAGGAGAAGATTTTCAAAGTTTGAAATGTAAAATTTGGAAAAAATCCATTTCAGGACCCATAACTCAATCATCTGTAAACAGATCTTTCTGACTCCTATGGTCTATTTTTAGTAACTATGACTATGTTTTTCACAAAATCACATAGATTGTTAATGATGTTCTATGGAAAATTCATGCTTAGTTTTGTTTCAATCCATCCAGTAGTTTTAGAGATTTTCTAAGTTGGAAATTTAAATTTCAAGGAAAAAAATCCATTTCATGAGCCATATAATTGATCGTTCTGACAGTTTCGGCATAGGTCAAACTCGTTATGCTAAACAATTCTCCTCCCTGTCGGATTTTAACTAAACCTAACTGTTTTTGAGTAATGTGCAAAATTCTGCAATTTGACCACTATGGTCTATTATTAGTAATGGTGCCCGTCAAAAATCCTCATCCACAGATTGTTTAAGACATTCTACATAACATTCATGCTGATGATGTTTTGTTTTAATCCATCCAGTAGTTTCAGAGGTGAAGGTTTTCAAAGTTGGAAATGTAAAATTTAAGGAAAAAAATCAAGTTAAGGACCTATAACTCATTCATTCCTCATAGGATCTTTATGAGCATTTCATCATCGTCCATCCCATCATGCAGAACAATTTCAGCTAAACCAAACTGTTTTAGAGTTATTTGCAAAATTGTGCAATTTGACTCTATGGTCTATTTCCAGTACATGTAATGACAGACTTGTTTTTTTTGCCAGATCAAAATTTCCCACACTAAGATTATTAAAAATGCCTTAAGGAATATTCATGCAAATTTTGGTTACAATCTGTCAAATAGATTCAGAGGAGAAGATGTTTGAAAAAGTTAATGGACAGTGACGGATGACGGATGATGGACACAGTGATGGCAATAGCTCACATGGCCCTTCAGCCAAGGTGAGCTAAAAATTAAAGTTAATTTATCCAGACAGGATGAAAAATGGACCTCAGCAAAGGCCAAATGTCAAAAAAATCATCTTTATTTTGCAACAATAATAACTTCACATGAATTTACTCACTACTTGTTTTTAACATGAAAGCATGTGAATAGTATGTGACACACAAACCTGTTTTCACACCCAATTTTCTGAATGCATGTAGCAATATACTAGCGTACTATCTAGCATAAAAAAACATTCTCAATATAGCCTTTGATATAATATAAACCAACTCTCACTTCATACTGCATTTTATTAGCAAATGACTGTGACAGTTCATTTTCGTGATGACAAAGAAAGATTTACATGAACCATCAACATGTAACAGATTTACGACTACCTGCATAAAATTTTCCCTCCTTATACAAAAAGCACACTATATCAATAATGAAAACTTTTTTTTTTTTTTGAGGATGTTAAAGAAATATCTATTATTCACCTATACTTAACTGCATATGAAATAGTTCATTTCAAGGGATAGAGTTGGTTTTCCTTAACAATTGACAATTTTCTATCATTTGCCATCAATATTTGAATCTATGTTGGATAGAAACTTAAAATCTCCACGCCAATTGTCAACTGTCCATGATTAACTACCTTAAGGCAGTTCATCAGGTAAGGAAGGCTAATTGAAGTAAACAATTATACTTGCTATAAATGACCTAAGGTTAAGACAGTCTCAACAACTTACCTTCCCAAAACTTCCCTTTCCTATTGCCCTGAGAATCTGGAAATGGTCAAAATTCACTGGAAAAAGAATAAACATGGAAAATTTATGTAATGCATTTTAAAACAAGTACTATCTTTAAAAATAAAGATAGTCGATGCAGTAAAATTTGTTCTTTTTACTTCTAATTTTCTACATTTCATTCAGGAAATAACACATGGGATGCAATTTTAATTTCCGATACAGTTTTTTCAAAGGCAACTAAGTTATCAGTATCTGACAAATCAGTAAACAGAATTGCGATCAGATGACTTGCATTTCCATGGAAGAGCGTCTTTACAGTCAAAGGGTAAAAAGCGAAACTAAACCAACTGCGTCGGGAAAACATTTTTAACTATGTCTTTGCATAAAATAAATACTGTGAAAGTACTATTGTTTGTGGAGTACCAAATTTCATGGTTTTCTTGGGTATGCCAAACCACAAAATTTTGGTTCACAAAAGGAGATTTCCATTGATGGGTGCACTGAAAACCTCAAAACCACAAATTCAATTATCCAAGGACTTGGATTTCTTCCCTTATCCACAAAAATTGGTATCCTGTCACAGCAGTCTTCTGTTTTTTACATGAATAGTCAGTCTATACTCCTAAGAAACTTTTCACCAAATAGTATGACTGATTACTGTAAATGTTCTAATTTTCGTGGGTGCACTAATTTTCTCTATTTTTGCAGTGGACAGAAAACTGTTTAACACTATACAACACTAATCATTTTTTGAAACCACAAAAATTGATACCCACGAATATGTTCACTTGACAGAATCCGCCAAAATTAGCAACCACAAAAATTAATATGTTTACAGTATTTAATAAAACACCACTCATATAGATATTGCATTTCAGTATGCTGTATATATGCTTGTATATGTTTCAAGGAGTAACCTCTCATCAGCAGCATTAGAACTAAATACACAAGAATCTAACTTCTAAAGTTGGACTCTTGACCCTTCTATACTTTTGTTACAAGAATCATTTAATCAATAGGGAGCATCTTAGTTATCCATCCAGTTTTCATATTATATAAATAAATCTCAGTCATTTTGGACTCTTCAAGGGCAATAACTCCAACATCCATCAACAGATCATTATGAAAATTTCGGCACAGGTATGTCTCACCAAGATGATCAATTTTACCCTGTGAAAATATGCTAAACCCATAGTATTTATGGTACTATAAATTATATTATTCTAGCATGTGTTTACAAACTATTTTTGGCATTCACTGAAACTTCACAAATATTTCTAGTAAAGTCAGTATCATCAAAGTTTGAAAAAACATAGCTCTTTGTAAGGCTAAAACACATTTGTTTACAATTATCAGGAACACAACTAAAACTTCTCATTCTACTGACAAAATTAGCCAAACATGGACAATTGATATGTATATTAAAAATAAATATGGTACCAGTATTTCTGATATGTAATTTTATTCAAAGAGCACTGTTTACAAGCTAAGACAACCCTGAAAATGTTTGCATTGTCATTTTTTTTGCATTTTCTGCAATAAATCTACTTTTGTACATTTTTAAATTTGTAATAGTTCCTCAAATAGTATTATAATGTTCTGCAAAGAAAATATTTATGTCAGCTTAATTTTCATGTCATGTACAGTCTTATTGCTGTAATAGTAAAATTGCCTGGTGAACTGCCACAAAAATTTCACAGTTTACAGTATTAGGAACTAGTACTTTTTTCAGCAGGAAAAAGACTAGAACTAATAAAATAGTGTTCTGTGTAGTAGACCTAAAGAATTTATTGATAATGGATAGCTCAGATCCAACTATTTGGAACCAATATTTTAATATTTCATCATGTCTTGTTCACATTCTGTTTTCAGCAAGAAAAAGACACCAAAGTATTTATTGACAAAACTAGAGAGAATTATAAAGTAGGTCTTTAACGCAACTTTTTTTGCCATAAGCAACAAATATTTTCCATCAATATTTTACAAGAGACTTAATGTGAATAACCTTGTAATTCATAACAAATAGATAATTGACATGATCATTCCCATTTTTCCCCTTAATCCAATGTTATAAAATTGATAGGTGACACTTCTCTAAATAGCGATGATGCCCACTAATCTATCTTAGTACAATTTGATGCTCTTTTACCATTTCTGACTATGATTGAAGAAAATTATTGATTGATACAAAAATGAAATTCCCAACGGGAAGCAGCACAGAATAATGACATTCTACAGAACTCAATAGAACAATTTTCCAAGGAAACGGAAGAAATCTAGCCATAAAATCATCGTTATTAAGCTTTCACATGTCCATGCATGATCTATTTGTTATATCGTATTTTGTTGCCCAAGTTTTTCCTGAAATAAAACCACTGGACACAAAACTACCAGGAACTTAAACATGAAAGTCATTGGCATTGTTACCAAAAACAATTTTCATCTATTTACATATTATTTTACTAAAGAACTATGTTGAAAGAGAACCCTAATAAATTACTGCTGTTCTAATTTGAGGTCAATTGTATGTGGCATGACAGCCTACCTGCATTGTACATGTAGTAGGTAGTGAGATTTAAATAGCCAGTTAATTGTCTTGGTTACAAGATTAATTCTTTAGCTGAATTGGTTTGTCGCTGGCTTGTCACCAAGTGGTATAGGGTTTGATCCTCGGTGGCAGAGTATAATTTTGGTAGTCAAATCATGCTCTCCCGTTACTGTGCTTTAAAATGAGGCTATCTGATATGGAGTTTGTTAACAAATAATGACTTGAAAGCTAAAAGAAGAGGTCAGGAATTTCCGCTGTCGAAAAAAAATGAGATTTTTTGGGGGAAGGGTTCATTTCTCGGACCCTCACCAGAGCAGAATTAATATGTAGTACTCTACTTTGCCAGGAAACTAAATGGGATTTCTGTTACCACCATATCGATGTCAACCCCTTGTATTGACTACTTCTGGTTTATGGACAAACAGAGGCCAAAATTTGGAAAAAAAATCCTTATTTTTTTCAAATGAATGACCCGTCAGGGGGCTCCTGACCCCCCCCCCCCTCCCCCCCCCCCAGCACTTGTGACTGTAACACACTTTATTTGGCTTCAGTATCCTTCATGGTCTTCAGGCTGTAGGATGAATGTGCGTTGGTTCCTGATTTGTTCCCAACATATAATGACCTTAAATGGACAAAAATGACCATTTTTGAGTGACGAACCCATTTTCGCACTTTACAGGCATCGTCAGTTATATAGGATCGAATGCGTTCGATATTCTGTATTTGGTAAAAACTTGACTTTGAAATGGAACTACTTGTTTCACCAAGTTGAGATTCTTATCAAAGAAAACACCCAAGTTTTGCAAAACTGAAGCTTTGTTTAAGATGTAGCCATCAAAGCTTATACATTAGAACTACAGTTTAGGAAGTCCTTTGTGTGTTGCTTTGCTGTATAAATGATCAACTCAGTCTTGTCTTGGTTAAGTTTTAGCATAATCAGTGTCTGTATTTTATATGGACTGGCACTTAAATGGATAAGATCATACAACTTCACAAATATTAAGAGAACTAAAATATCAGGCTAGACAGATAAGTCATATATAGGAGAGAGAAAATAAACTGAACAGTTCAATTGAACCAGATTAATAAAAGAATAAGTACATCATAAACTAACTTAGGACTCAATGTAAAGGATATAGTACACTGGACCTAAAAATGCAAACATGCAATATTCCTTCTGTTGTCTTGAATACAAGAATTAGTAAAATGAACTTTTTTTCCTGAAAGTTTGTTAACTGTACATGATCACAAATTTCACCTGTGAAGCCATAGAATAAACAATGTATATCAAAAACATAAAATATTAAAACAAATGTGTCATGTTATTCAACTATTCTTTTGGAGATACAAAAGAGAGAAAATCTAAAATGAAATAAATAGCTGGAGACAAGAGAAACTTATTTGTGCAGAAAAGTCTCTTTGTTTTAATCTGATATTGATTCAAATTTACACTGCCATGTCTTATATTCATCCACAGGGATTTTATCCAATATTTTGATGAACTAGTTTCAAAGGCAAATGATATAATTCTGAACCTAAAGGGACTGGCATCAGGCTAAGCTTAAACATTAAATATTACTGTTTATTTCCCATGCAGAAAAGGTTATTAATGATGTATCAAGCAGAATTGAAATATAATCATATATAGGTACGGTACATAATGTAGTGAGCCAATGGTAGAAAATGAATAATGCTAAGTCAGATGATAATTAGAAACAAGCCTGAAAATGGGAGACATGGTACAAGTCATCATGCAAAAGCAATATACAAAATTTCTATGCATTCCCCTCCAACAGAAGCTAAGAAATCTGTTACTTAAGTTTCTGTTATGCATTACCTAATTAATTATTAAGTTGTGTGGTAAGCAGGAAGTGCCACCCACTGCCTGGGTCTTCCAACTGACAGCCTCCTTAAATCATAAACATGATTGGGGGTATCAGTGTTCTCTCTAACATTTACGGATATCATCCTGGTAACCCATGAATTTCACTACAGCATCTTGCAGTTAAAAGTCATAGCATCACCTTAAATTTGTATTGGATTCTATGGGAAGTTCTTTTTGAACAGCATCCTGATAAAAGCATAGCATCAGGACAATGTGATGCTATATGACCCTGGGGAGATCACTGGGTTTACTAAAAAAAATACATGGTTGGTAAAACACTGTGCACTGGCTGTTTCACCAACAAGATATGAAAAATGTACTTTGGAAACTTATTTTTAACTTGGTAAAATACTAATTATTTTTTACACCAAAAAAATGTTCACTTGACAGAATCAAACTTTACCAAATTAGCAACTGTGAAAATTAGTAAACAACTGTAGATTGTACATGTATCTAATAAATCATATCAATTTGCTTCCTAGTACATGTATCATATTCTAGATATCCTGATTTCCAATTAAGGACTGTCTCCTTACACTAAGAGTCAATTATCATTTTGAACTTTACAATTAGTATTCCTGTTTAGGCAAATAAATATTGGGGGAAAAAATCTATGATATAGAACCCAAAAGCATTCAACTTGTCAATTATTCACTTTCCAATCGTAACATTATCTTGAGTTGTGATGTGATTGTACAAAAAGTCAATGCATTTGATATTAAATACAAATATTATTTTCCTGTAGGAATTCACAAACAGCACATTAAAATCCGAACCTGCACTGATATTTGAGCAAAATAATGGGTATTAATACGCAATTCCATCATGTCAATAAAGTTTTAATGCTGCAGTAGCGGTATGCTGTATAATTTGATGTGTTATGCAAGTACATTTAAACATATTTGAGAACTGCATGATTTTACAAGTAGAAAAAACTTACTGATTGAATGTAAAGATTTTGTCATACATCATCATTTATTTAAATTCATCCTAGCCTCCCTCCCCACGTATGAAAATAAAATCGTAGTTTCCTTATGTAGAATTAGTTTTAAGTATCTCAAACTTTCAGTTTAGGTTCTTACAGAAAATAAAACCATTTTACAGTAAAACTTTTACATTTCTGTTGAAATAAACTTCCTGCTCAAGGTTACCCTATCAACCCAATTATTTCTGCCTACATGTACCCTAGCATATTTTGTTGATATTTTTTTCTGACAGTCAGTATTGAGTTCACTTCAACATCATCTGACACCCGTAATGCTTAACTATGGCAAAGTAATGGTTGGAGCTTACAACCTCACATTTCATCAGACAAAGGTTATGACAACCATGAAACCAGTGGCTCCAGTGGGGGCATCTGTGTCCAGAATATTTTCAATAAAAACTGTTTTTTTACTTTCATACATTGGTTTACTGTTGAACCAAATAAATAGTTAATTGAAATATGAAACATAATATTTACTTGGAAGTCATGTGACTTCTGTGTCTTAAAACCATCTGATGTCAATCAAAAAGACTTCTGGTTGATAACATCCTTAAAAGTAAATGTACATGTACTTCCACCGCGAAAGAGATCTGGCGGATAAATATAAAAATGTATCAAACTGATTATTTCTTATAAATATATTGCCTGTTTTCACAGTATATGATTGAAATTATATTTTACATGATTGATTGTCAACGAAAAATTCAAATACATATATACATGTAGAAGTTTGAACTATATTTTATTAATGCATTTGATATCCATACATGGATTCTATGTGATTGGCTACATTTAAAACTAAAAATAAGTTGTCAAGATTACACACTGAGAAACAAAATAAAAAAGAAATGAAATAAAACAAAAATAAAAGACAATGCGAATTTAAATTGAAATTTTGAATGATCAGTATTGTGTGGATGTGTAGTTCTACCTTACTTGATATGAAATGCTGCTAAACTATCATTTTTAAGTGCATGAGCAAGACGTCTATATAAAATAATTCTACATATTAAAATGATTTTACCTACATACTTTATACTTACCCCATTTTTTATTCCAATGTATCCTTAAACACATATTTTTTTCTTGGTCTAACCAAAATTGATGTACATTGTACCTTTCATATTTAAGGTTTTCACCAACTTTTAATTGGGATGATAGTTATATACAATTTTTATGCTTATTTGAATCATTTTACAAGCTACTGCTAGGATTCTAAATTCATTTCCAAATTATGTAGTTCCTGTTACTCACTGAAAGGTAAGGGACCAATTTGAAATTCTATCAATGAAAATTATTAACTTGTAAACGTACATTGAGACTTAGATGTAGCTATGCAATTCTGACTTTTGGGGCTCATTTAAGTATAAAGGAACTTGATCGACTTAAATAAAAGTCAGACGCTTTAAATCAATGTCAGAACAAAGAATCAAACTTCAGGTTACACGTAGTCTCCTCCACAGATCAAATACATTTATTTATACTTCATGGACATGTACATGTGTATATGCATATCTCCCCAGATTGGGTTCACTGAGAGAAATTGATTTTAAAACTGAGGCTAAAAACTCTCCCTGTACTGAAACTTTTACAAGAACATAGATGATGTATACTTTAATTATTTCTCACAAACTACAGAATGATGTCATTATAATTAACATAAGATATAATTTACAGAAGAAATATCAATAAATGATGCATGTTTTGCATTCTTAGTGATTTGTTTCATATTAATAAAAGTGATTGATATATACAATTAAATACAGCTTAATTGTTCTACAATAATTCTACTGAATTTACAAATATTGATGTTGGTGAGATCTTAATGAACAAATATTTACAAATGCTTAAACATATATATTATGTCACTGTACATGTTCTGAAGTACAAATGTACAATGTAACCATTCCCTGAATAGTTGCTGAAAATACAAAACTAATAAACTATGGCTATAAAGAATCTTACCCTCTCCTTGGAGATCAAAAGACTCCCTCCTGGAGGACTGAGCACCTCCCATTTCTTGAATTAAGAATTTAAATTCACATCACAAATATTTTAATGAATTTAAGGTTCATCAACAAAATGCATCTAAAATAAAAAGATTTATTTTAATTAAGATGGGAGTATAAAAGAAATATGCTTCAAGTTTTATGTTGTAATATGTTATATTATTTATTATCTTGTTTTTGTTGCAGGTATGCAAGGAAGTACATGTTACTATAATTAGAAATTTAATAGGAAGAAACATCCTTCTTCAATTTCAAAAACTTATTACACTTACATGTAAGCTTAAAAAAACATGAGAAATTTTTAAATGATCATTCACATCATTATATAGATTTTGTTTTCAATTCTGTCCGTCAATGTTTTATTTTAATATTGTTTTTAATTCATACTTTTTAAAAACTATTATTAAATATTAAATTTTATTTTAAGTGACTAAATAAAAAAAATAATACTTTTAAGTAGGAAGTCAAATAAATGCAGTTGATTTATTGTGTGAACATAACAACATGATGAGAGTTTAGTACAGAAATAATCTATAGTTCTATGAGAATGTTATATTTAGACAAATGTAAACAATAATTCATTATTTATATAATATATAAACAATCCGGTCCCATCTCTTGTCACCTCAATATTCTCTAATACCAGTCATTGATTTTTTTTATTTCAGATGACAGTCTGATTTTGAAGGCAAATTACGTTCTCAATAATTTCATTATTTTACTTTAACAAATGCAACACATAAAATGCATCTACCTGACATACCTGACAACGGTGATACTGTACAATCAAAGCTTATAAATATTGCATTCTTCCACACAGCTCAGAATCAGTACCAATCTGCTTACTTTCACGCACCATTGCCCTCATGCTCATTCGACCGAGAAATTTGATCACATGACCATGATCTCCTTGGTGATTGGGTTGTTTAAGCCGCCATATTTGTTATGATTTTGCAGCATACCATGTGGATATCGACAGTGTAGTGAATAAAACGTGTTTTTGAGAGAAAATGACACACGTTTATGAAGAAAACGGAGAAGATACATTTGTAGTAGAAAATGACGAACAAGATTCTGTTTCGAATGAGTCAGAATCAAGTGAAATAGAAAGATTAGGAACTGCAACTCCTGTTGAAAATGGGATTCCACTCGAAACTCCAACTGAGAGAGGGGTTGCGAAAACAAAGAAATTAGAAGATATAATTTTCAGAATTATCGCCCAAGCAAAGGCTTTAGGTTCTAATACTGTTGATCTCTGTGGCAAAGGGGTCCGTCAGATCCCAGAAGAGCTATTAGAACTGTCTCATTTAGAGGTAAATTTGAGTACAAATAGGACCTAGGTCTTTTCAGTTGGGCGTGCTGCTAGAGACTCCACTAAAAATATTGACTGTGGGGATCTCTTAATTAAAGTAGGATTACATTAACTCATTGCACTGAAGAATAAATACATTTAATATCTATCATCCTACGTGTAGCTTTTGTTCAAGTTGGTCATTTAGTTACAAATGTAAGTAAACACAGTTGTGATTTTGTTTCTTAACCCATACAATGTACAATAAGGTTGACAAGTTAAAAAGGTCAACAAGGGTTGACATGGCATGCACAGTAGACAGCAAGCATGGTTTGATTTTTATCGTTTATAAATTAATGTATTCCAAGGGATGCATGTGGAAGCTCATCATGGCAAGGGGTCTGGGTCCACTTAAGACCCCTAGGGGGTCCTGGTGGGGGCCGAGGGAGGCAAAGCCTCCTGGAAGCCCTGGAATTTTCGTTAATTGGAGACGAAAAATCATGTCAAGAAATTACCAGCATTTACATGTATTTCTTTTTGTGGTCCCCTATATACTAATATACGCTAAATGAATAATAATGGAAATGATGAAAATAACATGCATACATCATGTATACTGGTTCACCAAAATAGTTACCGTTCTTGACCTAAAAAATGGACAAATCATATTACATGTATATCAAGAATGCAAAACTGACATGCAAGGTGACAAGATTTTTTTTATTTGGGATAAGCCCTAAATTGTATCTGCTTGGATTAAAGAAACCTCAGTCACATCAGTTCTATGTTGAAAATATTTTCAACATAGAACTGATGTGACTGAGGTTTCTTTATCTCAGACGTACAATTCCAAAAATTTAATCCTAGAAAAATTCTCAAAACTGGATCATTGTATTGAATAATATAAAAAGAGAGCTCGAATATTTACTCTAGTATACTAGAAATGAGATACAGTTTTATATGAGTATAATCCAGGTCAGAGTTGTGTTCTTCTCTGAAGTCTTTGGTCCTTACCAGGGTCCTTACTTACAGAGAAATAAACTATAACTTAGTAAATGTAATTGCATGCAATAGTCGAACGGAAATGTTTTGACTATACACACACTCGGTCGTAGCAGTGGCAACAGGCATGCACCGTAAGAGGAGCATACATTTATTCAAATCTGGATAGACAGTTTGCATGTATCTCTCTGATAGCAAATCTACTAATTCTTGCAGGATTTTAGCAATAAGTTATGGCGTTATCAGAGAGATAATTACATAGATTTTCCTACATGTATGTCATATATGTACAATGTATATGTAATGAAGAGGAACTTTTAGCAAGTCTAGCTTCTCAGCTTCATCTACACTTATATACGCTATTCCACTTGGGTTTCCACTAAAGGACTTCAAGTTTGAATTCATCTAATGTTGTGTCTGCCAGGTTAGACCTGAAAGTGTCAAAGAGTTTGTAACATCAACAGTGAGACAATCTATCATTGAATTAACATGCTGAGCAAGAAAACTATCTTTGTTTTTTATCAGTCTATCGCAAAGCTCCTGGAAAAGATAGTCAATGAATGGAAGAAACATGGCTTGTTTCCAATATGATTTGGGTTTGCTGACTAACCATTTACACAGTGTTGCTGTATTGAAGCTCCTTGAGGGTCACAGGGAATCACTTCTACACAGTTTCCTATCTCAACTGCTTGTTCTTATATAGAGTCCCACTCAGTGATAATATCTTGCTTTTCCAGCCAAAGAGATATGATGACCTTTGCTTCTGAAACTGCTTGAATCAAAGTCTTTGGTTTGAAGAATTGCAGATAACTGAACATTGTGTGCCACAACATAACCGACGATTAAGTCAAACTTTTTGATTGAGCAGCAATAGCAATATGTACCGTAGCATCATCATCTTGTTGCAGATCATCCAAAAAGCTAACAATCACAGGAAAGGCAGTCAAAAATGTGAAATCACAGCTATGGATAGTTGGTACTCCATGATGACTGAAAACTTCTCTTCCTACATGTATAACAGATACTTCTGCATACTTACTACATTCTGTACAAAAACATTTATTTTCATTGTCTGGCTACTTTTGTCAACAGTTCCATTTTTTAACTCATCTTTTTTTTATTATACTGCTGTAGATGCTTTCCCTAGGTCCAAATAGCTGCAATGTAGGCCCAGAAAAAGGCTAAATTTTTTATCAGTTGAGCAGGTTGTAGATGTGGCCACAGAACATCTTTATTGGCATTGGGAGCATCAATACTATGTAGGTTCATCAACTTTGGTTTATAGATGATTTTCTTAGAATAACTTTATGTGTGAATCATTTAAAATAAGGAGAAATTGCGCATTTCTTATGGTAAAAACTGCCACCTTCAGAATCGATGGATACTGAGTAAAGAAGTTTGTTCAGTAAGGGCAAAATTTGGCCTCAAAAACAAAGTCTCCATGAAGAAAAGTTTATGTTGTTTCTCCAGCTGTTTAATGTGTGTTATAGTTGATTTGATTGGTTTATAGTAATAATTTGAACATATGCGGTCATATACGCCCTTCAAACTTGCCTGAGATTGGGAAAATCTGTTAAAAGGCTAGAAAACACAAAATTTTGTGCAGTTTTTCACTCTTTTAACAATGGCCACCAGCCTATTGACTCCCCTGCTTCATATATTTTGTGTATAATTGTCAATTATAACTCCTGTAAAAGTGTCTTCAGTCAACTGATGTGTGGTCACTTCCATTCCATACAAAAACCATCTTAAAGATTGCAGAAATGTTAAAAGTTTAAGGTTTTTGTAAAAGTTACATAAATGCATACTGATATTTCTGGAAAAATGTCATAAATCTCATCAAAAACATCTTATATGCAGTGTTTGCGACCATATTACTATACTACTACTGCCTAGGAATCAGCAATAATCAAATTTTCAAAAATGCCAAATTAAGAGGCCAAAAGGGGTCCTTACTGAACTTTCTCCTTTAGTTCTTTGATATCTTCATCAAAAGGCAAAAATTTAAACCTTATAAATAAAGGGATCCAAACACAAATCTATTAACATGTTCATCGTAAATACATCTGATACTTTGAAGTAATAAGACATACAGGATCAACAGTACAAAATGATATACTACCTTTGTCAGTAGACATGTAGTGAACCATCACCCCCTTTCCCTCCCCCTCTCTCTCTCTTTCTCTCATGTTTTTTTTTCTTTTTGACAAAACTATGTTGAAGCTGGAGCTTCAGACTATCTACGCACCTGTAATTGAGGTCACATTGAACTTTTCAAAGCATTTTTGTATTTGATAATCAGATTTTTGACGTGAAACAAACCAAGTTTGTTTTTGTTTTTTTTTCTTAAAAAAATGAAAGAAGTATTAAAGAACATAAAATCATTAGTTGTGATGAACAGTTGCTGTATTCCATGTCCCATGGCCATCAGAAATTATTGATGGTCAAAGACAAAGGGGCATTACTATCTGATAAAATTACCAACATTCATGTCTCACTTATGTGTACAGTACATTTGTACATGTACCACTTCTGGGTTTAATGGCCACTCCCTGTATAGTACCAAAAATGCACTGAATTTAGAATTATGCATTGTAAGAGCATACTCAGTGTTTATGTTGATGGAAAGAGGTCAAAATGAAGCTGAGAATGTGTACTTTAAAAAATTATAATTGTAATGTACTACAAAAGTGTATGAATATTGTTGACATGTGTGAATAATTTGCCTCCACACTGTCAGTTAGCAGAAAAGGTCAAAATGTGGACTTTCAGTATTATTTATTCAAGTCAATTTTGTGAAAAATTTCAGCAATCATGGTACCATTAGCATAATGATTTTGGAAGCCTTATTTTCCAAGCTTCTCAATGGCATGCAACATTAAGATGTCATTTGTCCTGGGAATTCACAGTGAAACTTTGAGAATTACTTTTTAGCTTACCTGGCTGACTGCCATGTGAGCTATTGCCATCACTTGGCTTCCATCATTGTTAACAATTTTTCAAAACTCTTCTCCTCTTACACTACTTGACCAATTGGAACCAAACTAAGTATGAATTTTTCTTGGGGTATCCTGCATAGAACTGAGGTTAGGATTTTTGATTCGCTGAAAAACATGGCTGCCCTTACTAAAAATAGAACATAGGGGTCAGACAGAAGTTTTTCACATACATGTATATTTACAAAAGTGTTAGGTTTAGTAAAATTATGACGAGGTTAAGGAGTTAAGCATGATGAAATCTATTTGTTTTTTTTTTTTTTTAGTTTTCAGCCAGTACAAATGTATCTTGAAAACTATGATAGATAGAAAGAAACTTTTAGTTGCTGAAATGATCCTTACAATAAGTTCTACCAAAGTCTTCTTGAGTCAAAATTGTTGGACTACTCCTTGTTAAATTTATTTCCCTTAAAAGGCAAACTTTAATAAGGTGAGCAATTCAGGCTCCTGGGTACCTCTAGTTTCATGTGGTATACATTGAAAATTGAGGTTTAATGCATGTACACAAAATATCAGAGACTTTTTAAAAAACTAATGTAAATTCATACTTTTATTGTCTTATTTAATTTTGTGAGGTTAAATTGTGCAAAATGATTAAGAAGAATTGAATCGATATCTTGATGTATATTTGACCTTTGAAAGTTAGAGTATACATGGGAACCAAGATACTAGCAGAAATAAAAAAAATGTAATCCAGGGACTAAGTCCGAACATGGGAAACAGACACACACTACAAAGAACAAAAAATAATATGTGCAAAGTAACAAAAGTAAATGAGAAACCTTGACTAAAAACTGAGAACATGGACCGGGTGCACTGGTAGGATACATGTCCTCAGCTTTTCTAGAAACACCCACTGAGTTGCTCATAAAAAGTCAAGTCCGGGGTAGACGAAAAAGGAAAGGAAAACTATGACATTTTGAACATATTGGTTCTTATGGTGCAGATGGTTACGCCGTGACAATCCATGAGTTCATGATGATGACAATAAAACTTGTGTAGTGATGATTTCAATCTTGTAGCAACAAAACTGTTCCAGAAGCCTAATTATATGAAGTGTAGGGCTGTTCAAAAAGTCTGTGTAGTTATGGCAAGCTCTGGCATAAAGTGTGAGTTGTGATATGAAAACTCCTCAGGCAAGTGCTGAAGGGATGTTGCCACAGATGAAAGGAAAGTTTACAAAACGGAATGAAAAGTCTTGCGTTTACCACATTGTAACATTAAACATTGTAAATAAAAGGTACATAACAACACAAAGATGACATGAAGGATTAATTTATTATATCAACCCTATCTACCAGGCCAACCCTGTCTAATACATATATATGTATGTAGACCCTGTCTGCCATGTGCATGTATAATATATCGACCCTGTCTACCATGTTGAGCCTTTGTCAACCAGTCAATTAGCCATCATATTCTTTCCAATATTCATTTGAGATAAGTATAGTTATATAGTAATAATGAGAACTACTTTTCCCTATACAATGTACATTACCTATGTTGCTGTTAGTCCAAGTAGTTATGATGTCTTAAGAGGCTAATTTTTATTTTGCTTGGTTGCCTCCCCTGAGGTATAAATGTCAGATTAGAAAAAAATGCCTCAACAATCCAAATGATTATCTGAACTATTATCATGTATGTGTTCTTTGAGTGTCTTGCAGCAGCTCACACTCTTGCTTGATAATGTGGCAGTTGTACATGTCTATCTTGTTATTTGTAATCATTGTCTTAGTGATAGTCCTTACATGTGCTGTTAGGTAGGTGAAACTATATATGTAAATAAAAATTATGAATCAGACCTGTTTGTGCTTTGAATGCAGTGTGCAAGTACATGTATTTGGAGTCCATCTTTCTGTTTACTTCAATATTTCTTGTTCATCTTCCTTACTAGAAGGTGCACCATACTTCCATTTCTCATAAATCAACCCAACATGGATGTTAAGATTTCATGAAATATGCTTTCAATATGTTTACTACACATCTTATTTTAACCTTTTTTTCAGTACTTATATTTAGAAGGTAATGAACTGTGCAGTCTTCCAGATGATTTCTTCGATAAGTTGCCCAATCTTGTGTGGCTTGATTTGAGAAAGAATGGACTGTTACGATTACCCAGTGTGTACACAGGAAGGCATCAGCATTTGAGAAATCTGTTGCTTGAAGGAAACAATTTGCGAAGCTTGCCATTAGAATTAGGTACCACTAAATATTCAAAAAAAGTTCAATGAGAATGTATTTATCTTTATTTCTATCATTACTTAATTTCTGTTTCTCATTGGGAACTTTTAGGAGCAATATACAATTTTATAACTGGTATATCTTGTACCAGTACATGTACCACCGTAACCTTTGAGGTAATGATGCTTAAATAAGAAGAAAATACCAAACCTAAAACATTTGTAACATTCTTAATTACATTTTCTAATGTTAAGCTACATATATGTACATTAATCTAAATATGGTACAGTATATACATTGTGCATGTACAAAAAATGTATGTGTATGTTATTTTTATTATAAAATATACATGCCCGTTTTTTCCCAGGATTTTTAAAGCTTTAGTCACTTTCAAAGGAGGAAATGGAGGCATATTTAATCAAACATTTTGAAAGTTTATTATTATAAAAATATTATAATTACCATTTTTAAAGTTTATTATTATAATAATATAATGGATATTTATTAAAGTTCACCTTTTACAGGTTTAATCAAGTCATTAAATGGTCTTAACATTAGCAACAACCCCTTGGAATTTCCTCCAGGAGATGTCATCGAAAAAGGAACAAATGAAATTCTGAAGTTTCTGAGAGAAATGCTTCTTGCCAAGTCTCAGGGTAGACTAACAACTACTCTTAATGGTGGTAGGTACTGAAACAGCCAAGATTTTCCAACAAGGTTACAGCATAGAGATTTTCAGTTGAGTCCATTTTGTTATCCAAGTCTCATTATTTAAGTTATGCCTTTTTTTAACTGTGAAGATGTGGTCACACAATCATAAAATTCCATTAACATAATCACCATGATATGAATTCTGAATTTGAGGAGTGTTTCTTCAACCTTTTTCTTGTTTTTCATGAAAAACTTAAGGAATGAATGCAAAAATGCTGATGGTTGTGTTTTTTTGTACAAATATCGTACTACAAAATAACTATCCATTTGATATTGACACTATATATACATTGTGTACTTTTAAGATAATGTATTCAATGTTTTGTTGAGCTCAATTCTCATACAAAAAATGTACATTTATATGTAATTTTACCTTTCTTTTCAATTTCATGTACTCCTGTAAAGTCCAAAGCAAAGTACAAATAAATATTGAGCAGCTTGGATAACTCAGTTTTTCATCTTTGACTTAAGTTGTTACTGTCCAAAGCCGTATACTGTTATTTTGGAAAAAATACTTCATTAATTTTTGTTTGTCCTTTTGTAAAACATATTTGTCTCATACTTCAAAGAAATAGAAAATGAAACAATTATGTTATGGCAAAATCTTTTTTTTTTGTATTGAGTTAGAACATACCTCTATTAATTTTTTTAAAGGAGGTGAAAATGGTGAAGATTCTAGCAGTAGTTCAGAAGATTGGCAGGATGAAAGAGATTTACGTGACTGGGCTAAAATACAGCATAGATCACTCTCAATGGAGGATAATAAAAGTACAACGACAAAGTCATCAGAATTTGGTCTCATCCCCCACCCTGCAGAATTACATCGGCCAGTCAGCTACACTGAAATGAAACAGGAAAAAACTGATAAAATCAAGAAAGCTGGTGCTATGGGAACTGTTGACAGGTACTTTTTTTCTATCATTCACAAGAAGATAGCTTTCTTGTTTGATAATGGATTATTTCATGTATTTACATGTATATAAGTATATTTCATAGTGATTCACAAAAATTCAAAATTGACCCCACATGGATAGTTGTAATTGTAATAAAACTATGTACGGAAAAGTATATACAAAATAGATTAAGTAAAATTTGAAATCTTTGGATTAGTTATTAAATTTCATGAAACTAACTTATTCACAAGACCAATCAATTACCAAAGTAAAGCTGGTTATTTCAAGAAAGAAAAGTTTAAACTAGAATTAATGCATAGTTAGTCATTTAGAGTATAATGTGTGTAAATAGTTATTGGATCTTTTTTAAAAAATGATTTTCATTTTATTCCAAGACTTGTTTTGAATAATAATATTTCTGAGATACTATTGAGTTATTACAATAATTGAACCTGTAATTATAGAAATAGACCAAAAAGTGGCACCACACGTAGACCTAAATCTGGGACTACTGTTAGACCGAAAAGTAGTACCCTAGGGACCAGGTATAAACATCCAAAGACATTCAGTGCTATATACCAATTTCATAGCCATTCAACTGCATGGCCTTTACTGTAACCCTTGCTTAACAGAACTCTTCTATCTGAAGATAGTATTGCTTTACTATGTTGGAATTTCTAATACATTGAAAACCTGGTGTGCTTATAGCATTTTACACAGTAATATTGCATGATTTGGGAGAGGAAATTTTTTCTCAGGAATGGTTTTATATAAGTAATGTAGATTTTCTCTTGATTATATTTATTTTATAATATCATATCCCTTACTTACAGTATATTTTAATGACAAGGGAAGTAATCCTCGCCCCTTACTCTCTTGGGTTTTATATGATAATTTGGTATCAAAAACTGTAATAATTTTCAGGCTTGCTAGTAGTAGTATGACACAAAGTGTTGATAGGTAAGAACAAATGTTCTGTACATGTTTCTTTTTTACTAATTCATAGTCATTTATTTAACACAGTTACGCATATATTGAAATGTCAATTTTATTTCCTTACAACTTTTACATTTCATAAAATTTTCACGTTTTGCTTTGAACAATTATCAAAATTATTGCATATTCTTTTCACACACGATAACATTTTTAATCACACTCTTTTAAGACCATAACATTTCAGGGCACTCTCAGAGGACAGGGGTTTTCTGTTGCTGCTATTGCTTTAAATAATAATATACATGTTTCACTTAATATATTGCAATCTGCTTGACTACTTCATATTCCTTTCTTTCACGTTTTTCTTCCTCTTTTTTTTGTTGTTGGTAAATTATTATCGTGTTTGTATTTCATATTTAGCATGAAATTATTGGTTGAACATTTTTCTAATCACTATTGATCAGTAAACAGTTGATATATTTAATCTTGTTTGCTAATTCAAAAAAATATATATAGTATGCTAGTGGTGCAGTGATTTGTTTTACATATAAATGAGTTGAAATCTGTAAAAAGAAATAACTTCTATGTAACACATGTACCACCATCACCACAAAATATTGTGATTAACAACACAATATTATTCAGGGAAAGACATAACTTGTACATTAAATCAATTCTATAAACATCTAGGGCTCTAACATCTAAGAGAAGAAACGACCCAAGTAGGTTCTCATTCACATGGCAGAATACATTGTATCCCAGTAGACTAGACACTTCCAGGTAACTTGCTCTAGTGTGAAAAATGTACTCAATTGCTGGTTTGTAACTCACTCAAGTGTGAAAAGTGTACTCAGCTGTAGGGTTGGTACTTGCTCAAGTGTGAAAATGTATTGCAGCAGGTTTGACACTCATGTGAGGAAACATACTCAGCAGCAGATTTCATTCTTGCTCGAGCGTGAAAATGTACAAAATGTACTCAGTAGCATGTTTTATGATATCTCTTGTGTAAAATATATTCTGCTGCAGGTTTGGTACTTGCTCTAGATGTCTAGTGTGAAAAATAATCTAAGTTGTAGGTTTGGTACTCACTCTTTTTTTAATGTGTACTCAGCTCCAGGCTTGTACTCAATCTTGTACTGTACTGTACTTGACATCTTTTTGTTCTTGATTAGAATGATAATAACATATGTATGTTGGGAATTTTAGGGTTTAACATAGTTCTTTAAACTTTATTATATGAATGAACTGTACATAGTTTTATCTGAAATACAGCCTTCATTTTGTTCAAATTTATCCAATTTATTAAGATTTCTTGCTTTTGATACATCTTAGGTTATGTACATGTACCATCTATGTATGTGATTTATTTTTGTTGAAACTAGTTTTCATGACATCTGATCAGATTCTTCAAGAGAGGGGAAACTCTACTTGATATCTTCCCAAAAGTTTAAACCAGGATGATAAGCTAATGTAACATTTAAATTTGTTTTCATTAAAAACCACTTGTTTTAGAATCAGTTGAATTTTTTGTAGTTTTGCATTTTTGTGGAACTTAAATTCTTAATAAACTTATACATGCATATTTGTTTAGGAAAAACTACTTGTTTGCTGGATGCTACAAGTTTGTCTTTTGGTGAAATTGGTGTACACAACTGTCTCAACCTGAAACAAGGACATATGATGTGTTTGTACATTATATAATAAAGTTTCTAACATATTTTGATCATTAAGTAACATGGTACCATTTTGTATATTGTTGTTTAAATCCAATGTTTTCCTTGGTTTTGGTTGATTATGTTATATACTGCCAAACCTGTCTAAAGTGACCCTCCGAGGGAGTGCAAAATTATGATCCTATAAGACAGGTGGTCTTTATATATAGGTTAAATATATTGTATCCCCCATAGTGAAAGGTGTGTCTGTCCATCCTTCTTTCTTTCAGTCCATCTGTACTGCCTTCTTTCTTTCTGTTTCACTGAAAGGTACCCATCTCTTATCCATTACTCCTGATACACATCTGAATGGAATTTAGTGAAACTTTCACAGAATCTTTATCACACATTCCCATAGTGCACCTTTGATTTAAGATTTGTTCGAAGTCAATTTGGATGTCAAAAGGTGCATGTTATAAAATGGAGTGGGTTTTCAATTTAGTGAGCAATGCTGACAGTTTTTATGTCCCCGCAACAAACTGTCGGGGGGCATATTAATTTGCCCCTGTTTGTTTGTCCGTCTGGATTACATATGATCATGGCTTGTCTGGCCATCTTCTCTTACAGGATATTTCTACACGTGATGAAGGTGCGTAGGGTAGGTCAAAGGATTTTGTGAAATATTAGGGAAATTGGTGATAGTTACATATACTTAATCATTTTACTCAAAAATGTATGGATCATGGCTTGTCTAGCTATCTCCTCATACAGTTTTTGAACTACATCTAAATTTTTTACAGGATATTTCTATGCATGATGAAGGTGTGCAGGGTCAAAGGATTTTGATTTTCGTGAAATATTAGTAATATTATTACGGAAATTGGTGATAGTTACACTTAGTCATTTTACTCAGAAATATATGGAACATGGCTTGTCTGGCTATCTCCTTGTACAGTTTTTAAACTACATCTAAAGTATATTACAGGATTTTTCTACACATGATGAAGGTGTGCAGGGTCAAAGGATTTGATTTTCATGAAATATTACGGAAATTGGTGATAATTAGACTTAGTCATTTTCATCAGAAATAGGGCTATACAGTTTGTCCAGCTATCTCCTCCTGTAGGTTTTGAACTACATCTAAGATATTTTTTGCAGGATTTTTCTACACATAATGATGGTGTGCAAGGTCATAGGATCTTGACTTTTGTGGAACATTATTGAACTGGGTGATAGTTGGACTTTGTAATTTTTTGTTAGAAATATACCCCAAGCAACAAAGTTAGGGATTTGTTATTGGGTATTAATATTTTTTATGTGTCCGTCAGTGCGTCCATCGGTCCTCTTTTTCTCATCACAAGTATTTTTGCAGTGCTTAGCCTAACATATCAAATATTTACTGCATCAACCAACAGTACATAACCTTTCTGAATTTGCAAACCATGTCTTCATACAAAAATAAACATGTTCTTAATTTGGCAAATCTAGTGAGTAGCGACATCATTGATGTCTTACGGACATATTTGATTTACTAAAAAAATCACAACTAACAAATGACATGGGGACTCCTTTGACAAACATGGTTTCTAGTTATAGTTTTGCTTAGGGATATACCAGTCATTGTCTATTAAGTCCAATGCAGTGAATCCTTATGGCATGGATAACTGTATGTTGTTTCTTCTCTAGTAAAAAATTGAACTGACGTTTATTTCTGAAGTCTAAGATCTTGTTGTTCAGTCACTTCTTAGTTCAGTGAATGAGCATTTCCTTTGATTTTCTGTAAGATTCTCTGTTATGGTATTTCCAGAATATTTCTATCTTTAGGTCCCACTGACAGATTCAGACTTTTCTCTTTAAATTCTCTTATTACTATGTCTATATTTTTTCACTTGTGGTGATCATGCCGAATATGAGTTGCAAAGATCTTGTTACTTTTTTACTGATTATTTTTCTTTTTACGTCCAAAGTCATCAGCATTGCATTGCTGTATACAAGAAAATCAAGAGAGAAAGTGAAAGCATGTTACATATTAAGGAATCAAACTTTCCTCACTTTCTAGAAAAGGTTGAACAGAGTCGTTCTATGGGATTTCATGGCAGGTTTGGTTTTTTTTTATCTTTATATATTTATTTGATTTTTATTATTTTTGATCCCACAGTTTAAACTTTTTATTTACATTGTACATTCTTATTCATTGATCTGGCATAATTCTTTTTCTTATGTTTTCATTTTGTTATTTTTATTCTTGCTGTATTGTATTTATTATTTGTCTTTTATTTTGTTTTAATTTACATTTTCTTCTTTTTCTTTCCTTTTTGTATTGTAAGAGGTTTGTGGAGTTGTTCCAAAACCTCCAAAAGAAGAACAAAAAAACAAGGAGAAGCTATATATTTACCAGCTTTAAATGATAGAAAGGGTAGTCAGACTAGAGGGTTTGATTTCTTTAATCCATGTACATTGTACATGTCTTAATTTTGATTTTTGAAATTAGTTTTTTTTCATTTTTCTGTTCATTTTGATGGACAGTATGTGGCATTTACCCCTTTTTAGCTCATCTGTCCCAAAGGGCAATGTGATCTATAAGAATCACTGGGTGTCTGTTGTCGTTGTCATTTTTTACAATTTTTTAAAACTCTTTTCCTCTAACACTAATGGACCAATAAGAACCAAAGTTAGTATGAATGTTCCTTTGGGTACTCTGCCCAGAACTGATGTGGGAATTTTTTGTCTGTTAACAAATATGGCTGTCGAAACTAAAAAAGACCATATTTATTGTCCTTTTTGGCATTTCTTTTTGCTTTTTTGATGTTTTCTTTTTCAAAGATCATCTCTTCCAAAACCTCGAGATGCAATGTTTTGAAATTTTATAGGGATGTTCTTTGTACAAATGTTCCAGTTTTTGTGCTGCTCAAATGGATCTGCAGGTAGCAGGAATGATCTAAGTATAGGGCCTCTTTTCTAGTAATTGATGTATTTTTAGATATGACAAGATTTCAGTTTTTCAGGTGAGCGATTCAGGCTTTTTAGAACCTCTAGTTCTACATTTCATAGCTTTTTGTCTTTCATTTCAGTAAATGTACCTTTTGATAGGCCAGGTTCAGTTGAGAAGAGATTATTGTTGATCATTATCGAACTTTGCATTTACCATTGTTATTTTCTTTCTGTTTCTCTTTTTCTCACACTTTTCATTCTCTACATTTCTTTAGTTTTAAGCTAGTTACTATGAAAAGAGAACATCAACAAAAAAATGAAATTCCATCAATCCAGGTTAAAGTTGCCAAAAGAAAACCTGGTGCACCTGTTGAAAGGTTTGAATTGTTCTTCTAAACAGTGGTTTTTACCCGTATTCCAGGGAAACAAAACTGAAAGTGCAGGGAAATCTTTTACTAAAAAAGAGGTTGAATATAACAGCCCTATTTTTGTCAGGAAGACTTTCACATCTGTTCTCTTTATTTATGCTGGCTAAATACTACTGATCACAGAACATAGCAAGATTTTATGTCAGTTTTCTAAAGGTTTAGTCAGAATTCACATATGAATCTTCAAAATTTTGTTGCTGCAGAGGCAAAAGAGAATTATTTTTTTCATATTTGTAAAAATTTGCATCTACAGTTCAGAAACAGTGGCCTATGATTCATACTTAGTTGTGCTCTAGTATTCATTTGGTTTTTATTGGTTATGTTATACTTCTGCAGGTTTTTATACTTTTATTATGATATTGTATTCTTCATTTTATACATTTATACCCATCTCTTTCAACCTTTATTGCATATATATAATGTTGATATTTTTTCTATGGTCACCAGACCAAATCCACAATTTTGCTCCTTTGTCCACATTCACTGACCAAAAGATCAATTTTCTGCCACACTGAATAAATTTTCATGAGAAAGGTCTGGCTGTCTGGCATATTTCAATTGGTCTGAAAATACATGTATTTTAAAGTACAGAGCAATTTGATATTGATTTACATGTGTGGTACTAATGGCTTTTGATTACATTTCTTCATAATTTCCTTGTGGTAGATATTAATCTATAATTATCTTTACATACTGTTTAGAAGAAGGTCTGCCAGCAATAGTGTTCTTTCATGGAAGGTCAACCCCTACCCTGAACCACCTCCTGCTGAATATATTCATTTTAAGATGAATGAGGAAAGACAACTTGCAAAGGTTAAAGATTTCAAAGAAAAGACTGATGCCATATTACAGCGAAGAAAGTAAGTTGAAAGGATACACTTATTTTATTAATGGGGGTAAAAAATCTTCATGATTTTAAGTCTTTCATCTTTTCATTTCACTCTCATTGACTTATCATCTTTGTGACAAGACCTAAAAAAACTGGTTCTTATTATAACTGAAAGTGCTTTAAGAAGAA
This sequence comes from Perna viridis, assembly GCA_037379345.1. NCBI lineage: Eukaryota > Metazoa > Mollusca > Bivalvia > Mytilida > Mytilidae > Perna > Perna viridis. The sequence goes on from CM074513.1 coordinate 9,534,696, forward strand.
AAAAAAACATTAAAAAGCAAAAATTCAGAAATATATATGTAATCAAAACATCCATATTTTGTGCACAATTAGGGGAATGCTTTAGGAAGCTAGTATATTTTAGGTGATAACAATACATTGTTCATTGTTTACAGGGATGAAAATGTGCTAAAGGAATGGAGACAAGAAACAAAGAAAATACAGCAGAAAAGACAGATTGACATGATGAGATCTGGCAAGAAGGGTAAGATAATATGATGAGATCTTGCAAGAAAGGTAAGATGATATGGTGAGATCTGAAAAGACTGGTAAATTGATATGGTGAGATCTTGCAAAAATGAAATGTTGATAAGGTGAAATCTGGCAGAAGAGGAATATTGATCAGGTGAAATTTGGCAAAAATGAAGGAATGGTGTCAGGGTGAAATCTGGCAAAAATGAAGGAATGTTGTCGGGTGAAATCTGGAAAAAAAGGAATGTTGATAAGGTGAAGTCTGGCAGAAGAGGAATATTGATCAGGTAAAATCTGGCAAAAATGAAGGAATGTTGATAAGGTGAAATCTGGCAGAAGGGGAATGTTGATCGGTCAAGTGTGGCAAAAAAGGCTTGTTGATAAGGTGAAATTTGGATGAAGAGGAATGTTGATAAGGTGAGATCTGGCAAAAAAAGGAATGTTGATAATTTGAAGTGTGGCAAAAAAGAAATGTTGATAAGGTGAAATATGACAAAAAAGACATATTGATTGGTGAAATCTGACAAAAAGGGCATGTTGATTAGGTAAAGTCTGGCAGAAGAGGAAAGTTGATGTGGTGAAATCTGGCAAAAAAGGAATTTTGATAAGGTGAGATCTGGCAAGATGGGTAGATTTACATAATGATATCTGCAAAAAAAAAGAAGATTGATATGACGAATGTGACAAGAAAGGCAGGTTGATATTTTTTGTTTTGTGCCTTGTTTCTTTTATGATTTAAGACCTTATACAGATATCATAAGTCTATAAAATTGTGGGACTTAATCAGTGTTAATTGCTAGAGATCCAACAGGAACAAGGGAATTTTCAGACACATTCACAGTTCAACTTCCTTTGGAAGCAACACAGTAAGTGTGTACCACAACATCTCAGAAATATTTTTATGTACTTAAATAGACAGGGCTTAACTAGATCTACTGGAAGTCACTACATTAGAAAAGCAGAAGTTTTAGTTTCTACCTGCATCATTTATTATTAAGTTTCAGGTATAAAAATGTATGAAAAAATATATTTTTTTTAGTTATTTATTATCTGAAACTATTATTCTAAATTTTTGACCTCTTAAATGCAGGTGATAGATCTGAAGATTTGTTTTTTTTATTACCTTATGTGTAAATATGAAAATCCCCTTAAATTTTCAGACTATGTAGACCCTGTAGAAAAAGCACCATTTGACATAGACCAGGATCATGTCAAGATTATGTCTAATGAGGAAAGAATCAAGGTTTGTAGAAAAAATATGTGAATATGTGCCATGCATAAAATAAATAAAAAGATCTAAGATATTGGGTATTTGAGCAAATACATCCCTTGTGTCCAGTCAGTCCCAGGCTGTTGACCAGTCCCCAGCTTTATTTCATCTAATTATTCATATATACCAAAGCTGCCATGGAATGTTTTGCCTCACAGGTGTGGAGGTATATTTAGTGTATAGTTAAGTGATATTTCACTGGTAGTGTGGCTTTTGAAGGTATTTCAGTATATTTGTTCTTAACACACAACTCAACAGAATTTCAACTTCCATATAACATTTATTAATCTCTCAGTTTATATATATGTGTTAAGAACAAATATACGGAAATACCTTCAAAAGCCACACTACAAGTAAAATACACTTGTATCTTAAATATACCTACACATCCGTGAGGGCATAACAGTACTTTGGTATGATCATAGTTGTCTCTTGTTCTATACACCATTCTGATACAATGAAACTTCTCCAAACTGGCCACCACTGGAAGAAGAAAAAATAGCCGGTTTATAGGGGTGGCCAGTTCTGTGAAAAATAGCAATGCATTCTAAGAGCTGTTTCCATTAATGTGTTCTATAACCCTACACCTTGTCAGTTTTTTGGTCTAGACATGTTTAATGCCAATTCAAAACTTTTGGCCTTTTATTACATTTCAAAGCTTGCATCATTTGTAAATGATTTGATTTTACAAACGGTACTGCCGACAAAATAATGTTCACTGTTTTGAGAATGTTTATTAAAGATTAAAGGGCTATTGATGGTAATTAATTATTTGTATTGTTTTCTTAAATTACCCATCAACAAAGTCTAATAATTTCACCCCTATGTTTTGGCTGAGGTACAGGTCACATTAATTGACAGTTAAAAGATCGTAAAGATCGTACTGTTGAATGACCCTGGTTGCCTGACGTGTGTACACACCAATTAACAGCCAACCAATGACAATGTCTGAATTTATATTTGTTGTTTTAACTACTGTCCCCTTCAATTATCATCTGTCCACTGATGAAATGCAAACCGGTCAGTGAATGAATTATTAGTTACGTAATATTACGTAATCACTTACAGTTTAGTTTACACATTTATTACAGGTGAACAATAACCAGGCGGCCGGAATTGAGAGGTTGTTTTTATTTGAAATATGTAACTAAAACTGTGAAAAACCAGCTGATGCATGGTTTTAGGGGGTGGCCAGTCTATTGAAGACAAAACACACAGGTTTTAAGGTATATCGGCGGGGACAGCGGTTTGTAGGGGAGACCAGTTTTCTGAGGGTCCGGTTTGGAGAAGTTTCACTGTATAGATTTTTTGTTAGAATGTATTTATAAAAAGACAAATAACACTCAACTCCAGCTTGATTTTAAAAAAAAATAAAAAAATAGAATTGTTCTCTTTGTTTTTAAAATGATAAATATGACAACACACAATATGCAACATTAAATGAAATTTAGCACAATACAATAAAAACTAAAAAAACATGTTTTTAGTAAAATCAATTTATCAAGAGAAAATTACACTTTAAAACGGCTTTGTTGTATATTAATATTATGTTCTAATGATCATGATAGCTAAGTTCTAGTAGATAACTCAACTCATGTGGTCTCACTAACCACTTCTAACATTTCCATTACTTTACATGTTAAAAAAGTAATTTTCAAAGTTTCACTGTGAATTCCCAGGACAAATGACATGTTAAAGTTGCATACCGTTGCAAAGCTTGGAAAATAAGGCTTTCAAAATCATTACTGAAATGGTACAATGTCCTTAGAAATTCTTCACAAAATTTACTTGAATAAAAAATACTGAAAATCAACATTTTTACCTTTTCTGCTAACTGACAGCATGGAGGCAAATTACTCACACATGTAAACAATATTCATACACTTTTGTAGTAAATTACCAATATCATTTTAAAGTACACATTCTCAGCTTTATTTTGACTACTTTTGATCAGAATACACACAAATAATGTACTTACAATGCTTATTTCTAGGTTCAGTGTGTTTTTAGTACTACATACATGTAGGGGTTGGGGGTGGCCATTTGACCTGTAAGTGGTTAGTGAGACCTCAACTATTCTTCTCTTGAGTTGATGCCCATTTCTTTTACAGCAAGATGTAAAGAATGCACATGAAAAGTTAAGGAGACAGCTATCACCAACATCAAGGCAAAGAATAGAAGAAGAAAAGTATGAAATTAATACTGCTACTAACTTACTATTTACCTGTTTATTTTCAAGTTTAGCAAAATCTTTTAATAGAAAGAAAAATACAAGTATATACAGTGAGAATTGTCAAAACCAAAGATGTTTTGGGTCTATATTTTTAGTTCACTTCATTGTGAATATAGATCCTCTTTGTTTCATATGTTCATGTCTTTGGTTGTCATCCCACTGCTGATGCTTCAGGTTTTTTTGGGCAATATTTTGGACTGAAGAATTTGTTCAGTTTAGACATTCATTTGGCCTACACAGGTTTAAATTGTATAGATAGATAAAAGAAAGAACTGTCATATCAGGTAAGTTTAGACAGGTTTTTGATTTGTTAAGGTTTTTTTTATAGGCAAGTTCAATGTACTCAAAGCTCACGTGAGTTCAGTTCATACTTGCTACTTATTATGGAATTTGATACACCTCAATATGTATTAAAGCCTGCATTTTTTTAGCAGAAAAAACCTTTTAATTTTTCATTAGATTTAGCGAAGCAGAAATGAAGTATTTTGGACAATGAATATTTTTATAAGAGTTTAATTTTATTAACTTTCTTTTTTAACAGGGCTGAAAATAAGTATGACTGTAGATTAGTCTTTAGAAATATCTTCAAAACATGTAAACTCTAAAGAAGCTAGTGTTGATGTTCTAATTAAGATTGAATCAAGGTCAAGATCTGCATCTTTTGTACCTATTCAACTTCATTACAACTGTACTTGATATTCTTTTAAGTGAAATCTGTATGTAAACTTGGTATCTCAGTCTAAATTAATTTCCATCTATGTTTATATGTCTTCACAATGCTCCTTGGCATATTTTGTCTTTAAATTAAAAAAATATTTCAATGCTAGATTCATACACTTTAATTTTTTCAACTCTTTAATTTACTTCATTTTTTTTTAAAACTACATGAGATACATAGATACAATGCAAATCAACATATTTCACTTTTTTCAACTGATAAAGCTTATTTATTCAAAAACTTTAAGAATTAAACATCTACCTTTTCTGTATCTATTATTATAAGGATCTCTTTTTTTTTTTTTTTAGAAAAGAAGCATTTGATTTTCTAACATTTTTGATAATGTTAAAATAACAAACTATCAGTTCTATAACACAAAGTAATTTTTAAGTTTCTATAATATTTAATTCTCATTAAAGCCAACGGACTTGATTTTTAGCAGCTGTTATAAAGTTTTTTTGAAAAGCAAAAACCATATTTATCTTATAAAGAAACTGAAAAAGAAATTTGTAACTGTTCGATGTTTTCCCAGTGCATAATGTAGGTCTTTAGGACTCACAGTTTGTTGGTTGAAATACATACATAGTGCTTGAAGAAATTTTGATTAGGAAAAACCAGCCACAATGTGGTCCACAAATACAGAGCTTATACAGTGCTTTTTTCAAGTAACTAAGATAAAATAACTATATTGATCTTTCAACCAAAACTTACTTACAGAGCTGCAAGAATCAAAGAATTAGAGAAGAAAATCAAACTACACACAGCACAGATGCATGCTAGACGAAAACATCAGAAAGGTTCTCCGCAGGAGGAAATGGAAGCAGCAAGAAGAGATTTAGAAATCGTAAGTATAGGTCATGACCTTTGGTGCTACATGTTTCACCTTTCACTTGCAGTGCAGTCTTATATGAGAATATTTCTGCCACACCAATTTGCTTTGATAAGAAGTGTTTATTTATATTTTACAGGATTGTTCTTAGTGTAGTTCCAGGTTTATTTTCCTTTCCTAGTAGACAGACCTATTTCTTGTTTATATTCTAGAGTTGAGATAGATCAACTACTTAAAACAAAGTAGAGATCTTCTCACTAGTATAGAAATACAAAGTATTATATTAACATTTATTATTTGCCATAGTCCATATTTAAGAAGGTATAACATTGAGATAATAGTCATGTGGAGTTACTTCCCTTGTTACACCATTATTTATATTTTTAGTTATTGTTTACAGATTTTATATATTCTTTACATAATGGATGTGTATTTTGTGTGTATGTTTTATATTCCATATCTATCCACAATCCAAATTGTAAAATGTGTAACCTATCACAAGCATATGCACATGCACACTTGCTGTATCTCCCATGTACCTTTTAGCGCCTTCTCTATTTTATGCTTGAGTTTTAAGTTCATTAAAATGTTGACTTCTTTTGACTTATTTACTTATAGCATCAGCTTTTTGTACAAGTTTAAATAGATAACTTTAAATTTTCATGCATTTTTTCCATTCTTTAGCCATTTCATTAATTTACAAAATACAGTGAATTAATATTTCCTGCTAAGACACTGTAGATATTTTTACCTAAGCCATATGAATAAAACTTCATCTTCAAATTTAATTTTATGGTCACTGCATTCTTAATGTATTTTCCTTGCACTGCTTTAAATAACTGAAATGCTTGGACATTATTATAGGTAAAAACTCTTCAGAAAGATTTGCTGAAACGATACCAGGAGTTGAAGGCCTGGACTACAGGTTATATCATGTTTATTTTTGTTATGTAGATTGCTAAAATATTTTTTGCTTTTCTTACAATCATCGCATGCTTTTGTTAAAAAAGACAAACAAACTAATTCTCACTCTTTTTACTCATACATTGTGTATTCATATTTAACTTTAGAATATTATCCAGATTAACTGTTATAATCTATTATATACTTCAGATTCTTGTTTACATCATAAACTACAGCTGAATACAGCCAAAGTTAATTTTACCATAAACTAACCAATCAAAAACAAAAAGAAACAAAAACAAAAATACAAAGTTCTCAAAGAACTAAGGAAACTCTTTGTAATTTTGCATAAATGTTTTTCTTATTTCTGGAATGCTTTCAGATTTTAACTTCTGTTGCTTTCTTCTATTTTGTTGTTTTGTATTTTAAAGTTTTTTTTATTTAAACATTAAAAAATATAAAAATCAATTTACTTAGTATAAAATTTTATTTAAACATTTAAAAATATAAAAATCAATTTATTGTTTACATTTCAATTTAAAATTGGTTCTGCTGTTTTGGAACCCATGTATAACAATACTCTTTTTGCTTATACAGCAAATATTGAAAGGTTTGTTGGTAGTATGACCTACATTTCGTGCTTCATTGCCTCTCAGTTTTGAATCTAGCTTGTTGTCTTGGCAAATTTTCTTTATGAGTGTTAATGTAGGAAGATTTATTTCTTGTTATACTGACTTCCTGATATCATGATTGTTAAGAAATATCCAGTAGCATTGTAAGAGTTTTATTTGTGAAAAATACTGAAAAAAATTATTTATTGATAATTTTTTCAAAGCAATTAAAAGTTTTCATTTTAGCAAATGTCACAAGTTCAAACTTTTTTTTTAAAATTGAAAATAGTTGCGCTCTGCCAAAGATACAGGTTGTAACATTTTGTATAAACATTAAATTTTCAAAGCAAAAAAATGCATTGAAAAAATGTCAATTGAAATATATTTAAGGATAATAATGCTACCGCATAATTTGCTATTTAAGTTTAAGATAGATTATACCTATTTCACAAGTGTAAAATTTGGTTACTAAAAGCAAAATTTTCCCTAAAGCCAATGAGTTTTTTCAATAGCATATGAAAATGTTCTTATACTGGTACAGGTTTGTTTATGGACCAGTTCAAATGTTTTTACTTCATGATTTTTAATATTGTTAATTTTCCTTAACATAAGAAAATATTTTCGAACCTACATGCAGTTTCACATGCTTTTTTTTTAAGAATCATTACAGTATATTTCTATCTACTGGTCTGTCTCACTCTGTCATGGATGGAATTAAATATTTTCATGGTAGTAAGCTAGTCATAATTTTGTTATTCATTCATTTCCAACTGAAACTTTAAGCATTGAAAAATGTGTGATGTACATATCATGTTCTGTTTATTACCAGAAGAATTGATTGATTGATTAAGGTTTAATGTCCAATTGTAAATATGGTGTAATACCACTAATTTATGTTCCCATTAATTTCTTTGTTAAATTCAGCTATTCACAAGGCACATAGCAAATTTAACATCAGTACAAATGGTGCTTGAGGGATTTCATTATGATGGACACCCTTTACCTTAACTCTCATAAAAATATCTACATATCTTATGTGCCTTCTAAGAGAGAACTGTAAAGTGATAGTAAACAGGTGCCAAAAATCACTACTTTTGTTTTGAAATTTAGCAATATCAGGGGGCCTAGAGTTTTTGTTCAGAATTCTTTTATCCAGCACTGAAAAAAATGAAAAGGAAGTTTTTAGACTACTGCTGGTTCATCAAGCTTTCAGATGACACTGTATATCTCTACTAAACTATGAGAATGATAAGGTGCAATATTAGGATTAATTTGTGTCCAAGCAACTTCCTTATATGCATCTGCAGGTGATCAATCAAACGCACCCTTGTTTGTTGTAGTCCAACTCACTGAATAATATTTTAATATGTTAGTTCACAGAATGTAACCCCTACTGGGACACATTATTTTGACTCTGAGTCAATCAGTCCTTACTCTAAATCCTGTATCACATATCCTGATCTTTAAGCACGGCTATTTATTGCCAAAAGAAATAAATTTTATCTTATGCATGTAATAGGTATGATTTATCTTTAATTGCACTGAACATCTCAACCAAATTTAACAAACATCATTTCTAACAAGAACTGCTTGTATATTTATTTATGTAGATTATGCCATGTATGGAAGGCCCTTTTTACTTTTGTAAATGATGTAAGATGGAATTCAGTTTTACTTCATGTTACATGATTTTTTTGTTGTGTTTCAGTTTACATTCTTCTTTGTTCATTGAAATAAACTTTCTATTTTAAATGTTACTTTGCATGCTCTCTTGAACACAGACTTGGTTATTTGCCAATCACAAGTTTTCAGTTCTCTTTATAATTCTTATCCTTGCAGTTTTCAATTTTTTTTTACATCAGTACTTTGCATGCAATTACAGTCTTGATCAGTTGTAAATGAAGTGCATGCTCTCAATCAGCAGTACACTTCTACAATTTGAATAGTTGTGATGAAACTTTTAGATGTGATTTCATATTTTAATAACTTGATGCACATCTACAAATCTGACATTTCTACTCTTTCTTCTTTAGGAGTTGATGATCTTTTACCAATGGTTCTAATCTAAAAAGGTATCATCCATTCATGCAGTTTTATATACAGTTGTTAAAGAGTTGAAGTGTGATCTTTAAAATTGTCATAAAGAATGAACCAAATGGTTAAAGGGGTACCTAACATCTTCTCTAAAATTTATTTGGTTTGTTTAAATTTCTTGAAATTTTATTCAGTGTTTTACTTTGATAAAAGAAGCAAAACTGGGGTTAATGTCATTTGCATTAATTATTCTTTAGGCAATACATTGTGTGTACAATATTTATTTCTCTGAAAACATCATTTGAAGGTGTAGGTTTTTTTCATTTCTGAGTTTTCATTGTCAGAAAGGTCTTTAACAGCTCCTGATGATGTGTCAATTTTTGTTTTTTGTTTTTAATTGACTTTTCAAATCTTCAACATAACATACCAAAAAATGATATTTACAATTCCAATGTTTGGCAATGCTTTTTTTTACCATGGTAGATCAATCAATATTATGAGTAGAAAATTTTTAAAACAATATAAACATTTTTAATGACAATTTTATATAAGAGACACACAGTTTGGAAATAACTGCATGCACTTTGTTTGTTCACATGCTCAAGTTATGCTTATGTTTTAAGTTAAAGTTTAACTGTTGCCCAACACTAGTATTGAATTCTTGTAATTCACTTGTTTCAGTAAAGCAGGAAATTGCGATGATACACAATTCTTTGTAAGTCTAATTAACAGAACTTCTTATCTTTTGATTATCATCTATTGAAAACATTTCTACATTGCACTTCAGGTTTCATAAGTATTCTATTATCCTTTTTCCAAGTAAGCTACAAAGGGTTTTATAATACCTTCCATTCATCCATATGTCCATAATAACATTGATTTTAACCAGTATCGGCATAAGATAAGAACACCATTGAATTTCAGGGTCACAGAGTCAAGTTTTTACAAGGAGAGGTTATGCCTTATTTTATGTCAAGTAAATAAAATAAAATAAAATTGTACTTGCACTGTTGGAAATGATTTGGTAAGAAAGGTACAAAGGAAATTACTGGTAACCAGTTTACAATTCTGTTGAACCAATTTTCTGCTTTACAAATCCTTCTTTGACATATAACCTTATCCCTGCCTTACCAAAGTTATCATCACCACAAAAAAAAATTAAAAATCACCAATATTCTATTATTTTGTATTTAAAGATGGAAATACACCAACTCAAATTAGAGTGATTATTCCAACTACATATAATTTCCCTGATCTGTGAGGTGAGATTTTTTAGCTCCCGCTCAAATTAAAAAACTGAGTAGCTGATGTATTGTACAGCTAAAGTTGTAAGTTAATTGAGCATTGAAGTGAGCTAATGACACACGGCTAGTCATTATTGTAATATTATCATCTAATTGTTCATTATTTATGACCAGGAATTTTAAGCAACTTTTAAAACTTAGGACAACAGTTTATAGTAAAATAATTTAAAATTGACTAATTATTGAATTGTGTATAATGTATTTTAATCACCACATAAAAGATGTTTTAACAATTTTTTACCTCAAAATTTTAAGGCCTAGAATAATAATAAACTTTGATTGAAGAAACAGACTGAGATATTAATCCTCCATTTATTCATTAGAACTGAAAAGGTCACTGAGATTTACGAAGGTTAGTTAGATTGACCTCATGGGAATGTTTTATTTCTAGAAAAAAAATGTGTAAAGTGACCCATAGTCCATTTAACCCAGGCTAAAGTTTTGATCCAGGGGTGGGGGCTCTTTATGCTAGTAAACTTTGGTTGCTTACATAAAAAATCACTGGATTTAATTAGAGTAAGCCCCTTTTTTTGCTAGTCACCACCCTCCTCCTTTTTTTTTTTTTGGGGGGGGGTGGGAGGTATTTCTTGTTCTGCCACTACAGGCAATTCCATTGTAGATATTTATAATATGGTTTACATTTGCAGATAAGAAACAAGAAAATTTAGAGCTTTTGTAAGCCAATTGACACAAGCTTATGAGTGCTAGGTACTTGGGCTATTCATGTTTCAGAACTGAAGCATTGAAAGATTTGATGCATCCTAATATATGCTAGGGGCTGGGGTTAGCTTTATAGTCAAATTTTGATTGATTTTAATGGGTGCTAGTGACATTGATGGACCTTTAGAAGATTTTTGTGAGGGAGATTCCATTAGGCAGATTTGTTAATGTGCTACTTTTTTTCTGTACAGTAAAACCTGTCTTTATAAACTCATTAAGGACTTTCTCAAGAGTTAGTTTATTTGAATAAAAACTTCTATGGTTAGATTTTGTCCTAACAACAAATTCAAAATATGTAGAAACATCATTTCTATTGACAGATGAATTCACACTTGCTTTAGACAGCTTCTGGGTCTGTGTACAGTACAACTTGTTTAATCTAACACTTAAGTATTTAAAATTCCTGATTAATTTCAGGGGTGGATCCAGGTATTCAGGTTGGGGTGTAAATAGAATTTAAGGCCGAGCAAAGCTTGAAAGAAAATTTTTTAGGGTAGAATTTGTGAAAAAAATATCCATATTTAGTATCCCCAAAACATTCATATTTTTACTAGGAGACGTACACCCAACACACCTTTCCTTGGATCCATGTCTGAATTAAACAATATATCAGCCCCTAAATAGATGGGGGCCTGTCATATTAATTTTTTTTTGACCATCATCATTATATTTGGACAGTTGCCTTGCTGTGGAATGAAGAACATTAATGAGAGCAGGTTTTACTGTAAAATGTTATTTTGTACAAATATTTTAATATCTTGATGTGTTACTGATTTTTGTAATAGACGTTGAGTGTTCTAAATTTTGATTTTAGTTTTCATTAATATGTGTGTGTGAAAAAGAAGTGTTAACTTCATTTAGTTCACTTTAGCTATTCTACAAGAAAAGGATGAAATATCCTTGGATTAGAAATATGTTAGAATGCAAGGAAAAGGTTGTTTTAGAGTAGAGGAAAAGCTAGAACATACAATTATATGCATTAGTAAACATTTGATTATATGAAGAAGTTTTTATCAACTTTTTAAGACATTTAATGACTTCTACATCAGCATTTTTATTTTGTTTTTTCTTTCAAATTTCATACAGACATTTTTTTTTATAATTCTTATAGTCTGAATTTACCAAATCTAGAACACTAAACCAGATTTGTAAAATTTCTCATATGAGAAATAATTGAATAAAATTGAATAACCATTTGTTATTTGAATTTTTAATTTGCCCAAATAAAGTGTCATGTCAATACTAGGTATATATAGATTCCATTTCTTTGTCTTAACTAATAAATGGTTTTTATACAGGGCGGATGACAGCAAATTTATTGTCTAAAAAATAAGGTTTGTAAGTAAATAAGAGAACTAATTGTAGCTAGGTTGTAGATATTAGAAAACCAGGACATGGATTATCTCTCCTGAAAATATAGTCTGTTTTATAATTTTAACTTTTCACTCGCATTTCTGAATAATGAAGGGAAAAAAAAGAGATTGTCCTAATATTTATTGGGTTTAAATTCCTCAGGGTATATTTACAGTATAACGTTTCAGCTACAAGCTTCTTGTTTCCTTGTACAATCCCTTCTCTGCATCTTTGTCAGTTGATGTTTCTTCAGTTTGTTTACAGAGTTGTAATTTTTATCGTAAAAAGTTATCACTGATCACATTTAACATACAGTGGTCAATATGATTATACTGACTTAGTTTTTCTTTTCTTTTTTTTTTTTTTGTCTTTGTATTAAAATAGAGAACAACACTTGAAAGAAGGGTATTCTGTTTTAAAATTATCAATTTTCTCCTGAGGGATCTTAAGGGTACAATTTTTCTGATTTTATTAATTTTAATGGCATATTTATATTTTTCTTTGGGGTTTCTTTTTCTTTCATTGAAACACTTAACAGGGATTTTCTGAAGACTTAATGTGAGCTTTGAAAGGAAAATTCTTGTGATTTCCTCTTGTAACCAAGAAAAATAGCTTCAACTCCTGCTTTTGTTGTGCATATCTTGTTAGCATCACCATAAAATGGACATTCAAACTATGTATTCTGTATATATGTCATATATGTGATATAATGTTGGTTTGTTCCTCATTTTTTGGGGTGCTAAAAAAGTAAGTACAGATTTACTGTAATATACTGTAAACCAGGAAATTTTCTTTGCATCTTTTTTTCACAGTTTCTGTAATCAATCTAAACTGTTTAATTTTTGTGTTACGGGTCTTACCGTGAAAACAGCCAAAATAAAAGTGCATTGAATATTTCATAGTTTACAGCACTGAAGTACCTTATGTGTCTTGTTTAGAAGAGACCAGTCAATTATTAGCAATGTTTTTAATTTATTAAAATAATTTTTAACTTTCCTAACTTTATCTGGTGTTGAATTTAAGTATGGTAAACATAGAATAGTTCAGCTAGATATGAAGAGTGCATGTATATGTATTTTTTCACTTTAGCATGTCGCTAGTAATATACTGACTCAGTGTTAGAGTTGCATGATGATGAGATGGGTGTTTTCCAATTTAACTACAATTTTTTTATCCAATTGGCACAAAAGGATGATGCCTGGTGAGATAGGTTGATGAAAAGCTTTATGTTGATCTTCTAATAGATAAAAAAATTATATGGTGGATAGATAAAGTCATTTCCCCCTATTTTATAGGCATAAGGCTGCTGTCTTTATGTAGATTATGTATGCAATTTACACATGTTTGTATACACAGTTCTTGTGTCAAATAAACTGTTTGTCAACTTATTTTACAAACCTTACAAAAGATTGATGAAGTACAACATGATGGGTTGTATCCTGTGTGTCTGTCTTAGTCAGATATAATATTTCCGTTATCTGGATTAATAGCTAAAAAACACCTTAATTTTATATATATTGGGGAATACCATAGAAGTCTTGTGAACACTTTTTTTCTAGTGTTACAAGATGTACCATCAGGGAATTAAGTAATATTGAAGGACACTTTAATCATGTATGTGATGTATGCTATGTACTTTCTTTTTGATAGAGACAATGTTTGGTCTATTCTCAAACCTTTACTAGCATGCAGTAATACAGAGAACGTGTTTAATGAAGATCAAACACCAATTTACTTTATTATGGCATTGTGTTCAATAACATGTTTTTTCAAATGAATAAAAGAAGATCTGTGAATGCTTATTTTTTTAGATGTGTATAGTTTTAATATTTTCTACCTGGCTACTGATTTTCTATGATGTTGTCAGAATTCTTGTAGTGGGTCTGCCAATTTCTGCAAAATTTTATTGAGAATAACAATTACTTTCCATTTCTAGAGTATTTTAATACTTTGGTGCATCATCAATTGAATTGAATGACATTATTTGCAATGAACATCATTTTAAATATGTGAGATTTTTTGTGTGTTGCTTTAGTCACATTTTCCTGAAATTTAAACATGACAATTGGTTTTAATCTTTTTTTTATTTCTAGGAACTGACTATCGGTTTTGATTTTAGAGTAGCATAGTTTATCCTACTGGTTGTGAGGGATAGTAAATATTTCTTACAATTATCAATTTCTGGAAATTATATCACTCATAAGGAATTTTAGGATTATGTTAAATCTTATATGTGATGTGTAGTGAATAAAGCAGAATTACATTATAAAAGTACAGTACATCAGCATTGATGTTTACCCATATATCATTTGTTTTTTCCAGGCTGAAGATCTCCACAAGGAGCTGATGAATACCAGAAAAACATTGGAATACAGATTCAGGGCCTTTACGGCAGAGGTGTCATCTCATCCAAGGCCCAGGAAAACTCAAACATAGACAACAAGAACTGCTTGAAAGACACATGCTAGTCTAGAAGTGAAATTAAAAAAAAAATTCAAAACTGAACTCTGAAGAGAAAATTTACTAAATATTGAATGTAATTTTGAATTATCTTTAATGAAACTAACTTGAAGTGGAAGAAGTACAAAAAATTATAACTAATGCAAAATACGATTTATATGTACAATTTGGTTTTAATTTAATTAATTTCAGATGAAATGACAAAATACAGATATATGTTATCAATATTTTTTTGTTAATACATTATATGATTTCTAGAAATCTGATGATTGTGTTGTGTTCATATGTCTAACAGTTGTTCAGAACTTTAGAAGTTTTTAGTGTTGTGTGTTTGTGTATGTTGTGTTTCTCTGAAAGAGAAGATTTAAATTGTGAATTGTATGTCTGTGGGTGTGGTAGTAGAAACGGTTCTTTAGTTCTTTCTCTGATATAGAATATTTCATAACATTCCATAATTTTCTTGTTGATTTATTTACTGGTATTTCAAGATGTTGATGAAGTATATGAATGAAAATTTATTTAAATACATGTATTAATTTTTTATGACCTTGTGATGCAATATAATAAATAAGTGCTTACTGTTTACTTTCAATACTGGATGAAAAAGTCTCGGAATTAGGTGTTTCATCAAGAATAATTGTCATATTTTATGGATGTGCTGCTCTATTTTTAACATTTCTGTTAGGAGACATCCTTAATTTTCAGAGAATTGACCACTGAGAAATAAAAGATATCAGTGGTGATTTTTAAACTATGGATTAAGATGGTAAAAAACACAATGTGTACTTTAAAAATATGATCTGTTATAAAATATCTAACTTTTTGTTAAATTATTTTGGACTTAAAACTTGACTTTCTTAGTGGTTGTTGTTTTAAGCTTATATTCCTTATATACTTCCTATGATTCTGAATGGGGGTTTTCATTTCCTATTCCAGATAGCGATAAATTAAGCAATGTAGTTTTATGTGTAAAGAAAGTAGCCTGACAAATTTAAATAGAAACACAAAACATGTTGAATGTTGGTAGAATTTACCACATGTTAAATGTATAAATTGAAGTTTAACAAGTATACTGCTGAATAAAAATACTGCATTAAACATGTAATGTAATAATATTGATCTGTGATCTATGTATACTAAACTCAGCACAAGATGGAAATAAAATTATAAATATTATTTTTTTTTGTTTTGTCAGAGATTTACACATCTCATTTTTTGCTGAATTTCACATAGTTAAAATCTGGTTATAGCATGGTGAATGTTGGATGGGCAGGTGGTTGGGGAAATTTTTTTCTGAACACTCTTCTCAGCAACTTATCAAAATCATTTGATATTTGGTGACCAGTATTAGGTATGGGTTCCATGCTGTGGAATATAGTTTCAGGCATGCCGAACATCTACTTCCTGTTGAACAGAATTCGACCATTTCTGTATTTGACCCATTTTTATATTTTTTGCCAACATTTAATGGTATCATGAAGTTGTTGTCGTCAGCTGTAGACACTTCCATGTCCGTTTAATGACTTGCGTGTAACTGTGTATATTTTAATGATAGTATACCACAAGGTGCCATACCACAACAGGAAGTCTGGGACTGATTTTTGGGGTTTTGACTTGAACTGTTTAGGAATTAGGGGACAAAAGGGACGAGAAACAGGCCTTTTAATGATGTGCATTCAATAACTTGACCTCAAGTGAATGGATTTCATTATACCACAAGATGCTTTACCATAAAAGGAAGGCTTAGCTAGATTTTTTGGGGTTGTGATATGAATAAATTTGGAATGAGGGGCTAGAAACGGGCCAGAAAAATGATTTTTTTTTATGTTCTGACAATAACGTGAGTAAATGTGAATGGATCTGTTTTAAATTTTATTTTAATGTGTCATTCCACAAAAACAGAGTTTGGATTGAATTTGGGGGTTGTGACTTGAATTGTTAAAGTATGAAGGGCCTAAAACCAAGCATTTTTTTAAGTTTGGACAATGACTTTTATAGAATTGATTGGATCTCATTGAAATTGTACCATAAGGTTCCACACCATCAAAGGAAGGCCAGAGGGGTTGTGACTCAAACCATTTCAGAATGAGGGGCCCAAAAAGGGGCCTGATGTCCCGATGATAATTTAAGATCTCCTTGAAATTACATCGCAATGTGCCATATAGTAAGAGGAAAACAAAGATTAATTTTGGGGTATGTTACTTGTATTGAGTAGGAATAAGGGGCCAATTTATTTCTTGGCAAATTCATATCTTGTGTCAGAGCTGTATCAATTCAGCTTGAATGTTGTGTTAATACTTGTTGGATTTAAACATGTGTCCAAATCTGTATCAACATTGTGTGTTAATTATATTACAATATTTGTCCATGAGATAATGTAAAAATGACATGTAATATGTAACATGATACATACTAGGGTTCATAAAATTGAATATAAGTGTACTTTATTAATATAATTATTGTATACTATGTGGTTCTACAACCAGCTGAGTAACTAACAAATTTTATAAATAAGAAAGGTTCAATGTTATTACATTTATCATTGTCGTTTTATTGCTAGGCATATTTTCATAGGTGGTTCCAGGGCAGAGGGAGGTGGCAAGCCCGTCTTTTATGAAATTGATTTTTTTTTCAAAATGTCATATATTTAATGTAAAAATCAGAAAAATACTCTGAAAGGAAACGTATAGTTCAATAAATTTGTCTATTTTACTGTATTATTTACACTGTTAGATGTTCACAGATATGATCAAAATATCAAAGATTTATCCCATGTGGTCTTACAGAAATGAAATAACAGGTATTCTTTGACTTGTTTGGGGCTATATTGCAATCAACTTGTCCATCAGTCTGTTGGTCTGTTACACTTTATGTAACAGGTTTCCCAGCTTCTATTGGAGGGAATGATATTTGTTATATTGCTTTTGCATAATCAATTGTACCATGTCTCCCATTTTAAGGTTCCTCAATTATCTACTTCTTGTTTACCAATTGACTTTATCATCTTTCAGGTGGTACAGTATGGACATTTTATTTACAGATTTCTCAGCTTCTAAATAAGGTAATACTTAGATATTTAGTCTATTGCTTTTGCATGATGACTTGTACCATGTCTCCTCTTTTCAATTTCCTCGCTCATCTACTTCCTGTTTATCAATCGCCTCAGTGTCTCCCTTTCCAGGTTGTGTGGGGGCATTCTTAATATGACACAGCGTGCAACCTCTTGTTTAATTAAACTAGTTATGGAAATCAGGTCAAATAAAGAAAATGTTTAAGTGTAAATTAATTTTTTTTTTAAGTTTCATTCTATGTCAGATTCTAATTCAGTGTGAAATTTTAATCACAATCCAAACTCCAAAATGCATCAAGCTTGAATGTTGTGTCCATATTTGCAGGGTTGACCACTGCGGTCGTATCATGTTGTGGCTTGCGAAGCATTTTAAATAGCCTTGTTTTTCAGTCCATAGGTTCTTATGTTTTTCATTTTAAGAGTTTTTTGAAACCACCAAGTGCAAAAACTATTTCATATCCATCTCTTGTTTATATGTTTATCCAGTTTTTTAGTACGAGATCATTAATCTTTTTTATGATGATCACTAAACAAAACAAAAAGTTAACAAGATTGCTTAGTGTAACCACGTCACCCACCACCAGAAAAAAAAATGAAGCAGAAAAGTCCCATAATTCCTGTAAAATTTGCCATATCAAAATGGTGTTGCAATATAATCAACTATATATATGGTGACTATTTGAACAAAATTATTGAGTGGTTTCTTATAAGTTGGATCCACAAAGTAAAGTTGGACAGACTCAGTATTTTTATATCCCCTGCAGTGGGGAATAAAAATATACATGTATCATGAATACACTCTTCAACAAGCTTGTTAAAATGTTCAAAATGACCAACTAGAAAACTTCATTTTAGAGTTTGCTGAATATTAAACTTTACCTGTTTTTTATGGTACCAAACATCTGTCCAAAGTTAACAAATGATAAATGATCTGTTCTCAAGTTATCATCTGGAAACCATGGGCAGACAGACATTTTTCAGGATATCACATAATAACTCATCACTTCTTGTGGCAGGGTATAAAAAATTCCTTATGTGAATCTAATTTAAAAAAAAACTAACAGTAACAAAATATCACAAATTGATTTAAATATTTATTTGCAAGAAAACATCTCATTAACAAGATATGCATAAAATATTTTCAAATGTACATACATAACAGTGTGACAAAATTCAACAAGTGAGTGATATATAGGAATCTCATATCTAGATAATCATTAAGAGTTTTAAGGGGACATATCTGGCATCTTAGTTGTCTGTGTAGATAAGGATAGCACTTCAATGAGCCTATAAGGGTAGTCATATCCTGAATTCATTAGACAATGTGATAGTTTCTACACTATTTCATTATTCCAGTCATGATAACAAAATTAAAAGAAAAAACTTGAGATTTGTATACTAAGGAGAAATACTGAATTACAAAAAGAAAAAAAAATCTACAAATGTGTGAATTTAAGGTTCTTGTGACTATAATAAATAAGAGGCTCTCTAAGAGCCTTAATCCCTCACCTGACGAACCACACCCTATTAACTAAGTAAGTAAATGTATCATGCTTTGTTACCATGTTTGACAAAAAATTTCTAAAATAAAGCATATATTGAAGAATGCTGTAAGTTCAAAAGAGTACCTAAGGCACTGTAAAATGTGGGAAATGCCTCGAAGTGTTTTTAGAACCTCTGGAAAAAATTTGGGCAGGGGTCCCCCTATGCCATGTTATTACAATAGGTCTGAGGGGGCATTAGCCCAGTATAGATTTGCTGAAAAAGGACATAAATGAAGCTAAACCATGTCTATCAAAAAATTTCATCACCACCATTCATATCAGGAGGCCATGTTTACTATATAAAACAATTATTGTTTAATCAAAGCAAGTATAAAAATTAGCGGAAAAATAGCCACTAAGAACAATCTTTTGTCATCACCATTCAACTTAATACACCTTGATTCCTAAAGATGGGATCTGAGCAACTGCTGAAAATGGTCGTAAAATGGCAGCCATTTTGAAAATGGCCACCTAAAAGATAAATTCAATACTACCCGTCAACTCAGAATATCATGTTTATCTTATGAGTAGCTTTCATTTTCATTATTCTCCTATAGTTGAGGGAAAAAGGGCAAACAAAGCATTTTGACACCTATGTTATATTTTTTGTAACGACAGCCAAATTCTTTTGACTGATGAAAAATTTTACATTATTAAACCCTAAAAAAAGTTATGGCAACTTTTATTAATTTTTGTTGCAATTGGTTTTAGAGAGTTGTACACATTTAAACAACAAAAAAATCTGTTTCAGGGGCCATAAATCCTACAACAGGCAACAAATCAATATGAAAATTTTGGCAAAGGTTCATTTACTGATGGTGAAAAAATATTTCTCCCATCAGTTCGGCTAAATTCAATGGTTTTCGAATTACAAATGTATTTGCAAAAAAATGTATTTCGACCCCTTTGTTCCATTTAAAGTAACAGCGGCCATGTTTTTTCAGTCATTTTGTGCAAAATACCCTAAAAAACAGTAATACCAACTTTCATTACGTTGTGTACAGTAGATTCTGAGGAGAAGATTTTTGAAAGTAATAACATCAAAAACAAAAAGGACAATAACTCCAAAAGGGTCAATAGATTTACATCAAAATTATATCACAGGTAGATCTCATCATTCTGAACACATTTACCCCATGTCAGAATTTGGTTAAACCTAATAGTTTTAAAAATATATGCAGAAAACTGCTGTCAGACCCTCATGTTCTATTTATAGTAATGGCGGCCATGTTTTGTAACAGATCAAAAATCCAAATGATCACTTTGTGCAGGATACTCTAAGGAACAATCATATTAAGTTTCATCTAAATCCATGCAGTAATTTCAGAGGAGATGTTTGAAGGATTGTAAACGACAATGATAACAGATGCCAAGTGATGGTAATATACCACATGGCCTATGGCCAGGTGAGCTAAAAATCTGTTAATTCAAAGAACTACTAAACAACCAATATTTCAACTGTTGATTTCATTGGATATTATAAATATTACAAATATTGGCTCTTAAACCCTTTTCATCAAAAATTTGTTTAAAGAAACTTGTAAAACAAAAATAATAATGTACGTTGTGACATGGCCGAGTTAACTGCAAATATATATATAATAAATAAATGAAAAGTAGCCACATTAAAAAAAATAAAAGGAACCAAATACAAATAAAACATGATAAATGAAAGAAAGTGGGCCTTTTTATATTTTAAATCTGTCTTTAATTATATTTGATTCTAGTGAAAATTAAAATAAACATTTCAAAAGAAGTTAATACCTTTCATGTGTGTTCTTTGTGTTTAAAAAAAGCAATAAGAAAAGAAATTATACAGCTATATGCCTTAAATAATACATACAATTGCAATATAAAACTGTTTAAAATATAGTATCCAAATAAAAGTATATTTACCATATAAATATTGCCAAAAACCAGATGGCCAACATCTTTTTTACAAAAATTACAATACATACTTAAATAAGTTGTTCACACACATTGACCTTCCAACAGCCAATTTTGTGCCAACATACTGAAAAATGAGCACAAAAATCAACTAACCTTCCATTGTTAAAAAGTGATGGGTTTGTTTACCAAAATCTACTTCCATTAGCTACTCTAATTCATGAAGGTCAAAATGGACAGACAATCAACTTTAACTTGGCAATTAATTGCATCTGCAAGAAAGATATGTGCTTATATGACAATACATGTCATAAGTTTTAAATTCTATATGTGATTTATGTAACACCCTACCCCACCTTAGAATCATTCATTTTAATTTAGTACATGTATATATCTATGCAAATATATATATATATATTATGAAACTGAAATGAATAAAAAACCATATACACATCAAAAGTTTGAAAAAACATCATAGATTTAAAAATGATACAAATCACATCACTGTAAAGTTTTTAAAAATATGTAATATGAAAAGATATTTAAATTCTAACACCTGTGTGAGTGCAAGATAAGGGAATCTCACACACCCAAAGGTAAGATTTAATCATTCTCCAACAAGGCTTTAACACAGCCACTAAATAAACAAACTGCATGAAATAATCAACAATTTTTTCATTAAAATTAATGATTTGAAAGAATTTTCAAACACATATTGGTAATATTTGATCAACTTACTCTTTATTTATAATTACGCCATTTCTGACAGGAAAATGCAAGTTTTGTCTCACCCCGTTGGGTGAGAAAAGGAATTCTTACACATCTAAAAGTAAGACTTTTCTGGTATCTTAATGAGAAAAGAAATGTCTACTTGCATATAATTGCATTAAGTACCAATTTTACACTAGACATAAACTTTAAAGAGCTTAGAACAAATACTTTGTATAAATTGAAAAATTTATGAATTGAATAAACAATAACAAGAACAAATAAACAGAGATATATATTCTCTGATACCTGAACTACAAAACAAATTAAATCACAGACAATACATAATATATTATAAAATACATGGACCCATTCATTGCATTGTTTAAAAACAAACATCAAAGTCAGAAGACATGGTTACAATTCAGATATCAAACCAACAAAAACAGCATTCAATCCAAACTACTGGTAATCAAATATAATTCTGTATGTAGAAATATATTGAAAATTCAAGAAAAAAAATATTTAAGATGTGAATATATGAATTCATTTTTTTTGTTGTGGGGGGAGGAGAAAATTCAAGGATGTCCAGTGTCATTCACATATTGACCTTTCAATTATTTCAAAACAACAGTGTCACATTTTTCACAATAATTAATGGTACTCAAAATTTACAGTATCTAAATTTCAGTCATAATAGGGGACTGAAGTTCAGTCATATTAGATCCTACTACATTGAAGTTCAGTCAGAATAGAGATTCTACAGGAATGAAGTTCATTCAGAACAGATTCTGCAGGAATTAAGTTCAGTCAGAATAAAGATGCTACAGGAATAAAATTCAGTCAGAATAGAGATTATATTGAATTGAAATTCAGTCAGAATAGAGATTCTACAGGAATGAAGTTCAGTCAGAATAGAGATTCTACAGGAATGAAGTTCAGTCAGAATAGAGATTCTACAGGAATTAAGTTCATTCAGAATAGATTCTACAGGAATGAAGTTCAGTCAGAATAGAGATTACATTGGATTGAAGTTTAGTCAGAATAGAGATTATACAGAATTGAAGATTTTATATTCATTGCATTCATGGAATAAAAAAAATTGTCTTCTATCTTTGCTAATCATAGCTCATAACAAACTGTGAAATTGACACATGATTCATAGAAGTCATAACTTTGCATGCATTTAAACACAAGCTAGGCATCTATACATTAATTTAATCTCAATCTTACATCAAAGAATGTAAAAGCCTGTTTTGTTTAAATGGACACAGATTTATAATTGCATTCCAATTATTTCTATTTATAAGGACAAATATCTTGCAACATACATGTACTTACTACTATACTCATAATGTTTTGTTGCAGTAAAAGAAATTTGTGAGCATTTATTTAGTTCCTGGTATTTGAATATTGTCAAGGAAGTGTTTCAATACACAATAACAATTGATAGAAACAGTATATTAAAGAATTCAGAATTGAAATTGTTCAAGTAAAATTCACAACATATAAATTGTAAGTGCCATATCAGCATCCTATTAAAATCTATGCTGAATTTATCTGGAATGTATGTATATATACATGTCAAATAAAATATCTAAACTAAACAAAAAGAGATCTTTCATATTAATGTTTTCCCTGTCCTTTTTTAATTTGTTAACAGGCAACATCTGACTTCCAACTGATTGATTAATTCCTTACAAGTCCATTGGTAAATATTTGATAAATAATCAGTCATGTAACTAACAAAAATCAATAAGATATGTAAATAAGATATGTGCAAGACTCGTAAGAAATTTTATGGACATTAAAAAACAAATCATAACAGAGTATTTTAAGTCCATTGGATAAATCATGAAAAAGTTAAGGATGTAAAAAACATAATAACAAGGTGTTTTAGTCCATGTGAAACTGATAAGGCAGTAAAGTATGATAAAACAAGAAATCTGTGAGCAATAGCTCACTAGTGACAACCCCGCATTAATCATGATATAAGGAAAATAAACAAAGTCTTACTAAACAGGAAGACATATTTTTTCCAAAAATGGATCCCACCATATGGCAATCCTACAGAAAGAATGTGTTAAAATTTCTAGCTGCTGTGATTAGTACTACCTGAGAATAGTGTGACAAAAATTTCAACTTGCAAATATATTAAGCCAAATAATAAATTTAATAAAATAAAGTCCTTGGTAAACAGGAAGTTGTTGTCAAATTTTCCAAAAAAAAAAAAAAAAGAAACCCACCATATCGCCTACCTACACGAAGAATGTGTTAGAATTTCAAGCCGCTGTGATTATTCATTGCCGAGAAAAGTGTGACAAAAATTTCAACTTTCAAAATATAAAGTCAAAAATAAACAAAGTTCTTGGTAAAAAGGAAGTTGTTGTCAAATTTTGCTGAAAATTATTACCACAACATGGTATACAAAACAGGAAGAATGAGTTTAAATTTCAAGCCCATGTGATGAGTGATTGCTGAAAAAAAAAACTCTGATAGAAAACAGTGTTCTGGAAACACAGAAACACAGTATACCTTTCCTCCTTCAAAGCAGGGGTGTAAAAGCCAACATTGTTAGGTGAATTATTCATTATACTACAGAATCAGGATATGAGAGTAATTTCTATCTGTTTGCAGGGTGGGAAACTCACTCAAATTCTAGCCAGCCCTGAATACAATTTTTCAATATATTTACTATATGGCAAAATAAATTTTTCTCAGGCTGGCGGGCAGCCTATCATTTATATCTCTGCTGTAAGTGTTATGATAAGGCCTACAAAAGTCTCCATCTGTTCGAATTAGTAGGATAAATTCTTGTTAGTTATCACCCTTGAAAAGCCAAAAATGACTTTTTTCTACTTTTTTACCTAATATCTTGAAACCATAATATATAGATAGAAAAAAAACATTTCTCCTCATAAATTGATGAGTTTGGGAACCCCAAAGTAATGTTTTTAGAACATATTATTCGTAAATGTGATTTCAGTTTGAGTGGAAAATTTATTTTTTGTTGGGAAACTTTAATTTGTGCTTTGATCCACCCGTGAAAACCATAAAAGGTAGTGTCTATCAAACAATGAAACCTCAAGGTAACTGACTTAACAAACATTCAAATGTACCCTGAAATATAAAACATTTAAGATATATCAAATACATGCCACGAGGTACATAACATACAAACAAAAACAATACAACAAAATTTGAACAATAAGTAGCAATTTCAATAGTAAAAAAAATAACCACTTTTCTTGTTAAGTATTATGTTTTAAGTAGGTATATTAATACATGAAGTAAAATTTAATACTGTAAGTTTGATAATATCAAAAATTTGTTGGTATTTAGTAATTGAATAGTTTGTGTAGAAATAAGAATGATCAAATGGTTGATGACAGATGATGTGTCAAATATGTTGCTTTGATACTAGCGAAAAAAACAACACAATTCTCAAAGATAAAAATTGTAGTACCAGTCTCTGTAAGAATCAGGCAATAATTGAAACCTGGTGTATAAAACCCACCACTCTGAAGATGCAATTATTTATACCACCTAGTACAAAAAAATTAATGAACTTTAACTCATTCAAAAAACATAATTTTCAAACATTCATTCAAAAAGTTCACATTATGCAGAAATGAACAAATTCAACTGTGGTAATTTCAATTAAAAAAACTACACCATCACTGATGATAAAATTCTATTTTTCAGTTCTTAGAGCTTATGAATTATCATAGTGAAATCCTGCCATTTCTGACATACAGTATCATAGATTTTTTTGCCTGATTCTAACAAAGACTTACTGAACAATTAACAGATCCTTAAAAATTTATAGAGGTCATTTAAGATCATTTGTGACATTAGAAACCAAGTGCATTAAAATAAAAATTTGGTTCATATGCCATGGGCAACTACATGATATCATTTGAAATAACTGTGTGACAGTCTTAACTCAAGAAGCCTCTTCCATTGGTGAGTTTGATTCCAATATCCTAGTAGCGAACTTGACTAACACTTCATGCTTTGGTCTAGAGACAGGTAACCATTTATGGGTCAGATCCTGACCTTCAACTAAAGATAATCTGTAGTGTATCAGTAACTTATCAACAACAGTCTGAAATAAATATGAATATATTAACACATTTCATAGATAGAGATTAATTTATAATTGTTCTTATTTTTTAGATCATAAATACCATTATGAAAGTATACAGAGATACAGTTAAATCAATTTCTTCTTTAATATTCAATGCTGATATCATATATAGTGCAACCCGTTTGGGGAATGGTAAAAGTGACCTCTCAAGAGAGGTGACCTTTCAAAGGAGGTTTAGTCAAATGCTGCAATTTTCAAAGTCCAAAATAAAAAATGAATAGCTACACATGCATGTGTCTACTTCATAATTATTTTGTTTAGCAAAGACAGTAAGTTATTGTTATGGCATTGTGCCATACAACAAGGCAATATTTTGCGACCTGATTGAGATATTTTGTGTTTTTTATTTAATTATTCATTATCTATCAGTGAGTAGATTTCCATGCCTTTTGGTAAATCCTTTAACTATACATGTAAATTTGTTTTTACTAGCAATATCAATCAGTCCAACCATTCAATAAATCAATGATGCCTTCGGCAAACTCAATCAAACACTTGTAATACTTTTCATATTCTTGGGCGTTTACGGTGAAAAAATGTTGATTAAAATCAAGTTCTGAATGTAGACACAAGAAAAAAGGCCGTTATAAATAAACATAATGACTATTTTTGATATTTGTTAAATTTTTCCATGAAAGGAGGTGCACATTTCAATATAACTCAAATGTGCAAACAATGTGCAAAGTTTGAATAATAAACGTCGGGCACATCTTTTACACATATATAAATACTGTCGAGATTCTAATAATTATGATTTGTTGTAATTATTGTGAGAAAATAATATCCACATTTTTGTACATTCCCATTTTCGATATTACCGTTACAATGACGTCGGCTTGGAGGGAAGTAAGATTCAGATGGCAATAAATGTTCATTGAAGTCATTAGGAGTTTCCATTATTCGCTAGTTTAGTTTGACATATTCCCAACAAATACTGTGTAGTTAAAACAATATTGGTTCTATACTTTTTGAGTGATACTTAGCAGACTGACATTCCTACATTTTTTTTTATAGTCCTGATTTCACTGTTTGAGATGGAAGTAAAAAACTGATTTGCTGGACTGACAGACAGACAGACAGACAGGCAGAGTGCAAAATTAATACTCATTAGGGGAAAGTGACCAGTAAAGGACTAATTACATTGCACTGACCTAACATGAAGTTTCATATACATTGTATGAATGAGGCTTACAATTGCTCCCATTGCTGGAAGATGGCTGGGCTTATGTTATTTATATGTGTCCATCTTATTAGGTCAGTTATCTCAGTTCCATGTGTTCACCTTTAGGCAATGTTTTTAGATTTTTAGGTATTTGAATCATACCACTGCTGACGCTTTGGTATTTTATGTAGATATTTATCAAAATGATTAAATTCGTCAAAGGAAATCAAGTTCTGTAGTAAAGCAATCACCTTAAAACACAAATCTTAACCTTAGGCTGATATGATAGGCATACAGATGGACAGACAAATGAAAAGAATTCTCAAACATATACATGTAATATGCATCGCCCATATTAATTGGGGAGTCTAAATTATGCAAGAAAATAAAAATGCAAATTACATCTACTGGTAATATGTCACAATTGCAATCATTTTTTTCACAATGCAAATATTACACATTAAAATCAGACTTACATTAATAACGCACCAAACTAGCTGTTGACCCAAACAACACCGTGGACCAGCACCAAAACAGAACAAACTCTCGGCAACTTCTGTTTCACTAGAAAAATACAAAAAATATTCTTATTGTTAAATCATATCAAATAAACAGTACCTTTATTGAAAACAAGATGCTACATCATGTTAAGAACTCAACCATGGGTGTCAAACTTGGGCGACACATAACAAGTCATCATGCAATAGCAATATTCAAAATATCTAAGCATTCTGAGAAAACTCTGACATCAATTTCCTTAATGCATTACTAAAGAAGGAAACAGAAAATAGATAGAAGAAGACACCTGAAAAGGGGAGATATGGTACAAGTCATCATGAAAAAGCAATACACCAAATACTGTGAAAGTACTATTGTTCGTGGGAAACCAATTTATGTGGTTTTTGTGGGAAGGTCAAACCACGAAATTTGTTTCCCAACAAATAGTAGATTCCCATCTATGTGTATACTGAAAACTTCAAAATCACGAATTCAAGAATCCACGAACTTGTGCTTCTTCCCTGATCCATGAAAATTGGTATCCATGAATTAAAGTACTTTCACAATATCTATGCATTCCCTCCAATAGAAGCTGAGAAATCTGTTACAGAAAACTTTATTGGACAGAAGTACAAGGTAGTTTGGAGGGGGTATAAAGTGTGTTTCTGTACTGAGTAAAAATCATATACCATTTTGGGATTATAGAACAAAATGGGAAAAGTTGGTCCTTCAATGTAAATCTGAAATTCAATACCATATTGATAAGGTCATATTCCAAAAGAAAATTTCCCAAACATTTACTACTGTAAGTAATTAAACAAGTTATTGTTTTTACTTACTTTTTATTTACTTTTGAACTTACTTCTTAAACCATCGTTGAGGTTGAAAGTCATGTGGACTATGGAAAACTTTTGGGTCTCGATGCGTTGCATATGTAGAAAAAACAATGGCATGTCCCTTTGGAAACTTATTTCCATTGACCACAATGTCCTTAAATTAAGAAGAAAAACAAGATATTTACAGTTGATGTGTTAAAGTGTCAGTTAGCCCAAATCAGACATTAGTAGAAATGCTATTCATTTTTATCCCTTTAAGCTCTAAAAAAAAGTCAAGACTTTCTGGCACCACCACATCCCCTAAAACACCCCAGTGTAAGCAATTTTGATTCAGCTGGATTAAAATCCGGATTTTTTTTTCATCCAGTCTAAAAAGCGGTTTCCCTTTTAAAAATTCATCATTGAGATCATTTACATACTTGATGGGAAGGTGAAACAAGAGGCCACCGGGAGCCTGAGTCGCTCACCTTGTTAAAGTTTGTCTTTAACAGGCAATAAAGTTGTCCTACAATTTTGACTCAAGAAAACTTTGGTAGGACTATCTTAAGGATCATTTCAGTGACTGAAAGTTTCTTTCTATCTATTATAGTTTTCAAGATATTGGCTGAAAACTGTAAAAAAAAAAGTCATTTTTCATCTTTCAAGGGTAAATAAGGAGTTGCCTTACAACTTTGATCCCTGAAGACTTTTGAAAGCCTTATAATAAGGGTCATTTCAACAATTGAAATAATGTCACTAAACCTAATGGTTTTGGAGATATATTCGAAAAACTATTGACTGACCCCTATGTTCTATTTTTTGTAATGACAGCCATGTTTTTCGACGGATCATAAATCCACAAATCTGTTCTATGCAGGACACCCCAAGGAACATTCATATCAAGTTTGGTTCCAATTGGTCATTTAGTGTCAGAGGAGAAGATTTTTGTTAGAAATAACATTAAAAATAGCAAAAAAATGTCAGAAAAGGGCAATAACTCCAACATGGCTAAACAGACTAAAATGAAAATTTGACCACAGATAGATCTCATCATGCTGAACACTTTTCACAGTCAGAATTTGGCTAAACCTAACGGTTTTGGAGATATATGCAAAAAACTACTGTCTGACCCCTATGTTCTATTTTTAGTAACAGCTGCCATATTTTTCTACGGATCAAAAAATTCCCACACCAGTTCTATGCAGGATACCCCAAGGAACATTCATGTCAAAATTGGTTCAATTGGTCAAGTAGTGTCAGAAGAGAAGAGTTTTGAAAAATTGTTAACGACGACAATGGATGCCAATTGATGGCAAAAGCTCACATAGCCTTCCGCCAGGTGAGATAAAACAGAGGCTATCGAAGAGCCTGAATCCATCACCTGGAAAACTATGCCCTATTAACTAAGTAAGTAAAGGTACAGTAGAGTTTGTTTATAATGAAACTCAGGGGACTGTCTTAGTTACTTCATTATATGCATCGTTTGTTATATCAGAAACTTTTTTTTCAAAATTAGGATTACCTCCCCTTTTGTTTACAAAGATAAGCATCACATGGATAAACTGTTACACAGTATTGAGATCAGTTTCCATTCTTTTCAATTTTGTGAAGAGTTTTATTCATCAAACCTTTTCGAATCTGCAGTAATTTACACAGCATATTCGACTGCTTGAAGCATTTAAAACTATTGTTTTGATGGAACTACCATCAAACATAATCATTAAATCAAAAGTGATAAAAGTTCACAATCAGGGATGTTCTTTGGCTAAATTTTTCAATGGCTTGGGTGTCATTATTTGATTGATATTTTAATGAGTAATAAAACAAAAATACAGGTAAGATTAGCTGATCTCCTAACTGTGTGTTCACAAACCACGTAATTGT
Organism: Perna viridis; assembly: GCA_037379345.1. Taxonomy (NCBI): domain Eukaryota; kingdom Metazoa; phylum Mollusca; class Bivalvia; order Mytilida; family Mytilidae; genus Perna; species Perna viridis. The sequence goes on from CM074513.1 coordinate 9,565,059, forward strand.
TTATTAATTTATTACCGTGAGTAGCAGACAACTGGTGTCCGATGTTTACATAACAATTAAATTGACCCTTCGTCTTATCCAGGTAAACTTCAGCAATAAATCTGTTGCTGGGCCCTAAGAAATACTTCGTTATATCCCTGAGCTATAACGAATTTGTTCTTTCAATGACGAAATGTTTTAGTTTTAAAACACTGGGACTGGGAAATATGATTTAATTCGTTATAAACTTGAATTCGTAATAAGCCTGTACGTTATAAGCGAACACTACTGTAACTAAATAAGGGTATCATGCTTTGTTACCATGTTTGAAAAAGAGCACATATTGATGAATGCTTTAAGTTCAACTGAGTACCTAAAGCAGAGTAAAATGTTGGAATTGCCTTCAAAGTGTTTCAGAACCTCTGGAAAAAAAATTGGGCAGGAATCTCTATGCCCTGTAATTCCACCGGGTCTGAGGGGGCATTAGCCAAAAAAGAACACAAAATGAAGTTACACCATGGCTATACAACATTTTCATCAACACCATTCAACTCAGGAGACTATGTTTACTATAAAAACTGTATTTTGACACCCATGTTATATTTTTAGTAACAGTGGTCATGTTTTCTACCTTTCAAAAATTTTCAACAATCAGTTTGTGCAGAATACCCTAAGGAACAATCTTACCAAGTTTTATTTGATTCTGAATAGCAATTTGGAGATAGCATCAAGAACAGCCAAAAATGTCTGAAAAAAGAGGCACACAGGTAGCTTTAATAATGCTGAACACTTTTACCCCATGCTAGAGTGAATCTAAACCAAATGTTTTTGCGATATTGGTGAAAAACTGTTGCTTGACCCCATGTTATATTTTTAGTAATGGCGGACATTTTTTGATGGATCATAAATCGAAGCATAAACTTTGTGCAGGATACCCTAAGGAACAAGCATACCAACTTTCATTGAATTCTGTACAGTAGTTACTGAGAAGAAGATTTTTGAAAGAAATAACATCAAAACAGCAAAAAGTGACGACAATAGCTGATATGACCAATAGCCTTGTGAGCTAAAAAGAAAGACAAGTTTGTAATTTTTTCATAGTCTTGATGCTTTAAAATGAACAAAGATGCTTTTTCTTGTATGTAGAACTTTAAATACTTTCAACTGAATTCTACCTTATTAACAACTCTTCTTCCTCCAAAGAAAGGAGGATACATTCGTTGTACTTCTAACATATAGGCATCTCTTAAATCTTTGTCCGACAGCACTTTATCTTGTAAATCCTACAAACCAATAATAAATTCCAAACATGGTACATGTAGATACAGTAAACAAACCTATATTTTCAAATGATCTATTTTCGCTAACTTAGCGAGCAACAGAAAATTGAGAAAATGCAGATAAGTGAGTTTTAGTCACAAATTTAAATGGCAGGAACATTCAATTGATTCCCTAAAATGGAAAAAAAAATACCTGCAAAAAAAAACCCAAAAAAAACAAGAGGCTCCCAGGAGCCTGAATCATTCACCTGGTTAAATTTTGTCTATCAATGGCAATATATTTAACAAGAAGAAGTCTAACAATTTTGACTCAAGAAGACTATGGTAGGACTTACCATGAGGATCATTACATGGCTTGACAGATAAAAATGAAAATTTGACCACAAATAGATCTCATCATGCTGAACATTTTAACCCTATGTCAGAATTTTGCTTAACCTAACAGTTTTGGAGATGTATAATAAAAAAAACTACAATCTGACTCCTATTTTCTATTTTTAGTAACAGCTGCCATGGTTTTTGATGGATCAATACTCTAAACACAACTTTTGTGCAAGATACCCCATGGAATATCTGTGCAAAGTATCATATAATTCTGCTTAATAGTTTCAGAGGAGAAGATTTTTGAAAAATTGTTAACGGAAGATGACGGACGCCAAGTGATGGCAACAGCTTTCGTGGCCTTTCGCCAGGTAAGCTGAACAGGTAATTTACTAAGTGTGGCATATTTTGGCAAAAAAAAATTGAATACTTTTCACAAAATTCACTCAAAAGAAAAAATCAAATGTAAAAAATATATAAATGGTTACTTAAAGGTTTTAAGAATTATTGGTAAGTGGGATGAGATATAAGTGAGTATTGAGAAGTACTTGAATCCTTTTGAGGAATTTTTAACGTGAATAAGAATCTCTTTTGTATTTTAACACATATAACTAAAAGTATACTTACATTTTCTTTCATAATCTGAATCATAAATGAGGTCAGCAGTGATGACAAAGCCTTGGGTACTAGTGCGGAGGTAAACAATAACAAATGGTTATTTACAAATACTTTATTATCTCCCTTTGGAACTTCTTGGATTTTGCTTGGAAATAACCTTGATGTTTTTGATTTTCTGTGTTCAATGATGTCTAAAAGTCTTGCCTATAAAGGAAAGAAACATAAACAAACATTAGATACATGTTAGTAGTGCATGTTGATAAACTCAGTTTGTTTGGTCTAATACTCCACACTTTTGTCCCCTCAGAGTGACTTAGTATAGTTATAATCAATCCATCACAACACCCCAGGAAGCATGGACTTTGCTGAAATTTGGCATGATGATTCAACTACAAATGCACTGGATCACACCACATCACAATTTGCAGTTTGACAAATTTTACAAGTGGAATGGAACTTAGATGTCTCTTTAATTACTATTAAAACCATTGATTGGGTAATGAATAGCAATTTTGTCAAGAAGAAGCAGACAATAAAAAGACATGTAACTTGGTTCAACTTCTCATTCTTCTACTGAGCCAATCAGTCAATACTAATTCTATAACCAATTAGATCAACAGAGAAACAAACACTCACAATTTCAAAAGTACTTGATAAAATATACTTAATATTCACCCTACTTGAGGCAAGTACAATAACACTTCACCACCAGTTACATGTATTAAAGACTAACCTTAGCATCAAGGGCTTTGCTAAATGTTGAACTACCGCCAACAGGCAACTTAAGATTAACTGGAACCGAAATTATACCTACAATTAAACACTAGTAGAATCATTAACATTTCCAAGTACAAATAATGTCAATAGATATCTATGTTAACAGTCTTTTTGTTTTGCAAGGTGGTAAATCCTTAAGAATAATACCTTCTATTCACCATGAATTTTTAAGCTCATTTGGCATCAGTTTCATCATAGATGGAGGTTCTCCAATTTTTTATAGCTAAGTAGCAGGAATGTGTCAAAACTTATTTTATGTTTTAAATTAGTGCACACAGTAATTTTCCTAGCACTTCTCTTTTTTTGTCATTGACAAAAGACTTTTCAGAATGACGAAAAAAATCTGGCCTCATTTCGTCATCTAAAATCATTAGAAGTACAAAAGGCATTGAGAGTTGTAAACTAAAAATTGGTTCAAGTGGCAAAAGTAACAATTTTACTACCCAAATCTAATTACAACTCTCAACAGGTATCAACATTTTTTATAACAGTTCACCTTATTCGCCAATTACAGTATTAATCAGACACATGGAGTAATATCATCTCTAGTCACAACTAAAATGACTTTAATGCACACAGTTGAAAGTTAATAAAGGTCAAATGCTGATCTATATTTCTGCTGAGAAATTTCCTTTATTTCTCCTTAACTTTGCATTAAAAGTTTACTATCATTTATTTTTGTATATCAAACTTGAGTGTAAACCAATTATGGATAATTGGTCACTGCCCTATGTCACTGCATTTTGTAGTTGCACATGTCAACAATATACATGTATACATCTTGTATACATTTGAAAATAGCATTTATGCTATCAATAAACTCCTTGAAGACCAATAATAAATATATCTGTGAAATAATGACATAAATTTTTCATTAATCAGTCTACAATAATATTCACAGCTTAGATTACACTAAAAATAGAATCCCATGAGGCAACATAGAGGAAATACCTATTTGAAAATTATTTAAATCATTCCAATATTTCAAAGCTGTTATGCATGTAGTACAGGTGCATGTTAAGGTATCCTAATGATCTAGTTCATATCTACATAATGTATATTTTCCATGTGCCAGCTGTATTTTTGTTTCTATAAGGGTGACCATGCACAAAACAGCATTTTTTCCTATATTAAAGAAATTCTAAATTAAGTCAGGGATGTAATATACAGGGTTTTAGCTAGGGTTTTGAGGGCTTTAGTCACTTTTGTGTAGAGCACAAACGACATATTATGGGCAGCAGAATTTTGTAAATAGTCAATAGGATCATACACTAAAGACATAAAAACTCTTAATATATTCATTTTAAGTTTACAGATACAGGCATAACAATAAATAATAAATACAATAAATGTTACAACAAAATAACTGTTATTTTCTATAAGAAAACATGTGTTACTTAAAAAAATAAAATAGTTATTATTAGAAAAATAGTAAAATAGAATTTTTTTTTTACATCATTACAAAGCTTTGATGCATTCAGTCTAAAAATAGCTACTGTACTATTTGACATAAGCTACTATTATGGTATGACCTGACACTCAACTAATAAGAGAAAATCCTTCTGTCTTTTGTCAAACACCACACCTCAAAAGCCCTCTTCAATCTAAAACTCCTCAAATCAGAAGGATGGAGACAGATCTTTAGAAGAGAGTTGATGAAACCGTGAGCCTGTTCCTAAGATAGGTCTTGATCAGATAGTACCTACTACTACTACTACTAAATCCCTTCTCAGTCACCAGAAGATAACACAGAAACTAGACGGATAGAAAGGAAGTTGGCCACATTGGCATAGTCAAATGTAGAATGGTGCACTCTGTAAGTAGTTGCTGTATGATATCTTACTGCTGGGTGGTAATTTTTTAGTGACCTTTGACCCCAGATCATGAGTAGAATTGAAGACGTTCGTAATCATTGTGATTTCGTTTCAAGAAGAAAAGAAAATCGTAAAATAAATATTTATCGTTGATTAGTACTTCTTAACTATCCGCTATTGCGTTCAAATTAATTGAAATCCATGAGATGACCAGTCACACATCGGAGACATTATTTTTGTGTGCATTTAAATTTCTAAAAATAGATAGCTATATATATTGCGAGGTTCGTGAAGGGTTTGTTTTTATATGGGAGTAAAATCGGTCAGTATCCATTAAAGATTGAAATCGTTTAACACGACTAATCCTTAAAATAAGGATATATATAAGTTACATTTTAAACGCACTTAAAAGCAGAAATGTCTCGAGTCAACTTGAGGCTTTTTTCGTCGGTCGAAAATGACCGTCTGAAGTTGAGTGAGAACCCTGGGATTACGAATAAAAGGGTAAAGGGAGTTCTATTTTTGATGATTAAAGGCTAGGGATATTCTTTTTGAAGTAAAGCTCAGGGATTTCCTATTTGGATTGTTTGCATGGAAAATGATAGTTGAAAAAGGTAATGTGCTTTATTCATATTACAATGTATATTTAATTTATTTAAGGTCGTTATACAGTGTTGTAAATAACAGATGACACTGAAATATCTTATGTCAGATGAAAATACTATTTTTAAAATATACAAAACAAAAAAAAACAACTCTGTCCCAATTTTCTCATGTGAAAGTGACTACAGCTTTCAAAATTCTGGAGAAAAAAACCAGTGTATATAATTTTAAATTGTATGAAAAAGTAATCAAGGGAACCAAGATTCTAGTGGAAATCAAAAGAATGTTATACAGAGACAAAACAAGACATGGAAAACAGACACACACTATGAAGAACATAAAATAACCAAAATGTTATGTACAGAGCAACAAAAGTAAATGAGCAATTCAAACTCTACATATTTGTAATGTATTTGTATGGTTTTTGGTAACAATCCAGATATATGCATTTTGAAGCAAAAAAAAAAATCATATTCTAATTATACAGTTCAAATAGCAATAGGATTCATACAACTTAATTTTTTTTTATAAAACCTTCAGATAATGACTGCTAACACAATTAAGCTCAGCAAACACTCACCATGCCAGTGAGTTGTAGTAAGTGATACAATGGTTTCTGATAAGTCTTTAGTTGTATCAAAATCTAGACCAAGAAATAAGGACAGACAGACTTCTACACACATTCGTTTCAGTATCTGGTACAAACAAACGGGCTTACTACAAAATAAATTATGTAATGGTACAAATATAACTACTTTTACAAAATAGTTAGGATAAGAAATACTGAATTGGATTTACATAAGCAAATTGACTTCTTATAAACTTCTTTCTAAAATATACATTATTAAACTTGCATATCAAATAAATCAAAAAAGGAAAAAATTATCTGACCTTATTCCAATTCAAAACTGGTACATTTTTTGTAACTCATGGAGGTATATCATAATAAAGTTCATATCACACACCACTTCAAGAGATGAAAACTGTGGAATAACAGACAAACTGTAGTTGTCTTCATTTTATTTCATAAACTTAAGTAAGGTATAATTATGTATATTTCCTAAATTCCCCCCAAAGGAGCCCTTTTAAACAAACAATCATGGGAACGAATTACCCATGATTCCTCCTTCTTCCTTCGGCTTTCAAACAGGAAAGTCGAATTTGGCATTTTCATTTTTGAAAATCGGCAATCATCTACGCCTATCTTATAAATATCCAAAAGGATTACACAAATATAGCACAAAGTGCATCTGAGCAATCACTGTTTGGTAAATATGAGAGATTCTGTGATAGAAGTCAACATGAAATCTGTCGACTTCAGGTCGTCAGCTACAGTGAAAAATAGCCAAGATTGCAAATTGTCAAAAGATTATAAAATCCCTAAAAAGAGACCTCGTATGAGTAAACATGTCTACCAGGACTATTCCGAAAAAGAGCTGTCGGATTCAACCGATTCTTATGAAGAGCTGAGTTCAGACGGGGAGATTTCAGGATCGTATCAAGAAAATGACCATGAAAAAACGGAAAATTCAATGGGAAAACCAGACGATGAATCCTATTGCGAAAGGTTTAACCCGTTGGAAACAGCATCTGAGATGTTTATTTCAGGAAGCATGGCCCGCTACGTTGAAAAATATTTCAGCACACATTTGTCAGAAAATTGTGTAAAGGACAGAGTTCTGGAAGATTCTCCGATACCAGACAATGCTATCTTTTACACCACCGAATAAGGATGAATTCGTTGAGGATTTAATTTGAGACAGAAAAGCATGGCGCTTCATGAAGATAAATGTACATGACAATAGTTTCAAATTTATCCAGAAAAAGGTGGCCCAAGTTATGGGTCCTCTGTATAAAGTGTGGAGCAAGCTCGATGGTGTTAACCACTCGGAGATGTCGATCGAAGATGTGCTAAAATTGATTGAGAAAACCTTTCTGTTGTTTGGAGGGGGGGCTGTACACATGGCCCAGAATATGAGAATGGGCAGCCCTTGGTCAGAAAATAAAAACTGTTAACATATATGCGTTAGAACTGAAAGCTGCAGAATTTGGTCTCATGACTCTGACAAATGAACAGAAAAACATACATGTTCACTTGAAAATGGACAACATCAGTGCTGTCGCACACATAAACAAAATGGGCGCACACGCGTTCTCCCCAGCTCCTAAAAATAAGTCCCAATATTTGGGAATAGTGTCTCCAAAAATGTATAACCCTTTCTGCCAAACACAACCCATGGGGTCTTAAACGAAACCGCCACATGGAAAGTTCCAACAATTGGATGCTAAACAAAACGGTATTTGTTCAGATAAACAAAATCCTGGGTCCAGTGTTGATGGACAATGTTTGTGGACCGACTGAATGCACAGTTGGACAAATATGTCAGCTGGAGACCGGACCCATTTGCTTTTCTTACGGATGCATTTCAAATGAATTGGTCGAATGTGAAACCATACGCATTCCCCCCATTTTGCCTGATTGTGTGGTGTCTCGCAAAGGTGAACAAAGAGAAAGCAACCCTAGTTATTGTGACCCCTGCGGTACCGATTTTGCTTCTGCCAATGACAAATCTGTTAACCAATCCGAACGGGGAGAACCATCCACTAATCAAGAACAAAACGCTCAAATTAGTGGCATGGAAGGTTTCCGGCTTAATCGAGAAACAGCAGGACTTTCGAAAGAAGTTTCCAACCTACAGGTCAGACATTTCAGCCAGTGTTTAACAGAACTGGATTTGACGAGAGAAATTCAGAGACTATTTCCTCCTTTGAGAAAGTTTTGTTATTAAAATATATATTTTGAATTAGTAATTGTTTCAGCAGAGAAGGCAGGAAATTAAAAGTTTAATATATAAAAGGAAGGTTTATTACGTGAATTTACATGTGACAATATATTTTGTATATATTTAAGATTTTAAATTTTATGAGTCTAAAAGTAAAAAGAATGGAAATGAGGAATACGTAAAAAAAGATTAACGGTAATACTGGGATTAGGCAAGTCTGCATAGTGCACATTACATCACAATTGCAAGGTGCTTGTTACGTCGTGGTAGTAGAACTAAGACAGCTGCTACATTGTACGTCACAATTACAAGGTGCCCATTACGTCATAGTTAGTGTTGATCATAAATCTAGAACATGTCAGATCGATATCAAGGTCAGTCTGCAGTTGCAGTTTTTAATAGTCAGCCGGAAAATCAATATATTAACAAAAAAAAAGAAACCCCTGAACAACACACTAAAACTAAACACACAAACACACACAAGAAAAAAAATCCAAGTATTTCCCTAAACAGCCTCATTAGGAAGGAGGAATCATCGGTAACTCATTCCCATGATTGTTTGTTTTGAAGGGCTCCTTTGGGGGAATTTAGGAAGTATACATAATTATACCTTACTTAAGTTTATTCATAAAATTATAATTTCATTATGTGCGCTTTGCACACTTATAAAATTATAAATTTTTGCCTTTAGGATAAATGTGGGCTTTCAGGTTTTAAAAATGTTAAAACACTCACTGTATGTTTAAGTTCTGTACAAAATTTCCAACAACTTTCTGAATTGTTTCTTCATAAGTATTGACAGCATCTGGTGTGAATAGCTGACATAGGGATTCTCTATAGGATTTCATGTCAATACCTAAAATAGAAATAACTGACATAGGGATTCTCTATAGCATTACATGTCAATACCTAAAATAGAAATAACTGACATAGGGATTCTCTATAGCATTACATGTCAATACCTAAAATAGAAATAACTGACATAGGGATTCTCTATAGCATTACATGTCAAAACCTAAAATAGAGATACATGTAGCTAACATAGGGATTCTCTATAGGATTTTATATCAATACCTAAAAAAAGAGACAGCTGACATAAGGATTCTCTATAGCATTTCATGTCAATACCTAATATAGAAACAGCTGACACAGGGATTCTCTATAGCATTTCATGTCAATACCTAAAATAAAAACAGCTAACATAAGAATTTGCTGAAGGATCAATCTAATTAAAACAAAATGTATCAATTTTTCCATTCAGTCACTGTGTGTAGGATCTAACAACACTCCATTCTACTTTCTGTTCAGATGACTTTTTCAGAATCCACAGGTTTTTCCCTTTGAATAATACTTTCGAGATCACGAAAGAAGAAATCTGATTAGCTAATCAGAAAGGTCATCAGAACAGAAAGTAGAATGGAGTGTTGTTAGATCAATAATTTGTTCTCTCATTTGTCTATCTAGTTCACTCACAATAATTTTTTTTTGGTGAAATTGACCACTGCTTTTAGGCAATAATGTCAAATTTAGGATTTCAGAGGTTTGTTACTATAGTAATTATCACCTACCATCTGTGAATAAAATATTATCACCATAGATATCTGCCATAAACATCTTATATCCAAGGTCAAGGTTATCTGCTTCTTCTAAAAAGTCAGTAGCAACATATTTAGAAAATGTAAATAATATGGTAAATTACAGGTTAATCTTATCATTAAAACAGTGGCAACTCCTTAGTTTGATGGCTGATGTTAAAGCAAGAGATCAGTACCAGTATCTATCAAGCAAATGAGATTGATTGGTTATGGTTTAAAGTCCTACAGCAGATATTCCATGCATTTAAGGATGAGAACAATAAAACAGACTCTGTTTTGTACTAGTCTGACACACTAAGCTGGACTTTTGTTGGTCGTATACTAAAGAACAGGTATGTAAAAGAGGAAAAAATATCTGAAACTGAAGGAAGCGAATGGCAGAAACATAAATTTCTAAGGTTGAAATCATATCAAATACAGATGCAACTCCAGAGAAATTTTACCCAATAACATGAATTATGACAATAATTAAAAATTCATCTGTACATGTAAGCATTAAACTTACCTGTTAGTAAATATTTCAATGTTTCATTACATCCCACAAAAACAGTTGGTTTGTTCAGAAACCTGGCAATGAAGTTTCTTCTACCATAATGATCAATGTTCTTATCCATAAACTTGACAGGATCTTTGTAGAAATCATAAGACTTGTCACCAATTAGTGGCAACCCTGCAGAACCTGGAATGGTTGTCATAGCAACTCTCCACGGCCACTCTGTATCCAGCTCACATGGTTTTAACTGTAAAAAAAGTCAGAAATTGTAAGTTTGTTACGATTTATAATACAAGTACATGTATATAAGCAATCCTTAAAAAGATCTACCACACTCCATAATTCCAGACAGAAACTAATTCACACTCACAAATTTCTTTGATGTATTCCTGTCTTTTCTATCACAGTGAGCAAGTTTTCAAAGTAGAAGCTTGCAGTCAATAAGTTTGTTATTATGACTAAGATGTATAACAAGTTCAGGTATGGAACACTGAATGAAAATAAAATTGATGTATGCATAAATATGTACTAGTATTCCCTAAACAATTTACAAAGTGTACAAAACATGTGACATGTGTTTGTTGACATCATACAAAAATCTGAAAGATATTTCCAGTGAACTAGATTTTTACTAAACCTCCATAAATTATTGACTTCTATTGTCAAATGTAGTGATTTACACTGATGAATTTCTGCCATCTGTTCAATAAATGATTGTTACGTCACAGATCAAATAAAATTGATGTTGTGGTACATCAGAAATCAAATAAAACTGATGTTGGTGACACAAACACCCCACACAGTATTAAGCAAGCAGTTACAAGGTACTTTGTACAAATATCAATAAAAATATTGCAAGTTTTTTTTTCAGTATTTCAGTATACACTCTTTTTGAAAGTTTCAAAGCAAACAAGTTAAATTAGCTAAAACAAGAGGCCTAAAGGAGTCTGGATTGCACATCTGAGTCTCTTGAAATAAACAATTTTATTTCAGCCTATGTTTGGTCTGAATAAACTTGCGCACTGCAGGAACAGGGTCAAAACCTGCACATGATGGCCCTTCTTCCATAATGCGGATTAACTTATTTACTGTCTCATGTTTCAAGTTACTCCTATTTTTGTACTTCAGTCGGTTTTGGGAAGAAAATCCCCTTTCACAAGAAACAGAACTATTTGGAGATGTCAGCATAATTTCAGAAATGACTCTGAAATCAAGAAAGACTTCAGCATATTCCCTGACTATAGCTGTACAAACATACTGAAGTGTTTTACCCTTGAGTGTCTTCAACACTATTTTAAACTGGTCATTATCATCTTTCATACATGAGCTGTCAATAATAGGATCAAACTTTTTTTCACCAACAAATGTTACTGATCCATATACAATGTATATTGCACAACTTATTTAAAGGTTCCTCTCCATAAACAAGCATAGAGGATGTGTCTTCAGGGAAGCAGTTAGGATTCAAGATTTTGTTGATAAGCTGAAGTGTCTTCAAAACGACTGTTAAGGTTGTCAACTAACTTTTCCAAATACTCAACTGCATTGTTCTGAAATAGCATGCGTAATGTTTGCATATCAATCAATTTTACCTGCCTAAAAGTGCCACTTGCTGATATCAAATTGTATGTTGATTCCAGTTCTATGCCATTCTTACACTTCAGCTGATTCAGTTTTTCTATAGTAGATGTAACCATGGCATTGACAACAGATACATCTATTGTGTCACGCTGAAAAACTTTAGACAATTTTGTTACAACTGCCAACACATCCCTTAAAAAGGCTGATGTTAATAAGAATGACACAGACTTAACCCTGTTAAAAAGTCCCTAGGCCTCTGTGTTATTCTTGTTTGCAGCATCATGTTCTAAAGCTTTAATTAAAGCTGGATAAACATCCAACACTGCAGTGACTGCTGCATCAAGAGATAACCATCTAAAGCTAGCAGATTATTTGAAAGTCAGGTTTCTCATATTGTCATCCTCCATAATCATCTCCATTGATCTTAGTTTATTATATCTCACAGCAGAGTTGTTGTAAAATCGGTACAACAATTTGAGGGTATGTTGAAATTCATTAAAAAATACAATATCATGGTATGCTTGTCCTGCAGCTAAGGCAATTCTATGAGCTACACAATGAATTTGCATTAGTCTTGGGTTGCACTCTTGTTGCAGTATTGCACCAACTCCATTATTTCTTCCTACCATAACTGCATCTCTGTCACTGGCCAAGCTTGTACATTTGGCTAGGTCAATGTCTCTTTCAATACAAACTTTTTTAAATTTCATCCACTATTGTCTGGGCCTTCCCATCTGGAATTGAGACACATTCAATGAAATGGGTCACAGGTTCGTTTGTGTCTTTTTTCAAACATCGAAAATACATGTTCAGCTTTTTGTGAACAGTTACATCAGTACTTTCATCAACAATTTTTCCAATAAACGGGGAATTTATTAAGTCCTTGTCAATTTCTTCAACTATCACATCATGAATGGCTTGCAACACGTCCATTTTAATACTTTCGCTTGTATATACATGTAGTTTACTTTTATCTGCAACATGAGGACAGTCAACTTTACACAACAGAGAAATTGTATACTGACTTAAAGGTCAGATTTTTAGATTTCTTGTTACGGTGAGAATCAGCAATTAACAAATGCTCAGGGTTGATCTCATGTCTTGCAAAGGCACTGACTTGTAAGTTTGTACTGCCAATGGTAGCTAACGGATTTTTCTTTTTAGCGTCTTTGCACCACGCACAGATAATACGTGCTTGTTCACCTTCTTCCATTTTTCCCCAACCACGGAAATGTTTTCAGCCATTGCATACGGAAAATTCTAATTTTCTTTGGTGTAGTGGCTGTACAAGAATTCTTCCGCTGCATTGTCCGAATGAGGACAAGACGGCGACCTTGTTAAATCATCTTCAGCCGGTCATTTTCGACCACCGAAAAAAGCTTCAAGTTTACTCTGAGACATTTTTAACTTAAAATACATTTCAAATACAACCTATATATATCTTCATTTCAATGATTAGTTGTGTTAAACGATTTTGATCCTTAATGGATGCCAACCAATATTTACTCTCTTATAAAAACAACCCTTGACAAACCTCGCACATAGCTATCTATTTTTAGAAATTTAAATGCAGACATTGTATACAATGTCTTCGATGTGTGTCTGGTCATCATATGGACTTCAATTAACTTAAACGCAATACCGTACAGTTAGGAAGTTTTAATCAACGATAAATATTTATTTTACAATTCTCTGGTTATCTTTTCACTTGTTTTATTTGTCAATCATTAAAACCATGCGCTTATTGTCTGAACGCTGTTATTGTGCCGACGGCTTGGATTAAAGTTGGACAAATTAACAACCAAACCGATTTCATGTGGTGTATATTTGGGCAATTGGATTGAGAATTTTCACAAGTCCCCTGGACTTCCCAGTTGTGATTTTCAACGGTCCCCAATGAATTTTGAGGGTCAGGGAAAACTAATCCCTTTTGGGATTCAGTGTCCGGAGCTATTTTCTGATTTTGCAGCCCACTGTCTTATTTAAGCGGCCAAAAAAGAAAACAGCTCCAGATACTGAATCCCAAAAGGGATTAGTACATATACATGTTCATGAGTCATGACTCATGACATGTACATATGCAGGTATAATTTTGGACTGAGTTTAATTGCTACTGTTCTAAAGCCTTGCAAAACTATTGAAAATATATAAGCTACAAATCGAAATACCTATCATGGAGTTAACAATCAGGCATTCCCTGACAACGTTCTGAGTTAACCTCCGGTTTACCACCAGTTTTTTCCATCCAGCCAGGAAAAAGACATTCACATTCCGGAAGTAAACATACTAGTCTAAAAGTGTTTTGCTAGAAGGTCTGTCATTGGTTTAATTTTCTCTGTATTTATTATGGTTATTTGTATTGGTGAATGTTAAAGGTCATCATTTTTCGCGGGAAATATACATATGGTCTTCAATCGATCAATTAGATCAGTGATGGACAACCAAAAGAAAATATCATCATTTTTCACAAGAGTTTCGTCAGAAAAACGACTAAATACTGATTTTCTACAGGTATTTTAGTTGTATTATGTTAACACTGTTTATTACCAGTGCCGCAGTGGCAGTGTATATTGCTAAATGGGGGTACATGTACATGAAGGTTACAAATACATAATTTTTGTTTCGTCAGAGTATTTATCAGGCCTGCCTTTTGAAAGTAATTTCCGGTATTTTTAGCATAATCCATCTCTTTAATTGTTCAGCGTAAACGCAATGTAAAATCATGAGACTCGTATTTGGTCCTTTTGTACTTCTCGGGACTCGTATTTGGTCCTTTTGTACTTCTCGGGACCTTTCCTTATTCAGTTATAGTATGGATTGTAAGAACGTTACTTAACTATGTCTACTTGTGTTCAACTTGAAGGTGTCCAAAGGGAACTTGAGAAGTTCTCAGTCGATTCTAGAGAGTTATTTCTTGATGCTGATGTTCCAGTGATGCAGAGTCAACCTGATCCACTAGAATTTTACAGAAGTTATGTTGCACCAAACAAACCTGTTGTGATACAAAATGCCATTAATCATTGGTCAGCTCTGAAAAAGTGGAATAATGATTATTTAAGATCAGTAATAGGCGATGAAAATGTGACTGTAGCAATTACACCAAACGGTTATGCAGATGCTGTGACTGATGGTAAATTTGTTATGCCGTACGAGAAAGTTCTAAAAATGTCGGAGTTTCTTTCTGTGATAGAAAACTCTGATAAATATGATGATGTTTACTATATTCAGAAACAGAATTCTAATTTAACTGATGAGTTTGCTAAATTGCTAACTGATGTTGACAGTGATATAAAATTTGGGAGTATAGCTTTTGGTACAAAACCTGATGCAGTTAACTTTTGGATGGGAGATAAACAAGCAGTGACTTCCATGCATAAAGACCATTATGAAAATCTGTATTGCGTAGTTAAAGGCTGGAAAAAATTCATTCTGATTCCCCCAAGTGATCAACCATTTGTTCCTTACAAGTCTTTTAAACAGGCAGTGTACAATGCTAAAAGTGATGGTTCATATGAAATAAAAACATTAGAACCTGAAAATGAAGTGCCATGGATCCCAATAGATCCTTTAAAACCAGATTTGATAGAGCATCCAGAATTTCAAAAAGCCAGACCAATTGAGGTTTTAGTAAGAGAGGGTGAAATATTGTATCTTCCATCACTTTGGTTCCATCATGTACAACAATCACACGGATGTATTGCGGTGAACTATTGGTATGACATGGAATTTGATCTGAAGTATACTTATTACAACCTTGTTAAATCTATATCAAATCTTGTCAATTAATTTTATGTTTTCATAAAATAAAACAAATTTAAGGTCCTTTTACATGTAGTTTTAGTTTTACAAATACATGTAACTTGAATCTATAAACCATACAAAGAACATTTGCTAGATGATACATTTTGTACAAAAATTGGACATGTGTAAACACTACTCATGCAGGTTTCAAATGCTTTCTGGAAGACCAGAGAAAACAGAATGAAAATGATAATTCACTGCTTCTGACTGGAAAATGACCAGAAACAGACCTGGCGAAATCATTTTTCAACTTGTCGGACATTTGTCTGGCAACCTAACAAAATCTGCTGGATCGAAAAAATCCAATTTAAATTTACCTCGATTTGGACGCCATCTTTAAACCGGAAGTTACGATTGAGGCGTGCCTTATGAAAAAAAAATACTGGTCATCTGTCTGGAAATCATGCAAATTTTACCGAACCTGCGACTAAAAAATTTCACCATGACTGCGAAAAAGTACAAATAAACTTCTACCTATATGTACATATACTAAATTGAATTACTTTCTTTGCTATATACATTTATATGTGCATGTACAACATTTGGGCCAAAAGTAAAAATAAGTTTGTTTGCCTTTCACCAATTAACCCCATTTGAAGGGTCCAACCAAAATAATTTTAATGCCAAATTTTTTTTTTTTTTAATTTTTTTTGTAGGCAGAGAACGTAGCATTAATTTTCTTTAAGCCATTTCTCGATCCGTATGATGAAAACATTAAAAAAAAATCTGGTAATTGTTCTTTGTCTGAAGCACCATCTTGACTTAATCAATATGATTTAAACATGGATGCCCGGCCCATCGAGGCTATGTTACCATTCTGGTCTTCCGTTACAATAAATACAGGGACACTTTGAAAATTGTGCCATTTGTTGTGAATAGACTTTACAGTTCCCCAAAAACATTGGGCATGGAATTATATGTTTGAAGACATCACTGACCCAGATGATTTGACCCTTGATGTGATAATGGTGTCTGTCTTGGACAAATTACATGTAGATAATGGCATAAATTTTGAATCAGACTTTTTCAATGATGTTCTATCTACATATATATTTGATATTACAATGTACATGTAGGTCATTTGATATCAATTTCAAATTCTTGTGTCCATGTATCAAACATTGAGAAAGGATATGAAGATGTATTATGATTTATATATTTTGTATATTTTATTGTGCATTTGGTCCTCTCCAAAAAAATTCAATGAAGTGTAATTATATTCCTACCTGCTGATGCGAGCTTCAAACCATTGGATAGGGGAACAGCAAACAAACATATTTTTATGTTGGCCTTGTACAAGTATTCATTCAATTCATTTCTTAAAGGAGACATGACATAAAAAATTATTTTTTCAATTTTTGGTTTATTTGATTTATTACACCTAATCATAAAAACGACCCTTGTAGTCACTTACATCATTTAATTGAAGATAAATTGATTCAAAATAGATGATGACCCAAGCCATACTAATTTAATTAGCCATGTGGTCACTTGACCGCGCTACATCATTGGTTTTCAATTCATTGATCGAGTGGTTGAAATGCATGGGGTTTCTGCACTTTTTACATGACTTCTACAACTGAGAGTGAAAATATTGAAAGTTGGTTTGCCAGCGATTATATACATGTACATGTATCTACAGTTGCGTATCATTTTAAACAACTTTGAGGAGAAAATGATAAACTGACAGAAATATTTCACTATTATATGTACATGTGTGATGACAAGAATCTATTGACAGACAACACCACTTCTTTTTGAAGATTACATAGAAATATTTCAATTTGTTCTGTCATGTTCCATTGAACTTTTTACATAAAGTAAATTAAATTCACATTCTATAAGTTCACCCCTTTTGACGGAACGTTACTTCTGACAAGTGTACCAGTACCCGGCAAGTACAGCTATAGGATAATACGGACATGTTTATTTTTTATTTTATGTGAGAACCCATGAAGGTTTCGTGCTGAAGCTTCCTCATGTTTGAAATCTTTTTTGCTAAAATTAAATATTTTAAATGACCTATAAAAAAAGTATTCTGTGTACCAGAAAAGCTCCCTTAAACTCACCTACAAATGTAGGGTCGCTTATTATAAATTGTGTATTGTGTCAATTTCTATATGTAAATTGTTTTATTTCAGAATTCACAAGACAAAATAAATTAAATTATATTCCAATTATCGCAGTCATACATGTACAAGGCTCCAAACCATTTAAAGATAAAAGAAGCCGTCCACGCTTTCTCTTGGCCATAATTAAGACTACCATTATTTGATAAAACCCAGCAGCAGGAAAGAACGATACACAGAATGTCACCTTTATCTGCACCCTCCTGTTCAAGTCCTAAAAATATTGTGCAGAGTAGTTACCGTATTTTGGTGTGTATAGTGCGTAGTGCAATTTTGAAGGTCTAAACATGTGAAAAAAAGTTTTTTAGATTTAGGTTGCAGTAAAATTTTGTAAGACAAAAAAATTGATATTTTGCACTTGATCAGTCAATTTATTTACCTTGATGCGGTATTTCCTATAAAAATGTGAAGGAAAGAAACTTCTATGCAGACTAAAAATCATTTAAACATCAGTACCTACATAAATTGGACAATTTTAATTTCGAAGCATGATAAAATTGACACAGGATATATGAAATGGCTTATAAAACAAAATGGAAAGTCAGGGAAAATCGGAATATCCGGTTTTGGTTATACATGTATCTCAAATTTCACAATTTTTCATTTAAAAACATACTTTTAAGAAAGATAATTGTAAGAAGCAATCAAAATCAGTTTCAGAGTAATCATTTTCAGCTGTAAAAGCATATGATGAGGGTTTGACAAAAAAGGAACTGGTTATTTTTTGGTTTTAGTTGTTTCATATTAATTTCTAACCATGCTTTATAAGAAGGAAATATTGTACAACCTTTGTTTGAAACATGTTATTAAGTCATTTGAACATGATTTGAAGAAAATATCACTAAGAATTTAATACTTAAAGATGTTTTTGATGATTGGATAAAATTTATGTCAGTAACATTTCACTTCCAGTTTGTTTGTTTACATTACGCAATGTCTTTTCATGTATCGAAATCTTTAATTTCGTGGCCAATTCTTATGTATTGATGTATAATCTGTGCCCTCATGTTCTGGAAATGATTTCTATGTAAAAATGTGGGCATAATACACACCAAAATACGATATATTCACCACACAGGGATGTATGCTTTAAGAAAATGAAAAGCTGACATAAAACGAGAAGAACTTGAGTCTTCTTACTTTCTAAACATGATTATTCATCCATACACTGATCATTGGACCACTCTGCATCAAATATACAGGTTTTTTTTAAGATTTTTTATTTTGGGGAGTGGGCATGTGTATACATCTTCAGTGTACCCTAAATGGAGATGGAGAACCAATGAGGTAGCACTTCCATGTATGGTAATTGAGCATAACTTTCAGTTTTCATTTGTGCATATTACATTGTAATTAGGTGAAAACATTAATAAATTATTCTAACTTATTTTAGTGCTAACCAGATGAGAAAATGATTGTTACATGTACATATCTAAACATACTTTTTATAAATATAAACCTTTATCAAATGATATTTTTTTGTCTCACGTCTTCTGTAATAAACAAATGATTGGCTGTCCTCAAAATTGTGATAGATCCAACCAAGACCAATTTTCTACTTGCCAGTCATCATCAAATACATGTAACCCTCGGTGTTAATGGCACAAGGGCACAGGCTTGAATGAACACTGTATGTTAGGTAACAATGGTTTATAAAATTTTCATTCAATACCAGTATCAAAGTACATTTTCCACAATAACAAAGTGAAGTTAAGAAGTTAAATATACATGCACGTGTACATGTTACATATGAAATAATCAAATGCTTAGCCATTTTAACATATTTTTTTGGCAAGGGGAAAGGGGACAAACTACCCTAGACTCATCAATCACCAGTGGTGTGATATAGGTATTTACTTGGTTTTCATAGCTAGTATGCAGAGAATCCATATAAAAATGTATAAATGTGTCTTAAAGTCAGGATTTTGAAAATTGTTGGTTCGGAGTATTTTAATTGAATTCAGTTTAGCCAGTAGTGAAAACAACTTCAAAATATTAATGCCTTTTATGGCAAGAAACAATGATGAACTACATTTTTTTACACAAATTTTGATTAGAAACCCTTAGTATGTTGTTGTAGATTATAGAAATTATCATAGATTTAATACATGTATCTTTGTCTTGTCTTTGTTTTTGGATTTCTAGCAAAATTATCCTTTTCTTCTGTGAGAAAGATCGTCACACTAAATCTGCCTTGTAGAAAAGCTGAAAAGAGGGAGATCTCTCTCTATGAGCATTCAAAAGGGTAACTGGTATGAGATGAGAGTTTTATATAAGAAAAAGAACTTGGTATCTTAGAAATATTGGACGTGTGGAACCAGTTGAACCAGTTGAGTAGTGGTCCTACTTGTCTCATGTACGGTTCAAGTCTAAGTATTGGATGTAAAATTATTTCTGGAATGACCCAACAGTTGAATAATCTTCCTGATTTGTTTTCTTGCTGCTTCAATGAATAATCAGTTTGGGAAAAATGCTTTTTGGAGTTTTGATCCTTCAGGATCAAAATACCTTATATCAGGGGTTCATGAAGGGAACTTCCCTACTGTTTCTGAAGACTACACAACAATGTAGACCACATGTAATTACTTTTATATCAAATAACAGTCAATGTCTCTTTCAATAAATATATTTCAGGTAATTATTCTGCTTAATAATATTCTATCATTGCTGCAAATGAAACTAAATCACTTGAAGATTGGAGGGACTTCTTTTTTGGCCATGACAGATGTTAAAAGTAAAAACTTTGCATTATGGAAATTTAGCTTTTTTTGAAATTTGTTTTATTTGCATATAATGACATGTAGGAATAAATCCTCTGTAAAAGTCATCTTTTTTTATGTAATTAAAAATCAATTTTTGGGCAGGTTTAAAAATTGATAAAAATGTGAGATGAAACAAAATTGGTAAATGTGTGTGAAGTTGGGTACTGTATCAAAGACAAGCATTCGGTTTAAACATTTAAGAAAATTAAAACAATTCCAAATTATATTGGAATGCAAATTTTTATTTTACATTATATAATTTTTAAAATTGAATGTGTAGGCCCACAGGGATAAAAAATCTTCAGTGCTAACGGCACTTTGATTATGAGAGTTCCTGCATTGTACAAAATGTTTTTCTGGTTGAATGTTAAATTCAGCTCTTGTTATTAGGGATAATACCAACCTTATGAACCATAAAATTTTACTGTACTGTGTACTTGCAAATCTGACTAAACTACATGAATTTGAACTTCAATATTAGCAGAAATCTCCAAAGAAGCAGAAATTGGACGATGAAAACTTCCCACCTTCAAATAGTAGCAATTCAAACAATAATGCATCATCACCATCACCTAAAACAGAGTATGTCCCTTCATCTCCAGAAGCTAGAAGTCCTCCAACAGAATGTCTTTCCCCTGAACAGAAAGATAGAATAAACAAAAAAAAGGCTGAAGCAATGGCCAAACTGAAAGAAAAACAGACAAATGGATTGGTGACAAATGTTGGTGAATCTTGGTTTAAAGTCTTAGCAGAAGAATTTTCAAAGCCATACTTTGTACAGGTATATTTTACTATTACACACACACATACATGTGCATTCAATTAAGTGCTTAATCAAACAGTTTTTTTTTCCTGTTCAGAAATTTTCACTTTGTATATTTATTAATTGGGGTCCCATGAGATAAGATACTTATATTAGCACTACTCGGCTTTTATACATACCATTACTAGGAGGGTAAGAGGAACAGTTTTTGTGAGCTAATGTATTCATTAACTATGCTTTAAAAACCATGAATATCAGTTTTCGAAAATATCTACAGACCACTCAACCGACTGAGCAGTAATAATAATAGTAGATTCTGCTTAGTTTGAAAGTAAACAAAAATAATATCACATGGTTTATGATTTTATACCTAGATAAGATGTATAAATGAAATTATGAATCTAGATTGAGCCTTGACCCCTCATTTCAGTTGTCCAAGTTTGTAGCTGCTGAGAGACAGAAGGGAATAATTTATCCACCAGCAGACCAAGTGTTCAGCTGGACCAGATTTTGTAAAGTAGATGATGTATGTATTGTGTCTTTGACAAACTAACTTTTGCCATACATTATTTTTTTCATTTTTATCAGTCTTATAGTGTATCCTATAATTTTTTTGTACAAGGTACATTGTAATAAAAAAATGTTTTTTATCTGAAAAAAATTTGCTTTTGAAAATAGGTTACATGTAGCTTACATACATTGTAAAGCTCTGAGAATGTTAACCATCTTCCCATAACATACAGTAATATACCAACCAAAGAACAATACAGAATCACTAAAATACTTCTCCAGTAAATATATGAACACCGAAATATTTCAAAAGTTTGGTATTTTTGTCAAGGGGGGGATAATTCCCATTGACTGCCCCATGAAAATTAGGTCTTACTAACGTTTCCATTACTTTACATGTTAAAAAAGTAATTTTTAAAGTTTCACTTTGACAAATGACGTCTTAAAGTTGTACACCATTGCGAAGCTTGGAAATAAGGCTTCCAAAATCATTATGTTAATGGTAAGATGATTGTAGAAATTCTTAACAAAATTTACTTGAATAAATAATACTGAAAATCCACATTCTTACCTTTTCTGCTCACTGACAGCATGGAGGCAAATTACTCACACATGTAAACAATATTCATACACTTTTGTAGTTAATTACATATATGATTTTAAAGTACACATTCTCAGCTTTATGTTGACTACTTTTAATCATAATACACACTAATAATGCATTTACAATGTATATGTCTAGGTTCAGTGTGTTTTTGGTACTACATAGGGGGGTGGCCATTTGACCCGGAAGTAGTTAGTGAGACCTGAACAATATTGATTTTTATTTCATTTAACATTAAGTTAACCACACCTTTTCCTTGAAAAAAAGATATAGAACTTATTACAGGGTTCGCACAGGTGCATAAAATCTTTGAAAGTTCTTGAAAGCGAAATTTTAAAATTAAGGACTTGAAAGTACTTTAATTTCAAATCCTTTAGAATCTGATATCCTTTCAAATCAATATGAAAGTGTTGTTTAATTGCAGAAAAGAACATTTTCTTACCGTCAGACATCTGTATTTTTTTTTATTACGTACAATGATTTTCATATTGGCAATCCATCTTTTTTCCCTATTCTAATAATAGTACCGTTTCTGTACTGGCACAGAGTAATTTAGTTTTATATTTTTGATAAACGTGATGCAGTTTTGTTTATGTGGTCGTCCTCGAGAAATAATGTGTGTTTTGAATGAGAATTTTGTAAATATCTGCAATCCAATTGTGTTTTTTATTGTAATTATAGAAAACAATATCACTTTTGATTGATTGTTCGTTTTATTAATAAAATGACAATGTTGATTATTTGTTTTTGCCGGTCTGAGATAAAAGTAGTTCGAACTCCGGGGAAGAAGTTTTCATCATGCCTGGCAGGTGCCAGTTCTCAAATCCACATGGCTAGAAATGCCTGCATACGGTGACTGGCTTAAAAGGGATAACTCAAGCAATAGACCTAGAAGCATTGATGATTTAATAATCAGGGTCCTTGAAAATTTTAAAAATTGGCCTTAAAAGTCCTTATAAAGTCCTTGAATTGTGTGGTAAAAAATGTGTATGAACCCTGTTATTAAACATCTGTACAATTTCAGGTGAAAGTAGTTATTATAGGCCAGGATCCTTACCATGGTCCTAATCAAGCTCATGGTAAGATAATATTGTTAACATTATAGGACAGGATTCTTACCATGGTCCTAATCAAGCTCATGGTAAGATCATGTTGTTAACATTATAGGACAGGATCCTTACCATGGTCCTAATCAAGCTCATGGTAAGATCATGTTGTTAACATTATAGGACAGGATCCTTACCATGGTCCTAATCAAGCTCATGGTAAGATCATGTTGTTAACATTATAGGACAGGATCCTTACCATGGTCCTAATCAAGCTCATGGTAAGATCATATTGTTAACATTATAGGACAGGATTCTTACCATGGTCCTAATCAAGCTCATGGTAAGATCATATTGTTAATGTATTCACTTTTACTTTTTTTCAAAGTGGATAAATAAGCTTGAAAAGTAGTAACATATTTATTTCTAGTATACAGATCTGTATTTTTTTTTTTTAGAAAACAAAACCTGACATAAAAGAACCAAGTCAAGAGCAATAATTCTGGAAAGTGCCAATTTCATGCATAATCTGTATAATTTTTTTAAGTCGCTTATAGTGTTAGCGACTTCTTGCACTCGTAATTTCTGTATTTAATATTCGCATATGATTTGCATTAATGTTATTCCCTACATAATCCAGCAGATCTTCGCCATGTTCACCACCACAGAGTCTTAGTTCTAGCTTCATACTTGTATGTGTTAAAAATGTACCTCTTAAATATCATACACTTATGTTCTATGTGTATTTCTTGCTTTTATGAGAATGGGAAATTTACATGAAATGATCAATTAGCTTTGGACATTACCCACTTTCCAATTCAGACACTGAGGCTAGTTACAAGACTATATAGGTCATATACATTAGCATTATTTATGAATATTCATTGCCAGCTGCTGAACTATAAACTGGTTCCCTGTCATTATCATAAGCGACCCAAGGATCGCTACAACACACCTTTTTTAAAACATATACACATGTTTATGAGTGTTTTTTGCTTGTATTAGAACAGGAAGTTTACATTAAAATATAAAATGATCAGTTAGCATTGAATTTATGTAAGATTACCCAGTTTCTGATTCAAACTCAAGTTCATTGCAATTGATTATACAAAGGTCATATATATTATAAGGACATATATATCTATATATAGCCATTTGGGTCATAATGGTTACGAGAGAGTACACAATGATATCAAGGGAACCAAGATTTTAGTGAAAGTCACCCAATTTTAGAGCATATTGCATTTGTACAATTTCAGATGTCTAAAGAATGTCAAAATCAGTGACAGTGAATATTTGACAAATAGTGACTATGAAGACTTCAGTCTTTGATTTACTTCAGAAGTGCTACAGTTCAGACTGATTGTGTGTTCTGTGACTCACCTGCTGTCTGATTTTAATGAAAAATGCTAATAAAACAATGTTGAGTGTGAATGGTTTAATCTGTATATCATAAATTAATAATGTAAATATTCAAATTTCTATTTAAAGGTCTTTGTTTCAGTGTTCAGAAAGGAGTTCCATCTCCACCAAGGTAATGGTTGTAATTTTATTTATTTCTCAGTTCAATAGGTTCTAATTATTTTCTTGTTAATAGCCATTTTGAACCATTATTTGACAAATCATGATCATATTACTATAATCTATGTATGGATTGATTGCCCTAAGAAGTGTGAGAAATAAACATTACTTCAGCTAAAACAATGTTATCTGTCTTGAACATTGAAGCTGAAAAAAT
Source organism: Perna viridis (assembly GCA_037379345.1). Classification (NCBI taxonomy): domain Eukaryota; kingdom Metazoa; phylum Mollusca; class Bivalvia; order Mytilida; family Mytilidae; genus Perna; species Perna viridis. The sequence continues at coordinate 9,590,256 of CM074513.1, forward strand.
CATAGCTAATGAAAGATAAAGAATTTACTGACTTCTCCTGTAGTTGTTGCTGGTAAATTGGTATCATCTTATCCACCCATCTGTCTGAATTTTGTCCAAATTTTTCAACTAATGAATGGATTGATTTCAAATTGAATGTGACAAGGCATACATTGTAAGTGATTTTAGTTGCTCTCCATTACCAGCTTCCTGTATGAGTAAGGGTATTCTGTGACAATGCATGCAACTTAATGTTTTTATATTTTTTGAAGTTTGTACCTTTGTTTTCTGCATGATTTATGATATTTTTGGATTTTACAAGTGTAGCCACTATTTTTTGGGGGAAGGGGGATTTGCAAACCAAATTTAAAATAAACAAAATTGTTTTCCTACATTATAAGTGGGTAAGTGCTTGACAATGTTTAGTATTACAAATGTATGTTCTAAACAGTAAACTTTTATTGTTATCAACTTATAGTTTTGTACTGCAGATGATAGCAAATTCTTCAAAATAGTTTCTTATTCATATCAAAACATAAAAGATTAACTTAATGCATTGTTTGGTTAGCACAGTTTTTTTTCCAGTTTCAATGGTGCAATAATCCAATTGTTACCTGATTGCCAATTAAAAATATGATTCTATTACAGTTTAGAAAATATGTACAAGGAGTTAACAAAGGATATTGATGGTTTTAAACATCCCAGGCATGGTACACTTACTGGTTGGTCTAAACAGGGTAAGTATATCCAGATAAGGTACACTTATTGGTTGGTCTTAACAGGGTAGGTACATCCTAGATACCGTATAGGGGTATATTTTGGCAGGTGTTAAATTTGGCGATTTTGAGGCAAAGAAAAAAAAAAATGCCAAAATTTTAGCGATTCTAATTTTGATGGATGCTGAGTTGTGCTCTAAGTTCCTTTGTTCAGAGTAAAAATTTCATATAATTATTTTGGCTTTTTTAACAGACCGCTACAAAAGCCAAAATTAGCACCCCATGAAAATTTCCCGGTATACAGTATTTTTCACCTACTGGTTTGTTCAAAAAGGGTAACAGGGTAGGTACTTCCCTGACGTGGTACGCATACTGGTTAGTCTAAACAGGGTAGCAGGTTAGATACATCCCAGACATGGTGCACTTACAAGGTGGGCTAAATAGGATAGCAGGTTAGGTACATCCCAGACATGGTACACATACTGGTTAGTCTAAACAGGGTGACAGGTTAGGTACAGAAATGGTGGACTAAACAGGGTAAGTGCACTTACTTATTCCAGTAATAGGTCCATGAAGAGCTAAGAATGAGTTTATGTGGTTGGCAGTGGTTTTTATTCATATATGCAGAAGAAAAAAGAAAAAATAACTAAACTGCAGGCTTTCAACTGGTCCTAATTTTCCTCCTTTTTTGTGGCAGCCTCTTTTTCCTAATTTATAGGTGAAAATCCTAAAATCACCCTTATTTTCAATTTGAATTCCTACTTTTTTATTGCCATCACTTGGCGTCCGTCATCGTTGTCAACAATTTTTCAAAACTCTTTTCCTCTGAAACTATTTGACAAATTGGAACCAAACTTGGTATGAATGTTCCGTGGGGTATCCTGCATAGAATTGATGTGGGGATTTTTGATCCATTGAAAAACATGGCCGCCATTACTAAAAATAGAACATAGGGGTCAGACAGTAGTTTTTCGCATATATCTCCAGAACGGTTAGGTTTAGCCAAATTCTGACACGGGGGTAAAAGTGTTCAGCTGATGAGATCTATTTGTGGTCAAATTTTCATTTTTATCTATTGAACCATATTGGAGTTATTGCCCTTTTTCAATGTTTTTTGCTATTTTTAACTCACCTAGCCCAAGGCCATGTGAGCTATTGCCATCACTTGGCGTCCATCGTCGTCGTTAACTCTCCTCCTCTGAAACTACTCGACTAATTAGAAGCAAACTTGGTATGGATGTTTCTTTGGGTATCCTGCATAGAACTGATGTGGGGATTTTTGATTTGTCAAAAAACATGGCCGCCGTTACTAAAAATAGAACATAGGGGTCGGACAATATTTTTTTACATATATCTCCTAAACTGTTAGGTTTAGCTGAATTCTGACATAAGTAAAAGTGTTTAGCATGATGAGATCTATCTCTGGTCAAATTTTGGTTTTAATCCATTAAGGTCTCACTAACCACTTCTAACATTTCCATTACTTTACATGTTAAAAAGTAATTTTCAAAGTCTCACTGTGAATTCCCAGGACAAATGACATCTTAAAGCTGCATACCGTTGCGAAGCTTGGAAAATAAGGCTTCCAAAATCATTATGCTAATGGTACGATGATAGTAGAAATTCTTCACAAAATTTACTTGAATAAATAATACTGAAAATCCACATTCTTACCTGTTCTGCTAACTGACAACATGGAGGCAAATTACTCAGACATGTAAACAATATTCATACACTTTTGTAGTTAATTACATATATGATTTTAAAGTACACATTCTCAGCTTTATTTTGACTACTTTTAATCATAATACATACAAATAATGCACTTACAATGCATATGTCTAGGTTCAGTGTGTTTTTGGTACTACATAGGGGGGTGGCCATTTGACCCGGAAGTGGTTAGTGAGACCTAAGCCATGTTGGAGTTATTGCCCTTTTTCAATGATTTTTGCTATTTTTAATGTTATTTCTTTCAAAAATCTTCTCCTCTGACACTACATGACCAATTGCAACCAAACTTGGTATGAATGTTCCTTGGAATATCCTGGATAGAACTGGTGGGGGGATTTTTGATTTGTCGAAAAACATGGCCGCTGTTACTAAAAATAGGACATAGGGGTTAGACAATAGTTTTTGGTATATATCTCCAAAACGGTTAGGTTAAGCCCAATCCTGACTGGGTAAAATTGTTCAGCATAATGAGATCTATGCGGTCAAATTTTCATTTAAATCTATTAAACCATATTGGAGTTATTGCCCTTTTTCAACGTTTTTTGCTATTTTTTATGTTATTTCTTTCAAAAATCTTCTCCTCTAAAACAACTTGACCAACTGGAACCGAACTTGGTATGAATGTTCCTTGGGGTATCCTGCATAGAACTGGGGGGGTTATTTTTGATCCGTCGAAAAACATGGCCGCCGTTACTAAAAATAGAACACGGGGGTGGGTGGGGGGTGGTCACACAATAGTTTTTCGCATATATATATCTCCAAAATGGTTAAGTTTAGCCCATTCTGAAAAGGGTAAAAGTGTTCAGCATGATGAGATCTATCTGCGGTCAAATTTTCATTTTAATCTATTAAGCCATGTTGGAGTTTCTTTTTCAAAGTTTTTTGCTATTTTTAATGTTATTTTTTTTCTAAAATCTTCTCCTCTGACACTATTTTACCAATTGAAACCAAACTTGGTAAAAGTGTTTCTTGGGGTATCCTGCATAGAATTGAAGTGGGGTTTTTTGATCCGTCGAAAAAAACATGGCCACTGTTACTAAAAATAGAACATAGGGCTCAGACAGTAGTTTTTTGCATATATCTCCAAAATGGTTAGGTTTAGCCGAATTCTTTCAATAGCTAAAATGATCTTATTTTTAGGACTACGAAAGTCTTCAGGCATTAAATTTGTCAAACGCCTTCTTATAAGAGTTATTGCCCTTGACGGGTGAAAATGACAGGTTTTTTTTTTTTACAGTTTTCAGCCAATATCTTGAAAACTATGATAGATATAGACTTTCATTTTCTGAAATGATCCTTATGATAAGTCCAATCAAAGTTTGTTTCTTGAGTCAAAATTGTTGGACAACTTCTTGTTTAATTTATTGCCCTTGAAAGGCAAAATTCAACCAGGTGAGCGATTGGGGCTCCTGGGAGCCTCTTGTTTTAAATTCTATATTTTCTGTTCAGTTGCAGTATACCTTTTTAAATCCGATATCTATATTATTTATGTATTTTTAGCTATAGTACTTTCAGATACTGACAAAGATTGACCAGAAGTTGGTTATACAGTCATGAGCAGATATGTTCAGCAGTTAAATTGAACCTCGATCCATGAAGGTAATATGATTCACATTGTATTCCCCAATGAAAATATACTTTATGTACTGAGGGATCATTGTGCTCCTTGTTTATACAAGTTGCTGCATAGAGATTGTTTTAAATATTCTTAAGTTAAAGTATATATTATACACAATAACAAAATAGGAAGAGAAATACAAATGAAAGTAAAATGAATTTGTCAAATGGAGAAAAAAAATCGAATAGGAGTCTGGAGACTGCAAACAAAATGTTGATGCAAATGACAGACTTGTAAAGGCTATCAAGAGCAAATGACAGACTTCTAAAGGCTATCAAGAGCAAATGACAGACTTCCAAAGGCTATCAAGAGCAAAAACTTTGATGATATTGCTGTAGATCAAGCATTGCTTGAAATTGATCAAAACAGGATGGGTGATGTAAAGAGTAAATTGGGAAAATGCAGAAAGGATAGAAATAACATTAATGCAAAGAAAAGGAAATTGTTAGATGAGTATCATATTTTGGTGTGTATAATATGCATTTATGTATTGTATGCAGTACAATTTTGAAGGTCAAAACGTGTAAAAAAAAAAAAAAGCTTTTTAGACAGATATTTTTCACTTGATTAGTCAATTTATTTACCTTGATCCAGTATTTCCTATAACAATGTGAGGAAAGGAAACTTATGTTCACCCTTAAACATCATGTAAAATTCAGTAGCTATATAAACTGGATAATTTTAATTTTGAAACATGATAAATTTGACATAGGATGTATGAAATGGCTTTTAGAACAAAATCAAAAGTTGGGAAAATCGGACATTTCCTGTTTTGGTTGTCACTCAGATTTCATAATTTTTCATTTTAAAACATACTTTAAAGAAAGAAAATTGTTAGAAACAATTAACATAAGTTAAAAAATAATAATTTTCAGCTGCAAAAGCATTCAATAAAGAGGGTTGGACAAAAAAGGACTTTGACACTCTTTGGTTTTTAGTTGTTTCATTTTAATCTCTAACAGTGTTTTATAAAGAAGAAATATTGTACATCCTATGTCTGTCCCCATGCATGTCCGGATGTTAAAAGAATAGGCCTGCAGCAGCGCTAAGCTTGTCATAAAAGGCGACTAAATAGTGCTCAGAAACCTAGCTTGGGGCTAGGCGCTCTGTGTGCCCCTGGTGATGGAATGGGGTACCCCTGATGTGTTACATGCTGGGGTTGTCAGGCTATAATACGGAAAACCTGACCGCAAACCATAGTGGTGCACTGTGTTGGGAAAGATGTCGCGTTCCTCGCATGTTAAAGAACCCTGCTGTGGTATTCGATAGGAGTAGGAACCTTTGCGTTCCGCCACAGGAGGCTAAATTGCCTGACCCTATCCATCCCTCCCTTTTTCTAGTGGCAATCAAAATTTGTCGACCCTATTATCCTAGTGTCCCATTTCATGATCATTTCATGTTCATTTTATCATCCATTTTCATGTTCATCGTCTGAATATAGCTGAAATATTGCTGCTTGGACATTAAACCCCAACAATCAATCAATCAACAACCTATGTCTGAAATATGTTATTAAGACATTTAAACATGTATTGAAGAAAATATCCTTTAAAGTTTAATACTTAAAGATGTATATGATGGTTAAATTAACTTTCTTTCAATGACATTTCACTTCTGATTTGTTTATTTACGTTATGCAATTTCTTTTCTCAGAAAATCATTTTTTTCTTGGCCAAATCTTATATATTGCACAACAAACACACACACACACACACACACACCCCCAATGCTATAGAAATGGTTATATGTATATTAAAAAAAAAAAATGTGCGCATTATACACACCAAAATATGGTATGCTAAACAACAAGACAAAGATAAAGACAAAAACTGAAACTGATTTTGGTTGAAAAATTAAGAGTCATGATTTTCTATGCTGTATTAGATGAATACTGTTTATTTGCATAATATATGCATTGCTTATATTTTGTGTTCAGTATACAATTTTGTAAGGATCATATCAATAAAGTTTTTTTTGATTTTTTTAGTGATTGATTTGTTCACAGAATGACTGCTGAATGTGTGTGTTTATGATTGTGGAACTAACATCTATGGTAATGATCTAATTTTCAGTATTTGATACAGGTGAGTTTTATTTCAATTTAAGAGTAAAATGTTGAAAAAAATAACGTTTATTTTTCCATGTGAGCCCTAATTTATCCCTAAAAATACCATTGTTTTTACAATTTTTTTTCCTAAAAATGCTATTATTTTTTGCAAAAGAAAAGTTAAAAGCCTGCAGCTGGTACAGCTATTTTATGATAAAAAAAAACCCATTGTGTATCAACTTAAATGTACCATATTTTATGGACTGCAAGTCGATGTGTATAAGTCGAACTGCCTACCACATTTTGGTGTGTATTGTGCACACCTTTTTTACCAGGAAACTAATTTCAGAACATGGGGGTGGGTATAATACACCTATACATCGTTTCAACACATTTTTACAGACCTAAGATCAATAGAAAATTAACGCCCACAAGAGAGTCAACATCAAATCAGAGACAATCGATTCGAGCTGCCAAACCATATTTATGGATTTTTCATGAAATTTTTTGTTGACTTGTTACTTTTGTAAGCATAGATTGTCAATAAATCATCTTTAACAGAATTCGGTTTTAATTTATTTCCTCCCAAAAGAACATGGCAGATTTTGTTTACAACCACCATACTTTCGTTTTTGTGTATCAATTAACTACTGTTGTCACATGGTTATTGAGGTGTTGCAAAGAGTATTTAGATGTTACTGATTATGGTTTCCACTGTTAATTTTATATCTAACAAGCAATTGACATGTTTATTGAGGGGATTAATTAATCATGACGAGGGCACAAGACAATTAGTTAACGGTATTATCAAAGGAGATTGTAAATTGTTTTGCGTTGTGTATATAATTATGTCTTTACGATGTATACAACTTGTTAACGATTTGAAAGAAGTAATTAAAATACACACAATTCTACTTCTTGAAAATATTGGCTTTCTTTTTTCAGTGAACTAATATGAAAATCATATCCAACATAAAAACTATCAATTTTAAACATAAACCCTTTGTGTATCCCTGATACACATCGGAGAAAATTCTGCATCTCATTATCACGCTTGGCCAAGCTATCAACACACATGCCCTACTTGATAACCGTCTGCATTGTTCGCTGAGACCCCATAATTGATTGTAGAAAAAACAGTCCTTCTTCTAGAAATAGCAATCTTCAGAAGTTAATTACTCTCAATAGAAACCTTTCAAAGGTAATCAAGCTGACAGTTTCAGCTATTGTCTACGTTACGCATTTCTTACCCGAATAGTAAATGAATACACATAAACAGGGACAAAAGAGATAAATACAAACAGTAACAAAAACAATATTCGTTATTGATATAAATACACAAAACAGACAAAATGATCCCTTCTATTTACAAATAAATTAAAAGCCAGAAATGTTTCTGGTTCTAACAAGTTACGCTATTATAACCGTGTACAGTACATACATACATCGCTAAAAAAGTTTTTTACTTCTACTTTTAATGGAAAAACCACCCTGCGCATTATACACACCAAAATATGGTAATTTAGAACAAAATTGACAAAAAAAACATAGGTAAGTCCAGGGTGTCAAGTCCCTATAAATTCCTATATTTCCTTTAAATTTGAAGGTCCCTATATTTTTCCTATAACTCATTAAATTACCTATAAAACCCTATATATTCAGAAAAATCAAATATTCTTTTTTTGAAATGATGAAAAAAAAAAAAACACTGAGATATGAAGCCTTTGTGAATCATTAATATGCAATGTATCTCTTTACTATTTTATATGCAATTGACATACTAAAATGTATGTATTAAAAAACTGTTTCTCGGAAAGTACCTAAAAAGTATGATATTCTATCTGGTGTACTCAGGGCAGCAAAATTTAAGCCATGCTCATTGATCATCATAAATTAATTTTAGTAGAAAGACTTTGCAAAGAGATATGGGGGACCATAATACATTACTTCTGTAAGAGATAGACTGGAAACTAATCGAAGTTAGTTTACAATGTATGTTGTCATATTATTCCAGTTTTTGTAACCAAATACCAAATACCAAATTTGCTAGGTTTCTAGGTTGAAACAATAGTCTTTCAACACAAATCCTTCAATAAAGACCCTATATATACCTATAAATTTATTTAACAATCTCTATATTTGCCCTATAAATTGAAAAAAAATCCCTATGATCCTATATTTTTTAGGCCAAAATGGCTTGACACCCATTAAGTCAAATTTGCCAGATAAGTCGAGGGTAAGACGTGTGCATTTGAATCGCTGGTGTCAGTGGAGATCCAAGTTGAGCATTGTTTTTTCATAGCATATTATTCCAGCGATGTTACTGGATATGATATTTCTGAATTAAATTTATATTTGTATTTTTGTTAAAGTGTACTTCGTCTGCGAGTTCAATTAATTTTATTGCTTTGCGTGTTGATTGCTCTGAAGATTTACATCATCAGGTGTACAAAACCATAAACATATCAAGCCTGGGAACCACAGGTGTGAAATCAGCAGGAAGTTTGTTTGATGAATAGGTCATAATTACGAGCGTTAATTAAAGGAGATGTGACACCAAAGATTATTTTTTAAATTTTCGGTTTATTTGATTTATTAATATACAATAAAATGTCCCTGTAGTCACTTGGGTTGTTAAATTGAAGATTAATTGATTTAAAATTGACAATGACCCAAGCCATACAAATTTTAATTAGTTGTGTGGTCATGTGATCGTGTTACATGTACATAATTGGTTCTCAATTCGTAGATCAAGTGGTTGAAATGCATGCGGCTTCTGCATTTTTAACGTGATTTCTACAATTGAGAGTTAAAATACCGAAAGTTTTGGTTTGCCAGAGAATATATACTTACAGTTGTATTAATTTAAACTACTTGGAGAAGAAAATGTTAAACAATGTCAGATATATTAAACTATTACATGTATGAAGACTAGACTATCCACAGTGAGACAACACCACTTCTGTTTGAAGATTCATATAAATATTTCATTATGTTTTGTCATGCAAGATTGAACTTTTTACATTAAGTAAATTAAATTCATATTCTATGATTTAAACTGTTCATATCTCGATCTTCAATGAAAATATTGATACAACCACTTTTTTACAGAACTTTACTCCTGACAATTGTACCAGCAACAGGGAGTATAATATTAAGTCCCAGCAAGTACAGAGGATAATACGAATATGTTTATTTTTTATTGGTTTTTGATAATTTTATTTGATAACCCATAAGGGTTTCATGCTGAAGCATCCTTGTGTTGTAAACCTTTTTTATTACAATTAAATATTTTAACTGAGCTATAAAAATATTGTCCGTACCAGAAAAGCTCCCTTAAACTCACCTAGGGTCACCTATTGTAAATAGTATATTGTGTCAAATTCGCCATGTAAATTGTTTTATTTCAAAATCTGCAAGACAAAAGAAAATCAACTAAATTTACGTCGATACCTGTATCATGGGTTGCCGAACTCTTTGACGTATAAACGAAGTAACTCTTTTATTACATGTACCACAAAACCTGAAATAAGTGACCTTCAAAAGGAAATCAAAATCCTGGACATATAAGACAGGTAGTCTTTAAAGACAGGTTTATTTGATATATCATAGTCTTTTAGACAGGTTTGACTATAATGATTTGTATCTTTCAATACAACTACAGGTGTTCTTCTACTGAATGCCTGCCTGACTGTGAAGGCCCATCAAGCAAATTCTCACAAGGATAAAGGTTGGGAGAAATTTACAGATGCTGTTATTTCATGGTTGAACAAAAACAGAACTGGACTGGTTTTCATGCTGTGGGGAGCTTATGCACAAAAGAAAGGAGCCCAAATCAATAAGGTATATTGTGTAGCTATGACGGAAAACATTTAATTTTGTGTTAATATTCTATGTAACTAGGATACAGATTTTCAGGAAATGTTTCTTGTTATTAAATTAGATCTTTTCATTTTTAGACTGTGAAATTTTCTACCTGCAAATTTGAAAGCAACCATTTAATTATAATTATCTTTTACCAGCACCATCCCTTCAACCACATTAAAACTAAAAATGGCTAAGAATTTAATTATCTCGTATGTCTGTTATCCTGGATTTCAAAACCTAAAGATGTTTACTTGATACAAGACTATCAGTGAAAAGAACTGGTAGTAAATGAAGTAATTGGTCATTTGACAACATATGAACAAAGACTATTGTTTTGCTGCTTATTTTGACATACTTAATTGAATTTGTACTTGAGAAATATAGTGGTCTCGACCTGCTAAATATATTTTCAATTATTCTTAGATGTCTGCCTTGCTGAAGAATTTAGCTATATGTATGCTCTGCTTCATGCCGACCATTGGTGAATTATATCAATAAATTAAAAGTCATATTGTTCAATGACATCATTACTTTGCCTTTCAGAATAAGCATCACATTCTGAAGGGAGTCCATCCATCCCCATTGTCAGCTCATAGAGGATTCTTTGGTTGTCAACATTTTTCTAAATGTAACAAGTTCCTCACTGATGATGGGAAAACTCCTATAGACTGGAATGACCTGCCACTACAAGACTGAAAAAGGACTGTAGCATTGTAAAAAGAAGTTCAGCTATATAGATAGCCTTACTGGTGAAGAACTGTAGTATTGTGAAAAGATTTGTTTGCTTTGTACAGCCTTATTGCTTAGAATGAACTCTGATATGGTTCTTGGCTGATAATTATAGTTTATAGTTTTTTCTATAAAGGTCTACAGCTTCTGAAAGTCAGAAGATGCTCACTGCCGTTTAGAAATACTGGTACTACTAACATGGCTTGTACATAATTATGTACATAACATGGTTCAAGAACAATGATGAATTAATAATGTGTTCATGAAATGGTGCTATTTAAATAATTTTATTGTGTTCAAAATATTATGGAAGATTTATACTCGGTGAATTGTTTTAAGTTTAGTTATTGTTGTAGCATCTATGAGAAGAGGTTGAATTTAAGGGAACATTAGAACTGTTTGTTATAATTTACAGTCCAGAGGTGGAAATATGGGGCAGCCTGGAAGCCTGAGGGTCCTTAATTTTCATGAGGAAGCCATAGTTTTAATAATTGGTAGCCTAATTAATTGTAAAGCATAAGGGCTACAAGTTTTATAAAAGGTATAGTAAGACAAGATAGAAAATGTACATAAGCCATAGTTGCTCTTGGAGCTTCTTTCTTTAATTGTACCAATGATTTATAGGATAGATATTGAAATTGTGTCCATTCAGTGACCAGAAGTTGTTGTCTTTCAAGATCCAGTTTTAGGTAGTCTTATGCTTTCATAGGTCCATTTAAGGAATTGCTGTTATATTTTTTCTGTCTGTGAAGAAATAACCTCAATCATATGGTGCACAAGTGTGCACCACAGGCATTTAAGTGACTTCAAATAGACCAAAAAATTTTACAGTCATAATAGATTCCTTATGATTTAATTTTTGTATCAAAATTCAACATGAAGTTCGTTAAAATAAGACCTCATAGTCTCATTACAAAATTTGGTAATGAGATGATGGACAAAAATTTTTAATCAATCAGAAAGAGTGTTACTTCTAAAATTAAGTTATTTTGGTCTAATTTATCAAGATTTGAAATAACTCGTTAACTTGCCATCTGAATCTCTACTACTCAGTATTTCATGGTCATTGTCCACATGGTGACCAGATTTGTTTGGTTGGTCTTGAAACTTGGGCATAATTCATTTAATTTCCTTTCAGACTGGTGACTTACACAATGTATGTTTTCTGTTCCACACCCCATAATTGAACTAATACGTTGACCCACCGTACACTGCTTTCTATTGTAAACTTCAGATAATCATTTTGTCAGTAATCTTATACTTGACCATAAGTAAGAAGGGTATATCTTCAGCAATCTTTGCTGGAGTTCATTACATATTAACTTCTATTGTTCTTATATTGAGCGGATATAACATCTGTTATGTTTACTGGTAGAATGTCATCAGATCAATTTCACTTCTAGTTTTTAACCCAGTTGGGAATAATGTATGTGAGTTATAGAAAGATAAGAACAATTGTCCATTTGAGTTTTATTAATCTTCGAAAACAAATTCTTGTAAAGTCATTTTTCAAAATAATTCAATTCTTCAACTGCATTTGGTTTTCTATAGTGCATACAAACTTGGAGAAATATTTTTAGAATTTTCAACTCAATTGACATATTTAGATATTCAAATGAGTTGATGTCACATGACTTAGTTATTGACCTTAATAATCAAAGAGAGGCATGACAAAAATAATACAAATATATAAAATGAAAATTACATTAAGCCAAATAGGAAAGGTTTTTGTTTATTGAGATAAAATCCTGAAAATATTTCCTAGAGTGAGTATGTACTATAGAAATTGATCTGCAGTAGAAAAGTTGAAATACTTTGAAAAATGAATTTTTAATTTATTGTCCAAGATTTAAAATACTTGAATGAACTTTAAATATCTGTTTTTATGCCCCCATCACATCGGCCGATCCAAGCCCCCTAAAAACTTCTGGTTGATTTTATAGGAAATAAGTTCAATCAGGATCCACTTTTCAGAATTTCTTGTTGGGTGTGCATGAATCAATCTATAGTTTTTATCATTGTTCCACTACTGTGGATTGTAAAGATACTCAGTTAATGCTGTATAATTTTGTATAGGTCTTTAAATGTATTATGATAGTCTGCTACCCTACCCATGACAACCCTAAAACACTATCACTGATATTAAAATAAGTTAAGGAGGTAGACCTGTGGTAAGGGACACAACTCTTAAAAATCATTGGAATGTTTGTATTCAGCATTTTTCATCAATCTTATGTAAGCATCTAATTAACTTAGCTGGGATTCATTTTATTCTGCTTCAAACGAAAGCTTGAGAGTCTTTGGTGAAATTGTATATGATACAGACATCACTGATTTCATGAGTTATGTCCCTTATCCTAGCTCTACCTCCTTAAGAGTAGTTTATATCTTATTTAAGGAAGCTGCCTTTACTTTTCATGGATTATAAAAACCAAAAGGGGTGAGGGAGTGAATGTAAGATCTTTCATTTGTTGATTATTCAGGGATGGATATAGGATATCAGTTTAGGGGAGAGGTATGGAAAGAGAAGTGAGGCAAAACAATTTTGGGGGGTAAAATTTGTGAGAACTGGAGATTTCATTTTAAAAAAAATAATTTCCCAATTTAAGGGGGATGGCAAAAGTCCCCTCAGGATCTGCCACTGTTATTTGTAAATATTATATAGTGAAAACAGCAAAAATAATTGGGAATATAATCTTGTAGTGATGAAGAAGATAATCACATGACCTCAACCAATTAAAGAGGTCCCTGCCAGGGGTATATTAAATTTTTACCTTATGGAGTGAACAGGATCATTTACTAGAGGGTTATACTTGCTGACAAAGTTTTTGTAAATTGTTACATGTGCATGATGCTTGAATGTGCATTTTACAATACATTGTACATTTTGATGCATTTTGATTGATATAGTCAAAAATGTATAGTGTTTGCATAGATCAAGTTAAATATAAAGATTTGTAAGAAATGGTATCAACTTCACCCCTTGTGTTCATAATGTAGTTTCAGGAGGTACAAAGTATTTTTACATGAGAATTGTTACTTTTATGTTTCAATGTATATTTCTAGAAGAGAAATAAATTTTTACTAACACTCTATTTACTGTGTACTACAGTTACATCTCTGTCTGTTCTGATGGAGCCTTAGATTCACAAGGGGCATTAATGGAGGACTGTTTAACATATGTTTTGGTTAGTACACCACTAGCTCTTTGCAGAGATTTTTAAGGTGAAATGTTGGGTTTTCTTTAATATGTTCCCTAAATAGCATCAGTATTACCAATCTAATAAAAGAATTTTTATACCCTGTCACTTGGAGTGGTAAGGTATTATGTGATACCCGCTGAAAAGTTACGTGTCCGTCGGTCTGTCCACCCCATTTTCCTGATGATACTTTGAGAACAGACCAATGAATGTGTTTTGGAACTTTAAACATTTGTCGAGTACCATAAATTACAGATTAAGTTTAATTTCCAGCAAAACCCAAAATGTAGTTTTCTAGTTGAGTCATTTGGAAAAATTGCCATTTCCTATTCTTCACCATAAGGTGGTGAGATATCACTTGCAGGCACGTAGCTGCCGTTAGGCAAAAAGCTTTTGCCTGCACTTAATTTTGCGATTTTTTTTATTTTTTATTTTTTTTTTTTTGAGATAAAATATATCCTGGAGAGGCATAAATGATGCTCTAAAACGCAATCTCCGCGGAGCTGAGCTTCGGGGGGACGCTTGCTTCGCCCTCTGGACCTGCTGGGGGCCTTAAGCGGCCCCAGACCCCCTGCCGTAATTTTGCCTACACTTCAATTTGGCCTCAGCTTGGCGCCTGACTTGTGATCAGTTAATTCACTCATTTTTAGCTAACCTGGTTCAAAAAGACCATGTGAGCTATTACCATTACTTGATATCCATCATCATCTGTTCATCTTAATTTGTGAAAACTACTTGACAGATTTAATGAATGTTGGCTTGAATTTTCCGTAGGGTATTCTACACAATTTTGGATCTGCGAAAAAGGCGGAAATAACGTGTGTTTTTTTTTTTCTGTTGGCAGTTTTATAATGGTTTCATGCTGTCGTCGTCGATTATGATAACTTCCATAAAACTTGTCAGATCTTTTTGAAATTTTAACACATTTAACAGTTTCTAGGGACGTGACAGAGGGCCTTAAAGTTTTTTTTAATACTGCTACAAACAATGTGCGGTCGTATATTGATACGGCGCTTTCGTCGTCGTCATCCGTAGACACTTTTGTTTTCGTGCAAGAACTTGAGTGTTGGTTGATTGATTTTTATAAAATTTAATAACAAAGTTACAAACCACGAACCCCGTGCAGGTCCGGGTGTCGAGAGAATAGGCCTGCAGCAGCGCTAAGCTTGTCGTAAAAGGCGACTAAATAGTGCTCAAAACCCTAGTCGGGGCTAGGGCGCTCTGCCCACTGAGCAACTGGGATGTGTGCCCCAGGTGGTGGAATGGGGTACCCCTGGCGTGTTACATGCTGGGGTTGTCAGGCTATAATATGGAAAACCTGACCGCAAACCATAGTGGTGCACCGTGTTAGGAAAGATGCCACGTTCCTCGCACGTTAAAGAACCCTGTTGTGGTAATCGATAGGAGTAGGAACCTTTGCGCTCCGCCACAGGAGGCTAAATTGTCCGGCCTTACCCATCCCCCCTTTTTACAGTGGCAATCAAAATTTGTCGACCCTATCATCCTTGTATCCCATCTTTTTTTCTCATTTCATGTTCATTTTATCATCCATTTCATGTTCATCGTCTGAATATAGCTGAAATATTGCTGCTCGGACGTTAAACCCCAACCAACAAACAAACCACGAAGGGAGGGTTGGTGTTGATTTTGGGGGTTTTAGCCTGCACTGTATAGAATTGGGGGCCTTAAACAAGTTTTCATAGAATTAAACTATGTAAGTCCAGTATAAGCTCAGGAATGCCTATGGTATTGTTCCTCAATAATCTATAATACCACAATGGTCAGACTTTGATTGATTTTGGGTGTACAGACTTGAACTTTGGAAATTAGGGGGCCAGAAATATGCATTTCCTGATGTCAATACAATAACTTAACCATTATTTTTGGTCCTATTTCGATTTTTTTTATTGGATACCTTGCGAAAAACCGTTCCTGCATTTTTCAATCAGATTTCAGACACCACTTACGGTTTTTGAGTTCTAAGGCTTTAAAGAGGCCACTTACCCCCCCCCCCCAAAAATCAACATTTTTTTTAATTGGTCCGATTTTGAATTCCTTATAAAATCCCTGCTTGCATTTTTCAATGAGATTTCGGATATTTTTAAGGTTTTCGAGTTATTGGAAAGTTCGTGATGTCATTCTTTACCTCTGATTTGGTTTTGGTTGGCAAAAAATCCATTGGGTTGCATGAGGCATCAATATTAAATCATCATAACTTTTTCATTTTTTAAGATAATTGAAAAAAAAGTCTTTTTGTTTCCTACACTGCCAGTAAAACTTCATCCATGGAATTTTTAAATAAATATTTAGTAAATATACTATATGAGCATTTTTTAAATAATTTTATATGAAAATAGAGGTTCACATATAAATAATTTTATCTAAATGAAATATTTTACAGGACCATGATATGCAATGATATGCAAATTAGTGACTATGACATCTCTAATGAGATTGGCGAACTCTCCTGTAAGGGATAAAAGGGGCTACACCCCAAAAATTGACTTTATTTTTTGGTCTGATTAAAATTCTTTTTATTGATTTTTTTTTTTTTTTTTTGAAGTTTTGTGTTATAATGTGTCCAAACCAGTTGTTGTGACCATAATGAATTGTAAGTCCCTAGTGTGCTTAAGTTTGTCAAAAACCAATATTGTGTCCACAATTGCCCCAACTGGTTCAGGGTTCGACCACTACGGTCGTACCATGCCGCGCTTCGAGAAGCTTTTTATTTAGATTTTCGCCCAACCCCCTTTTCAGTCGTGGTAAAAAAAAGACTTAAGAGAAAAGAAGTTACTATCGTTGAGAGAGTAATCACGAGTGGAAAGCAAAAGAATGTATCCAATGGATGAAGACTTGACAGGGAAAATAGACACATACAGCAAAGAATATGAAATAATCAAAATACCACGTACAAAGAAACAAAAGTAAATGAGCAACTCGAACTCCACTAAAAACTGGGAGCATGAAAGGTTGAAATAGCCATTTTTGCAGTGTTGGTGTTACACTTAAAGAATCGTAGTTTCTATTGCTGGAATATCTTTTATTCATGACATAAGCATTATATATTCATAAGGTGAAGATATTAGTTCCTGGTGAGCAGTTCGGACTCTCTGTGATCTCAAGTTTTCATATGTAGTTTCAACTCGTGCACATAAAGCCAGTAATGTGTACAGATTAACCAGAAAGCATGAATTTAAATCGGTCAGAATATACACACACCTTGTACATACGTAATGGCATTTTACCGTGATAGTTTGTTTTTTTTATCTGAAGAACGGGTATTCTATTGTTTAATGAAACTATATATTACATTTACGTTTTCGAGTTTTTAAAATAGAAAATGAACCCCTTAATCGTTATGTGAGTTTTCATTTCATCAATGCATGGTTTGGATCACTGTCACCAAAGTGTTGTGTAAATTTCATCTCTACTGTCTAGTACAGTTCCGCTATTCGCAGACGATGCAGTTTGAAAGATGGGCTTCCTGAAGTATGCACTTACATGCCGATTTTTTTCCCGACGCCGTCAGTATAGTTTCGCTTTTTACCCTTTGACCTTAAAGACGCTCTTCCATGGAGATCGCAATTCTATTTCCCGATTGGCCAAATATTGATAACTTCGTGGCGTTCGAAAAAATTGTGTTGGAAATTATAAGTAAAGAGAACAAATTTTTCTGTGTCGGCTATCTCTTTTTTAAAGATAGTACTTTTTTTAATAGGTAACGGTTTTCGAAAATGAAAACATTAATCACTTTATCATGTAACTTATTATAACCCCCATATCATTATTCCAGAGATTAAAGGTGTTTAATGTGTCATGGTAACGGGAAGGCATTTTATGGCACCCATTTAAAAAAATTAGAATAATTTCAAGAATAAGGATCATTTAAGAAGAATGACGACAACAAAAACACTGCGTTTGAGTGAAATAACCTAAACGTGAACTGTTCAGTGTACATATGTATGATATGTCGTAGTGTATATAACATGTTGCTAATTAAGGAGTCGTAAGTTTTACTACTTGTGCTTTGTTCAGTTGTACTCACTAAATCAAGTAAATCGTTCATGATTAAACACAATTTTAAGAGCCTCCTTCACGCTCATTGTAGGTATAATCCGGTCATTTCTATAGTTTATCAAACTAAAAAAAAATAATACATCATCTTAGATGTTATTTCTCAATAAGAAATATATTGTTAATCTTTAATTTCTTGAAAAATTGAGGAAAATTGTAGAAATCTTAATACAATGTGTTCCCTTCAATAATAAAATGCATAGGAAAAAAAGCGTTGCCTTTTGCATTTTCTGACCAATTGCTTGTCAAAATTAATGAAACTTTACCTCATATCATTTGAAAATAATGATAATTTTGACATACGTCTTCTATTGATCTTCTCCATGTCTCTTTGTAAAAGTTGCAAATTTGCTGTAATTGTAGAAAAAGTAACAATGAACTGAAAAGCTCTTAGAATAGGTGGTTAACAATCCTTTATGTCCTCTATTCACGATCAAATGTAGTACTTGACTTGTATCATGGGTCTATTTCATTTCTCTCACTTGACAGTGTGACGAGGTGAAGTAATTATATTTCTGTCATGAATTTTTTGTTGCATTGAATGTATGTATGTTTTTTTATTGGCTTACTTGACTTAATTCCATCTCCCCGTGAGGAGAATCGGGCCGCTAACAAGTTCTCTCCATCTTTGGCTATCTCTCGCTAAAGTGGTTGCATCAGTCCATGATTGGAAGCCAATATCTTGTCTCTCCATCTATTGATCTTCTCCATGTCTCTTTGGGTCGGCCTCTTTTTCTTCTTCCTTCAGATTTCCATGAAATAGCTAATTTTACATGGCTGGTGTTTTACACTCTGAGCACATGGGCCAACCATTTCCATCTTCTTCGTTTAATTTGAGTGCTAATCGATTTTATTCCAGCTCTTCTCCTCACCTCCACATCTGTCACTTTCTATGACCAGTAGATCTAGCCTTATGAAGAAAAGTGTCCACCAGGTGTTCATCGTTCTTGGTCATTTTCCAAGTTTCGCTACCGTAGAGAGGGTAATCAAGGGAACCAAGGTTACAGCGGTGATCAAAAGAATGTAATCCAGGGACAAAGACCCGACATGGAAAACAGACATACACAACAAAGAACATACAGTAAAATCATACAAAGTAACAAAAGCAAATGAGCAACTCGGACTCCACTAAAAACTGGGAGCATGGACCAGGTGCACCGGTAGGGTAAGCGTCCTCTGCTTTTCTAGAAACACCCGCCGAGTTGCTCATAAAAAGTCAAGTCCGGGGTAGACAAACGAGGAAAGGAAAACTATGACCCGTTGAATAAATCAGTTTTCATGGTGCAGATGGATACACCATAACGATCCACGAGTTCATGATGACGACCATAGAACTTCTGTAGTGATGACTTCAATCTTGTAGCAACATAAACCTGTTCCAGAAGCCTATTTGTTAAGAGATAAAAGGAAAGTTGACAATTCTGAATGAAAAGTCATCACGTTTGTCGTAAAGTTTGGTCAATAGTTTTCCTTTACCATCGATTTCTAAGTGTAGGTCAAGATATGAGGCTGACTTCACAGTGTCTGTAGTATCCTTTATCTCAAGTTCTTTTGGGTAGATGCGATATATCAAATCCCCGAAATTAGGATTGTTTAAAGGTAATACGTCATCTATATAGCGGAAACTGAGATTGATCTAGCCAAACGATATTCTTTCTTTCTGATCAGATCAGCTATAAAGTCAGCCTCATAAGAGTGAAGGAATAGGTCAGCAAGTAAAGGAGCACAATTTGTTCCCATTGGAATGCCGACCGTTTGTTGAACAACACGTCCACCACACTGTACAAATATGTTGTCGATTAAAATTCCAGCATTTTGTAAACATCCTCCTCTGTATATTTGGAAGATGATTTTGAATTATTTCTTGCAAAGTATGAGGAATCTCTACCAAGAACTAAATATTTGTATCTAGGTGTACCATCTTTTTTGGAAAAACAACGATGTATAATGTTTTTAAGTCGGGATTTTAACTGATTGTGGGGAATAGAAGTATACAGTGTTGAAAAATCATAGGTTTTAATGCTATTATATTCAGATAATAGTCTTGAACTAATTGTTTCCAAAAGATCTTTCGAATTTTTCAGGATCCACATTAAATTAATACCACTACGGGAGTAACAAGTGTTGTGGTAGGACTGCAGACCCTCTTTGGCAGTTGTGAGTATAGAAGTTAAAAGTTTTGAAAGAGGTTTGGTGGTACATTTTGCAGATCCAGCTATGAAACGACGAATAGAACGTTTGAATTAAACAGACGGAAATTCGTTCTTTTTAAAATTTGATTATTGTTCCAAATACGTGATAATTTGTTGTATGTTATTTTGGCGAGGCCTAAGCGTCTTCTGATGTCTTTGTTGGTTCCTCTTGAGCTGCATGATAATTATGGCTCCAAGATATGTAAATAATTTTACATCTTCAGTTACTGTTTGTTCTGTGCTAGTGATGAATTGGTTGGTGTTGGCATCGAGTCTCGTCACTTTTGTTTTAGCTGCATTTATCTTGAGGCCAATGGAGTGGGCATGTTTGTTGACATCATTAAGACTCCTTTGTAGTTGTTCTTTTGTACTGGAAAATAGCGCAATTTTGTCTGCATAATCTAGGTCCTCTAGTTTTGTGGTGAAATTCCATCGGTTCTCACCGTTGGTTTGTTCACAATCCAGTCTACCATAGGAAGCCCATATGTTGCATCCCTTTTTCAATCCAGATTTGATTTTAAACCAATCTGAATTTCTATAAGATGTTACCACTGCACATACTTTGTCTTTAGACATACATTTTACCAGATTTATTAGCTTTTCCGGTATACCATATTGTTTCTTTAATTTTCAAAGCGTTTATTGAATGTTTTCTCGAAGTCAACGAAGCATATGTAGAGGTTTGAATTCCATTCTACTTTTTGCTCAATATTTCTTAGGATAAATATCTGTTCAGTGTGCGCGTTTGAAAATTAACCCTTTATTCAAGTCGGTTGGTATCTTTTCATCATTCCAAGATTTTGTGAGAAGTTAGTGAATTTGTTTTGTGGATGTTTCTGTATCAGCTCTTATTAGTTCGCTGGTAATGTTGTCAATCCCAGGTGCTTTTCCATTCTTTAGGTCTTTAATTACAGATCTTACTTCATTTAGTGTTGGAGATTGTACATTGACCGATTCCTTCCATATCTACCTCAATTGGTTCTGTTTAAAAATTTCATTGAAATGTTCTATCCATCTGGACTTCACTTTATTTTCTTTTGTCAGAGTGTGTGTATTTTTTTTTTAGTTTTGTTTACTGCATTTTGTTTTGTTAAATCGTCTGTAAATTGATTTTTATTGCTTTTTGTAGCACCCTTGTGTAGCTAGGTATTTAGTTTTGTAGTACGTGGGCTCATATAACCACCGTGCACCCCCATTTATTAACCAAAATATGGTTTTCAGGTACCCTTATACCTCCCATTTACGATTTTATTTTGTCGCCAAGAAATAAACTGCAGCATTTTTTTTTGTTACTTTTATACCTCGTTGAGGCAAAAATCATTTGTTTACATTTTCCTAGTTTCTTCGAAGTTCTTTCTACAAAACGAAGTAAACTGACATATATATATGTGCATCATCGTGTAGCCCAAAGTCTCAGCTTTGCAATGGTACAAAGAAAGGTGCGGTAACATTGGGTTTTAACATCAAATATTTATTACTCGGGCTCATTAGAAAGCTAAGACACTATGTCATTTTATTTGAATATACAGAAGCTTGTTTGAAGTATGTTTTTTTAATTGTCAATTACAGGTGAAATGGAAGAAAATATGAAATTCCGAAAATTCCTCTTTTGATGAAAACTCAATATTGTCAAACTGAAACTGAAAAAAATACGCGCCTGAAATGAGAATGTATGTTGGATGCATCCATAATTAGAACAATAGTACCCAACATGTCTATTGCACGCCGTTTATATGACAAAAAATAACATTTTAGTTTATGTTGAAATATTTTTTCATGGGTAGGGTGGCAATTTTTCACCAAACTTGACTTGAAAAGGTTCAAATATATATTTCTTGAGCTCCTTTGGAAACTAAGGCACTATATTAATGTATCGTATCACACAAAAGCTTGTTTTGTTTAAACTACAGTACCACACAAAAGCTTGTTTTGTTTACACTACAGTATTCTGAAAAAAAAATTACAATAACGGGTGATTTAGAAGAATTAAGTTCTGAAAATTCCATGTTCTTTATTTGATAGTAATTGTCACCCAAAAGGAAAATCTAAGCGCCTGAATTGATCAGATTTGTTGGTTATATCACTATCTTAATTATGAATGCCTAAAATATGAGTTCTACATTGTCAGTATGCTGTGATTGAAAACTCTGTTTGATACTGAGACTACATTTTGTAGTTTTCTAAAGGGTATGGGTAATATTTTTAACATTTGTCGAAAATTCTTTCTTGAAAATTTGTTTTTCGTGGTTAATTTATGTAGAAAATTAAATTATCTATCGAATGATACCAAATTCGAGGCGTTTTTAGCAACAATTTGAAGAGTCGAATTTATGTGACTTTTTACGGAAAAATAGAAAATACCATTTTTCGCTTTTTTTGGGTAAATTCTTATTACGAAAATCGCCAAAATTCATCAAAAGAACACCAGAAGCATTAATTGTGATAATATTAAACAGAATATACCAAATAAGCCATTTTTTACTGAAGCATAAATACTCTAGGGTATTTGGCATTGAAAAATATGTCAATTTAAACGATTTTTCGGTGGGGTAGGAGTACATTTTTTTTTCATTTTACCCTCAAAACCCTAAGTGTTACCGCACTTGTTTTGATATCATTGTAAAGCTGAGACCTTGCGCTACATGATGATACCTAAATTTGTTTAGTTTGTTGACACATTCTGTCCCAGAAAGGGTTAGACGCTCAAAAAATTGAGTCACAAAAATCTTGACTTTCTGACATAGTGGGGTACAAATATCAATAGGACAATTAATCGCAAGAGTAATCAATGGAACCAAGGAGTGAATAACCAAAATACGATCACGAGTGCCGAAGAACGCCTAGATTTAACGAGTATGCGGAACTCGTTCCGCGCACGAGTTAAATCTTGCTGCGTTCTTGGCATGCAAGTGGTAATTTTTTTTTCACGATGACCAGTTGATTATCCTATTTATTATATAGATTTCCTCGATTCTCGATTATTCTTTGCAATTTTCGACATAAATTTCAAATATGGAGAACGGCGGTTTGATATCAATGATTGATTGATTGTTGGGGTTTAACGTCCGAGCAGCAATATTTCAGCTATATTCAGACGATGAACATGAAATGGATGACAAAATGAACACGAAATGATGATGAAATGAAAAATGGGATGGGACACAAGGACAATGGGGTCGCGAAATTTTGATTGCCACTGGAAATAGGGAGAGGTGGGTAGGGTCGGGCAATTTAGTCTTCTGTGGCGGAGTCCTATGGTTCCTACTCCGGGAGAATACCACAGTAGAGTTCCTTAACGTGCGAGGAACCTGGCATCTTTCCCAACACGGTGCACCATTATGGTTTGCGGTCAGGTTTTCCGTATTATAGCCTGACAACCCCAGCATGTAACATGCCAGGGGCACCCCATTCCACCACCTGGGGCACACATCCCAGTTGCTCTGTGGGCAGAGCACCTAGACCCCGGCTAGGTTTCTGAGCACTATTCAGTCGCCTTTTACGACAAGCTTAGCGCTGCTGCAGGCCTATTCTTTTGACACCCGGATCTGCACGGGGGGTTTGATATCAAAGTTGTGACGTCGTGGGAGAAAGTCCGAGAGTGAAATTACCGAATGTATTTCACAGTGTGAACTATCGAAATTTATTACATCGGGAAAATTCGATAAACACTGCTATCTATATAATAAAGGCTTATACTGAAAATGAATCCGAAAATATTCTTTGGCGACAACTTGATTCGGTAATGGGAGGTATAAACGTACCTAAAAATCACCATGAAGTTGACCCTCCCAGACCATAGACTATTGTTTTCAAAACTCAGTAATTTCAATACTTTACATTCGCATATGATTTGCATAATTATTTATTACTACTCCACATTATGCTGCTGATCGGTGCCGTGTTTACCGTCATAGATTAATAGTTCTAGTTTCATACGAGATCAAAATGTACCTCTTGAATATTATACACGTGTGTTCTACGTGTCTCGTGTTGCTTAATAATTGTATGAAGCCGGGAAGTTTACATTAAAAGATGAAATGATCGCTTAGCATTGAAAATTAACCAGTTTCCGATTCAGACACAAGGGCTCGTTACAATTGACTATATAGGTCATATACATTATAAGGGTCCGATATATACTATATATAGCAAGTTTCAGGGAGCGAAAGTGGACTCAAAACCCTGACTTGGGAGGATGGTCATTGCCAGTTGTCTGGTTCTCTGGTCAATATCATCGACCTAATCACGGTTACGAAAGAGTAATAATAATATCAAGGGCACCAATATTCCAGCGGAAGTCATCCGATTTTAGAGCATATCACATTCGTGCCAAAATCAGTGGCGTAGAATATTTGACGATTAGCGACATCGATATTTTTCAGATTTTGACGTTACCAAAAGTGACACCAACACCTTGAAAAATAGTTTTCAAGTACAAATTAAATTAGTTTTATTCTTTTGCAAGAAGATAATATTTTAGTTACCCTAAAGCTCTTAAGCAGATAAGTTGAGAAATGTTTCACCGGACTATTAGTCACTTCAGCATGTGAATACAATATACAATCATAACAGGTGACAAGCCTGTTTCTCCCTACAGCAATATTATTGTTAAATATTCGATCTGTATTGTAATGTGCCGCTGAAATAGAAAAAAATGAAAAAAATGTTTTTCATACTTTCTCAGCAAGTCTATCGCAAAACTAAATTCTTCACAATGTTCTCTTACCAATAAACAGGGGTAACATTTGTTTAACCCGTAGTATCATTCATGTGTAGTGACACCCATTACGGTAATTAAAACCCAGACATCATTGATCCGGAACCGACTTAGAAGCCATACATACTCGGGACAACAAAAGGTTGATTTGTTACAAAGGTGCAAGAAATAGGATGGTGTTAGATTCAAAAGCAATGTAAAAAATTCACTATTAAATTACCGGTATATTATTTAGAAAGTTGAAACATTTTGGATTATCAACGATGTCAGGGAGCTATAGATTTCGAAACGAGGTAATTATAAAGAGACTTATGATTATTGTCGTCTGAATATAGCAGAATATTGCTGCTCGGACGTTAATCCCCAACAATCAATCAATCATTTATTTTAAATATGACTATAATTAGATAGTTTTCCAAAGTAGATGCAATTATACCATAAAAACCTTTGGTAAATATTTAATCATTTATAAGGGACTGACATATTGAATTTACTGTGACAACTAATATTTGGAAAGCTAGGCTCTCGTGTCGATTAATTATTTTGTCCAGCGTCCTGAGTCTAACCTAGCTATTAGTCTAATAAACATTTGATCTATATACGATATATACCATATCAGTGGCGGATCAAGTGAAGGGTTCTGAACCTTTTTGTATAATTTTTGTTAGTTCTGTGGATTTTTTCGCCAGAATGAGCAAACGACAGCGTGGAGTCCCTTTTTAAGAATTCTGGGTTGCCCTTGCAATTACCCACCTCTGACTTGATCACAACTGGACTGGATATCGACATTGACGATTCATTTCTGATTACATTTGACTGTATTATTGTACTATACTAGCCCCGTGCAGGTCCGGGTGTTAAAAGAATAGGCCTGCAGCAGCGCTAAGCTTGTCGTAAAAGGCGACTAAATAGTGCTCAGAAACCTAGCCGGGGGCTAGGCGCTCTGCCCACAGAGCAACTTGGATGTGTGCCCCAGGTGGTGGAATGGGGTACCCCTGGCGTGTTACATGCTGGGGTTGTCAGGCTATAATACGGAAAACCTGACCGCAAACCATAGTGGTGCACCGTGTTGGGAAAGATGCCACGTTCCTCGCACGTTAAAGAACCCTGCTGTGGTATTCGATAGGAGTAGGAACCTTTGCGCTCCGCCACAGGAGGCTAAATTGCCCGACCTTACCCATGCCCCTTTTTCCAGTGGCAATCAAAATTTGTCGACCCTATTATCCTTGTGACCCATCCTTTTTTTTCATTTCATGTTCATTTTATCATCCATTTCATGTTCATTGTCTGAATATAGCTGAAATATTGCTGCTTGGACGTTAAACCCCAACAAACAAACTTGTACTATACTTACCTTAAAAAAAACCAAGCAAAACAATAAAAAAAAAAAAAAAAAACACGTACGAAAAATATGTCATGAGAGCTTTTTTGTGCATAATTTACCGACGGTAATTTATTTTCAATGGTGTATCCTTAAACTGAAAAACACAGGGGCTTGTGTACAATGAGTATTCAAAATCGCGCAAGACACATTTTCCCGGACACATCCTCTCTCTTTCTAAGAATGGCTATCTTGAATACTGTGTGCTTACAAACGTGGTTAGCGGTACAGAACAAGATCGCGAAACTCGGTGCCATAATTCTTCCGTGAAGTAACTCAAACTGCCATGTAAAAGTTTGAATGCATCTTTTTCATACTTCACGTAGCAAGAGAACCAATCGAGTAGACTTAAAACACAAATTGATATCGTGTCCATCCCCGTAGTTGTTTAAATTGATGGAAACCAGTTTATTGCCACAAATTCTTAAAGGAAATATGGTGAAGACCCAGTGTTCTGGCAATCTGGGATTAAATATAACTGTTGTGTTATTAGTCGCAATCCAGTTACAACATAATATGACATGTTACAAATGTTACAGCGTAATGATGTACTGCATAAAATTAAACCAATTTGTTTCTGATAAATTTCAAAATATTCTAACATGATTTTTACAGTTAATTTGGAGTTTTTGTTTTTGTTTATTTTATTGTAGTTACACGTAAGTTAAGCGTTTTGGTTGATATTGTTTTCAGTGTATCAAGTAGTCAAAATAAATCCTTGAGTAGTATTAAATCAATGTCCTTCATTTTCAGTTACTCCTTCTTTGAACTTCATTTAGTATGATTTACTGATTTGACCAACCAAACGGGAAAAAAATGCAACATTCATTAAAACTTTCAGGAGAAAAAATATGCCAATATGCTTGAAAGTTCTATTAGTTGTGTAGGAAAAAACTGGAAATCACTTGAATAAGCCACCTCATCACCTCCTTTTGTCAGGCAGCGGATCCCCCTTTTCAGAATTTCTGGATCCAAACTCCGGCAATCTCTTCTGTGATTCAGTGTCTGGAGCTGTTTTCACTCAGTGGACAGCCAAATTAGAAACATTTCTGGACACTGAATCTCCAAAGGGCTTACCTTCTCTTCTTTTCAATGAAATGCTTCCATTATCACACTTACATGTTTCTTATGCAAATCACCCAGAGATACATACAAGTAGTACTCCAGATGAGAATAATGCAAAATTTGATTCATGGTTGGAAAACCAACATATTTTTATTTTTTGATATTTGGTTTAAAATGTTATAGCGGAGACCTGTAATTAAAGAGATAATAAACTTTTAATTAGCCAGTTTATCAATAAAATTATTATGAGGTGGAGAACAAGATTCCCTGACCTTTCCTTTTTTTTTTTTATTAAACTCCTTTTTCCCCTTTTGATGATGTGAAGTAATTATTGCAGGTACCCAGAAGACATAAAAATGGGACACTGAAGGTTAATTATCTTAAAAAACAAAAAGGTTGTGATAGGTTAAAGTGAAAACAATGAATTTAATCATGAATTATTTTCATTTTTGTAAAAATTGAGGGGTAGGTAACTTGTTTTCAATACTACTTTTTGTTTGTTTTGTTAGAAAGAAAAATGTGGTATGAACATGAAGCTAAGATATCATATAATAGGAAACTGAAGGTTTCTTTTTCTCAATATTTGCAATACTTTTTTAGTTACAATCATTTAAAGCCAAGTTGATATTGTTGATTGAGTAAGTACGTGATCTTGTTTCCTGCCGCATGTTAATATGAAATTTCAGCTAGTTGCAAATCTTCTTAATTGTAGGTCTATGGTTATAGTAAACAGAAATTTACATGTGTCTTTTCATATAACCCCTATTCTTAGGAGATGAAAAAATGCATAGAATATACTGTAGAATTCAAAATTAAGGGAGATAACTCTGTAAATGACACTAAAATACAATAGAAACTTGGATTTTCAAAGTGGATTGTTTCCTAAGAACAGACAGATTAGAATGAATAATTATACATTTCTTCATATAGACCTATAAAGCAAGTTAATAACAAAAATAAAAATGTGTAGCCTTTTTTTTGAGGTGTATCACATATTACAGAATTTGCATGATCCTTACAAAGACTACTACTTACTGGTAATTCATGATTCATCAAATCTGAAATCTAGAAAACCAAGTCTTTGATAAGTTGGTGTCTCCTGTTTTTAAGTTCTTTGGCTAGATTATAATTTTTAGCTTAAAAGGAGTCTTAGTAACACAAGTTCTTATGGTCCTCTTGGTTTATGTTACATTTTTTTTAGCAAAAAGTGAGTCTTATACTATTATGTTTCATTAGAACTAAAATTTGTTCAATGTTTAAACAGTTTTTGTTTTTCTAACAATATTTTATATGTCACTTAAATACCATATTGAAGTGCACTGTATTTGATGAAGTGTGTAGTCATTTAGATACAACATATGTATACATACTATTATTATGATACATGGAGTGTTATTGTCCATAGGTATTGAAATGAAGCCTCCAAAATACATATTTTAATTTATATAGATAGCAGTGGCAGTAACTGCTTCTTGACAAAATAAATTTGTAAGATGAACTTGGTAATTTAATTCTCGGACTTTCTCCTGCCTAAATGTCACAACACTTTTCTCTTGTGATGTTAACTTTGACATCACTGCATGATGATTTGGAATACAGGTATCTATCCACTGATCTCAAAATTTCTCAAAAATTGAAAACAAAACGTTATTCGAAAAATCATTGTCGCTATCTACCCAGTTGTTGAACAGTACATTAAATGTATCTTCATACATGTATAAAGTTATAGATCCAGAAAACCATAATTTTCAAGATGTTATATACATGTATGATTGCACTTTCCCGATGATCTCTTCTTAAATAATTAATTATGTATATTTGTTGGCTTCTGAACTTTTTACACCAGACACATTGTAACAAGTCACATTTATCTCATATATGTTAATGCATAGTTCTTGTATGATGGTAATACATGTATTATATAGTATACTTGAGTGGAGAGAAGATATGATTGAAGTTGTTGTGTCTGTGACTGTATATCTTATTTTATGTATAATGCTTATCTGACACCTAAGTCATATGAATATGTTTTGCACATGTGTTAACTCTCCCATTTGCAATGGGAGCCTCCAAATATTTGATAAAAAGATCAACAATTTCCTGCCTACATGCCTGTGTAAAAGTGGGAGACTTAGCCACATTTGGGAATTTCTACCATCTTATTTGAATTTTCAGATTAAAAAATCATAAAAACAATTACTTTAAATCTTGTAAAAACAAATTAATCTCAGACCTTTACTATCATTATAATATATGAAAACATTGCATATCATCTTTCAGGGGAGGGATGTCGCGAGAAATTATCAAAGTGAATTGTTATGTTTCGCATAGTTTTTAACGATCCATCACCCCGTAAGAGTGATTGTTGACTATTATTTAGACGATTATATATATATATATATATGGTTATAGTATAAATAAGAGAGAATGGTTAAACATTAGTGCATCCCTTTTTCAGGAAAATCTTTATGATATATATGAGTTATAATGATCGTATGTATATTTTGAGTACCTGCATTTCATGATTTTTTTATTTAATTGTTAGAATCAGTGGCAAAATTTCCACAAACTGCATCTACCCGAAGATGTCCATTATATTAACAAGCTGAATTCTTGGTACTCACAGAGTAATGGTTCAAAGAAAGACCCAATGGCTTATGGAGGAATGGCCTACTATGACAACGCAACCTATGCCGGACCACATTCCAAAGGATCATTCTCAGGAGGTTCTTCTGACCATCCAGACTGTAAGCATAATATAAGGAATGGTTCGAAGAGAGTTGGTTGACCCAATAAATTAAAGAGCTATGTTTCAGTCAAATATTTTTGGGGGCAACCAACTTGCCCATATATTGCCATGTGGCCCTCAGCATCATGACCTATTTGCTACATTTGAATAAACATGATGTGTTTGTAAGGATATAGTAATTTTGCGTTTTATTCAGAATTGTTTCAATAATTAAACATGATGTGTGAAACCTACCAGTGTAATTGTCTGCAGACAAAAGGAAAACTTTGAATTGCTTCCCGAAGTCAATAGTTGGTATTTTGTATTGTATAAAATGGCCCATAATTAAATAAATGTTATCGAGAGTGAACTTCCTTACTTGATATTACTGGATACCATTAATTATATTGTCCATTTCTTTTAGCCTTGCAATATTAGTCTGTAAAAATAGTTCCTTAATTTATTTCCTCAATATGCCATAATTTTGCTTTGTAAACATTAGGAAAATAAGGTTCATATATTCATTACATTATATGTATTAATTAATCACTGTGTCTAGATATGTCTTCCTTCTCATTTGTCTTGTGATTTCTAATGATGTATTTAACTATGATACTTCTGGTTTACTATAATTTCTTGTTTATAATTCCTTATATCTTTATAAATATGTTTTGAAGAAGTGAGTAAATTTTGAACAATAATGTTGTAGTTCATGTATTGACATTTTGTCATGTTTTTTATATACTGTATGTTCAGCAAACCTCAAAAACAATAGAACACATAATATTGATTTATTCAAAGAGACTTATTTTGTACATGTACATGTATATTTTAGAAATAATCATAAAAAAAATTAGTCTATGAAATAAATTACTTAAATCAGGTATATACATGTGACTTGCATTGTTAGGCTTTTGATTATTCATGTTATCAGCCTGGAACTTCCCTACTATCTCTTAACTCTACAAGGAAATATAGTCCAAATGTAATTCCTTTTATCTCATTCAATAATCTTTTATATTCAGTTATTATGTTTCTGGCAATTATTCAGCTCAATAATATTCTTTTGTTTCTGCAAAATAAAATTAAGGTATAGTCTCCAAATCAACTGAAGATTTGAGGGACTCCTTTTTGGCCTTGAAAGAAATTTAGTAATAAAATTAATTTAGGGAATGGAGTTCCAGCAGTAATGTGACAAGAAACATTAAATGTGTTTAGCATGTTCCATTTAACAAACACACTTATCAGTCAAAATCTTCATCCTATTATTAATATATGTTGATAAATAAACAGGAAGTGAAGAGTAGTGATTTCAACCAAGTAAATTGACGGGAAAATTCATATTGATAGAAAGTTTCTAGTTTTGGAAAATTTTCTGTTCATCAAGGAAATTATTTTCTAAAGGTGAAATTGCTTTTATTTGAGTATTATTAGGGAGTAGTATCTGTTAAAATAGTCTTTTTAATGTATAAAATGCAAATTAACTTTTGGACAGGTTTAAAAATTTGTGAAAAAGGTGAAATGGAACAAAATGTGTACATGTGTGTGAAGTTGGGTATGGTCAAACTGTCAATTACAGTTTATACTTCAAAAATCAGTAGTAAAGATTGGCATTCATTTTCAACATATTAGGAAATGAAACAGCTCTAAATAATATAGAAAATGAAAGTGTATGATTAAAGTTTTATTTTACATCATGTAATCTTTGAAAGTTTGTTCCTGCTACAATTTTCATTAGAATCAAAAACCTTCAGCACTTTGATTAGTTTTAGGTTTGAACCCTGTGATTTTTAAGGAAAAGAGGGAGAAAATGTTCCAATCATTCATTATAACTAAATCTTTAATTCCTAGCCATGCAGGTTATTGTCTTTAATAGAGTTTCCTCAACATTTATTTACCAAAGTAAGTCTTGGTTTTGATATGTCAATAGAAAATGTAGCTAATATTCTTTAAAAAGTCTTTATTACTTTATGCAATTTCTTCAGCATTCTTTATTGAGGATACTTGATGTATCTGTTCATTGAAAAAAAAAATGTTATGAAATTCTACATGTATTAATACAGGTTTTATATGGGGTTTATATGTATGTAATAGTCCCATTATAAGTACCTATATGTAATACATGTTAATTGTTAAGTCTTCCTTATCTCAATTTTTCTATGCAGAAAAGGTCATAATATGAACTGGTATGCAAGTAATGCTTTTTAAAAACTTATACACCCATACTGAATTTCTATTTCTATTTGAATTGGTTATGAAATAAACCTCACAATTTTTCTTTTATGCCCAATGACATGCTAACTTAACTTAATGCTCCTCATTTTTCATGTGTATTAGGTAAAGGCCTTGAAACTATATCATTTGAAACATTGAAACTATTTAGTCACTTGAACGACATTCATCAAAATATCATGAAACAATATCAATCAATATTTATTTACTGTTTTTATGAAAGTTTACCATGAAAGACCTATACTTAATTTTAATATTAATTTACCCCTGTTCGTCGTGACGTTTGTCGTGCTGTCCACCTGTCCGTCCAGATTACACATGATCATTGCTTGTCTGGCTATCTCCTCTTACAGTTTTTGAACTACATCTAAAATATTTTACAGGATATTTCTACACATGATGAAGGTGTGCAGGGTCAAAGGATTTTGATTTTCGTGAAATATTACAGAAATTGGTGATAGTTACACTTAGTCATTTTACTCAGAAATATATGGATCATGGCTTGTCCGGCTATCTCCTCGTTCAGTTTTTGAACTACTTCTAAAATATTTTACAGAATATTTCTATACATGATGAATGTGTGCAGGGTCAAAGGATTTTGATTTTCATGAAATATTATGAAAATTGGTGAAAGTTAAACTTAGTTAATTTACTCAGAAATAGGGCTATATGGCTTGTCCGGCTATCTATTCCTGTAGTTTTTGAACTACATCTAAAGTATTCTTTTCAGGATGTTTTTACACATAATGATAGTGTGCAAGGTCATAGAATCTTGATTATCGTGAAATATTATGGAAATTGATGAAGGTTAGACTGAGTCATTTTCATCAGAAATAGGGCTATATGGCTTGTATGGCTATATCCTCATCTAAAATATTTTTTGCCGAATGTTTCTATACATGATGATATGCAAGGTCATAGGATCTTGATTTTCATGAAATGTTATGGAACTGGGTGAAAGTTCGACTTTGGAATATTACAGAACTGGGTGATAGTTAGACTTTGTAATTTTTGTCAGAAATATATTCTACACAACAAAATTAGAGATTTGTAGTGGAGGATTTTAACATTTTTATGTGTCTGTCAGTCCGTTTATTGGTCCTCTTTTTCTCATCGCAACTAGTCTGACACTACCGAACATTGTGACACCATGTGGCCAGGATACAATATGTAGATATGCATATATTTAGGAATTTCTGATCCCCAAATTGATCCTCAAATTTTTTGAGTTACGATACTGGAACAGTTTGTTGTTGCAAGTCTTGGAAGGATTGAACTGAACCAACAGACCATTAGTAACACAAGTCTTGGAAGGATTTCTGAATCTGCAAACCATGTCTTCATACAAAAATAAACATGTTCCTAATTTAGTAAATCTAGAGAGTGGGGGCATCATTAGTGTCTTACAGACACATTTGATTTACTAAAAAAATCACAACTAACAAATGAGTTGGGGGCTCCTGTGATAAACAGGGCTTCTAGTTTTAATTTAAAAACAATAAAGTCAAATTTTTATACAATGTCTAAAGCAAACCTTTAATAATAATAAAAACCTGTCCAAACCATACACTTTTTAAAGTGCCTTTGATATATCAATTTAAATGTATTTTATATGCCTTAGTAAGCAGAACATCTGTCTTAACTGAACAAATTTTAAAGCCTTAAAGGGGTTTAGTTTACATTGACATTGTCGGCCTTTTTTTAAGCTGCCTCATCCTGTTTTTTTTGGAAAAAAATGCATTATTTTTTAATTGGAAAAGTTGAAATAACCTTGAATTAATTTGTTATGAAAATGATTAATTTTATGAACAATTAATCAGTGTAATTTTGAACAGAAACACCAAATCTTACTCTTGGACCACAAATTAGGAATTAGTTTATCTTTTTAGGATTATGTTTGAGCTAATTTTTTACAAGATGGGAAACTTTCATCAGCCTTATTTTGGAAGCACAATATAATTGAAGTTTAGTCACTGTAGTGAATGTTATCTTTCCATCAGACACACCATACAATGAAGTCGTGACTAGGAGCAATACAATTTTATCTGCTTTGTAATGATACTATCTTTTCACCTGAGGAAAGGAAAATTAACTGACATAAGATACTGTAATGAAAACTTTATTTTACATCTTAATAGGTGTGTTTGTCTCCAGAATTTTGGCAAATTGTTCAAGAATTTCTATGGCACATAATAATACAATTGTGGTTTATTGATCATTGATCATTAAAATTTAAATTTTAATTACATCGTATAGTTTTACATCAGAATTTGTCGTTTATTTACTGACATATGTTTTTCTATTTTTATACCCAGGTTTTGGAAATTCAAGATCCAAATAAGTACTTAATACAAAAAGTATCAAAAAAAAAGAAGCCAAGTCCAGTTCCAATAATTTCTTGCAAAGTATTCAAATGAGCTACATTACTGTAGCTAATATGTTAAATAGAAGGAATGAAGGCCTCTGTGTGATTGGAGTTTCCAAATTTGTGCTATTGACAATTTTGGTAAGCGGTTACAGTTACCATTCATGTTCTTTCCTTCGCGAGAATGTGACTGTCATCAGTCTCATGTTGACAAAATAGTGTAATCTGACATCACAATAAAACATGTAGTGTCAATAACTGTGTCCTATGTATTTCACAATAGGTCTCCATCTCGTTGTTACTTCAAGTGGAACATTTTTTTAGTCTTGCTGTTCATATTGTCCTTGAACATATCAATCACTGTTTCTAGTTCCTTTTTACTTTTTTGTCATTTCCCCATCTATTTGTATGCTCTACATTTTAGCAAAAACTGTAACTCATGCTTCTCTTTCTTTTGTATTTGTTTGGAATACAAATTGTCATTGGTGAGAGTTATGGAAGATGAGGTGACCTCAGAATGGTCTTTAAATTTCATCATGTTAGTATGTACTCATGCCCTACTGTTAGGCTTAAACTGATTAGAGAAGGACAATTATTTCTAGGCTTGTATTTCAAGAATGTCATTAGAAAACTAGAGATATTTTAATGAAACAATGCAATGTTGGATGTGCATATAATACCAGGAATTTCAGTTTCTACATGTTTTGTCAGACTTAAGCATTGTTCAGCTTGCTTTACAACATAATGTTATCCACAACTTCTCCTATAATACTCCAATAAGTAGTGGTAAATCAGTAAATGTAGTATTTTAAGTATGGAAGCAAGTCATGAATCTTTCATGTGCTTTAGACTTCTGCAGAGTCCATCCTGCTAATATTGTTTTCAACAATACCCCCTATAATATTCTCTGGATTTTTGCCAAAGCAAATATATGCTGGTATTAGTCCCAATAAGGACACTTTTATTTTTTGAGGACTTTTTAAAAATCTGCCAGAATATTTGAAGTAGTTCTACTGTATTATGCTTAATCATAGCTTTCCAAGTTCAGAATCTTAACATTCAGACATGAAGAAATATGTCATTATTTTCAGTGTTATTAAAAAAGAAATTTGATAATTGATGGGTTGTCAAATCAGTTTCAGTTTGTGAAGGAGGCGATTACCAGTGGAATACAATAAAAACACTGAAAAAGTTTGTTCATTAAAAATCACTGTGTAACTTTGTTTTGGATGGGTAAATGGGTGTTAAGCAGAAATACAATGATGTGATGTTCAGTCAATGAAAATGATTAGGAAGTCAGATACTTTGTATATTCTTTTTTCATTAAAAAACACAATACTAAAACTTTAACATAAAAAATTAACATAAGTTCATGGGTGGATAGATTTAAAAGAGAAACATGGCTGGATAACAAGCTGATGAACTGGGAATACCTGACTAATTTATGGCCAACAATTTGCTGTTGTTTTCTTTTATCATTTTGTGTCATTTTTGTGTTTTGGTGTTCAGGGAAATATGTGATTAGTTAAGATTTGCCGCAGGAATTTAATGCATTCATAAGCCAAGGATCTTCCCATTTGGATTAATCATAGTATTTTTCCTTCTTAAAAGTTTATTGAAGTGATTAGATATTTAAGCTTTATAATCACATGTAGGAACACTCTCCCCAGAGTCGATTAAGGTGAATTTTGTGAATAAATTAATTGTGAAATAGAGGAATTACAAAATGAGTGCTGTGAATAAAGGCTTTTGTACCTCAAATGAGGATAATAGTGACCTCAAGGACAACAGGACATTATATAGAGGAGGAGCTTACTCAAATGGTTCATATGTGACAGATTCTAAAGAGGACAATAGTGATACCAGTAGTATTAAATGTCCTAACTTGATTCAAATCGATAATGAGCTTTATCGTTTTAGAGATCCTGTATTAGATGATAAGAGATTGAAAACTATTGACATTGGTAGGTTTAAGGCTTTTTGTTACATTCCATCCAGTTTATTAATAGTATATGTACATTGTATGTAGGGCAGCAATGAAACTCTTTGGAAAAAGTCATAGGTACTAAATGCTTTCAAGGAACTTTTCAAGGATGACATACCACCATTTAGCTAGTGGTACAAAGTCTGTGGCCACACTGTCTTAAAGAAAGGAGTTCATGATCCTTTTTTAGAAGATTTAACCAAATTACTGATTTCTTATATTTTTTGGACATTCTTTATCAATGTATTTGGGGATGCATGCAGGGTCCTTTATAATTGCACAGTCTGACATCTTAAACTATTTTTATCTCGTGGGTTCCTCTTATTTAAAGCAATTGCAAGCAAAACATGGTCCAGAAATCATTACAATCTTGTTTCCTTTATCCACAAAAAAACACAGAATAATAATACTTTCACACAATAGTCTTTCTTGTCTTGTCATTTTACTTGTATTAGGTTTCTTGTACGGTCTTCTTTGACAATACTTTAAAACATTATAACTCTAGTTATTGATCAACCAATGTAGAAGCACCTGTATTGATTGTGATGTAACATAGTACAGAAACAGATATCTTGGATTTGTACTGGTAATTTTTTGTTGCTTAGACACTTAGATATGTTTAGTTAAACAGTGAAGGCTCTCAATTTTCACTTAATCTGGTATGTTTCTTGATCAGTTAGTTTAATGCAGTAGTGCCTGATGTGGATCCAAAGATTTTAAAGAAGGAGGTTTCTAGTGTACAATTAGTCATATTTTGCTGAAATAATGCAAAATGTTTTAAAAATTTCCTACAAAAAAATGGGGTTGATCTACCCCCCCTTAGGATCAGCCTTTTTTCAGCTGCTTTATAAAGTGTCCAGATTAGTATTTTCGAGATAAATCACATAGACTTGGTATGCCTAGAAATTGGCTGTCTTGATGGTTAAAGTCTTAACAAGCATCTAAGTATCCTTTTTATACATTTAAGTACATCTCTGAATTAGGCAAAATGCTTGTAAGATGTGGTACATGTGCATAAACATGGATATTTTATTGAATTATCCAAGTATTTGTACCTCATAACCTCCAGAAATAACCATCATAGCACTTACCCTACCTGGGCACCTAGCCCATGCTCATAGTTTTTAGTGGAGTACAGGTTTGCTAATTAACTTTTGTTTTTTTACATATTATTTTACTTATTCCATGTTCTTTGTTTCGTGTGTCTATTTTCTTGTCCCTGTATTGTAATCTTTTTAAATCCTTGTTCCCTTGATTTACACTACATCTATTAGATCAAAGGCAAATAACAGATTTTTCAAGCGTAAAGTTGTGATTTATTCTAGCCTTTGATAACATAACATCAACTCAGTTGGAACCATTTTATTAATGATGTTGTGATGCTCTGTTTCACTTGGAAAAACCTTCCATGATAATTCATGGATTATTAAATTTACCTCTATTTACTCTTTGATGGGAAAGTACATGATAATTTTACATAAATCATTTTTATACTCCGCATAGTTATCACACACTCCTAGTTCTGCATTTTATGTAACCTCCACTGATCAAGTGGTTAGTAATTACCCCACTCAATGAGTGATTGGTATATAACATTCACCAGCTAATCCATCCAAATTATGTTGCAATTATCTCAGCTCCCAATTGATGGATTGACTTCAAATTTGGTCTGTAGCTTTAAA
This sequence comes from Perna viridis, assembly GCA_037379345.1. Classification (NCBI taxonomy): domain Eukaryota; kingdom Metazoa; phylum Mollusca; class Bivalvia; order Mytilida; family Mytilidae; genus Perna; species Perna viridis. The sequence goes on from CM074513.1 coordinate 9,628,563, forward strand.
TACATGTAGATGGGGCTTGCATTGTTAGCAATTTTGTGTGCTGTCTGATATCCACTTCTTGTAAGAATGGGGGTTTGTGTGCAATTTCATGTTTCATCTTGACTGAAACTACTGTTAAAGTACTTCTTTACATGGATACTCAGTGGTTGGGAAGGCAGTGAGCCATGGGCCATTTCCACATCTGAAAGAAAATTGCTCCTTCACATAAAAGAAATTGCCCATTACAATTTTGAATATCTTTAAAAAAAACCTGAAAATGGCCCCTTCTCAAAATTTTCTTCCCAACCTCTGAGTTTCCTATTTTTGTGATTGATGGTTCTTAAACATTTTTGCAAGTACATGTATTAAAGTTTGCACTTTTTAAAAAGTTGTTTTATTTGCATAGTTGCAGGCACTTCTTTTGCTAATAATTACTAATTTTGATATTCATAAAAATAGACAGACCATATAATGATTACTGGTATAGTGACTACTTAAACTTTATTTTTACCTGATAAAGGAAAGTGTTTTGTTTGCAAAGACTTCAAGTTTTAGAACAGTACACAGGATTTTCCAAGGGGGGTAAACATAATCAGCCATACAGAATGTTCACTATAATAGTCACAATTGAACCAAAACAACAAGTTTGATAGTGCTTGTTGGTGTTCAAATTGGGAATACAGTTGCACTACCTTCACCCCCTGTGTATGAGCCTGTAGAATCTGCTATGTAGACGTATTAGTAAATAAATCTATATTTGTGCAGCTTTGTATAAAAAAAAAAACAGAATATCTAATTCAGTTATTATGATAGATCAATTAGAAGTTCAAGGCATTAAAAATGATGTTTTGTGCAAACTTAAAAAAAAAGAGGCGCATATGTAGTTGCGATCCTTTAACATATAGGAATAGTCTTGTTGATACATAATGACGTTGTAAAAATAGTGAAATTGCATAGATATTATCTTTTCCTTACCTTTAAAAAAATAGTTGTTAAAAGGAACTTGTGAACTCAATTTAACTACATATTATCCTATTTAAACTATGCATAAACAGAAATGGGAAGTTATTTGGCTTAATTCCATATAAAATTAAGATACTGTCAATAGTAGAGGTGTTTCATTTTGTCAAAACCCTACCAAATAATGCTTTATCAATCTATGTATACCTTATTTTTATGTAACTATAGTTTTCTCTGCATACAGATCTAATTTTGGAAACAATCATGCATTCATCTCCCACTAAGATCATCCAAATCTACTCTTGCAAAATGCCAATTTCATACACCATCTATATACATTGTAGTTTTAATCTCCAAAGTGCAACAACCTAGGTTTTTCACTGGATAAGAAATAAAAGTGACTCTTTAGGGTTTTTGACATGCATGAATCACCTCCAGTCTGATTTTAGTATAGACTGCTACTTAAATACAGACTATTGAACTGAGTTTTGTAAAAATGTTAATTCATGCAAGGATATGACAAATCTTGTGAAGTGCTCATAATGAAACATCAATATTGAATTTATTGAATCCTTTTTAGATCAGGTTGTACTCATGTGTAGTAGTATAAATATCAATGTATTACATATTTGGTTGAAGTAAATGATAAATATCAGACAACAGTACAATTAGATTGTGTTTCAAAGAGAAGATAAATATAAAAAAAATAAATACTGATTTCAAGCCTGCAGGAAAAAAAAGGTTTGCATTGAAAAGTTAATATAGGTTGGCTTTCTTGCATTTGCCCTTTCTTTCTATGCATATAATTTTAATATAAAAGATTAACATGAAAAATTACTGTACAATGTCTACTATAAATGATATGTTGTTTTTTTTAAATGAAACTGCAGATGTTATGGAAATTAAAGAAATTTCTTTCCTACTGTTAAGTTTATAGCTGTATCTGTTTGATAGAGCTGTGTTTAATGCCCCTCCCCAAAGTGACTTATTGAAAACATAGTAAATGCATGCTCATTGCCTTAACAGGAGAGGGTCTGATTAACATAGTTGAGCTAAAAGAATGCATGCATAAATTATGTACCACAAACATTTAATCTTCCTTCTTTGTTTGGTTCATAGGAAATGGTTATAATCACATATGATATTTTCAGAAATAATTGACAGCCAAGAAAGTACACTCTCCACATAAGTTTCTGTTGGTTCTTATGATTCTTATGATCACATTTTGTGTAAGAAAATGCAGTAAAAATCAAATAGTTTATTCCAGTATTAATTAGCGAGTTTGTAGACACAATGGAGGATTCAGAAGAGAATGGAGGGGTGTTTGTTCTTAGGTCTGGACCCCCCTTGTTGGAAAAGTTTGTTAATCTCATGCTTAATTTGGGCAAAAACCGGCAAATGATAGGCTGGATCCCCCTTTTTGCTTATAACTAGGTCCAACTAAGACAAATTGTGAAGTGAAGATAAGTTGGAGATACACAGTGAACCAAATTGTACTAATTTTTCTTGCTTTTATTTTTCAGATACATACAGAAGGGGTAAACACCGTTGCTGTGTAGCTATTACTATATTGGTACTTCTGTTGTTTGTAGGTATAGGGGTGTTCCTTGGTGTTTATTTTGGAGGTAATTATATATACTGATAGAAATATTATTATGTTTGAACTGGTGTGATGTAGGTTAATTAGAGATACAGGAAAAGTCAACAAGTGAGTACAACTCACCTTGCAAAATATAGAGCAAGCAATCTATTGCACAAACCCTTGTTAGTGTATATAAATGACCTGGCTTAATTTTGTCAAATTGAAGTACTTTCAGATAGATGTAGCATTCTCATTTTTGATCACCTAGTTTGTAGTGCAGAATACACGTATTGTTAATTAAACTACAGGGGCATAGCTAGGCCTGTTTTAGTTGTATGCAAAATTATGGCGAGGGGTCTTTGGGGGGGGGGGTCGCTCAAGGCCCCCAGTGAGTCCGGCAAGGCAAAGCCCTGAGGGAAACTCCTGAATTTTAACGATTTTGGAGCCAGTTTTTCAGAGCCTATACTACATTCATAGTATGCATATGTGATAAATAACCTTTATTTCATCTTTAAAATGTGTGTTTTTATTTTTGTTACTTTTTCCGAAAGTACGCAACTGCATATTTGCATATAGGCAGCTACGCCCTTGAACTAGATCTTGAGATTTAATAAGATGCATTTTATAAAACTGTTGTAATATAGTAGTCAAGAATATAGTTCAGTGTCTCTATTATGACGAAGGCAGGTTATGACAGGTGATTTTAAAGCATGGTTAATACAATGGTTATAAAATACATGCTTTAGCTGTTAGTCACTGTAGTGTGACAGTGCAGTATTGAGATATTTAATGGTCATATATGTCCATTGAACCTTTCTCCAAAGGTGGAGGTGTAACATTAATGGGACATTCCTCTATAAATTTTGATATGGTCATAAAATTTATTTTGAAGTCAATTGAATTTCCATTGTCAATCAGAATGTCCTTTTCACCTTTTTTTTTGGGCTGTGCGTCTGTTAGTTCGTTCATTTTGTTTTCCTTTTGATTGTCAAACCTCAGAGATTGATATGTTTTGAGATATATTATCATGGATTTAAATGGTTTGCGTGAATCTGTGGAAGAAAAGTAATTCAGAAATACTGAAGCACAAAGAAAATCAAGAGAGTAAATCCATGGGTACCCTGCTGCTGTGTATCTAGTGTGACTGATTGTTTACTGTTCATCAAGTTCAAAGAAATCCCTGAGAATGAAGATCTAGACCTTTCCTTGTTTTGAACTGGCCTGGGTTTCATAAAAAATTGTCTTCAAATCTCAATATCAAGCCATTTGATTAGTCAAAATTTGAGTTAAGAAGGATTTCAGGAAAATATCAAATTGAGAATCTTTATAAAGCTGGGTTCTTAATTAAGTTTCCTCCAACTAGAAACAAAAGAATTGCTTGTACAATTTTGTTTACATATGTTTTATGGTTTTATTTTTGTTGTATCTATATTTAGCATAGATAATTTAGAATGTTATTGATCTTTCTAATTAAATTTTAATGCCTACTCTCTTGCAGTAATGGATAAACCAGACAAGATTTCAGATATACCACAGTATGAAAAAGGTATGTTATACCGGTAGTCATGCTAGAAAATAAACATCGGTGTTGGTTCAGACATGGATATCCAAAACTCAAAAATTCTTCTACAAGTTATTCAATGAAATAACAAAATAAATTGCACCACCTTTTTTGAAAGAGGAGGTTAATGTAACTATAAACATATTGTTTATGTCAATCTGTCTGTCCTCCAGATTACATCAGTCACATAATGTTGAAGGATTGTTTTCAAGTTTATCGATATACATATACTTACATCAACTGTAAGAGCCTAAATGTGTTGGTATTAAAATGAATTTTAAGTATGATAATATCTTAAGATTCTTAACATATCAGTTAAGTACCTTTCTTTATAAGAATCATGCAAATTAGGATTCATTTAAAATAAGGGTTGATTTTTTAAAGCTAGATTTCAGCATTTTATTAGTAGAAAGAACGATGATTTTGAAAATGAAGCATGCTAGAAAAGGATGTTTAAGGTAAAAATTATATTAGATCAAATATGCTGGCAGAGTAAGAATTATCTGCCCTTAGAAGAAAATGTCTGTGCATTCCATTGTTTTCTTCTCCACCACAAGAAAAAAGATTTTATGAGACCATTGTTAAGTTTATCTGAAACAACCAATTGGAAATAAAAATATGTGATATAGAAGTCTTGCATGATTCTTATGTAGGCAATTACTTATTTAATTAGATGAAATACATGAATTTTCTAACTTTTCAATGGAGTCTTGGCTCCATACATTTTTGGATATTCTGAGGAAAATTCAGATAAAAACTCCAGTTGAAAATGCATTACTTTTTGGGTATTTTTTAAATGAGACGGGGGAATAACCCAACCCCATAAATGGGTAGGAGTATCCCATTCTATATGTTTACTAACTGATTTATTGATTTTTTTTACAATTATTAAGGTACACAAGCAAAAACACTGATAGAAAGGATTTCTTCAGTTCCACATCTATAAACTGGTCATTGTAAAGATCAGGCTATATATAACGCTCACTTTACTTTATTCTCTGATCTATTTTTTCTTGTTCAGATAATGTCTTGATTATTTAGCTATAAATTACCACAGTCCTTTCTAGAATTCAAAAATAAAATGTGTAACCTCCATGAACTGTATTCATGAGTATTTTTTTTAATGACAGTGAAGATAAGTATTTTTACATCTAGATAACAGGGTGTGAATTAGTCATGGTCTGTGGTTATTCTCACTGGTATGAAGGAATTTGGCCTTTAAATCTATTGAGTCATGGAAATAGGTATGGGTAATTAAGGTTTTCATGACTGTCTGTGATCTGTTGAACCCCTGTTTAGTGTATATTTCATGATTTGTACTTTAAATAGCATTTATAAAAATATTATGGATGTCTTTTAAGTACAGTTTTATTCAGATTAGAAATAGACATTATATGCTGCGAAATAATCATGATTAACTCAAAAAGGAATACCTGTTTAGTTTGGCCTGATAAATATGGTTATAACAGAATGAAGTCACAAAACCATCATCATTTAAAGGGTACATCTACATATTGTGATTCAGTGGCTTTTCTAAAAAGATCTATTTTCAAAGTTTAGGAAAAATGTATTACCTGTAAATTTTTATTGGTGGTGGATCCAGATAAAAATGAGCATTTTGTCCCTAACATAATTAAATCTTGCACAATGCTGAAAATTGGTTTTATGCATAGATTGCTAAATTAATTAAGTTCAAGAGCACTCTTTCCTTTAATTTTGCATTATGTTATGTATTTAAGTTTTGAAATACATGCAAGACTGTAAGCTAGCTTTAAATTGTATATTGTACAAATCATTTTCAATATCTTATTTCTTTCTTGTAGGAAAATTTCAAACATCTTTGAAAATTAATCAAAATTGGGATTCAAAATATGCAGATCAATCAAGTTCAGAATACCAAAACTTAAAAAGCAGATTAGATAATCAGGTAAGGTTATCTTCAGAGAAAAAAATATTTATACAAGAAACTGTGGAAGTGCTAATTTGTGAGTACTGATTTTTGTGATTTAGTGAAAAAAGTGAGTTCATATAATTTTTTGAATTCATTGAACGACAACTGCATCATACAAATGGATGGAAAATATTGTTTTTGCTAGAAACCAAATTTCCTGGTTTGCTAAACCCATGGAAAGCACTTATATAAGTATCTGGTGAACAATAATACTTAGAGTACATTGGAAGACAGTAATGCCTATATTATGAAGTCCAGGATCACTTAGATGGCCAGACCTGTACTCTGACAGACACAGGGCGACTTAGATGGCATGACCTCTACTCTGTCTGACAGACACAGGGCCACTTAGATGGCCAGACCCCAATCTGTCTGACCGACACAGGGCCACTTAGATGGCCAGACCTCTACTCTGTCTGACGGACACAGGGCCACTTAGATGGCCAGACCCCAATCTGTCTGACCGACACAGAGCCACTTAGATGGCCAGACCTCTACTCTGTCTGACAGACACAGGGTCACTTAGATGGCCAGACCTGTACTCTGTTTGACAGACACAGGGCGACTTAGATGGCCAGACCTGTACTCTGTTTGACAGACACAGGGTCACTTAGATGGTCAGACCTGTACTCTGTTTGACAGACACAGGGCGACTTAGATGGCCAGACCTCTACTCTGATTGACAAACACAGGGCCACTTAGATGGCCAGACCCCTACTCTGTCTGACGGACACAGGGCCACTTAGATGGCCAGACCTGTACTCTGTTTGACAGACACAGGGTCACTTAGATGGCCAGACCTGTACTCTGTTTGACAGACACAGGGCGACTTAGATGGCCAGACCTGTACTTTGTTTGACAGACACAGGGTCACTTAGATGGTCAGACCTGTACTCTGTTTGACAGACACAGGGTCACTTAGATGGCCAGACCTGTACTCTGTTTGACAGACACAGGGCGACTTAGATGGCCAGACCTCTACTCTGTCTGACGGACACAGGGCCACTTAGATGGCTAGACCTGTACTCTGTTTGACAGACACAGGGTCACTTAGATGGCCAGACCTGTACTCTGTTTGACAGACACAGGGCGACTTAGATGGCCAGACCTCTACTCTGTTTGACAAACACAGGGCGACTTAGATGGCCAGACCTATACTCTGTTTAAGGTTTGCTGCACTAGCTTTATTAAAGAAAAAACTGATTTTAAGCTAGAATTTAAAATTAAATAGATTTGTGTAAACTGCTTTTAGACACAGCATATAGCTAGCAACTTAACAAGGTAAAAAGTAGCCTCTCATCAGAGCTTTTTAAGAAGCCTTTAAATTGTATATTTATTACAAAATAAATTCTAAAGAATTTGTACATGAAACAACTATGGCACATTGTAAATTAAACCTTGTATAAATTATCAATTTAAAAGATTGCATTTTTTTTTTAAAATGAGTTATTGTAAATTATGAAATTAAGCTTCTATCAAAATTGATCAATTCTTTATTGGAGAAAACATATTTCCTTGCTGTTCAATTACATTATGTATGAGACTTTATGATATAACATTGTTGATGCTGTGTCTGAACCACAAGAGAATTGTCTGTACTTTCTATTCAAGTTGCATTTGAATTTTTCTTCCATTATTAGTTGCAAGACTCATAACTTCTCTTTGATGGGGCTTCATTCAACCGCAAATGTAAACAGATGGGAAGTGAAGATTTTTATTTGTATACAAACATTTTAGATCTTCTGATTGTTGACCTCAGAATATTTAAATTGAAAAAGCACAGTGTATAACAATTTGACTAGTGTTGATTATTGATTGAGGATATTGATGTCTAATTAAACCTGATTCTTTCTTAATTAGTTACTAATAATATGCAATAGCATGATAGTTGTTAACCTTATATGGTAAACCTGTATACTGTGAATTATTTGTGGAATACCAATATTTGTGGTTTTCATGGGTAGACCAAAACCACTTAATTTGTTTCCCAACAAATATGAAATTCCCATTGATGTGTATACTGAAAACATTAAAACCACAAATTCAAGAACCATGATCCATGAAAATTGGTATCTGCAAATTAAAGTACTTTCACAGTAATTTGTTTTGATTAGACATGTGTTCAGTTAACACAAGTTAACTCTTATAGAGGGACTTAAAAAAATGTCTGGTTTAGACAAGTTTTCAGTTTTTCAGGGGTAAGTTTTCAAAGGTTTCAGCCTTTCAATGCATTTCTAGCCCAAATTGCCAATCTACTTAATGATTAATTAATTAATTATGTACAATGCCCTTACATTGCATTATTTCAGTTATATCAATTTTGGAATGTAGTTATGCATTAATATTGTCAATTTCAGAAATTAATGCAGTGTTGAATCCATAATGGTTAATAAAATTAATTTCAATGATTATGACTTGAAATGTTTCACTATAAAAGGAAAAATGGAAGATAAGATAAATAGACAATAACAGTGCACTGTCTTGACACAAAGCGACGTATGGATGAGTTTTAGAATACTGCAAAAATAAGATGTCATGCCAAGCATTTCTACAGTTCAATGCAAATTCTTGATATCAAAAAGTTTGTGAAATCATAAACAAAATTTCTGAAACAATTTCCTCACCTGAGAAATTCCTCAACTGACATGAGAATTTTTTCTGAAACTCTATTTGAGGAAAATCTCACATGAGGAAATACTTGGCATATTTGAGGAAGAGGAAATCCTCAGGGTGAGATTTTTTTTATGAAATTGGGGCCAGTGCACAACAAAGATTTTAAAAAGAGAAAAACCAGGGAAAAAAGCCAAGAAAAGAACAATTTGGATTAAAAATGGACAACATCAAAACAATGAAATGTTTGTGATACCAAAATAAAAAAAGTATACAAAATGTATTCAGTCCATGACAGAACATTAATTGTTATATAGTCAATACATTTTGGCTGACCAAATAGAATGACAAAAGTGTATATTTATGTAATGATATAATTTATGTATTTTACAGCTTACTAGTATGTATCAGGGGTCTTCACTCAACAATGAATTCCAAAAGGTGGAAATTACTGATGTTAGGTATGTTTAGTCAGCAAATTATTATTCCAAGGTTATGAAGTTGTACAAAAACTTTTAATTCATTTTTTTGTGGTTACACAATGCATTTACTTAGTGCCAAAACTGACATTTTGTAGGAGAGAAACCAGAAATAATATGTAAACTGAATTTTAATCTTCAATATACTGAACCTTCTCTGCACCCACAGTATTTCTAATTATAACAACAACGTTAAGGTTTGATACCTACTTTGTTGTTGTTTGAGTAAAGAAAACCAATGAAGCAACAGAAGTGAACAAAAACATTCTTCTGAGAATAAGTATTTTCCAGTAAAAACAACACGCTCTCATCATGACAATCAAAACAAGGGCTAACTTGGGGCTACAGCTGCAAGCATCTGTATTTGGCTATGTCGATTCAAAATTTTGGTAATTATTAAAAAAATATTTCTCTCATTTCCAAGTTTCATAGTTAGTAGAGTTGTCTCCCTTTCTATAGAGACATTATATACATTGTATTTTCAGCTGCAGTTGTGTAAGTCCCCATTTGCCAAAATGTAAATTTTGTAAATAAATAGTTAGTTTAATCTGGTTTGTTATTCTATTAGTATTATAAGTGTCATGAATTTCATTGAATATAAAGGTTCATACATGTACATGAGAAAAAGTTATGGGCTTTATTTAGTTTCAGGTATTATGTTGAAGGTACACTGTGTTCGGTCATTTATTCACTACAAAACAAAGAGCATTGTTGAAAAACTTAAGTTTGCTTACAATGGCGAAATACAGTATTTGAAACTTTAGGTGCTTTGTGTGTTCATATTTATATCTGTACAGTATGATGTACATGTAAATATGAGATTTGGGTGAAATATGGTATGCCAATGTTGTTGTTCTTTACACAGAAATAAAGTAATAAAATAACAATTATGTTGATAATTGGAGTTTATTGATTATTTCTCTAATACACTGAACTTGATGTTGTCTTATCTACAACCAGCTGTTTATTCAATAACCCCAGAGGCTGTTTCGTAATTAGGTAATAGGTCAAGTGGGTCAAGTCAGGGATATGTCATTAGTTTTGCAGTTTCTTGTTGAGTTAACAAGCTATTTATTGAGGTCATCCTAATTAGTGTTTTCTTTTAAATTTCCGCCATCCTCCCCACTGCTCACCATGTTGTCAGTGCCTTAGGGGACTTATATTGTTTATTATTTCCATGTGTAGTTACTGACCAATGATCTTTATTTTGATGTTTATCTATGTTTTTGTTTTCATATGTACTCATATTGTATATTTCTCTTTTTGAAACCTTGCTTAATGATTTTTAAAAATGCTTCCCTTTTTGATGCCATGCTTATGTATGGATTCATGCCTTTCTATTTCAATATCATGCTTACGTATGGTTTAATGTTTCCTTTTTGATACCATGCTTGTGTATGGTTAAATGTTTTCCCCTTTTGATACGATGCTTATGTATGGTTAAATGTTTTCCTTTTTGATACCATGCTTATGTATGGTTAAATGTTTTCCCCTTTTGATACCATGCTTACGTATGGTTAACTGTTTTCCTTTTTAATACCATGATTACGTGTGGTTAAATAATTAGCCATTTTGATACCATGCTTACGTATGGTTAAATGTTTTTTCCTGTTTTCATACCATGCTTACATATATTTTAATGTCTTCCTATTTTATTACCATTCTTGCCTTGTTATTTTTAACATGTTTAATATATTGGTTTGGCTATGTCGATTCAAAATTTTGGTAATAATTAAAAAAATTTTCTCTCATTTCCAAGTTTCATAGTTAGTTGAATTGTCTCCCTTTCAAGAGAGACATTATATACATTGTATTTTCAGCTGCAGTTGTGTAAGTCCCCATTTGCCAAAATGTAAATTTTGTAAATAAATAGTTAGTTTAATCTGGTTTGTTATTCTATTAGTATTATAAGTGTCATGAATTTCATTGAATATAAAGATTCATACATGTACATGAGAAAAAGTTATGGGCTTTATTTAGTTTCAGGTATTATGTTGAAGGTACACTGTGTTCGGTCATTTATTCACTACAAAACAAAGACCATTGTTGAAAAACATAAGTTTGCTTACAATGGCGAAATACAGTATTTGAAACTTTAGGTGCTTTGTCTGTTCATATTTATATCTGTACAATATGCACATGTAAATATGAGATTTGGGTGAAATATGGTATGGCGTTGTTGTTTTTCTTTACACAGAAATAGAGTAATAAAAATCAAAACAAGGGCTTTGATGATCACATCGGCCATTAGTGATATTGCATCTTTGTATCACAAATATACTTGTAGGAAATTATGGCCATATGGTAGATTGCCTATAAAAAACAGGGCATGAGGAAGAAATAGGTACTTACACTGAAACCTAACGAAATGAGATTTCTCACACTCATGAGAAAAATTCATGATCTTTTCATTCACCTGTGCTTCACTAGTGCATTATTAAAGACTGAATTTCTCAACCTTTGTGTAGGAAATATTTCTTCAGTAGTAAGGTTTAAGTAATAACCTATCAGTATTGATTTGACTTTCTTGTTTTGTTTCAGTCAAGGTAGTATAGTAGTTGTGTATATAGTTATTTTGGAAGAAACCACCGTTCACACACCAAGCTATATACAAACTGTCACGGAAGATAGAATACAACAGATAAAGAATGATGTACAGTCAACATCTGATCTCCTGAAAGCTGTGGATGTCAATCTAATCTCAGTGTCGTCAGTGCCTTGTATGTATTTGATGCAATAAAAAAAGTTATCTCCTAAATCTGTTTGTTACAGTCACTTTGATGTTTGAGTCAGTAAATACAGTGAAATCTGTCTTAACCAAACCCTTTTAGGGTAAATTCAGTCTCAAAATCACTGAACTCATCAAAATCAGTGGCTTTTATTATTATATCAGTAAGTAATTAGTTTTTATTGTAGCTGTAGTTGGAGATAAAAATTATTGATGAGCATAAAAATTAAGATTGCCATATATTGAATATTTCACTTTATAGAGAGTTCACTTTAATATGTCACGTTTGAAAGACTAAAAATATCTGTAACAACAAAGAAAAAAAATGATGTGCTGTTATTTTGATAAAAAAAAAAAGAACTGTCTACTAAAGAAATGGCTTTCTTTTAGCAATTTAGCATTTAATTTTTGCTGTAATGTATCACCTGATTTTAATGAAAATTAAACAAATGTTGTATCTAATGGTGATTAAGGATAATGATAACTGTTACTGATAGTGTGGGTTACAGAAATTATAAAACCCTTAGATAAATGACAAATTTCAGCTTGATACCTTCCATTTTAAAGAAGAATCAGGTCAAAATTATCTGTTTGAAGTAATCAGAGGTGGTCTAAGAAGAAGTTCTATTTTTGTTGTTGTGCAAAAAAACTAATAATACATTAAAGTAAAATTATAGAAAAAGTGGAGATAGGTGATAGATATACAGTAAGATAAATGCCAAACTCAATTTAGTTAAAAAGTCATTGAAATGTGATGCTCATCTCTGATAATATTTATTTTTCTTGCTCCAGTAACAACTACTTTAGTTCCACCAAGTACTACAACAACTAGTACTACAACTGTTGCAACAACAGCAACAACAACAACAACAGTGACAACACCACCACCAAAAACAACAGTCACTACTTCGTCAAAAACCACTGAGGGAGTTGTAACTCAGCCTGATCTAACCACCCAACCTCAGCCTGAGACTTCCTCTGCCCCTACTCCACCTAAGATCACAACTGATAAGGCAACAACAAAAAGTCAGCCTCAACCAGTAGTTACCACTACATCAACTGCACCTCCAAGTACTAAAGATGATGCAGTTGTGACCACAAAATCACACCAAGAAACTACAACAGATGCTGCAGTTGTGACAACAAAATCACACCAAGAAACTACAACAGATGCTGCAGTTGTGACTACAAAATCCCACCAAGAAACTACAACTGAAAAAGCCCAAACACAGCCACCAGTAACTCAACCTGATACAACAACTAGTACCACTTTTCTTGGTGAGTGATAGCTGTTGAATCATTTCAAGTTTTTTGCTTGAACATCTTTGATGTCATGGACCACTTTGACCACTCTTATATTTTTTTGTTACATACAAATTTATGGAATTAAATGAATTGATTTTTATGGTAAAATGTTTAATAGTTAATTGAAATATTAAAAAAAATTACAAACATAAAAATTTATGTAGTAGTTTATAATTATGTCTTCCCCACTTTGATGGGAAAACATTGTCTGTCCACCACACTTTTGTAAGTGAAACTTCTTGGAAGTTTCTGGCCAGATTTCATTAAACTTAGTAGTTTGTTAGGACATGATAAATTGTTGTGCATATTTCCAGAAATTTATGACCTGTTAATTTTATGAGAGTTATACCCCTTTGAACTTTGAGACATATCTTTTTGTTTCCAATAACACTTTAATTGGAAGATGTTTTACTGTTAAAAAACAATTTTGTAACAAGTATGACAAGGGTTGATAATTCTGTTAGTCAGATGTCGAGGACTAGTAAATTGAAACTACAGGCTTCCCATTTTTACTTGGAAAAACTTTTGAAAAAAGTATTTAATTCTTTCTCTTGATATTAATATGTGGGTCTCAATCACTTTGGGAAAGTTTGAAAGAGGTATTTAAGATTTGCAATACACATCCTTAAAGGATCAATAAATTGTCAACCCCTGTAGTGTATACAGAACAATGTTTTGTAAGTCCTTCTTTTCAGATGGGAATCCTTGTACAAACCACAGCTTGCTTGAAAGTTTTTCCATTACATGCATACAAAAGTCGTCTGTTGATTTAATTAATGCTGTTACTCCTGATGGCAAATGCAGGTTAGTATTAAATTTAAAAAGGAAGATGTAGAATTTACTTTGAGATATTTTTTTATCATAGAAAAGGCCTAAATATTCAATGTAATTTGTTTCCTCTAACCAGACAGACTCAGAAAAAAATGTTGTGCTGTAGAAAGTTTATTGCTTAATCTTAACCTGATTATACTCATATATTATTTAAAAAAAATCCATATTTCTGGCTCTTTAGATCAACTAATATTGATTCTACATTTTTGAAAACAATTGATTATAATATCTTCTTACATTATAACATTTCTCCATTTGAAATATTTAAATGACAATTTTTCTCACATGCTTTATTCCTCATATATATATTGCTTAATCTTTGAATAAGTATTAAATATTCCTTTTAATAACCTAAATTCCTATTTATTTACCCTACCGGTGCACTTGGTCCATGCTCCTTGTTTTCAGTGGAGTCTGAGTTGCTCATTTGCTTTTTTTGCTTTATATGTATGATTTTAGTTAGGGTCCCGCCTTAAGTGGGTCGCCCTGTAGTGATCAATCAGTCCATCCGTCCATCCATTACAAATTCGTGTTCAATATATATCTAAAGAACCGTTATGATTTCATACTTTATACTTAACATGTATATTAACCAACACCAGAGGGTGTGTCATAATGTATGTACAACTTCCTAGGTCAAAGGTCAGGGTCAAAAACTTTGGTTTCAGATGACAACCCCATGTCCTGTGGTAAAGATTGTGTCTGCTCTATATTTTGAGAACCATTATGCTTTTAAAGTTTATACTTGACATGTATATTAACCAACACCAGAGGGAATGTCATAATGTTTGTACAACTTCCTAGGTCAAAGGTCCGTCTGTCGGTCGCGCTGTCCATCTGTCCATTCTTAACGAATTGTGTCCACTCTATCTCTTGAGAACCGTTATTATTTCATAGTTATGTCAGTGTGTCATAATACCCCCAAAAATGGATGTGAAGTATCATACATCAGTCAAATTGAATGTGGATGAAATTACAGTAAGTACCATATTTCATCTTCCTCATATAAATTCATTTAAAATATTTCTGTCGTTCAGGATATTTATCAGTTTTCACTAAAAATCTTAGAATAAAATCGCACATAACGAGACTATGTAATAACTTCAAATAATGCTTCATATCAGCTTATTTACCAAATGTTATTGACAGCGGGGCCTGCATTCTTTTGATTACCACTATAACCTTGGTTCCCTTCATTATTCTTTTGACTTACAGGTAGCTTGTTTAAAGGTTCTTTGAAAAATAACTTTTATAATTTCTCTTAATTACAAATAACAAGAAGCAAAATTGAATGTGAAGAAGCTTCTTCATGTAGTTTTATATGACTCCCTACTTTTCTTTGAATATGTTACTTTTTGGATATTTTTGCATAGTGATATTGGGACAATGGTAATGGTTCCTAGTGACATTAGGACAATGGTAATGGTTCCTGTCTGTCCCTCTGTTACATAGTGACATTGGGACAATGGTAATGGTTCCTGTCTGTCCGTCTGTTAGCATGTTCATAGGTCTGTCCCTCTGTTAGTCTGTCCATAGTTTTGTCTATCTATTAGACTGTCCATATGTCTAGCCATCTGTTAATCTGTCCATAGGTCTGCCGTAATGTTAGTATGTCCACAAGTCTGTCCCTGTGTTAGTCTGTCCATAGATCTGTCTCTCTGTTACATTTTGTGCATTCATCTATTCTGAAATTACTGCAGCACCATTTTGTATTGGAAGAAACTTGTAAGAAGACTAGTTTCAACATTCTGAGCACTTTTTGAAAGGTTTATTGGATTTAGATATCTCTTTATCTAATCAAAGGGAGGGGGCTATTTGTTCTATACAGCAGACATATACAAAAGGCTCAATTTTGAAAATATTGGTTTTGTTATTTATATGTTTGATTTCAGTGTGCTATTGGAGAAGGTTCTTCCATGTATATTGACTGAGACACAGACCAAGTATGGAAAAACATGTACCAAAAAGCAGCAGCACAATATTATCATTGCAAACAAAGACAGCATCCAGACATTTGTTCAGATAGATCCACAGACATGTATGCACAGTCTTATTTTTGTTTTTTATTGAATTTTCAATCCTTTGAGCCCAGTACATGTAGTAGATTGCCTCTATTTTTATCTCAGCTGCAACAAATGTTGTGGAAGGCGAGACTTAGGTATTACTTTTTTGTGTCAGCATCCACATTTAGAGTTCACTGTTAAGTTTTCTGATTAATTCAGTTTTATATGGACCACTTGTATTAGGTCAATCATATTAAGTATGCAGCTGCATTTGCACCACTATATCACAATTCTGTATCTGTTTCATGCATATGCCCCTGCAGTGAGGTTCTGTTGACATTGAAATTTCTTGTTTAGATTTTAATGTTAAGTTTTTTTATAAGGTTAGTTAAACATGTACTAGGTCAATTGCATCATTAGTATCACTACTTCACAGTTCTGTATCTCTTTTATGCACATGTCCCACACTCATGGTCTATTGACTATTGAAATTTTATCATATATGCAAACAATAAACTATACCTGAGGAATCTGACCACTTTGGTGATGTCAAATGATATGATTAATTTAATATATATAAAACTTTCGATTAACTGTGTTGAGACATATCTTTTTGATAACAGTAAATTATTATTATACAGTACTTTGGTTGCTATTCAATATAAACTTTCTTTATGATTGAGGGTATAGCTAGCATGCAGTCACATCAACATGTGCAGCAGCATGTTTTTTATAGACATCATGTAAAGTCTGGTAACAGAATGATATGTTCATATCTAAATAACCTTTGAAAATTATAAAAAAAATTCTGAAAATTTTCTTGAAAGCAGGAGATTAACTTAGGTTTTGTTTTAACGGCATGCTTTATGTTCAGCAATTCACAATTGACCTTCTTTGAACTTAATCCAATTTCACTGCAGCAATTTCTCATGACATCCTCTCCCCAGAAAGATGACATGCAATCTTTCTCTATATTACAATGATAGTCAATTAATGGTCTTTATCACAGGTCCAAGATCAATTTGTTTTTATGCCAAAAATTCAAATAAGACGAAAGAAATTTCTAAATGCAGCTAAATTTCTTGCTTTAACACAGGCATTGTTGATTTCTTTATTTAAACTTTGGGAGTTTCCTGCCAAAAACAGGAGACTTAAAAACACCTATGCATGATTGATAATAATACTGTTATGCCAATTTTTAGGCCTTCCCAGTTCATCATGTTCTGATATAGAGGCTGTGACATATTATATAGCTATCGTTTGTGAAGACCAGACAAACAAACTGATCCAGTCAGGAAGTTGCAGGTAGGGGACTCGGTAATTGACATAAATGTCTTTCTTGACTGCTGTAATGTGTAAACATTGGACCAGCATAATTCTGTACAATTTAAAGAACCTGATCATTCTTCAAATGGTATTACAAAATGTATAATGTTCATTTTGTACTTTGTGGTCACTTTCTGGCCATATGTCTACCAAAGAAATAGTGTTCACACCCATGAAACAACTAAATAAAAAAAGTACATTCACTATTACATACATTGTAGTTTATAATATGGGAAAATGTAAAGATGTTTCCTGGATGTGGAATTGAAGTCAGCAGTTTTTGTTACATGATGTCTTGACAATGATCTTGAGCCATAAAACATTTATTTTCAAATATATTTATATTTTAATATGTTTTGAACAATTTTTATGTTATCACAACAACTTTGATATTTTTGGGCCATATTCATAGCCTATTGCCCCATTACTTTTGTTTTAAGTTCTTAATAGGTATAATCAGAAGTGACACCTATCATTATTTCAGCGACTTTTCTGATGTCCTAAAATGCTACTTTTACCATGTGGGTAGTTCCTGTAACAGTACTGAACTGTATAGTACCATCAGTAACAGCTATAATGAGTGGAACAAAGTGATTGGACAACCTCCCCCTAACTCGTGCAGTGGTAAGTGTAGAATTGACGATTTGCTTGCTAGTAATTTTGGTATTCATCACTTGCTTGCAATACAACAAGGAGACATATTAATTGATTATATCAGTTCATTAGTCTTCCATTGGTACTTTGTGAATGTAACTCCTCTAAGACTAGCTATCAGATTACCCAGAAGATTTGTGGTGTGGTATAGTGCTATATGATCATGACCGTGTCACTTGGACAAATTTTACAAGAGTTATGGAACTTAGATGTTTAACGTGCATTTAACATTTCATGAGCTGTAGGGGATATATGATTAATTGTATATATCTTTTTCTGATAGTTTACCATGTTTTTAGTTATATTGATAAGAATTTGAATAAATAAGCATTTGAAAAAGATATTCATAAATAAAATATCACATGTTACAGTTGGTATAGACTGGATTGATGCTACAGCTAAGACCTCATTGTGTTCAGACCCTGATGCTGCAGACATTATGGTTAACATGTACTGTCCAAATGACCTGAGGGAGTTTGTAATGGCTGGAACTGCAGAAAAATGCATGTTAGTATCACCTTCACAGTTACACTTGTAACAAAAAAAAAGTAAAGATGATATAAAATTCTTCAGGTTCCTTACAATGTTTGATTAACATTGAGAACAAGTGGTTACTAATAAGCCTGAAAATATATTTTTTAAAATGTGTATCACTTTCTTTCATTTAATCAGTATTAACTCTGAATTCTAGGCAAAAATTAAGTCTTGTGAGTAACAGATATTTGTTAATAGGAAAGTTATACACATAATGCGATTATTGACTGTATGCAAATCAAATGTTTAAATCGACCTGTTCTTAAACCTAAGTAGTAAATAAATATAGAAATTGTTGAATTGTCTTTATTTCTTTTAAAAGGAAAGCCAACAATCTGGTTGTCTGCATGGAACAGCAGATGAAAGCAGTATTGAAAACTACATGTACCATTGATAATATCTATAATGTAATGGCCATGTACCAGTCCAACATAACTAGTGTCTCTAATCAGCCCAGTATTATAGATTGTAAGTAACTGATAAACTTACTATCATACTATCTTGTGATCTGATCAGCCTGACCCCAAAGTCCCATCAACTTACTGTCATACTATCTTGTGATCTGATCAGCCTGACCCCAGAATCCCATCAACTTACTGTCATACTATCTTGTGATCTGATCAGCCTGACCCCAAAATCCCATCAACTTACTGTCATACTATCTTGTGATCTGATCAGCCTGACCCCAAAATCCCATCAACTTACTGTCATATTATCTTGTGATCTGATCAGCCTGACCCCAAATCCCATCAACTTATTGTCATACAGTCTTGTGATCTGATCAGTCTGACCCCAAATTCCCATCAACTTACTGTCATACTATCTTGTGATCTGATCAGACTGATCCCTAATTCCCATCAACTTACTGTCATAATATCTTGTGATCTGACCCATAAATTCCATCAACTATCTGATCAACCCACTACCATAGTTAATTACCTGTAAGCATATTTATTTTTGCCTGTTTTGAGGTTGACAGATAATACCGGGTGACGAATGGGACTTGATCTTTTTGGAAATCAATTTTGTGTACACAGTACACAAAATTGTATTCCGTCACAACTAAATTATTTTTGTCATACATTATGTTACACAGACTCGTTTTATGATACTTCAATTTCGTGAGACAAAATTCAGTTTTGTATCATGAAAGTGTGTCACAAAATTGAATGTGAGATAAAATTCAATTTTGTGAGGCAAAAGTCAATCCTGTAAGACAAAATTCAATTTTGTGTCGCAAAAGTCAATTTTGTATGCAAATTAGTTAACAGAATCCTTTGGATATGCAAATGAATTTAAAATGTGCAGCATCATGTACACGTGTATTACAAACTTAAAGCATTCACTGCAGTACAGTGGATAAGGTACGAATGTGCATGGTTTTAATAAAGCATATAAGTGAAAGAATTATTGGATATCATAATCATATAACCCACTGTGTCACTTAATCTTGAATCTAAAGATCAGTGTAGATCATTTGAGTGTTTGTAAACAAAAGGGAAACTACTATGTCGGTTTTTCATGATGCAATAAGGAATCTATCTGTATGTGGCAAAAAACTGGGAGGGATAGTGGAACAAAATAATCTTTCACTGACCTTTACAGATTAACAAATTTCACTGCACAACATATTTATAATGGCTAATCTGATGATTCATTTCTTTTTCCAGCAAAATTTGGGACAAATACATTAATACAAATTATCCTGTCAAATTTTAACAAATTTGATTGTGATTTACAGTTCGGGCAAAAGCATTTTATAGTTGTGTTGAAAGATGTCAGGAAATGATTCACTAGGGAAAATCCAAATAAATCAAAAGTAGAAAAATTACATATTTTAAAACCTGTTTTATCAATCAAATCTCATAGAAAATATATGAAAGCAATTTTAGTCATTTCAAAACAGTTTTACTGTAGAATGCGACTTCAAAGATTTTTTAAAATTTCACTTAGAACGGCCTTAACCGTCCTGCTTTGCTCGAAGTAATTGGAAACCTGTGTCTGCGAGACCCCCTGTTATTATATCCAATGAGAAACCTTCTTACAAAAAAGTGATGAGAGAATTCATTTGCATATCCAAAGGATACTGTAAACTAATTTGTATACAAATTTGTTTTTTGTGACAAAATTGAATTTTGAGTACAAAACTACTAGAGTCCCATTGGGCACCTTTGTAGATAAGCATGTTAAAAAATTATCCAAAAATTGATTTGCAACAATATGAACTGATTCCTTTTTTAGCTCACCTAGTACATTTCAGGTGAGCTATTCAGGCTCCTTGGATCCTTTTGTTTTAAAACTATGAAGTTGATACCTGTAAATTTGTTCACTTGACAGGATTAGCAAAAAATAAATATGTTTACAGTGTATATGATCAGGCTGAATTTTTAGGCTTAATATCTAATCAGCCCTTTGTTGTAGACTATCTGATCTGTACACTTAAAACTGAATTTTGGAGAAGAATAACATAGAAAATAGAGTCTTTCATAATCATCTCTTGAGATATTGTCCAACTTTGTGAATATGCATATTTAGTGTGTAAACACTTTATTCGTGTTTGAAATAGCATTGAATATAACTGGAGTTATATTTTACAGGTCACACGCAGGAACAGACCACTGAGGAAATGACTACAACAACAGAAGCTGCTACTACTACAGCTACTGTAGTTATTGTTGATGGTATGTTTATTGTAGTTGGGAATCAATCAAAATTTCCAGAACGAAGATCTTTGTATCAACATAGACCGACGGTCAATGATCAGTGTTTGGGAGTTTGATTACGATGACCCTTAAATACTGTATTTGCAGAATCCTTCATTACCTTGTTTGGATATTATTATATATTTTGTAAATGTGTGGAATCATCATCAATAAAGCAACATGTTGACTTGAGACCTAACCACCCCCAGCCAACAGACAACAGAAAAAAAATAGAACAGATTTTCTGTCAACGGAAAGATACATAATCCAGTCAGACAAGAGGAAGGATAAAGATAAAATCTTTGTATTTTTAAGTCATGAACAAATCAGTCTTGATATCTTGAAATCGAAGCTCCCCAAAAGACCAGTAACTTGATGTTCCTGGCAATGGTCGGTGCACCACTAATGTTTTTATACCACACTGTAATTCAGACCTTGCTGGTATGTTTTGATTTATTGGAATACTCTGACCTGGGTACATTCACTAAATCTGAAACTTGCATTATGATTTTAAATACAGAGGTGGAAAGATGGTTCCAAAATTACAAAAAAGATGGAAGTAGAGATGCAGTTTCCAAAATATCATAATTACAATATTTAAAACTTGCAATTTTGATTTTCATCATAAAGGTGGTGAGAAGTTTTCAAATCACTAAAAAAAGATTGAATAAGTATATGCAATTATCAAAAAATTTAATGACAGTAACTATTGAGTTGTTATAGTAAGGGCAAAACATCAATCAGGACTTTTAAACTATCAAAATGTCAAATCATTGAAATACACATCAGTGATTTAATGTTTTCACAGAATAAAGAGATGTTCCAAAAATTGACTTGCATTGTATCATGGTAAATGTACAGGTACTATTAAGGTACAGGTACTGTAAAGGCAGGTACTGTTAAGGTACAGGTACTGTTAAGGTACATGTTTTATGGTTAATATGGTTAATATTCCTGTGGTTTGTTGAATTGTTATTCAAGGATTTCTGAATATGTGGATTATAGTATGGCCTCCATAGCTTCAATTTTAACCTCACTTTTTGTTTTGAATTCAATATCATTGCTAGAGACTTTACCACCAAAAATATAAAACAAAAACAAGAAAAGCCCAAAATTTGGTACATCACTAACAATTGGTTTTCTCTGGTTTTATTATCAGGTGAATTTGAAGCCAACATGAAAGTGAATCAGACTTGGGACCCTATTTATAAAGAAAAAAATAGTACAGAGTACAAAGATTTGACAGAGAACTTCAGAAACCAGGTAAATCTGATGAAGGATAAGATAGATCTTGATGCACAATTAGAAAATTATCAATTTTGTAAATGTCAAAATTTTCATGTGGGAGTTACTTTTGCTACAAGTGCAGTAATGAAATATTCACTAAGATAAATCACATACAAATATCTCCTTATTTTAGTTGTTTATGTCTAAAAGGCATCTGGCTTTGAAATTTACACCAATGCAAAATGTACCAGCTAAATTGTAAAACCATTATGCCCCACAAAAATATCCACATTTGAATTCCAAACTAATTTGTATCACTTTATCTAAACAATCCTGGTAAACTGTAAAGATATTAATTTTCACAGATCCTCTGAAGTGAATGTACTGGCAGGTATCCATTCCACAGATCCTGTCAAGTGAACATACTTGCAGGTATCCATTCCACAGATCCTGTCAAGTGAATACACTGGCAGGTATCCATTCCACAGATCCTGTCAAGTGAACATACTTGCAGGTATCCATTCCACAGATCCTGTCAAGTGAATACACTGGCAGGTATCCATTCCACAGATCCTGTCAAGTGAATGTACTGGCAGGTATCCATTCCACGGATCCTGTCAGGTGAACATACTGGCAGGTACCATTCCACAGATCCTGTCAGGTGGACATACTGGCAGGTATCCATTCCACAGATCCTGTCAAGTGAAATGCACTGGCAGGTATCCATTCCCACAGATCCTGTCAAGTGAAACACACTGGCAGGTATCCATTCCACAGATCCTGTCAAGTGAACATACTTGCAGATATCCATTCCAGAGATCCTGTCAAGTAAATATACTGGCAGGTATCAAGTTTTTGCAGATTCAAAAAATGATTTGTATTTTATAGCATTAAAAGTTTGTTGTTTTCTGTTCACCTATGTTTACAGTATTATATAAAAGACATAAAATGTATCTCAGGAAATCTTACATTCCATATCTCTACCATTAAAATGTATAAATTATACATGCAAATATCAAATAATGTTAAGAAATTTTGCTCTTAAATTATAGAAAATTCATGCTATATAAGAAAAGATCTAATCATTGAGTTATGACTCTTTGGAAAGTAAATACATGTACTCTGATAAACAAATAATATAGTTACATTGATTATATTGTAGACCCTGGCACTGTATAACTATAAAAACAGTTCAGTCCAAGTAGAAGATATCATAGTGGTACATGTCAGGTGAGGTTACATTATAGTTCACATGGATTTGTCATTTCCACTTCCCATGGTGTACATAACCTGTATTTTGATGACTTACTTATTCTGTGTCTGTGTCATACAACAGTTGTATGATATCTCAACACTTTGAATGAAATAAGTAACTTTTTTGTAATGTGTATGTTTTCTTTACCTTAATTAGGTCAATTTTTTCATTATTTTCCCATTGCAGTGTTATTGGACTTCAAGCAAGAAAAAAAAATGAGTATATGCTTGTCAAATACTGTAATACAGCTTTTTATTGTCATCTGGTAAATAATGAATGAATGAATATAGAAATGAACATGCAATTTGTTTCCATTCATCTTTTTTTTTTATGTTTCAGTCCAGGCAGTCTTGTATTTGATTTCATCATCATCTTGGTGAAAACTTTACCAGATATTGATGAATGGACGGCAGAAAAACTGATAGAGAAGACAGTAGAAATAATTGAGGCCATACAAAAAGATCCAGAGGTTATTCTAGATCTGATACAAACTGTTGATACTAAAAAGATTAAAGTGAATCAAAAAGTTGGTGAGTAAATATAGTGAAGTTTCTTTCTTTCAGAAGGAAGAATCTGTATTTGACTAATTAACAAAAGTTGATTATTTTGCCCTTTTGGTACAAAGAGAGTTATGAAAGACCTGCTTCAGTTCATTTGCTATTGTGACAAACATTAGATCAGAAAACAGCCATATGTATGTTAAATTAAAAACACTGTTTTAAGATAAAATAAATTTAAAGGCAAAAATTGTTGATGTGATTTTGGAAATTGAAAAATGAAAAGACAAAGACTAAGCTAAGAAAACAGAGACTGAAACTATAAAAATTGGATTAAAACAAGAAAAAAGAAACTGACCAATCCTGACTCTACTAAAAAACTTTCAATTATTGCAATTTTTTTATTGCAAATAAAAGGAGGTTGTAATAACTACGCTTTATCTATACAGAAATTGGATTTTCATTGTATTGCCAATATCATTATTGCATCATGTATAGAGTACCTCAAAAATGCAATAACATTTGTTTCAGTAATATGACTTTATGCTTATGTGAGCTCAATGTCGTAATAAAAGACAAAACAGCGCCTCAGCACTAGCACAATTGTTTACTTCCTTGTCAACAAATTTCATCACTTCCGTCTGAATACTTTTTAGCCATTAATGATTCTGGTCTTACATTCTACATGTATAGGATGTTGCAAATGCTTTGTCCATATTAAGGTACTAAAAACACAAAAAGAAGGGGTGTGGGTTGTTAGTATGCTTTAGTCCCCATCTGATGGATTTTTACACGAGTGCAAACAATTTGCAGTTGTATAATGGTATCATTGTTATTGCAGAGGTTCTGACTGAATGTGATCGAGTTGGCTATGTCAAACCTATAGTCCAAAATAAATGTAACAATGCCATGACCAGACTCTTCCAAGTACCAGATAACCAAACACGATGCGAGTAAGTCTTAATGTTGCTTGGAAATATGTAATCTTTTTTAGAGTTGATTTGAAATTAGAGGCAACAATATTTTTTAAAGGAGAAAGTGTATGATAATTACTGCAGTAAAATTAAAAACTTTAAAATGCATACATTTTCTGTTTATTGCTTTGACCAAAGATTTACTGGAAGTGTGTGTATTTACCTAAATTTGATACATAGTGCCACACAAGTTAAGATATTAATCTTAATGTAAACATTCCTTATCCATATAATTTTGTTAAGTTATAAATACTATGACTAAGAGTCAACATCTGTGATGTAACCTATCAGCTTCAGTTATTTAATTGTGAAATGGCAGAAAAACTTCTACTCATACATTTATTTAAAAAGTTTAAGAGTGATTGGCATCATGATATGAACCCAGGCAGTGGGTGGCACATGCCAAATTTGTTTTCATAACAATTTCATCCATTTGAGGTTACAAACTTACGTTTTCTGAAAAATGAATGTTGTTTTAATAATTTACAGAAATGATAAGAATGAAACAAAGTATATAGAAAGCACTATTAGTTGGTTTCTTCATTTGTGCATAGAGTTCTTAATTTGTGGCTTTGTGGATTCTAGTACAGCTTCTAAATTTTCAACATAAATTTTAGATTGTGATAGGAATTTGTGGTTTGACTATGGTACCGTACTAGTGAGGTTTGTCTGACCTAATATATCATTGATTATTTTAGGAAATCTTCACTATTCAATATTCAAAAGTGCTCCTGAGGCTTCATTCCTTGTATTGAACTTTGTAGAACTTTTTCTTGTTGGATTTGGTTCCCAATTTCATTATGTTTTTTTTGAGTACTTCTTGTATACAATTTACTTTTGGATTCAGATCTTCCTATGTATTTACCAGGGTAGTTTTAATGCTGCTGATGAGAAGTTTCTCCTCACAACATGTGTATATCATGCCAAAATTTGCGATATTAATAGAAGCAATATTTTTGGATTCACCATGGCTTAGTGGCATTGTGTAATATCCTCAATTTTTCTTATTTTCAGAATCTTCCTGCAAGTTGTTGGCTGTGTTGTTTTCCATGCCCAGCAATGCTCTGTTGCCAAGGTTACAAGGACCATATCTAACCATTTTAATGCCATGAAGTCATTTGTAGTTAAAGCTGGAAATTTTGATCCTACCATATGTTACGGTTTGTAAAGAAATAATAGTGGCCCTACTTTAGAATTGTTATATTAATAGGAAAAAATATGAAATTGAAAATTGGATTTGCATTTTTCATATTAGATTTTGAATTTAGAAAATTTCTTTTTGGTCTGAAGGGACAGGTGAGCTATTGCCATCATTTGGCGTCTGTCATCATTATCGTCCGTTGTTGTTATCCTTAACAATTTTCAAAACTTTTCTCCTCAGAAACTACTTGCTCAATTAAAACCAAATTTGGTATTAATGTTCCTTTGGGTATTCTTCATAAAACTGATGTAGGGATTTTTGATCTGTTGAAAGACAAGACCTCCATTACTAAAAATAGAACATAGGGGTATGACAGAAGTTTTTCACATACATCTCCAAAATAGTTAGGTTTGGCAAAATTCTGACGTGAGGGAAAAGTGTTCAGCATGATGAGATCTATCTGTGGTCAGATTTCGTGTTAATCTGTTAGGCCATGTTGGAGATATTGCCCCTTTTCAATGTTTTTGTGCTATTTTTGGTATTATCCCTCTCAAAAATCTTCTCTGACACTACCTGACCAATTAGAACCAAACGTGGTATGAATGTTCCTTAGGGTATTCTGCATAGGTCTGATATGGGGATTTTTGATCAGTTGAGCTAAGTTGGAACTTTTTTCCCTTTTTCGATGTTTTTTATTGCTATTTTTAATGTTATTACTTTCAAACATTTTCTCCTCAGAAACAACTAGACTGAATTCAGTGGAAATTGATATGATTGTTCCTTAGGTTTGAGCATTAGGAATTTTTACCCATGAAAAAACATGGCCACTTTTGCAAAAAAATAGAATATTGCCTATTAAGCCATATGAGCTATTCAGGCTCTTTAGGGCATCTAGTTTTTAAGTAGTACATGAAGCAATGAAAAGGATGCTAATGAAGGCATTGCTTTTAAGTTATATAAGTCTATAAGAACTGCTTATATATATTCTAGACTTAGATGTAGAGTTATTTTTCTCCATGGTTTCAATATATCTATCAAATATAAATGTAAATGCAATGCTATTATTATGAAGGGGTATATAGTGAGAGGGCCTTTCTTCCTTTCATTATACAGTGGGGGACCCATCTCTTATCTTTTACTTCTCCTACACCACTGAATGGAATTTAGACACATTTGCTGAATCTTTATTACTTATTCCCATTATCCCTATTTTAGATTTTGTTCCGAACTGTTGCATGTTATCAAATGGGGATGTAGGGGTTTCAAGTCGTGAGCATTGCTCACAGTTTTTTTTATAGTTTTGAATACATCTAGTCAAGACATCCTTAAAAAAACACATTTACATGTATGCTATATGTAATATCTTACCTAAAGGAATCAAACTGGTCTTTCTATTATAGCTTCTGAAAAGGACCTTGTTTTGCCAACAATGATGCCTGTAACTGCACAAGTGAAACCTTGTCTTCATCCTGATGTGTTGTCCTATATAATGAACTTTGATTGCCACTATGATGCTATATCAACTGCTACAAAAGATAATGCATCATTAGCTGAGAAGTGCAAGTATGTTCAGTGTATATTGTTTTTATGGCTCTAATTATCAAAATAATTGTTAGTACTAACGGTATACCTTGATGTGACACGAGTCAACTACTGTAAACTAGCTCACTTTGGTAAAAAACACAAAAAAATTAGTTGCAACTAGTAAGTTCTTTTATAATGGAAAACATTGTAGCATGATCGTGTGTTAGTCATGAAATTTGATAGCTGCTTAGTGGAATTTATATTATGAAATGGGGTAAATAAGTATCCATGAGAATAAGCTGGCTTACTTTTTACCACAAGTTTGAATTTTCAACTTCAAGTTTTAAACTGAGATTACTAAAAGGTTTACCCATGGGTAGGTTTGCAGTGAATTTATAATTAGAGTTCATCAGCTACATTTCAAAAGTGAATGTACTTCTTCAATCATACTTAAAGTGGATAGGTCAGATCAAGACAAGGCGGAATATATATATTCAATCATACTTAAAGTGGATTGGTCAGATCAATAAAAGGTGGAATATATATATTCAATCATACTTAAAATGGATGTCATATCAAGACAAGACAGGATATATATACATATGTACATCATTTTATTCACTGTCTTGCTTCTTTGGCAATATTCTAGATTTCTAATGAAAAGTTTGATATTTGAATAGGTTTTACTGGATGTCTGCAGCTTGTGTTTATCAAAAAGCGCAGGAAAATCCACTCCTTCAAAGTTATGGACGATGTACTTTTGAAGATACCAAACAAGTCCTAGTAAACTATGCAAACAGAATGTTCAAAGTTCGACCAAAAGCTACTGCGTCACAGTGTTATGGTAAGTTAGTTATTATAGTGATCAGGGTGTCCTTCCTTCTTTCTATCCATCTCTCCTTATTCTGTTATGCAGAGGGGTACCTATCTCTTATCAGTTACTACTCCTACACTGCTATCTGCAATTTAATGAAGGTTTCACGTAGCAAAGCATTGACCTTCTCTTATCTGTTTCTTCTCTCTCACCACTGAATGGAATTTAAAGAAACTTTCACTGAATCTTCATTGCATATTCCCATTGTGAACCTCCTATTTAAGATTTTAATCCAGATCAATTTGGAGGTCAAAAGGTTAGCAAATGGGGGAGTGGGGGTATCAAGTTTGTTATAGTTTTTTTGTATTTAATTTTCATGACTTATTCTCTTTTGTCACTTGTTAACCTTATTTTCTCATTTATATCGATTCCATCAGAAATCTAAAACAATATGCAGTTATGCGTCACAGATATTGTAATTTTAAAAGTTACATCTGAAAGACTCAATATGAGTGTTGGATGTCTTGGTACATATCCCATTTAGTTAAAAAAATAGTTGATGATATGCTGAAAAGTTGCTTTAAAGGTTCTGAATAAAACCTTGTAGTATTGTTTTTTGAATCCTTGATCCTTCATCATGTAATTGAAATGAAAGGATCCTTTTTACCATTTCAAGACCATGCAATGTTATTCAAATTAACACTTAATTTACTAAACCAAGATATGGAAGCCTAATTGTGATACTATCTGATTTCAGCATACAAGTTCAACGAAGATGAGTGTGCCACCTACCTATACGATCCCAATATGTACAATAGCTTTCAAATGTGCTTCATGGAATTGTTTCAGATTAACACTGGGATGAAAGGAAATTTTGACTTGTCTAACATGACTTGCAGGTCAGCAAAAATTTTAATAATATAGAATAGTTGTATTTTTCAAATCCTTTGTTTTTGAAAAGAAGGAAGTATATATAAGTGACCATGGTGTCAATCTGTTGATCTGTTCCTCTTTTCCAGCTAAAATACTGGGATGAAAGGAAAAAATGACTTGCAGGCTGGTAGAAGTTGTAGTTGCAAAAATTTTTTGTAAATATAATGCATAGGTCTTAAGTCAACTGCTTTCAGTGAAAGCCTCCTAATATTTCATGAAAAATTCAACAGTCTCCTGTTTATGTGCCCTTGTCAAAGTGGGAGATTTAGCTGCATAAGCATCTTGTTTTGAATTTTCAGCCTAAAATTGTAATAAATTATTTAAATTTTTGTCGGAACATGTTGCGAACAAAAAATTGGCAATTCTTGTGCTTCAAGTAACTTTTTTGAGGGAGGTCTTCCACTTAAGAATTTTTTTAAGGTTAATACCGATGTGTTATGTAGAATGATTATTTTTTTTGTGAACAAATCTAAATGAAGACAAGAAAAGAAAAGGATTCTAAAATAGTCGAAGGAATAAAACTTTCTTTATTTGATCAAGTGTGGGTCTAGTAGATCTTACTATATCATAAGCTCTGTTATCAATATCAGAAATTTTATCCACAGTTTGTCAAAGAAAACTTTGATAGTGATACCAGGGCTTCAGTGTGGGCTGTACCATACTATATTTTCTTCCAGGATATATAAGGAGGCTGCTCAGTGTTTATACAGACAGTACCAGACAAAGGGAAATAACTCATGTGACTGGATGGAGTTTGGTAAAAATGCTGCCTGGATGATTAATGCTGGATCTGCACAGTGGTCACAGTTCATGGATAAAAATTATAATGAACCCAATGTTGTCAAAAAATGCATAGGTAAAATGTTTTTAAAAGTGTGAAAAATAATCAATAAATATTTTATTTGAATCCTAGCACCAAATTTTACATAATCATCTAGCTACATGTACATGCTGTTTGATGTGTGGAAGGGTCATTAGTAATTATAAAGATCTGTGAAATTTAAAATATTATAAACTATGGATTTTTTGTGAGACTAAAAATAGTGTTGGTATGATAATTTTATTACTGGACAAACAGTCCATTTCTGTGAAAAAAAGAAATGTTTCAAATGCCCAAAACCTTCTTGTATTGAAAGAGTAATCAAGGGAACCAAGAATATAGCGGTAATCAAAAGAATGCAATCCAGGGACAAAGACCAGACATGCAAAACAGACTTACACAACAAAGAACATAAAGTAACTAAAATCATACATACAAAGTTACAAAAGCAAATGACCAACTTGGACTACACTAAAAACTGGGAGCATGGACCAGGTGCACCGGTAGGGTAAGCGTCCTCTGCTTTTTTAGAAACACCCGCCGTGTTGCTGATAAAAAGTCGAGTCCGGGGTAGACAAACGAGGAAGTGTATATATCTTCATCTTTAATTCCAAACAGTAATATTTCCTCCAAAACATAGGTATGTAATGGATTCTTATAAAAAGAGCAAGAAAATCACTGACATAAAGTTTGTGCCTAAATATCTTTAATGAAAAAAAAACAACAAACTTTTTAGTTACAATTATGGTATTTTGATAGCTATAAAATCACCATTTCTCTTTGAAATGGCTGTTAGTACAGCCATTTCAAAGAGAAATGGTTGTTTATGTCAGATTTTAAGTCAGGAACATAATGGCTATTTTCATTTTTCTGGTTTATGTTTTATTTTGTTAGTATCATTTAATATCTGTCTTCCTGATTTAAGATTATGAGTTCAATATTCTTGTTACTACCTTTCCTTGTTTAACTTGTAGATGAAGCAACAAGTGATTCTGACTTCGGACAGAGTATTTGTGTTGATGGGGAGGCACTCATTTTGTCTTCTATGGAATGTATAAGTGATACTCTAATGAAGGCAGGGGATGGTATCTGTCAGTAAGTAGCTTCCATGTGATACTCTAATGAAGGCAGAGGATGGTATCTGTTAGTAAGTAGCTTCCATGTGATACTCTAATGAAGTCAAAGGATGGTATCTGTCAGTAAGTAGCTTCCATGTGATACTCTGATGAAGGCAGAGGATTGTATTTGTCAGTAAGTAGCTTCCATGTGATACTCTAATGAAGGCAGAGGATGGTATTCGTCAGTAAGTAGCTTCCATGTAATACTCTAATGAAGTCAAAGGATGGTATCTGTCAGTAATTAGCTTCCATGTGATACTCTAATGAAGGCAGAGGATTGTATTTGTCAGTAAGTAGCTTCCATGAGATACTGTAATGAAGGCAGAGGATGGTATCTGTCAGTAAGTAGCTTCCATGTGATACTCTAATGAAGGCAGGATATCGTATCTGTCAGTAAGTAGCTTCCATGAGATACTCTTAATGAAGGCAGAGGATGGTATTTGTCAGTAAGTAGCTTCCATGTGATACTCTAATAAAGGCAGAGGATGGTATCTGTCAGTAAGTAGCAATTTTAAGCTATTCATGTTTCATACCACCTTCAAATATAGGATGTCGAAGGCAATCCATTCTTATGAATATATATCAGATTTCTTGTTACAAGAAATTGGTTTTAAAAAATCCTAGTAGACAGTATAATTTAATTTTTTACTTTGCCTTTTCAGCATTTTGTATGCATTGTTATTGAATTTATTTCAGCTTATTTATTGTTTTAAATAGATATAAAATGGTATTTGATAGATTGAAGAATTGTTGCGGGAGGAATGTTTGCTAGTAAAATGTATGCAATTTTACATCTATCTAAATAATTCTGTATGTGATATCCAGAGCCTGTTTCATTTTACAGGAGTTTAAAGAATCACTACATCCCCTGTGTCCAGAAAAAAGTTCCTACTGGTATCAACTGTGATAATGATGAAATAGAGAAGAGCATTATGATGGAAACTGACTTGATAGAAAAATTGACTCGTAAAAAAGTGATTATTTCAAAATGTACAGGTATGTATTGAGACTTTAATTATTGGTTGACATGGGCCTGTTTAGACAGTCTGTCGACTTGCCAAGTAATTTCACTCTATTCACATAATTTAAAATGTTGATTACACAAGAAATTTGCAAGTTCGGTCATGATGGTTGCTATAACACTTCATGTTTATAAAAACGATGCTCATGAAAGATTGAATCCAAGAGAGACATTACTTAACCACAGATACAGTTACTCAGTTTACTTTTAAGCCATAGTTACTCTGACACAAATTACAGTGAAACCTTACTAAACAGATACCTGAAAAAAAACTATACTCTTGTAGAAGTCCATTTATATAAGTTAAAATCTATGTATAACCTGCTTAAAGCAAACACCTGTCTAAACGTAACAAACTTGTCATTACTCAACCAGAACTAATTAAAAAAAAATTAATACTGTAATGTTGTTGTACTTCATTAAGTACATAACAAGAATGCAGATTGGTAGTGTTATATTGCCATGTTTAGAAATTCAACCTAGTACCCTTAGTGTACCGTGTTTTTTAACATTCCAAGAGTGGTTCAGTTTAGACAGGTTTTGCTGTACTATGACTTGAGTAAATTTACAGGTGAGACAGATAAATCATCCAACAGATTCAACATCACAATTAAATTAATGATGGACTGGGATTCAGAATATGCAGATGAAAGTAGTCCAGAATATCAGAATCTTACATCAGAGTTCATAAAACAGGTATGTTTGAAGTTTAATGTCCCCTTTTCTGTTAATTCAGGTATAGAACATTCTAAAATGTTTAATCTTTTGTGTGGAGACTTTATTTTTGCCCTGTCTGACTGTTTTGTTTGTCTTCCCCACTCTTGTAAGCATAACTACTCAGAAAATACTATACCAAATTTGATGAAACTTTCTAGGTTGATAGAACATGATATGTAGTTTTGCATATTACAAGGCATTTATGATGGAATAAATTTTGTGGGAGTTATCCTCATTTTAAATTTGGAACTTACGCAAAGACAGATTTTAATTATACTCCCTGCAAACATTGTTTCGGAATCTAAAAATGTAGGAATCACCCTGTCGGGGCGTCCGTCTGTCTATCCATTTGTCCATCTGTCCACATTTCTTGTAAGCCCAACTACTCTTAAACCACTCTAGGGATTTTGATAAAAAGTTATAGGAAGGTTGGGTATCATATGTAAATGTGCAAGAAGGAATGTAATTACTGTCAGAGAGGACTCTGAAGGGAGATAATCTATATTAAGGGTTTTACATGTTAAAACCTCGTAAGCACAACTCCTCCTAAACCAATTAAGGTATTTTGATGGAATTTCAAAGGAAGAGTGGGTATCAAGCTTCATGTGAGCTATTGTCATCACTTGCGGTCTGTCATTGTCATCATTGTTTACAATTTTTCAAAACTTTTCTCCTCTGACACTGCTTGACCAATTAGAACCAAACTTGGTATGAATGTTCCTTGGGGTATCTTGCATAGAATAATGTGGGAATTTTTGGTGCATCAAAAAACAAGGCCGCCATTACTAAAAATAAAAATAGAACATAGGGGTCAGACAGTAGTTTTTAGCATATATCTTCACAACCGTTAGGTTGAGTCAAATTTGACTTGGGTAAAAGTGTTCAGCATGATGAGATCTATCTGTTGTCAAATATTTATTTTGATCTGTTATGCCATGTTTGAGTTATTGCCCTTTTTCGACCTTTTTTGGCTTTTTTCAATGTTATTTCTTTCAAAAATCTCTCCTCTGACACTACTTGACTAATTGGAACCAAGTGGTGGAGGGGGAGGCATTCTCTTGCTCACAGTTTTTATAGTTATTCATCTTTTTGAAGAAATTTTTCTTAAGTATTGATAATCCAAAGGTACATTATAGGTTATTAAAATGTATACTTATTATTCAGTATGAGAATTTATGGAATCTTTTTGATTATACATGATGCATTCTTTGAACGTCTCTTTCAGATGACCATGGCAACCACTGATTTTTCTTCTATGATTGAATACATGAAAGTTGTTGATGTCAGGTGAGAATCAAACAATTTTGGTCTGGTACATTTGTTGAATTGCAAATTTGTCCTACTCAAATAAATGTTTTAGATATTTTTATAAGGTCATGAATGTAATCAAGGAATTGAAATAAAATTTGTTTACAGATCTCCCCCTGACATCCCCTTGTTTTGAAGATGAGTAGACTATTGCTCTTTAGACTTTTGTTGTTCTTTAGTTAAGTTTCCACTGAACTTCATGATAATCCATAATTTATCAATTTATCAGTTTATGAGAATTAAAGCTTTCCATTGTATCAGTGAAACTTTCACTAAAACTTTAACTTTATGATACTTCAACTCCTGAAGTAGACATTGAATTATAGCTAAATTTAAGTCTTATTCATTTTCTTGTTTATGATTAATCCTTTAAATCCCTCACCTTTTGCTAATCTTTATTCAAACTTCTATTTGGCTTTAAATAAGAACTGTTTTATATCAATATATGATTTGTTTTTTACAGAATGAAAGGGGTATCATTTACCAGTTGACATCCCCTGGTTCCATCACTACCTTTTAACCCCTCACCCTTATTATGGCCTTATTCCAACCTGTATTTGGCACTAGAATTTTAGTACATCAGTATATGATTTTTTTTTACAGACAAGGAAGTGTAATTATTGTATTGGAATTAAAGTATACTATGGTTCTTACTTTATCAAACATTCTAACAGAAACTCAGAAAATCATTTCTGATGCTAAGATGGACCAAAACTCACAATTGACATTATTGAGCATTGTTGATGAGAACAGCATTGTAGTTAAAGCTTATGATGGTAAGTATTTTTTTTAAACTTGTAGACTGTTTTACTGTAGATTTTTTGTGCTACATAAAACATTTTTTTCTGAATTCATTTTACCCTACACATGAGTGGAACAAACATTGGAATCACCTTGTCCATCTGTAAAACAAATAAACTAGGCATCATTATAAAAACAGTATGACTGCCTTAGGGGAGTGTTGATTTGCTCATTTACTTTTGTTTCTTTGTACATATTATTTTGGTTATTTTATGTTCTTTGTTGTGTTTGCCTATTTTCCTTGTCAAGTTTTTATCCTTGGAAAATATTCTTTCAATTTCCACTCAAATCTCGGTTCCCTTGATTACTATTATAACTAAATTTACTGTAGGGACTCTTTATGAATCAACTATGACAGAGATGAATACATGTTATGTCAATTTCAGAAGTTGGAAT
The DNA here is from genome assembly GCA_037379345.1 of Perna viridis. Classification (NCBI taxonomy): domain Eukaryota; kingdom Metazoa; phylum Mollusca; class Bivalvia; order Mytilida; family Mytilidae; genus Perna; species Perna viridis. The sequence continues at coordinate 9,664,314 of CM074513.1, forward strand.
TTGATCCAAATATAATTGTATATAAGATAACTATATCCATCTTCTGATGTTCAAACCATAACCCTATTAGTGCACCTTGTCCATACTTAGAGTTTTAATGGAGTCTGAGTCTTGTGCTTGTTTGGTTATTTTATGTTCTTGGTTGTGTGTGTTTATTTTCTTGTAAGTATCCTTTGATTATGTTCTCCTAGTTTCCCTTTGTCACCTGTTGTAGTGCAGCTATATAGCACAAAGCACTTGTTTCTGATTTGCCTAAATGTACACAGCTGACATATGTATATTATTGCTTCTTGACTAATAAATGTCAACAAATGCTAGGGTTAATTAGGGGAAGGTTAGGATTTTTTCACTGAGCTAACAGAATTGCCTACCTACAATTTTGGCATAAGGCTCATGATTTTTAAGGCCATCTTATGACTTTATGATCATTGTCAAATTCCTTACTATTTAGTGAACTTTTCTAAAAAATTTCTGATTCCTTGTTTTTTTTTAGTTGTTTCGTCTTTTTTTTTATTATATAAAACACAAAAAAATCAACTGCATAAGTACTTAATTTGTGGATACCAATTTTTGTGGATCAGGTAATAAACACAAGTTCCTGGATTCTTGATTTTCGGGTTTTGATGTTTTCAGTATACGTATCATTGGAAATTTTCTTTTTGTTGGGAACCAAATTTCATGGTTTGACCAACCCATGAAAACCACAAAAATTGGTACCCCATGACCAATTGTATTATCACAGTATGTCAAAATGTATTGATGCATCGTTGAAATATCGTTGACTTTTGTCTGTGGCAATTTTTTATGGACAATATTAGCTAAATCAGTTTTTTGCCACAAATATGAACCTTACTACTTTCTTATCTCAAATTACTATTTTCTAGGGTGCACCTATAGGCTAGTCTGTGCTAAATACATCATGTATGATCAATTGAATTTGAACATAATTGTATCCCCACAAAGTTTCAGTCTGTCTGTCAGATATGACATTGTTAATTACTGACATGAGTAAATGTTAGAAAAAATAATGTTTTACACAATAAGATGGTACTATATGTACATTGATTATTTAAATTGATGAGTCTCGAAAAGACAAAATGCTTGTAGAGCATGCAAAAGTATCCTCAGGCCTAGAATTCAAATGACCTCTTGTTGAACTGTTACAGATGACTTTGTGTCTGATGACTACTGTGTATCCTATAGAGCAGAAATCTCTAACCTTACACAATGTGGAATGGCTGTCTATGGTTTTGCCAATAAGTCCAATATAGATCAACAGCTCCTTTGTAGGTAAGTTTGTTACGAACCTTACACAGTGGGGAATGGCTATGTATTATTTTTCAACAAGACAACATTGAAAACATTTAAAAGAAGATGGAACTTATGAAATAAAAGTATGTAAACAACAGCAGGATTTGTTGTCAGCGAAAATCCAGAGTAGGCATGTTACAAGCAAACGGTATCTTTGCTGGATAAAGTACGCTGCGGATGCAGTTTTGTCAAGGTACTGCCAATGCAAAATGGGAGCAAGAATCATAGGACCGTGCACTCATATTACAAGCGTCATATGGTACCTTGCTTATGCCAGACATTCTGGTCTCAGACGTAATGGTAGTAAAAAGTGGTTAGACTATATTGACGATGCTTCAAAAATTTGATTGAACTGCAAATTTAGAAATAATTGTCTGTATTAATGATTTTGATATTTTCAGTTATGTCAAAAGTATGATTTTGAGAAATATTGCATACAAAACATACTGTAAATGTATATTTGAATTCAATAAAGCAAATGTTAATTATTGTGATTTTAAGTAAACTGCTGTTCTTAGTTATTTTTTTTTAAAGGAGATAGTAATACTTCATATACGACCACCCTTTTTGAAATGACGTCCCTCAAAATGTTGTTTTTAGGTAACTTTAAAATATTAGTTCCTTATTTTACGGCACCATATAAGATCCCTTAAGTACACAACTTCTAAATTTCTATTTTTAATAATGACGTCTGAATCCCTTTTTACTCAAAAACATATTTTTTGAAAATTTAAGATCAGGGCCGATTTTCATCAAAAACGTACTTTCTCCTTTCATTGTGTATTCTTTCTCCCTTCTCCCCATCACATTTCACTGAGTATCTTCTTCCTATCTAATACTGCTAATGACTATTTTGTTCATGACAGTGGCTATACTGTTTATCTGTCCTGTCTGAAGACATACTTTGACAGAATGGGAAAGGACTGTAAACTATCCTCACTGAATCAATGGATACTATATACTCTTCCTTACTATCTTACTAATGAAACAGTGCAGCAAGTGAATAAGTGTTCAGGTAAGAAGATAAGTCAAGTGGTGTAGTAGTGTTGGTAGGGGCATGTGGTAGGGGTTCTGGGTAGAAGATCAGTCAAGTGGTGTAGTAGTGTTGGTAGGGGGTTGTGGTAGGGGTTCTAGGTAAGATGATCTGGTAAGTGGTGTAGTAGTGTTGGTTGGGGGTGTGGTAGTGGTTCTAGGTAAGAAGATCAGTCAAGTGGTATAGTCGTGTTGCTAGGGGGTGTGATAGGGGTTCTAGGTAAGATCTGTCGAGTGGCGTAGTAGTGTTGGTTGGGGGTGTGGTAGGTGTTCTAGGTAAGAAGATCAGTCAAGTGGTGTAGTAGTGTTGGTAGGGGGTGTGGTAGGGTTTCTAGGTAAGAAGATCAGTCAGTTGGTGTAGTAGTGTTGGTAGAGGGTGTGTTGGGGGTTCTAGGTAAGAAGATCTGGCAAGTGGTGCAGTAGTGTTGGTAGGGGTGTGGTAGGGGTTATAGGTAAGAATATCAGTCAAGTGGTGCAGTAGTGTTGGTAGGGGGTGTGGAAGGCGTTCTAGGTAAGAAGATAAGTCAATTGGTGTAGTAGTGTTGGTAGGGAGGGTGTGGTAGGGGTTCTAGGTAGAAGATCAGTCAAGTGGTGTAGTAGCGTTGGTAGGGGGTTGTGGTAGGGGTTCTAGGTAAGAAGATCTGGCAAGCGGTGCAGTAGTGTTGGTAGGGGTGTGGTAGTGGTTCTAGGTAAGAAGATCAGTCAAGTGGTGTAGTAGTGTTGGTAGGGGGTGTGGAAGGGGTTCTAGGTAAGAAGATCAGTCAATTGGAGTAGTAGTGTTGGTAGGGAGGGTGTGGTAGGGGTTCTAGGTAAGAAGATAAGTCAAGTAGGGCAGTAGTGTTGGTAGGGTGTGTGGTGAGGGTTCTAAGTAAGAAGATCAGTCATGTGGTGTAGTAGAGTTGGCAGGGGTTCTACATAAGAAGATCAGTCAAGTGGCGTAGTAGTGTTGGTAGGGGATGTGGTAGGGGTTCTAGGTAAGAAGATCAGTCAAGTGGTGTAGTAGTGTTGGTAGGGGGTTGTGGTAGGGGTTCTAGGTTAGAAGATCAGTCAAGTGGTGTAGTTGTTTTGGTAGGGGGTTGTGGTAGGGGTTCTACTTAAGAAGACCTGGTAAGTGGTGTAGTAGTGTTGGTAGGGGGTGTGGTAGGGGTTCTAGGTAAGAAGATCAGTCGAGTGGTGAAGTAGTGTTGGTAGGGAGGGTGTGGTAGGGTTTCTAGGTAAGAAGATCAGTCAAGTGGTGAAGTAGTGTTGGTAGGGAGGGTGTGGTAGGGTTTCTAGGTAAGAAGATCAGTCAGGTGGTGAAGTAGTGTTGGTAGGGAGGGTGTGGTAGGGTTTCTAGGTAAGAAGATCAGTCAAGTGGTATAGTAGTGTTGGTAGGGAGTGTGGTAGGGTTTCTAGGTAAGATCAGTCAGGTGGTGTAATAGTGTTGGTAGGGAGGGTGTGGTAGGGGCTCTGGGTAAGAAGATCAGTCAAGTGGTGTAATAGTGTTGGTAGGGAGGGTGTGGTAGGGGCTCTGGGTAAGAAGATCAGTCAAGTGGTGAAGTAGTGGTAAGAAGATAAGTCAAGTAGGGCAGTAGTGTCTGTAGGGGGTGTGGTAGAGTTTCTAGGTAAGAAGATCAGTCAGGTGGTGTAATAGTGTTGGTAGGGAGGGTGTGGTAGGGGTTGTAGGTAAGAAGATATGTCAAGTAGGGCAGTAGTGTTGGTAGGGGGTATGGTGGGGGTTCTAGGTAAGAAGATAAGTCAAGTAGGGCAGTAGTGTTGGTAGGGAGGGTGTGGTAGGGGTTGTAGGTAAGAAGATATGTCAAGTAGGGCAGTAGTGTTGGTAGGGGGTGTGGTAGGGGTTCTAGGTAAGAAGATCAGTCAAGTAGGGTAGTAGTGTCGGTAGTGGGTGGGGTAGGGGTTCTAGGTAAGATCAATCAAGTGGTATAATAGTGTTGGTAGGGCTGTGGTAGGGGCTGTAGGTAAGAAGATCAGTCAGGTGGTGTAATAGTGTTGGTAGGGAGGTTGTGGTAGTGTTTCTAGGTAAGAAGATCAGTCAAGTGGTATAATAATGTTGATAGGGGGTGTGGTAGGGGTTCTAGGTAAGAAGATATGTCAAGTAGGGCAGTAGTGTTGGTAGGGGTGTGGTAGGGTTTCTAGGTAAGAAGATATGTCAAGTGGTGAAATAGTGTTGGTAGGGAGGGTGTGGTAGGGGTTCTAGGTAAGAAGGTAAGTCAAGTAGGGCAGTAGTGTTGGTAGGGAGGGTGTGGTAGGGGTTCTAAAATTTCATAGGTATCATATAAATATGATATATAGTTCAGTTTTATACAGATAAAATGTTTATGTTAATAGATTTGTAACTGATATTCTGTTCAAGTAAATGTATGACTAATGTTCTGTAGTAATAAATGTCTGACTGATATTCTGTAGAAGTAAATATTGGACTGATATTTTGTACAAGTAAATGTGTGACTAATATTCTGGAGTAACAGGTGTGTGACTAATATACTGTAGCAACAGTGTTTGACATATATTCTGTTAGAAACAGTGTTGGATTGATATTCTATAGCAGTAAACATTTCACTGATATTCTGTAGCAGTGAACATTTGACTGATATTCTGTAGCAGTACACATTTGATTGATATTCTGTAGCAGTAAACATTTGACTGATATTCTATAGCAGTAAACATTTGACTGATATTCTGTAGCAGTAAATGTTTGACTGATATTCTGTAGCAGTAAACATTTGACTGATATTCTGTAGCAGTAAACATTTGACTGATATTCTGTAGCAGTAAACATTTGACCGATATTCTGTAGCAGTAAACGTTTGACTGATATTCTGTAGCAGTAAACATTTGACTGATATTCTATAGCAGTAGACATTTGACTGATATTCTGTAGAAACAGTGTTGGATTGATATTCTATAGCAGTAAACATTTGACTGATATTCTATAGTAGTAAGTTTGATATTTTGTAGTGGATGATGACTATAGAACAGACTGTAATGATAACAGTTTGATGGAGAACCTAGCTCTACATAGTGGGTGTGCTGGATACATTCCATATTTAGATTATCAAGATTGCAAGTAAGAAACAGTTGCTTATTCAATTCCTCTCCTTATAAAGTTACAGAGGATATAATATCTTGACTGACATTCTGTTACCACTATGTTGATGCCTAGTTATGGGCTTCATCTTTTGTCAGATTTCCTTTAACTCTGTTGTTTACCTCAAAACCTTTGATAGGATTGATTAATCACATTGACTGCATTTTTCTGTCAGTTTACCTATAAACTTAAATGAAGTGTTGGTTAACTTAAAACCTAAAGAGATTGATTTTCATAACATAGCAAATTTATAGTTACCAATGAATGTTTGCTCTTTCATTTATGAAAACAGTCCGAAATATTAAACAAATTTTCTTGAAAAAATGTAGAATTTAAAAAAAACCTCATGGTTGGATTCAGGTAGGTTATTCACTGTTTGGTGACAACAGGTGATTCACTGTGTTCGTTGAAGATATGTAATTGACTGTGAGACATGTGATTCACTGTGTTTGGTGACAGCAGGTGATTCACTGTGTTTGACGAAGAAAGGTGATTTACTGTGCCTGGTGACAACAGGTGATTCACCATGTTTGGTGACCACAGGTGATTCACTGTGTTTGTTGAAGACATGTGATTGAAAGTGTTTGATGAAGACAGATGATTCATTGTGTTTTGGTTAGTTATGTTCAGTTTTTATTCATTTCAGCTCAGTATGGAGGCCATATTTGATGTGTGTTGCTAATGTTTACCCTTCCTGTCCAGAGAGAGAGATAGCAGAGAAACTACTCACAACAGCTGGTGTATCTACATATATACCTCAAGGTTTTGATGTAATGGAGAGGTGCTTCTCAGGTTAGTAGAGTTGTAGGTGTTCATTGTATACCTGGAGAATTTGATGTAATGGAGAGGTGCTTCCCAGATAAGTTGAGTTGTTGGTGTTCAATATATACCTGAAGGATTTTATGTAATGGAGAGATGCTTCCCAGGTAAGTAGAGTCTTAGGTGTTTAATCCAATTGTCTGTTTGTTTAAGACAGTCAAAACAAGGTATTGAGGGAAATGTTTCATACTAAATTTCTCAAGTGAGGAATATTTGATCATATAATCATACATTGTCTTGTAAAAGCAGGTAATTTTCACACGGGTGCAAAATTTGACACATTTTCACGGTCCGTCTAAAAATGCCAAAATAAATACTGTAAAGTATTTAATGCACAACTTAGCATCCACCAAACATGAATTGACAATTTTTTTCATATTTTTTTTTGTCCCAAAAGTTGGCAAATGTTACACCCACCAAAATAACCTACCATACGGTGCCAGTGATGTCATAATACCATTACAATAAGGTACAGTATTATACACGCTTTAAAAAAAGAAACTTCCTATATTGCAAATATAAATATCATTTTGAGAATAATCTGTACCTGCTTATTTTCTTAGATGACCCTGCCTTAGATGAGTCTACACTGTTTAAAATTACCCTGAAATTGATGATAGACTGGGATCCTGATTATGCTGACAAATCTAGTCCTCAGTATCAAAATCTGACTTCACAGCTTATCAATGAGGTATTGATAATAAAATTATATATAGTACTCAGCAAGGGTCCAGAAATTTTGACAGCCCATGTTGGTCATTTTATCTCACTTCAGCAGACGTTTGTGTCAGTTTTTAGCTATTGCCATCACTAACGTCCGTCGTCGTCCATCATCATTGTCCGTCGTCGACGTTAACAATTTTTCCAAACTCTTTTCCTCTGACTCTACTTGACCAATTAGAACCAAACTTGGTATGAATGTTCCTTGTGGTATCCTGCATAGAACTTATGAGGGGATTTTGATCCGTCGAAAAGCATGGCTGCCGTTACTAAAAAAAGAACATAGGGGTCAGACAATAGTTTTTTGCATATATCTCCAAAATGGTTAGGTTTAGTCCATTCTGAAAGCGGTAAAAGTGTTCAGCATGATGAGGTCTATCTGCGGTCAAAGTTCATTTTAAACTATTAAACCATGTTTGAGTTATTGCCCTTTTTCAAAGTTTTTTGCTATTTTTAATGTTATTTCTTTCAAAAATCTTCTCCTCTGACACTACTGGACCAATTGGAACCAAACTTGGTGTGAATGTTCCTTGGGGTATCCTGCATAGAACTGATGAGGGGATTTTTGATCCGTCGAAAAGCATGGCTGCCGTTACTAAAAATAGAACATAATGCTCAGACAGTAGTTTTTTGCATTTATCTCCAAAACTGTTAGGTTTAGCCAAATTTTTTCAGTAGCTGAAATGATCCTTATTTTTAGGACTACAAAAGTCTTCAGGCATAAAATTTGTCAGATGCCTTCTTATAAGAGTTATTGCCCTTGACAAGGGAAAATTACAGGTTTGTTTTTTTACAGTTTTCAGCCAATGTCTTAAAAACTATGATAGATTTAGACTTTCATTTACTGAAATGATCGTTATGATAAGACCTATCAAAGTTTTCTTAAGTCAAAATTATTGGACAACTTCTTGTTTAATTTATTGCCCTTGAAAGGCAAAATTCAACCAGTTGAGCGATTCAGGCTCCTAGGAGCCTCTTGTTAACATGCCTCCGTCAAAAATAAACTAAAGAGAACTTGTTTGTAGTTATTTTAAAATAAATATTAGAATTTGTGATATTTCAAATACTCTGTCTTTTACAAAATATCTGGACAAGTTTACAAGTTCAGGTTAGACCACACATGGACATTGTTTAACATGTAAACAATTCCCTTTGGCAAACACTGATTTTGTATATTGATTTAAATTGATTATTGACTTCTGCATTAAACAGATTCAATGATAAACTAATAATTACTAACTACGACTGATGCATAATTTCAGCACCATGTGCTTTTGTTATTATGGATTTGTCAATCTTTTTCTTAATAAAATCCAGTAATAAATGTACGAAAATTCTCCATGTCATTTCAGTTAATTTTTATATGCAATGGTGCTGCATGTGTGCTGTTAATTTTATTTTGCAATCAACTAATCAGTTACAGGTAAATCACAGTCACGGGTGGCTGCACATCGGCTAATATTGACGCACACTTGTCCATTAATTTCTAATAAACAATTAGGAGATAGATAGACAGGATGTTTATACACTAATAAAACCATGCAGACTGTTATTTATAAAGGTTTACAATTTTTTATGTCCCATATTGGAAAATGGTTGTCAGTCAATGACCGGGATTTTTGACCGTTTCAGGACCCTTGATCCTTAGTATCAAAATCTGACTTCAGAGCTTATCAAAGAGGTATTTACATGTATGATAAAACTGGTCCTCTATATCGAATTCTCACAATAGGTTATCATGAACAATCAATGTTGAGTCACTGATGATCAATCAGCATTGGTGACTACATTGATTGATCTTTTGGGACTCAACATTGATTGATTCTCAACAGGGAAATGCTAAATTCGTTATATTCAAAGGACAAATGTTTAAACTGTCAATTTAAAATGACTGAACCAATGTATTAAGTTTTTGATGCTACACCTTAAAAACTCATTACTTTCACCAAAAAACAATAATTCTGCTACAGACAAAAAATGATAATTTTTCCAGATGAATATTGCTGCAGCAGCAGCTAACTACACCGACCTGATAGATTACATGAAAATAACAGAAGTCCGTCAAGGCAGCGTTTATGTGGTGTTTGAAGTCAGATACAACATTGTTATAAAGACTACAGATATAATGTCGGGGACTCGACAGATGGTAACCGGGGCACAGATGGATCCTTATACACCTCTGATATATCTTAAAACTGTTGATATGAACAACATCTCTGTCAAAGCCTTAAAAGGTATTATATTGTGAATGAATTAGTTTTTTGTTAGATTGAAAATGGTTGTACATGGAATTTTCTTCTGTTTATTAGTGATCCATGATATCTTTTCAAATAGAGTGAAAATAATAGAGTATAATATTATATCCCACTCAATAAGTGGGTGGTATTTTGGAATCACCATGTACATTGGTAATCTGGCCATTTAAATTTCTTTCATAATTTTCTCATGGATTGATTTCAAATTTGGTGTGTAGCTTCATATAGATAGGGCATATTTTATAAGTGATTTTGGATGCTGTCTGATATCAACTTCCTGTATGTGTAGAGGATGCATAACTTCATGATTTTTAGGTACAAACCCATTCTCGTACCACCTACCTCACTGCTCAAAGTTTAGTACACTAACACCATAGGTCGTCCTTAAAATGGGATGATTAATTAATGTAAATATTCAGATTGAAACCTTTTTGTTATACCTTTGTACTTCTGTCTATTGGTCCTACAGATTATCACATGCTATCTCAGTAATGGATACACCATTTCACCAATTACAAAACCTCTGGAACATTTAATGTGGGAAATCCTTTCCTATTGATACTATCTCATGTGGGAAATTTTTACGTAAAAGCTAATTTTTGAAAAACTCCAATTTTTTGTATTTGTGTTTCAGAAATTTATTCATATAATAGAGTGGGGGGGGGGGTTTCCATTTTTTGCAAAATAATTCAAAGTAGCTTCCACCATTATTAAATTGAACCTATGGGATAGTATATATATACCTATAGTGGTAATCTCCATTTAATTTTTTTTTAAATCCAGTATCCAAAATTTTTTTGTTGCTGAGATTCACAAATTTATTCATCAGAGTTTTGTGATGATATTTGATCCATATCAATTAGTGAAACCAACCTTTTATTTTTAAATACAAAGTATAAGAATTTTTACAACATTTTTTATCTATATGTGTTCTCCTTCGTACACATAACTATATGTTAATGAATGATTTGCAGAAAATCAACTTAGCAGCTCAGTAAAAAGTTGCTTGTTCATTGTGTTGTCTAAGTGTATCAAGACAGATTTGTGTGGGCACCATCTGTGTCTTTTTGACACTAAAACATTTTTATAGTAGCTAAATAGTTGTGTCTATATGTGCTGGGTCATATTTTTATTTTTTCAGATGAGACATCATCTGGCTATGATTGTAGCCAGTACAATCAAGATATAGTAGAAATCAATTCAGCCTGTACAATGTCCATGTCATACTTATATAACAGGACTAATATAAGTTCCGAAGAAATCTGCAGGTATCTTAAATCATATCATTAACAATGTAGATTAACTTTGGAAAAGAGTTATACTAGCAGTTCTTTTAAGATCTGGGTCCAGTGTAAAAGCCTGTTTACACCATCAAAGTTTGTCATTAATTTTTTTCTCAAAGATTTTTATGAAAACTAAAAGTAAAGTTTGTTCAATATATATGAAATAGATATGCTTTTGCTATATGTTTTTTATTTACATTCTGAAAAATCATTTGTCTTGATAAAATTCCATCAAAGTCACTCAAAATCAATCATAAAAAAAGGACAAAGTTCTATTCTATCAAAGTTCATCAAAGTCTTTTAGAGTTGGCAAATGTTCCAATGATTTTTAAGAGTTGTGTCCCTTACCCTAGGTCTATCTCCTTAAATACTGATTAGTAGAGTTGGAAATACTGTAAACGTATTAATTTTAGTGGTTGGTAATATTCATGGAGTTTGTCAAGGGACTATATTCTCGGGTATCAATTTCAGCTGTTTTAAAAAAATGATTAGTGTTACATAGTTTAAAAAATCAATTTTGTTGGTACCATTTTTTGCACTTTTCAGTCCACTGTGAAAGTAGCGAAAATTAGTACACTGCGAAAAATTAAAATGTTTACAGTATTACTAAAATTACTTAAAAAGGTCAGTATTGTAGTCACATTTTCAATCTGTCAATCAACCCATCTGTTTCATTTATTTGCAATAGATTTCATCTTCTTTTGAAGGGAGCACTTTAGTATTTCGTATATTGCTTTTACCCAATTTTCCATTTTGTTCATAGCAATTTTTGTTATAATTATTCAATAATTTTTTCTTGATAAGTACCAATAAAGAGTTGGTTAGAAATAGTTTGAAAGAAACCTTTTTTCTTAATTTTTTTTAGAACCTATGATGTTTTATTAACGTGCATCCATCAAGCAGTTGAAATAAAGAACAGAAGAGAATGTAAGAAAACAGATCTTCATAAGTGGATGCCCTATGCCATCCAAGTAGCTCTACCTAATATACAATCATCACAGATGAATATGTGCCCTGGTTAGTATAAAAACGGATTGCTTTATGTTTCATTTAACTGCATACCAGCAAATCTAAGCTCAGACTGCATTTTTTTGTTTCCATTGTATTTTTTGTCAGATGAGGTGCAAAGAAATGTCCATGGAAGTCTGCCAATATACACAAACTATTCTTACCCTACCATTGCACCTGGTCCATGCTCTCAGTCTCAAGTTTTTAGTGCAGTCCCTGTTTTCTCTCTCTAGTCTTTATCCTTAGAATATATCCATTTGATTTCTGCTTAAATCTTGATTACTTTTTATGCTCAGGCTAGTTTTGTTATCTCTGCTATATTATCCTCTATGATTTATTGATGTCCAAGTTGGTTTTTATAATTTTGTATTTGGATTTTCTGTTGTCTGGGTTGACAGTTTGTTTTTCTCCTCTCTGTTATGAACCTGATGAAGGCCCCAAGGCCAAAAATTTAGATCTCGCTTCTTTTGATCACTTTTTATTTCTATTTCATTTGTATTTAGTTCCTTTTTTAGATTTGGAATGTGGCTACTTTTAGCTTATTAATAATTCATATTTAGTGTTTTTTCACTTTGGCCAATTAACTATTCTCTCAGGTTTCTATATGCTGAGGTTACTTTTGTTATCTCTAACATACCCTCCTCTCAGGTTTCTCATGTTCAGGCTAGTTTTGTTACCATTTACATACTATCCTGTCAGGTATCTATATGCCCAGGTTAGTTTTGTGACCTTTAAAATACTCCTCCCAAATTTCTATATGTCAGTTTTGTTACCTTTAATTTACTGTCCTATTAAGTTTCTGTATACCCAGGTTGGTTTTGTGACCTTTAATATACTATCCTTGAAGGTTTCTATGTGTCCTTGTCATTTTGTTACCTCTTCCAATAAAAACGAAAAGAGAAAAATTCATGCTTATCCCCATTGGAAATGTCTGTACAAGTCAGGACCATTACAGTTTTTATTCCTTTTGCTGCCTTGCCATCTGGATTTCCCTCTTCGATTCCTTTAGGCTATTGCCATCTGATATATGGACTTCCCTCTTTGTTTCCTTTAGACTATTGCCATCTGATGGACTTGCCTCTGATTCCTTTAGACTATTGCCATCTGATGTATGGACTTCCCTCTTTGATTCCTTTAGACTATTGCCATCTGATATATGGACTTCCCTCTTTGATTCCTTTAGACTATTGCCATCTGATATATGGACTTCCCTCTTTGTTTCCTTTAGACTATTGCCATCTGATATATGGACTTCCCTCTTTGTTTTCTTAGACTGTTGCCATCTGATGGACTTGCCTCTTTGATTCCTGTAGACTATTGCCATCTGATATATGGACTTCCCTCTTTGATTCCTTTAGACTATTGCCATCTGATATATGGACTTCTCTCTTTGATTCCTTTAGACTATTGCCATCTGATATATGGACTTCCCTCTTTGATTCCTTTAGACTATTGCCATCTGATATATGGACTTCCCTCTTTGTTTCCTTTAGACTATTGCCATCTGATATATGGACTTCCTTCTTAGATTCCTTTAGACTATTGCCATCTGGACTTCCCTCTTTGATTCCTTTAGACTATTGCCATCTGGACTTCCCTCTTTGTTTCCTTTAGACTATTGCCATCTGATGGACTTGCCTTTTTGATTCCTTTAGACTATTGCCATCTGATATATGGACTTCCCTCTTTGATTCCTTTAGACTATTGCCATCTGATATATGGACTTCCCTCTTTGTTTCCTTTAGACTATTGCCATCTGATATATGGACTTCCTTCTTAGATTCCTTTAGACTATTGCCATCTGGACTTCCTTCTTTGATTCCTTTAGACTATTGCCATCTGATGGACTTGCCTCTTTGATTCCTTTAGACTATTGCCATCTGATATATGGACTTGCCTCTTTGATTCCTTTATAGCCTAAAGTTTATCAATTTGTTTATTTTTTATCACCCTTTACTATTGCTTATTAAAACTGATAGCAATTTCTTGTACTTTTTTTTCTTTCAGTGACCAATGATCCATTCCATTGTAATAATACCAAGTTGTTTGAGCGCTATGCTTTAGGTATCTGTTACCAGCTTTTGTATAGACATTTGTCTTCCTCTTCATGTCAGTAAGTAACTAAATAAGATATAACTACCAACACTATAGAGTTCCCCAAGCTTCATATATAGAAAACTTCATTCCAACCTTTCGTATTTCCTGCCATGGCTTGTAAAGAAAAGAATCTTATAAACTTAAAAAAAAATTATGAAACTTGAATCCTTTTTAATGAAACATATAAAAGTATACAGCTGCATAATTTCTTAATTAACTTAGTAAATGAAGGTTAGATAAAAAGGAAGTGTAGTCTTCAGTCTGTACAGTATGAATATAATTTCCTGCAGAGATGTTTGGGTACCATACATTAAGTGTACAGCTGGTCTGTTCCCTCGATGTCCAATAAAAACCATCACTGAGAGTCTGATGACTTCACCAAACTTTACAAGTCTTTTACCTCAAGGATTTGATGTTTTGGATTCATGTTTTTCAGGTAAGTTTGTAAAGGTGTATAGTGGGATTGTCATGTCATGGGTGTTTGATTAAAAGTGTCTTTTGTCATGTCATAGGTTTTTGATTAAAAATGTCTACTATCATGTCAAAGGTGTATGGTTAAAGGTATCTACCATCATGTAATATATGTTGATTAAAGGCTTCTACTGCCATGTCAAAGGTATATGCTTAAATGTGTCTACTGTCACAGGTGTATAATTTAAGGTGTTAACTGCTATGTCAATGGTGTTTGATTAAAGATGTTTACTGTCATGTCAAAGGTGTATGGTTACTGCTATGTCAATGGTGTTTGATTAAAGGTGTCTACTGTCATGTCAAAGATATATGATTAAAGGTGTCTTCTGTCATGTCACAGGAGCATAATTTATGGTGTTAACTTGCTATGTCAGTGGTGTTTGATTAAAGGTGTTTACTGTCATATCAAAGGTGTATGAATAAAGGTATCGACTGTCATTTCAAAGGTGTTTTGATTAAAAGACATAAAAGAATATTTACTACTTGCAAAAAAACCCAACTAGTCTGGTGTTAGAAGAAATATAGAATGAATTTGTCACACTGACAATGCTAATGGAGAAATATTTCATGATTTGACTATACATTCATCCAATTTTGTTAACCTAAATTTTTATTATCTTTATAATCACAATTTGTATCATATTTTCCATAGATGACCCTATTATGGAGGATTCTACACTGTTTTCCATCACCCTGAAACTGATGATAGACTGGGATCCTGATTATGCTGATAAATCCAGTCCTCAATATCGAAAGCTGACTTCACAGCTAATGGAAGAGGTATTTATGATATTGTCTTCTGTGTCAGAGCTGACTTAACAGCTCATCAAAGAGGTATTGATGATATTGTCCTCATTATTAAATTTGACTTTACAATGTTATCAAAGAGGTATTTATGATCCAGCCCTTGGTATCAAAATCTGCATTCGTGCAGCCAATCAAAGAAGTGTTTTACAAAAGTTTAAGATTTAAGCAGGGAAGAAGTCTTAAGTTAAATAAATCTTTGTCTTCCTACTCATGTTAGGACTGATTACATGTCAGTTGTTCTTTTTTTTGTAGACCCCTAATTTTTAAAATCTTTTGATTCATTTGTTGAAACATCCATCAAAGGTTAGATGTAAATATTGATCAAATCAGTTTCAGATTGTAGAATTTTATTAATTATGAAAATTGGTTTCTCATCAACAGGTATCCACAAATCCTATGTATATTTCAATCAGTGTTTCAATATCAAAACTATTTTGGCTAATGTTGCTTGTGTTTTCTCATCTAGGAAAGTGCTCTTTATGCTGAAAAATCACTCAGTATATAAATCATAAATAGCATCAAAGTAGAATTAAGGTTGCTGTCTTTTTACATTGGTCTCATATTTTTAGTTTTACTGGACCATAGGTTCATGTGAACTATTGTCTCCTGGACCATAGGTTTGTGTGCTCTATTGTCTACTGGACCATAGGTTCATGTGATCTATTGTCTACTGGACCTTATGTTGATGTGATCTATTGTCTACTGGACCTTATGTTGATGTGATCTATTGTCTACTGGACCGTAGGTTCATGTGATCTATTGTCTACTGGACCATAGGTTCATGTGATCTATTGTCTACTGGACCTTATGTTGATGTGATCTATTGTCTACTGGACCTTATGTTGATGTGATCTATTGTCTACTGGACCATAGGTTCATGTGATCTATTGTCTACTGGACCATAGGTTCATGTGATCTATTGTCTACTGGACCTTATGTTGATGTGATCTATTGTCATCACTTTACTTCAATTGTCATTTGTCATATAGTCTTAAACCACTCAGTTGATTATAACCAAATTCGGGCACCAGGACCCTCAGGGTATTTACTTTAAAATTATGTTGATTATGCATATGGTCACTATGACATTTTTAGACCACAGGGGCTAAGTCACTTATTTTTTTCATACATTACAAAAACTGTAAAAGATACTTGAAAATGAGTGTGACATTGGTTTTTTTAGAGCTCTATTATAGTCTTCACTCGATAAAAATTGTATTACAATGCCTTTTTAGAGTAATTGCAGATCAAAAAATGACATTTTTTTTTAGGTTTTTAGTTTATAACTTGAAAAGTGTAATAGATAAAAAAAAAAATTATTTCTTGAATTGATCCTTATGACAAGTCCTACTAAAGTCCTCATATGGCCTAAGTTATGTGAAAACTTCTTATTAGAGTTATTGCCTTTGAAAGACCAAAATGACAAATTTTGTGTTTTTTTTGTTTATAACCTTAAAACTGTAATTGAAACTTTCAATTGATAAAATTATCCTTACAACAAGGCCTACAAAAGTACTCGAGGGTCCAGGTTGTATGATGATTCTTTATTACAGTTATTTCCCATAAAAGGTAAAAAAGAATATTTCTGACCAGCTATTAAGAGCACCTAGCTTTCTGTATACATGTAACACATAACCCATAGCATGTGCTAAAAACAACAATACAATGGGGAATTTTGCAAGAATGTAAAACAAAAACTGCAATACAGCATTAGTAATATTTCAGATGAATATTGCTGCAACAGCAGCTAACTACACCGACCTGATAGATTACATGAAAATAACAGAAGTCCGTCAAGGCAGCGTTTATGTGGTGTTTGAAGTCAGATACAACATTGTTATAAAGACTACAGATATATTGTCGGGCACTCGACAGATGGTAACCGGGGCACAGATGAATCCTAACACACCTCTGATATATCTTAAAACTGTTGATATGAACAGCGTCTCTGTCAAAGCTTTAAAAGGTAAAGTATGTTTTAGTATTCATGTTTGTGTGATGTGTTGGCTAGTTATTTTTGTTTCATTAATAGTGGCCTGCATTACAAGGTATTACTTACAGTTTTAATCTATGTGTATCTGCGCATCAAAATAATTTGTTAGGGTATCTTGAAATAAGAATTACCATCTGTCTGTCTGGTCTGGTGTATGTTCATTGTGAGGGGCTGATTCATATCCACAAAACAATGGACCTAAATTGAAATTTTTATGTTGGGAAATTAAGAAACCAGGATTAGAATGTTAATCCAACAGAACACAGTCCAAGGACGATGAATAGGCAAAGAAAATAGACACATTCAACAAAGAACATGAAATAACTAAAATGACATGAAGTAAAGCAATTTGGGTAAAAAAAAAAAACTGATAGCATGGACCAGGTACACTAGTAGGGTCCTCTGCTTTTCTAGGTGATGTATGCTATATAGTTGGTCAGATTATTACTGTCAGGTGCTGTAAAAGGGAGATAATTCAACATTTAACCTCATAGAGTCCAAGTTGAATGGAAGAATCCTTTTGTCAGTCTGCTCCCATTTCTGGTAGGTCTGTTGAAAAACTCTTTTTTTTCACAATCACCACTGAAAATCCAACAGATCTTGTCATAGCAGATTGTAAGTTGTGACATATCATCTCTTTATCTACAGTTTTGCTGAGGTGGGGAAACCCTTCAGATATTTTTAATGTTTTGATTTATTAACAATCTTTTCTATAGATAATAAAAAGGAAGACTACTGTCATGTACACAAAGAAGAAATAACTAATAATACTCAGTGTGCTAATGCTATGTACTGGTTTGTCAATAAGACCAGTATACCAGAAAAAGAGCTTTGTGGGTAAGCACTCTTTTTACCATACATTGAAAAATTTGGAAGGGCTTAGATTTCAAGGTGTAAGAGGTGACTTATTTTAAATTCAAGAACTTTCTTTTGAATATATTATTCCATGCAATGAACACACATGTAGCTAATAATTCATCAGTCAATTCTGAACAAAAAGATGAAGAAAACTTGATATACAGTTTCTCTCTCCAGAAAGAGGTACACAGGTTTCAATAAGTAATGCATTATGTGGATTAACTGAACCTTAATTCATCAGATTTATGTTAGGATTTGACAGTTACTAAAATACAAGGAAAGGACTTTGGATTTACATACTTAAAAATATTACTTCATGAATTTTACTTCTTTGACATTACAGAGCATACAGTGTGTATTTGATGTGTATAAAACTGACTGTGGAGAGGATGGGTAAGAAATGTGAACTATCATCACTCCATCGATGGATGCCATACACGTTCCCATATTATCTGAAGTCTGTAACTGTTGATCAAGTCAATAAATGT
This sequence comes from Perna viridis, assembly GCA_037379345.1. Lineage (NCBI taxonomy): Eukaryota > Metazoa > Mollusca > Bivalvia > Mytilida > Mytilidae > Perna > Perna viridis. The sequence continues at coordinate 9,682,544 of CM074513.1, forward strand.
GATGGTAAGCTGTATTTATGGTAGTTCTTATGTGGACACAGTAATATTCAGGTGATTAGAGTCAACAGTGACTTTGATATCAATTCTGTATAAGTTCCCCTTTTTAATGGTTTTGATGTTACTATATCAAAAATACCTTTTTGTTTATATAAAAGCCTGTATTCAACTTAATTGGCAACTTTATCTATTGTTTTCCCTTGATAATTTCTATTTCAAGCTACTGTTGTGATACTGTAAAATATTGGCCATTTCCAATGACAACTTTACATCAAACCTGAATTGTCATTTCATTGGTAAAAAGAATATTGCTAGGTTTGTATGTCCTGACATGGCTTCACATTTGATGCTTTTAGTTTCATTATGATATTTTCTGTCTTGACTTCAAAACTGATGTTATTCTGTATGTGAAACAATGATATTAGAAACCCTGGTCTGTTGTGATAGTATAAAGAATATATATAAAAACCAAGATGTATTCAAATTTTCAGCACTTCTATCTTTGTGACCATCAAAATTTCATAGGTATGATATAAATATGATATATAGTTCAGTTTTATACAGATAAAATGTTTATGTTAATAAATGTGTAACTGATATTCTGTTCAAGTAAATGCATGACTAATATTCTGTAGTAATAAATGTCTGACTGATATTCTGTAGAAGTAAATATTGGACTGATATTTTGTACATGTAAATATTTGGCACATATTTTGTACAAGGAAACATGTGACTGATATTTTATTCAAGTAAATGTCTGACTGATATTCTGTAGAAGTAAATGTGCAACTGATATAACTGATATTATATACAAATAAATGTGAGGCTGATATTTTGTACAAGTAAATGTGTGACTAATATTCTGGAGTAAAAGTGTTTGACAGATAGTATGTAGAAACAGTGTTTGACAGATATTCTGCAGAAACAGTGTTTGACAAGTATTCTGTTAGAAACAGTGTTGGATTGATATTCTATAGCAGTAAACATTTGACTGATATTCTGTAGCAGTGAACTTTTGACTGATATTCTGTAGCAGTAAACATTTGACTGATATTCTGTAGCAGTAAACATTTGACTGATATTCTATAGCAGTAAACATTTGACTGATTCTGTAGCAGTGAACTTTTTACTGATGTTCTGTAGAGTAAACATTTGACTGATATTCTGTAGAAACAGTGTTGGATTGATATTCTATAGCAGTAAACATTTGACTGATATTCTGTAGAAACAGTGTTGGATTGATATTCTATAGCAGTAAACATTTGACTGATATTCTATAGTAGTAAGTGTTTCATATTTTGTAGTGGATGATGCCTATAGAACAGACTGTAATGATATCAGTTTGATGGAGAACCTAGCTCTACATAGTGGGTGTGCTGGATACATTCCATATTTAGATTATCAAGATTGCAAGTAAGAAACAGTTGCTTATTCAATGCCTCTCCTTATAAAGTTACAGAGGATATAATATCTTGACTGACATTCTGTTACCACTATGTTGATGCCTAGTTATGGGCTTCATCTTTTGTCAGATTTCCTTTAACTCTGTTGTTTACCTCAAAACCTTTGATAGGATTGATTATTCACGTGGCATTTTTAAATATCCTATATTATCCCTTTTTTAGTTGAAAACAATCACAAATATTAGGACTTTCTTGAGAATGTCTTAAAAAAAACATAAAACAGTGTTGATGAAGACATTTGGCTCACTGTGTTTAATGAGGACAGGTGATTCACTGTTTAGGTGAAAACAGATGTTTCACTATTTTGGTGAAGACAGATGATTCACTGTTTTGGTTAATACACATGATTCACTGTTTTGTTGAATACAGGTGATTCACTGTTTTATTGAAAACAAATGATTCACTGTTTTGGTAAATACAGATGATTTACTGTTTTGCTGGATACAGATGATTCACTGTTTTGCTGAACACACTTGATTCACTGTTTTTAGTGCAGACATGTGATTTACTGTGTTTTGGAGAGACACATGTTTCACTCTGCTTAGTTTGTTATATCCAGTTTTGATTTATTTTAGCTCAGTTTGGAGGCCATATTTGATGTGTGTTGCTAATGTCTATCCTTCCTGTCCAGAAAGAGATATAGCAGAGAAACTACTCTCAACAGTTGGTGTATCCAAATATATACCTGGTGGATTTGATGTAATGGTGAGGTGCTTCCCAGGTAAGTGGAATAATAGGTATTTGATTAAAGGTGTTTACTGTCAAATATAAGTCACTACCTTTTCAAAACAGGATGATACTGGTACTGATGAAATATTCATATTCAAAATGTTCCATACTACATGTCTTTAGGGAGAAATATTTCATGACATGACCATACATTCTTACTACAATTGGGTATACTATTAAATTCGATGAACTATAAGACTTCCAATGTGGTAAACCTATAGTTGTTATACCCTACCACATGAAGTGGCAAGGTATTATGCGATACCCTATGAATTTATGCGTGCGTCCCCTGATGGTTTCTAGATAATAACTTAAGAAAAATGATTAAAGGATCTTTTTAAATGTTGTATCATTATTTAATATTATAAAATACAGAACGAGTTTGAACACCTGTTTTATGGGATTATTTACACAGAAGTTAGTTGTTTTTACCCCCAAAATGTTTTGCAACATGGTGAGGTATCTTTTAACATCCCATTAGATGCCCTTTTTTTCATTTTGAGGTCTTTTCATATGTATTCTATTTCCATAGATGACCCTGTTATGGAGGAGTCATCACTGTTTTTAATCACCCTGAAACTGATGATAGAATGGGATCCTGATTATGCTGATAAATCCAGTCCCAAGTATCGAAATCTGACTTCACAGCTAACGAATGAGGTATTTATGATAAAATTAGTCCTAAATATCAGTTTATGCTTCATGAACAAGCATTAATTGTCAAAAAGTTTGTTTTGAAAGCATAACTTGATCAAAAAATCATAACAAAATTTATAATTGATTCCATTTTTAGCTCATCTGGCCACTATTTTTCAAAACTCTTCTCCTCTGACACTACTTGACCAACTGGAACCAAACTTGGTATAAATATTCCTTGGGATATCCTGCATAGAACTGATGTGGGGATTTTTGATCTGTTGAAAAACATGGTTGCCATTACATTAGTTAAAATAGAACATAGGGATCAGGTAGTCATTTTTCCTGTATATCTCCAAAACCATTAGGTTTAGCCAAATTCTGACACAGGTAAAAGTGTTCAGCATGATGAGATCTATCAGAGATTAAATTTTTGTTTTAATCTGATAAGCCATGTTGGAGTTATTGCAGTTTTTTCATGTTTTTTTTTGCTGTTTTAATGTTATTTCTTTAAAAAATCTTCTTCTCTGACACTACTTGACCAATTAGAATTTAACTTGGTATGAGTGTTTCTTTGGGTATCCTACATAGATATTATGTGGGGATGTTTGATTCGTCAAAAAACATAGCCACAGCTACTAAAAATAGAATGGGTCGGACAGTAGTTTTCATATATCTCCAAAACCATTAGGTTTAGCCAAATTATTTTTATTGCTGAAATGATCCTTATTATAAGGCCTACAAAAGTATAGTACTCCTTGTAAGAGTTATTGCCCTTGAAAGGTGAAAATTGTTTTTTTTTCTCTCAGTTTTAAGCCAATATCTTGAAAACTTTGATAGATCAAACTTGTTGGACAACTCCTTGTTAGAGTTATTGCCCTTTAATTACGTTTTTTGCAGTCTTCAGCCAGTTTCTTGAAAACTATAATAGAAAGAATGAAACTTTCAATTGATGAAATGATTCTTTTGATAAGTCCTACCTAAGTCGTCATTGAGTCAGAATTGTCTGACAGCTCCTTGTTAGAGTTATTGCCCTTGAAAGACAAAAAAATAACCTGGTGAGTGATTCAGGCTCCTGGGAACCTCTTGTTTTTGTTTGGAAGACTTATTACAAACAAATTAAATTATTATGATATATTTAGGTACAAAATACCACTCTTATTAATATTGCTAATTTTGATGCTGTACATATGTTTCAAGGAGCAACCTCTCATCTGCTGCATTAGAATCAAATACATTGAAATCCATAAATTAATAGTATACTAGAAGTACTCAAAAACAAACCAAAAATGTGGAAATGGGAAGTCAAATCCAGCACTGAGAAGTTCTACTAGCCTCATGCACTATTGGTTTAAGTGATAATACCATATAGCTGTTTTTTTTTTGTTTTTGTTTTTTTTTTTGGGGAGAGTGTAAAATTTTGTGATTTTGAGGCTACATATACATATAACAACATAATATAAGATTGGTGTGGAATTGGGTTAAAAAATCCCCATTACATACAAGCCAAAAATACATGCAAAGTATGTAAAACAACTAGGAACTACAGGTGATGAAGGGAAAGGAGGGTGGGTAAATCAAAAAATTTCTTGTAAAAATAATTATTAATCACTTCTCCTAATTAAGTTAACATGGTAAAAAGTAATATTTATAACTGACCAGCACGGTAAAAAGTGATATTTATAACTGACCAACACGGTAATAAGTGATATTTATAACTGATCAGCACGGTAAAAAGTGATATTTATAACTGACCAGTCAGGAAGAAGAGATTGTTTACTTCAAATGAGACTTTTTATGGAAGCAAATGAGGCTCCTAATAAGAGATTCTAAAAAAATAGTAGTTCCTATGAAAGTTTTCATCTGTTTGCATAAAGTTAATTATAGAAATAACTTGTAATTATTTCTGAATTTCTGTGTGTGGTTAGTGTAAGATAGGTAATGTAAGTGTTTTGTCCAATAAAAAAATGAACATTCTTTTTTACCATTGATACAATAGTTAACTCCCACAATTAAGTAATATTTAATTTTTCCAGATGAATATTGCTGCAGCAGCTAACTACACCGACCTGATAGATTACATGAAAATAACAGAAGTCCGTCAAGGCAGCGTTTATGTGGTGTTTGAAGTCAGATACAACATTGTTATAAAGACTACAGTTATAATGTGGGGGACTCGACAGATGGTAACCGGGGCACAGATGGATCCTAACACACCTCTGATATATCTTAAAACTGTTGATATGAACAGCATCTCTGTCACAGCCTTAAAAGGTATTATATGTTGATTGAAATTTTTTTCTAAAAATTGATGCATTTTTTAACAATATTTAACAATTATTGAATGATTGTACTCCTTGATTAAAAAAAAACATTGAACAAAAACAATTACCTACTGATTGCTTAAATATGAAAAAAAAGCAAAAAAAATTCTGGATAGATCTCCTTGAATGTTCAGGAAAAAAGAATTATTCATATAATAACTGAAAAAAAAAGTTACCCTTCCAGAGCCCTCATACACCTATTTGGTATTTAAAGTGTAATAAAAGAAAATCATATTGCTTTTTTTAGTCTGTCGTTTCTTTGTATGAAATAGACAAAAAAGGTTCAGAATTTTCTGAATGTTATCATAAATAATAAGAGAAAATAAAATGAAATTCAATAGATTAAAAAACAATAAAGCATCTATTTAGTGCACAGATTTTGTTGAAGGAAACTCAGAGAGTTTGATGCTGTTCATACATGTACTTTTTTGTATGCCTGCCTTATAAGGAAATACATTTGAACATTATGTGTCTTTGAAGAATCTAAATCTTGGATAACTTGAACAGATTTCACAGTCCCAGCAAAACTACCCTTACTCCCATTACAATTTGTCCTCTGGTGAACAGAAATCTTGGGTAACTCAATGTTTTAAATCAGTACCCTTGATAGGTCTTTAAAGTTAATAATATCAAAACATAAATGGAACAGCTAAATTGAAGACCAAAATTCTGACCATGTTTTGAAATGAAGGGTAAAAAAAAATGTGTCTTACTTAAGTTATGTTGTCAATAATAGAAAATAGGTTTATGACATGACACCATAACTTCTTTTACACTTGAGATTTTATTTTGTATAAACCACTATTGGTCCTTTGGGTTGAATATGAATATTGGCTAGATGTCCTTAAATCTATTTAAATTTTCTTATTATACTCCCCCCCACCCCACTGGACATATAGTGTGATAGGGGTGTCCATCCTGATGGAATTCAATTAAACTTTCACAGACTCTGTATTATATGTTCTCATTTTGCACGATCTATTTTAGAGTTTGATTTGAATCAATATGGCAGTAAAAAGATGCATTTATCAAATGAGGATGTGGGGTGGGGGTATATCAAGTTAGTGAACATTGCTCACAGTATTTCTAGTTTTGTTTTAAAATATGATTCAAGTAACATATGAAATAGAAAAATGACTGATTATTTTCTGTGTAAATATCAGTGCTTTAACTATTATTATTTTTACATGAGTAAGTAACTTTTGTTTTAATTATTGCATCATTTTATCTTTATAAATTTTTTTTTTCAGATGAGAAATCTGGCTATGATTGTAGCCAGTCCAGTCAAGATGTAGTAGAAATAAATTCAGCCTGTGCAGTAGCTATTTCATACTTACATAACAGGACTAATATAAGTCCCAAAGAAATCTGCAGGTATCTTAAATCATACCATTTACAGTGTAGATTAACTTTGGAAAAAAGTTATACTAGCAGTTCTTTATAAGATCTGGGTCCAATGTAAAGGTCTGTTTACACCATCAAAGTTTGTCATTATTTTTTTTTTGAATAAATAATCAGGGTCCAAACTAATGAGTAAGTGAGCAGCGTAATTTGGTAGAATGCTTCTGTTGTAAACATTGAGTTGTTATATCATTTGTACTCATGTTTGACATGTTATTGAAAGGAACAAATGTTACAGTATGGGATTTGTTACATGTAGGAAAAATTTCATGCAAAATAAAATGCCTGCTAAAAAAAAATTGGCCTACTGATGATGACTTTTTTTTTGCTTGTCGGTGTTCACAACATTTTAATGTCATAACTGCTGCATGATAGAATTTGTTGATTATAATAACTAAGCAAACATTAGTGCTAATGGTATAAAATCTTTGTAGTGAAGGGATGTTTTGATGCCATATCTGTTACCTCTTCCCAAGTTATGCTGCACATTAACCGAAATCATTGTAGTGAAGGGACGTGTTGATGTCACATCTGTTACCTCTTCCCAAGTTATGCTGCACATTTACCAAAATCATTGTAGTGAATGGACGTTTTGATGCCATATCTGTTACCTCTTCCCAAGTTATGCTGCACATTAACCGAAATCATTGTAGTGAAGGGACGTTTTGATGCCATATCTGTTACCTCTTCCCAAGTTATGCTGCACATTAACCGAAATCATTGTAGTGAAGGGACGTGTTGATGTTATATCTGTTACCTCTTCCCAAGTTATGCTGCACATTTACCAAAATCATTGTAGTAAAGGGACGTTTTGATGCCATATCTGTTACCTCTTCCCAAGTTATGCTGCACATTTACCGAAGTCTTTGTAGTGAAGGGACGTTTTGATGCCATATCTGTTACCTCTTCTCAAATTATGCTGCACATTTACCAATTATATTGAACCCCTCCTAAATACTGAGGATTAGTGCCCGAGTTTCATAAAAAATCTCAAATTCATATTTTCCTCAAATCCTACCGAATCTCAAATTTTTACCATTCAAACCACTTGAAAGAGTAATCAAGGAAATCAAGATTCTTGCAAAAATCAAAAGAATGTAATCCAGGGACAAAGACCAGACATGGAAAACTGGCATACGCAACAAAAAATAACCAAAATAATACATACAAAGTAACAAAAATAATTGAGCAGCCCAGACTCCACTAACAACTGAAAGAATTGATGATTTGAAGAAACTCTATGATTAAACCATGCCCCACTGCAGCATATTTTGATTTAAACACTGTAAAGATTTTTATATATCTGGCCGAGTGGTCTAGGGCGCTGGACTTTGTGCAGGCGGTGTTGCCATAGATGTCACAGCGGTACGAGTTCGAGTCCCGTGGAGGGAACGACCAAAAATTTGCATCGCAAATTTGACAGTTCTAACATTGTTGGGAATTTTCAGACCTTTTTATATATATATATATATATATATATATATATATATTTGTAATTAGTATGCTTAAAGAGTTGATTGAGAAACCAACTTTATTTAACTTTGTTTAGAGCCTATGATGTTGCATTAACTTGCATCCAACAATCAGTTGAAATGAAGACTAGGAGAGAGTGTAAGAAAACAGATCTTCATAAATGGATGCCCCATGTCATCCAAGGAGCTCTACCTAATATACAATCATCACAGACTTTTACATGCCCAGGTTAGTTCTATTACCCTTATACTATCCTGTCAAGTAAAAGTTCCATTACCCTTACCATACTATCCTGTCAAGTAATAGTTCCATTGCCCTTACCATACTATCATGTCAAGTAATAGTTACATTGCCCTTACCATACTATCCTGTCAAGTAATAGTTACATTGCCCTTACCATACTATCCTGTCAAGTAATAGTTACATTGCCCTTACCATACTATCCTGTCAAGTAATAGTTACATTGTCCTTACCATACTATCCTGTCAAGTAATAGTTACATTGCCCTTACCATACTATCCTGTCAAGTAATAGTTACATTGCCCTTACCATACTATCCTGTCAAGTAATAGTTACATTGCCCTTACCATACTATCCTGTCAAGTAATAGTTACATTGCCCTTACCACATTATCCTGTCAAGTAATAGATACATTGCCCTTACCATACTATCCTACCACGTTACAGTGTGCCAAGGTTAGTTCCAATGCCCTTACCATACTATCCTGCCAAGCTACAGTGTGCCAAGGTTAGTTCCAATGCCCTTACCATACTATCCTGCCAAGTTAAAGGATGCCAAATGTAGTTCTAATGCCCTTACCATACTATCCTGCCAAGCTACAGTGTGCCAAGGTTAGTTCCAATGCCCTTACCATACTATCCTGCCAAGCTACAGGGTGCCAAAGGTAGTTCTAATGCCCTTACCATACTATCCTGCCAAGTTACAGTGTGCCAAAATTAGTTCTAATGCCCTTACCATACTATCCTGCCAAGTTACAGTGTGCCAAGGTTAGTTCTATACTGTTTGGCCATGTTAGTTTTGTTACCTCTTTCAAGATGGAAATGCTATGCTTATTTAAACTGATGGGAATTTCTTCTATTATCTGGTTTTTTTTCAGTGACCAATGATCCATTCCATTGTAATAATACCAAGTTGTTTGAGAGCTATGCTGTAGGTATCTGTTACCAGCTTATGTATAGACATTTATCTTACTCTTCATGTCGGTAAGTAACTAAATAAGATATAACTAACTAACACTATAGAGTGCCCTAAGCTCCTTATTTAGGAATTTCCAATGATGGCTTGTTAGGAAAAAAGTCTTAAACTTGAAGTATTTTGATGAAATTTGAATCCATTGTAACGAAACACATCAAAATGTGTACCAAAATAATTTCTGTTCACTTACAGTGAGTTGACCTTGACTTCTGGCCTTATTTAACTGGAATAGCCCAAGATAAATACCAGTTTTAGTAAACGAGTATTTCATGAAAACTTCTCAAATAACATTTTAAGGTGTTTTATGAAAAGTGGGGGTCACTGGCCAATAAGTATTAATGGAAATGGATAAAACCTGAGGAGTCCAAAGATCTGACTAAAATTGCTGAACATGACCAGCAAATATCCTTAAACTCTAATTTTATATTATTGGTAATTTAAAAAGACACCTTCACTCATGCAGTTTAACTGCTGTAGGAGAATTTTTCCTTCACATGGAAAAAAATTACCAAAGAGTAGTTTCAATAGGTGACCACTGGAGTGTGCTGTAATAAGAAAAAAACAACTCCTGTACTGGTTAAATCATTATATATTCTCTAGAAGTTTATATTACATGTAATCCTGGTTTAGAGGAAAATGAATCATGACACACTGTGGATAATGTGACCATCCTGTTTTGCAAGTTTTACTACCAGTATTATATGATAAAAGAAGTGCTAATTGTTTTTTTTCACATTGGCTTATGCAGATTTTTTCAAAATCTTTCTGTATAATTGTAATTTCAGTCATTTACCATTAAGTCAATGTTGTTCAACTTTCATCCGGCCAAAGATATTATGAGCTCAATCTTCTTCATTCATTGTGTCTTTTTCCTGTAGGTAAAAATCTCCTACTTGAGGAGTCCCAAGATCTGACTAAAATGGCTGAACATGACCAGCAAACATCCTTAAACTCTGTGGTAATTTAAATAACTGTTTAGCTGTTTGAATGAAGGTGCCTATTCAAATGACCACAGGGATAAAGCTCCATTGGTACTAATTCAACAGAGCTCACATAGCAAACCTGGTATTTACCTTGGGCTATTTCACTTCAGCTAGGTCAGTTCATCCAGGAAATCCACTTTAATAGTAAATGAAAGCTAACCCATTGGATAAATGAAGATGTTTTCCCTGGTCTTTGTCCCAGAATTACTTTCGTTTGATTTTCGCTAGAACCTTGATTCCTTTGATTACTCTTTCTTGAGTGAATATAGTTTGAATTTTGTTTTCCCAGAGAGGTTTGGGTGTCATGCATTAAGGTAGATCATACCTAACATTTCTAGTATATAGATTTTTATAGTTTTTTTCTCAAAATTGATCTTGAATGAACATACTTTAGAATTTTAATGTTAAAAACATAAGAAACTAAACTTGATTTATAGAAACCTTAGTCTCTATAATGGCAGTTTAATGTTTTGTATGGATTCTATAGGGAATTTTCACTTTTTTGCAAACTATTCTGAACTGACATTCTTTTATATTTAAAAAAGAAAATTGGGTGTCACCAAATTCATTTTCTTAAAATATTAAAACACTAAAATTTTGCATTACATTTCTATAGAACATTTTACCACCAATTATCTTCTCTTGAAAGAGGCTTACAATTAATGTTTGTAATTTCACCACACAAATTTTTCTATCAAAATTAAAAAAATAATTTTTAAATATTATCTTTACAGCATTTTAAATACATTTAGTCAATTGAAAATATGTCTGTTTGATTTTGCAAGATGGCAGAATGCTCTGTATAATAGGTATGATCTACTTGAAATGTAAAGTATAAATCTACATTTATCAGTAATCAGTACTTTTTCCTTTGATCTTGTTGACAGATATTTTTTATTTCATGTACATGACAAAATATTCAAAAATATACATCAAAACATTGGGACTAATTGTGATGTCATTAGAAGAGTTTTAAATGAAAATGATGTTACACACCAACAGTTCGTAGTCACAGTACTATAGTACATTAAAATTATATGTTCCATATTAGATTACTGATAAACAGAATGATAATTACTTTTGATTTTGGTACTGAAAATATCATGTGGAACATCTCCACTCTCGCTCACATGATCCTCCAGATATTCCACATGATATTGTCCATATCAAAATCAAAAATACCTATTAATCTATATATATCAATATTATTTCCGCAGAGATTGGGTTCCATATGTTAACTGTACAGCTGGACTGTTCCCCCGATGTCCAATTAAGACAGTAGCCAACAGCCTGATGACATCTGACAACTTTACTAGTCTTATACCTCAAGGATTCGATGTTGATTCATGTTTCCCAGGTAAACAGTCAAACCTGTTGTAGCCACTACCTGTATACAGCAACCTGTCTTCAATTGATCATGATCAGAATGTTATCATGTAAAATGTAACCTGTACAGTGAATCCTGAATCACCTGAATACCTGTCTTAACCAGACACTTTTCAAAGTCTCTTAATATCACTTTTTTAGCTCAAGGCTGAAGGCCAGGTGAGCTATTGATATCATCTGACATTGTCTATCAGTAGTGTTGGCATCGTATTCAGCTTAAATTTTTTCAAATGTCTTCTCCTCTGTAACTTTTGGGGCAAAGGCACTGATGTAGGGATTTTTGATTTGCTAAAAAAACATGTCAAAAATTGTTCAACATGATCTGATGACAGATGAATGAGTTATGTCAAGGAATGGATTTTTTTACTAAAATTTTACATTTCAAACTTTTGGATGGATTGAAACAAAACTTTGGCATAAATGTTCCTCAAAACAAATTTAACAATCTGTGTGTGTTTTTTTTTTTTAAAATTTTGTTCAGGTTGGTCAATGGTTGGCTGTGGCCACCCAAAGTTGCCATTGAAACCCTATCGTGATACATTTTGACCTGTATATTTGCTTTTACTAAGCCAATGGGGACCAAACTAAGCAGAAAATAATAAAAGGGTCAACTTCAATATCTAATAGAATTTTGGTTCCACTTGATTAAACAAGATGGCCTCCAGAAGCCATTTAAGCCTCTGATTAGCCAGCTTCTCCAAAAACCACAGGTGCCAATGTCTTGAAACTTAATAGGGCAAATGACTTCAATGCAAAGGATTCATTTTTGTATGTGGCGCAGGTGGCTCAGCAAGTGGCTGCAGCCACTCAAATTGCCGTTGAAACCCTACAGGAAAACACATTTTGGCCTTCATGGATATCTTATGTTTTATAATGACCAGAAATAATAAAAGGGACAACTTAAACATCTGATAACATCTGGCCACCAGTAGCCATTTAAGCTTTTTCTGATCAAATGATATGACTACATGATTTTAAGTTCTCCATTTAAGTGATTCAAGCTCTCTATAGTCTCTAGTTGTATTTGAACCTCAGTGAATTGAACACCTGTTTAAACCAAACCAATTTTAAAGTCCAAAAGGGTTTGTATAACCAAAGATTTTTCCATCTCTTAAAAGGTCACTTGACAGGTTTTCTGCATTCAGATTTAATAACAAGCTGGTATACACGAAAGTTATAAGTTTAAGCTAAACATTTCATTCCCAAAATAATAGATCGAAATATTAAAATAATTTAACATGGAAAACAACAATAGTTATGTACATATATTGTCTAATGAAATAAAATTTCTGTCTGTGCTTTCATTTGACTGTCTTTGACAACTTGGTATAAATTTAAAATAAACTATGATACCATTATATATTTCTAACAAAAGTTGCCACGCTGGGCATCATGATTGACTGATTGTCAAATTTACTTTATCTGTTTCAGGTCAAAGTTCAACCAAGTACCGTATCAGTATGAAGTTTGATATGATGTGGATGCCTGTCTATGCTGATTCAGATAGTGAGGAGTATATGAACTTGACCAGAGAAATAATGAACCAGGTCTCATTTATATTTTAATATGCCTGTTTCTATACAATTGCTAAAAAAAATGTGTATTGGTGTGGCACTGTTGTCATTGTCATCGTTTGTAGGCACTTGGTTTTCATTTAATAACTTGAGAATTAGTTGGTTGATCTTTATAAAATCTAATAACAAGGGTCCATATCTCAAAAGGAAGTTTGGTAATAAATTTGGGGTTAAGGCCTTAGTTGTTATAGAATTAGGGGCCAAAAAGGGGCTTAAAACAAGCATTTCATAGAATTGAACTATATAACAACAATATAAGCATAGGAATGTCTATGATGTTGTTCCAGAATATCCTATACCACAATTGTCAGACTTGGATTGATTTTTGGGGTAAAGACTTGAACTTTTAAGAAATTAGGGGCCAAAAAGGAGGCTAGAAACATGCTTTTTCCTGATGTCAAGACAATAGCTTGACTATTAGTGAATGAATCTTTTTGAAATTGTATTACCATACCACAAAGAAAAGACTGGGATTGATTTTTGAGGTTGTGACTTGAGCCAAGTAAGAAAAAGGGGCAACAAAGGGGCCAGAAACAAGTATTTTATTTCCTGATTTATATAGTATAGGATAGTATAATGATAGTTTAAGACAAGTCTTCATTGAACACAGGTGGTTGCTAAGAAAGGTTTGACTTGATGCCTTTTAGGGTACTCAAATCTGCTTTTTAAATCAACATTTTACAGTTTTTTTTTAAATTTTTATTGTACATTTACTTTTGATTATACCCATTTCTGTTTTGTTCATTGACCTTGTAAAATCAGGTCTGTGTTCTCTATGAAGACGTTAGTGTTGCTAAAAATGGTTTTATCATATTTTTTGCAGATGCGAATGGCCATATCAAATTACACTGACACCATCAGTACTATGAAGATTGTGGAACTGAAGTAAGTATCTTTTAGGCCAACAAGATTATCTTTGTTCTCTGGCTCCTCCCTCATCTTATTGAGTGTGCCTCATTATTAAATTTTATCACCATCAATGGAACAGAGACAAAGGCACCTCCCGTATCAATATTTCTGAATTTTGAACAATGTAAAATTTACTATCATCACATTTTGGGCCACTTATGCAAATTGGCTAATAGAATGTTGGTCGGTCAGTCTGGCTGGAAGCAGGCGTATAAAATATTTTCGTAATGTATTTTTCTTAGCAACTATTAATCACAGCCACTATGTATTTGGTACACAACAAATTTTTTTAATTGTTTATTGACAATTATCTACATTTTTGTTTTTAGACAAGGAAGTGTGATTGTGGTATTCGAAGTCCAATACAGAATACCAATCAGTGAAGACGACATCAAGAAAACTTCAATAGAAATAGTTATGGCTGCCAAGATGCAGCCACATTTATATCTACTACAAACCATTGACCCCACCAGTATTGATGTGGAACTTCTTGAAGGTAAAAATAATAAGTTCTTATATTTGAAATAGGTCATGTAGTATAGTTATTGTATGAGTTTATGACATGATATCTTATCATATATTTGACAAAAAGTAAGCTGTGAGAATTGAGAATGGAATTTAGCATCTAAATGAGATACCAGGAAAACTGGTAGTTTTGGTTTGAGATGTCAAATTTGGGATACATGGGGTTATTTTTCCATTAACATGATAAAAGCATGATTAAATGTATGAAGCTATCATCAGAATTCCTGTTTGTCTTATGTAACTTTTACAACTTCATCTTGACACAATACAAACTCTGTCTGTGATTGGACTTTTGTGAGAGTATAAACATGCTAGCAGTGAGGATGCTAGTTGAGGGTCGTTCCAGAGCTAAGAATCCACTTATGTTGAAGAATTCAGGTTTTTTTGTGCATTTTGGGGTAAAATTGACCAAGGATATTGGTTTTTCTGTCACAAACTGAAATATCTCCATCCACACCTGCAACTGTCAACGAGGGTCTGCAGTCCTACCGCAACTCTTGTTAATCTTGAAAAATTTGAAAGATCTTTTGGAGACAATCAGTTCAAGACTATTATCTGAATATAATAGCATTACAACCTATGATTTTTCAACACTGTATACTTTTATTCTCCATACTCAGTTAAAATCCCAACTGAAAAAAACATTATACTTTGTTGTTTTTCCAAAAAAGATGGTACACCTAGATACAAATATATAGTTCTCGGTAGAGATTCCTCAGTCTTTGTGAGAAATAATTCCGAATCATCTTCCAAATATACAGAGGAAAATGCTGGAATTTTTAATCGACAACATATTTGTCCAGTGTGGTGGACGTGTTTTTCAACAAACGGTCGGCATTCCAATGGGAATAAATTGTGCTCCTTTACTTACTGACCTATTTCTTCTCTCTTATTAGGCTGACTTTATAGCTGATCTGATCCGAAAGAAAGAATATTGTTTGGCTAGATCCTTTAAGCTCAGTTTCCACTATATAGATAACATATTATCTTTAAACAGTCCTAATTTCGGGGATTTGATACATCACATCTACCCCAAAGAACTTGAGATAAAGGATACTACAGACACTGTGAGGTCAGCCTAATATCTTGACCTACACTTAGAAATCGATGGTAAAGGAAAACTATTGACCAAACTTTACAACAAACATGATGACTTTTCATTCAGAATTGTCATCTTTCCTTCAGCACCTGGATATGGAGTGTTCATATTACAACTCATATGTTATGCCAGAGCTTGCCAAAACTACACAGACTTTTTGTATCACGCTAGAACTCTAACAAATTGGTTTCTGGAACAGGGTCATGTTGGTACAAGATTATAACCAGTTATAGTTTTCCTTTCCTTGTTTGTCTACCCCAGACTTGACTTTCTATGAGCAACTGGGCGGGTGTTTCTAGAAAAGCAGAGGACACTTATCCTACTGGTGCACCTTGTCCATACTCCCAGTTTTTAGTGGATTCTGAGTTCCTCATTTGCTTTTGTTACTTTGTATGTATGATTTTAGTTACTTTATATTATTTGTTGTGTATGTCTGTTTTCCATGTGTGGTCTTTGTCCCTGGATTACATTCTTTTGATTACCGCTATTACCTTGGTTCCCTTGATTACTCTTTCACTGTCATCAAAGGTACAAGTCCTTCCTCATCTCTTCTTAATTATGCAGGTTTTATATACATAGTACCTAGTGGTGAGGAGGATCAAGTTTGTGTTGTTTTTTTTATAAAGGTGACTTATTAGTGACTCTGGTATGACCATTAATACAATCAATTTTGGTAGAAATAAGTGACCTTGAACTTTATATTCACTGATTTAATGTTCATATCCTTTGTTTTGATAGCTGAATTTGCTGATGGCAGTTTTATGCTGCACATTTGTTGAAATACACCAGAAGTAATGAACTTTTATGGAAATAGGAGGTTAAGCACACTAAACCTGGTTTAACCCAACTTTCATGTTGGAGATACATGTACCTATACCAATTCTGGACCATTGCAAAATCCCCAACTTTCCTGTTTTTACTCTAATGTTGCCATTTGTTGTACAGACTTTCCATTCTACTTTTTCTTCTGGTTATTGCCAAGATTTCATCAGTTCAGTACTTTTGTTATTACCCTTCATGACCATTAGTACAACTAGATTTGAATAACTTCTAAATTTCTTGCAGGTGACCAATCTGGCTATGACTGTAGCCGGTATAGTCAAAATATACTAGAAATTAATCCAGCTTGTGGAATGTCGATGTCATATTTGTCAAATAGGACTAATATCAGCTCTGATGAAATCTGCAGGTATCTATACATAACATGTAGTATTTGCTGCCCTGAAGGGAATAGCTAGCTATTCTTTAGTTATTTATGTTATAAAGATGCAAACAACAGTACAACATATAGGTTAATTATTTGTAAAGTCATCATCGTTTTGATGCGTTTGTTTTTGTTTACTGTTGTCCATCTGTCTGCTCTTATTTAGTATGAATACTCAAACTTATAAAAGTTAATTATTTGTATCCTACTTGCTTTCTAGGTAGGAAGTTTCCTTTTGTTTTTCTAAGAGTTATGGGACTTCGAGTACCAAAAAAAGGGGGATGCTGTAATATCATGTGATTTATACAGCTGTGGTTTTTATTTTGTTACTTCTATCAGAGATGTATTTGTTGTTGTGTACACTTTACTTGTATTATGTTCTCTTAATTAGTAATAACAGTGATTATGAAACTTTAAAGATTTAATCAACTGTTTTTACCTTTTTTCAGAACCTATGATGTTGGTTTAACTTGTATCCAACAAGCAGTCGAGATAAAGACCAGCAGAGAGTGTAAGAAAACAGATCTTCACAAGTGGATGTCATTTGTCATTCAGGGACTTCTACCCAATATACAATCATCACAGATATATACGTGCCCTGGTTAGTATAAAAACAGTTTGCTTTGTATGATGTATAAAACCATGTCATCCAATCTAAACACACAGCCTACATCTTTTTGTTCCAATTATATCCCCTTGTTAAATGGTATGCCATGAAATGTCCATTTGTCTGTAAAACTCCTGTTAATACTTTAGATATAGGCACTAAAAAAAATCACTAAAATCAGTCAGGTCCAATCAGGTCCATAGGGTTACATGTGAATCTCATCACAATTCTCCATGCCTTCACGAGAATGGGTCCCATCCTACCATTCAAATGCATGAAAATTTGCCATTTAAAGAGTGTTTAGTTGAAGTGTAAAACATCTTTCTGTGTAAAAATACAAATAACATAAGACAAATATCTATTTCTACATTATATAAGTGGTAAGAAAAGCAATGGATTTCTCAGACTTAAATTTCTTGAACACTTGAAATGGCTTGTTGGTAAGCAAGGTAATAAATCTTCACTAACCTGAACTTGTCAGCCATTTGTAAGCTTCGGTGATAAAAGATGTGAAAAAGACAACAAGTGGGGTATACCTAATACAGCAACATATGCAAATTCATGTTCTTTTTGCAGTTAAGGTTTGGAAATACGTTGAATGGTTGAAACTGAGTAGAACTGTACCATGTGTATATTACTCTTAGTGTATATGGGGTGATGGATCGTTAAAAACGATGCGAAACATAACAATAAATAAAATAAACGTCTAAATATGTTTAACATCACCAGAAGATGGTAAAATTTAAATTGAATATTTCGGATAACAGATATCCTTCCTCAGCATAAAACTCATAAAACTATATGAGCATAACACTCACAAAACTTAACGAGCATAAAACTCACAAAGTTCAAGATCAAAACAGATTCAGAAGCTGAATCGAGTACGCTGTGGGTGATTGTACCTTTATCAAAGGCTCACATAAGCAACTGATGAGGAGCCTGAATGATATAACAAAGAGAGTCCCTGTATCAATTTGATCCGATGGAGCAGTGTAGAGAATAGAGTCGTCACATTCTGAGACGTTTTATATATATATATATATCATTTTTTTTTCTCTCTTCCAGTGACAGATGGTCCATTCCATTGTAATAATACCCAGTTGTTTGAGAGCTATGCTTTAGGTGTATGTTATCAGTTGGTGTCTAAATATTTGGCATATCCTGACTGTAGGTAGGTAACTATTAATGGTAATTTACCAATACTTGAGCAAAATATAAGTTTCTAAAATTTCACACTGGAATAAATCTATGTTTCATCATCTGTGTTTTTCATGTAAAGGGAAAGAATCATGTTAATTTTTTATTGCATTCAAAAGTGAGCAGCAAAAAATCTTGTATCACTTATTCAAGTAAAGTTAGGGTAGTGGTTTGATATGGGGCAAATATCATTTAGTCAGATGGTGTTTATAACTATTATTTTCACAGAGATGTTTGGGTCCCATACATTAACTGCACAGCTGGTCTGTTCCCTCGATGTCAAATAAAAACTGTCGCTGAGAGCCTGATGACATCTCCCAACTTTACTAGCCTTATACCTCAAGGATTTGATGTAATGGATTCATGTTTCCCAGGTAAGCTTATGATGAAAATGGTGATATTTGTTGTCTAAAATTCTGATAACTGCAATTAATGGTTCAACTTTTAATTTGGATCTAAATTTTGTTGCATACTGTAATGTGCACTTAACCACCCAATGAGAAGACATTGCATGCAGTTATAGTCCTGGCGTCGGTTTACTTGTAAGAAATAATTGAGAAATGAAAAATATATAATAATTTGTATAAGCAAATATTAGACAGTGTCCAGAATAGCAATACTGGAAAAGGAAGCTTCAATAATGCAAGGACTATGCAAGAAAATGGATAAAACGAGAACAAGAAGACATTGATTCTCTGTCAGAGTTGTTGAAAGCCGTGAGGTCTTTAATTTTGAAACGAATGAAAGTTTTAAGTAGGTCAATGAGTGCCAAGGCTACATCAGTTTTCAAAGACCCCGATGTAGCAAAAACATTGTCTACTATACATGACAAGTATGTTGTCATACCAGCAAACAAAGCCCAAAACAACATTGTTTTGTCTGCAAAACGTTTTATATCCAATGTTTATTATCAGAGGTAGACGTAGAAAATAATAGCAGTGATAAGACCTACACTGCTACCACTCTTTCCAAAGAACAGATTGTGGAAAACCATAAATCTGTACTATCCTCTTTTGATCTCTCTACCAAGGACGATGATTGTGATTTATCGTCTATGTACTGGATTCCTAAACTTCACAAGAATCCATACAAACAGCGTTTCATAGCTGGATCTGCAAAATGTACTACCAAATCTCTTTCAAAACGTTTAACTTCTATACTCAAAACTGTCAAAGAGGGTCTACAGTCCTACCACAACACTTGTTACTCCCGTAGTGGTATTAATTCAATGTGGATCCTGAAAAATTCGAAAGATCTTTTGGAGACAATCAGTTCAAGATTATTATCTGAATATAATAGCATTAAAACCTATGATTTTTCAACACTGTATACTTTTATTCCCCATACTCAGTTAAAATCCCGACTTAAAAACATTATACATCATTGTTTTTCCAAAAAAGATGGTACACCTAGATACAAATATATAGTTCTTGGTAGAGATTCCTCATACTTTGTAAGAAATAATTCCAAATCATCTTCCAAATATACAGAGGAAGATGTTTACAAAATGCTGGAATTTTTAATCGACAACATATTTGTCCAGTGTGGTGGACGTGTTTTTCAACAAACGGTCGGCATTCCAATGGAAACAAATTGTGCCCCTTTACTAGCTGACCTATTCCTTCACTCTTATGAGGCTGACTTTATAGCTGATCTGATCAGAAAGAAAGAATATTGTTTAGCTAGATCCTTCAATCTCAGTTTCCGCTATATAGATGACATGTTACCTTTAAACAATCCTAATTTCGGGGATTTGATACATCGCATCTACCCAAAAGAACTTGAGATAAAGGATACTACAGACACTGTGAAGTCAGCCTCATATCTTGACCTACACTTAGAAATCGATGGTAAAGGAAAACTATTGACCAAACTTTATGACAAATGTGATGACTTTTCATTCAGAATTGTCAACTTTCCTTTCATCTGTGGCAACATCCCATCGGCTCCTGCGTATGGAGTGTTCATATCACAACTCATACGTTATGCCAGAGCTTGCCGAAACTACGCAGACTTTTTGTATTGCGCTAGAACTCTAACAAATAGGCTTCTGGAACAGGGTTATGTTGCTACAAGATTGAAGTCATCACTACAGAAGTTTTATGGTCGTCACCATGAACTCGTGGATCGTTATGGTGTATCCATCAGCACTATGAAAACTGATTTATTCAACAGGTCATAGTTTTCCTTTCCTCGTTTGTCTACCCCTGACTTGACTTTTTATGAGCAACTCGGCGGGTGTTTCTAGAAAAGCAGAGGACGCTTACCCTACCGCTGCACCTGGTCCATGCTCCCAGTTGTTAGTGGAGTCCGAGTTGCTCATTTACTTTTGTTACTTTGTATGTATGATTTTAGTTACTTTATGTTCTTTGTTGTGTATGTCTGTTTTCCATGTGTGGTCTTTGTCCCTGTATTACATTCTTTCGATTACTGCTATAACCTTGGTTCCCTTGATTACTCTTTCAATGTTAGACATTGTCCAGAATAGCAATACTGGAAAAGGAAGCTTAAATGTTAGACATTGTCCAGAATAGCAATACTGGAAAAGGAAGCTTAAATATAGACATTGTTCAGAATAGCAATACTGGAAAAGGAAGCTTAAATATAGACATTGTCCAGAATAGCGATACTGGAAAAGGAAGCTTCAATGTAAGACATTGTCCAGAATAGCAATACTGGAAAAGGAAGCTTAAATGTTAGACATTGTCCAGAATAGCAATACTGGAAAAGGAAGCTTCAATTTAGAATATCCATTTCAATATAATTTAAGCCCCTGATTCAATATGAGTTTTAAAAAAAAACCAACAGTTTTGTATGTCTCGACAGAACATTACATCTCATCCTAATTGGCACACTGAGATTTTTCCTGTCCTTGCTGGCATCAATTCTACTGTTTTTCTTATACAAGTATAAGTGGTAATTTTGTCTTTTGTGTAATACTTTCAATTTATATATATATTTTTTTCACCAGAACGAATATTACCAAGTTATATGGTCAGTTTGAGATTTGAGATGCCATGGCAACCAGAGTATGCAAATGAAGAGAGTGAAGAATACAAAAACCTGACATCAGAAGTTATGAGACAGGTATGGACATGGATGGCATAATTACCAATATCATTAAACGTACTGTGTGGAAGAGTGGTCAAATCCCTTTGTTATTGCACAGAGAGGTTTTCAAAAGAAAAGCAACATCAGACAAATGGTCTTAATATACATGTTAATTTTTCATAGAAAGCATTACAAAAGTATATTTTAAGACAGGTCATTGCTGAATATAGGTGGTCGCAATGACAGGTTTAACTGTATAAATGAAGCATCCTTATAGCATGCAGATACAGAGATTATAAATTACATATGCTTTTAACCTGCTTTTAAATGCAATTTTTAACATTTTAGATGATGATTGCCACTGTGAACCAGACAATCAACAGCCTAAAGATTTATGAAGTCAAGTAAGTCAAGATTTACTCCCCTTGACCAACAAGATATTCTTGACTGACAAGATTTACTCCCCTTGACCAACAAGATATCCTTGACTGACAAGATTTACTCCCCTTGACCAACAAGATATTCTTGACTGACAAGATTTACTCCACTGACCGACAAGATTCCCTTGACTGACAAGATTTACTCCCCTTACCTGTTGTAAGATTTATGGCCCCTGAAAAAGATTTTTGTGTCGTTTTTATGTATGCAACTCTAATAGAAGTTGGCATAATTTTTTTTAGGGTTTCCTCCACGAACTGATCATTTAAAATTTTTCATGGGTCAAAAAACATGGCCATAGTTACTGAAAGTAGAACATAGTGGTCAAAATGCTTTTTTTGCTATTTTTTCGTCGATTGTAGGAGAATAATAGAAAAGAAAGCTACTCGTAAGATAAACATGATATCTGAGTTGATTGGCAGGATTGAAATTATTTTGTAGGTGACCATAATCAAAATGGCTGCTATTTTGCAACCATCTTCACCAGTTGCTTAGATTCTAATGACTTTTGGTTTCCATAGGAAACTTGGTGTTTAAAGTTGAATGGTGATGATGAAAGGTCATTCAGTGGATCTATTTACCACATATTTTTTTACTTGCTTGATTTCAACGATAATTGGTTTATATAGGAGATATGGTAACCTGATATGAATGGTAATGATGAAAATGTTGGCTAGCCATGGTTTAACTTCATTTTGTGTTCTTTTTCAGCAAATGTATACTGGGCTAATCCCCCTTCAGACCTGCTGGAAAAACAGGGCATAGGGGAGACATGCCCAAATTTTTTCCAGAGGTTCTAAATACACTTTGAAGGCATTTCAAAATTTTGCAGTGTCATAGGTACTCTTTTGAACTTGTAGCATTCATCATTATATGCTCTTTTACTGCATTTTTTTGTCAAACATGGTAACAAAGCATGATACCTTTACTTACTTAAAATCCCTATTATATTGTTTCTTAGAAGTGATTCTCCCAAGGTTATGTTCAAGCAATATTTCGGCTTATATAAACTGAAAATGGAATGAATCTTATGAAGGTTCAAATTAGGCAGGTTTTACTTTATAAGAATTTCAATCATTGGTCAAAATCACTCTTTCTTAAAAAGTAAAAATAATTAAAAGTACATGTACTTGATGTTTCAAGTGTTAAAGATCTCTTTATATTTACAGACAGGGCAGTGTTGTCATAGTTATAGAAGTACAACTATTTGAAGCATCCACAGAAGATGAAGTGAAAGCCTTTGTCACTGAGTTAGTGTGGAGTATAAAGAGAGATCCTAATTCTCAATTACACATGCTGAAGACTATTGACCCATACAGAATAGAAATAGATGAAGTACCAGGTATGAACAAAACAGTTTCTCTCTGAACAACATATTCTCCTGCATATCTATTTTTATTAACTTCATTATACAACTGCCCAGGTGGTAATAGCTTAGCATGTCTGCTGTGAGTGTGGAAGGTCATGGGTTTGATCCTTTGACTAGTCATACTTTAAAATTGGCAGTCACTGCTTCTCTACAAATCTCACAATATTTAGACAATAAGACAGATGAATGGTTGGCTGTGTAAGAATAATGTGTCTGAGTAGGGTGACATACCTATCTATTGACTTTTACTTTTGTAAGCTAGCACAGTAAAGATTGGATTTAGAATGTCAGAGCAGGGTCTGTTCAATTTATCAAAGGCTCTTGTCTTAAATGCATGAAACATTAAACAACAATCAGTCAAAAATACATTGTGAGCTATATTGCCATTAGTTGGCGTTGTCGTCGTTAACAATTTTTCAGAAATGTTCTCCTCTGACACTATTTCCCCAATTGGAACCAAAGTCGGTATGAAAGTTTCTTGGGGTATCTTGCATAGAACTGGCGTAGGAATTTTTGATCCTACAAAAACCATGGCAGCCGTTACTGAAAATAGAACATAGGGGTCAGACAGTAGTTTTTTGCATATATATCTACAAATTGGTTAGTATTAGCCAAATTCCTTCAAATAGTTGAAATGATCCTTATTAGGACTACAAAAGTCTTCAGGGTTAAAAGTTGTCAGATGACTCCTTGTAAGAGTTATTGTCCTTGAATGGGGGAAAATGAAGTTTTTTTTTTTTTTTTTTTTTTTTTTTTTATAGTTTTTTTTTTTTATAGTTTTCAAACAATATCTTGAAAACTGTGATAGATAGAAAGAAACTTTTCATTGCTGAAATGATCCTTATGATAAGTCCTACCAAAGTCTTCTTGAGTCAAAATTGTTGGACAACTTCTTGTCAGATTTATTGGGAAAATTCAACCAGGTAAAGGATTCAGGCTCCTGGGAGCTTCTTGTTTTTCTTAGCTCAATTGGCCATGTGAGCTTTGCGCCTGTCATCGTTGCAAACAATTTTTCATAACTCTTCTTTTATGAAACCACTGAATGGATTTGTATGAAACTTAGCATTATTCCTTAGGGTATCCTGCACAGTTTTTTATCTGTCCCAAAACATGTCCACTGTGACTAAAATAGAACATAGGGATCAGACAGCAGTTTTTTTTATTATAAATTTCTGAAACCATAAGGTTAAACCTAATTCTGACGGGTTTTATTCAGTGAATTTACAGTTTTCCACACTTTTTTTTTGTAATGATCAATTGATTTTATATTTTGTATGTAGTCTTACTGTGAGAAGTTACAGATTAAGTTCGACTTTGGTTATGGTTGATTGATTATTATGGAAGTTATGGCCCTTAGACTTAAATTTCAGTGAATTTAAAGTTTTCCACACTTTTTTTTTGCGGGGGACATTGGAACACTGTTCTTTTATTAATGTTATTTCTTTCAAAAATCTTCTCCTCAGAAACAAATGTACAGAACTCAATGAAAGTTGATATCATTGTTTCTTAGGGTATTCTGCACAAAATGACCATTGGGAATTTTTTATGCATGAAAAAACAGCCACTTTTACTAAAAACTGAATGTAGTTTATCAAACCGACTGAGTAATTGGACTCTCTAGAGCCTCTAGTTTTGTTGTTGTAATTATTGTACACCCAGTTAGCCTATGTAATTATGTTATGGACTAGAATAAGTTTATGTTTAATATTTATTCCGAGGTGAAAAGCTTCAACTTATCCTAACAACACACTTGGGTGTTTTTTTTTCATCTCCATTTGTTACTAATTTTTTATGGTATATGCCTTAAGTTATTTGTATAGGTACAATATATAATGAGAATGGGTATGGTGTACATGTCAAAGAGACAACAACCCCATAGGGATAAAAATGACCCCAAAACATTGTTATAAACAGGTACAGCGAAATAGATGCCCCTATAAACACAAGTAACATAAAATTAAACTAATAGTGAAAACAACACAAGACATACAGAAGCTAGAAATTCCTGAATTGGGACAGGCACAAAACAGTGGGGTTAAAGTACTTTGGTGTGATCACAACCTTCCCCCTTTAAAATTTGGCCTATGTGTAAAAAATATTACACAGTTATATACACTTAAAAATCACTTCAAAAAGGTCTGTGTCCATTGTTACAACAGAAATGAAGAAACTGAATATTAATTACACAAATGTACAAACTAAGGACTACTAGGAGTAAACTGGCATGCCAGCTCCAGACCAGTTTAAACCTACAAAATGTTATGTCCCTATTGTATGTAAAAACAATCCCAATTTTTCCCATGCAGAGTTGAAAATCATGGTACAAAAATTTTGTGAATGTTTTTACATGCTTGTGATATCAAAAACCTTGATGTAGTAAATTCTCTGTTACATAAAGATTCCTTTTCGTTAAAATCAGAAACGTTACAAACATGAACAAATCCATCTAACTGTGATATGTAAACACCATATGATGGTGACAAGGGGATGTCACCATTTAAAAACAAATAGTTGACAATAGGGTATGAAAAGCATC
The DNA here is from genome assembly GCA_037379345.1 of Perna viridis. Classification (NCBI taxonomy): domain Eukaryota; kingdom Metazoa; phylum Mollusca; class Bivalvia; order Mytilida; family Mytilidae; genus Perna; species Perna viridis. Next base: position 9,708,660 of record CM074513.1, read on the forward strand.
CCTTTTATCATAAAATTTAGTATTAAGTTTACCATTATCGATATGAATACTAAGATCAAGAAATGGACATTTTCAATATTTGCTTTATTCAAAAGCTGTTCTACAGGATATATATATCTTTAGGATAGAAACCACTAATTCCACTTCCCATAGGCTTCTATGCTAATTTTCCCCCGTGCAGGTCCGGGTGTTAAAAGAATAGGCCTGCAACAGCGCTAAGCTTGTCGTAAAAGGCAACTAAATAGTGCTCAGAACCCTAGCCACAGGCTAGGGCGCTCTGCCAACAGAGCAACTGGGATGTATGCCCCAGGTGGTGGAATGGGGTACCACTGGCGTGTTACATACTGGGGTTGTCAGGTTATAATACAGAAAACTTGACCGCAAACCATTGTGGTGCACTGTGTTGGGAAAGATGCCATGTTCCTCGCACGTTAAAGAACCCTACTGTGGTATTCTCCCGGAATAGGAACCATAAGGCTCTGCCACAGGAGGCTAAATTGCCCGACCCTACCCACCTCTCCCTATTTCCAGTGGCAATCAAAATTTGTCGACCCCATTGTCCTTGTGTCCCATCCCTTTTTCATTTCATAATCATTTCATGTTCATTTTATCATCAATTTCATTGTCATCATCTGAATATAGCTGAAATATTGCTGCTCGGACGTTAAACCTCAACAAACAAACAATCTATGCTAATTTCACAATATTCAATGGCTTCTCTGGACTTTACCTTAACTTTAACCTGCAGAGGACTATATGTCAGCTCACAATGCTCAGAATGGCATGTGGGGTTAGCAGACTTGCAGTGCAGTACTGGTCACCAGAAGTGAAGGTGTATAAATAGCATGGGAAATCCCAGTGTTTTCACAAGATAGGGGTATATATAGAAATCATTATGGAATTTAGGCTTCACATCACATGAAGCAAAATGGACCTATAAAATGTACAGAAATGTTTTTCCTTTCAGAAACTGTTTAAAGTTTTTAAATAAAATGAGAACTTTTTTCACAGCACTATGCGGAACAGGGGGTAATTTCTGCATAGGACTATTTTTTGCATACATTCCAAATGCTCATTGGTTGAATTGGTGGTCTGTAACCTAAAGGGTCATTTTTTGTCTTTGAAAAAATAAATAACTTTGGAAATACCTTCCTGTACACATAGTGAATGAATTAATAGAGTTTCAGTAAAATATGACAAGCACTTTTGTTAAATATTTGATTTTTAAATATAGGTTAACCAAGTTGTGCAGGCAAAAAAGTGACAATATTCTACCATACTTAAATGTCTTAAATATTTGCGAAGAACTTTTTCTGACTTTTCAAATAAAAAATATCAATCACTACTTGTTTTTTTAACAATATTAATAAAGAGGTAGCCTTTAAAAGTAATCATTTTCTGAAATATTGGTCTATTTTAAAAAAGAATATTTCTGACATGCCTCCCTCCCCTTTTTTCTTGATCACATGTCAAAACCCCAAATCTTTAAATTTTCACAAAAGGTGATATCTTTGGCTATAAATTTGCATAAACTGTTTTCACATTAAAACATGACCAGTAAAGGGCACCTAAAGCAAAAAAAAGTACTCAAAGTTGGAATTTCCATGTTGTTGTAGGGAAATGCTTATAGGTTCTTAACCACAGTAATGGAAGTGAGTTTTTTTCTCATTTCTAACCAAATTTTTGCTCAAATCTACACAAAACTTGATTTCAAGTGCTAATTACCATTATACATGTATTTAGGTAAATATAGCCTTCAAAGTTCAGTATTTGATATTTTTACTAAATTTTCTACACTTTTTACAAGATAGAACATAAAAATCAGCCAAAAAGGCCTATTTTTCATAATTTTAACCTATAACTTAGAACATAAAAATCAGCCAAAAAGGCCTATTTTTCATAATTTTAAACTATAACTTAAAATAGTGCATATTTTGAAGGATTTCTGTAGTGTATTCCTCTTATAGCAAAGTTTACAAGATCTTCAAGTAGTTTAAAGCTATTTCCCAAGAAACTTTTTATTTTGCCATGGCTTCAGCTTTAGGCTAGAAACCACTAATTCCACTTCCCATAGGAAGAGGAACAGGCACCTCAAACGAAATGGTGGGTTAAATTTAGGTTTTTCAGCATGCTAAATCTCCCTCTTCCATTTTGCCATGACTATACGACTGGTGCTTAAAAAGCATTTGCATGCTATTTTAATAATCGGTAAATCAGCGGTCACATCAGCACAAAGAACAGTTTACAAAAAACAACCATTACTCATTATTTTAGAAGAAACTGAGTATTTTTCAACCAAGGACCGATACCTAAAAAAGAATTTGGTAAGAGACCTTTTAAGATGCATTTCCTCATACCTCTGACTCACGAGTCTGTTACAAACATTAATGGCATTCAAGGAAATCAGAGTAGTTGGTACTTGCTCTAGCATAGCGAATCAATTGTGAAATTTAAACAGGAGATGATATTAAAATTAAAGTTGTCTCTTTTATCATAAATCTTATTGCTGAGATGACCACTGTAGTTAAATTCAAGATGTAGGTCTAAAAAAGATGGAGAACAGGCTGATTCTGTAGTCTCCTTTATATTGAGTTCTGGTGGATATATTGACGGTAACCATTAACCAAAAGAAGAGTTGTTGATGGAAAATACATCATCAATATATCTGTATGTAAAGTTAAAGGATTTGGCATCTTTTTAAATTTTTATTCTTTATAAGGTTCTGAAGAAATTCAGTCGTGTATAAATATAAAGACAAATTGGCAAGGAGAGGAGCACAATTAGTTCCCATTGGAATGTCCTTATGTTGTGAAAAATAGCTCCCCCAAATATATCAAATATGTTATCAAGATTTCAATCTATCATGTAGTAACGTAGTTTATCGCTATTTTGTTAAAAATCCCTTTGATCTTGCTACACGATAATTTCAATCTCACGCCAGTCGAGTGAGAATGAAAATTTTCGCCAGTTTCTATGTCCTCGCATGACATACAAGCAACAGCGTAGGAATATTTGACAGCCCAAATAACTGTCTCTTTGTTTATTGCATATGAAATAATGGCTAATTTGTGGCAATATTATCTAGTTTACAATGGAAAATGATTACATACAGTAACTTACCCGATTAGAATGAATAAATCCCAAAATTATTCGACAGATTTTAAACATGACAGTCAAAGTTAACAGATTTTTTTTCAAATGATGTGTATCACATCTGCACAACATACGTGACGTCACTTAGCACGTTGCCGAAAAATAGTCCCGAAAGGAAATTTTGCAGCGCTTATAAAACTTAAATATTTAGATCAGGACTACTGAAAATAAAAGAAAACTAATACCTTACAATTCAGCAAAACAGCAATAAACAGGTTATTAAATATTTTTTTAACTTGCGGGAGTTTCTCATGCTCATCTCGTGTCACGGCACAGCTGCTCGACGACATAAGCATGAAAAACTCCCTCTCGTTGATAAAATATTAAATAATCTAATAGTATAGAGTTGAAAAGTCAAAAGTTTGGAGGGAACTAATTTCCAAAAAGCTGCAGGATTTTAGGTTTTGGAGTAAATCTTTAGAATTCTTAAGTATCCTCATATGACTTATGCCACTACAAGAGTAGGTGGTATTTCAATAAGTTTGCTGTCCATCCTTCACTGCGAACAATATTTTTGTAAGATATATTGTCATGTCTTTTGTGGAGTAAGATGAAGATCCTGCTATATACCTTTCTTTGTATGGATTCGTATAAAGTTTGGGAATCCAATACAAGTAAGGTAAGTCCTCACATTTTGTTTTGATGTTGAGACAAGAAATAGATCTGTAATAAATAGTGCACAATTGGTCTCCATGGGAATTCATATAACTTGACCATCGCCGTTGTCAACAATTTTTCAAAAGTCTTCTCCTCTGACACTACTTTACCAATTTCAAACAAACCTGGTATGAATGTGGTATTTTGCATAGAACTGATGTGTGGGTTTTTGATCTGTTAAAAAACATGGCCGCCATTACTAAAATAGAACATAGGGGTCAGACGCATATATCTCCAAAACCATTAGCTTTAGCCAAATTCTGACAAAGCGTTTAGCATGATGAGATTTATCTGTGTTTAAAATTTCATTTTAATCTGTGAAGCCATGTTCAACTTATTGCCCTTTTTCAACGTTTTTTTTTATTTTATATATTTTTAATGTTATTTCTTTCAAAAATCTTCTCTGAAACTACTTGACCAATTGGAACCAATGTTGGTGTAAATGTGTCCTGGGGTATCCTGCATAGAACTGATTTGGAAACTTTTGATCCATCAAAAAACATGGCTGCTGTTTCTAAAAATAGAATATAGGTGTCAGACAGTAGTTTTTTACTTATTATATCTCCAAAACGGTTAGGTTTAGCCAAATTTTTTCATTTGCTGAAATGATCCTTATAATAAGGCATACAAAAGTCTCCAGGGATCAAAGTTGTCAGATGATTCTTTGTAAGAGTTGTTGCACATGAATGATTTAAAATGAGTTTTTATGAATAGTTTTCAGCCAATATCTTCAAAACTATAATAGATAGACAGAAACTCTCCATTGCTGAAATGATCCTAAGTATTCTTGAATCAAAATTCAAAATCAAAATTTTTGGACAATTCTTTGTTAAATTGATTGCCCTTGAAAGACAAAATTGAACAAGGTGAGCAGTTCAGGCTCATTGGAGCCTCTTGTCTTGATATTTCTCCAAAACTGTAAGGTTTAGCTGAATTTTTTCAATTGCTGAAATGATCGTTATAATATTAAGAGTAATCAAGGGAACCAAGATTATAGCAGTAATCAAAAGAATGTAATCCAGGGACAAAGACCAGACATGGAAAACAGACATACACAACAAAGAACATAAAGTAACTAAAATCATACATACAAAGTAACAAAAGTAAATGAGCAACTCGGACTCCACTAACAACTGGGAGCATGGACCAGGTGCAGTGGTAGGGTAAGCGTCCTCAGCTTTTCTAGAAACACCCGCCGAGTTGCTCATAAAAAGTCAAGTCCGGGGTAGACAAACGAGGAAAGGAAAACTATGACCCGTTGAATAAATCAGTTTTCACGGTGCTGATGGATACACGATACACCATAACGATCCACGAGTTCATGGTGACGACCATAAAATTTCTGTAGTGATGACTTCAATCTTGTAGCAGCATAACCTTGTTCCAGAAGCCTATTTGTTAGAGTTCTAGTGCAATACAAAAAGTCTGCATAGTTTCGGCAAGCTCTGGCATAACGTATGAGTTGTGATATGAACACTCCATATGCAGGAGCCGAAGGGATGTTGCCATAGATGAAAGGAAAGTTGACAAGTCTGAATGAAAAGTCATCACGTTTGTCGTAAAGTTTGGTCAATAGTTTTCCTTTACCATCGATTTCTAAGTGTAGGTCAAGATATGAGGCTGACTTCACAGTGTCTGTAGTATCCTTTATCTCAAGTTCTTTTGGGTAGATGCGATGTATCAAATCCCCGAAATTAGGATTGTTTAAAGATAATACGTCATCTATATAGCGGAAACTGAGATTGAAGGATCTAGCCAAACAATATTCTTTCTTTCGGATCAGATCAGCTATATAGCTATTGTCCTTGAAAGGCAAATAATTACTTTTTTTACAGTTTTTAGCCAATATCTTGAAAATTATGATAGATAGAAAGAAACTTTCAATTGCTGAAATGATCCTTTTGAAAAGGCCTACAAAAGTCTACGAAAGTCAAAGATGTCGAATGATTCCTTGTTAGAGTTATTGCCCTTGAAAGGTGAAAAATGATGTTTTTAGCAGTTTTCAGTCAATATCTTGAAAACTATTATAGATAAAAAGAGACTCAAATGATGAAATGATCCTATGATATGTCCTAAGTAAGTCTTCTTTTGAGTCAAAATTCTCCAACAGCTCTTTGTTAGAGTTATTGCCCTTGAAAGGCAAAAACTTAATCACGTGAGCAATTCAGGCTCTGGGGAGCATGTTATTAATTTTTTTTTCTTTATAAGTTATGGGAAAGACATGCATGTCAAGTGCATTAGCAAAGGTTTTTATAGTACTTGATTTTTGAATTAAGAATATATCTCTGTGATTTCACCTGTTTAAACAATAGACTGGTTGAAAGATGATGTATGTCAAACCTACAGACTCGAGATATTGACAGTCAGTGCTCCAGCCTGTGGTCTGGTGTTGTTTGGATTGGCCAATAAAACTGATATTGATATGGATTATTTCTGCACGTAAGTACTTAAAAAAATACTGTGTTATTATACCTCTCTTAGCTCTGTCCCTCAAGCCGTCCATCCGTCATTCCATCTATAATCAGAACTTTTGTAACATTTTTCTCAGGAACTACTGATCATAGCCACTTGATATTTGGTATGCAGTCTCAGCTAATGGCTCTATACCACACTCACCAATTTCAGTCCTGCTGGACAACTACTTCCTGTATACAAAGTTTGGGAAAAATATGTTTTAGGGGAAAGTGGGGGTATACTCTGTGAGTAGTAGCTCACAGATCCCTTGTTTAGTGAAGATTTGTGATTTTTTTTCCTTTCATATTCATGAGCTGTTTAAGATAATCTTAATTAATTCAACAAAACTTTTTTTTTGGAATTAGTTTCATGAATGAAATCTTCTTTGGGAAGTAGTACCCATTTCCTTTTTTTTTATTGTGTTTCATATACTAGCTCATCATAGAGTGACATTATCATTACATTTGATATCATTGACAGAAATATTTTTAAAGAAAATGATGACTCACAGCATGTTTTAACTAGGCACAAATAACTTGATTTATTTTTGAAAAAAAATTAGATTTGATGTATAGTACTGCTTGCTGATTTTGTAGAAAAATGTTGTAAGTTCAAAATGATAGATTTATATAAAATGTCAATAACAACTTTACATAAATTTTCCCCTTTTCTGCATCTAGCTTAACTCACAATATCTTTCATTTCTTTGTAGGGCATACAATGTGTATCTGACTTGTGTAAAAGAAAAAGAAGAAGAGAAATGGAAAAGAGACTGTAAAAAATCTTCATTAGATATGTGGATTCCTATGATGATACAGCCACATCTACCTCACATCTCAGTAGACAAATACAGAATGTGTAACGGTAAGATATATTTCATGGAATTATTAAGAAAAAATTTAAGTGTGGCGTGCTGCTCAATTGATTTCATTAACTACTCACCATAATCATCAACTTGTTAAAAAGGCCAAAGTAATATCTCTAAACCTGACTTTCTCTGCAGCTATTGGAAAAGTCAGTTAAAGGGAAAAACCACCTTTGCATTAAGTTAGGCTCTTATGAAAAATCTTACACATTTAACCATAAATAAATAACCTTGAATGCAAAAGCACTTTTGTAAAATGCACCAGGCTCTATGCAAAATTTGCAAATCTTCTATCTGAAGGAATCAATAGTGTTGATCATCCACAGACTTATTGATTTTTAGTGATAGTTCTGATTAGCTTGTGACGTCACCAAGTCAGTTTGTTACATTTTTGTACTGATACAAGTACTGCATATTAATATGTAAACAAAGAATATCCATAAATATATCTATGATCCTGTTTCTGTAATCCACAAAACATGCTGTCTTGTCAGGCTTATGATTGCCCAAATGATAGAAGAGAAATATTTTGAACAGTGATTTGACCCAACACAAACACTTTTGGGAAATATCCATTAGATTTTCCTCAGAAATATAGTCTTCTAGCTGCAAATATCATTGTTCGTCAATGTTTTCTGACATTTGCTTACATGTTGTGCCTCAATCTCTTCATCTATGTATTTTAGATTGAAATTATAAGTGAAACGTCCCAAATTTACACTTTCTTTAGACGTACTTTCACTTTACAAATCAACTTTGTGACTCGCAGCTATACTAATCATGGGTGACAGTCATAGGTGCAGGAAATTCAAATTTCCTAATTATGAATCACGATTAATAAGTTAAGAAAGGGAAAATTTTTTTTTCAGTTTACTTTTCATGAACATTTAACAGATTAGTTTCAATATTTATGACTTGCATACTAGTATTAACATAATCTTCACATTTAAGTTGGTTTTAATGAGATATGATGCCAAAAAATATGGCCCTTTATTTGTATTTTCTGTAGATACCTTATAAGTACACAGTGAAACTGGTCTTTAACATTGGTTGGTTTAGACAGATGTTCTTTTTCAAAGATCCAAAGTACACTTATATTGATATAAAGAGATCATCTTTAAAATATGTGTTATTATACCCCCTTTCTGAAGAAGGGAGGTATACAGTTTTTACCCTTGTCTGTGTTTCCTAAACAGAGGTGGGGTGGTGGTATTAGTCCCATTAGATGCAATGTGTAGATTTTATAAAAACTCAACAACTTCTTGTTTACAATGGACTTTATTGGTCCATGTTTGAATTATTGGCCTTTTTAGCTCACCTGGCTGAAGGCCATGCAAGCTATTGCCATCACCTGGCGTCCGTCGTTGTCGTCATCGTTGTTAACAATTTTTCAAAACTCTTCTCCTCTGAAACTACCCGGCCAATTTGAACCAAACTTGGAATGAATGTTTCTTGGTGTATCCTGCGTAGAACTAATGTGGGGATTCTGGTAAAAGTGTTCAGCACAATGAGATCTATATGTGGTCAAATTTTCATTTTGATATGTTAAGCCTTGTTGTTATTGCCCTTTTGCAATTTTTTTTGCTATTTTGAATGTTATTTCTTTCAAAAATCTTCTCCTCTTACACCACCTGACCAATTGGAACCAAACTTGTTATGAATGTTCCTTGGGATATCCTGCATAGAACTGTTGTCGGGATTTTTTTTCCGTCGAAAAACATGGCCACTGTTACTAAAAATAGAACATAGGGGTCTGACAGTAGTTTTTCGCATATATCTCCTAAACCGTTAGGTTTAGCCAAATTCTGATGTGGGGTAAAAGTGTTCAGCATGATGAGATCTATCTGCGGTCAAAATTTGGTGAAAATCTGTTGACCTATGTTGGAGTTAATGCCCTATTTGGACGTTTTTTGCTGTTTTTAATGTTATTATTTTTAAAAATCTTCTCAGAAACTACTTTACAGAATTCAGTGAAAGCTGGTATTTTTGTTTTAAAGGGCATCCTTTACAAAATGACCATTTGGATTTTTGATCTGTTATAAAGCATGGCCGCTCTTACTAAAAATTGAACATTGGGGTCAGACAGCAGATTTCTTAAAAATGGTTAGGTTTAACCAAAATCTGACAGTGGGTAAAATTATTCAGGATGAAGAGATCTATCTGTGGTCAAATTTTGGTGAAACTTTGTTGACCCTGTTGGAGTTACTGTCCTTTTTGGACATTTTTTTCTGTTTATGATGTTATTACTTTAAAAAATCTTCTCCTCAGAAACTGCTCTACAGAATTCAATGAAAGTTGACATTTTTGTTTTATAGGGTATCCTTAAGGAAATGACAGATTTTTGGTCGCTGAAAAAACATGGCTGGCATTTCTAAAAATAGAACAATGGGGTCAGACAGCAGATTTTTGCATACATCTCCAAATCTGTTAGGTTTAGCCAGTAGCTTTCAATTGCTGAAATGATCCTTATTATAAGGCTTACAAATGTGTCCAATGAATCAAATGGAGTCAAAATTGTCTGACAACTTGTTAGAGTTATTGTCCTTAAAAGGCAAAAATTTAACCAGGTGAGTGATTCAGGCTCCTGGGAGCCTCTTGTTGGAAATTTTTTGCTGTTTTTGATGTTATTACATTCAAAAATATTCTCCTCAGAAACACTTTTACTGAATTCAATGAAAGTTGGTAACATTGTTTTTTAGAGTATTCTGCACAAAATGATTGTTGGAATTTCCTTGAAAAAACATGGCCATCACTACTAAAAATAGAACAAAGGGATCAGACAGCAGTTTTTCATATATCTCCAAAACCATTAGGTTTAACCAATTTCTGATGGAGGATTTTATTGTTCACTATCAGAAGATGAAGTTGTGCTGAAATAATTTGTCACCCAATGTATTTTTTTTTTCATTTTTCACATGTACAACTTTGAAAATCTTCTGTGAAACCATGTGACAATTTTAATGAAAGTTGGCATAATTTGTTAGGTTATTATGCACAAAATGATTATTTAAAAATTTTTGGTCTGTCAAAAAACATGGCTGTTGTTACTATAAATAGAACATAGAGGGTAAAAATGCTATTTTTCTATTTTTTCTTCAACTATTGAAGAATAATGAGGATGAAAGCAGCTCATTAGATAAACATGATTATCAGAGTTGACTGGCAGTATTGGAATTATTTTTTGTGACCGTTTTCACCAGTTGCTCAGATTTCAAGGATTTTTGTTCTCTTCAGGAAACATTGTGTTTTAAGTTTAATGGTGATGACGAAAGTTTGTTCTGGGTGGCCATTTTTTGGCTTATTTGTATACTGGCTTTGATTTCAATGATATTCGGTTTATATAGTAAATATGGTTGCCTGAGTTGAATGGGAATGATGAAAATGTTGGATAGCCATAGCTTAACTTCATTTCATTTTCTTTGTCAGAAATGTATACTGGGCTAATGTCCCCTCAGATCTGATGGAATAACAGGGCATGGGGTGACCCCTGCCCAAAATTTTTCCAGAGGTTCTAAGAACACTTAGGAGGCATTTTAAACATTTTACAGTGCTTTAGTTACTCAGTTTATCTTTTAACATTCATCAATATATGCTCTTTTTCTGCAATTTTTTATCAAACATCATACCAAAGCATGATATCTTTACTTACATAGTCAATAGGGCATGGTTTGCCAGGTGAACAACTCATGCTCTTTGAGAGCCACTTATTTCACCTAAAAAATTACCTTCACCATTTTTATGATTCATCTAATGGTATGTTGTCTTTCTGAACATAGCAACTACAGGTATATTTTTCAGATTTGATATTCATTTGATATTTGTTTGACATTCATTTGATATTCGTTTGACATTCGTGAGACACATAACAGCTTGTACAGTATTATCCCTGTTTATATGGTTTAATGTAGACACATCCGTTTATCCGTCCGCCCATCTGTCCGACTGCCCCATTTCGCCCGCCAATTAACCACAATTTTTTAAAAGGCTTTCAGTTCCAACATTTTATTTTAACTGCTCCTTTTTTTCTCTTTCATATCAAGAAGTGCATTTCATTTGAAACACAATAGTTTGTCTGTCAATCACCATTTAGCAAGAAATACCCTAAATGCAACACAAAATATTTAAGTAATGCTGATTAAATGAATCCAGGTTTGAAGTGGTAAAGATGCATTTTAGGTAATTTATTTGTGACCCTTGAATATAATCCCGAAATAATCATCACCAAAATAGAGTTAAAATAGATATAAAACATTTACTTAAGTAATAAAAATGGAGAATTATAAAATATATATTCAAGGAAACAATTACAATATGTTCTTTTATTCGCACGAACATTTCAATAATAGGAGAAAAAGAAGAGGGAAAAACATATTAACAGAACCGGGCTCCAAACTTTTGTGAAATTTGCTATTTGACATTCAACTTCATATTGTTTGGACGTCATAAAGTCCCCTTAACTGGAAGTGTTTCACTGTTGGACTATATTGGGGTTGTAGTACATGGTTAGGGTAACAATCGACAGGAAACTGATATCCGATACTTAGGGTCTGGAACTGCTCACTGGGACCCAAACTGTTGTTAAATTTGCTATTTGACATTTGACTTGGACATATTGTTCGGACATCATAAAGTCCCCTTAACTGAAAGTGTTTCATGGTTGGACTATATAGGGGTTGTATTACAGGGTTAGGGTAATAATTGACAGTAACCGATATCCGATACCTAGGGTCTGGAACTGCTCACTCCCGGGTAAGGGTGGCAAAATCATTTCAAATATAATTATACAAGTTTTTTGTCAAGATGTCTCTGACCGCCAACTTTTGAGTGGCAGTGAGAGACTTCACTATCTCAAGGAATCGAGTATCAAATGGCTGTCGATTATGCCCTATTGAAGTACTACAACCCCTGTATAGTGGCTGCTTGATACACTTCCAGTTAAGGTGGAAAAAGTTGTTGCAACTATAAACATATGACTTTTTTTTGTCAAAATGGCCCAAAATGGCAAATTTTGAGCCCCGGTGAGCCTATTCAGTCTCTAGGTATGAAGTATCGATTTGTTGTTAGTTGGTGTTTAATCGGGTACTATAACCCCGATATAGTGGCTGCTATATACACTTCCGGTTAAGGATGGAAAAGTGCTTGCAAATATAAAAATACAAGTTTTTTTGTCAATACAGCCAAGACTGTCAACTTTTAAGCCCCGGTGAGCGACTTCACTATCTAGGAATGGAGTATCGGTTGGCTGTCAACTGTTGCCCTTTTCGAGAACTTCAACCCCTATATAGTGGCTGCTTGATACACTTCCGGCTAAGGGGCCAAAAGTCGTTGCAACTATGAATATATAAGTTTTTTTGTCAAAATGGCCACAACTGACAATTTTGGAGCCTTGCTGAGCGAATCAGTCTCTATGAATTGAGTATCGATTGGCTCAGTTGTTGCCATATTTAATTACTTCAACCCCTATATAGTGGCTACTTGATATATTTCCAGTTAAACACAGCAAAAGTCATTGCAAATATAAATATACAAGTTTTCTGTCAAAACCGCCCCAACTGCCAATGTTTGAGCCAAGGTGAGCGACTTCAACATCTAGGAATGGAGTATCAGTTGGCTGTCAACTGTTGCCCTTTTCGAGAACTTCAACCCCTATATTGTGGCTGCTTGATACACTTCCGTTTAAGGATGCAAAAGTCATTGTAACAATAAATATACAAGTTATTTGTCAAAACGGCCATCACCTACATATATTTTGTTCGGTGAGTGACTTTTATCTTTGGGAATCGAGTATCAATTTGCTGCTTATTGTTGACCTATTAAAGTATTACAACCCCTAAATTGTGGCTGCTTGATACACTTCTGTTTAAGGGTTGCAAAAGTCATTGCAAATATAAAGATACAGGTTTTTCATCAAAACGACCCAAACTGCTAACGTTTGAGCCTGGTGAATGACTCCAATCTCTAGAAATCAAGTATGGATTGGCTGTCAGTTGTGACCCTATTCGAGAACTACAACTACGATTATTGGGATGGAGGCTTAAGTCATTGCAAATATACAAATCATATGTGAAAATGGCCTGGACAACCAACTTTTGAACCCCATGAGCGATTTCCGAGTATCGATCTGTAATCTTTTAGAATTCTTCTTTAAACTATAAAATTACTTTTAGGCTAAAAACCACTAATTCCACTTTCCATAGGCTTCTATGCTAATTTCACAATATTCAATGGCTTCTATGGACTTTACCTTAACTTTAACCTGCAGAGGACTATATATCAGCATGATTCTACATATGTCAGCTCACAATCCTCAGAATGGCATGTGGGGTTAGCAGACTTGCAGTGCAGTACTGGTCACCGGAAGTGAAGGGTCTATAAATAGCATGGGAAATCCCAGTGTTTTCACAAGACAGGGGTATATTTAAAAATCATTATGGAGATTAGGCTTCACATCACAAGAAGCAAAATGCACCTATAAAATGTACAGAAATGTTTTTCCTTTCAGAAACTGTTTAAATTTTTTAAATAAGATGAGAACTTTTTTCACAACACTATGAGGAACAGGGGTAATTTCTGCGTAGGACTATTTTTGCGTACGTTCCAAATGCTCATTGGTTGAATTGGTGGTCTGTAACCTAAAGGGTCACTTTTTGTCTTAGAAAAAATAAATAACTATACAGGTATCTTCCTACACACATACTGAATGCAGTTGCAAAGTTTCAGTGAAATGTGACAAGCACTTTTTTAAATATTTGATTTTTAAATATAGGGTAACCAAGTTGTACGAGCAAAAAAGTGACAATATTCTACCATACTTAAATGCATTAAATATTTGCAAAGAACTTTTTCTGACTTTTCAAATAAAAAATATCAATCACAACTTGTTTTTTAACAATATTAATGAAGAAATAGTTTTAAAAGTAATCATTTTCTGAGAAATTGGTCTATTTTTAAAAATTTATTTCTGACATGCATCCCCCTTTTTCTTGATCACATGTCAAAAATCCTAAATCTTTAAATTTTCACAAAAGGTGATATATTTGGCTTTAAATTTGTAAATACAGTGTTTTCACATTAAAACATGACCAGTAAAGGGCACCTAAAGCAAAAAAAGTACTCAATAATGGATTTTCCATGTTGCCATAGGGGAATGCTGATATGGCCTTAACCGCAGTAATGAAAGTGAGTTTTTCCTCATTTCTAACCTAATTTTTGCTCAAATCTACACAAAACTTGATTTCAAGTGCTTATTACCACCATATTTAGGTAAATATAGCCCTCAAAGTTTAATATTTGATATTTTTACTAAATTTTCTACACTTTTTACAAGATAGGACATAAAAATCAGCCAAAAAGACCAATTTTCCATAATTTGGACCTATAACTTAAAAAAATGCATATTTTGAAGGATTTTTGTAGTGTATTCCTCTCATGGCAAAGTTAACAAGATCTTCAAGTAGTTTAAAGCTATTTCAAGAAACTTTTCATTTTGCCATGGCTTCAGCTTAAGGCTAAAAACCACTAATTCCACTTTCCATAGGCTTCTATGCTAATTTCACAATATTCAATGGCTTCTATGGACTTTACCTTAACTTTAACCTGCAGAGGACTATATATCAGCATGATTCTACATATGTCAGCTCACAATCCTCAGAATGGCATGTGGGGTTAGCAGACTTGCAGTGCAGTACTGGTCACCGGAAGTGAAGGGTCTATAAATAGCATGGGAAATCCCAGTGTTTTCACAAGACAGGGGTATATTTAAAAATCATTATGGAGATTAGGCTTCACATCACAAGAAGCAAAATGCACCTATAAAATGTACAGAAATGTTTTTCCTTTCAGAAACTGTTTAAATTTTTTAAATAAGATGAGAACTTTTTTCACAGCACTATGAGGAACAGGGGTAATTTCTGCGTAGGACTATTTTTGCGTACGTTCCAAATGCTCATTGGTTGAATTGGTGGTCTGTAACCTAAAAAATGAAATGAATGTCAAACGAATGTCAAATGAATGTCAGACGAATATGAAAGGAATATCAAACAAATGTCAAATAAGTAACTGCTGCTATTTTTCAGAGATTGTATAAAGATAAGTTTATTTTACAGTTACCCAGGATGTTGATGTTTGTACTGATGTCAAGTCTATTACAGCAGCCACAGTCCAGTCAGTCTGTGCTTATGCATTCATATTCTTACATTTGGCTCCTTCCTGCAAGTAAGTGTTTCATGTGACACATTATATTCACATGTTAGCTATGTTCATTTCTCTATGGCAAATGTTTGTAATATATTCATGGTGTGATGATCACTTGTACAAATGGTGTGGTTGAAATTTTTTTGAACATAAAACATAGATCTTACGTTGATTGGTGAATCAGGCTTTGAGCTATAAAATTTAGCTGGTGTTTTAGAGGCAAGAAGGGTCTGAATAACAAAATAGCAAAACAAAATTGAAAAAAGTGCTGTGTATAATTTTAATAATCACTCAATTAACATTTTTTAAGTGCAGCAAGGAAAAATGAAAATGTATTTATCTTTCTTTCAGCATATTATGGTTTGAAAAGGGAATACTTCCTTTTATTTTGTGAAATATGCTACCTAAGAAAGACAATCTCTACTCCTTGAAGTTAACTAAAGCACTTTCTGTAATACTTGTTCCCTATTGAGACTGCAGAAAAAAGAAGGAAATTTGCTCATTTACTGCCTGGCATTTGTGTAAGTGATGAGAAAACTCTCAGGGCAAAATGATATTTTTTTAGATTTGGGATTTTATAACTCATTTTATTTAAAAAAAGGAACAATTATAATGGAATCACCTCTGGAAACACTTCAGGATATACTGGTATATTGTTTCATTTTAGTGCAACTGTTGGTGCCTTCAACTGTGTGATGAGTATATTGCCAAGCTGTAAGCCTGAGCAAATATTGACAACTATGAAGAAATCAGCTAATTTGTCTGCCCTTATACCAGCTAATTATAATCCAATGAATTGTTTTGGAGGTAGGTTGATATTTTTGTCTCTATTTAATCGGTGTAAAGCACATTGAAAAAATGTTCTGCATGGTCAAAAAAGGAATAGGATTTTGCAAAGTAGTCCTTCAGTTAAACACATCAAAATTTCATTTTGTGTAAATTTGTTAAGCCATGTTGGAGTTATTGGCCCTTTTTTATGTTTTTTTTGGTTGCTATTTTTAATGTTATTTCTTTCAAAAATCTTTCCGCTGACACGACCAGCACAGTTGGAACCAAACTTGGTATGAATGTATCTTAGGGTGTTCTGCATAGAACTGTTGTGGGGATTTTTTTATCCTTCGAAAACCATTATTAAAAATAGAACATTGGGGTAAGACAATAGTTTTTTGCATATATCTCTCAAACTGCTAGGTTGAGCCAAATTCAGACAATGGTTAAATGTGCAGCATGATGAGATCTATCTATGGGCAAATTTTCATGTAAACCTGTTCAGCCATGTTGGAGTTATTTAGTCCTTTTTCAACAACATTTTGCTATTTTTTTTAATAATTCCATTTTAATTAGCACATGCCTTTTTCACCCATTATGATTGGTTGTCTACATTTGACGACCTCAGTGATGACAGTTTTTACAACAATGTAAATGTGTACATATCATAAACAACATGGTTACCATTGCCTCAACAAAAGATGATTAGAGGCTTAAAACAATATTATCTGCTTTATTCCATTCAATTTTGGCATTATAAATTTAAAACAACAATTTTGAAAGAATAAAGTTATTAGTAGCCTGTAAATACTTTGAATATTGAAATTGACAACCATGTCATGTTGTTGGTTGAATGCCGCCATTTGCAACGTCAATTTCACTGAAAGACAGCCAGTACTAGATAAAATAATAAAATATTGATGTATTTCAGATTTTATGGGGTTGGAATTTTAAGGATTAAACAAGGTTTTTCCAGAATTTATTGATGTGTAAAATTGGACCAATCACTCACAAACCTGACTTCTATTTGTTTTGTGAGTGAATGGTCTGATTTTATGCATCAATAAATTCTGGAAAAACAGTTTTTAATCCTATAATGATTTTTCTCTTCAGTTAAACTACTGGACAGAATTTAATGAAAATTGATATGATTGTTCCCTAGGCATGAGCATTATGAATTTTTATCCAAGAAAATGCAAAAATAGAATATTGCTTATCAAACCAGGTGAGCTATTCAGGCTCTTTCGTCTACCCCTGACTTGACTTTTTATGAGCAACTTGGCAGGTGTTTCTAGAAAAGCAGAGGACACTTACCTTACTGGTGCACCTGGTCCATGCTCCCAGTTTTTAGTGGAGTCCGAGTTGCTTATTTGCTTTTGTTGCTTTGTGTGTATGGTTTTATTTACTTTATGTTCTTTGTTATATATGTCTGATGGTATTCCGAGCCCTCTCATTCACAATAAAAATGGTCAGTGCCTTACATTATAATTAATTCCAAAAGCACCCTGACTATTTAATTGTATACAGTATAATATGTTGTTCTGTTTTGCAGATGTTTGTAGAAACTATACAGATCTAATTGAAAAAGATGACTGTGTGAAAAATTTTGGTGAAGACAGTAATTTACCTTATGATATACAATGCCGACGGTATAACTTGTTAGCTAGTTGTTTACAGAATAACATAAAAAAACAAGGACAAGAGTGTAGAAAGGATTCTTTACTTAGCTGGCTTCCTCGTTATCTGAATATGAAATACAACATGACAGGGGTTCAGAACTGTAGCAGTAAGTTTAAGTTTAAGTGGAAACTTTCAATGTTTAAGTACTTTTAACCAGAAAATTTAATTTCTGCGATTTTTCTTGGTTAGACCTATAATGAAAGAATATTATCAAAAGTTTAGGTGCTAGGTATTATTTAGGAGGTATTTGCTCACAGGTTTCTTGTTACTTCTGTGTAAATGATCATGTTTGCAGATTTCACATATTGTAGTTTTCATTTGGAAAATTCAAATTTGTATAAAAATGGTTTTCAATGTTTTCAAGTTTTTTTAATACCTCTTTTTGTCCACCGTACATTTTTTTCTATTGGTAAATGAACACAAGTTGCTGTCCCCCACAAAGAATGAACAAATCATAAGCAACTTAACATTTCATTTTTTTTTCTCAATTTATGTGCATTTGCTTTTCAGTAACTAGTGGAAGTGTGTGTCATGATCTAGCCACCATAGAAATAGCAGTCCTTTACACAGACTGTAAAGAAAATTATCATTTTCTGAAGAAATATCCAAGTTGTCTGTAAGTGAAATCCAAATATAAAGAATAAGGGTTGGTGTTAACCTTATATTCTAAGGTGCTAACTAATTTTCTAGAACTCAAAATGATTCCAAATTCAAATATACCTTGATTTAAATTAATTGAAACATTGATGCTAGCTAAACAGGGGTGTAGCCACAGATTGATGCATGTGGAAGCTCATCACAGTGAGAGAAATGATCACAGTGAGAGAAATGGGGGCTATCGAAGCCGCCATGGGTCTAGGGCAAAGCCCCTGCTTGGGGGGTCCAAGGGGCAAAGTCTTCTGCAGTGGCAGATCCAGAGTTTTTGGTAAGATGGACCCCAAAAAAAATTTCTTGACAGGATCACTGGTGAGGATCATGAAGTGATTCAAATTTGCTAGGGAGTTTGGGGCATGCCCCCCCCCCACAAAAAAAAAATTGAAATATTAAACCTCAAATTCTGCATTCTGAGGGTATCTTGAACTGTAAAATATAGAGGGAAACAATTTTTCAACAATTTTTAAAAAATTGCAATTTTCTAAGGGGGGACCTGCCACCTCCCACTTTATACTAATATAAGCTAAATGAATAGTAATGGAAATGAGGAAAATGACATATACTGGTTCACCAAAATAGTCACCATTCTTGACTTCAATTAAACACCCAAAACATATTATATCAGGAATGCAAAATTGACATGCACGGTGACAAAATTTTCTTATTTGGGATAAGCGTAAACTCAAAGTTCTCATACCAAATCATTATATTTAACAATAAGAGTAGTGAGCTAGGATATTCACTTTAGTATACTCAAAATGAAATATAGTATAATATGAGTCTTATGCAAGTCAGTGTTATCCTCTACTCTGAATTAGAATGCTAGTTTTTGGTCCTTGCACACAGCATAACAATCTATTATCAAATTATTATTATATATTATAATCAAACTTATTCAATGTCAGTGCATGCAAAATGCATAATCCTGTTAGTTGCTCTGTTGCTCAATTGCCTTTGTTGAACAGAGATAAGTTTTAACTCTATCCATCAGTCTAAAGTTTCTCTGTGGTTGTAATAGTGACGACAGGCATGCACAGAAAGATGAGCATACATTTATACAAATCTGGATAGAAATCAAATGATGTGATTTTGAGGGTATCTGACAAAGTAGTTGGGTACTCTTTCAAATTGCTACAAGTATCCCTCTGATAGCAAATGTACTAATTTTTACAGGATTTTAGCAGTAAGTAGTGACGTTATTAGAGAGGTTAATTACATATATTTTTTGTGTCATATATGTATAATAAACAGGGACTTCTAGCAAGTCGAGTTCTACTGTTTCATCTATGCTATTCCACCTTGCTTTCCATTTACAGACTTCCAAGTTTGAATTCATCTAATGTTGTCTCTGCCAGGTCAGACATGAAAGTGTCACACAAGTGTAACATCATCAGTGAGATCATCTATCATTGCATAAACGATGTGCTGAGCAAGAAAACTATCTTTGTTTTTGTCAGTCTATTGCAAAACTCCTAGAAAAGGTGGTCAAGAAAAGGAAAAAAAACAAGGCTCATTTCCCATACTGATTAGGGTTTGCTGCCACAATATTCACACAGTTGTTCTGTATTGAAGCCTTCTTGAGGGCACAAAGAATCTCTTCTACACTGTTTTTGATTGCAACCCCTTGTTCATACATTGTATATATAGTCCCACTCAGTATCAATATCTAGTATTTCCTGCAACAGAGATACAATAACCTTTGGTTCTAAAGCTGCTTGAATCAAGTTTTTGGTTGGAAGAATTGCAGATAACCGAACATTTTGTGTGCCACAACCAAACGAACAATAAAGTCAAACTTTGTGATTGAGCAGTAGTAGATATATGCTTTAGCATTACCATCTTGTTGCAGATCATCCAAAGAGCAAACAATTACAGAAAAGCCCGTCAAATATGTGAAATTGCATCTATGGATATTTGGTTAGCCATGATGACTGAAAAATTCTGCTCCTAACATTGATACTTCTGCAATAAGAACCCCAAAAACTACCTTGTTCTGTACAAAAGCATTTATATTCAACATCATAATTAAATTTGATACTTTCACATAGTAAGACATATAGTGGCAACTGTACATAAATGATATGATACCTTTTTCTCCAGTAGACAAGTACTGAAAGAGTAATCAAGGGAACCAAGGTTATAGCGGTAATCCAAAGAATGCAATCCAGGGACAAAGACCAGACATGGAAAACAGACATGCACAACAAAGAACATAAAGTAACTAAAATAATACATACAAAGTAACAATAGCAAATGAGCAACTCGGACTCCACTAAAAACTGGGAGCATGGACCAGGTGCACCGGTAGGGTAAGTGTCCTCTGCTTTTCTAGAAACACCCGCTGAGTTGCTCATAAAAAGTCAAGTCAGGGGTAGACAAACGAGGAAAGGAAAACTATGATCCGTTGAATAAATCAGTTTTCATGGTGCAGATGGATACACCATAAACGATCCACGAGTTCATAAGACCATAAAACTTCTGTAGTGATGACTTCAATCTTGTAGCTACATAATCCTGTTCCAGAAGCCTATTTGTTAGAGTTCTAGGGTGATACAAAAAGTCTGCATAGTTTAGGCAAGCTCTGGCATAATGTATGAGTTGTGATGTGAACACTCCATACGCAGGTGCTGAAGGGATGTTGCCACAGATGAAAGGAAAGTTGACAATTTTGAATGAAAAGTCATCACGTTTGTTGTAAGTTTGGTCAATAGTTTTCCTTTACCATCAATTTCTAACTGTAGGTCAAGATATGAGGCTGACTTCACAGTGTCTGTAGTATCCTTTATCTCAAATTCTTTGGGGTAGATGTGATGTATCAAATCCCCGAAATTAGGATTGTTTAAAGATAATAGATCATCTATATAGCGAAAACTGAGATTAAAGGATCTAGCTAAACAATATTCTTTCAGATCAGATCAGCTATAAAGTCGGCCTCATAAGAGTGAAGGAAAAGGTCAGCAAGTAAAGGAGCACAATTTGTTCCCATGGGAATGCCGACCGTTTGTTGAAAAACACATCCACCACACTGGACAAATATATTGTCAATTAAAAATTCCAGTATTTTGTAAACATCTTCCTCTGTATATTTGGACGATGATTTTGAATTATTTCTTACAAAGTATGAGGAATCTCTACCAAGAACTATATATTTGTATCTAGGTGTACTATCTTTTTTTTGAAAAACTAGGATGTGTAATGTTTTTAAGTCGGGATTTTAACTGAGTATGGGGAATAGAAGTATACAGTGTTGAAAAATCATAGGTTTTAATGCTATTATACTCAGATAATAGTCTGAACTGATTGTCTCCAAAAGATCTTTCGAATTTTTCAGGATCCACATTGAATTAATACCACTACGGGAGTAACAAGTTTTGTGGTAGGACTGTAGACCCTTTTTGACAGTTGTGAGTATAGAAGTTATAACTTTTGAGAGAGGTTTGGTGGTACATTTTGTAGATCCAGCTATGAAACGTTCTATGTATGGATTCTTGTGGAGTTTAGGAATCCAGTACATAAACGGTAAATCACAATCATCGTCCTTGGTATAGAGACCAAAAGAGGATAGCACAGATTTATGGTTTTGCACAATCTCTTCTTTGGAGAGTGTGGTAGCAGTATAGGTCTTATCACTGTTATTATTTTCTACGTCTACCTCCGATAATAAACATTGGATGTAAAACTTTTTTCAGACAAAAACAATGTTGTTTTGGACTTTGTCTGCTGGTACAACAACGTATTTGTCATGTATAGTAGACAATGTTTTTGCTACATGGGGGTCTTTGAAAACCAATGTAGTATTGGCACTCATTGACCTACTTAAAACTTTCATTCATTTCAAAATTAAAGACCTCACGGCCTTTAAGCACTCTGACAGAGAATCAATGTCTTCTTGTTCTTGTTTTATCCATTTTCTTGCATAGTCCTCAACAACATCCATAAGAACTTTAAAGTTTTCCTTCCAATTTATGGAGCGTGGTTCACGGTACTTGGGAACTTTAGAAAGGATATTACGCAGAGAGTCTTTTTCGATGATGGTTAAATCTCCTGTAACGATGTGACCAGAAGGACTATATTTGAATGGAGAGTTTTTGCAAGAACAGTCAGGTGGTTTCGCGTTGAAGTCCTCAATCTCAAGGTTCTGCAATAGCCTTTTATAATTGAAAATTTTGGATGCAATGGGTGAAGTATAGGAGTATGAAATAATTGGTATGGATTTGTCTTTGAAATATGGGGGAATTTTGTTGGTAACGTTTTTGTGATGGAGGATGTTAGCCAAATTAATTGCATCTGTACCTTTGTTGACAAACGGTAGTGGAAGAATTGATCGTTTTTCTTCATCTTGACTTTTCACACAAACTGATTTTAAGAGTCTGTGGAAACCAATGTCCAAAATGATGGCAACAAGTTTGTATAATGATGAGGTGGGGTCAGAAACAGGAGTGTCAAGACTTGTTTTGTAAAGGGAGTGTAGTAAAATGAGAGGCATAGAATAAAGTTTGGTTCTAATGTGATGACGTCCAAGAGGTTTTTGTATGAAAGGAAGGAGACCATCTATGGAGACATCATGTAACTTAGGTGACATAAAGTGGGGATGGCTTTTTTGTCAAATAAATTCATCACATTTATGCTATTGTTATTTTGGCTTGTTTATATTATCCTATACTTTTGATGTTGTCATTGCATCCGTAAGGTATTGCAGTACCTAGTCTTCGTATCCAGTACTCCTCTCTTTCCCTACGATAGTTTTTACTTAGAACGGGACTGTTCGTAGGATGATAATTTTTTTCTAAAATACGAACTTTCATAGAGAGTCATCCCCCCACCCCTCCATTGTTTTTTTTTGGTTGTTGACAAAACTATGTGGAAACTGAAGCTTCTGAGCTATCATTTTGCTGCTTTTGATGAAGCTGTCTGATTATATAGAACATTTTTGATTGATTTAATATTTTTCATCATAGAATGTATTAGCCTTAGATTTTGTATTTTTAGGGCTTGAATATTCTATGAACCAACTTTTGGGGACAAGCTCCTACCACTCTATGTTACTACAAATGTTTAGATGATGCAAATGTTATATTCTTTACCATAAATTCAGGCTTTACTTATAAGGGATGGAGTTAATTGTACCCATACAATATTATATGTTGTTGATAGTACACTGCTATATTATTATATCAGGCACGAGATCACAATTAATTTTCAAGTGCATTTCAATATACACATTTGAGCAGATTAAAAAAATTCCACCAGCGCAAACTGAATAAAACTTCTTTTACCTAAAGATATGTACAAACAGGATTTTATATATAATTTGTAGAAAATTTTACCATCATTTTCTGAAATTAATACATATGACCCGGAGATGGGGTAAACATGACAAATGAACGGAGTTAAAAGTCCTGAATTTTAACCTTCTTCCACTGAACCAAATCACAACTTTTAGTCAGAATTGGTAAATGAAAAAAAGTTCCATTTAATTTTAACCTATCTTCTACCAATTAGAGGCAAAACTTCAGCACATAAGTTTCCAGTAAAAATATGAAAAAATGTGGAAGGTACCTACTACCAAAGTTGGAACTATATTCGTATACAACGAAAACCAAGGGGAATTAATTGAGTTCTCGTACCTATTACTAATGTCTCTACATATTGGAACATGTGAAAATTTCTACAACACATGCGTTGTTGATAGTACACTGCTATATTATTATATCACTAATGTCTACCTATGGGAATATGTGAGAATTTCTACAACACACATTGCAGGTCTGCATTAATAGTTCAAACTATCATTTCCTAACTGCATATATCATTCTCCTTATATATAATATGAAATGAACGAGTTTTAGCTTTGAATGCTTTTCATTTTTAGTAATGCCAAGACATTAGTGAAATGTGTGATGTCCACAATGAATGATTGTGACAACTACACTCTAGCTAGAACCTTGATGATGTCTAATCACTCTCTCGTGCCTTCTACCATAGACATGTACCATTGTCTTAGAGGTTTGTAGTATAGTACTGTTTTATCTACTGTAGTGGAACCTGTTTTATTTTCTGTCAGGATGTTGGAATACAAAGGTTAAAGGAGACATGACACAAAAACATCATTTTTAAAACATTTATATTTATAAAAACTATAGTGTGTTTGGTTACGAGTGTAACAAACGTTTTCTCACCAGGTTAGCTCTAAATAAAGTGAGAATGATTTATTTATGTTTTCACGATGACCTAATTAATATGCATAAATGAAAACCAGAAGTAACACCCACTTACCATTTATGGAAGTGCTACGTCATTGCTTCTCAATCTCCATTTAGGTACACTGAAAATGTATACAAATGCCCCCCAAAAAATAAAAAAATAGCTTATATATATGATGCAAAGTGGTCCACTGATCTGTGTATGAGTATGATAATCGTGTTTAGAAAGTAAGAAGACTAAAGTTGTCGTTTTCTGTCAGCTTTTCATTTTACATTCCCACATGGCAAGTACACAACTATTAAGCACACAATTTTTTGGACTTGTACAAATAAAATAGTGATACTCTATGCATCGTTCTTTCTTTGCCACTGGGTTGTATCAATAAACAAGCCTGGTTGACTTAATTATGGCCAAGAGAAAGCGTGTGCGGCTTCTTTTATCTTTCCATGGTTCGGCGACTCATGACACAGGTGACGACGCAGGTGTATGACATCGATATAATTGAAATATAATTGAATTTCTTTGTCTTAGGAATTTTGAAATAAAACAATTTACATTAAGAATTTGACACAATACACAATATATTCTCTGGCAAACAAAAACTTTTAATATTTTCACTCTCAGTTGTGGAAATCATGTAAAAATGCAGAAGCCCCACGCAAATTCAACCGCTCAGTCTATGAATTGAGAACCAATGATGTAGCACGGTCATGTGACTACATGGCCTAATTAAATTTTGTGTGGCTTGGGTCTTCATTAATTTTGAATCAATTCATCTTCAATTAAACGATGTGAGTGGGATGTATATATTATATTAGATGTAATATATCTAATAAACCAAAAATTAAAAAAATAATTTTTTGTGTCATGTCTCCTTAAAATAATCTAATTATCATTGTGTACTCTTTGACATAATATAGATCTTAAAAGTACTATATCATGTAAAGAGCAGGCTTCCAGAAAGCATATAAATATTATATTTGCATCTTTTTTTTTGGCTTAAATGCATTCGGAAATATTTTTTCATTTGTTTTTTTCTTACATAAATAATACTTGAAATTATGTCCATATAACTATTTTAATTTTTAGCTCAGGGTTTTTACAAGTTCCATGTGAATTTCACTATGAACATGACATGGAGTGATAATCTCAATCACTGGAACAGCACACAATATAAAGATCTGACAAGGATTCTTAAACACCAGGTAATTAGCATTTACATATTTAATGTCATGAAACAGATAATTACAAAATAAAAGTTGTTTAGAACTTGAAACTTGAAACATTGTGATTAGCCTGGTTTGGGGAAGTGTGGTTATCTTTTGAGAGGTTCTGACCAGAGGTTATTCTGAGTATTTATAATGTCAAAGTTGTGAAACTTTTTTTCAATGATTTCTATGGAATATTTGGCTGCTTGACATACAACAACTGCCATGTCAGAAATCTTGCTTCTATGATGTCACTATTTGTTACGGGAGAACAAAGTAAGAAACATCACAATGTCGCTTTCAACTAATCAGATTTTATTGACTATACATCACAATCGCACACCAACCAATCACAAAGGCAAATTTTTCATATCACCAGTTCATATCACATCACCGCAGAACATCTATCCATCCAAGAAGTAGACCGACTAAATCATAGAGAAATGAATATATCTGTATTTTTGGTATTATTACTCTAGCCTGAAGAAAAAAAATGGCAGCCATGACAATGATAAAATGTTAAAAGTTGCAGTAAAAAATTCTTGCTGTAGCAGCTAGTATTTATTTGATAAATACTTTGAATAATTTGGTTGTTAATTTTAGGGCTTACTTTTAGTTATTTTAAATAAAGTTTTGCAGGTTTTATTCATGTTTCATTGAACAAAATGAAATATTTCTGGTGCTTCAATAAACATCAAAGTCAAAATTAAGTATGCAAGATGTGTTTTGTATTATATATTTGAAAAATTATTTTTCAGATGATGGATTTATTTTCAAATGACAAACTTCACTTATATAAGCAAATTGAAGAGGTTGATATTATTGGTTATAGGTATGTTAATGTGCTAACTTTCTTTATATGCTGTATTTAATCTTTCCAGGAATTCTGTTAAATTCCTGCAAATTATTGATATAGTTACCTGGGACTTATTTTAGTAAAATTTGTTAAATAACACTGTAACAATAAAGTTGAAAATGATAGTACTTTCCGTATATCCGTTACATCCTTCATTTCATGCATTATAAAGCTAGATCATCATTTCTTCTAGGAGATAATTCGACTGTCTTTGTGGAGATAAACCACTAAAATCCCCAAAAGTCTGTCGTTACACAGTGTTAGCCAATCATTTGCACGATATGAGTGACGCTGACAATCAGCAGCAAAGCATTTACACAGTCCCTGGTCATACACAAACCTGTGAATGTGGGTCATTGTGTATTCGGGGTAATTAGTTGTCATATGACCACATTCATTCATTAAATTAATTAAAATTAATGCATTATCACCTGGTTTAATGTCGATCGGTGACTTAGTGATTCAATTTGTAATATGCACGCTGTATATTGTGTTGTATAACCTACAGCAGCATTTGCTGGATCTTTGACCCAGCAAAATGTTTTTTTTGGGATAAAATCAACACTTTCCAGTGCATGCATGTAAGGCAGAAATTGGTGCAGCGCAGTCAATTAATGACAAATTTCCAAGGCTGAAAAAATAATGTATGTTTCCAAGCACTATTCTAAAATTTTGTAGGGTCAGTATTTAGGGATTTCTATTTTCATTTGATATTTTGATACAATGAAAACCAAATATGCAAAGACTAAACATGAAATAGACTTAGTCCACGGCCTAATCCCTTTTGGGATTCGGCAGAAGTAGTGTAAAATGAGAGTGTTCACCCCCCCCCCAATTTTTTGGGGGGGGTTTGGGGTTCCATAATGTAATTAGCACATTATGATGTCATCATACGTAATAAAGCATAGGTGTTAACTCAATTACCATTATCAATGAGGGACAACTCATTAACAACTACTTGATAAAAATGGGGAGTCGTAGTTCAATCAAAATTAAGCAGTAAACTCAATTATCATTGTCGCCCCGTGCAGGTCTGGGTGTTAAAAGAATAGGCCTGCAGCAGCTCTAAGCTTGTCGTAAATGGCGACTAAATAATGCTCAGAACCCTAGCTGGGGGCTAGGGCGCTCTGCCCACAGAGCAACTGGGATGTGTGCCCCAGGTGGTGGAATGGGGTACCCCTGGCGTGTTACATGCTGGGGTTGTCAGGCTATAATACGGAAAACCTGACTGCAAACCATAGTGGTGCATCGTGTTGGGAAAGATGCCACATTCCTCGCACATTAAAGAACCCTACTGTGGTATTCTCCCTGAGTAGGAACCATAGGGCTCCGCCACAGGAGGCTAAATTGCCCTTCTGTCCCACCCCTTTTTCATTTCGGCATCATTTCATGTTCATTTTATC
Source organism: Perna viridis (assembly GCA_037379345.1). NCBI lineage: Eukaryota > Metazoa > Mollusca > Bivalvia > Mytilida > Mytilidae > Perna > Perna viridis. The sequence goes on from CM074513.1 coordinate 9,736,755, forward strand.
ATCAATTTCATGTTCATCGTCTGAATATAGCTGAAATATTGCTGCTCAGACGTTAAACCCCAACAAACAAACAAACAAACAAACAAACAATTATCATTGTCAATGAGTGCCACCTCAATATCAATATTTGTAACTGCTCCCCACCCTTTTTGAAGTATATATATTAATGTTGCGGGTACATCTTTCATCTTCCCCAAATAAATCTAATTCATCATCACAGGCAAATCAGCAGAAGTCATTTCCTGAAATAAATACCTGGAAGAGTTGCCACCTGTAGTGTCGCTTCTCCATAGTTTGTTTATAAACAATGAAAATCAAATAAACAAAAGAAATCACAACATATTTCTTTTAAATTCATTTATAAAATTGTAAATAAAAATAAAAAAACATGACACAGTTCTCAATAAATTAATACATGTAACCAAATAGAACACGACCACCTGTTCGTCAGTTTACACCTGAGAATGAGTTACTTCGGTCATTCAAGTAAAATATATTATTACACCAAACTACCAATGATAAAACCTATAAAGTCAAATCCATTTCCCCAAATTTTTTGGGGGGTCCGTTATGTTATGACATATTAATACCTAATAAGGTATAGGTGTTAGCATTGTCAATGAGGGGGCACCTCAATAACAAAGGTTATTGCGATGTATTGAAAAAAGGGGGATGTTATCAGAGAATACTTTCAGGGTGTTTTAAACATAGATATTTTTTTTATTAAAAAGGAACATATGATTCAACGGTTAAAGTGCATTACCATAAGTCAGCATGCAAGGAGAAAGGTTGAATGATTTGTTTTAAAATTTAAAAAAAAGATGTTAAAAGCAGTGTGATATTGCCTTTATATACAGACTGACATCAGTTTTGACAGAAAATATCACAATGATTAATCCAAATATGGTGAGATGTGATGTTCTATCTACACATTTGTAGCTAACACTATTCTGTATATGATTTACTATTAATTTGATGTAACATCATTAAAAATTGGTGATATGTTTTCGCTGCATGTCAATTATTAATAGCCTGAGATAGAAAATATGATGCAGTAATAACAAGGGAAAAGTGATAAAGTTTCTGATAAAATAGTTTTCTATCCTATCTACTATCTGAGCTGCCATAAAAATGGGCATTAAAATACAAAAACTTGAATATGTTTTGAACTCTACTAAAAAGTCTGTTAATCTTTGTCTTTTGTAGCCCAGGAAGTGTAAAAGTTCACTCAATGATTGAAATAGAATCAGAATCACCATTTTACAAATCATTGACTGCTGTAGATTTACAACAGGAACTAGTCATGTCTATAGAATGGCTGCAGAATAATCCACCATCTAAACATAACTACTTCACTTCTGTTATCCCCAACAGTGTATTAGTTCAGGAAATCTGGGAACCAGGTATGTATATTGAAGTGAAAATATGGAATGTGACAAAGTGTTGTTGACTTTGGCATTGATTATATAGTTATGTTTTTTGGTTATTTTTCTAGGAAGAGGTGAAATGTAAGTACCCGGTAAATGTATTGATATAGATGTAATGCCTTCTTCAGAATTACATTGTTAGCACAGTTTTATGTAATATTTAAAGTAGGTTCTGCTATATCAAACAAAATGTTTATATATGATATTGCTGAAATAAATTAATTTGAAAGATATTTTGAGCTAAAAGTACACATATGTGTACTAATTTTCTGCATTATGTTTTCAGTGGAGGTGTAAATAATTGATGGAATTCTTTTGGTATACTGAAATATTAAAAATGTTTTAAAACTTCCTGATAATTTTTTTCAATTTGTTTAATTTACAGAACCACCAATGACAACATACAGACCATATACCACTACAGCAAGTTAGTCTGTTATGAAATTGTACAAAATGCCATTCTGACAATAGTGGTTGACTCTATCTTTGAAGCAACAGTCTGCAGGGAGTTCCTTCTAAAAGAACTTATTTTTAATTGAAGATTTTAACCCAAGAAAAGTTTCTTGTTACTTACACTAGTTCATAACTAAAGTGGAATATAAGGACAATTAAACTTCAAACAAAATACATTCATACAGTATAATGTCAAATATTTGCTCTTGTAGATTTGTGTTATCAGAATATTGGAAATTAGGAAACAAAAAAAACAAAAAACAATTAAATTTTGAAATAAATGAATTATTTTATTGGATCTTTTTTACCCAAGGTATGAGTTCTTGTACTGTTGGCATATATCGAATGAAATCTCATTTCTTAGATATTTTCTTGTACTATTTCAGTTGTACCTAGTTGTGATAATCCTGCTTACATCAAAAAGGTCATAGAGTCAAATTGTGAGTCAGCCAAAAGTCAGTTGTTAAGAGCTGATAAAAATCAAACATGCAGGTAAATATCTATATTTAGAAATAAAGGTAAAAATTCGGAACATGAAATGTTTTAACAAAGTCTACATGAATTCTGAATTCAGATGTGAAATGGTGGTAAAGGTAATTCTGTTAGCATTTCATGCCTTATCAATCAGAACTACTCCACAATTTCTGCTTCACCAAAACAATAACCTCGGATGCAGAAAGGAGAATTTCTTCTTGAAAAAATGTATAGAAATGTAGTCATACACTAATCAAGGTAGTTCTGTCCACCAGGTGGCACTACAAAAATTAGATATCACTAGAAATAAAGAACAATAACTCTCAAGAATTTAGCTGCAAAGCCGGAGCTAAGAAAAGGAGTAATGGTGGAAAAATCAGTTTTTACTATAATTTTAGAATTGGATCAGTCAGCTTGCAGATAGATTCTTCCGCCTAGAGCCTCAGAGGTTTTTCTGTTGTGTAACCAAAAAGGCTGAGGAGTTGATGCCTTATCTTTCTATAATTGCCAGCATTGAAAATGATTAAAAATTAGTGATTCAGGCATTGACCTCATATGATTTATGTTCTTAGTAAAGAAATGTAATTATCAATATCTACTTAGTCCTGAAAGATCATAAAATGTGTACAAAAATTGTAGATTTCAGTTTTCACTCAAAATTCTAATAAATGTTTATGCATATTTCAGTTATTAATGTATAATTTAATTTCAGAATTTTTAATCATATGGTTGGTTGTACGATGTTCAACACCATATTTATGTGTTCTGAGGAGGAAATAGTGGCTTTAATAACCAGACATCCTGTTGACATTCTGGGACTTTACTATGATACAGGTTCATGCCACGGTGAGACTGTTTTCTGTTGTCTTACGGGTTTTTTTTATGGGGATAACTATTTCAGCATTAAAAAAAACTTCTTTTTTAGATCAACAAAGAAAACTTTTGTATCAAGAGTGAATGTGTGCAAGTATATTAAGCACCTGTTAACACACAAGGCCATTTTCTATGCCACTGCATTTTTGCCATGAGTAGACTGTTTATACACATAAATAAATGCCTATCCCATATTCACCTGCTTAACTCTAGAAAAAAGATGGGAAATTTGACTTACAGTATGCAACTTCAGTTCAATAAGCCCATACATATGTGTGACTTTGGTTTTGGTCACACATCAATGTTTGTTTAACGTCTTTCAGTTGTAGATTTTTATCTGGTCATACTTGGGAAACTTCCATGAGAATGATTTAAATATTGGTATACAGCATGGGGATGACTTTTGTCTTTGTTACACATCAACTTTCTTTAAAAGAAAGTGATATCTTTAAGTCATTGACATTTTGAAGGGAACCTCATGACATATTTTATCTATAGTTTCTATCGCAGCCAAATGTACCACATACAATAATCATATGGTGATCATATGATAATTTACATATGATATTCATATGATTCTCATGTGCTAATTTTGATTGAGAAACATTTTCTGAAAAACATATGATTATAATCATATATAAACCCAAACAAAAATATATGATTATCATATGCTCAATTCATATGATAATCATATGTTGCAAACATTAGGATTCTCATGTGTTGCATTTGACTGTTTGCATCTATTGTCTTTTCTCAGTTTAATGTCATCAAAACTTCTCTCAATTCATGGGGTATACTTTATATAGGAGTCATCAAAACTTCTCTCAGTTCATGGGGTATAGCTTATATAGGAGTTTTCCAAAACTTCTCTCAGTTCATGGGGTATACCTTATATAGAAGTCATCAAAACTTCTCTCAGTTCATGGGGTATACCTTATATAGAAGTCATCAAAACTTCTCTCAGTTCATGGGGTATACCTTATATAAAAGTCATCAAAACTTCTCTCAGTTCATGGGGTATACTTTATATAAGAAGTTATTATTGTACTTGTAGCTCCTGGCACTGATGTAGTTTTGCCCACTATTGTACCAAAGAATTCATCATTATCACCGTGTTCCTACCCTGATGTGATCCAGTATCTTCTCAACTATGACTGTTACTACTATGGTATGATGGATTATATACAGGGCACCAGTCAGATGGACAGCTGCAGGTAGGGATTGTGTCTTCTTTTCCAAAATGAACATTAAAAGGAGTAGGCATCTTATTATACTATGTGTGTTACTTGAATAATGGGTTTGAATTCTGTTTAAATTTTAATTTAGAGTAGCAGTGCCAGTTGTGGCTCTGTTTAGGGTTAACAAACAATCAACATGTAAAAGTCTTCATTAAGAGAGGATTGTACTAAAGATCAACTTTTCACATTTGATTTAAGAAAAAATGATTTATTTTATTTTGAAAATGGTTAGACAAGCATTGTTAATTCTTTTTCTTGACGTTAGATGAACCCATACAATGTCATTTTCCTGTAAATCCAAAACTATAACAGTTGTACCAGGAACCCAGTTAGCAACTTGTGCTGTCAAATATAGAATATTTTGGGACTTTCGGTTTTTCATTATTTCAAAACTAGTTGTCTCGTAAACTTCCACTGTCACTGTCACAAAGTATAATCCTTGTTTTGAAGCTTTAAACTTTCCAGTTGTTATAAAGGATGGTAGATCAGGAATTCCAATAGCAGTTTTATTTAAAGGAAACTGTATTGATCCTTCATCAAGAGGTGCTCCGTTATCTCTATAACATGCTGACAAGACAACTGAAATAGAAATATTACATGAAGATAAGTCATTCTGTCAAATTCATGTCATAACAGTGGACTATGTTATACCCCACCTGTTACACTTTGCACAATAAATCAAATATTGCCACCAAGTTTTGTAGAGCTTTTGTGAATTGTTTCCTTAAAATGTCATGACATTGTGTATTTCTTTTGATCTGGTTTAGCTATGACCATCTCATTAAGAGGAATCTGATAACCTTCTTGTACAAATGTAATATCATAACAAGCTATATATGATTCCATTTTAGATTTTTCATGTATTGTATTCAGGATAGTAGAAATGTTTTACCTGGCTGTAGCTGGTTTTCTATGTACTGTTGAAGAGAAGATAACGACAAGTTACAATCTGCTGTTATTCTTTCCAACTCAATTCTTGTTTGGTTTTCTAGCAATTTCATTGCCATGTTTTGGTTCTGAGCAAAAGCTTCCATTGATATGTAATGTTTCAACTCTGAAGCAGTAAGATTATCCTTGATGTGTTCATTTTTCTCCTCCAAAAAGTTAATTTTAGTGTAAAATGCCATAAAATCCTGAGTGCGGGCCTGCTCTGTGTTTTCTAAGCTGTTAACTTGTATGTCAATATTTTGAATGGTTCGCTTCATGTCTTGTAGAGTTTGAGATTGGTTGATACTAGTAAGTTGTTTAAGGCTTGTCATTTGATTTTTTAGTTCATTGAAATCTTGTTGCATTTTGGCGAGTAACTTTTGACTCTTATTATATTTCACCTCCAATTCTTCGTACTTTCCTTCTAGTTTCTTATATCGTTCCTGACTTGCAGCTGTTGAATGCTGACGGGAAGAATTCACTAATTGTTCTGTGTCTATTATTCTTTTTTCTATCACATCATATTTTTGCTGTATTTGCATGGACAAAAGATCCAAAGTTTTAGCTTGTTGTTGTTGATAAGCATGCAACTCTTGCTGACTTAAGACTTTATCTCCATAATATTCTGATATAGTCACATATGATTGTTTTCCTTGGAGGCTGGTGTTCTTACTTTTCAATAAAAATCCATTTATCATGCTAATAATGCTTAAATATAGTAAACCCTTCATCCTTAATGGAGACGGGTAACTCTCTGAACAAGGAAGTTTATACTGTTATGATTATGTGAGGATTTTTATCATAGACTTGATAACATTTCATCTATCCAATTAAATTTTTTGCGTGAAAGATGCACTGAAGGTTAAATTAGGTTATCAAAATAAAAATTTCAAAAGCTTAACCTGATTGACAAAAGATTGATAAGGCAAAGGTATTTTGTAAATCTTTGTTACATAGGTCAACTACCCAATTGTATTATGATGATATACAATGAAACCTGTCTTATCTGAACCCTGAAAGATCCAAAAACCTGTCTAAACCACACACATGGTACTTTTATATCAGATTAATTGTATTTTCAATCTTAGTAAATCCAACACCTCTGCTAATCTAACCAATATTAAAGTCCAAAAGTTCTGTTAAGACTGATTCTACTGTACTAAGACTAATAACTAGTTAATACTTCATATCAGATACATTTGTCCATTTTCCATAATGTTCTGATTGTTTTATCTTATCTTTTATTTCAGATACTAAAAAATATCAGCAACTTCCATTTATAATGTTGCTCCAATTATCTGTGATAGAAAGCTTAAGGAAATATCTTAAGGAGATATTCTGTCAGAACATTAACACTGACCTTAATATCATTGGCATTTGCTGATATATTTTAGCATCACATTATTATAGCCTAAAGTAGAAAATATCAGATAGTAATAATGAAAAAACTATAAAGATGCCAATAAACAAAATTATGTCAGTTTTGAAGGTCTTGATAGAGCTTCACGCCTCCTATGGCTGCGTTGGTGGTCCTGTGGTAGCCTACTCCCCTTAAACGTTAGAGGTTGTGGGTTCTATCTTATGCTGAGTCACACCAAGACTATAAAATTGATAGTCATTGCTTCTTCACTAAGCAGGCATCATATAGGCAACAGATGAATTGTTTGGCTAGAAAACAGGATAATATAAGGGTAGCATGCATACATGTGTTGCTTCTCTGAGCAATACAGATTTGGCTCAATGTGTGATAAAACAGAGTCTGTTGAAATAAAAAAAAATCTTGTCATGTAATGTATAAGATACCAGCTGAAGGATTGTAACCACCTTCAATCAATCAATCTCCTAATATGGATGAGTATTATTTTCTTTGTCTCCATTTCAGAACTTCAATAATTTTGTTAACACATATATATTTACGTTTCATATAATTATAAGTATATTTCTAGCATATGCTCTTTAATGTATTATCCGTTATTTTTGCTCAATAATATCAAAACTTTCTCAAAAAGATGAGATCATAAGCTTTAGATATGACACAGGTTTAAAAAAAAGTATGGTGCATATTATTGGTTCTAAGATATCGTTTTATATCATATATAAAGATTAAAATATACTTTTTCTTGTATATGCATTATAAGTGATTGTATAAATCCTATATCGCATACCCTATATCACACCCCTAGACCTATATCGCATACCCTATATCACACCCTAGACCTATATCGCATACCCTATGTCGCACCCCTAGACCTATATCGCATACCCTATGTCGCACCCCTAGACCTATATCGTTTACCCTATATCACACCCTAGACCTATATCGCATACCCTATGTCACACCCTAGACCTATATCGCATACCCTGTGTCACACCCCTAGACCTATATCGCATACCCTATGTCGCACCCCTAGATGTATATCGCATACCCTATGTTGCACCCCTAGACCTATACCCTATATCAAACCCGTACTTGGAACACACTTGAAGCATAGTTAAAATATATAATAAGCGTGTCTTGTCAAAATCTGCATCACATGGGTTATCAACCCTCAACCTATATTGTCGTGTCAGGCTTGTTGCCCTTGGGGTAACAGAGGAGTCTAGGGTTGATAATGCATGTTAAACAGATTTTGGCATGTAATATCCAGTATATATTGTCAAATAATAATAGTGTTATATGAAATGTGTTAAAGGACAATCAAGTCACCCAGCTAGATTTTTTAGGAGGTTGCTAGTCTGTTTCTGTCTTATAGTGCTCCATAAATGCAATGTAGTCCATGGTTAAAGTTATATTTACATGTAGAATAAGATGTTCATTATATCTCCATCTGTTGTTTTATGTACTTTTACAGGTTTTATTGGTATTCTACATCCTGTGTTTACCAAGCAATGAATGCAAGCGAAACTCTACCAAGCTGTTCATACAAAGACATAATGGATACTATTACCAAGTATGAAAATGACCTGTTCCAAGTTTCCCCAACCAATGTAGATCTGAAATACTGCATGGGTAATGATTGTTTGTGTTAGAATTACAGATAATTCTAAGGTGTTTCAAAAAAAATATCCTCTAAATCTAGTGAAAACTAATTGTTGAAGAGTAATTAACTTACTTGTCCCTTCATATTTACAGGCATGTCAATTTTTTTAAGTGAATACCACCAAACAAAACAAATTAGACATTGGCTAACCTTCAAGACAGTAGTTATTGCCTAGCCTTCAACACAAAAAAGATGCTCTAGCCTTCAACACAGTAGGAACCCCCTAGCTTTCAACACAAAGTAGGCATTATCTACCCTTTATCACGAAGTAGACACTGTCTAGCCTTCAACTCAATAGACACCATAAAGTAGGCAATGTCTAGCATTCAACATAAAGTAGGCATTGTCTAGCCTTCAATACAGAAGGCACCATAAAGTAGGCAATGTCTAGCCTTCAACATAAAATAGGCAATGTCTAGTCTTCAACATGAAGTAGGCACTGTCTAGCCTACAACACAGAAGGCACCATCTAGCCGTCAGCACAATGGTCATCATAGTTACTGTCCAGCCTTATTACAGGATAGGGCAATAAGCTCTTATTTGGCCTTCACAGAAGTTCAGTGAAACTGTACTTGCTCCTTGAGAGCCTTTAAATGGTCAAATTAACTTGTATTTTTTTTAAATATACTAACACTGTATCATTTTATACTGTACCTTTGTCAGTAAATACATTACTAGCTTTCTTAAATTTTATTTATGCAGACAATGGTAAAGGAAGTTGTGCCAGAATAGTTTATGGACCAGACTTTTATCAAGTAGCAATGACATGTTATGGAAATGCTTTGGCAAACAGAGTAGTAGCAGGATTTGGTCTTATAAATGTGACAGCAGACAAATGCTTGTAAGTTTTCGAATGGATCTCTGTTAGATTTGAAGTACAGATAAATTGTTACTAAGGCTCTGTTATCTAGTGGCAGGCATCCTATAGTGAACACTCAGAATGTGGAGAGCTTGAGGCAGACACCATATTGTGAGCACTGTATACCTGTGCCTTGTATACCAAGGCAACAAGTAAAGTGTGGCAAACTCATTTTATAGAATATCATGAAGCATCTGAAATCATTTATAATCTAAAGTATTTGTGAAAATATCACTTGAGCAAGGGGGATTATACATCACTTAAACCCCAGATATTATTAATCAATTTATGAAATAATGATTTACTTGGTAAAGCTATGTATGAAAGAAAGAATATTTGTAATTTGTAAATCACCATCAAATAAAGTTTGTTTTTATTAGCTCACCTGGCCATAAGCCATGTGAGCTATTGCCATCACTTGGCGTCTGTCATCATTGTCATCGTCATCGTCCTTAACAATCCTTCAAACATCTCCTCTGAAACTACTGAATGGATTTAGATGAAACTTAATATGATTGTTCCTTAGATTATCCTGTTGTAGGATTTATGGCCCCTGAAACAGATTTTTTTGTTGTTATAATGTGTACAACTCTCTGAAACCAATTGCAACAAAATTTGATAAAAGTTGGCGTAATTTTTTTTAAGGTTTCCTCCACAAACTGATCATTTAAAATTTTTCATCAGTCAAAAATAAAAAAAAAACTTGTCAGTTGTTACTAAATATAGAACTTAGGGGTCAAAATGCTTTTTATTTGCTAATTTTCCCTCTACTATAGAAGAATAAGGAAAATGAAAGCTACCTATAAGATAAACATGATATTCTGAGTTTAAAGGCAGTATTAAATGTATTTTTTATGTGGCCATTTTCAAAAAATGCTGCCTATTTACAACCATTTTCACCAGTTGCTCAGATTCCAGCACGTAATAAACTAGGTGCTTTAAGTTGAATGTTGATGACCAAAGATTGTTTTTGGCAGCCATTTTTCAGGTAGTTTTTATACTTGCTTTGATTTCAAGGATAATTGGTTTATATAGTAAACATGGCCTCCTGATATGAATGGTGATGTTGAAAATTTTGGATAGACATATGTTTAATTTCATTTTATGTTCTTTTTCAGTAGATCTATATTGGGCTAATGCCCCCTCAGACCGGGTGGAATAACAGGGCATTGGGGGACCTTTGCCCAATTTTTTTCCAGAGGTTCTAAAAACACTTTGAAGGCATTTCCAACATTTTACTGTTCCTATGGTACTCTTTTGAACTTACAGCATTCTTCAATGTATGCTCTTTTTCAGCAGTTTTTTGTCAAACATGGTAACAAAGCATGATACCTTTACTTACATAATTAATAGAGTATGGTTTGTCAGGTGAGCAATTCAGGCTCTTCAAGAGCCGAATGTTTTAAACCTTTTTAGCTCACCTGGCTGAAGTGTCAGTCGTCATCGTCATTTACAATTTTTCCAAACTCCTCCTCTGACACTACATGATCAGTTTGACCCAATCTTGTTCCTTAGGGTATCGTTCATAGAGCTGATGTGGGGATTTTTAATTCATCGAAAAACATGGCCACTGTTACTAAAAATATAACATAGGGGCAGACAGTAGTTTTTCCCATGTATCTAAAAAAAAACGTTAAGTTTAGCTAATTTCTGACTAGGCAAAAGTGTTTAGCATGATGAGGTCTATCTGCAGTTAAATTTTTGTTTTTATCCGTTAAGCCATGTTTGAGTTATTGCCCTTTTTCAATGATTTTTGATATTTTTAATCTTTTTTCTTTCAAAAATCTTCTCTAATTGAAACCAAACTTGGTAAGAATGTTCCTAGGGGTATCCTGCATAGAACTGATGTGGGGATTTTTTATCTAATGTAAAACATGGCCGCCGTCACTGAAAATAGAACATAAGGGCAGACAGTAGTTTCTTGCATATATCTCCAAAATCATTAGGTTTAACTAATTCTGTTAGGGGTAAAAGTGTTCAACATGATAAGATCTATCTGCAGGCAAATTTTGTTTTAATCTAATAAACCATGTTGGAGTTATTGTCCTTTTTCAATGATTTTTGATATTTTGGATGTCATTTCTTTCAAAAATCTTCTCCTCTGACACTACTTGATCAATTGGAACCAAACTTGGTATGAATGTTCCTCGGGGTATCCTGCATAGAACTGATGTGGGGATTTTTGATGTGTCGAAAACAACATGGCTGTGGCTACTGAAAATAGTACATATATCTCCAAAATGGTTAGGTCTAGCCAAATTCTTTTTATTACTGAAATGATCCCTATTATAAGGCCTACAAAAGTCTTCAAGGATAAAAGTTGTCAGACAACTCCTTGTAAGAGTTTTTGCACTTTAAAGGGCAAAAATAATGTTTTGTTTTTTTTACAGTTTCCAGCCATTATTTTGAAAACTATGATAGATAGAAAGAAACTTTCAATTTCCAAAATGATCCGTATGATACAGTCCTTGAACCGATCCGTGCAACGATTTCATGGGTTGATGACCATTGACTGATTGATCGCTGTCGGATCAATGAATGATGACCGGTGACCGATTTGATCTCAGTTTTGTTATGTTAGATGACATAAGATATGTTTTAAATGTAAGAAATGTAAAATAAAAGTATAAATTAATGTTTATATCTATTACATTATGTAAATATCTGTAAAATTAATAAAGCAAATAACAAAAACAGTAAAGTACATTGACCACTATGTGGTCACCAGTTAAATGGATCGGTTTGCAGATCAATGACTGACCAGAAACTGATAGGTGATCAATGACCATTGGCAATTTTTGTTGCATGCTTCGGTTCAGGTACTGTAAGTCCTAGCAAAGTCTTCTTGAGTCAAAATTGTTGGACAACTTGTTAAATTTATTGCCCTTGAAAGGCAAAATTAAACCAGGTGAGCGACTCAGGCTCCTGGGAGCCTCTTGTTATTTTTGTAATTAAGTTGTGTTATTGGTCTATACTATGAAATGTGTAATTATTCATTCAAATCTGCCTGATCTTAGGAAAGAATCAACATTGAAAATCCAATAGATTCTATTGTGTTTGAGTGTCATTTACAGAATTATCTTCCTTAATTTTGAAATCTACAGTGCATTCTATATAATTTTTATCTCCTAAGTACAGGGGTTATATGAAAAACTGAATGTTAATTTCTGTTTACAATGGCAATTAAAAAAAATATATATCAAAAATAAAAATATGTAGGCTTTTTAGCCATGAATCACAATTTGCATGATTCTTAGCTGGAGTACTACTTAATTGCTTCTTCAAACAATATGTTCTACCAACAATTAAAGATATAATTTGATTTTAAAATCACCATGGTTTTCAGAATATATGAGGAGATGTTTGAGTGTATGTATAGAGCCTACCAAAACAACTGCAGTAAGACTGAGATGGAAGAGGAAGCTATCTGGGCAACTAATGCTCTGAATAATGTAATGACAATAGCCATGGGACAAAATCTAAAGGAGAAGGATGTTGTATTTGGATGTATAGGTCTGTGAATGAAATTATAAAGTTATACACAGTTCACAACTTACACAATCAAATGTGTCACTCTTGTGACTATCATATGAATTTAGTGTGATATGATAAAATATTTTTTCAGTATATACATATTAATCATGTTTGTAAGCCAGTGTTTACATATAAGAATAATGTGATAGTCATTTGATTATAACAAGTTAGTTATGTGAGCAATATTAATATAGCATTTATGGCTGCAGTGCATGTAGCAGGTATTGCCCTATTTATATATACATATGTGTGTGTTGAGAATGTGAAAACTCTATTCATTACACTGCTTCATTAGATCATAATTGATACAAGGAAGATAATATAAGGCAGTAATGGTCTGAAAAACTCTCAATGATGTTTGAACTGTCAAATTTGCAAAGCAAATTTTTTGTTGTACCTTCTGAGAGTGGTCTAGGGTGCTGGACTTTGTGCAGGCGGTGTTACTATAGATGTCACAGTAGTAGAAGTTCAAGTCCTGTGGAGGGAACAACCAAAAAGTTCTAACATCATTGGGAATTGTAGGATTCATGCTTGGAGCACTGCTACGGAAACATCACAGACTGACTTAAGGCAGATAACCTTCATTACCATCACAGACTGACTTAAGGCAGATAGTCTTCATTACTATCACAGACTGACTTAAGGCAGATAACCTTCATTACAGTGATAGAAACATCACAGACTGACTTAAGGCAGATAGCCTTCATTACAGTGATGGAAACATCACAGACTGACTTAAGGCAGATAGCCTTCATTACCATTACCATTTGGGTCATTACCATCTGCAACGGTTCTGCAGAGAGTAATAAATTTAACAGTTAACTTTACAATTGAACTATTGAACTTTTAGTATACACTACATTCCTCTTTTCCTTGGATTATTAATTAGAATAAATAATTCATAGTCTGGACAATAAAAATAGAAATATTCAAACAAATTTAACCTTTAACCTTGCACTGCTCACTGATAGAAAATGACTAATTAATCTACGAATATATGAATGAAACTTTACAGTCAGTCAATGAAAATGAATGAAACACTGTTCGTTGTTACTGAACTTAAGACATTACAAAGTCTGAAATTTTCTGGCGATGTGACTGTACGTTTCGGCCTTGGTTCATAGTCATTGGTGTTTTCTTTTTGTACCCCACACAACTTTGAAGGGTATAATGTTTTTGACCCATCCGTCAGTCATGCAGTCAGTCTGTTAGTCCATCTTCAGTTTTCCAGACTTTTTTTTAAATGCTTGCAGATATTGATTTTTGATGTATTATTTCACCATGATAAGATACAGGTCAATTATACATTTCCTTCAGCTTTGATGATTTATACTGAATTTTCAGGCCTTGAACTTAGCAAAATTTATAGAAATAACAGTTTTCTGGAATTTTTTCTAAAGGCTTGCAAATATTGACATTATTTTTGGTGTATAAGTTCACCATGATAAGTTACAGGTCAAGTGTATGTTTCATTCAGCTCTGATGATTTTTACTGAAATTATGGGTATTGAAATTAGCAAAAATTCACAGAAAAAAAACATTTCTGGACCTTTTTTCTAAACACTTGCAGATGTTGACATGATTTTTGATATATAAGTTTAACATGATAAGTTACAGGTCAAGTTCAATTTTCATTCTGCTCTGATGATTTTTATTGAAATTATGGGCCTTGAATTTAACAAAATTCATAGAAATAACAGATTTTCACACTTTTTTTTCTAAACGCTTGCAGATATTCATATGATTTTTGGTATATAAGTTCACCATGATAAGTTTCAGGTCAATTATACGTTTCGTTCAGCTCTGATGATTTTTACTGAAATTACAGGCCTTGAAATTAGTAAAATTCACACAAATAACAGTTTTTCACACTTTTTTTTCTAAATGTTTGCAGATATTGACATGATTTTAAGTATATATATTTACCATGATAAGTTACAGAACAAGTTTGTAGTTGGTTCTGCTCTGATGATTTTTATCGAAATTTTCGGCCTTGAACTTAGCTAAATTCACAGAAATAACAGTTTTTCAGACTTTTTTTTCTAAACGCTTACAGATGATTATGACATGATTTTTGGTATATAAATTCACCATGATAAGTTACAGGTCAAGTGTAAGTTTTGTTCTGCTACGATGATATTTACTTTGGATTAACTAAAACTCAAAGAAATCATCATTCTGAGACAGAATTTAGTGAGAAGATAAAGATCTAAAGCCTAAAAAACACTCTTATTCCTTTTTTTATCGGGGTCCTTTTACATGTATTTCTCTTATGAACAAATTTACTTGAGTATCCAACATTGAGAAGCATGGAGTATATGAGCATGCTCACTAAGGTTCTTTAATTCATCATATGTTTCTTCCCAATCATCAGAAATTTCATCATCATCATCTTTGCAGTTGTTACTCTGGTGTTGGTTAATCCATTAAAACATTTAACAAATGAACAGCTTGTCACAGCGAAATTATCCCATCTCGATTTTCAATTGTCAGTTTAGATTCTTTTGTTTCAAGACTTGATATGGTTTATTTTCTAAGTCTGTTGAGAGTTTGACCGTTTCATGAAGAGCAAGATCTCAAACATCTGTATTTCATTGGTGTGTCTTTGTACAATTGTTTTGCCTTTTTCTTTCATTTCACTGGCTTTTTGTTTCTTTGCGGTATCATTTACACTATTGTCACAGATGATTTTTGTGTAACTTGGTACAAATTTCCCTATTGAATAACATTATGGCTGGACTTTTCCCTGTAGAACTATGCGGAGTACTTCAATACTCTAGAAGAAATTTCAGAACTTCATTCTTTCAGTCAAGATTTTCTGCATTAGCATACACAATTATATCATCTGATACATTTCACTGACCATCACATCCATCTAATGCCATTCTAATGCAGTGCTGATGCATTGATGGCACACACAATAGTCCAAACATCAATTTCTTGTATCAGAATAATCCAACATGTGTAGCAAAATTAGTAATATTTCCGTATTCAGGCTCTTATTCAACTTGATGAAAACCGAACTTCAAATCAAAAACACAGTAGTACCATTCAACTCTTGTAATATTTCATCAACTGTAGTAATTTCGAACTATTATAAATTACACTTTCATTCGCTCTTCTCATATCAATACAGATTCTTATATCCTAACTATAATGAACAATGACTAAAGGCAATACCAACTTTGTCAGACCTACATGTTCAATTACATCACTTCATTTCTTTTCCATAGGTTCTCTTAAATTTTAAGGTAACCTAATTGCAGATTCCACAACTGGCTTCACACTTTTATTAACATGCATTTTCAATTTATAATCTTTTAATTTTCCTAATCCAGAGAATAAATCAGGGTATTTTGACAAAATTTCACCTTTCATATTGACCATCTTGACATCTCTACCAAATAACAATAATCAATTGTGGTTTGAGGAAGTGGCATGTAATCAGCTTTCACACTTATTTTATTTAACACATTTCAACATTAACTTTCTTTTTAATTTGTAAAAGCTTTTGTGAACCATATGCAAATTTCTTATCAGTGGTGATTTCACATACATTTTTCGGATCTAATTTATTCTAATTTTCAATATTAATGATTTTACAAGTTGCACCAGAAGCGATAAGAAATGGAATGGTAATTTCTCATATTTTCAATTTAATTTCTTTCCCAGGTATACGATCCAATGATAATGTGTACTCATCAAATTGGAACTGTACTCCATGTATTAAATTTTGAATCTGTCTCTTGATGGGCCATTGCTGATAGTTTCATCTGACTTCTACATTTCTTTGCAAAATGTCCTATCTTTCAATTATTGTGACATTTCTTATCCATTGCAGTGACATACATTGCTTTGCAATGTGTTCATGTAACACATCTGTAACATTCAAAGTTATTTTTAGGTTTATCATCTCATTGGAAATCTTTGTCTCTCTTCTCTCGGATAATAATATATCTTGGTTTAGCTTTCTCAGGTTAACATTGGCATCTTCTAATTGTGCTGTCTGTTCTACTGCTTCACTAGCTCTGGCAATATCTTGTAACTTCTCTAATGTAAAATCTCTTTCTTGCAAAAATCTTTTGAATAATTTTGATGAATAGCGTTGGACAATAACTTGGTCTCTACTTGCATCATTCTGTGTATTGGCTGTCAAATTACATGTCTTGATCAAACTTTTGAGAATAGTCACATAAGAGTCAATTGATTCACCTGGATTTTGTTTGCATTTTTGGAATAAATATCTCTCCAATGCATCATTCTTCCTTGGTAGAAAATATTCATCAAATTTTGTGATAGCTTTGTCATATGTGTCTTTTGTGTCTGTAAACATTTTGAAAATATCCTGAGCATCTTGATCAACTAGATGTAAAAGCAAAGCTTGTTTCTGTCCTCTGTCTGTTACACTAATAGCTTTCATGTAGTATTCAACACTTTACTTCCATTTCGTCCATCTTTGTGATTTTGACAATTGTTCACCATTACAGTCAATGCTTGTACTGTCAGTAAATTTAACAATTTTGCCACGACTTCATACAGTCTTAATCCAATTGGGAATCCATTCAACTATATATTTGGAAACATCTCTCATCATATATGGAACTTCATAGAACACACAACCACTCTGTGCCTGTGTTCAATGTTCAAACAATCCCTCCCTTAAATAACTTTCATCATTTCAATAGAAGGATTCAAGCAATTTATGTTTCAGAACCCCTACATATTATATAGGATGTCTGTCACTCCAGTCTGTCTTATATATACCCTTTACTTTAACTAACAAAAATGAGAAGTTAATAGGGATTTTTTCTTTACAGCTAACTCCAGTAAGAAGGCTGACTTTGGGCAGGATATTTGCTATGATGGACCTGGACTTATCATGAGCAATATTTCCTGTTTGATGACTGTTTGGGACTGCAAGTAAGTAGATATCAAACTAATAGGACTTGTAAGTCTTGTCACTTGACCATGTGAATTACAAGAATAGGTCCCTAACTCCCATTCAGAAGGATTTGAAATTGTTTATGGAGTGATAAGGAAAATTTCTTATGCATAAATATAATGATGAAAATATGACACTGAACCATTTATACACAAAAAGAAGTGTGGTAATTCTGATAATTCTGCATCATGTTGATGTATCTGGAAGAAGTAAAAAAATACAGATCTAAAGTTTTGAATACATTCAGTATCAAAGTTAAATAAAAAACGAGACTTAATAGCCCTATAATTTAACATAAAGTGACACAATGATGAGGGTTACAATGCAGTACCGGTACACTGAGTGTATTTATATTATTGTATGATACCTAGCCAATTTAACATTTTTATAGCTCGACTGAAAGTGAAAAAAGTGCTAAATTGACGTGACAAAATGTAAAAATGAGGTTTGTTTACAATAGTACTGCCATTCAATCTGTAGTTTTATGTCCTAGTTTTTGATGGTATCACAACAAACTTTCTTACCCTCATCTTAAAAACTGAATCATAGATTCCATATGAATGGTATGGTATGGATTTGGAAATGAGTTTAGTTCAGTTTAATGATATATGGATTGGTTTAATTTGTATGAACAATTACAGAAAATAAAATGTTTTAAAACCTTTAACCAGAAGGTATATATATATATATATATGTATGTTCCATTGCATTTCTTTATAGTTCCTTCCAGAACCAATTTGTTCCTTGTGTGGTAAGGTCACTTGCTATGCACGGCATCAGATGTGACAAACATCTACTGTATTCTAGCCTTATAAAGGAAAGTGCTTTGATGGAGAGACTGTGGTCTCATGCTGATGATCTCTCAAGTTGTGAGTACAATCCTTAAGCATCTCGTTTTATAAAAATCATATTGTTTATACAACCACAAAAACTTTGCGGGTGTATAATGATATGGCACAGTTGGCGTTGTCATCTGTGTCTGGTGACATATTGTTTCTGTATGGTATCTTTAATTCTGAAATTTTGATATGATTTTACTTATCACTAAAAGAAGGTTCCTATATTATATGGAATTGGTAGCACCTACTGTTTTAGAAAAAGGGTTAAAACAGGGTTAAAATAGGTGTTTTATTAAAACCCATGCACAATTTCTTTTTTCCAATTCTTTTTTATTGTGTTCCTTTTTTAATTCAGGAAAATAAATGTATCAAACAGATTTTATGTGTTTTGAACTGTTTTTAAGTTATAGCAGTCAAAAAATTCAACTTTTTAGCTCACCTGTCCAAAGGCCATGTGAGCTATTGCCATCACTTGGTGTCTATCATTGTTGTCGTCTGTCGTCATAAATTTTTCAAAATTCCTCTCCTCTGACACCACTTGACCAACTGGAACCAAACTTGTTATGAATGTTCCTTGGGGTATCCTGCATAGAACTGATGTGGGGATTTTTGATCTGTTGAAAAACATGGCTGCCATTACTAAAAATAGAACATATGGGTCAGACAGTAGTTTTTTTGAATATATCTCCAAAGTCATTAGGTTTAGCCAAATTCTGACATGGGTAAAAGTGTTTACCATGATGAGATCTACCTGTGGTGTAATTTTCATGTTAATCTGATAAGGTTTCACTAACCACTTCCAGGTCAAATGGCCACCCCCCTATGTAGTACCAAAAACACACTGAACCTAGACATATGCATTGTAAGTGCATTATTTGTGTGTATTATGATTGAAAGTAGTCAAAATGAAGCTGAGAATGTGTACTTTAAAATCATATATGTAATTAACTACAAAAGTGTATGAATATTGTTTACATGTGTGAGTAATTTGCCTCCATGCTGTCAGTTAGCAGAACAGATAAAAATGTGGATTTTCAGTATTATTTATTCAAGTAAATTTTGTGAAGAATTTCTACTATCATCGTACCATTAGCATAATGATTTTGGAAGCCTTATTTTCCAAGCTTCGCAACGGTATGCAACTTTAAGATGTCATTTTCCTGGGAATTCACAGTGAGACTTTGAAAATTACTTTTTTAACATGTAAAGTAATGGAAACTTTAGAAGTGGTTAGTGAGACCATGAATTAAATTATGGCATATTTCAGAGAAATGCATAATTTGAGGAAAATTGCCTTTCCTGGTCATTATTTCCATTTTCCCATAAAATCAGTATAGTGATATTGGTAATCTGGCTATACTTTAAGAGGTGCATTGTGCAAGGTATTTTAAAAAACAACATAGCAACAAGATTTTTATCAGTAACAGTGACTCATAACTTGACGTCATCCATGAAATACACAACGTCACTGCTTCGGATATTCAAAGTACTCAAATAGTCACACAGCACAGACTTAGAATCACACAGTAATAAAATAGGTATGATATAAATTGTTGAAATCTGTTCTTTTTTCATAATGATAAATGATATTTGCTATTACAACTTCTTGAATTATCATAGGTATCAATTTGGTGTGACAAGTTAGTTAAAATTGTAATTTTTTAGTAATTTAGGGAAAATATCACTGAGGGGCATGATATAAAAATGACCATTTCTTTGTAGTCCTATGTCTGATTTTGATAGTTTTGGTCTTATTAGACTCACAATACCACAAGCTTTCATAAAATGTAAAAAAAGAAAAACATAAAAACTCATCAAATGTTTTTAAGGTCTCACTAACCACTTCCAGGTCAAATGGCCACCCCACTATGTAGTACCAAAAACACACTGAACCTAGACATATGCATTGTAAGTGCATTATTTGTGTGTATTATGATTAAAAGTAGTCAAAATGAAGCTGAGAATGTGTACTTTAAAATTATATATGTAATTAACTACAAAAGTGTATGAATATTGTTTACATGTGTGAGTAATTTGCCTCCATGCTGTCAGTTAGCAGAACAGATAAAAATGTGGATTTTCAGTATTATTTATTCAAGTAAATTTTGTGAAGAATTTCTACTATCATCGTACCATTAGCATAATGATTTTGGAAGCCTTATTTTTCAAGCTTCGCAACGGTATGCAACTTTAAGATGTCATTTTCCTGGGAATTCACAGTGAGACTTTGAAAATTACTTTTTTAACATGTAAAGTAATGGAAACTTTAGAAGTGGTTAGTGAGACCATGAATTAAATTATGGCATATTTCAGAGAAATGCATAATTTGAGGAAAATTGCCTTTCCTGGTCATTATTTCCATTTTCCCATAAAATCAGTATAGTGATATTGGTAATCTGGCTATACTTTAAGAGGTGCATTGTGCAAGGTATTTTAAAAAACAACATAGCAACAAGATTTTTATCAGTAACAGTGACTCATAACTTGACGTCATCCATGAAATACACAACGTCACTGCTTCGGATATTCAAAGTACTCAAATAGTCACACAGCACAGACTTAGAATCACACAGTAATAAAATAGGTATGATATAAATTGTTGAAATCTGTTCTTTTTTCATAATGATAAATGATATTTGCTATTACAACTTCTTGAATTATCATAGGTATCAATTTGGTGTGACAAGTTAGTTAAAATTGTAATTTTTTAGTAATTTAGGGAAAATATCACTGAGGGGCATGATATAAAAATGACCATTTCTTTGTAGTCCTATGTCTGATTTTGATAGTTTTGGTCTTATTAGACTCACAATACCACAAGCTTTCATAAAATGTAAAAAAAGAAAAACATAAAAACTCATCAAATGTTTTTAAGGTCTCACTAACCACTTCCAGGTCAAATGGCCACCCCACTATGTAGTACCAAAAACACACTGAACCTAGACATATGCATTGTAAGTGCATTATTTGTGTGTATTATGATTAAAATAGTCAAAATGAAGCTGAGAATGTGTACTTTAAAATCATATATGTAATTAACTACAAAAGTGTATGAATATTGTTTACATGTGTGAGTAATTTGCCTCCATGCTGTCAGTTAGCAGAACAGGTAAAAATGTGGATTTTCAGTATTATTTATTCAAGTAAATTTTGTGAAGAATTTCTACTATCATCGTACCATTAGCATAATGATTTTGGAAGCCTTATTTTCCAAGCTTCGCAACGGTATGCAACTTTAAGATGTCATTTGTCCTGGGAATTCAAAGTCTCACTGTGAATTCCCAGGACAAATGACATCTTAAAGTTGCATACCGTTGCGAAGCTTGGAAAATAAGGCTTCAAAAATCATTATGCTGGATGTTGGAGTTATTGCCCTTTTTCAATGTTATTTCTTTGAAAACTGTTCTTCTCTGATACTACTTGACCAGCTGGAACCAAACTTGGTACGAATGTGCCTTGTGGTATCTTACATAGAACTGATGAGGGGATTTTTGATTTGTCAAAAAAACATGGCAGTCGTTACTAAAAATAGAACATAGGGTCAGACAATATTTTTTTGCATATATTGCCATAACCCTTTGGTTTATCCAAATTTTTTCAATTGCTGAAATGATCCTCATTATAAGGCTTACAGAAGTATTCAGGGATCAAAGTTGTCAGACCACTCCTTATAAGAGTTATTGCCCTTGAAAGGTGATAAATGATGTTTTTTTTTAGTTTTCAGCCAATATCTTAAAAACTATGATAGATAGTAGAAACTTCCAGTTGCTGAAATGATCCTTATGATAAGTACTATCAAAATCCTCTTGAGTCAAAATTGTTGGACTGCTCCTTGTTAAATTTATTGCCCTTGACAGGTAAAATTTAATGAGGTGAGCGATTCAGGCTACTAGGAGCCTCTTGTTTATTTTTGGTTTGATTTTGAAAATTCTGTTTTTTTATTGGATCCCTCATAAAAATCTCTGCCTGCGGTTTTCAATCAGATTTCAGCTATATTTTATAATGTTTATACCTGAATAATCAACTTTCAAGTTCTTCTGACCGTAAGCCGTGTGAGCTGTTGCCATCACATGTTGTCCGTCTTCTGTTGTCACCATTAACAATTTTTCTAACATCTTCTCCTCGGAATTACTGAATGAATTTTGATGAAACATAGCATGCTTGGTTTTTGGGATATTCTGCACAAATGACCATTTTGATTTTTGATCCGTCAAAAAACATCGCCACCTTTACTAAATATAGAACATAAGGGTCAGACAGCAGTTTTTCTCACATATTTCCAAAACCATCAGGTTTAAACAAATTTTAATTTTATGTTCTTTTTCTGCAAGTTCATACTGAGCTAATGCCCTCTCAGACCGGGTGGAATAACAGGGCATAGGAAGACCCCTGCCCAATTTTTTTCCAGAGGTTGTAAAACACCTTGAAGGCATTTCCAGCATTTTACAGTACCTTGGGTACTCAGTTGAATTTAAAGCATTCATCCATGCATGCTTTTTTTTTCAGCAATTTTTTGTCAAACTTGGTAACAAAGCATGATACCTTTACTAATTAGTTAATAGGGCATGGTTTGCCATGTGAGCTATTCAAGCTCTTTAGGAGCCTGTTGCTTATTTTTGGTTTGATTTTGAACATTTTTAATTTAATTAAACATTTTGTGCAATTTATTAACCAAACCATTTGATATGTCCATAATAAATTGTAAGTCCTTATGCTTAAGTGTGTCAAAAACTAATATTGTGTCCACACTTGCCCCAACTGTTCAAGATTCGACCACCTCGGTTGTATCATGCTGTGCTCAGCAAAGTTTTTTATTAACAAGTGACTTGGCTGACCTGGCTAATTTTACTGTTAGTAGGAGTGTATTGCTTGCCCTCAGTTACAGCTAGCAGTCAAAATAAACCCCAAAAAAATCTAAGTAGTGTAATAGAAATATTTTAACTTCTATGGTTTTCTTTCTTTTTGTATAGAAAATGCATTATGAAAGGCATACCAAGAAAAAACTGAAACTGCTGTTTTACCTACAGAATCATGTGATTCATAATGATAAAAAATTGACTGGAAACCCTTCAGGATATCTAATGGACTGTGTTTTTAGAAATGAAAATATAGGTGAAAGTTGGGTTTTGCATATATTTACTGATTTATTTTAGTTGAGGTCTACTATAAAAAAGAAGCTTAAATTTCTCTGCCAAAATTTGTAAACTATTTTACACTATAACCACTTAAAAGCTCATTTCATTCAGCATTCCCACAGAAACATAATTAGTATGAATTATTCAAAGCGTCTATATAAGAAATACATCTATATAGGTTGCTGAGGGATTAAGAATCAAATAAATGGAATTCATCCTCCTCTGCATAATTTTTAGATAGAACTATACTCAAACATTTAGATGTAGCTTTAAAGTACACTGTAAGATCTGTCCATAAAGTATACTGCTGCATGTAAGCTCTGTCCAGTAGAAAAAAAAATTCCTGTACTTGTTCTTTAGATCTGCCACTGATTCTAATAAAAAAGTTTGAGGGTATACTGTAAATGAAAGATAATTAAAACAGCTAAGATGTTTTTAGATCAAAAGTTTTTTTTATTTTTAGGTGGTAAAGTTGGTATGTGTCCAGTAGTATTTAAAAGCAGTGATTCCAACAGAAATAGTAGTTCTTGTGTGAGACTGTGTTCTGATGATTGGTCTTGTCCAAAGGATGAGAAATGTTGTCCTCATGGATGTGGCCTCAGCTGTGTGGCTCCAGTAATAAGTAAGTATTTAGCTCTCATGGATGTGGTTTCAGCTGTGTGGTATTAGTAGTAAGTAAGTATTTAGCTCTCATGGATGTGGCCTCAGCTGTGTGGCTCCAATAATAATTAAGTATTTAGCTCTCATGGATGTGGCCTCAGCTGTGTGGCTCCAGTACTAAGTAAATGTTTAGCTCTCATGATGTGGCCTCAGCTGTGTGACCCCAGTAATAAGTAAATGTTTAGCTCTCATGGATGTGGCTTCAGCTGTGTGGCTGCAGTAATAAGTTGGTATTTAGCTCTCATGGATGTGGCCTCAGCTGTGTGACCCCAGTAATAAATAAGTGTTCAGCTCTCATGGATGTGGCCTCAGTTGTGTGACCCCAGTAATAAATAAGTATTTAGCTCTCATGGATGTGGCCTCAGCTGTGTGGCTCCAGTAATAAGTAAGTGTTTAGCTCTCATGGATGTGGCCTCAGCTGTATGGCCTCAGTAGTAAGTGTTCAGCTCTCATGGATGTGGCCTCAGCTGTGTGGCTCCAGTAATAAGTAAGTGTTTAGCTCTCATGGATGTGGCCTCAGCTGTATGGCCTCAGTAGTAAGTGTTCAGCTCTCATGGATGTGGCCTCAGCTGTGTGACTCCAGTAATAAGTAAGTGTTTAGCTCTCATGGATGTGGCTTCAGCTGTGGGCTTCAGTAATAAGTGTTTAGCTCTTATGGATGTGGCCTCAGCTGTGTGGCCCCAGTAGTAAGTGTTTAGCTCTCATGTATGTGGCTTCAGCTGTATGGCCCCAGTAGTAAGTGTTCAGCTCTCATGAATGTGGTCTCAGCTGTGTGACTCCAGTAATAAGTAAGTGTTTAGCTCTCATGGATGTGGCTTCAGCTGTGTGGCCCCTTGAATTGTTAAGTGTTTATCATTTTTTTAAAATATTTTTGTTTTAGTAATTGTGTTTTTTTTCCAAAGAATCATTTTTTTAATACAAGTACAAAACCAGAATAATAGACAAGATGTTCTTATGTGTTGAAGCTTCCAATGAAGATAGGGGTCACATCATTATAGTGGATGATACTAGACTAGGGATACAAATAAGATCTTGATAATAGTAATGTTTTGAAAAATATTTAGATTGATGACAACGAGTCTTCATATGTATGTTATTTTGGAAGGTGTAACTTTGCCAATTTGTTGCTAAAGAAGTATACACATATTTTGGCATTTCAATCTTAGCAGATGCTAAGTGGTGCACCACTAAGTACTAAGCATAGCCCTGGGTAAATTTTTTTTTAAATTTATTTTGGCATTTTTAGACAGACTGCTTATTACAACAAAATAAGCACCCACAAAAATTACCCGCTTTAAAGTATGCAATATTGTTATCTCCATGTAATAAAACTGTTTCTTAAACTATCATATCTTGACACATTGTATTGCTTTTGTCATTGCACAAGCTTGGAGAGGTTAAAATGGAAGTAAACATATTAAATGGTGTTTTTTTCATTTCCTTTCAGTGACCACATCAATGCCGTATACAACAACAACATCAGCAGGTGAGTTAATTGCTCAGTTAATGATTAAAATCAAAGAAAGGACAATGAGTCAGACTCTAATGACCATTATTTTTTAAAGTATTCTAAGTATGCTAACCTAGATGGCTATTAAAAACACATGTTTATTTGCTGACATCAACTTCATCAGCAAGTGAAGATCAAAAGAATCTTGCATAGAATGCATATAGATAAGAAAATTATTCAGTAAACTTAAAATGCTGACCAATATTATTTATGAAAAAAAAAATCATATTGTTCTTGTATCGCCTTATACAAATTCTTTGTGATGAGCATTAAAAACAATCTGTCTATAATTCATCATTGAAATTGTCATTGTTTTGTTTACAGATAAGAGAAGGACATCAGAATTTGTTGTGTCTATACCATTTGACATGCCTTGGGATCCCATGTATGAGGATAGGCGTAGTGAGGTATACAGAAGCCTTGTGTCACAGATTTCTAGAGAGGTAATATTTATGATTGGTAATTTTTACAAAATTCCTTTGATGTGTACTTGCTGATAAAACTTGGATTGGCAAACTGACTTGATACAATAAATTAACAGGTAAGTTTGAAATAGGCATGTGCTAATTATCTGCGGATTCCTATTTTTGAAGGCCAATGAAATTTTGTTTTACTTTGATGATTCAACAATCAGCAAATTTGTAACCATTACTGTAAACAAATATAAATGAAATGTGGTACAGCAACATCACAAATCTCTTGTAAAATATATCCTGAAATAATATTAATCAGTCAATCCTGTACTTTTCTAAAGCCACAAATAAGATTTGCAGCATTCTTACCTGAAGGGCTATGTATCATCTGCTGTCGTGTTGAAGAAAAAATTCTCATCTTATGGGTTTTGCCAGAGAATTGTGCAGCTGATGTTAATTAAGATATAAATCACAGAAACTCCTGTTTATCATTGTTTTACCACGGCTGACCATTTATGCCTCATTATTTTACTCCGAGCGATAGCGACTTTATCATTGATTTGCCACAGGCTGACCATTTATGCTGCATTATTTTAAAATATCAGCATAAATGGTCAGCCCATGGTAAAACATTGATAAACTGGAATTTCCATGATTTATTTCGATTCTAATTGTTTTATTTATAATGAAGGAAAGAGCAAATTAAGTAGAATGATGGTAGATATGGTGATAGTTGTTTGCATTACAAGGTCACAGTGTTCACACATAGACAGGTACAATGTTTCATTCATTGACGACTGTTATTGTTTGTTTTCATACGTGCTGGTGCATGTGGTGAGTGCTACTGATTTTTACAGAATATGATATAACTTTTCTGAAACATAACGTTTGATATTTATATTTAAAATGAATTTGATGTTCATTCACGCTACTGAAATGAATGAAAACAACTGATACACATTGGAATGTTACATGTGTTTGTTTACATGATTTAAGGTGGGCAGTTATTTTCACACACACAAGCCATGTCTTAGAAGTCGCATGCTGCTCATATAGCAATCGAAAATCAGCCATAGTAGTGGTCTCAAAGCCTTTTAAGGATGTCGTATTAGAATAATGTCTTGTAAACTAGTTACTGTAAAGTACTCTTATAAAATAAAACATAGTACATGGACAGTGACCAGATAACTGACAATGTTTTATATCATCCTTTGGACTTTGTGTTCATCACACAGAAGTGACTCTATCTTCAGGAGAACTTGCAAAACCATTAACAACTCACCGTTAAAGAATT
The DNA here is from genome assembly GCA_037379345.1 of Perna viridis. Classification (NCBI taxonomy): domain Eukaryota; kingdom Metazoa; phylum Mollusca; class Bivalvia; order Mytilida; family Mytilidae; genus Perna; species Perna viridis. Next base: position 9,764,374 of record CM074513.1, read on the forward strand.
TCAAAAATCCTTGATAATAAAGCACAAAAGATATCACCAAAATTTGTCTTGTGACATGTCAACCATCTCCTGTCACATTGCTTAATCAACTGATGCACATGCAGAATTTTGACTTGACCGTATCACAAATTATCGTGATCAATGTTCATTTGATAAAAAAAGTCTGCATTTTATAAATAATTTGTGGTATTATTTTGAGCAAATTTCAGATAACTAGCATTTTTTTTCTTTTATACTTCACAAATTACAGATGAAAGGAATGAATGACAGTTTGTTTTAGATAGTGACTTCATCACTGTTAACATCAGGGCTCGCCCTAGTAGGCTCACCAGATATGAATCTTGATAAAGTCACTATCAACAACAAAATGACATCTATTCCTGTAATATATCATATGAAGCAGGTATAAACCGTGTGAGGATAAAGTTAAACACTCTGATATTTTCAATGATTTTTTTTTGTAGTCGTCTACTATAAAAATCCTTGATATTTTTAAAAACAATCATCCCTTTTACAGTTTTATATCAACAAGATTTATTTATCTTCATAATTTTATAAAATTTTAAGGTGTAAGTTATAATCAGATTAACATTTTGTTTTTGTTGTTTTTTGGGAAACTAGTATAGATTATAGGTTAACTTCTTATCAAACTGATGTCAGGCTCGCAGTGCTTCTAACTGGTTATACTTGTATTGATAACTGTAATTCTTAATGAATTTAATAGTAGCTGTTTTAATTAAATAAATGATTTTAGGAAACTCATCAATAAATTCATGAGGCTTTTAACCTTGACATGTACTACTGAAGACTATCCAGTTTTGCTATTTGATTATTGAAGAGTTCATACACATTGTGTAAAATGTTCAGGAGTACGTACGTACAGTACCTGAATCGATCAGTGCAACTAAAATTTTGATCTGTCATCAATCTCTGATCAGTTTCCAATCAGTCATTGATCTATTTATTCTAAGGACTTTGATCAAGGATTTTGATTCATGTATACAACAGGAATTATTAAACTTCAAAAGGTAGGGTGGGTAAATAATGAATGTAATGATTTGCAATATTACAATTTCACACCTAGTTTTATTTTGCTTTTACTTCTAGTTATATTCAGTTGTTGGTCATACACAAGGATTTTATAACCTGAGTGTAACAGGATTAAGGTAAGTACAGGACACACCATCACTTTTTTCATCTAACATTTAAGCAACAGAAATTCATGAAGTAGCAGTGTGCATGTCTTAAGAGCCCTGATGATAGTCATTGAGTGGTTTTACCCCTGTATTATGTTAAAGGACCCTTATGATAGTCATTGAGTGGGTTTACCCCTGTATTTTCATTGAATGAATTTACCCCTTTATTTTGTTAAAGAGTCCTTATGATAGTCATTGAGTGGGTTTAACCCTGTATTATGTTTAAGAGCCTGTGTAGTCATTGAGTGGGTTTACCCCTGTATTATGTCTCAAGGGTCCTTATGATAGTCATTGAGTGGGTTTACCCCTGTATTATGTCTCAAGGGTCCTTATGATAGTCATTGAGTGGGTTTACCCCTGTATTATGTCTCAAGGGTCCTTATGATAGTCATTGAGTGGGTTTACCCCTGTATTGTCATTGAGTGGATTTATCCCAGTATTATGTCATAAGGGTCCTTATAATAGTCATTGAGTGTTTTTACTCCTGTATTGTCATTGAATGAATTTACCTCTTTATTATGTTTAAAAGCCCTTATGATAGTCTTTGAGTGGGTTTATCCCTGTATTATGTCTTAAGGACCCTTATGATAGTCATTGAGTGGGTTTACCCCTGTATAGTCATTGAGTGGGTTTTCCCCTGTATTAAGTTATAGAGCCCTTATTATAGTCATTGAGTGGGTTTATCCTGTATTTTGTTTAAGAGCCCTTATGATATACATTGAGTGGGTTTATCCTGTATTTTGTTTGAGAGCCCTTATGATTGTCATCGAGTGGATTTACTCCTGTATTATGTTATGTATAAGAATGGTTGTAATTAATGTAATATTTTTAGTTATAATGACAGATATTCATTTTATATCAAGTTAAACTTGGTCTCTCTATCATACATACAATCAGTTCATGTTGAAATTATGCTCATGAAATTCTTCCAAATGAGACCTTGTAATTAAAACTTGAAAATGGTACATGAAAACCAACATATCAGTAAATAAGTGTCAGATACGAGTTCTGTTTTCTTCAAATGTTGTGAAATTAAACTAAAGAGGACCAACCAATCAATCCATGGTACACAGCAAAAATTGTTTTGCATGTGTTTTGAAAACACCTGAGGATATTTGTTTATCATATGTTTAGGACCACCAAAATATGATTAAATCTATACATGTATAAAATATGGGAAAGAAATCATACAGTATTCATTAGGATTTCATACATGAAAATAGTATGGTTTTCACATTATATTTAAAAACATAGGATTTTATGTATTGATTAAAGCACAAAAACATATTTTTACCACTCTAGTCCAACTGGTAAACCTGTTTCCATATGTTTTAAAACATATGAAAACATATGTTTCAATTTTCCTGTGTAATTAGTACTCCTGGTATTATTTTACATTTATTTCTCTCAGGAAAGGAAGTGTTATAGCAGACATCTTGGAGGTTGTCTCGATTGACTTATATTCAAATGATGAAATTTATGAGACAACTATAGAGGCCATTAAGGGTCCACTCTCTAACTCAACCCTGTTCCAAAAAGTCATCCTTGAAAAAGTTTCTGTTTATGAAAGGAAAGGTAGGTACATGTCCAATATGTTTTTGACAGATAAGTTAATATTTATATCCCAATGGACCAATTCAGGAATTCTACTTCCATGTGCATAAACAAAGTTAAGCATCGCAGAGTACTCGTAAAATTCATCTTGACCAATCTGGAATGTCATGAACAATGACAATCCCAGAATTCAATACAGTTTCTGGATCGGTCCATTCAGTAAATGAGTGATTTATTGAAATCAACTTGTCTGTTCCTCCATCAAAATTTGTCACAATGATCTTAATGGCCAACTGATGGTTGATTTCAAATTTGGTATACCTAGCATGAAACTTCATGTTTTCAGGGGAGGCCATGGGGTTCTGTTGAAATTTCATATTGGTACTACATATATTAAATTTATAAATCTGTAGATATTTTCCTTAAGAGTTTAAAAATTCATTTCTATATTCAGAAAAAATGTGAATTTCAATTTTCTAAAAGCATTTCTGGTGGATCAAATGAGAATCAGAGAAATATTAGAGCATATCAAATTCATAATAACTGGTTGTTTAAAAGCTGCACCACTTTGGTGTTAAACATTTTAAAAATGACATAAAATGCATTTCAATTTAATATCTCTAATTTATTTGTTCTGTTATTTGATACGTTATTGTCTGTCGTTCCATACAGGTTGTATGATACCTAAAAAACACTTTTAGGGGTATATTAAAGTTTTAGTGCCAAGTTTGTTTTCAAAGTTTCTTGACATTTTTTGTTCACGGTTATAGGAACTCTAATGAAGGGTGAAAGACTTCTTGAAGCAGATTTTTCAATTCTCTTCCTGAAAAGTAATGGGGTAATAATATATTTATAATTTTCTAACTTCAATAATTGTTAATTTCCTTTTTATCAAACGTCTGCTCTTCTATGCCACAATTTGTACAGTGAAACCTATCTAAGCTCCTTTTGGACTGTAGAAATTATGCAATTTAGACAAGTATTTGGTTACATTACTGCTAATATAAACTGACATCTAAAGTGTCTGGGTTTTTGGTTTATTCAAAGTTTAGTTTAGACAGATTTTACAGGGCACTGAATGGGACTTGATCTTTTTGTAATATGAATCAATTTTGTGTACACAAAATTGAATTCTGTCATGACAAAATCATTTTTGTCGTACAAAACTGTGTTATACAGACTTTTTTTATGATCACTTCAATTTTGTAATGACAAAATTCATTTTTGTCAAATTAGTATGCAAATATCAACTTATTTGCATAAAAAAATGACTTTTGTTACCTGATATGGAAATTAAATAACAAAAGTAAATTTTGTTTGCAAATTAGTTTACAGAATCCATTGGATATGCAAATGAATTCTTTCATCACGATTTTGTAAAAATCTTTCTTTGGATATAGTAATTGCTGGTCTCACAGGTTTTTTTATTACTTCAAGAAAGGGCATATCACATGGTTAATGCGCTATTCTGCAAAAGTAAGTAATGCTTTATTAGGTATAACTTACTTTAGCAGAATAGCTCATCACCAACATGATATGTCCTTGATTGAAGTAATCAGACGCTTGCCTTTGCAAGACCTGCAGTTACTATATCCAATGAGAGACCTTCTTGCAAAATCATGATGAGAGAATTCATTTGCATATCCAATGGATTCTGAAAACTAATTGGCATACAAAATTGACTTTCGTGTTAAATTACATGCAAAAGTGATTTTGTTATGACAGAATTTAATTTTGTAAACACAAAATTGAATTCTGTGATGAAATTTAATTTTGTCATAATATTTCTCAATTTTGTATCCTAAGTTCACAAATTCAAACTAAACTAATTTGAATATTGACTTTTGTTACCCAAAATTCAAATTATGTAACAAAAAGTAAAGTCTGTGATACAAAAATGAATTTTGTCATGACAAAAGTAACTTTTGCTGCTGGAGGATTACTTTGTGTGACAAAATTTAAATTTGTAGTATGTTATAAATTTTGTTAATCTGAACTTATTTTTGTTGGACAAAACTCACTTTTGTCTTGAGTAAAAAATTGAATTTTGAGTACAAAGCCACAAGAGTCCCATTTGGCGCCCCGTAAATTTCACAGTGACATACAGTTGGCTTGCATTTCATGATGTTTTTTTCTTTAATTTACAGAATCACCAATGACAACATACAGACCATATACCACTACAACCAGTAAGTATTAGTAAAGTTAATGATATTTGTTCTATCTGGTGCATAACTTTATGAAAAAAGGACCCACCTCTTTTTACAGAAATTTCTAATTTAATTTTACATGTTTGTACTTACAATGGATTATGTTTTCTTGCTTTTTTAAACCAGAGTTCCTCATTTTCAATCTGGATTTTACTGTTATAATTCATTTTTTAACTCTAAAATGACTTCCAACTTCATCTATTTCTTCTTTGTTGACCTCAGGTCTGCGATCAAATGAAAGGTTTAAAAAAGATAGCTTTTTTCCCCTCATTCCTTAAATCAGATAGTTTTTTGAATAAATTTAGTCCGTTTGATATTATTAATCTGATTTCTGGGCCCACTTTAGTTGCACCTAGTTGTAATAATCCTGCCTACATCAAGACAGTTATAGAGTCACAGTGTGGAGCAGCCAGAAGTCATTTAGCCATAGCTAGGAATCATACATGCAGGTAAATAGAAACAAAAGTATATCCCCATAAACCTTGAAGCATTGACTAAGTGCTTCTTCTTTTCTAGAAACACCTGCCAAGTTGCTCATAAAACAAATATTTGACTCAGTCTATTTGTTGGGTATATTTTACTTCACCTTGGTAAGATGTAATGTGTTTAAGGTATAAGTTCAGGTACTCTTTTAAGCTTCATGTTTTCTGAAGTTTTTTGCCTTTTAAGTGTTTCAAAACCTTTTGATACATAAATTTTAACAATACTTCATTGGAATGATTTGAAATTCAGTGTCACCTTTTTCCTTTAACTTTTTGGCTTGGTCAGACATTATCTTCTTGTTATCAAAAATGGTTTTGTTTTGGTTTATCAGTTCACTGAATTTTTGTCAAGAATAAATCTATATGAGATTTGAAATTTAGTGTACTGCTGTGCTCTGATGGGTTATACTGTGTTAAATCTTTTTTGGCTGTGTTACAGATATACTTCCTGTTAACAGAATTGGTAACCGTTTTGTTTTGTCAATGTTGTTACAAAAGAATGAGCAGCCATTAGGGGATGATATAAAATTCAATGTGTGGCCTCTTTGCCAGAACTGGTTTCTTTTTTGGATTTGGTTTTGTCATTTTTGTGACTTCACTCGCAACCAATGTGGGAAAGATTTAGATTATGTTTTGAGTGAGACTCTCAGCTGTTCCTGTTTAATGTTCTTTTGAACATTAGATATTGTTGTCCTATAGCTGTAGTTAAAACTGGCTTAATTCAAGATCAAGCTTTTCACAAATGTTAGTACAGGTATCTGCATATTTGGAAAAAGCCATAAAAGAGATATATGCATATTTCAGGTGTAACTGTACAATCCATTTCAGATTTTTTTATGATATTGTTGCTTTTATTACTGTATTTCAGAGTTCTGAATGATCTGGTTGGTTGTACGATATTCAGCACAAGATTTATCTGTTCTGAGGAGGAAGTAATGGCTTTAATAACCAAATATTCTAATGTCACCTTAGGATTTTACCATGATACCAGTTCATGTCATGGTCAGTTTTGTTTCCATTTTATTTGTACATGCACATGAGCTAACTATTGCTTAATAAAGTATGGGGGTATATAGTGATTAGTATGTCTGTTTGTCCATCCATCTGTTCATCTGTCTGTTTGTCCGTCCGTCTGTATATTCACCACACTTGTGTATTTACTCCTTTTAGTTCATATGATGAATATTTTGATTGAAGCTAAAGGGCTTAACATGATTAAAAGTGATGTAAATGGTGGGGTGTGTTTTTGTGAGCTTGTTTGTGGTATTTCTAATAATTGCCTGTTGCTTGCATAGGCAGATTACCATTTACCTGCCACTTCACATTTTAAAAAAATAATTCCACAGAAACAATTCAGTGGATTATAATCAAATTTGGTCACAAGCACCCTTTGGGTAAAAAAGTGATAATGTTTAAATCATTTCTACTATTGCTAACTTTTGAACACAGTGGGTATTGTTATTAATTTGAATGCAGTGGATATTGTAACTATTTTCAATTTTAATTCCCAAAACTATTAAAAATACAGAAAAAGTGTTACTTTTCGTTCTTTAGTTGAATAGACTAAGTCCTACAGGACATCAATTTATCAAACCTGATTTTGGTATTCAATGCTTGGTACTACTGAGTAATAATTTAGCACTTGAGTACTTGTTTATATCCTTACAAGGGGGACTTCTTTTTTTTTTGTCACCAGGATCTTTTCATCATTTAAATGTTGTTTTTTTCTATTTTATCTGGTTATCATGAAAGAAGTGAGGCAATTACAGCAAAATGTAAAGGTGATTTTTGGATACAGGGTATGTAAGTTTTGTCACATGACTCCATGGTTTCATGAAAACGGTTCCTCACCTACGATTCAAATGCGTGGAGAATTGTCATTAACATAGCAGCGAGTTTAATATTGAAAGTAATACATCTAAAAATTCTGACAAGAAAAGATAAATGTCTAGTTCTAAATGATATAAATGTTAATAAAAAATCATTGAATAGAATATTCTGCATTGAAATGCAGCATTTAAAAATCCTCATACATGTGATGAAGTGGTTCATTCAAAACTGGAGATTTTGGCTTGAAAACTAGAGGTTAAATATTTGGGAAATGTAGCAAATATTCAATAATGCTGATACCAAATTTCTAAAATCATCACAATTTTAAAGGAGAAGGCATAGTATTTCCTATAACTATTGCAAATAAATATTGGGAAATATACTGCATTGTCGAAATTACAGAACATGTGAAAAAAAGGACAGAAAATTATAAGGGAGATAACTGACATTTTGAATCAAAAATTGTAATTTTAAAATTAACACATATGGCTCTACTAAATTTAGACTGTTAAATTGGCAGTAATTAAAAAATTAATTGTGCAGTAGAAATTAATCTATAGAAAATGATTGGCTGTCCATAAAATGGTGATGTATCCAATCGGGATCCATTTTTCTAATTGTCAATCTCCATCGATAACCCTGATCAGCTGATTGCTCCTCTGTGATTATTTACCTATCATAAAACATTCCTTAACTTGTTTAGACAGCAATTAACACCTTTTGTCAAATTTATGGCTCATTAAATAATCAAAGAAATGAGATTGAAACACAAATTTTGGGGTTTGAATACTGGGGTTTCTAGATAATTTTTGGAAGTTCAGAAAGTGGTAGATTTTCTGTTCCTACGGTAGAAGTGTAGAAAGGTTCTCATTCCTACCAGCAGTTACTAAGGTTCACATGTATGGATCATCCTTGAAGTAACCAATAAAATGCAGATTAGTCTTCGGATTTCAATATGTTGTACATTGGAAATTTCAGAAAGGAAAATGAAACTATATATGTAAGATGAGACTAACAATCCCTGCTTCAAAGGAGAATATTTCATAATCGTACAACTGGATGTAGGTCACTTGTTCCATGGCTTGTAAGACAAATATTAATTTTTACTGTTGTACTTGTAGCTCCTGACAGTGATGTGGTTCTGCCCACTATTGTACCAAAGAACTCATCATTATCACCATGTTTCTACCCTGATGTGATTCATTATGTTCTGAATTATGACTGTTACTACAGTGGACTTATGGATTCTGTACAGGACACCAGTCAGATAGACAGTTGCAGGTATATCTCATAACAAAAATTGTTACTTTTGGTTTCATTAATTTTCACTGGTACTATCAAATATAATCAAAAGTAATGAGAATTTTGTTTTACTCCTATAGGAAATGTTTTATGCTGATCTTTTTTGATGCTTTTTTTGGGGATAAGTGGTATAAGGAGGAAAAAACTGTATTGACACTGATCTTATGAATTTTCTCCATGGTAAATCTGAGCTCAGCTAAATTCTTTCCTGAAACCCAATGCCAATATGTTTATTTTCCAACTTTTCCAAAAATGTTTATTCGTAAGCATGATGTCATAGTGTTTAAACTCTTAATTATTGGGATTTTGTATTTTTTCAACACCAGAAAGAAAGTAATTTCATTCACAAGCAAACTTTTTGAACATTTTGTTTGGACGTTTTGTTTAATGCCTTGAGATTTAACATTCACTTGGTGTCAAATATGATATTGCTTCTTTTTTGCTTTTCTTTCATTTTTCAATATATATTCAGATTTTACTGGTTTTCTACGTCTTGTGTTTACCTATCAATGAATACAAGAAATAATTGTTCAAACAAAGACATAATGGATACGATTACCAAGTATGAAGATGACTTGTTTGAAGTTTCCCCAGCCAATGTGGATCTGAAATACTGCATGGGTAAGGGTTGGATTATATGTCTTATAATTACATGTCGCATGGTGTGAAATGATACTGCTTTTAGAAGGAAAAACAAGGAGAGGCTTCTTAAGACAATATTGTTCTGAATAAAGTTTATATAAAAAATAAAAAAACAAAACAAAACAAATAAACAACAACAACAAAAATGCATTTTTAAAATAAATATTGGAGATTACTGTAAATACATATTTTTTCTTTGGGGATTTAATTTCATTTATTTTGTGGGTATAACAAATCAACAAAGACAAGTCCCACAAAAAATTATCTCCAAGTATGTATTTCGATTCTAAATAAAATATATTTCTGAATTCAAATGCACTTATACATAAACAAACATATATTCATCAATTATCCTAATTATTCCCTCAAAACGTGTGCAGAGCATGTAATACACAATAACTGAAGTGCAAAGCTGTCCTCGAGCCCTTTATTATTTAGTTAGCGGCTAGATTATTTACAAACGGGAAAACAATTCTCTCTAATTCTTTAATCCACTTGATGAACTGTTTACGGCTGTCCAAATGTTAATAAATGAGCATTGCATTTTCAAAATATCTTTTTCATTAACTGTGATAGTGTCAGTGCTGATGTTATTGTTTTAGTGAAACCCCTGATTTGAACTGAAGGAAATGCAAAATTTGGGCCAAAGGGAACTATCATTGTATTATTTTAATTAATTAATGGCTATTAAAAATGGGTACAAGCTAAGGTACTTTATTTAAAAGATTCTCCGTCTGTCTTGCCAAGCCTTTGAGGGAGTGGGAACTGTGCAGTTTATACAAAAGAATAGGGCAAATTAGAGAGCTTGAATCGGAAGTGCATTCTCATTCGAAAAATCAGTCGAGAATCCACGAAAGTTTGTCCCCATTAAATTAATTTCAAAGACAAAACCACAAAATTTTATCCCCAAGAAAATAAATGATTATACAGTAAATTTAGGAAAGATTGTTGAAAAAAGCACATAAGTTGAAATAGAACAATGAACATGCTTTTTGCTGAAGTAGTAATCAGTGTATGTCAATAAGTCAATACTACCATTATCAAATGTGCAGTTAATTATAATACTGAGAAATAGGAATTTTTTTGGGGGAAATTTTATGAATATTGCTATTACCCCCCCCCCCTCCCCCCACTTACAAAGTTTGGGGAGTATATAGGAACCAACAGGTATAGCGAAATAGTTTCCCTTTTAAACTCCAACAACAATAAAAGTAAACTGAAAGTGACAATGAAACAATACATACAGAGGTCAGAAATTCCTGACTTGGGACAGATACAAAAAATGTGGTGGAGTTGTATTACTTTGGCATGATCACAACCCTCCCTCTTATAAATCTGGCCAGTTAAAATTTATCACATAATTTAACACATCTAAAAATCAATTCAAAAAGGTCTGAATTCCTTGTTAAGACAGAAATAAGGAAACTGATTACGTAAGTACCAGTATACATTAAACAAATGAACAAACAGAGGACTACTAGCAGTTAACTGACATGCCAGCTCCAGACCAGTTTAAACCTACAAAAAGTTATGTCCTCATGGCATGCAATATCAATACCAATGCTTCCCATAGAAGCTGAAATAGTGTTCCTTTGATACTGTCATTCTTTCTTTGAGTCCTGAATATTGCAGATAATGGTAAATTTTGATTTTCCAGGGTGGTTTATGGTCTAGACTTTTATCACAGAAAGGATAATAATTGTACTGATGATAAACCTTTTTCAGTATGTATTGTACCATTTTTAGTATATACCACCCTTATTTTTTTTTTAATATTCTTTTTGCAGACAATGGTAGAGGTACTTGTGCTAAGATGGTTTATGGACCAAACTTTTATCAGGTAGTCATGACCTGTTATGGAAAACTTGCTGCAGCCAGAAATTTTGAACAGTTGGGACTTTTAAACATGACTAATGACAAGTGCTTGTAAGTTTACTTATTACTGGTAATTTGAATTTGAAAAAAAATATTTTTTTCAGCCATAAAGCAAATTAGGGGCATAAATGAGTATGTGTCCAACCATCAGCCATCCATAAGTGACATGTGAAACTTTGTAAAGTTATGTATTTGAACTCTGTATAAATCAGTTCTTAATACAATACTGTGAAAGTACTATTGTTCATGGGATACACATTTTTGTGGTTTTTGTAGCTAGACCAAACCACAAAATTTGGTTTCCAACAAAAAGGAGAATCCCACTGATGTGTATACTGAAAACCTCAAGACTATGAATTCAAGTGTTTCTTCCCTTAACCATGAAAATTGGTATCCACGAATTAAAGTACTTTCACAGTATCTGATTCAATTTGAAACCCATGTTGATTTTCAGAATATATGAGGAGATGTTTGAGTGTATGTATAGAGCCTACCAAAACAATTGCAGTAAGACTGAGATGGAAGAGGAAGCTATCTGGGCAACTGATGCTCTAAATAATATAATGACAATAGCAATAGGACAAAATCTTAAGGAGGATGAACATGTTGTGAATAACTGTATGGGTATGTCAGCAGTCTTTTTTTTTTTCCTCCAATGAATTCTGTTGAATTAATATATTACTTTTTATATGGTTGCAAAAAAATGGTGTCTATGGCTGTCATTATCCAGCATCCAAAGACATTTGGATTGAATCTGATTTTTATCTAAGTGTGTCAAAAGTTTAATTGCTTTCCAAATTCAGAGAGGTTTCTAGCTTTAATTTTTCATTCTTGTCCCAAACTGTTCAGGGTTTAACTTGGTTGTTTTATCAAACTGTACATTATAAAGGATTCTATTGAATGTTTGTTGGATTTTGTAATTCAACTTTAATTCTTTTAAAGAGGGAACAAGAATCGTGAATTACTAAAAGAAAATGGAACTCTTCTTTAAATAGGAGAACAAATTTACTGTTGTCTCTAAAATGTCTTTCAAAAATTAGTGATGGGGTTTCTGTCCTTACTTCTGTTATACAGGGGGACCCATCTTTTATCAGATAATCCTTCTATACCACTGAATGGAATTGAATGAAACTTTCACAGAATCTTTATTGCATGTTTCCATTGTGCACCTCCTATTTTAGATTTTGATCTGACTCAATTTGGGGGTTTCACATAGGCATACCTGTTAACCTAGTCAAACATATTTATGGGAGATCTCATGCAATCCAGCATAAAATTGCGGGAGATTTACGTGACAACATGTATATGTATATGTATCTGACCATAATTGTGATCTCCCTTGGAAGGCCATTAAAGACATGTTGGACTGTATATTTGACTGTTATATGATTGATATATTTATGGAATTATTTTTCAGCAAATTCCAGTCAAAAGACTGACTTTGGGCAGGATATTTGTCAGGACGGACCTGGGCTATTGATAAGTGGTATTGCCTGTGTTGTATCTCTAAGGGACTGCAAGTGAGTTCACATTTATACATGTCATTATCACCAGAGTATCCCTAAGAAAAATAGTTAGGTTTCCAGATTGATAATTTGAGAAACTATCCATTGCAAATTTCATCTAATTGTGAATTATTTGATACAAATAAAAAGATGGAGAAAACAAAACCCCTTGAAATTTCTTCTTTTACAGGAAACACTTATACAAATTGGTTAGGAGAAAATAGCAGCAGTAATTTGTAATGGGAATTAAGTTTTTGGCTATATCATATGTTCATGATTTGGATAGCTGACAGTGAAAACAACATTATAGGTGTTAAAATACTTTCCTTACATTAAACAGTTTTATTTTTGGATTTATGAATAGTTATATCTGGTGTTTTTCATTTCCCTTCACTGTCAGCAGTGAATCACTATGTCAAAATGATCATCCAGTTTTTTTTGTCTGGCCAGTTGTGTTATGATAAGCATTCTTACTCTGGGGAAGTGGTGGTATGGCCAGTTGTGTAATGATAAGCATTCTTACTCTGGGGAAGTGTTTGTATGGCCAGTTATGTAATGATAAGCATTCTTACTCTGGGGAAGTGTTGGTATAGCCAGTTGTGTAATGACAAGCATTCTTAATCTGGAGAAGTGTGTGTATGGCCAGTTATGTAATTATAAGCATTCTTACTCTGGGGAAGTGTTTGTATGGCCAGTTGTGTAATGATAAGCATTCATACTCTGGGGAAGTGTCAAATGGTTCTTTAAGGGAATGGGTTTATATCTCTGCCAGACGTTTGTCATGTAGGAGATTAAGTGTCAACTGATTTTCTCCAAGACACAATGTGTACAATTAGAGTAACTTGCTTACTTGCAGGCTGTTGCTTTTATGAGCATATTACATTTTTTTGTACATTAAAAATCTTGCTCAACATGTCAATCTAATACAAAGCAGGGTCTGAAATGCATTAAATGTCTGCCACAGGATGTTAAACCACAACCAGTCAATCAATCAATATCTTTATGTACTTGAAAAGTTTTATGTTAAGTCTTGCTTTTTAAATTGTTAAAATTATATTTTTAGTTCTTTCCAGAATGTCTTCATACCATGTGTGGCTGGCACCCTTGCCATGCAGAATATAAGTTGTGACAAGAATGTTCTGTATTCAAGCCTTGTAAAAGAGAGTTCTCTGCTGAAGAGGTTAATGCCTTCTGTTAGTGACCTCTCAACCTGTGAGTATATTAAAGGGAACGAATTTATACTCTGTATGGCAATTAGTAAGTACAATAAAACTTGTTTAAATAGAAGAATTTGTTCCATCTAGACAGGTGTTTATGTAGGTGGTTACAGTGTAGTGTGGCCAAACATCTAGACAGGTGTTTATATAGATGGTTACAGTATAGTGTGGCCAAAGGTTTTGGCTGAGTCACACCAACAACTTTAAAATAAGTAGTCACTGCCAAGCACACAGTATTTAAGGGGATAGAGTGATGACTGGTTATCTCAGGTCAGAATAATGTGTCCCAGTTCGTTGGCATGCCTTACCTGTGGGCTGTTGCTTCTGTGAGCTAGCACAATAAAACTCTGGCCTAGCATTTTGGAGTACTGGTAGTATAAAGCAGGGTCTATTGGGTTGGTCAGTGGATTTTGTCCTGAAATGCATGCAATATCTGCCATAGGATTTTAAACAATAATCAATCAATAAAACATTATGGGTTTAAATAGATTGAAAATTATATGAAAAGACTTACTATTTTATTCAAGGGTTGGTACATATCATTTATAGTCTTGTTAGTTCCATATTTTACATGAACTTCATTAAAGAAGTCATGAGTTGTTCCTCTTTCGCTACCCTGCACTTGACATTTTAGGAGCAACCCAGCGGATGTTTCAAGAAAAGCAAAAGATGCTTGCCCTACCAGTGCACCTGGTCCATGCTCCCAATTTTTGGAGGAGTCCAAGTCGCTCAATTGCTATATTTTTGTATGTGTTATTTTGTTTATTTCATGTTCTTTGTTGTGTGTGTCTTGTCTTTGTCCTTGAATTGTATTCTATTGATTTCTCCTTGAATCTTGGTTCCGTTGATGACTCCTCCATGTGCTGATTGTTTTGCACTGTTATGGGATTTAGTATTCATGTATTTTACATACTTTTAACAAAGCAATGGCATAGTTTAAACGGCAAAGTACTAAATCAAATTAAACCTCATATGTTTAATTCAAATTTATTTTAGGCGGCAAAGTTGGTATGTGTCCAGTAGTATTTAACAGCAGTGATTCCAACAGAAATAATAGTTCTTGTATGAGACTGTGTTCTGATGATTTGTCTTGTCCAAAGGATGAGAAATGTTGCTCTCATGGATGTAACTTCACTTGTGTGGCTCCAGTAATAAGTAAGTGTTTTTTTCATGGTTCTTTTGAAACTCCCTTTTCTCAACTTTTGTTTGAGGTATATTGATATACATAGTTATATACAACATTTTCCATTATTGTTACTGCTTGATATCTCCGGCTACTGCCATGATACTACAGAATATTAGTCAACAATGTTACATCAAAGCAACTGTGACATTGCCAGTTAACAGAATAACATAGATTTTGGAAGTGTTAACAGAATGTAAGGCTCTATTTGACTTGCTCAAATAACTTCAAATATGTCTTTATACTGTATACATGTATCAACTTATTTGGTTTGTTATGTTTCAAGTTTACTGATGCCATTTTAGGTTCTTGTACTTAAGGGGGTATATCTAGCTAGAAAATGTGTGCTCTTCATGTTATGAGATATTTTAAATAATTTTAAAGATATTTTTATAAACAAATATGTACTTTTGATTTAACGAAGGTGATATGAGTTTTGTAGGAATCACCTTGTCTATTTGTCTGTCTGTCCATCAGTCCAATACCTCCTTTTACCACTAAATGAATATTTATAAAAGAGTGAAGGTTAGGCATTGAAGGAGATAAATACTGTTAGAGCCCTCTCTTCAAAATTTATTTATTGCTTCTCTAATTACTCTTATTCCAAAATTCCTTTCTGGAAAAAGTTGTTGTTTCAAAAAGGGGTAAGTGCACTGTTGAGAAAGTTCATTGGTAAATTATTTGTAGTAATTCAACCTTCACAAATTTTTAAAATTTCTTAATAAAAATGTGTATTTTTAGCTGTAGTACTTAAGTCAATTCCTCACATCAACTATGTTTATGTTATCTGTTGACAGACATATGGAATTCCACTGTCCCATTGTCTGTCATACTGTCTGTCTGTCCTTCTGTTCATTTTTGCCCCGTGCAGGTCCGGGCGTTAAAAGAATAGGCCTGCTGCAGCGCTAAGCTTGTCGTAAAAGGCGACTAAATAGTGCTCAGAAACCTAACCGGGGGCTAGGCGCTCTGCCCACAGAGCAACTGGGATGTATGCCCCAGGTGGTGGAATGGGGTACCCCTGGCGTGTTACATGCTGGGGTTGTCAGGCCATAATACGGAAAACCTGACCGCAAACCATAGTGGTGCACCGTGTTGGGAAAGATGCCACGTTCCTCGCACGTTAAAGAACCCAGCTGTGATATTCGATAGGAGTAGGAACCTTTGCGCTCCGCCACAGGAGGCTAAATTGCCCGACCTTACCCATCCCTCTTTTTCCAGTGGCAATCAAAATTTGTCGACCCTATTATCCTTGTGACCCATCCTTTTTTTTTCATTTCATGTTCATTTTATCATCCATTTCATGTTCGTTGTCTGAATATAGCTGAAATATTGCTGCTCGGACGTTAAACCCCAACAAACAAACAAACAAACCTTCTGTTCATTAGTGCATTCATCTTGCAATACATGTACCTTGAAAATATCTTTGGGGTTTTTATACCTGTAAATCTTTAATCTTTTAGTGTAATTGAACATCAAAAAGGGAAAGATGGGCATACAGTGTATGCTTACATATGAACACAACAGTTTTTATTTTATAAGATTATGCAAACCTTAGTTGCAATATTTACTATAAACTCATTTTAATGAACAACAGTAATGATGTAAATTAAAATTGTTAACTGTTTTTATAGATGAATCAGAGAAGGAAGGAACATGCCCCAATGTCACTGGTGCTGGTATTTGTATACACGAATGTTCTTCTGATTATGAGTGTGGAGGCAGACAGAAATGTTGTTCTAATGGATGTGGCAGTGTTTGCACAGATCCAGTTGAAGGTACAAAGCCAAATGTTCCACATATGATAATATTATAGTGCTCTATTCATCTGATAATCATATGATTATTTACATATGATAGACATATGATTATCATAAGACTCTCATACATTTTAGAAACTTAGGTAATCATATGTTTGTGTAAAACATGATAATCATATGTAGACTGAAACATGATTATCGTATGGAGCGTTCATAACAACAAATGTTTTATTGCTCCTTTGGAATTTTTTTAAGGTCAAATTCCTGTTTTTCAGTGATAAACTTGTGTCCAGGCTGTAACTTTTGTTGTCTTTTGATGTGGGCTTTTGATATTTGACCTAAAGATGATGTGTCGGGTGTCGAGGAAAAGATCCCATGACCTTGAACTTTGACCT
Organism: Perna viridis; assembly: GCA_037379345.1. NCBI lineage: Eukaryota > Metazoa > Mollusca > Bivalvia > Mytilida > Mytilidae > Perna > Perna viridis. The sequence goes on from CM074513.1 coordinate 9,781,522, forward strand.
GAAGGTCAAATTCCTGTTTTTCAGTGACAAACTCATGTCTGGGCTGTAAGCTTTTTGTCTTTTGATGTAGGCTTTTGATATTTGGCATGATAGTAGATCACCTTAAGATATTGTGTTGGGTACCAAGGAAAATGTCCTATGACCTTGAATTTGACCTCAAATAAAATTCCTGTTTTTCAGTGACAAACCTGTGTCCGGGCTGTAACTTTTTGTCTTTTGATGTAGGCTTTTGATATTTGCCATGTTGGTAGATCATGTAAGGATGGTGTATCCTGTACCACAGACAGTGGCCTATGGCCTTCAACTTTGACCTACAGGTCAAATAACTAATTTTTTTGTGACAAACCTGTGTCCAGGTTATAACTTTTTTGTCTTTCATTATAGGCTTTTGATATATGGCATGTTGGTAGATCAGTGAACATGATGTGTCCGTACCACAGATTATGGCCTATGACCTTCAACTTTGACATATATGTCAAATTTCTAATTTTTTGGTGACAAACCTGTGTCCGGGTTGTAACTTTTTTGTCTTCCAATGTGGGCTTTTGATATTTGGCATGTTGGTAGATTATGTAAAGATGATATGCCCCAATACATAGATAGTAATGAGGTTGTACTTTGACCTCAAGGTCATATTCATAACTATTCAATCCATCTTGAAATTGTGGGAGATTTGGCATGACAACATTATCGACATATTTTGTTATGTTCTAAATTAAATAAAACTCAGGATTTTAAGTATTTTTTTTTCAAACCATAAATACATGATACATGTATATACAAATGAATCAACAAAATGAATTATACATGTATTTGCAGAAGTGATGCTTGGTATGGCATAAAATAGATTTTGCCCTGTTTCAATGTTCATCACTGGCATGTCAATGAATCTGGTTTTGATTGACCTGCTTTCATCTTTAAAAATGTGGACAAGAGTAATGAAGAACTTTTTGGCACCCCTACCATTGCTTTCATCACATAATATATACATAATATATACATGTATACAGCTTTCAATTACTGTATGTTTGTAGCCTCAATACTTGATATGATAACACTCTTTATGATTTGGGTGCATTTAGTCCTTTTACATTAAAATTTCTCTGCAATTTTATTGTCAGGGAAAGTTTTTTTTTCTCACTGAGTCAGTAAAATGATCAGCCACACGGAACGGCAAGTTGTGTTCACCTCTAAGTTTGTAAAATCTTGACATAACTATCCATTCGAAATTGTAAATCATGCTATTTGTCGATATGAACAAAGATAATTCTGGAGAGACTCGTATTTCGATCAGCTGTTCCAGGCGTTTTGACTCATATTCCTATTTTTTTGTTGACAAACTTGTGTCGAGGCTGTAAATTGTTTCTCTTTTGATATTTAGCATATCACCTAAATCCACTAGTATATATGGCTTAAATGCCTCGGCGGGGCCCACAGAGATGGATTCCATCTCAATGATTTCTAGTTTCAGTTTAAAATTAAAATGCAGTTGTTAAAAAGATGTATATGTTATCACTTTATATCTTAGTATACCTTACCATTAGAATAATTAATCTTTTAATTCATATTTTGGTTGTAGGTGCTTCATCAAACAGATTTAATGTTTCTTTGACCTTTGATATTCCATGGAAAGATGAGTATAGACAAAATGAGACCTATAAAGCTGCTGTAGTGAAAGAGGTATGTACTTATTACTTTGGTGGAATGATTTTGATTGGAAAATAATCATGGCCACGATACAATTCAGGAATTGTTTTAAATTGCAACGTTTAGATGCCCAACAATGATACTTTTCATTTGATTTTTAAGTGGGGGGGGGGGGGGGGCTTGGATCAAATATGATTCTGAGCTATACATTTTCTGATGATTTGTTCTGAGTGCAGGCAGCATTGATTTGCTGCAACCCATCACAGTCAATGTACAAAGATAAAACTTGTCATTTACAGGTTCAAGCAATCGTGGACAACAGTTCAATAACAAATTATGTCAAGTCTGTTGAAGTAAAAACAATCAAGTGAGTCATAAAATCTTATCTGTTTTACAATTAAGATTTTGTTTGTAACAGAGAAATGTTTAATTTACATAGGTTCAAAATGTTTATGAGGTACTTCAGTTAAATGTATTTGCTTTTTATTAAATACGCTTCAGTGTACATTTTGTCCTATGCAAAAAAATCTTGATCCTGGTTATGAATGTGAAGACCTTGTTTTCGCTACCCTTTTTCATAATCCTTTGCAAAGCAACAAATCTTCATCCTTAACAAAAACTGATATCCACATATTTTATTACATTTTCTTCAGATAAAGCAAATGTACATTAAATGCAGGTCTTTATTGCATTATACAAAAAGTCTTATTAGGAAATTAAGACTCACAGAATAATGTATACAACATATTAACTCAAAACTTGTATTATTTATAACAGACCAGGAAGTACTATAGTATTCCTGGAGATATATCTTTGGGTAATAATCCCGACTGATGAGATGAAACAACATCTAGATATGATGGTTAAGGAGGTTCAGGGGCAATCTATGTATACATGGTTACAGAAAATTAAACATATTGCTGTCAACAGCTTACCAGGTAACTGTTACACAAGGATTGATTTTATACCCATCACTATCATTGACTTTTTGACTTTGTTGTATTTTAGGTTACCATAATTGCTTGGTACATTGTTTGTACATTGTATATGATTGCATAATTTGAAATTGCATAATTTGAAATTAAACCTGTGGCCATTCACTCCCAATCACTATTAGCTTTTAATTTGATAATGGCCCTCTGAGATAAGGAAACTTTCACAGAATCTTTATTACATATTCCCCTTTGCACCTTCTTTTTACGACGTAGTAGGTATAGTTTTGCTTCTTACCCTTTGACCTTAAAGATGCTCTTCCATGGAAACGCATCACCTGATCACAATTCTGTTTCCCGATTAGCCAAATACTGATGACTTTGTGGCATTTGAACGAACTGTATTGAAAATTGAAGTTATTTGCTGAATGATATGTAGAAAATTATAAATAAAAAGAACAAATTTTCCTGTGTTTGCTATCTTTTTTTTAAAGATAGTATTTATAGATGTTGAGCCAAATCAATTTGGAGGTTTCACATAGCATAACATGGATTTTTGTCTTTTATTGATATAGAGACATTGGGTACCCATCTCTTATTGAATACTCATCTTAAACCACGAAATGGAACTTAATTACACTTAAGCATATCTTTATTACGTATGTTTATTGTAGCACCTTTAAGTTAAGATTTTGATCCAAATCAATTTGGAGGTCACATTGTGCATTTTATCAAATTGGGAGTAAGGGTTTCAATTTAGTGAGTATTGCTGACAGTTTTCTAGTTTATTTTTTGGGTTGGACAAGTTCTTAAATTGATAAGTTGGTCAATATTGACAGTGTTAAATATTTTGGGATGCATATGTTTCTATCTGGAGTTTTTAAAGACCTAATGAGTGAAACTTTTTGATGCTGTCAAAATGTCAATATACATGTGCATTAAAAAGTATGCTGTAACTATATACACTAATGTATAAAATACTTCAAATCAGTATCTTATAGCCAAAATGAGAGTCAGATGAACATTATGATTGCCTAATGGTTGGCCTATCATAACTCTTCACACCCTTATCATAATAAAAACTTATTATGAAAAAAAAATAATAATAAAATAAGTTTAGTTTTTTGTTGAAAGATTTACAACTGAGAAATGTTACTAATACTTCAAAGAATTTAATAGTATTCTTTACAACATAAACTGATGTGTTTTACAGGCTGGAACACAAACACTACAATAACACAACCAACACCAACTGGTGTAACAACAACTATAGGTGGAGCTACAAGTCATACTCCTGTTCCATCACCCCCACCTGTCAACTATATGTGTTATGGATCCTGGGGAAGTTGTGCATCTGACACTAACTGTCATTTGGTCACATGGTACTACAACTATCAGGTTCAATCCATCATGATAAATATCACGGCAGCTGTTGGTTCAGATAAATGGCTTGGTATTGGTTTCAACCATCAAAAGAAAATGGTAAGGTTTTCTTTAATAATCCTCAGGTTGTTTATTTTCTATTTTACTTACTGCCATGTCTAGTAGATTTTCCACTTAAGCCAATTAATGGAAGTATAAATTTAATTCATTGTACCCAGGTGTTATAGTGAGAGTAGTCCTTTAATTGGATTCATAATCATTATAATTAATGGTTTCTATAAAATTGACAATTTGGGGAAAATATGTAAGAAATGTTTCTGTTGGATTATACTATGAAAAGAAAAGGATTGAATTTTTGTCCATCAAAATTTTATATGATGTTAACAAACCACCCTAATTTTATTGCCCATGGAATAGTTTTTGATAAGATCATATTCAATCATTACTTATTTACAACCTACAGTTATCAAATTCTTTTGAAATATTCATTTTTAGCTTACCTGGCCGAAGGTTGTTAGCAATTTTTCAAAACTCTTCTCCTCTGACATTACTTGACCAATTGGAACTAAACTTTGTAATGTTTCTTGGGGTATCGTGCATAGAACTGATATGATGTTTTTTGATTCGTAGAAAAACATGGCCACTGTTACTAAAAATAGAGCATAGGGGTCAGACAGTAGTTATTCGCATATATCTTCAAAACCGTTAGGTTTAGCCAAATTCTGATATAAATAAAAGTGTTCAGCATGATGAGATCCATTTGTGATCAAATTTTCATTTTAATCTGTTAAGCTATGTTGGAGTTATTGCCATTTTTCAAGGTTTTTTTTTTTTTTTTTCTATTTTAAATAACTCTTCTCCTCTGACGTCCTTGACCAATTGAACACAGCCTTAGTTTGAATGTTCCTTGGGGTATCTTGCATAGAACAGATGTGGGGATTTTTGATCTGTCAAAAAACATGGCTGCCATTACTATAGAACATAGGGGTCAGACAGTAGTCTCTCGCTTATTATATCTCCAAAACCATTAGGTTTAGCCAAGTTCTTTCAATTGCTAAAATGATCCTTATTATAAGGCCTACAAAAGTTTTCAGGGAATCAAGGTTGTCAGACGACTCCTTGTAAGAGTTATTGCCCTTGAAAGATGAAAAATGACAGGTTTATTTTTTACAGTTTTCAGCCAGTATCTTGATAACTATAATAGATAGAAACTTTCAATTGCTGAAATGATTCTGATGAGAAGTTCTACCAATTTCCTCTTTTGGACAATTTCTTGTTAATTTTATTGCCCTTGAAAGGCAAAAATAACCAGGTGAGCAATTCAGGCTCCTGGGAGCCTCTTGTTTGATCAAATCAATCAAAATTTTGACCTAAGATGGTATGACAAAAACTAAGACTAAATTATCAAATGCTGAAATGAAAAGTAACACTATTGTTACTCAGGAAGTGTTGTTGATATTTTCTCTAAGACTGCTTCATATTTTTAAAAATGAGAACATTCTAAATCTATTAGAGCTTTTTTACACTTCTTACAGGGTGATGCAGATGCAGTAGTTGGTTGGGTTACCCCTGAAGGTGTAGTTGTTGTCACTGATAGGTAAGTGGTTAAATTCATCTTATTATGATGTACTGATACATGTTATTGTTCATTTAGTTACCTGAGGTGATCAATAGGAGTGTTTGATCTTATAGTTTTCTGACAAGTGAATGAGATGCTATAGTTGTTTGGTGAATCTAATCATCATGTTGTTCCTGATGTGTGAGTTTGATACTATGATATTTTTTGGCAAAAAGTGATTTTAATGCTAAAGTTGCTTAAATGGTTAATTTGATGGTGATATTGTCACTGAACAATGCTGTTAATGCTGTAGTTGATTAAATGGTTTACTAGATGGTGAAATTGTCACTGAAACGTGATCTCAATGCTGTATGCTTGGTTTGGTTAGATTTTTGCATTTTTCTGATCCATATGTAAAAAGGTTTCAAAGTGCAAAGTTTGAGAAAATTCTGTAATTTCAAATCTATACCCTCGAGCCTCCTTAAGAGTTCAGTGCTATAGTTTATGTTAAGGCTACTGATAATTTAGTGGTTATTCTTATGATGAACATGCTGTTAATGATTGATCAAAGTTTGTTGGTTGGAATGTAGTTCATTCTGATAATTTGGTGAGGTTAGTTTGCTAACCCTTGGCAGTGAAATTGTAGTTTGTTACCTGTCAGACTAATGATTTTTTCTTTGGTTAATAATGGTAGGTTAATAAATGTATATAGGTAGTAACTTACATGTATATAGGTAGTATCTCTTACTTTCTTTTTAACATCAACCATGTTATTTAAATCATAGATGAACTTTTTTGTTAAATTAAACCATCAGCTTTATTTTGTTCACTTTACCATTTACTTACTTTCAGGAAAAATGTAGGATATTCGTCAGCTCTTGACACAAAACAAAATGTTCACAATGTACAAGGATTCAGAAGTGGTGGCATCACTTCTATATCATTTTCGAAGAACCGAACATCATCAGATCATACTCAGGATATATCATTCAATGTAACAAATGGAGCCTATTTCCTATATCCTCTTGGTGGTACATACTCAGCAGATAAAAGTATCACAATGCATGAAAAGACGCCAGCTATTTCAACAAATATGTTTACTTTCCCTTGTTCAGGTAAACTTACCATTAGAGATGAAGGATAGTTGAGCATGCTTAATGTGTATAAGCCTTGGAGGAAGATTTCAGTGATTAATAAACTTATAGGGAGTGTTGGTTTGGGTCTGTATTACTCTCACCTTTTCATATAATTTAGATTTTAAATTTTGTTGTTTTTCATATATTCTTCGGTGTAATGTTATCTTTGTGAGTATATAATGTATTAAAGAAAAGTAGTGGTGATTCTCGAGAGTGGGGGTGGTACTGAATAGCCTAAGGGGGAGTGGGGCGGCACTGAATAGGGGGAGCTACTCCAGTGATTTTCATTTTTTTCATCGATATAATCAACCAACTTTTCATACACAAAGGGCCATCTTTGGTCTATCTATGAAAAGAATTAATTCCATAATGACCATCTTTTTAAAAAATTTTCTTTCACCAGAGCTGTGTAAAGTTACATGGGTTTTCATAAAAGTAGTAATGAGAATGGAACTAAATATGCCTGACCTTATATATTCTATCCCTACCTATTCCTATATTACCAAGTTTGAAAATGTGATCTGTCTCACAGAACATCCTATTACCTTGTGTATATAAAGTGACCCCATGGGATACAAGCATAGATGCATGCTGACAGTTGCAGCTCTTGTAAAGTTATATAGAAAATTCTGTCATAAGAGTCTGTGTAATTTTGATTAAATTCTTACATAGATAGCACTGATTTATTGACTTTTCCCTGTGTAAAATTTTTCGATAATTCATATTTGTGAAATAAATTTGGTAATTTTACTCTCAGACTTTCTCCCTCCTAAATTTCACAAAATGAAGATCAATCTGCTGTTCTCAAAATTTACATCTAATGTTGAAAATAGCAACCAAAAATGGAGAAAATCTTTATAATAAATAAGATTTTCAAGTGGTTATTGGGAGTAACTAAAATATGATAATGAGTGCCAAAGAATGCCTAGGTTTTACAAGTGAGTGGAACATGTTGCACACACAAGTTTAATCTTAATCATTCTTAATATAGTTATCCTATTATTCTTAAGGCATGAAGCCTATTAAATGATAATGCAACAAATATTTAAATACATGAAAAAAAAAAACCATGTCATCAGAATATTGAATTTTCATATAGTAGAAATTGAATCAAGCATGGTCTTTATTCATTTTAGAATAGAATTTGCTTTCTTAATTCAGTTAGAATTTTGCTGTTGTAACTCTTGTGTTTATATTGTATTCAATATTACTGATTTTTGATTTCTGTGTTTTTTTCAGCTGAGAGCATCATGTCTGATTTATATCGCATCAAAAATCATGTCTTTGGTTTTATTTCAGATTTGTGTAAAAGCTTAGATTTCTTCAGGATGTGGGCTCCTCAAATGTGTTCAGCAGAGCTTTCAAAATTAAAAGAGAGTGATGATCAAGACACCTTCTGTCGGTAAGATATTTTTAGATATAATGCAATTATGTTTTTTTGGATGTACATGTTGTTTCCTGGTCCATCCACATGAAACGTTTTTTTTTAATTCAATAACAAGAACCATACAACCCATAAAATTACAAGTAAACTAAGTAGCTTAACCATAAAACCAGGTCAGGCGGATGGGGCTCAAGAAGAATATCTTTTCGTTGTTTAATTAACTAATTTCTAGGTCCTTTAATCTCAGTTTCTGCTATATAAATGACATATTATCGTTAACAAATCAGTAGTTTTGGGGATTTGGTACATCACATCTATCCCAAAGAAATTAAGATGAAGGATCCTACAGACATGTGAAGTCTGGCTCATATCTTGACCTTCACTTAGAGATTGATGGTAAAGGAAAACTATTGACCTAACTATACAACAAACACAATGATTTTTCATTCCGTTTTGTCAACTTTTCTTTCATCTGTGCCAAAATCCCTTCAGCACCTGCATATAACGTTATGCCAGCGCATGCCGTAACTATGAAGAATTTTTGCATCATGCTAGACCTCTTACAATTAGGTTTCTGGAACAGGGTTATGTTGCTACAAGATTGAAGGTTTATGGTCGTCATCATGAACTGGTGGATCATTACGATGTATATATCTGCACCATGAAAACTGATTTGTTCAATGTGTCATAGTTTTCCTTCCCTTTTTTGTCTACCCTGGACTGAACTTTTTTATGAGCGATTTGGTGGGTGTTTCTAGAAAAGTAGAGGACTCTTACCCTACCAGTGTACCTGGTCCATGCTCCAAGTTTTTAGTGGAGTCCAAGTTGTTTACTTTTGTTACTTTGTATGTATTATCTTGGTTAGTTTATATTCTTTGTTGTGTGTGTGCCTGTTTTCCATGTCTGGTCTTTGTCCCTGTGTTCTTGTGACTTCAGCTAGGATCTTGGTTTCCTTGATTACTCTTTCATTATCAGTAATTGTACATAATCTTGCTGTAATAAGATCTTTGTGAAATTTTTCACAAAACAGGCTACAAAAGACAAATAAAAAAGGTTTTCATGTATTTGGAATTATCCTTAATGAGCCCCTTTGAATACCTTGCTAGCAATTTAGCTAACTTGGTACCTTGGGGTACAAGGTCTAGGATAAGTGTTGTTAATGAATAGAAGGCTTTTTTAAAATTGTAAAAATCATCATTCAATTGTAACTTATTGATCTCTATATTTATTATCAGCAACCTAGACCAAATAAATGAATGTGTAAAGAGTAATCTTCCACAGTATGGATGTTCATCAGAAATAGATCAGGCAACTTATAGTACACTGATAAACCTTCTCAATGAAGTTATTCCATTTGATATATCTGCAAAAGTTATTCCGTGTCTGCAGTGATGACAACTAGCATGGTTAGTATAATAGTTGATACTTAATTACAGATTGATCTAGAAACAATGTCATCAAAGTATTTATTAACTAATGTTCAAATACTGACAATACAATACAAAAGACAAAAGTGCACCAAAACAGGATCTAGCTGTCAAATCAGCTTTTACCCAACAAATATGGCTAGCCTCGGACCAATAACTAAGCCAATATGGAAAACCTTATGAAATGATATTGTATTACTGAACAAAAAGATGCCTTTCAACTTTGTAATTACAGAGTTTTTCTACACTTTGAGACAATGAGAGTAGTTAATCACTTTACCATGTGAGGCAAAAAGAATACCATGTTTAGTGCATATATATTTAAAGAACAAAGAACAAATTTCTTTTGTATTTCATACTTATTGAAAGAGAGATCTACTTACATGTATGCACCTGTCTTTAGTGAGTAAATCAGATGCCTTAAAAAAAAATAAACGTTGATTACTGTACTTGAAAGGACTGTGATCCATGTGAAAAAAAGTTGTTAATGTATAAGTTGCCAAAAGTTATAAATATGAAAGTTGTATTGCACGAGAAGTTAAATTTATAGTTTGATCAACTTATTTTCTTGTCACATTCTTAAAAAAAACATCCAATTATACCCCTCAAACAAAGTTTGGGATATTATCACCCTGTCTATCTGTTTAAAAAGGGGTTTACATTGAACTCAATTCAATCAGGGTTTCCTCTTTGTGAGCAAGCAGTATTTCTAGTTGAAAATAGATCAACTACCAGTAATTTTTCCATTCAGTGACAGTGTGTTGCTCTGTCAAGTGTTTGCACAGGTTAGGGCCAAATTATTAGATCAGAGTGCCATCTTGGCAACTTTCGGAAGTGATATAATCGTTTTGATGTCCCGGGTTTTAGCTAGGATTTTGAGGTCTTTAGTCATTTTTGCGTAAAGCATGAACAACATATTGTGGGCAGCAGAATTTGTAAATAGTAATGTAAGTTCCTGATAGGTCTCGATGAGATTGTACCTACTAAATCCCCTCTCACAGTCAACAGAAGATAAAGCAGAAACTAGACAGAAAGAAATGAGCTTGGCCACATTGGAATAATCAACTGCAAAGGACTTCTTAGATAAGAGAGATGATAAAGCACTGTCCATCCTAACACTCTGAAGCCTGTCAAAACCTGCCTAAACATCAACCACTCCTCCCTGAAATGAACCTTACTAATGACAGCCCTGTGAACACCTTTATCCTGAACAAAATGCCTACAAAGAAAATCTACTTGCTGCTTGCCCTAATACAAAGTAACTTCTGACTACTACTGGGAAAACACTGGGAGCCAAAGATAGACAAACTCTGGAACATCTGCTGAGAAGGAAAACAACCCTGGAAATTCAATACCAAGTGATCAATGAACTTAACCCTGTGACTCTCAAAATTTGACCTCTGAGTAGCACTATCCTTGTTAAGATTACCACCAAAGAGAAAGTTACTACTGTCCTGAACCTCAGAAGGCACCTGGGAGAGGAAATATTCCAACCTAGGACCAACAGTAGTCTTCATACCAAGAATAGCAGCACAAACATGGTCAATGACACCCTTAACTACAGAAAAGGTAAGATCCTCCCACAGAAACACTCTACTGACTCTACAAACTATGCTCATAACATCAGCCATAAAATGAGAGACAGCCAAGAACTCTAGTAGAGAGAAATCTAACCAAGCTTCCAGCAATAACATTGCCACCCTCCTCATCTACCAACAAACAACTAATCAAGATATCAAAGTTATGCAAGAGAGAACAAACAACTCCTTCAAAGGACAACCACCTTGTGCTTAAACACTTCTTGAAACCTCTTTTCTGCCTTGTCAAGAATAGTGGTCATAACTTTTAACTCTGACATATGTTTACATGAATGATGGTAGTACATGTATTTGTAAACTTCATTAAGTATTTATTTAAGTAAGAATTAACAGCCTGAGACGAAGCTAAGGCTAGTCTATAAGCAATACAATGAGTCTTGATAATAAACGAGTTCTGCTCAGCAAATTTAATTGTAACACCAGATCTAACACCAGTCAAAACACTGGCACTATCTGTGGAAATGGAAATGCATTTAGAAAATCTAACTTGAACAAATCAAAAAGTGTTCTTACAGCAGTAAAAATACATTCAGAAGTAGCCTGAGAAAGTTCAACTATTGATAAAAATCTAGTTACAGAGACATTGTCTTTAATATATATGTCTTCTCTGTAGTGCAGTCAGTAGACTTGTCTAGCATTACTGAATAGTAATTTGAGACTTGCAGATCTTTGATCATCTCTTCATCAACCACTTTGGTAAGTGCGTGTTGCATGTCACCTATGGAGTCAGGACTTGTGTATTTGGCATTCTTTGCCTTTTACATTGATGTAACAGTCTCTAATACCTAATATATATATATGTATTTCACATTTCATCATACTTAAGTGGCCTGTCACATGGAAGAAATTATGTATGTCAGGTTTACAATTTCGAAATTTTCATTGTCTAACACTAGCTTACTTCATACAAGACATTGAAATACGTATTTTCTGTATCATAAAATGATTGTCAAATTTAAAATGTATGAACTCATCAATATTTCATTAAATTTCTATGTTTTCACATTTCAATCTTGAAAATACTTATATTAGAGGGAGTAGTCTTATAACATAAGCCTTCATAGGTTCCAGGCTCTTCATTTATCAGTATCCATTGGCATTTTCATTTTTCTATTTAGCTGAACCATTGTGTAAAAACGAAAAGGATGATAGGAAATGACAAAATAAGTGCCTGTTGCCTGCGAATGCTTATGTTATAGAACTATTGGAGGGGGTGTATCTTAATTTTATTTTATTGAATAAATCACTGAGACAACAACATACATGGAATTTGAGCAAGTCATTGACGCCGTTGTACAACAATGAGGACAAGTTGTGTTTTGCCATCCAGATGATGTTGGTCATTGCTGCTGTCACCTCTTTTTCATGATGTTTATTGGCAGTGGCTACCCTTTAGTCTCAGTCAAATCTCATTGTTTTGGTCTGAACTGCCCTCTTGTGATCAGTGCTCTTGATTTGTTTTTGAATGTTATCTTTGAGCATTGTCTGACACCCTATGGTGAAGGAATCACTGAGTTTAGCGGTCTTGCAATCTCTACAGTACATGGCATTGATTTCTGTATCATGGTATTTACTAAAGAAAATTTTTTGTCCATTCCGCTTTTGAACGCTATAAACTTTGTAAGTGGTTGCTCCATGATGTCTTACTGCTGAATGGTAATTTTTTAGTAACCTTTGACCCTGGATCATGAGTTGAATTGAAGAAGTTGGTTTCAATAATGAAAAGGAAAATACATGTCACAATAGTATGATATACATGTACTGTATAAAATGTTAAAACCAAGCATGAATCATCTAATTTGTTTTATATTTTCAGAAACAGATTTAACTGACAATCAGAGTTCTGAAAGCCCGAGGGTGATTTCCTCTCTTGACATTATTATCAATATTAATCACTTCACCATATGAGGCATATACCATGTTTAGTGCAGATAAAATAAATAAATAAGATGTTAAAAGATACTTTGTAAAGAACAAAGGACCTATTTGTTTTGTATTTCATTGAGAGAGCTACTTACATATATGTGCCTGTCTTTTAGTGGGTTTATGTTGATTACTTTACTTGAAAAGACTGTGAAGTTGTAAATGAATAATTCATGATGTCACAGTGCTATTTTCTATTATGATGTCATAACTAATGACTCTATTAAAATTTTGTTTTGTGTAAAATCTCAACCTGTTATGCAGGATATTTTGGAGTTACATTTTCTTTGTGTTTTTTTGTCAGTAAATCTAGATCACCAAATATAATATTCATTATGAACTTTTGTGACATTTTTTAAAAATTAATTTGAAAAGAATGCACCACATATTATTGGATAGATTTGAAGTAAATTGTTGGCATTTTTACATCTGCCAAAATAACTAATTTTAATGAAGTATTTTTTATTTTTGCATTTCTCTATGGAATAGCTTGTTTCCAATACTTTGGATGTGTAGTACTTCACAGAATTTATTAATTATAAAATGTGCCATACTTGGAAAAAAAAACTTTTTTAAACAGAAGTAGAATCAAATAATTTTCATGAAGAGACAAGACTAATCAATTCATTTAAACAAAGGTTATTATAGAGGCAAATAAAATATACAAAACTGTATTTACAAGTCCCAAATTTGTAATCTATGCCAAAGTAAATATGCTAGGTATGTTTAGTAGAAATTTGTCTCAAGTCCATAGTCCCACAGTTTATATTAGAAATTGAGATAACATGTAAGTTGCAGTATTGTGAATAATGTTCAAATCTATTTTTCTAATCAATTTCATGTGAACGTTTTCTAATAAAAACTTGTTTTTTTGTGTTTCTTTGATATGTTCAATTTTTTTTCACCTTGTTCTGGAACAGTATGATTCTTAAGTGCCATTTTGGGTAGGAATTAGGCAATGGGCAGCACATCATTTTTCTGAATTTGGTATTTTTTCGTCTCATATTCAATGCATCTGGAAAACAAGCATCTATGACATAGATATTTTTTACTGCTTATGTAGCTGTAGTGTATTTCAACTAAATTTGACCTATCAATATCTTAAAAGCAGACTTTACAAACACTTTGACGATTATCTCTTGAGGTTTTGAGGTATAAGTACTTCGATGCTGCAATAAAATCTCAGCTTTTTTTTCTTCATGTGCCACTTCTTATACATATTTTGCCTGATTCTTAGACAGAGGTACTTAAACAATTGTTTCTTTGTTAACTGTTTTTTGCAGTATTCTGAAAATAAAGTTATCATATGTTGATTAAGCTATTGAAACATGTTAGAATTGATTGCATCTTTGAAGTTTATATGTTATATCTACTTTGATGATATGTTTGTGTTATATTTCTGCTTTAATATTGGAAAAGTGAATTATCTAATCATTCTGAGTGTATATCATTCCATAATTATTTTAATGTATATATATCTAAATGAAATCCATCTTTTTGTAATACATGGACTCATTTGTGAAGTCCATAATTGTATCTTTAAATATACTTTGCTAAATGATTTTTTCTTCAAATTATATATCACAGGAAGCTTCTTTAGAGTTCAAGAATTGGCACATTTTGGCCCTGTTTATTTTTCTCAAACTCAATTCATGAAATGAAAATTTTAATTTATAACAAATACTTTTTAAGTATTAGTATGAAACAATAAAGCAAAGTTTGCAACTCCATTAAAAAATACTTTTTTTTCTTGTTTCATGATGCCTTCAGTCATCATACAGCTTTAGCCAGATGAAGCCTTTCAAAATCCTCATTTTGCTTTTATGATATCATTGATTTTCTGCAAAGTGTGAGATAATACTGCTTATACACTTGTGTAAAGAATCAAGATTGTAAGCAGCCAGCATTGTTTGGCTTTTCGGCATCAGTGCAGCTTATTAACTGTTTTAAACAATAAAAGAAATAATTAATGTTTTACCTACACACCATACCTATTTTTTTTTGGGGGGAAAGGGGGGGGGGGTAGGAAACACAATTAATTTATTTTGGTCTTATGTCGGAATATTGCCTTCTATTTAACTTATCATTCCCATGAATTGGAGGCTTTTGCCTGGATCCATGTCAAAATAACATAAACTTGTAATGCTTATGTTCATGGATTGTTTAGTGGTTCTGTGTACCTAACCTTTTATTGATTAACACCACTGTATTGTATCACAAAAGATGCTGAATTTGAGTTGGAAACCTATATGGCTCATTTAGAAACCTTATTTTACACCTATTGAAATATCTTTCCTGCTATTTATGATTGTCTGTTTATACTTATATATTCATTATGAAGTCTCACATTTGTAGAAAAATATGAAACTTTTGTTACAGATGGCTGGCCATCTTTGAGGTATTTGAATTTTCAAAAACTATATTTAAAAAAAAAGAGAATTTCATGTTTTTCGTAGGTATTTTTGCTTTACAATGAAAAAAAAAACAAAACAATAATGGTCATATAAAAAAGATATTCTGAATTTAGATCACTCAATAATGCCTTAATCTGTTGATTCATTTTCTTCCCATCATGGCAACCCAAGACAATAAAAGCCCCAATCAAATGTTTTGATGATGACAAAAAAAAATATTCAAAATAAAAAAAAATATCAATATTGCCCTACATTTTCATTATTCAAATTATAGTTTTGTTTCAATTATTAAAAGTTTGTTCCCTTTGCACATAGTAGCACATGGACATGCAATTATTTCAACTTATTATTAGATCTAAGCATGTTTTTTTTTCTTCCATGGTACATTACATACAGCCAAAAGTGCCATGTATATGAAACATGAAATACAAAATATGATTATTTTATGAATCATGATATGATTTAACAGATTACAATATGAATCAAGCATGATATGAGTTAACAGATTACAATATGATAATCATATGATATATCATACAATACCAAGCCAATAATTACATATAATTATCATATGTTAGTTATGACTTTGGCTGTGTATTTGGCGGTTTCATTTGTTACTTTTATATTCTTTATATGAATTGTTTACATAACTATGATGATTTATACATATAAAATATATGAGGCATAATACTTACTTTATATGATATAATACACATCATTTTTGTTTATATATATATTTAATATTTTTTCTAGTAAATATTATCAGGAAATGTTCTAACCATCTTTTTATTGTCTTATGCCTTTAAAGAGTAACCAAGGGAACCAAGGCCACAGCGGTAATCAAAAGAATGTAATCCAGGGACAAAGACCAGACATGGAAAACAGACATACACAACAAAGAACATAAAGTAACCAAAACCATACATACAAAGTAACAAAAGTAAATGAGCAACTCGGACTCCAATAAAAACTGGGAGCATGGACCAGGTGCACCGGTAGGGTGAGCGTCCTCTGCTTTTCTAGAAACACCCGCCGAGTTGCTCATGAAAAGTCAAGTCAGGGGTAGACAAACAAGGAAAGGAAAACTATGACCCGTTGAATAAATCAGTTTTCATGGTGCTGATGGATACACCATAACGATCCACGAGTTCATGATGACGACCATAAAACTTCTGTAGTGATGACTTCAATCTTGTAGCAACATAACCCTGTTCCAGAAGCCTGTTTGTTAGACTTCTAGCGTGATACAAAACGTCTGCATAGTTTCGGCAAGCTCTGGCATAACGTATGAGTTGTGATATGAACATTCCACACGAAGGAGCCGAAGGAATGTTGCCACAGACGAAAGGAAAGTTGACAATTTTGAATGAAAAGTCATCACGTTTGTTGTTAAGTTTGGTCAATAGTTTTCCTTTACCATCAATTTCTAAGTGTACGTCAAGATATGAGGCTGACTTCACAGTGTCTGTAGTATCCTTATCTCAAGTTCTTTTGGGTAGATGCGATGTATCAAATCCCCGAAATTAGGATTGTTTAAAGATAATAAGTCGAACTACTCTTCGAAGGATGCAAAACTTCGGGGAAAAATTTCCGGCTGCCGCCATTTTTGAAAATGGCCGCCGGACTACAGGTACCCATTTTTTACACCGGCTTTGGAACATCAAATATCTCAAAAACTGCTGATCAGAATTCGACCAAGCTTGGTATATATATTAAGCCCAATAGGCCAAACAAAATTCTGAAAAAAAAATTGTGTGCGTCTTTTTTAATTTTCAAAATGGCCGCCAACACGGTCGAAAATTCAAACATGTCTTGATATCTTGGTTCTCTGAACCGTCCTGATTAATAATATGTGGCTCAATAGGCAATCGGAGTTACGTTCCGGTCACCATTTTCAAAATGACCGCCACCGCGATAAAAAATTTCAAAGTTCCATTTCGATGAAATTCTATATCTAGGTTCTTTATGCTGCCTCGATTAATTATAACCCGTTCCATTGACGATACGTTTCTCAAAAAACTATTATTATTTTTCTTACCGGTGAATTTGTCCTCACGTTTTCTTGGACACTAACGGAGGCATTGGAAGAAAACATGCTAAGAAGTTGGGCCTCACCCCACAGACGTGCATACCGCAAAAAATATTTTGAAAGGAGGGGCACTTTGGCGGAAAAGGGGGACAGGTAATAATTTAGGATATTGCGATATCTCGGAAACCTAGGTGGCCAGGAACTTGACAATTGGTGTGGTGATAGAGTTTGATGAGATCTACAAAATAACAATTCAGAATTCTATCAAATGAAATCATTTCATTTCAGTAACTCGATATTTTACATATATCACGTAAATTGTGTGTCATACACTGTTACTGTTGCGAAATGTGTACTTTTCAATCGCAACTTTCCTACTTTCACTTTGCTGTCAGCCATGCTATTTGTGAATTCTAGTCACTTCGGAACCAGATATGATCACTTCGGCACCTGGTCAAATCGGGACCTGCTTAAATTGAAATCGGCGCCTGTTTTTCACTGGTCTTATATTATTGATTTAAAAGTACCAAATCTATATTGTAACAATTTTGTTAATGTATGTAAAAAAGACTGAAAATTAAAGAAATTGGGAAATCATATTTTTATCTTCTCGGAAAACCACGTGGCCCACGAAACAAAATTAAGCAGGAATAGTGAAAGGCCTCTGAGCTTCTGGTATTATTCTCTTAAGAGGGGATAGCAACTATTGTAAAACGTTCGGGAGTGACGATTCTGTCAAGTTATGGAATTTTTGGTGAAGGAATACAGTGAATCCTGGACTTCTGTTATTTATTGTAAATTTTAATTGGCGCTCAGCAGTTTTTGAATTCTATTATTGTTTACTATTGGCTGTCCGGAAATTTCAGAAAATATGTATAGAGAAAATCTCAGTGTAAATGTTAATAACTAGCAGTGTACTTCTTAGAAACTGCCATACCAACAAGTACGCTTCCCAAATTTGAATGTACCAAAACAGTATACATTTAAAGGTTAAAATCAGTTATATAGATCAAAGAATTGAAGTAATAATGGATCATTTGAACATTTGATTTGATTTGATAATTCATCAAAACTTTATGTTAATTTAGCTCAATATTACATGCAAATATCAAAATTTTGGGTTTTGGTCCTATACGAGGAACGTGGGGGGACTTATGTGACTTGCTTGCAAGCACAACTTAAAACTTGGTCTTATTATTTTCCTTCCAATGATGTTTGTCCAGTTTTTAGAGAGCATCACAGAAGGGAATGAATTGGAACTTGGTATGACTACTATTAGGGGGTTCCGTGTCTCCCATCTTCACAATTATAACCCCCATATTTTCAACCGGATTATAACCCCCATTAAGGTGTAAAGGGGGTATAAGTAACCCAACAGCTCCTTGTCTCCCATCTTCACAATTATAACCCCCATATTTTCAACCGGATTAAAACCCCCCTTAAGGTGTAAAGTAATCATGTATATAATCTCTACCATATATAGTTATAACCCCTAAATTTAAATCAACGACTGTTTCGAAATATAGGAGTTATAATTCTGATGACAGAGAAACCAATTACGCTGTTAATGGAGGTTCAACTAACCCAACATGTATATAATATTTATATATATAGTTATAACCCCTACATTTTGGTCAACAAATTTGATCACCCACAACATGTTATTTCTAACCTTATTATAACCCACATTAAGTTGTGAAGGGTGTCGGGGTAACCCAACATATATAACCTCTGCATTATATTCTCAAGAGGCTAAACAACCCTAGAAATATTTAACACCTATTATAATATAATTTAAATATCACAAAGGAGGTTAAACAACCCCAACAAATGTTTATGTATACATGCCCTCATGTATAAAATTTTAGCAAGTATTTCCCATAAGTACTTACACTATATAGTCATGATGATTTATTAAATAAACATGTATTATAACCAGCAACATTTTTCAATAAATGTACAAGTTACCCAAGAATGTAAATTATGTTACCTTATATATGTCTATATTTCTCAAATTTTGAAAATACAAACCTCACAACGCGAAATGTGATCAAACACTTTACTGGAAGTATCACGAACATATACATATAGATATAAAGTAAATGCCTATCTTTACCGTATATAACTATAACCTCCATATTTTAAAGAATGTTATCCCTTTCAAGAAAATGAAGAGGGAGAAATAAGTCAAAATCAAGAAGGAAATTTTGAAATCATGAGTGCAATGCTGTTTCCAAATATTGAATAACAATTATATACTCAAAATGTAAAAACTGTTCTGCGATTATGATATTCAAGGATACTTACCATGTTGTAAGAAAACTATACTATATATAGAAAAATATTAAAAGTAATATATTTATGTTGATGTAGTTTTGTTTTGTTTTCTATCTGCATATAAATTGGTTCTATAATACGACAATGATTATTGACATAGATATTAACAAATGAGGTAGAACATTATTTTCTAAATATACTGTTTCACATATATATAGAAGTAGTAATGTTTATTTTACATGCATATAAATTCGTACTTCAATACGGTATTGGTTATTGATACAAATATAAACCAATTATTATTTGTTATTGTTATTGTCAATGGAAAATGTTTCAAAATATAACAATGGAATTAAGTTCGTATTGATTTTAATCGATATATTTTCAAGATATCTGATAGTCAGACATTTAAAAGATAAAAAAAAGTGAAACAGTAGCTGTGGCTTTGAAATCCATTTTTACAGAGGACGTCAGGAAACCAAAAACGATTCGTTTTGATCAAGGAGGTGAATTTAAATCGAACGTAAAGAAATACTTGAAAACAGAAAAAATTAACGTCTTTTAAACACATAATTCTCAAATCAAAAGTAATTATGCAGAAAGGGTCATTAAAACTTTGAAGACAAAAGATATACAAATCCAATTCAAAAATGTATCAAATAGAAAAGATTATGAAGAAACGAAAATTTGATGGAAAGGAACAGGTATTGGTGAAATGGTTAGGGTGGCCGTCTAAATTTAATTCTTGGATTATCAAGAAGTCAATCAAAGACATAAAATAAAAGTGTACAAGGGTTTTAGGTCATTTAACGAAAAAATGAGTCTTAGAGTAGTTGCATCATCAGAGGACGCAAAAGAGTTATCTTCAGAGAGCAAACCATTCAATTTCAGAATAAAATTAAACCGACCCATACATTTAGATGGTTACATGGTGATGGCTCTTATCGAATTCAGCATAGCTGAACGACATGATGGAGGTCACCTTCAGAACTGTTCATTTTTTTCATACATATGTCAGGTTAGTTTTATAGGAAATAATGAACAGCCTTTACTGAGAAGAATATTTTTCGACAACGTAAAGCAAAATAACGTCATTTACGATCATCCCTATTGCATACCTGTAAGACTGGGAGGAATACAACATATCCATATTTATATAAAAGATAATAAAGGACAAGATGCTTCATTTCTCAAAGGGAGAGTGACCGTAACACTTCACTTTAAGAAATTTCCTTTTGTGATATGAGATGAACTTTCGTGACCGACCTACTCACCTGGGAAAGATTTTACAAAAACATGGCTAAAAGTAAATTTAACCCATACCAGTACAGACGATTTAAAAATCCAGGTGGGAGAGTACTACACGGCCGTTTCAGACATTCTTATATTATTCCAGTGAATCCAAACGCAATCGACACTGAAAGTAGGATTGCTTACACAACTATGCCATCAGTGCAGCTTATTAACTGTTTTAAACAATAAAAGAAATAATTTCCCCCCTATTTTTTTGGGGGGGAAAGGGGGATGGGGGGGGTAGGAAACACAATTAATTTATTTTGGTCTTATGTCGGAATATTGCCTTCTATTTAACTTATCATTCCCATGAATTGGAGGCTTTTGCCTGGATCCATGTCAAAATAACATAAACTTGTTATGCTTATGTTCATGGATTGTTTAGTGGTTCTGTGTACCTAACCTTTTATTGATTAACACCACTGTATTGTATCACAAAAGATGCTGAATTTGAGTTGGAAACCTATATGGCTCATTTAGAAACCTTATTTTACACCTATTGAAATATCTTTCCTGCTATTTATGATTGTCTGTTTATACTCATATATTCATTATGAAGTCTCACATTTGTTGAAAAATATGAAACTCTTTTGTTACAGATGGCTGGCCATCTTGAGGTATTTGAATTTTCAAAAACTATATTTAAAAAAAAAAAGAGAATTTCATGTTTTTCGTAGGTATTTTTGCTTTATAATGGAAAAAAAAACAAAACAATAATGGTCATATAAAAAAGATATTCTGAATTTAGATCACTCAATAATGCCTTAATCTGTTGATTCATTTTCTTCCCATCATTACAACCCAAGACAATAAAAGCCCCAGTCAAATGTTTTGATGATGACAAAAAAAAATATTCAAAATAAAAAAAAAATATCAATATTGCCCTACATTTTCATTATTCAAATTATAGTTTTGTTTCAATTATTAAAAGTTTGTTCCCTTTGCACATAGTAGCACATGGACATGCAATTATTTCAACTTATTATTAGATCTAAGCATGTTTTTTTTTCTTCCATGGTACATTACACACAGCCAAAAGTGCCATGTATATGAAACATATGAAATACAAAATATGATTATTTTATGAATCATGATATGATTTAACAGACTACAATATGAATCAAGCATGATATGAGTTAACAGATTACAATATGATAATCATATGATATATCATACAATACCAAGCCAATAATTACATATAATTATCATATGTTAGTTATGACTTTGGCTGTGTATTTGGCGGTTTCATTTGTTACTTTAATATTCTTTATATGAATTGTTTACATAACTATGATGATTTAAACATATAAAATATATGAGGCATAATACTTACTTTATATGATATAATACACATCATTTTTGTTTATATATATATTTAATATTTTTTTCTAGTAAATACAAAGTAAAGATATTGGAGGTGCTAGAGTGAAAGTGGATCCAGGTGTCATTTTAAACCACAGACGTCAAATTCAGGAATCGCCTGCCCAGTATTTGATTAACAGAAGTCACGTGATACAGAGTGTAATACCTAAAGATCGACTGAATTCTTTTGGGATTCTTTGTTTCCGAAAGCACTACCATCCAAGGTAGTCTTTGGGCTTGTTACCCAAAAAGCAGCAAACGGTGATTACACAGCCAACCCTTTCAATTTTCAACACTTTAACATGTCAAATGTTGCTTTGAAAGTCAACGGTGTAGAAGTATATCGATCACCACTCAACCTTGATTTCAGCAATAACAGAAATTATACTGCAGCATACGTCAGGCTTTTTGAAATATGCGACAAATGGCAGAAAGATATGGGGTTAAACATAACATTATATGATTTTGGGAAAAGATATACATTCATTGTATTTACCTTAGATCCTTCCGACTTCCAAGAATATTTCCTTAATCTCGTACGACATGGGAACGCTAGACTAGAAATGCGGTTCAGTGTGGCCAGAACGGAAGTTATAAATTGTCTGTGTTATTATCAATCACAGGCTATTTTAACCTGCGACGAAACAAGAAACATCAAAATAGTAGAACCATGAATGCAGAACAGTTATCAATATTGCTATCAGACTATGAATGTTTAAAGAAAGTATCTATTCGTATTACAGACGTTAACAATTTACCACCTTTTGTTAAGGGTCAATATCCACAATTGTTTATTGTCAATCCCGGCAAACACTGGATATGAATAATTTTTTATAGTCTGTCGAAAGCCGAATATTTTGATAGTCTTGGAAAACCTGTGGAGTTTTACGGAAGCGACCTATCCATATTCATCCACGACAACAGCATCAAATGCACACCTATACAGAGACAATTACAATCTAACATATCCAATGTTTGTGGACTGTATGTTGTATTTTTTGCACTGATGAGAATATATTGTAAAATGTCAATGAAACAGGTGTATGATATGTTTACTGAAAATGTACATGAAAATGATCCATTAGTTAAACTGTATAATATTCATAATGTTCGATAATATATTTTTCTCTTCATATAGGTTGCTGTTTCCATGGTTCTCCCTCTTGTTACCGTCACGATAGAACAAAGACAACACACCACGTGACTAACATTCCATAAATGAACTGTATTACTTAACCAGAAAGAAAGAAAGTTAACTGAGACGTCTAGGGTACGAGTATGTGAGCATCTGGGAAAACGAATTTCATCAACAACTGGCCACTGATGACTCGATGAGAGACTATGTATCTGCGTTAGATGCCACAGACCGTTTGAATGTTAGGGATAGTTTTTTTTGTGGTAGGACAAATGCAATCAAACTGTATCATCAATGTACAGAACCAGGGGAGACCATCGAATATTATGACTTCACAAGGTAATTTTTCTTTCAGAAAAAAAAACAAACAGTACGACGTTATAGCTATAAATGATTTGAACCATTTACTTGCATTCTATGGGTTTTTTTATATACATATTTCAGCTTGTATCCCAGTGTCAACAAGTATGCTAAATATCCCATAGGACATCCCGTCATCATCACATCGGATTTTCCATTATTTCAGGTTGGCTAAGGTAAAGGTCGTGCCCAACAGAAGTCTGTATTATCCCGTTTTACCATATATTTCCAATGAAAAATTGAAGTTTCCACTCTGTAAAAAGTGCCGATAACGAAAACCAGGGAGACAGCATCTGTACAGACGACGAAAGGGCCATTTGACGGGGAAGTTTGGTCTCTTTGATGGTTATGTGAACATGTTTTTTAAAATCAAACAAGAGACCTGAGGGTTTCCCGAGGAATGTCAAACGGATCAACAGAAAATGGATTACAATAGCAGATTCCGCCAGAAACGAAGGAATACAATTAGATGATGACAATATTAGAAAAAATCCAGGACTCCGCAGTCTGGCAAAAGATGTGTTTAAACAGTTTTTGGGGAAAATTTGGACAACGTTTAAATATGAAGCAGGCCTCTTTTTTTCACGAGAAAGAGGGAGATAAATTCTTTCAGTTACTGTCTATTCCTCGAAAGGATGTCAGGGACTTCCACATAATCAGTAAAGATTTAGTACAGATAGAGTATTTGGATGATCCGTTCTTTCAACCCATGGATTTCAAAACTAACATATTCATTGAAGCTTTCAGTACTGGCTGGGCAAGAATAAAACTTTATGGATTATTGGAGCAAACCGATAAAAATGCACTTTACGTGGACACGGACTCAATAATCTTTCGCGATAAAGATGAAACTATCACGAATAGGCTTCCGATTGGGAATTACTTGGGTCAGTTGACAAACCAAATTTCATAGGAAGACGGACACATCACCGGCGTCCGGCGGTCCCAAAAATTATGCCTATAAAACGGCTTCAGGAAAAGAAACCTGTAAGGTGAAAGGTTTTTCTTTAGAAAATAAGACGAACTCTGAACTTATAAACTTTTCTTCTATTTGTGATGTCGTGGTTAATAGAAACATCAAGTCCATTAAGACAATTAATCCACGTAAAATTTCCAGACTTGCTAGTAAAAGGAAACTGTACAACAGGGTGGAGGAAAAAGATTACAAAATGGTTTACACCAAGAGACGCCTGTTAAATGACCTTACTACTTTACCGTTTGGCTATTCCAATGAAAATACCGTGGATTAAGACACATTTTATTGTAAAATATCTAAATATAACAATAAAATGTTAAAACGATATCAATTTTATGTTTTTAGTTATCTTCTATTTTCTTCTTTTCCTAGGTGGTTGATCGAGAATTCCAGGTGTACCATCATAGGCGTCGTCATCCGTCTTTTCAACGAACATTCCATTCCCTGTTTGGGTGGAGTTTTGTTCCACTGCTGGCTGAACGGTTTCTTGCACGTCTCTTTCTGTCTCCAATTTTCATTTATTTTTCCTTTATGTATTTCCTTATCATTCGAGGAGGATGATTTTAAGAGTTCTTCATATGTTCTTTGGATAACAAAATCAATTCTTCCGTCATCGCTACAGGAAATCCAGAACAGTCCGTAAGAGGTTTTGTATCAGTTTCTTGTGACCGATCAAATTTTTTTTTTCCTGCACACTCCCACTAATTTAGATCCCAACTGGTAAATGACAGATTTATACGGTTTTATCGAGTTTACGTATTATTTTTTTTGGAAACACTCCCTTATATATGTTTAAAGCCACTTCAGACAGAACATTGATTTGTGCTTTGGTGAGATTAGACAAGATTGCTTCTCTTTGTTTTGTACTGGCTTGTAATAAAAATTTCAGAAACACTGAATTTGATCTCATTAGACGGCTCATACCTCACAGACTGATCAGGGCACTACAAATGCAACCACATTTATATTGGTCTGTACACATGTGTCGTCATTGGGGATAATTCCAGTTATTAGCATGTATTGTCGATCGTCTCTGTGAGTCGAAAGATCAACGAGCAAACACGAATATCTCTCTTGCGTTGCTTTTAAATAGCTATCCATAAAATTTTTCGTCATGCCTGGAAGAATCTGCGATGCGAATGTTATTAATTGACGTATATCTCTAGGGTTACGGAACAAGATGAAATTGGCAGAATTAAGGGAAATACTTTTGGCGTATTTCCCTGGAGGGTACAAAGATTGTAAAAGAAGTACCTCTGATGCCATTTTGTGATGACTCGTGACTGCAAATAGATGCAAAAGAACCTCAGATTGAACTATTTTGGATATTAGGTCATCCAATATTATCAATGTATGTTTGGTGTTTTGTGTAAATTCTTCTATTTTCTGTTTACCTGGAAGACCTTCATGAAAAATTATATTTGGTATACCTTGCATGTCGTCAAATAGTGGTTGATATTCGGAATAGGCATACAAATTTTCTCTGGTGGTTTGGTAAACATTAAATCGGCAATTTCTATGAGCCTCTTAGTAAATACAGACTTGCCCGCCTGTGTTGGACCTACGATCGAAATCGCTGTGGGCGAGCCGAAGGGGAGGAGCATTTTTTCGTTATCCATCCGGTTGTTTTGTCGAAATGAAAAAGATTGTCGGTTACACAGCGGTTTTATTCATAATAAAGGGAGAGAATAAAAAAAACTAACAAAACTTTTCCGTTTAAAAAAAAATTATTTTGATTTACAAATAAACATGTAAAACATACAGTTTAACTAATGGATCATTTTCATGTACATTTTCAGTAAACATATCATACACCTTTTTCATTGACATTTTACAACATATTCTCATCAGTGCAAAAAATACAACATACAGTCCACAAACATTGGATACATTAGATTGTAATTGTCTCTGTATAAGTGTGCATTTGATGCTGTTGTCGTGGATGAATTTGGATAGGTCGCTTCCGTAGAACTCTACAGGTTTTCCAAGACTATCAAAATATTATGCATACCCAATTTTTGCCGGGATTGACAATAAACAATTGTGGATATTGACCCTTAACAAAAGGTGGTAAATTGTTAACGTCTGTAATACGAATAGATACTTTCTTTAAACATTCATAGTCTGATAGTAATATTGATAACTGTTCTGCATTCATGGTTCTACTATTTTGATGTTTCTTGTTTTGTCGCAGGTTAAAATAGCCTGTGATTGATAATAACACAGACAATTTATAACTTCCGTTGTGGCCACACTGAACCGCATTTCTAGTCTAGCGTTCCCATGTCGTACGAGATTAAGGAAATCTTCTTGGAAGTCGGAAGGATCTAAGGTAAATACAATGAATGTATAACCTTTCCCAAAATCATTTAATGTTATGTTTAACCCCATATCTTTCTGCCATTTGTCGCATACTTCAAAAAGCCTGACGTATGCTGCAGTATAATTTCTGTTATTGCTGAAATCAAGGTACAGTGGTGATCCATATACTTCTACACCGTTGACTTTCAAAGCAACATTTGACATGTTAAAGTGTTGAAAATTGAATGGGTTGGCTGTGTAATCACCGTTTGCCGCTTTTTGGGAAACAAGCCCAAAGACTACCTTGGATGGTAGTGCTTCCGGAAACAAAGAATCCCAAAAGAATTCAGTCGATCCTTTAGGTATTACACTCGGTATCACGTGACTTCTGTTAATCAAATACTGGGCAGGCGATTCCTGAATTTGACGTCTGTTGTTTAAAATGACACTTGGATCCACTTTCACTCTAGCCGTTCGGAAGAACACGTCCAATATCTTTACTTTGTATTTAGGGTCAGTTTCTCCCGACATGAGCAAAAATGGGGCACTAGATCGATAAAGTTTCATGTATATATCCACGCCGTTAATCAAAAATTTATCTAAAAGTAAGGCATCTTCCTCTTCCATTAAATTGCTTTCTAACTCAAATGTTCTAGATTCTTTAGTACATTCATATCTGTTTACATATCGTGCATTAAGAGTTAGGGGAACCATAGGATCATCGTCCTTCATGAATAATATACGCTTTCCACGGGTAGTTGTTCGAATTTACTGATATCAATTTATTGTTCATGTACACATCTATGTTTGAAAACATACTTTGAGGTGGTAGATTGATTATCCCGGTTTTTTCTTTTGGTGCTAGTTTAGTCCCAACCTCTTTTAGAATTTACCTTTTGATATACAGACGAGTTTTTCTAAGATGGATGTAATCATTTCCCGTTCCGGAGACCACAATTTCAATTGGTTTAGATTCATTGATTAAATTTGAAATCGGCCGTTCTTCGGTATAAGTAACTTACCGATTGCAACTTGATTAGGTGCTGATTGCAAAAATAGAGAGTTCCATAGGTTGTCCAATTTCCTTATTATCTTCAATCTAAAAAGCCATCCTTTTTTTATCTTAACACTAAATTGATTCCACTCGTTATCGTTAAAATCTTTACCTATTTTCCTTTTTCGAGAGTTTTTAATTTTCTTCGTTTAATCTGTCTTAGATGTTGACGGTTTGTTTGAATTTTTTACTTTGAGCTTCCTTCTTCTTTTTTCTCTTTTTTATACGATTGGGTACCTAAACGTGAGGTTTTTTTCTCTTCCCTGATGTTTTTTAATTTCGAGGTCGCCCTTTCTTCTGCGACAGCAACAGGTGATACCATAGTTGTGTTAACAGGATTAGCTTCAGTGCCGATTGCGTTTGGATTCACTGGAATCATATAAGAATATCTGAAACAGCCGTGTAGTCCTCGCCCACCTTGATTTTTAAATCGTCTACACTGGTATGGGTTAAATTTATTTTTAGCCATGTTTTTGTAAAATCTTTCCCAGATGAGTGGGTCGGTCAGGAAAGTTTGACTGTTCATCTCATATCACAAAAGGAAATTTCTTAAAGTCAAGTGTTACGGTCACACTCCCTTTGAGAAATGAAGCATCTTGTCCTTTATTATCTTTTATATAAATATGGATATGTTGTATTCCTCCCAGTCTTACAGGTATGTAATAGGGATTGTCGTAAATGACGTTGTTTTGCTTTACGTTGTCGAAAAATATTCTTCTCAGTAAAGGCTGTTCATTATTTCCTATAAAAGTATCCTGATATATGTCTGAAGAAATGAACAGTTCTGAAGGTTGACCTCCATCATGTCGTTCAGCTATGCTGAATTCGGTAAGAGCCATCACCCAGTAACCATCTAAATGTATGGGTCGGTTTAATTTTATTCTGAAATTGAATGGTTTGTTTTCTGAAAATTACTCTTTTGCGTCCTCTGATGATGCAACTACTCTAAGACTCATTTTTTTCCGTTAAATGACCTAAAACCCTTTTACACTTTTATTTTATGTCTTTGATTGACTTCTTGATAATCGAAGAATTAAATTTAGACGGCCACCTTAACCGTTTCACCAATACCTGTTCCTTTCCATCAAATTTTCGTTTCTTCATAATCTTTTCTATTTGATGTAATACACTTTTGAATTGGATTTGTCAATCTTTTGTAACTCATATCGATAAAATGTACCTTTGTCCTCATCACCCATCATATCCTTTAATTTATATATATCTTGATTATCTCTTTTCATTCTTTTAGATATTTTGAAGTATTCCAATGTCCAATTTTTTTGATATCCCTTTACGAATGTTTTTTCAGCTGTGAAATTCTGTCAAGATCTTCTAACTTGAAACTGTAAAACTGTTTTTTCTTTTTCTTTTTTAATTTTACGCTGTCTGTTTGTTTTGGTCTCTTTTTCCTGACAAGATATTGAACGTATCTCATTTCGTCTTCATTGGTTTTTGTCACAGATGCCGGTGTTGCACCTCCCAAAGATTGATGTGGTGTGTTGTTGTAGCTGTGAACTAATTTCTGAAGAACATCGATATACTTCTATGTTTTCCATTAAGTAAGAATTAGTTTTCGCCTTCAAAGTTTTAATGACCCTTTCTGCATAATTACTTTTGATTTGAGAATTATGTAAAAGACGTTAATTTTTTGTGTTTTCAAGTATTTCTTCACGTTCGATTTAAATTCACCTCCTTGATGAAAACAAATCGTTTTTGGTTTCCTGACGTCCTCTGTAAAAATGGATTTCAAGGCCACAGCTACTGTTTCACTTTTTTTTTTTATCTTTTAAAGTTCTGACTATCAGATATCTTGAAAATATATCCATTAAAATCAATACGAACTTAATTCCATTGTTATATTTTGAAACATTTTCCATTGACATTAAATCACCGTCCCACTGGGCATTAAAACCTGAAACAATAACTCTGTTTCTTTTAAAGTTCTTCCTCGCAGGTTTTTGAACACTGTATTTTCCTTGGAAAGAATTTTTTTTAATGTCCCTCTGCTGATGTTAGCCTTCCTTACGGATAACTTTCATTAATTTATCTCGTCTGGCAAATGCTGCAGCATGACCAGGATCAGTCCAAATTTTTTTAACGTACTCTTCTTTCTTTTCTCTGTCATTATTATTATTTTAATTATAGTTGTGTTTTTTTCTCTTGAACCTGTGTTTTACCACTCTGGTTTATATTTGTATCAATGACCAATACCGTATTGAAGTACGAATTTATATGCATGTAAAATAAACATTACTACTTCTATATATATGTGAAACAGTATATAAAGAAAATAATGTTCTCCCTCATTTGTTAATATCTATGTCAATAATCATTATCGTATTATAGAACCAATTTATATGCAGATAGAAAACAAAACAAAACTACATCAACATAGAGATATTACTTTTAATATTTTTCTATATATAGTATAGTTTTCTTACAACATGGTAAGTATCCTTGAATATCTTAATCTCAGAACAGTTTTTACATTTTGAGTATATAATTGTTATTCAATTTTGGAAACAGCATTGCACTCATGATTTCAAAATTTCCTTCTTGATTTTGACTTATTTTTTCTTCTTCATTTTCTTGAAAGGGATAACATTCTTTAAAATATGGAGGTTATAGTGATATACGGTAAAGATAGGCATTTACTTTATATCTATATGTATATGTTCGTGATACTTCCAGTAAAGAGTTTGATCACATTTCGCGTTGTGAGGTTTGTATTTTCAAAATTTGAGAAATATAGACATATATAAGGTAACATAATTAATTTACATTCTAGGGTAAGTTGTATATTTATTGAAAAATATTGCTGGTTATAATACATGTTTATTTAATAAATCATCATGACTATATAGTGTAAGTACTTATGGGAAATACTTGTTAAAATTTTATACATGAGGGCATGTATAGATAAACATTTGTTGGGGTTGTTTAACCTCCTTTGTGATATTTAAATTATATTATAATAGGTGTTAAATATTTCTAGGGTTGTTTAGCCTCTTGAGAATATAATGCAGAGGTTATATGCATGTTGGGTTACCCCGACACCCTTCACAACTTAATGTGGGTCATAATAAGGTTAGAAATAACATGTTGTGGGTGATCAAATTTGTTGACCAAAATGTAGGGGTTATAACTATATATATAAATATTATATACATGTTGGATTAGTTGAACCTCCATTAACAGCGTAATTGGTTTTCTCTGTCATCAGAATTATAACCCCTATATTTCGAAACAGTCGTTGATTGAAATTTAGGGGTTATAACTATATATGGTAGAGATTATATACATGATTACTTTACACCTTAAGGGGGGTTATAATCCGGTTGAAAATATGGGGGTTATAATTGTGAAGATGGGAGACAAGGAGCTGTTGGGTTACGTAATACCCCCTTTACACCTTAATGGGGGTTATAATCCGGTTGAAAATATTGGGGTTATAATTGTGACGATGGGAGACACGGAACCCCCTATAGTAGTCATACCAAGTTCCAATTCATTCCCTTCTGTGATGCTCTCTGAAAACTGGACAAAAAACCATTGAAAGGAAAATAATAATACCAAGTTTTAAGTTGTGTTTGCAAGAAAGTCACATAAGTCCCCCCACGATCCTCGTATATGACCAGAACCCAAAATTTTGAAATTTGCATGTAATATTAAGCTAAAATTACAAGCTTTGATGAATTATCAAATCAAATCAAATGTTCAAATGATCCATTATTACTTCAATTCTTTGATCTATATATATAACTGATTTTAACCTTTAAATATGCACTGTTTTGGTACATTCAAATTTGGGAAGCGAAATTGTTGGTATGGCAGTTTCTAAGAAGTACACTGCTAGTTATTAACATTTACACTGAGATTCTCTCTATTTATATTTTCTGAAATTTCCGGACAGCCAATAGTAAACAATAATAGAATTCAAAAACTGCTGAGAGCCAATTAAAATTTACAATAAATAACAGAAGTCTAGGGTTCACTGTATTCCTTCACCAAAAATTCCATAACTTGACAGAATCGTCACTCCCGAAGGTTTTACAATAGTTGCTATCCCCTCTTCAGATAATAATACCAGAAGCTCAGAGGCCTTTCACTATTCCTGCTTAATTTTGTTTCGTGGGCCACGTGGTTTTCCGAGAAGATAAAATTATGATTTCCCAATTTCTTTAATTTTCAGTCTTTTTTACATACATTAATAAAATTGTTACAATATAGATTTGGTACTTTTAATCAATAATATAAGACCAGTGAAAAACAGGCACCGATTTCAATTTAAGCAGGTCCCGATTTGACCAGGTGCCGAAGTGATCATATCTGTTTCCGAAGTTACTAAAATTCACAAATACCATGGCTGACAGCAAAGTTAAAGTAGGAAAGTTGCGATTGAAAAGTACACATTTCGCAACAGTAATAGTGTATGACACACAATTTACGTGATATATGTAAAATATCGAGTTACTGAAATGAAATGATTTCATTTTATAGAATTCTGAATTGTTATTTTGTAGATCTCATCAAACTCTATCACCACACCAATTGTCAAGTTCCTGGCCACCTAGGTTTCCGAGATATCGCAATATCCTAAATTATTACCTGTCCTCCTTTTCCGCCAAAGTGCCCCTCCTTTCAAAATATTTTTTGCGGTATGCACCGTCTGTGGGGTGAGGCCCAACTTCTTAGCATGTTTCGTTCCAATTCCTCCGTAAGTGTCCACGAAAACGTGAGGACAAATTCACCGGTAAGAAAAATCATAATAATTAAAACTTACGTAATTTCCGCGAAACGTGCAGATGTCACCTCCCGTTTCCTGATCAGTTTTTTGAGAAACGTACCGTCAATGGAACGGGTTATAATTAATCGAGGCAGCATAAAGAACCTAGATATCAAATTTTATCGAAATGAAACTTTGAAATTTTTTATGGCGGTGGCGGTCATTTGAAAATGGTGGACGGAACGTAACTCTGATTACCTATTGAGCCACATATTATTAATCAGGACGGTTCAAAGAACCAAGATAATAATTTTCATCAAAATAAGACATGTTTGAATTTTCGACCGTGTTGGTAGCCATTTTGAAAATTAAAAAAGACGCACAAGAATTTTTTTTCAGAATTTTGTTTGGTCTATTGGGCTGAATATATATACCAAGCTTGGTCGAATTCTGGTCGGCAGTTTTTGAGATCTTTGATGTTCCAAATCCGGTGTAAAAAATGGGTACCTGTAGTCTGGCGGCCATTTTCAAAAATGGCGGCAGCCGGAAATTTTTCCCCGAAGTTTTCATCCTTCGAAGAGTAGTTCGACTTATTATCTTTAAACAATCCTAATTTCGAGGATTTGATACATCACATCTACCCAAAAGAACTTGAGATAAGGATACTACGGACACTGTGAAGTCAGCCTCATATCTTGACGTACACTTAGAAATTGATGGTAAAGGAAAACTATTGACCAAACTTAGAACAAACGTGATGACTTTTCATTCAAAATTGTCAACTTTCCTTTCATCTGTGGAAACATCCCTTCAGCACCTGCGTATGGAGTGTTCACATCACAACTCATACATTATGCCAGAGCTTGCTGAAACTATGCAGACGTTTTGTATCACGCTAGAAGTCTTACAAACAGGCTTCTGGAACAGGGTTATGTTGCTACAAGATTGAAGTCATCACTACAGAAGTTTTATGGTCGTCAACATGAACTCGTGGATCGTTATGGTGTATCCATCAGCACTATGAAAACTGATTTATTCAACGGATCATAGTTTTCCTTTCCTCGTTTGTCTACCCCTGACTTGACTTTTCATGAGCAACTCGGCGGGTGTTTCTAGAAAAGCAGAGGACGCTTACCCTACCGGTGCACCTGGTCCATGCTCCCAGTTTTTATTGGAGTCCGAGTTGCTCATTTACTTTTGTTACTTTGTATGTATGGTTTTGGTTACTTTATGTTCTTTGTTGTGTATGTCTGTTTTCCATGTCTGGTCTTTGTCCCTGGATTACATTCTTTTGATTACCGCTGTGGCCTTGGTTCCCTTGGTTACTCTTTAAAGGCATAAGACAATAAAAAGATGGTTAGAACATTTCCTGATAATATTTACTAGAAAAAATATTAAATATATATATAAACAAAAATGATGTGTATTATATCATATAAAGTAAGTATTATGCCTCATATATTTTATATGTATAAATCATCATAGTTATGTAAATAATTCATATAAAGAATATAAAAGTAACAAATGAAACCGCCAAATACACAGCCAAAGTCATAACTAACATATGATAATTATATGTAATTATTGGCTTGCTATTGTATGATATATCATATGATTATCATATTGTAATCTGTTAACTCATATCATGCTTGATTCATATTGTAAGCTGTTAAATCATATCATGATTCATGAAATAATCATATTTTGTATTTCATATATTTCATATACTTTTGGCTGTGTGTAATGTACCATGGAAGAAAAAAAAAACATGCTTAGATCTAATAATAAGATGAAATAATTGCATGTCCATGTGCTACTATGTGCAAAGGGAACAAGCTTTTAATAATTGAAACAAAACTATAATTTGAATAATGAAAATGTCGGGCAATATTGATATTTTTTTTTATTTTGAATATTTTTTTTTTTTTCTCATCATCAAAACATTTGACTGGGGCTTTTATTGTCTTGGGTTGCCATGATGGGAAGAAAATGAATCAACAGATTAAGGCATTATTGAGTGATCTAAATTCAGAATATCTTTTTTATATGACCATTATTGTTTTGTTTTTTTTTTCATTATAAAGCAAAAATACCTACGAAAAACATGAAATTCTCTTTTTTTTTAAATATAGTTTTTGAAAATTCAAATACCTCAAGATGGCCAGCCATCCGTAACAAAAGAGTTTCATATTTTTCAACAAATGTGAGACTTCATAATGAATATATAAGTATAAACAGACAATCATAAATAGCAGGAAAGATATTTCAATAGGTGTAAAATAAGGTTTCTAAATGAGCCATATAGGTTTCCAACTCAAATTCAGCATCTTTTGTGATACAATACAGTGGTGTTAATCAATAAAAGGTTAGGTACACAGAACCACTAAACAATCCATGAACATAAGCATAACAAGTTTATGTTATTTTGACATGGATCCAGGCAAAAGCCTCCAATTCATGGGAATGATAAGTTAAATAGAAGGCAATATTCCGACTTAAGACCAAAATAAATTAATTGTGTTTCCTACCCCCCCCCAAAAAAAAATAGGTATAGTGTGTAGGTAAAACATTAATTATCTCTTTTATTGTTTAAAACAGTTAATAAGCTGCACTGATGGCATAGTTGTGTTAACAATCCTAGTTTTAGTGTCGATTGCGTTTGGATTCACTGGAATCATATAAGAATGTCTGAAACGGCCGTGTAGTCCTCTCCCACCTTGATTTTTAAATCGTCTGTACTGGTATGGGTTAAATTTACTTTTAGCCATGTTTTTGTAAAATCTTTCCCAGATGAGTGGGTCGGTCACGAAAGTTCATTTCATATCACAAAAGGAAATTTCTTAAAGTGAAGTGTTACGGTCACTCTCCCTTTGAGAAATGAAGCATCTTGTCCTTTATTATCTTTTATATAAATATGGATATGTTGTATTCCCCCCAGTCTTACAGGTATGCAATAGGAATTATCGTAAATGACGTTATTTTGCTTTACATTGTCGAAAAATATTCTTCTCAGTAAAGGCTGTTCATTATTTCCTATAAAACTATCCTGACATATGTATGAAAAAAATGAACAGTTCTGAAGGTGACCTCCATCATGTCGTTCAGCTATGTTGAATTCGGTAAGAGCCATCACCATGTAACCATCTAAATGTATGGGTCGGTTTAATTTTATTCTGAAATTGAATGGTTTGTTATCTGAAAATAACTCTTTTGCGTCCTCTGATGATGCAACTACTCTAAGACTCATTTTTTCGTTAAATGACCTAAAACCCTTGTACACTTTTATTTTATGTCTTTGATTGACTTCTTGATAATCCAAGAATTAAATTTAGACGGCCACCTTAACCATTTCACCAATACCTGTTCCTTTCCATCAAATTTTCGTTTCTTCATAATCTTTTCTATTTGATACATTTTTGAATTGGATTTGTTTATCTTTTGTAACTCATATCGATAAAATGTACCTTTGACCTCATCACCCATCATATCCTTTAATTTATATATATATCTTCATTAATGTTCTTTTCAGCTGTGAAATTCTGACAAGATCTTCTAACTTGAAACTCTAAAACTGTTTTTATTTTTATTTTTTAATTTTTTAATTTTACGCTGTCTGTTCTTTTTCCTGACAAGATATTGAACGTATCTCATTTCGTCTTCATTGGTTTTTGTCACAGATGCCGGTGTTGCACCTCCCAAAGATTTATGTGGTGTGTTGTTGTAGCTGTGAACTAATTTCTGAAGAACATAGATATACTTCTATGTTTGTTTTTCCATGAAGTAAGAATAAATTTTCGCCTTAAAAGTTTTAATGACCCTTTCTGCATAATTACTTTTGATTGAAGAATTATGTGTGTAAAAGACGTTAATTTTTTCTGTTTTCAAGTATTTCTTTACGTTCGATTTAAATTCACCTCCTTGATCAAAACGAATCGTTTTTGGTTTCCTGACGTCCTCTGTAAAAATGGATTTCAAAGCCACAGCTACTGTTTCACTTTTTTTTATCTTTTAAAGGTCTGACTATCAGATATCTTGAAAATATATTGATTAAAATCAATACGAACTTAATTCCATTGTTATATTTTGAAACATTTTCCATTGACATTAAATCACCGTCCCACTGGGCATTAAAACCTGAAACAAAAACTCTTTTAAAGTTCTTCCTCGCAGGTTTTTGAACACTGTATGTATCCTCCTTGGATAGATTTTTTTTTAATGTCCCTCTGCTGATGTTATATTTGCCTTCCTTACGGATAACTTTCATTAATTTATCTCGTCCGGCAAATGCTACAGCATGACCAGGATCAGTCCAAATTATTTAAACGTACTCTTCTTTTTGTTTCTCTGTCATTATTATTATTTTAATTATTGTTGTGTGTGTGTTTTTTTTCTCTTAAACCTGTGTTTTACCACTCTGGTTTATATTTGTATCAATGACCAATACCGTATTGAAGTACGAATTTATATGCATGTAAAGTAAACATTACTACTTCTATATATATATGTGAAACAGTATATATAGAAAATAATGTTCTCCCTCATTTGTTAA
The DNA here is from genome assembly GCA_037379345.1 of Perna viridis. NCBI lineage: Eukaryota > Metazoa > Mollusca > Bivalvia > Mytilida > Mytilidae > Perna > Perna viridis. The sequence continues at coordinate 9,818,986 of CM074513.1, forward strand.
TATCTATGTCAATAATCATTGTCGTATTATAGAACCAATTTATATGCAGATAGAAAACAAAACAAAACTACATCAACATAGGGATATTACTTAATATATTAATATTTTTCTATATATAGTATAGTTTTCTTACAACATGGTAAGTATACTTGAATATCATAATCGCAGAACAGTTTTTACATTTTGAGTATATAATTGTTATTCAATATTTGGAAACAGCATTGCACTCATGATTTCAGAATTTCCTTCTTGATTCTGACTTATTTCTTCCTCTTCATTTTCTTGAAAGGGATAACATTCTTTAAAATATGGAGGTTATAGTTATATACGGTAAAGATAGGCATTTACTTTATATCTATATGTATATGTTCGTGATACTTCCAGTAAAGAGTTTGATCACATTTTGCGTTGTGAGGTTTGTATTTTCAAAATTTGAGAAATATAGACATATATAAGGTAACATAATTAATTTACATTCTTGGGTAAGTTGTATATTTATTGAAAAATATTGCTGGTTATAATACATGTTTATTTAATAAATCATCATGACTATATAGTGTAAGTACTTATGGGAAATACTTGTTAAAATTTTATACATGAGGGCATGTATAGATAAACATTTGTTGGGGTTGTTTAACCTCCTTTGTGATATTTAAATTATATTATAATAGGTGTTAAATATTTCTAGGGTTGTTTAGCCTCTTGAGAATATAATGCAGAGGTTATATACATGTTGGGTTACCTCGACACCCTTCACAACTTAATGTGGGTTATAATAAGGTTAGAAATAACATGTTGTGGGTGATCAAATTTGTTGACCAAAATGTAGGGGTTATAACTATATATATAAATATTATATACATGTTGGGTTAGTTGAACCTCCATTAACAGCGTAATTGGTTTTCTCTGTCATCAGAATTATAACCCCTATATTTCGAAACAGTCGTTGATTGAAATTTAGGGGTTATAACTATATATATGGTAGAGATTATATACATGATTACTTTACACCTTAAGGGGGGTTATAATCCGGTTGAAAATATGGGGGGGATATAATTGTGAAGATGGGAGACAAGGAGCTGTTGGGTTACTTATACCCCCTTTACACCTTAATGGGGGTTATAATCCGGTTGAAAATATTGGGGTTATAATTGTGAAGATGGGAGACACGGAACCCCCTATAGTAGTGGTATGGAGGTAGATGGTATTGAGAAGGGTGCAACAGAACATTTGGCGAAAAAAAATTGCAACCGTTTACATGGGAACGTGAAGGCCATTGCAATACCACGGAAACCTAGATGGCTAGAAACTTTTGGTATGGATGTAGAACTCAATGTGCCTAATAAAATTAAGCAACAAAAAGCGAATCGATATGTTGTGAGTTACCATGGCAACGAAAAAACTGAAAATTTCATGGATACCAAAGTCCAATTTTTCTCACCTATAACTTTTTTTATTTAATAGGCTATTTTAATTAAACTTTGTTGTATGCTGCGTCTCATTAATATTTCGGAATTCGCATAAAAATTTTTCGTTGATATACCGCCATTTCCAAAATGGCTACCAAAGTTCATAATCTAGGATATTGCAATATCTCGGAAACCTAGGTGGCTAGAAACTTGAAATTTGGTGTGGTGAAGAAGAAGCAAAAGAAGTGAATCGATATGTTGTCTGCTGCCATGGCGACTAAAAACTGAACACGGCCACTAGTGTTTTATTCATTGAATATATTTAATGAAACTTAGTAACATAAAGTGTATCATTCAGACCTCGGAATCTAAGGAAAAATTCTGACGAAAAGTCGCCATTTTCACAATAGCCGCCTTAGGTCACAATCTAGGACATAGCATTATCTCAACAACATGAATAGCTACAAATTTGAAATGGGCATAACAATACAATATGGAACTGGGAACTTGAATGGTTGCCGGGGGCGACATTCGCTATTGCTCGCAATGGCAATTCTAGTTATTATTATTATTTTAATTCTTCTGTCATAAAAATTGTAGAGTGTCCGCCCTTTTTCTCAAAAGTTGATGGTCCGATTGAGGTGAAACTTTACAAGATGTTAGAACTACTCCTCGAAGGATGCAGAATTTCATAAATTTTTTTTCAACAGTCGCCATTTTTTCAAAATTGCCGCCGGACTAAAGGTACCCATCTTTTTACATCGGAAATTGGAACATCATATACCTCGAAAACCGCTGAACAGAATTTGACGAAACACAGTGTATAAATTAAGCTCAATAGTCCAAACAAAATTACGAAAAATCAAAGTGCTGAGGCACTGAGTCAAGGAAGACCTCATAAATATTTTTGTAACGAAATTGCAAACTAAAAAAACGATAAAAAAAAAACTTAGTCATTTTAAAGAGAACCATCTGTTTTAATGAAATGCATATCAATACTGCTTTTTTTTATTATTGCGTTGATGGATCTTCTTTTTTTTTAGTATTGTTTTTGGTATTTCTGGTTGTGTACGTTTATGTCCTCAAATTTCTTGACACTTTACACCTAAACCGGCATTTCTACAAAAACTTCACTATGAATCACTGACTATCAATATCATATGGATTTTCAAAGTAAGAAAAGATCTACACTTTGAAATTTTGGGTTGGAGATGCATGAAGTAGAAATGAATCCTGTGGACTAGGTGAGCTAGGTTGACCAAGGACCTAATCTACAGGGTGAAATGAGCAAAAAAACTTCTCCTTGTTTGTGCTCTCTTTGACAGTGATTTGTAATAGATTAAATGAACAAATATGTCAATATTGTTAGTTTTCAAACAGAATTTAGTAAAGCTTGTCCTTATCATTTTTGTCTAGATTAGGCTGCCCCGAGTTGAAAATGCCAAAACTATACACTTTTTTACAATAAATAATTACCTTTCTCTAGGATTTTTTTCAATTCAAACAAGGATACAAACTCTTGTTATCAAAACTGCTATGCAGTTTAAAAATCTTTAAACTAAAAAAAACTTTGGTTGTACCTAATATTTTAGCAATTTAAGATTCCAATCAAGACGGAAAGTCAAGGATAAAGAGATGTAGTGAATACAGGAAATATTTTGTCTTTCTTTATAACAAATGCACTTTGAATATAAATCTATCTTTTCTACTTTCCAAAACAAAAAGGTTACTAGTGAACCCATACCCCATGAGTACCACTTTTTATGATTAATAATTATTGCGCTTAAGCAGAGTGTTTTATATCTGTCTGCCTTCAATAATGTATGTGCATTTCTTTCATTTTTTTCTGCATGATTGTTTCACCGATACGTATTATATTATATTAAAAGTAACTCTTACATTTTTCCAACAAATAAGTGCTACGAAATCAGACTTCATATTTGTAGTTTTTATTAAGAGATGATGACATGTACCAGCACAAAAATAGTTCATTTTGCTTTTGCTTTCTTCTCGCTACATCTAGTGAAACTTTCAAAGGGATTACAACTGAAAAGAAATCAAGGAAAATATGATAACAGTGCCTTTGATAATTGCAAAATGTTACAATATGTAAATGCATTAGAATATACATGTATTTTAGCCACATCATATGTAAGTAGAGAAACCTTCTCTTGATGAGAAATATTTTTACATGTATTTATACTTGTGTGCAAAATCAGGCAAAAATAGAGGTTATCATTGTTCCAGGTTTTTACTGGTTTTTAAGCCACCTAGTCAGTACTGGTTGATAGAAATAGTACTTCTTCTGTAGCATTATAATTTCTGTCCTACATTATAAAAAGTTAATGCAATAAATATATCTTATATTTTAGTGTTCTGAAATGTTATTCTTAAAATATCTTTATCAGCTGTCTTAATTAGGAAAAAAAATAAACATTTCTTTCTCTAAAATAATTCAAATTTGTCTTAAATAAAACATAACAAACTTTACAAAAATGTAGTACAGTGTACTTCATGAGCACATCTTTCTTTCATTAACATATGTATGAGTAGAATAGGTTACTTTTCACCTGACTGACAGGTGGTCATTGTTAAAACAACATCCCCTGATAATCATGAAGATCATTAAAGTGGTTTGAAGTGGTGAGTTTAAAACAATAAATTAGAGCCATTTCATGTACTAGACAAAACTTCTAAATACAGAAACTGGAAATTTTACTCATGATATTGCTTTAAGGCTTCTCCCATGTATGGTTTCTAGTTACCTGATGATTTATAATGATGTGTGGATCCCCCATTTCAAAATATCTGGATCCATCCCTGTATGTTGATTTATTTATGAGCAATTAATGTCACATTGTTAAGTAAATTTGATACATGTATTATTATATTACAAATATTATGATTTCATGAATGAAATCTTTTTTTTAATACTGTACTGTATATGCCAGTAACCATAGTTAGAGCACATGCACATGTATTTTTGAAGTTTTCAGTATTAATTTCCAGTTCACAGACACACAAATGTAAACTGCAAATTTTGATAAGACATATGACAACTGTTCTACACTAGCAATGTTTACAGTAGACCTATCACCAGTTCTGAAAATTTTTAACCATTGTGTACATTGGAAGTATATGAACAAACTTATGTATACCTTCACTTACCTAATACATTGTACATGTATGAATGTCCCTGGAAATCAGCTCTTAGGAACGGTCTACTTTTGGGTGCCTTGATATCCATCATATTTTCAATCCACTTTCATGGACATAGAATTTCTAACCTAATTGACTGTGTCCTTCATGTGTTATGAAAATCCTGTATCTAACTTTAAGATCTGCATTCTAAATGTATATCTTCACAATGCACTAAAAAAAGAACCATATTGATAATCAATCATGACTTACATGTATATGGATATAATACACATGTACATTCCATACTGAATATTACATGCCAAAATCTGTATCACATGCGGTATCAACACTTGACTCCTATGTCAACCTAATTAGGGCTATTGGTCGTGGGGTGATATAGGTCGATGATTGGTACCCCATCAGATACAGATTTTGGCATGTCATGTTCATCAAAACATATATTTTAATTATACTTCAAGTATGTTCTGTGTAGGGTGTGATATAAGGTATGCAATATAGGTCTAGGGGTGTGATATAGGGTATGCAATGTAGGTCTAGAGATGTGATATAGGGTTTGCAATACAGGTCTAGAGGTGTGATATATAGTATGCCATATAGGTCCAGGGGTGTGATATATGGTATGCCATATACATGTACCTGATAGGTCTAAGGGTGTGGTATATGGTATGCCATATAGGTCTAGGGGTGTGATATAGGGTATGCCATATATATGTAGGAGTGATATGCAGTATATGATGTGCATATTATGTATGACTAAGGGTGCGATATAGTCCAGCGGTGTGATATAGGATATGCGATATACATGTAGGTCTAAGGGTGTGATACACAGTATGCCATTAAGGTCTAGGTGTGTGATATACATTTGTACAGTATGCAATATAAGTCTAGGGATACCCGAAATAGGTCTAGGCTTGTGATTTAGGGTATACGATGTAAGTCTAGGGGTGTGATATAGGGTATTTAAATCACAGGTCAGCCATAATGATAATGATTGAAAATTTGAGAATGGGAAAATTTCTAATACAATAAAAATGTAATCAAATCCTTTTTAACGTATTTAGGAAAATTTTCAGCAGTAATGTCATAAGCGGCGACTCTTTATCCTCTAAAAGTTTGTTTAGCTACATATAAATACCTAATTTTTACTAGATATCCCTCTTTTTGATAGATCAAGATCAACTACTCAATGTGATATATATACCACATGGCTTCATTTCATCTCAATCTAATTCAGATTAGATTTTAATTGCTCCCCCTTCTTCCTTTGTCGCATGACTTCATGTGACATAGAAAAAAGGGGGAGCAATTAAGATCTAATTTTAATTACATGTAAATTGCCTTTCATTCTTGAAACAGACATTGTTTATGTTTCTGCTTTCGAAATCATATTAACTTAACAATTCCATGATTCAAATGTTTATTTTCTAGTTTAATAATTCATATTGTTTGCTACATGTACATTTGTATGTTCATTCATGTACATGTACACATTGCTTGCATTTTAAATTCCTGGGATAAAATCAAACACACATGATACACATTTGTATATAGGATTTACATGTATTCAACAGTACAATGTGTATAAAATATAGAACAACTTGAAAACTCTTAGCATATGTAAAAATATTTTTATCAAAATTGTTCAAAAAATACCTTTAATTCACAAACACTGGAACACTTTCTCAAACCTACAGGACCCATCTGGCAGAGGCGGATCAGCTTGGTGTCAGCTTGGGTTCCTCAGAAAAAGGGGGTGGTAGGACATTATTTGCTATTTTTGTGAATTTTACACATGAAATTATAATTTTCCAATAAAAATGAGGGATGCCAACCCCCCTCCCACACACACACCCTCACTTAAACCATTAAAACTATACTTATGTTTTTTGTACACCACAAAAAAAAAAACGTATATTGGAGCTCCAAAAATCCGTTATTAGAAGCTCCCGACATTCGCAATAGATTTTTACAGTCATGATAGTAGTCTATATTTAACTCCTTGGTAAGATTGAAAAACATTTAACACTTTCAAACCTAGAGGACCCATCTTGTAATGGTAGACATTAACAATATACTAACAACTCAAAGAGTGTACATGGCAGGTAAAACAAAATCTGTAATTAAAAACTTCCGACATCTTCTTGTGAAGGCACGAGACCGCAATTAATTTTCAAGTGCATTTCAATATACACATTTGAGCAGATTAAAAAAATTCCACCGGCGCAAACGGAATAAAACTTCTCTGGCCTAAAGATATGTACAAACAGGATTTTATATATAAATTGTAGAAAATTTTACCATCATTTTCTGAAATTAATACATATAATTTGGAAATGGGGTAAACATGACAAATGAACTGAGTTAAAAGTCCTAAATTTTAACCTTCTTCCACTGAACCAAATCACAACTTTTAGTCAGAATTGATTAATGAAAAAAAATCTCATGTAATTTTAACCTATTTTCTACCAATTAGAGGCAAAACTTCAGCAAATAAGTTTCCAGTAAAAATATGAAAAAATGTGGAAGGTACCTACTACCAAAGTTGAAACTATATTCGTATACAATGAAAACCAAGGGGAATTAATTGTGTTCTCGTACCTGAATGTATGACCGGGTTGCTCGAATAACCAAAACCTCATTGTTAACCGAAAACCAGATTGAAAATCCGAAGACCTAAATAAAGCACGTTTTTGGGTGGTATAATTGCTCACTGTGTTATTTAAACACACTTGCAAATAAGTTTTTTTATTAGTATTCCAGCACTTTCTAGATACATAACGAAAGTCTGTAATAATCAATATGGCATCAGTACTTCGAAATTAGTCACTTGTTCTTCCAACGCCATATTGTTTTTGGTTATTGGAGGTACCGTGTTTGACCTGCTGGCTAAGACAAAATTCAAATAGTTCAAGATAAGCACATAATCATAGAAATATTGCAATTCAACAAATATCACAAAAGCTTCGATGTCATAATACTCCCAACTCTTAAGAAAAATGAAGCATCAGTTATTGATCGGCAGAGGAGCTATACGCTAACGTAAATTTGCAAGGTAGAAAAGGGGAGGTAAAGAGAACAGATCGCAGAATATTTAGGGAGTTCCATGTGGCAATTTCCACTTCAGGTTGAATCCCACTTGCCGACGATCTCTAAGTCAAGTTTAGGCCATAAATAGCCTTCCTTGCCAAAAATTGCGTACGAATCGGCCACCATTTTCTAAATGGCCGCCACTGCGCACGAAAATTCAAAGTTGTCCGATTTTAATGAAAATTGATATCTAGGTTCTTTGAGTCGTCCCAATTAATAATCTGCGGCTCAATTGGCAATTGGAGCTACGGATCGGACGCCATTTTCAAAATGGCCGCCACCGCGGTCGAAAATTCGAAGTTGGCTGATTTTGATGAAATTTGATATCTTGGTTCTTTCAGACACCCCGATTAAGAATCTGCGGCTCAATCAATATTTTGAACTGGTTATCGACCGCCATTTTCAAAATGGCCCCCACCGCGATGAAAAATTGAAAGTAATTCGATTTCGAAGAAATTTGATCTGCAGGTTCTTTACGCTACCTCGATTAATAATAAGCAATCCATCTGACGATATGTTTCTCAAAACACAGATAAGGAAACGGGAGGCGACTTCTACACGTTTCGTGGAAACGTAAATTTTAATTATTATTATTATTATACTTCTTCTTCTGCACGTAAAGATATCCTGGCGATTTCTCGGAGACCGTTTATTCGATTCATAACAAACTTTGCTAAAAAAAAAATCAAGCATACTCAGGAGGTGTGCAAGTGACTTCCGGAATTTCAAAATGGCGACCAAAACAAAACCCGGAAAAACAAAACAAAAAATTCTATAAAATTAGTGGAACTCATTAGATGTATGAAAATAACTCAGAACGCTACTCTAGACTTGCTGACATCATAGGCGTAAAAAAAATTCCAGAATGCTGCCATTTTTTTCAAAGTGGCCGCCAAAATCGGCAAAATTTCAACATTGTTTGATTTCAATGAAAATTGATACCTAGGGTAAACATGATATTCTATATTCAATGGCGGCTTCAGATTCTGTCTAAAATTCTGTCTGGATACATCGGCACAAGATAGAGTCACTTCTGCACCGGGTCAAATCGGGACCTGGTTATATGAGTACCTACGCTAGTTAAATCGGCACCTGTTTTTCACTGGTCTTATATGATTGATTAAAAGTACAAAATCTATGCTGCAACAATTTTGTTAATATATTTTTATCTTCTTCATGGAAAACTACTTGGCCCATCAAACCAAATCTAGCAGGAATAGTGAAACGCCCCTGAGTTTCTCGTATTATTATCTTAAGAGGGGATAGCAACTATTGTATTACCTGTGGAGTGACGAGTCTACAGATGTGCACGCCACAAAAAAAGGGAAAAAATGAAAAGAGGGATGCTTTGGCGGAAAAGGGGGATAGGTCATAATATAGGATAACGAACAAAAAAAACGAAAGGTGATTTTTCAGATGTTTTTTGTTAATTAAGGAATTGTACATTTATATATATCACAAAAAATCAGCTGAATTTTAAATAGTATTATCAAAGCTTGGTTATGTGCATAATTTGTTGAAATATCCTAGATGGCTGCCATTTGAAATGGCTGCCATTCATAGTAAGGTGGCCCAATAAAAAAAGTGTTGAATTCATCGAAATTTTATGTCATTTTTGCTTAATATTATATGCAGATTTCAAAATTTTGGGTTCTGAGACTATTTGGGGAACGTGAAGGGACTTTTGTGACTTGCTTGCAAGCACAACTTAAAACTTATTTTTACCGGTGAACGTTTTCTTGGAAATTAATAGAGGGATTGGAACAAAACTTACTCAGAAGTTGGGCCTCATCCTACAGATGTGTACACCGCAAAAAAAATTTGAAAGGAGGGGCGCTTTTTGATAGGTCATAATTTAGGACATTGCGATATATATCGGAAACCTAGGTGGCCAGGAACTTGAAAATTGGTGTGGTAGTGGAGTTTGATGAGCTCTACAGTACTATGCAAAACAAGTGAATCGATTTGTATTGTGTTGCTATGGCAACGAAAAAACGAAAAAAACTCGCAATTTTTTGTGATTTTTCAGAGGTATTTTTCTTTATGTAGGAAAAATGACTTGAGATATCTTCATCAAACTTGGGATTTATATAAAACCATTTAATTGTGATTGAATGCACATTTAAGATTTTTTTTTAGATGGCCGCCATCCTAAGTAAGGCACCCTCTAGGAAAATTATGTAAATGTCATTAGAATGTTATGAAACTTAATATTAAAGCTTAAAATTGTATGCTGAATTCAAATATTTTGGAATATTAACCCATAGATGTTTACTTCACAAAAAAATTTAGAGGATTATGACCTATACCCCCGTTTCAGTCGAAAAGGGGTATAGGTCATAATAGAGGACATTGTGCCATCTCATTAATCTTAGTAGCTATCAACTTGAAAATTGGTGTGGTGGTAGAGTTTGATGATCTCTATAGTATTATCCCAAAAAGATGACGTATTTCATGTGTTGCCATAGTAAAGAAAAAAAAACCCCAAAAATTTGGTCAACTTTTGTGATTTTCCAGATGTTTGTCCTCTAAGTATGATTGAATTCATACTGTAATATACCGTTGAACTGACAACAGAGGAAATAAGAACGACTAATTTTATAAATATTTATTGTAGAAAAACCTGTGGAAAAAGAAACTGAATATTAGGTTCAAAATTGTCTATTGATTTGTTAGAGGTGCGTACTTACATGTACGATATTTGCCATTTTAAAACTAAATAGCAATCCATAGTTCTATGAAACGAAATCATTACATTTAAATATCTTGATATTTTACATATATCACGTAAATTGTTTGTTATACACTCTTACTGTTGCGAAATGTGTACTTTTCAATCGCAACTTCCTTACTTTCATTTTGCTGTCAGCCATGCAGTTAGTGTGAATTCTAGTCACTTCGGCATCTGGATACATCGGCACAAGATAAAGTCACTTCGGTACCGGGTCAAATCGGGACCTGGTTAATCGGTACCTACGCTAGTTAAATCGGCACCTGTTTTTCACTGGTCTTATATGACTGATTTAAAGTCCCAAATCTACGTTGTAACAATTTTGTTAATATCTGTAATAAAGACTGAAAATAAAAAAAAATATTGGGGAATCATATTTTTATCTACTCGGAAAACCACGTTGCCCATAAAACCAAATTTAGCAGGAATAGTGAAACGCTCCTGAACTTCTGGTATTATTATAATAATAGGGGATAGGAACTATTGTATTGCCTGTGGAGTAACGAGTCTACAGAAGTGCACGCCACAAAATAAAATTGAAAAGAGTGGTCCTTTGGTGAAAAAGGGGGATATGTCACAATATAGGATAACGAAAAAAAAAAAGAAAGGTGATTTTTTAGATGTTTTTCGTTAATTATGGAACTGTACATTTATATATATCACAAAAATCAGCCCGACCTTTCAATAGAATTATCAAAGCTTGGTTAAGAGCATATTTCGAAATATCCAAGATGGCTGCCATTCAAAGTAAGGTGCCCCAATAAACAAAAGTGTTGAATTTTATGTTATTTTAGCTTAATTATATATGCAGATTTTAAAATTTTGGGTTCTGAGATTATTTGGGGAACGTGAATGGACTTTTGTGACTTGCTTGCAAGCACAACTTAAAACTTATTATTATTTTTCTTCCAATGATTTTTGTCCGAAGTTTTTAGAGAGCATCACTGGAGGGAATGAATTGGAACTTGGTATAAAGGTAGATGGTATTGAGAAAAGGTGCACAAGAACTTTTGTTGGAAAAAATGGCTACCGTTTCCATGGAAACGGGGAAAGTTCATAATATAGGACATTGCAATATCTCGGAAACCTAGGTGCCTAGAAACTTGAAATTTGGTATGGTGGTATAGTTAAATAAGACTATAAAATTCAGTTAAAAAAAGTGAATTGATATGTTGTCTGTTGTCATGGCAAAGAAAAACTAAGAATTCCAAAATTTCAAATTTCATGGATTCCAAAAATCACTTTTTTCACACGGCCATAAGTTTTTTTATTCATTATTTCATGAGTTAAGGTAATTTTGTCTTTGGGTTTCGAGCTGGACAGACGCTCTTAACATTAGTTCAGCTGTGCATTGATTCAGTTCCATGCAATCTTATTCATTTATTCCCAGTTAACACTAACTTTCGACAGAAGGGTGTCTTCTCACTTAGCCAACATTTTGTATTTCAGGTACCTACAGGTAATTAAATGCATGTAGGCTAGGTGAGACTTTGCAATTGTTTTTACTGCAATTATTTAATTGATTGGGGCCTCTTCCATGGGGACTATAATAATTATTCAAGGTAAATCTGTCAATTTGTTGAGGTTTTTTTATAATATGCAGGGGTTTGATAGAAAAAAGTAATAAATATATATATATATATATATTTATATTTTTTTATTTCAGAAATAATAATTGATCAAATCACAATTTCAAGCAATAACACATAACAACATATTTTTATATTAAAGCAATGGTATTTTTTTTTATAATCAGCACTATATTCATATAAAAAAATTGTCTGCATGTTATTACATTTAATTTATTACATTTAAAAAATATGTTCATACAGGAGCACTACAAGTACAATGTGAAATTGTTTATTCAGTCTAAGTGAACCAAGTGAGAAGCACTATCTGCAAATTCCATTAATGTTATTTCTCCACGTTGAAATCTTTCTTTGAGAATTTGAAGTCGGTGTTCCATTTGTCTTTTAGAGGCACGCTGCTTACCACCTGATCTCATCTGAATAATCTTCGCCTCATTTGATGCCTGTATGCTGTGAAACAATTTGATGGCTAGGAAAATATTGGGGTGTGCATGATGACAAAGTTTGTTGACTTTACTGTGCCAGCCCTCAACATTGTTGGTAGTTCTTGGACCATTATTGTCGTAGTGGTTCCATGATGCGAGCGGCTGTCCTTCGACCCACTTTTCGGTAATATAGTCTGTGAACTGTGTCACAGCATCACTGTTGTCGGTATTGTCTTCCAAAGCTTGCAACCACACATTCTCAACTTGTGGAATAGGAACTAAGGGTAACACAGCTGCACGTCGGACTAGTTGCTTTATATTGTCATTTTCTTTGTATTGTACAGCTAACCCACAGTTCTGAGTTTTCCGCCAAACACATTGCGCATAGTGAAAGAAACATCCTTTCAAACTCACATTGGGAAATACTGTTGTAATGGCATTTCTAGAGGCGGTCTCAAAGTACGCATTCTGGTGAAAAATTCAAATTCCTGGCTACAAAGGCATTTTTAAGGTAGTTGAAGAACGCTGAATATGTTTCCTGTGTTTTATTTGGTAGCAAGGCATACACTAAAGGGAATACTGTGTTTTCAACGAATCCATGTCATGTATATAGCTGATAGAACATTTCAGGACATGAATAAAATGTGCCATCACCAAACACTGTTTGTGAGTTGCATAACAGTTCCAAGTTGTTGTCTGTAGCAAACACTAACATTCGCTTATGTTGGTTGTTGGTGTTGTCTATTAGAAGAAAGCGATCACCGGCTGGTGTGTTTTTGAAGTTTTCATCGAGGTCTATATCAGCCTGAGTTTTTGGTAGCTTTGGTAGCACCTTAGAACGGCTTCTGTAGAGTGCAGTTTTACAACTTTCAAACGTCGGAATTTTCTCTATTATCTCATTGACATCATCGTCAAACTCATTATTACGAAGACTACCAAGCTCCTCATCAAAAATGGAAGGTATTGGTGACACCTCTTCCCTGCAACGCTTTTTTACTTTATTAATAAAGGCTGCTGCTGCTAAACCAATGTTATCTGAGTCATGGTTGTGGTTGTTGTTTATGGTAACAGGAACATTATCTAGTGTTGTCAGAGTAGCAGGACATTGACGTGAGACGCATCTCCAGTAGCAAAGGTCGTTGCGTCTAGTTTTTATTGAATATTTGTAACCATTATGGAGCAAATAATGACCACCGCGGCCATTTTCAAGAAAGTCTACGTGTACTTGAGCGTTAGCCATGAGAACTGAAATGATAAATCTGCTAGTTGGCCCCACATTTATATACTCTTCCATAGCATCCCAAGCTATAGTGAGTATGCATCTGTCAAATAGAGTGGTGCAAGCTGAACATATCTTATCTTTAATTATTTTAATTTATATTAATTAATATCAATTAATAATAATTATTCTCAATTAAGAATAGCAGTCATTTCATTTTATTAAATTTTATTTACAGAATTTAAAAATTAAACTTGTATTTTTTTTATTTTTATATTTGAAATATATATATTTATATATTTTTTTTAAGATAATTAAAAAATGTTTTGTGTTATTTTATAAATACTTTTAAAAATAAATGTAGCCCTTTGGGTGGCCTCAATAAAACAGTTATAAAAACAATATTTCTAAATGTTATTTTAACACCCCAATTACCTATGTTGGCCAGATGAGACTATCAATTTTCAAAATGTTGGCTAATTGAGAATGAACCGACAGAAGACGTAAGTTGCACTATTCTTCTCTATTCCATTTTTACAATTAACGATGTAATTAACAGGATAAACTTAAAGTACACTTTCATGGCCAAACCTCTACGCTTGATTGCACTACGGCATGTTCGATTCCTAACGCCTGTGTGACTTATTTTTATTAGCGTGATTGGAACAATCCAAGCCACGATAAATGTTAATTATTATTTTTGGCGCGTAAATATTTTTTTACAAGTATTGTATCAAGTTACGTACGATATTTTCAGATACTGGTTATGATGGCTCGTAATTGTGAATTCTACATTATTTGTATTTTATCAGCAATACACACACAGCTTAGTGCAGAATATATACTTATAATTGTGTAACGATTTTGCCTATAGTAATTATGTAATTATCTCCTTGAATACATACAGAACTAAAAATCGATAATAAAAGTCGTTGTAAGTTATATTAATATAAAATAATGTATGTTTATAGTTTCTTTAGGTAAAAACTACTTATTAAAAGCTTTAGTAGTAGGAAAGTTTTATAATAAATAAATATTTGTGGTTTTACAAATCGTTGAATACCAAATGGAAAAAGAAATGATTTCTACATATATTTTTACAGGAAATTTTCGAATTGTCTTGGAACGACCAGTAGCTAAAGTATGGCTCACTTTTAACACATGATTTCATAATGAAATAAGTGTAACTTGAACTTTTGGAAAGTCGCTAATGTGACAATACTCCAATAGAGTAAAATCTGACAAAATCTTTTCTTTTTCAGAAGCTCCTTTACTACTAAAACATGCATCATAAATAGGTAACTTGTTTATTTAAATAACACAACAGCGTGTTTCTTTTCTTGTCTTTTCTTTTGTCCTTCATATCCAAATTCAAGGTGAAGGTTAAAATATAGAACTGTGTTGCCGGACTTACATGTACATGTACATGTCTTGAAATGTAAGTAATAGATTTAAATACGGGTGTTTTTGGTGCTTATTAGGGAATAAATAAGTGCAATAGTTAAACTACAATTAATTTTGCTAGCTAAATATACATTTAATATATTTTTGATACTCATTTAATTTACAACTGTTGAATTGAAATGTTTTGATATGACATTGTTATGTTTGCATATACATTATGTTGAATTTATATAAAGTATAAAAACCATAGTATTTTCTCTATATACTACCATAACTCGATTCCGTGTGATCGAACTTGTAAACTGAGAGTATCTACATATAACAGAGCAACTGCCTCATTTTGCAGCAATCGTCAATTAATCAATGGTCTGAATTGAGAATTGGGAAAGCATAGTCATTGTTGGTGGTTTTTGAGGTCATTGCATTGTCTAAATTAGACATTTTCAGATAACAGCAGGGGACGGAAGAATCCAAGCCCGACCCTCCTGCTACAATTGTATTTGTTTTAGGGTATTGAAAAATTACCATAAAACTGGTGTCATGTAAACCGGATGTATTTCAATCCATAATTGGTAGGTACTTTCATATTGTTTGTAGATTATCGCATATAGAATTTCATAATGGAATTATCTCCATTATTTATACACGTATATAGTCAACGAGTGAGCTATTCTCAGATGTATATGTGTGTAAACAATACGTTTCGAGTAAAGTACATTTGACATTCACATTACATGACATTAACATAAACATTGAGCTTTTTGTATCTCATGTTCTAACGAATTCCAATACACCAAATCAATCCTTCGGCCGATACCGTAGATACAGCAAACCATCTTCTCCTGACAGAGAGAGCCAAATCAAAACACCAAATATGTCATCGTCTCCATCTCCTCTTCATAGCCATACATTGAACTCAAGTCCACCTTATGGATATGCAGACCCCAGAGACCAGTCCTACATTCAACCATCGCCAACTCCTAACCTTCCTCAGCATATTATACCCTCCTCTACACCACCACTACTACAACCATCCTTCTATTTACAATATAAACAATATTGTACTACAACTTAGAGATGTTTTGAGGGAGGAGATACATTCTACCATACAGACAGTCTTTAAGGTTGAAATAGAAAGGGCAGTTCAAGGAGCCTTCTAATCCCTTTCAAATGAAATAAAAAATCTGAAAGTCGAAAATGCTTTGCTCAGAGGTGAAGTAGATTCTCTAGAACAGTATGGTAGGCAGGACTTGATGAGGTTTGGTGGAATTGAGGAAACCCCTTGTGAAGATACAACCGATATCGTCACGAAGATAGTAGAAGAAATTGACGCAGACTATCAATCAAGTGATATTATTCGGTCACATAGGGTAGGCAATCCAAAAAGAGTAAACGAAAATGCGCGGGAACTTCCACCGAGGCAGATTATTGTTCGTGTGAAAGACCCTCTTGTGAAAAGAAGGATCCTAAAATGTACAAAACATTTAAAGGATAGTGCAAATTACGCTATGGTGAACGTAAATGATGACAACGAAGATCAGAAACACCTTGGCATTTAAGGCACGGCAACTGAAAACTGCAGGACACGTAAAACAAACTTGGACGGCCGACGGGAAAATCTTTATAAAAAAATCGGAAAGATCGTATATCTATCGTCACAAGTGAACTATCCTTTAGTAGATTTGTAGAATGTAATTATCCCGGGATAACAGCGGACTTTTTGTTATCCGGCGCTGGAGCGGTGCAACAGCAAACTATGAACAGTAGTTCTGTACCACCCCCGTTGTCATACTCAGTGGCAGCTGATGCTACAACGGCTGTACCTCTTTCTACTGAGCATGGTTCATAAAGATGTGTGAACATTTAATTCAATTTATGGTAAAAATAACCTCAATAACACTTTAACGATCTTATAACTATATATTTTTATATTGTTGTGTTAACTAATTTGTTTGTTTACTTTAATTTCAAAGTCCAAGTTATGATAGTATATAGAATTACTCTACCGTATCTCACGTGATAACTTTGGAATTTCCCCGCCTTCTAAAATCCTACTTTATATGCCCTGATGCCCCGTGCAGGTCCGGGTGCCAAAAGAATAGGCCTGCAGCAGCGCTAAGCTTGTCGTAAAAGGCGACTAAATAGTGCTCAGAACCCTAGCCGGGGGCTAGGGCGCTCTGCCCACAGAGCAACTGGGTTGTGTGTCCCAGGTGGTGGAATGGGGTGCCCCTGGTGTGTTACATGCTGGGGTTGTCAGGCTATAATACGGAAAACCTGACCGCAAACCATAGTGTTGCACCGTGTTGGGAAAGATGCTACGTTCCTCGCACGTTAAAAAACCCTACTGTGGTATTCTCCCGGAGTAGGAACCATAGGGCTCCGCCACAGGCGGCTAAATTGCCCAACCCTACCCACCTCTCCCTATTTCCGGTGGCAATCAAAATTTCTCGACCCCATTATCCTTGTGTCCCATCCCTTTTTTCATTTCATCATCATTTCATGTACATCGTCTGAATATAGCTGAAATATTGCTGCTCGGACGTGACGTTAAACCCCAACAAACAAACAAACATTATATGCCCTGATTGTATTTGTAATTACTCTACCGTATAGGAGACAGTTCACTGTCACGTGGTATTTTTTTTAGACATTTCGGTTTTTTTTTTTTTTTTTTTTTTTTTTTTTGTTATAAGTTTTATATTCTGCCCCAGATCTCACGTGATAACTCTGGAATTTTCATGCCTCCTCTGATAGTATTTATAATTACTCTACCGTGTCAGAGACAGTTCACTCCCACGTGGTATTTATTAGACATTTAATTTTCAGTGTTTAAAGTTTTTGTTCTTGCCTCAGTTATTTACAGATTCTAAATTAACTTAAGATGAACGTAATCTATTCTCATACAGCAATTTGAATCTTAATCCAGTAATCATATAACTTACTTGATTTAAAAAAAAAACTGTATTGGAAGGCTCAAGATTATGATAGCTTGAACCCTTCAGATAGATTCACTTGAACCCAAATTCCGTACTCCGAAAACTTCGACAACTCGTCGTCCAAATTTGGTTTCTGTAAACTTATGTACATACTTTTTGTTCTTTTCATTGACTTGCTGTGCACCTTATCCAATCTATTTTATACTTTGTATTGAATAGTATTCCATTGGTTGATACTCCCAAGCGCATTTTACAAGAAAATTGTACAACAAACAATTGTAACATGAACCATAGTATAGACAAACAGTCATTAATTAATTTGTATATTATTGCATATAGGTTGTGTAGAATCAAATCCTGGTCTAACTTTTGAATCGAATTGATCTATCATCAGTTAATTCGATTACATACTCCCTCTGTGAAAAGTTTAATAAATTTTGTTCATAAAAAAGTTCATTCAGTAGAGATTTTCTGAAATGATAAGAATAAAACAAACAAAATAAAAAGCAAAAAAAAAACGAAAAGAAAAAAGTTGTGCTTTTATGATAAAAATTACATAGATTGTACATTAATTTGGAACTTTGAAAAAGATGTCATTCTTGATTTGATATCATTTGGTTAATTTTCTAAAAAGTGCAGATCTAAATCCAGAAATCATATCGTTATGTGAAAGTATAGCATACCGGGTATGTAGACTGAAAAAGCATCGTATGTTTGGTAGGTTTTTCGAGAACATGAATCACTTTACCATTAGCAGTGTCTGAATTTTATGTGGACAGGTACTTAATCATTGTAAGATGATATACTTATAAATGTGGTTGAATATGCTTTACCATTCATTTCATATACTAAAAAAAATAACAAAAACAATATAATTTCCAGTCATGCAGTGGGTTAAATATGTAGGCATCTCATACCATGTTCTTTTGCCTAAATCCATTCAGACAAAAATACATTGTATAACAATTCCAAATTTCAGCTGAATGAATTATGTACCATAGTTTGCATATAAACTGACCTTCAAATGATTGTGTAAGCTACATGCAATATCATACATGATATGAATTTGATAGGGATTTTCTGATGAAGATCCTTCATCCTCTAACAACTTCTTCAGGAGGAACACAGAATAACCAAGCCTATACACCAGATATAAAAGCCCAGAAAAAAGGATTATTATTTTACTTTTTGATGGTTAAAATTTAATTTTCCAAGGTAGATATATAGCTAAAATAAATTGATATTGTTTGAGTAAGTTAAACTATTGCCTTTGGAACAATTTTCATCCAAAGTAACTGAAAAAATTAGGCATTAGAAGGAAGACAACTTGAATATTACATGGCTTCAATTGTTTTTTGGCAATGTAGCTTGAAACTTTGTTGAAGATCATTTTGTTTGTTTGGTCAATAGGATATTTAATTTAACTAAACACTGTTGGAATTAATTTCTATTTCTTTTAAAACTGATAATGACCTCTACAAAAAATAATTCTATGTTATATGATACCAAGAACTAAGACTATTGTTATTTATTCGCCATGTTTAAGACTGAAGAAATATTTTGGAAATTCGTGCCTGCAAGTTGATCCAAACACTGCAGTTTCAGTTAATTTCTTTGTTTTGTTTTTAGAACGAAGGTTAGTTCCTGCCTGAAATTCACTACAGTCCTAAAATAAAAACAGAGAAAATCTATAAAATCATAATTAATGATTACAATATTATTCAACTTAAAATGTATGAAAATAACTCAGAAGGCTGTCTAGACTTGCTGACATCATAGGCGTAAATAAATTTCTATAATGCCGCCATTTTTTCAAAATGGCCGCCAAAATCGACAAAAATTTCAACATTATTCGATTTCAATGAAAATTGATTTTTTTGGGTACACATGACATTCTTCATTCAATAGCGTCTTCAGAATTTGGCCAAACCCGACCATTTGCCGGTTTTGGCGACTTCTGTGTTCTGCTTGCAAACACAGTATCACTTATTATTACTTTAATACTCCTGTCATAAAAATTGGTGAAAGTGTCCGCCCTTTTCCTCAAAAGTCGATAGTTCGATTGAGATGAAAGTTTTGAAGATGTTAAAACTACTGTTCGAAGGATGCAGAACTTAAAAACAGTTTTCAGCTGCCGCCATTTTTTTCAAAATGGCCGCCGGGACTAAAGGTATCAATTTTTTTACTCCGGACATTGGAACGTCAAACATCTCATAAACAACTGATCAGAATTTGACCGAACTTGGTATATATATTAAGCTCAATTTTCTTAACAAAATCCCGAAAAAAAAAATCGCGTGCGTCTCAGCAGCCATTTTCAAAATGGGCGCCAACGCTGTCCAAAATTCAACTTTGTCCGATTTTGAAGAATATTGACATCTAGGTACTTTGAGCCGTCCCGATTAATAATCTGCGACACAATCGGCAATTTCAACACTACGTGTCGGATGCCATTTTCAAAATGGCCGCCAATACGGTCGAAAATTTTAATTTGTCCGATTTTGATGAAAATTGATATCTGGGTTCTTTGAGCCGTGTCGATTATGAATATGCGGCACAATTGCAATTTGAACTATTTATCGACCGTCATTTTCAAACTGGCCGCCACCGCTGTCGAAAAGTCGAAGTTTTTCGGTTTCGTTGAAATTTAATATTCACGTTCTTTACGCTGCCTCGATTAATAATAAGCAGTTCAATTGACGATATCTTTCTCAAAAGACAGATCAGGAAACGGGAGGCGACTTCTGCACGTTTCGTGGAGACATAAAATTTATTTAACTTTAATTAATTTAATTTATCTTGAACCATGAGGATGATGGTCTGCTTTCAAAGTAGAAGAAAACACTGAAGATTGTATTGCCCTTTTAGTGTCACCATGGTACTGGATTAGTTCTTTGCAGTTCGGTATATTTTATTATAAAAAATATTTGATTATTTGTTTACTGTCCTTTGGCAAATATTTAATGCATTTCAAGATGAGGATTTACCAAATGAAAAGACCCTGCTTCGTTCTAGTCTGATACACTGAGATAGATTTTATTGTATTAGCTCACAGATACAACAGTCTGCAGGTAGGCATGCCACCCTTCTTTGGCAGAGAAATTGTGGAAACGCTCTTATTTGTTGCTATTAAACTCATGAATTACAAGAATTTGTGATTTACACAGACACCAGTGTTTTTACATCCCCTTCCATGACTGGGCAGGGGACAATTAAATTGTATGAATATTGTATGTCATTCTTTCCTATATTTCATTATGTCTTGGTAAACAACACACTAGAAAGAGCTTGGCCAATGAGAAATGTGTTTTATTAGAATCATTCTGCTGCTTTATTATTTGGTCTGAGCATTCAACAAAATTCTACCAATACAACTAATCTAACATGCAAACCATTTTTGGATTTTATTTCATAAGGCAACAACATTGTGATAAATATGAGACATTAACAAGAATATGTTATAAAAACAGATAAAAGGAGATTCTCATAAAGTACACTACACATGTAACAAATTAATAGACAACAAACAAAAATAAAAAGTAAGTTAGAACCAATATACCCATTGTCATGCTTGCTGCTTCCTGATATGGAGACTGATTTGTAGAAATAAACAGTTAAAAGTGTCTGTGATCTGTAGAATTATACAAGTATTTGAGAGTTTCATAATTCATAGGATGCATGATTTTATCATTATTTTGAACCATGGAAGCTTTAGTCTTGCTTACATCTGTAAAAATCCCCGAATTAAAATTTATGGAATCCTATTGCACAAATCTACCTCAGACAAGTTTTGTAGATATTCAAATGAATTAAACTCCAATCATTTCTTTCAAGGTGAGGGAAACAGACATGACGTTGATTTAACAAAAAGAGTTAAAAAAGTGTAAAATTAATCATAAGTTATGACATCATAATAAAAAAAAACTGCCCTGTGATGTATTACTTATGATCAATTTTACACTTCCTGCTTATCAAGAAATCAAACACATCTACTTCCTTAACCATGTAATCAGCCACTTTTAACAAAATATGATCAGATATGTATTAAAAACATAAGTTATCTCTTTCCCATAGAGAATGGTTGATAATTTTATCTTTGCATGAAATACAGGGACTTCCCAATCAAATTATTCCCCTACAGTAAATGTACTGTATATGGCACCAAAGGAAAAAAAATAAAGAGAAAAGAAGCAATGAGTACTTTTCAAAAATATTGCACATAAAATAAGTATAGACTAGACACAGATAAATAAGGAAATGCTAAAAATACTAATACACATGAATAAAATACAAAATCTAACTGATACACATAAATAAAACCATTACAACGGATCATATGATATAACAAAGGAAAAATTGGAGTGTGTAATAGTCTTTGATGCCATTTTCATAATAAAAAAGATTTAGAAATGTATTTTCTTTTTTGCTTATCACAATTGGTTTCAAAAATTGTCTAAGAACTATAAATGGTAACAAAATTAATTGTTGTTGTATCACTATACAAATTCCATAAATTTCAGTGACATATATATTCTTTAGGAATGATGTTGGGAAAAAATGAGCCATAAAGTTTCTAAAATGAAATAAATTAGAAACTATATAACACATTTTCATAAATGGAAACTTTTAATTACAAGTCTAATCTTTCTTAATCAAAACAAGTGGTCTGAATATGTTTTATTCTGCATACCCTCAAAGTGTCATAAAAATAACAACAAAAGTAAAAAAAATAACATATTAACACTGCTTTTTTATAGCTCAACATCAAAAAATAGATATACCACATATGTAAGAGTTCTGGAATGTATTTATACATATACAATATACAAAAATACCTTAAATGCACCATAAATTTTAAAACACAGGGCAATAAATATAGTACACAAAAATTGCACTTGGAAGGAAAACACTATCAACTTTATACCTTATATAACAAGGAAACCATTAAAATATCACCACATTTAACTTTCCTAGCTCTGCAATATGTTAAACATAGCTATTTTTCTGTCTATCCCAATATTTTACAGGCTATAACCTAATTTTATTTACAAGTAACAAACCACAGGTACAGTTACACATGAAAACAGAAAGTACATCCAAAGCAACTATTGCATCTGTAAACCAAATACATATACTGAATACTAAAACTGTTCTGTATTAAAGCCAAATACATTGATTGGGATACTAATATTGTTCTGAGCACTAGCAAAATTGCTGAATTAGCAGCATTTAACAAGAAATAAAGACCAACTTCATTCAAATGTCCTAAGAGAAGTAAAATGATTGCTACAACAGAACAGTTAATACTTTTCATTTTCCAATGTCAAAACTGCACAAATGTTTGGTGATATGTGACAGCAATTCAAAAACAAGGCCTACATTCTGTAGCAGTTAAAACCGTAATTACAAAACCTAAAAAAAAATCAAAACTTCCTCATTTTTAACATTAAAGGAAAACCAAAGATCTTGCCCAACCAATAATGTATCAAAATCAAACCATATTAGTATCAATAACAGAACAAAACTAGAAAAACTGTGAGCAAAGCTGACTTGGTAGCATCCAGCTTTCCTCCCCAGAAACCATACACGATACCCTACAAGTGATTTAAGCATTCAAATGGAAAAATGAAAAATAGGGGGTGCACAATTGTATCGTGTAATAAATAATCTGTGTAAGTCACATCAAAATTTGATTGTGCATTAGAAGAGGATCCCTCCTCGATTGACAAATGACAATGTCCTAAGTTTGCATCAGGAAACTCCTAGTCATTCAGATTAAAAAAAAAAGCTTTGCAGACCACAGCATAATCAGACTGCAGTGGTCAAACCCATAATATCTGGGGCAAGTGAGGACACAGTATTAGATTTTGACACTTAAGCACTTAAGCATAGGGGCTGTTAGGACACAATATAGCACAAAACTTTTCAAAATCAGACCAAAAAATAAAAAGTCCATTTCTTGGGGTGTGGCCCCTTTGACCACTTTTAACTCAAAAACCTTAAAGATATCTGAAATCTCAATGAAATTTTCATAAGAAATCCAATAAAAAAAAAATTTCAAAATTGGAACAAAAATAAAAAAGAAAATTTTTGGGGGTGTGGCCCTTTTAACCCCTTATAACACAAAAACCATAAGAGGTATCTGAAATCTGTTTGAAAAAAGCAGGCAAAGATTTTCATTGAACCAAAAATAAACCAGAAATACTTTTAGCAAGCTCACAAGGAGAATACTCTGTACTTCAAATGGACTTAAATGTAAAAGCCTTAATTTGTACTATTCGTACCTTCGGAGTCATCCAACAGCAATTATGTACCTTCATGCACATCAATAAAAGTTGCCCAACCTTCTTATAAAACAACATCAAAATCCCTGGAGTAGTCAAGGGGCAGGTGTGCTTACAAGGTTTAAACATGAAAAACCCTGTATTGGGTTATCTCCCTTTGGAGTCGTCCAACAGTAATAATATTCTTTCATGAACATCTACAGATATGATACCTAACTTTCTATGAAATAATATCAAAATTTCTTGAGCCGTTTCAAGAAGAGATGTGCTTACATTGATTTAATATGTTAAGCAACTAATAAAGATTATCACCCTTTGGAGTCTTGTTCCTTCGTGCGCATCTGTTGCCAAACCTTTTTATAAAATAAGATCAAAATAGCTTGAGTAGTCAAGGCATAGTTTTGCCTACAAAGTCTTAACATGTAAAACCCTGTATTGGATTATCTCTCTTTGGAGTTATCCAACAGTAATTATATTCCCAGATGCAGATTTACATACTATTACCAACTTTTCTATAAATTTCATCAAAATCCCTTGAACTGTTTAGGAGGAGTTAAAAGGAATGTAGACAGATGGAAGGATGGACAGACAGACAAGGTGATTCCTATATACCCCAAAACTTTGTTTGCTAGGGGTATAACGAGAGGCTGCCACAAACCTGAATCACTCACCTGGTTAAATTTTTGCATTTCAAGGGCAATAACTTTAACAGGAAGTTGTCCGAAAATTTTGACTCAAAAAAAAACTTTCGTAGGCCTTGTCATAAGGATCATTTCAGCAATTGTAAGTTTCCTTCTATCTATCATAGTTTCAAAAATATTGGCTGAAAACTGTAAAAAAACCATCTTTTTACACCTTTCAAGGGCAATAACTCTAACAAGGAGTCATCCTACAACTTTGATCAAATGCAGCTGTTTGTAGGCCTTATAATAAGGAGCATTTCGGCAATTGAAAGATTTTAGCTAAACCTAACTTGTGACTGACCCCTTAGTTCAATTTTTAGTAACAGCAGCCATGTTTTTTGACAGATCAAAAATCCCCACATTATATCTACGCAGAATACTCATACAAAGTTTGGTTCTATTTGGCCTGGTAGTTTTGTAGGAGAAGATTTTTGAAAGAAATAACATTAACAAGCATTCTGGGAGCATTGCAAAACAATACATACTTCCCTACCTATATCACTGACCCAAATACTACCTTGGATCATCAAGTATAAATGACAAACTGAGGCAATGACCTAGATTTTGAAACTTTGGAAAAAATCAGCCAAGTGGAACGAAATGTTAACTAAATCTGTAACTCATTAAGATAGACTCACATACCGAAAATCAGCTCAATATCTGCAAGTATTTAGAAACAAAAGGCTCCCAGGAGCCTGAATCGCTCACCTAGTTCATTTTTTCTTCCTTCAAGGGCAATACTTCTTACAAGGAGCTGTTCAACAATGAACACTTTGGTAGGACTTATCATAAGGATCATTTCATCAATTGAAAGTTTAATTCTATCTATTATAGTTTTCAAGATATTTTTGAAAACTGCTAAAAACAATTTTTTTCAAGGGCAATAATTCTAAAAAGGAGTCACCCGCCAAGTTTGATCTCCACAACCTTTCGTTGGTCATATCATAAGGATCATTACAGCAATTTAAAGTTTCATTCAATCTATCATAGTTTTCAAGATATTGGCTGAAACCATAAAAGCAAGAGGCTCCCAGGAGCCTGAATCGCTCACCTAGTTAATTTTTTGTCTTTCAAGGGCAATAACTCTAATAAGGAGCTTCCCGACAATTTTGACTCTATAAACACTTTGGTAGGACTTATCCTATGGATCATTTCATCAATTTAAAGTTTCATTCTATATATTATAGTTTTCAAGATATTGGCTGAAAACTCCTTAAAACATAATTTTTTGCCTTTCAAGGGCAATAACTCTTATCAAGGAGTGGTCTAACAAGTTTGATTCCTAAAAACTTTCATAGATCGTGTCATAAGGATCATTTCAGCGATTGAAATTTTCTTTCTATCTATCATAGTTTTCAAGATATTGGCTGAAAACTGTAATAAAAAAATCATTTTTCACTTTTCAAGGACAATAACTCTAACAAGGAGTTGTCTGACAACTTTGATCCCTGAAGACTTTTGTAGGCCTTTTAATTGGGATCACTTCAGCATAAAAAGAACTTAGCTTAACCTAATGGTTTGGGAGATATATGCCAAAATCTACTGTCAGACCCCTATGTTTTATTTTCAGTAATGGCAGCCATGTTTTTCAAAAGATCAAAAATCCCCACATCAGTTCTATGAAGGATACCCAAAGGAACATTCATACCAAGTTTGGTTCCAGTTGGTCCAGTAGTTTCTAAGGAGAGGATTTTTGAAAGAAATAACATTAAAAATAGCAAATAAATGTCGGATAAGGCAACATGGCTAAACAGATTAACCTCAAAATTTGACCACAGATAAATCTCATCATGCTGATTACTTACTTTTACCCATGTCAGAATTTGGCTTAACCTAACAGTTTACGAGAAACTTCTGTCTGACCCCAATGTTCTATTTTTAGTACCAGTGGCCATGTTTTTCAACGAATCAAAAATTCCCACATTAGGTTTATGCAGGTTACCCCAAAGAACATTCATACTAAGTTTGCTTCCAGCTGGTCAAGTGGTCAGAGCAGATGAGTTTTGAAAAATTGTTAATGATGGATGACGACGGACACCATGTGAGCTAAAAAGGGTTCTCCCTTGGGTAACATATGACCAAGTCCATATTTAGCATCAAGAAACTCCCAATGTTATTCAGATGAAAAATCAAAATAGAAGGTGCACAATGGCATCATGAACTGAAGAATCTGTGAAAGTTTCATCAAACTCCATTCAGTGTTATCAGAGGAGTTGGGAATTAGAACAGACAGATGGACAGACATCATGATCACTATAAACCTCACTCTTATCAAGCTGAGGGGGATGGGTTATAAAAATATGAGTTTCAAAAATGCTTCAAGTGTGCTGTTATATTGGAAACCAGTAACTGGATAAATTCCATAAAAGTTTTAGTGATGTAAAAATATCCTTAATTGTGATTACCACCAATATGCATTCATCCCTATATTAAACATAGTAATCACTCTAAATTTACAGTACATCACAAAAACAGAATATGATAATAGCTTTTCTAAAAAAGAAAGCAAAATATTACATTTAATTGGACCTCAACATTTAGACGTATTGAACAGCTAATGATAAAGTATCCCAATGAATGTAGTATCCTCTTCATGATGACCTTGTAATATTGAAGTAATTCTTGAATCTGTGAAATAAATACAAACAACTCAATAATGAACAAAGTCTTGAAGGAGCATAATCAAACTAATATAATCAATAATTAATTAGATTAAAATCTTCTTAACAACAATAAGTTCTATGGTTGTCACAATGTTAATATGAGGAAGGTGAAACTTTTAAACGCTCAAAAAAAAAAAAAAAAAAAAAAAAAAAAAAATTCAAACACCTAAGTCCTTTCATAATTTTTGTCAGCCCTGTATTTATCACTTCCAAATTGAAAAAATGTGTCATGATATGTACATTTTTACAGTCCTTGTGTATTTTAATATTGTCATGGTCTGAAATATGTAAGGGCGAAATGTCCAGCTTTGGTAAGGAACTGGATTGTCATGCATGGTCCTTAATTTGGGTGCCATGTTTTTTACCATCCCTATCTTAGAAAAAGCTCAGCTTCTATTTGTATTTAATCATCCAAACTAGTTTATGATTCCTAGACTGGTGTTGTCCTCAATCACATTTACCAAATGTACAAAAATTAAGCTGCCATTATACTGTTATTAAGCTCCCAATTTTACATGCACAAACTGGATATTGATGTTTTTTTCTGTCCATAAGTATGTAGGACCCAGGTGATAATACAACCATTTAAGCTCCCTTGGGAAGCAACCAACATGAAGTGTCTGTTTTCAATGTAATCAGTAAACCCTGTACTGTCTAAAGGATACAAACCACTAATGTCACTTCCCATAGGCTTCAATAGGAATTCCCTTACATTTCACAAAAAGGGGTCGTCATGTAGAACTCATAAAAATATTTAATTCAGTAAGTTATAGTGACCTTTTTATGTAGAAATAAAGGAAATAAAATTCCCTGCCAAACACAAGCTCACTCGTGCCGATTTGATGTGCACTTTTTCCACAGGAACATAACACAAATGCACTAAAACTTGTGTAGGACTATTTTAGTGTACATTCTAAAAGCTCATTGGTTGTACATCAAAAATAAAAACATTCCTTCTGTTCAACCACTGGAATATTTTGAACATATTTACCAACTTTCAGACAGTTTCAATGAGTATTTTCAGAAAAAATGTGGTTTTTATAGAAGGATATCAAATTTGCTGGGCCATAAAAACTGCAAACTGGCCTATCAAGAAATAGGGCCCTGAGTGTTTTCTTACATCTCGTTTTAATGAACTCGTGAATTTATCATTTAATTCCTTACAAACATTACTTACAAACAAACAATGCTTTAAAGTCAAAACTATCTCAAATTTTATCAATTTTTATAAAAATAAAAGCCAAGCCGCCTTCCCCTTTTTAACCATCTATACCAATACCCGTAAATTTTCAATATTGTCATTAAAGACCTGTTTTGGATGATTTTCTGGTAACATTTATGTTTTCGCATCTAAAATATCACAAAACAAGTGCTTCATAAGAAAGAATTTTCAATTCTTATACTTCACATGGGAGCTTGACATTCTTATCCACATACATGAAATCTAAATTTTTACAATTTTCCCTCCTTGTACTTGCTATATTCTTTCTAAACTTGCTTTAACTAACAGATATTACTACAAGCAGGTAAAAAGAATCATTAGATATGCAAAAAACTACTTATTGACAGAAAAAGTACATTTCTTAACCCATCAGGCCTTAAAATAGGTCAAAATCTCATATTTGACAGATTTTTTTTATGAAATTTGTAAAAATTGTGATATTTTGGAGGGAATTTTAATTGTGCATCACTCTTTGCATGGTTTTAAAGAATTTAAGACAGTTTGGAACATTTTTGAGAGAAATATTTTGTCATGCATTTCAGTTATAAACCACTACTGTCACTTCCCACAGGCTTCAATGCTAATTTCATGAAGTTCAATGAGTTATGGAACTTCTACCTTAAGTTTAACCTGAAGGAGACTATACATCACCTAAAAGCTGCATGTGTACACTAATAGCCCTGAAAATATTATACGGGGTTTAATACCCTGCAGTGTGACACCAGCTAATAGAATGGGAATTCCCCTACATTTCACAAGAAGGGTCTTCATGCAGAATACATAAAAATATTTAATTCAGGAAGTTACAGTGACCACTTTATGTAGAAATAAAGGAAATATAATTCCTTACCAAACACAAGTTCACTTGTGCAGATTTGATGAGCACTTTTTCCACAGCAACATACATTGTAACACAAATGCACTAAAACTTGTGTAGGACTATTTTGCGTACGTTCTAAAAGCTCATTGGTTGAATTAGTGGTATGTAACCTAAAGATGTCCATCCTTCTCACTACCTTAACCTCCAAAGAGCAGCAAGACAGGTGTTTAAGATGAAGCAGGAACTGCTATTCTTCTGAGCACTTAGGTTCACCTTTGGTTTCAAATGGGGTTCATTTTATTTTCAATTTTTTTGGTGTGTTATACAGTTTGTTCTTTGTGTGTTTCCCTTATCCCTATTTGGGTTCCTGGTTTTGTCTTGTCCCACCATTTCCCCTCATTTGCACAGTTGGAATTACTACTCCTTAAGAAGTGTTGTTTAACTGTACAAACAAATATATGAATGGTTCTTTACATCACTTTTTATGGCAATTTTGGAAACTTCATGAAAATTTTATGAAAAATATAGAATCATGAATATGAGTATTATCAGAAATCTTGAGCAATGAAATCATAGTATTGTACAGAATAAGAAATGGAAAAACACATTACCTATTCTAATGTATGTAAACATATCCTTCCCCTGAGTTTGAGCAAGAATCACTTTCATCTGCCTTGGTTTGTACTTTGTGTTGCAGCTTCCTGAGCAATTCTGATGCTGGGGTACTCAAAGCATACCCAGCAGTTCCAAATAAACTTAAATCTGTGGCACCAGCTAGCGATGTAGCTGTTGAGAAATAGGACGGCATCCATGAGGTTGAAATTGAGGTTTTTATGGCAGACTCTTCATCTGGTTCCTTTTTTATGGTAACAGTTTCCGAATCTGTACCAGTTGAACTGTTACTATTGCTACTATGATTGGTAACAGAAGTACTGGCACCAGCAGCTCGAGCAGCTGCCTCCTTTTGCTCTTTAATTTTCTTCTGTCGCAAGAGGTGTCTCTCTTTGACCTTGTATTCCAGGGTTGAATGAGGCACTCCGTAATAACTTCCTGCCCTGTGTACACTCATTTCTCCTCTCTGAACTGCCTTTACAGCTTCCATCAAAAGCTGACTGTTGTATTTTCTATACTGACCACGCTTAGGACGTGTCTTCTTTAATGGCTTTGTGATATGTTCAACATGTTCTTTCTTCTTATCATAGTCTTCCCTTCTGACTTTCTTGTATGGTGATGGAGACTGTGGTTCAGCCTTAATAATTACATCACTCTCAGCCTTCAAAGAAGCACTACAGAAATCTGCTAAGGCTTGTGACTTTACTCTCACCTTTTCTGATATAGTTTTTACAATTATGTCTTTGAGAGTGTCTCCTAACCTCGTATTTTCATACTTGTCAAAGGAATGCGAAAGTTGTTCTGTGATGGTTCTTTCTGATTTAGTATCAACATTAGATTTAAAGTCTGGAATGACAATATCTGATGAAGAAGTGGTAGGCAAGCGTGACACTTCTTGAGTTTTGGCATGCTGAGATTTTGAAGTCTCCTTCTTAGCACTTTTCTTCACCCTATCAGCATTCCTCTCCATTTCAAATCTTTCTTCTGCTAGCTTTTTTATAACTTTCTTTAAGCAAGGAAGTTTAAGTTCATGAGTGTATTCTGAGTTATATTTTTCCTTCTTCCTGCTGAGGTTATGTTTCCTTCTAATGTAATCCAGCTTTTTGTCATAATCATCAATTGAAGCGTCCAAAATTTTAAAATCTGGATTCAACATTAAGGGCAACTGCTGAACAAACAATGGACGAAAACTTCCCTGAATCAAGTCAGTCCACTTCAATGCAATTTCAGCTGCTAAGGCATCTTCATAGCCATCATCCCCATTGATGGGATAAATGCTCTGTTTATCAGATCCCATTCTGAAGATTTTATTCCTTAGTGTAGACCTTGGTATACCATACAACACTGAAGCTCTACGTGTTCCAAGTTTGCCACTTTGGATTTCATTCACTGCTGCTGTTAATTCATCGTCAGTGTAGGCTTTTTTGGCTGCCTGTTGATTCTCTTTGACTTTATGCCTATAAGAATTTCGAATATATTAGTATTGTGTTTAAAACACATCTTCCTTTAAAAGGGTAATATTTTAAACATTTCCAAAACAGTTTGACACTAATAATTAAAAGCTTCACAGGTGCAGCTTGATACAACCACAAATGTTATGGTTATGTTTTTACTAAGTATTTTAATACATCTCAGTACATACATGTATAAGTTTGACAAGTATTTGAATTAACTTAGGTTGTGAATGTAACAT
This sequence comes from Perna viridis, assembly GCA_037379345.1. Lineage (NCBI taxonomy): Eukaryota > Metazoa > Mollusca > Bivalvia > Mytilida > Mytilidae > Perna > Perna viridis. The sequence continues at coordinate 9,850,925 of CM074513.1, forward strand.
AGGAATAGTTAACTTTAAACAGCTGGCTAGGAGAACTGTATTTTTTAGTATTTCAAATCAAATGGACTACACTGGATATCAGAGCTCAACTAATAAAATAGACTTCCTGTATCAAATGATAACTATAAATGTATTTCTACTCATTAGAAAAGGTTGGAATAGCCCCATATATGTGACTAATAATTATCATATTCAACAAGACCAACACGTCTGCAGCTGCATCACCATCATATTTTTTTTCATCACGACAGGAGGTGCCCATCTCCAAAATATAAATATAAATTAACTAGAGGCCTTAAAGAGCCTGAATCACTCACATGGCAAACTGTGTCAGTAAGTAATGATACCATTTTCATCATTATCATATAACTCTGAATAACGTTTATATATTGTTGAAAGCAAGTAAAAAATTGGCAGGAAAATTGCAGCCATTTTAAAAATGGTCATCTAGAACAAAAAGATTTGCCATCATCATTCACCTCTGGATACCATATTTCCTATGGAAACCAAAAATCAACAAAACCTGGAAAAATTGTCAAAAAGGACACCTTCAGGAACCATTTTTAGCTGAATTTGAACCAAAGACAGATTTTATTATGCAAAATACATTTTCCTATTTATAAAAATCATCAATCTGCTATTATTTCTAAATAACTGGCACAAGTCAGAAAAATCGTCAAAAATGACCCTTTCAAGGGCCATAACTTCATGAATAATTAACCAATTTTCCAGAAATTTGCACCAATGATGGATTTTGTCTTTATTAAGGTCTTTCCCATTTCAATGGGAAGACCTTTTTGAATTTCTTCTGATTATTATTAGTATTTTTTTTCTTCCGCCCAATTTTCCCACTTCTGATTAAATTGTTTTGCAACAAGATTTTGACCATCTTTTGCAATCTGAGAAAAGACTTTGGAATTCACCCTGTGAGACCTGATCATTTGTTGGTCCAGAGTTATCTGCCCCTTAGCAGGAAAGCTAATTTTGTAAAAATTTCTTAAATCGTTTTAGATACACACAAACCAAAAGCTCCATATTGTCCAGAAACAGAGGGCAGTACTATCTGACAAGGTTTTGGAAAGATTTGAGGTTTCCCTGGTTATGTGATTTCGCGACCTAAAATGAAATTATTAGGTTGGTCACTTAACTTTTAAACCATAAATCATATAGACTTAGGACCTTCACTGTTGATCTTAGATGATATGCAGTATGTCTTGCACTTTGTGGTTCTCTCTCAAACTTTGACAAGATATTTTACCTCATTTGTATGATCATTTCTGAATCTCTATTAGGCACTTTTTTTGCTGTAGTTTTTCATTTATGTCTTTATTGTATGAGTTATAACTACTGGTTAGGCGGTATTTACAGTCTAAATATGTATCTATATAGGAAAACTCTTCATCGACATTTAGAACTATATTCGTATACAACGAATTTCATCAGTGGTGTCTTTGTCAATTTTGGTTATTTAATATCACCTCTCTCTTTGAAAATGGGTGCACTTGTTGAAAACAACAATTCTTACCGTAATTAATACATTTGTTTAATAAAACTAATCTAAAAAAAGAATATGGATAAATTATTTTCTAAAGTACTCCAACAATCATGATTTATGTATTGAAAATGTGATAATTGAGTATGATTGTCTAGCGCTCAAGAGTTAATTCTGAGCTACTTTTAATAAAAAAACTTCACTACCTAAATTCAAAGCCTCAAATGAATCCATGAATGCACATTTAGTTACATGACAAATATTTATTTTGTTTGAAAATGCAAACGTAATTATTATAACATATGCGGTCAATGCGCCGCAACTCCTAATGTTAAGCGGAAAAAATGAATCACGAAAAATAAAGAATAATGAACTTTAAATTTGGTTAAATTTCCTATGTATTTTCTTACTTTTCATATTGATAACTATCGTTTTTTTACGGTCAGGATAATTTAATTAGATTTTTATTTTTTTTTGGTTGCTATCTACAGCATTACCTTTTTGTAATCTCCCTCCCCGTTCGTCGATGTGTACAAAACATGGTAATATGTATTCACCTTTTCTGAATTATTAGATAAATGTCACAAAGTAAAAGTATTTTATTTTGAAAAACATTCATGAAGTAATAATTCTGCAAAAGATTGTAAGTAATTTTGAGCATTTCTAATATTCTCACACTTAACCATTTAAAATGAATAAAATAACAAAATCCAGTCTGTACGTGAGTAACTAACGATGAATCATGGTGCAACAATATAAAATAGCCGCAATACACATTGATATCTCTTAAACAGAAATATATTAAGTCTTCTTATAATTAAGACAATAAATAAATAATGTTAGTACATCCATAGATGTGTATGTTTCTGAAAGCTGTCTTTTAGATCCCCCCCCCTACATTTTTATTAAGGTGGCATGATACATTCAATTTATATACAAGCACCTAAATTGCTGATGACCAGGTTTTAAACAGTAAAAATCACTATTTATGACCCTTAACTACAAAACAAGCCTATGTATTGCCTAACATTAAACAAAAGCCTACCAAGAATATCATGATAAATTAACATGTATATTAATAATTTTCAATTCTCAATAAAATAGAAAAATCAAAGTGCTAATGTACTGAATCAGTTTTTATTGACTGATTTAGCTGCCTTAAATAGGCAAGAACGGAGACTGACTTCTTTGTTATTAAAACCTTTAAACTGTTATTGTTTAGTAATACTGTTAAGTCACAATGTTTCAACATTGTTGTTCCAACTTACACAATGGAGGCAAATTATTCACACTTGTACACAATATTCATGTTTTTGTAGTAAATTAAAAGTATGATTTTTAAGTTAACAATCTGAGTTTTATTTTGACCACATTTGTTCAATACACACTCAGATAATACATTTACAATGCAGAATTCTAGGTTCAGTGTGTTTTTGGTACTACATAGAGAGGTGGCCATACGACCTGGAAGTGACAATTGAGACCTCTGCTTTGGGATACTTTATAGTTACCTCCCTTTGAATATTTCTATGTTCATGAAAATCAACATTTTATTTTGTTCTGAACTAATTGCACTGATGAAACTGACAGAAAAAAGTTTATTACTACAGAGTTACTACTGAATTCATCTTTCTTAAAAGAATAAGAACTATTTTGTGAATTTAATAATTGTCAAAAACCTCCCCTCTGAAAATATATGCAAGAAATAAGTAGTGCCGATTGAGCCACTTCTATAGCTATTAATACAATGAGTCCATTGCTGCGAGGCAAAGGTCATTTCTTATGTACATGATTGCAGTCAGAGGAGAATGTGTAGGAACATCTTTCAATTGTCCTGAAACAACTGACCTTCAAATATTGTTAATACAGTTTGAATTGTCAAGCCAGCTACTATACTTTTTAAATCAATAACCAAGAACAGCAAAAAAAGGTAAAATTAGCATAAAAAGGGCAATAACTCCAAAATCTGTAAATCAAATGTAACGAAATTTCAACGAAGATAAATCTCATCCACCCAAAGAGTCAAATTTCTCCCTCCCCCCCACCCCAATCTAAAAAAAAGTAAATAAAAAATGTACAAAAACTTTGGCACTTTCATAATAAATGGTCTGTTTTCAACTATTTTTTAACAAAAAAATTTCCTTTGCCATTTCACCAATGTTTCATAAAAGTTCGTAAAAGTGTTTTTGAGTTATTGTCCAAAAAACTTGAAAATCCCCATATATTTAAGTATAAAACTTCATAACACAGAAAAGATAAATCTAAAATTTATAAAAGTCGAAATGGAGCTTACATCAATAGATATATTTAGTAAAAGTATTTGAAAGTGTTTTTGAGTTATTGTCCAAAAACTTGAAAATCTCCCTTTTTTTTTAACTATAAAAATTCCTAACACAGAAAAGGAAAATCTGAAATTTATAAAAATCGAAAATACATCAATAAATATGAACAATTCACCAAAGTTTCATAAAAGTTAGTGGAAGTGTTTTTGAGTTATTGTCCGAAAATTTGAAAATCCCCTTTTTTTAAAGTATAAAAATTTTTAACACGGAAAGGAAAAATCTGAAATTTATCAAAGTAAAAAGGGAGCTTACATCAATAGATATGAACAATTCACCAAAGTTTCATAAAAGTTGGTGAAAGTGTTTTTAAGTTATTGTCCAAAGTGTTGACGAAACCTGCAAGTCAATCTGAATATGGCACCTTGTGGTACAATTTCAAAGCAATACATTCCCTTGCAAAATCAATCCCAAACTTCCAGAAAACAGAAAAAAGCAGACCTGTTTCTGGCCCATGATTCACCTCTACTACAGGCAGTGTCTAATTTTCTTAAGGATTAGTACTTAAGTCTAAAAATTCTGGAGAAAGTTAACCTGGTGTGAGCAACTATATGAGGTATTTTGAGTTCTATGGGTTCTTTTTGAGTTTGAGGTATATTCATCTCCACATCTTTGTCCATCCCATGACCAGATGTCTTCAGCTCAGCCAGTATCTCCCTTCCAATATTGTGTGTATAAAACTGGGGACAGTAGGGCAAAAGTTCTTGTAAGTATCTCAAACCTAAAAAAAATCCAAGAAAACAGAAACTTTATAGCTGAGCTGCAAAATATCACTCACACATTAATTTTCTATTTAAGTACCGTTCCATGTAAATCTTACACAGTGAGTGGCACACAGTGGTTGCATATGTTTATGAAATTTTGTCTGTAACACATATGTACTTAAGTCTGAGTAAAAATCATATTTTGGTTGTCATGGAAATCACACTTTTCTTCAAATGTAGACAAAAACACATTAAAATACCCAAGAACTTTGAAACAAAATTAATAGACAGTGTCCTATAATTTAGATTTATAATGTTGGAAAGTGAAAATGAATCCTTAATACCATTTTGATTTATCATACATGGCTGCAGAAACTTGAAGGAGACATGACACAAAAATTTCATTTTTTAAACATTTACATTTATAAAAGCTATAGTATGTTTAGATACGAGTTTAACAAACGTTTTCTCATCAGATTAGTGCTAAATAAAGTTAGAATGATTTATTTGTGTTATCATGACGGCCTAATTAATATGCATAAATGAAAACCGAAAGTAACACCTTTTTACCATATATGGAAGTGGTACGTCATTGTGTCTCTATCTCCATTTGGGTGCACTGAAAATGTATACATGTGCCAGAAAAAAATAAAAAACCTTCAAAAATAGCTTGTATATATAATGCAAAATGTCCAATGATCAGTGTGTGAGTCCAATTATCGTGTTTAGAAAAGTAAGAAGACTAAAGTTTTCTGTCAGCTTTTCATTTTCGTTAGGCACACATCCCTGCGTGGCGAAAACACAACTACTTTGCACATTATTTTAGGACTTGAACAGGTGGGTGCAAATAAAATAGCAACACTCTGTGCATTGTTCTTCATTTGCCACTGGTTATATCTATTAACAAGTCTAGTAGATTTAATTATAGCCAAGAGAAAGCATGGGGTGGCTTCTTTTATATTTGCATGGTTCGGCAACACGTGACACAGGTGTCGATACAGGTATATGACTTTGATAATTGAAATATAATTGCATTTATTTTGTCTTACGAATTTTGAAATAAAACAATTTACATGGAGAATTTGACACAAAACACAATTTATAATAGGCGACTCTAGGTGAGTTTAAGGGAGCTTTTCTGGTACGAACAATACTTTTTTTATAGGTCAGTTCAGAATATTTAATTTTGAGCAAAAAGGACTTAGAACACGAGGAAGCTTCAGCACAAAACCTCTGTTGGTTCTCAAATAAAATTATCAAAAACCAATAAAAAATAAACATGTTCGTACTATCCTATAGCTGTACTTGCCAGGTACTAGTACAATTGTCAGGGGTAAAAAGGGGTGAAATCAATATTTTCATTGAAGATCGTGATCAGACAGTTTAAATCTTAGAAAAGTGAATTTGATTAACTTTACGTAAAAAGTTCAATCAAACATGACAGAAAATAATAAAATATTTCTACGTAATCTTCGAAAAGAAGTGGAGTAGTCTCTCTGTGGATTCTAGTCTTCACAAATGTGATAGTTAAATATTTCTGTCATTGTTTATCATTTTCTTCTATCAAGTTGTTTAAATTGATACAACTGTAAATTTGGTTCCAATTGGTCAAATAGTGTCAGAGGAGAAGATTTTTGATAGAAATAATATTCAAAATAGCAAAAAAACGTTGAAAAAAGGGATATAACTCTAACATGGCTTAACATATCAAAATGAAAATTTGACCAAAGATAAATCTCATCATGCTTAACACTTTTACCCCATCAGAATTTGGCTAAACCTAACAGTTTAGGAGATATATGTGAAAAACTACTGTCTAACCCCTATGTTCTATTTTTAATAACAGCAGCCATGTTTTTCGACGGATAAAAATTCCCACGTCAGTTCTATGCACAATACCTCAAGAAACATTCAAAGTAAGTTTGGTTTCAAATGGTCAAGTGGTGTCAGAGGAGAAGAGTTTTGAAAGAAATAACATTAAAAATAGCAAAAAAATGTTGAAAAACGGCAATAACTCCAACATGGCTTAATAGATTAAAATGAAAATTACACCGCAGATAGATCTCATCATGCTAAACACTTTTATCCATGTCAAAATTTGGCTATATGAGATATATGCGAAAAACTACTGTCTGACCCCTATGTTCTATTTTTAGTAATGGCGGCCATGTTTTTCAAGGAACATTCACACCAAGTTTGGTTCCAATTGGTCAAGTAGTTTCAGAGGACATTGTTAACACCAATGGACAACGACAGACACCAAGTGATGGCCGTATCAAAACAATCCACATTGCTTGTCAAGAATTTCATTAATTAATTACCACTGTGAAAACAACTCTGGGTTGTAATTATTTATTTCTAAATTTATTGTAGTTATCAAAACAAACAGGTATACTCATTGTTATTAAAGAATGTTAGTGATGCAGCTGTCAGAAATCAGTCCAACTTTTAAGTGGGTCAAGGCTAGGTTCTAGAAATTTTGGACTGAAAAAATGACTCTTACTTATAGGTGGATCAACTTATACTCTAGCATATATGGTATTACTTTATATTTTGACATCTCAGATTATTCCAACTGGTACTATTACTTTATATGGCGACATCTCAGATTATTTGTACCGGTACTATTACTTTATATGGCAACTTCTCAGATTATTTGTGCCGGTACTTTTATTTTATATGGCAACATCTCAGATTTTTTGTACCCCGGTACTATTACAAGTTATAGAAAATCAATTGGTACATAAACTGGTACCAGTGATTATCCCCCCTGAACATCAAGAGTAGTCAAGTTATTTGTTATCCCAAATTACTTACTGGGGTTATCTTGTAAGTTTTTTCCACTCTTTGCCTCTTCCATGAGTTTTTCTAATGCTTCCTAAAAACAAACAAGTTAAAAGTTTCTCAACATCTGTAAATATGAGTTCAAAACAGATACACATTGCTAAAAACAAATGTAACTGCTATCACAGACTTCTTTGATTTCTCTTCAGAATTATTTATATCCATGAAAACAGTAAATATCAAACTGATCAATATAAAAATTGCACATAAGTCATGAAAACTGCAAGGAAAACAGTCATAAAGATCCCTACTGTGCTTCACAAAGTTAAAAGTCCATGCATATTGTTGTTAATTTAAAGTTTCTCAAATAAAAATGGATTTAGACAGTCATTTATAAAGAAAGCATTTGGAAAAATTATTTTAGAAGTAAGCAACTTACAAACATCATTTTTAACCTGGATTCACAAAAGAAACAGTTCTGTTCCTGCTGCCAATCTCCTTTCTCTTTAGTCTCCAAATCTAATAAAGATATAATTATAAGACAAGCTTTGATGTAATTTAATAGCTGTTTAATTGTCAAATGCACATGTATGTTACTTGTATATATGTATATTTCTCAAATGACCTGAAACATTTTGCTTCCACCTGTATGTTCCTCTAAGGTCAATACAAATACTTGCTACATGTATGTGTTAGCAACTCCCAATCCCAAACTTTTTTTATGTAGTAAAGGCCTCACACATCTCTGAATGGCCCTGGGGAAATTGTTTTTAATGTGAAATAAGAAAAGCTAGAAAGTTCAGTTTAGATTTATAGAAAATAACTTATGTTGAACATTAAATTCTAACATTCAAAAGTCCTTATTTTTATGCAGAATGATGATACATTTTTAAAATAAAAATAACTTCTAGAACTTGATTTTTAACACTATAGATTATTGATCTGACAAGGCATTCAGTGTAATAACAAAATAGGACACTTGGAACATTATGAAATATCAAATGACACCCAGAAGTGATAATAAATGATGAAGGTCATATGATGCAGCCTTTAAATGTTAACAGTTAAAGTACAATGTACAAATTAGGGAATAAATGACTACATAACTGTTGTATAATATCCTGAATTGAATTAAATGTTTGATTTTGAGTTGCACCATTTCTCTTTTACCTTTTCTTATTTTATACTTGATATCATCGTTTTAGTTTAAAGTATATACAATGTCAATTTGTACATCTCTGTTACTAAGTTATTCAATATTCAACATCACATGACAAAACATTGTGTCTCATACTTGTGAAATTCAAACATTCATGATATAAATATTAAAAGTAAATAAAAGACCATGATAAGGCCAAGAAAAGAAAAAAAACGCTTCAGACCAACTTTTGCTGAAAAAAAAAAAAACATTTAAGTCCGACAGCAGTCACATCTACAATTTTAGCCCTATCATAAATTCCTGACAATATGCACATTCCAAATGGTAATTTAACAGTCCATTATAACAATCCTGTAAGTTGTTGGAAGAGGAATTGCTGACAACACATGAGAAAAAGTTTAAAAATGTCCTAGTCTATCAGCTGGCATTTCTTTAATTTTTATCAAACTCAAATTCCTGACAATATGCACACCTCCATGTGATTTAATAACATCCCACAAAGTTTTATAACAATGCTTTAAGCTGCTTAGAACATAGTTGCAGATACACAGACAGGGTGAAACCTATATACCCCCCCAAAAACTTCGTTTGTGGCCGGTATAAATATCTAATCAAAGCAATGAATTGGACACTTAACTTCTACAAACTATTAAGTTAAGTTAGGTTCAGTCAAAAAAAACATACAGAAGATGATTCATAATCTACTGTAAACAAGATTAAATTTTGTGATTGCTAATTTTCATGAAGTCTGTCAAGTGAAAATAGTAGTGGGTATCAAATTTTCGCAGTTATCTGTCCTCTGAAAATAAAATTAACAGTATTTGATAATTAACCTTGAGCCTTGATTATTAATAACCATTTCAATGTTAATGCTCTACATTCAGATAACTTTGACAGGTAATAGTGTGTACATGGTGTCCAAACTTTGGCAGGAAAACTTCTTATACCTATCCACAGTCTAACTCAGCTAAAATTTACCTTTAAATATCTACTCAACCCAACTTACACTGGCAATTTTATTGATGAAAACATCGTAAAAAGGAATCTTATAAGGTATCCCACCAAAATATGTTCGTGTAAAAGTACACATGCATTCCTTATTGTGTACTTTTGCAAGACTCTTAGGAGGAACATTATTTAACATCTCAAGCCTTCTGTAAACAGGTAAAGACAACTAACAATGTCATGAAAAATGGAAAGTGTAAAGGCCTTAAGTTAACCCTATGATAATATGAAAAATCCATTAAATCAAACCAAATTAATTTTAAGAAGGGCCAAAAATAAAACATTCTTGGTTTCCCCAATCCTTACTGACCCGAAAAAATCGATGTGACTGGAATAATTTTATTGCCGATTTTGTGTAGAATTTTTTTTGTGTTAAAATCCATGTTGTGGTGCTTCTACGAAATGGAGGAGTCAAATACATAAGAAGGGGATGCTGTTCTTCAAAGCGCCTTTGTAATCAACATAAGTGAAAATGCCTGGATGATGCAACTAGGCTTCCTCAGGTTTTTACCATATCCTCTAGATTATTCATAAATTTAAATAAACACATGGATGTCCTTCTGTCGGTTTCTGTTGCTGTTTATTCAGCTGGAAACTTTAAGAAAAACTTGGTAACAAATGCATTAGCTTGCAGAGATTTTTGAAGAAGGAAATATTTGAAGAGGACCATCCCACACTAGTCTCGTAAAAGTAGACAGCTCATACTTCTCTATTTGTAGTGGGTGGAAAAGGGTACTTTTTGTGCACTGTTCCAGGCATTTTTTTTATTTTTCATTCATCATGATTAGGATTATTTATTTTTTTTCTGAGTCTTGATAAACTCCTGTCTGCATATAAAGTTCGGCAACTTAAATAAGCAAGAACACCACTGGCATCAGCACGATAATTTAGTATAATTCTTTAATAGCATAGATAACTAAAACATGTTCCAGATTGCTCGACACTGAGGACATACTATGTCAATTGTACTGGGTTTATCCTTGTCCATTTTTTTTCAGATACATTTTTTAATCGTATATGTGACTTTCGAATTCCCTCTAACTAAGGGATTTATTCCCTTTATTTTCCATGCACCATGGAATCAATATTTATTCACCATTCTTTAGTGCACAATTCCCCCCTTTACCACCCACATGGTAGCATTTCAAAATGACTGCCATTTTTGGACAACATTTAAAAAAATATTTAGATTTCAATTAAATTTGGTACATGTAGGAAAACATGTTATCCTGAGTTAAATGGTGATTTTGAAAATTTGATTGCTGTCATTTTCCTGCTATTTTTTATTTACATTTGCTCAATTTTCAACAGTATTTGGTTTTTGTAATAAACATGGTATCCCGAGTTGAATGATAATGGTGGGTAGGTTAATTATAGACCTTGTTTTACTTCAGCATCTATTTTTTTGCCTGAATATTTGTGTAAAGCAAGCTATATAACTCAATACTAAAGGGTATAGTTTTTCTGCCTTCTGTGCAGCTGTTGGGGCAACAAAGGACAAGGAGGCCCTTAAAAACATCGTATTGTGTTACCAGTGTGCAGAGGCTGCATTATTATTGGCAAAATACCACCTAAGAGAAATCCAATAAAATAAATGATTTCAAAATATACATAGAGTTTTATTTGATATATCTGACATGAGAAAAATGATAAATTGGTACACCCTAAGAACTTAAAATACTGGCCTATAATTCTGGTTTGTAATTTCCTATTTAAAAGTACCAAAAAAAAAAAGACAACAAATTTCCAAGAAAAATAAAATATTTTACCTACCTACCTATCCACACCAGACTTCATAGGGTCAAGTTTGTAGAAACAAACAGTTATTTATTTTTGGCCAAGCCCAAATAGTAAAATATGGTATAAAAAAAAGAAACAGTAGAATCTTAATATAAGAAGTGAAATTCCATTTTAAAGTGGAAGAAAACCATGTCTGATATTTTTCTTTATCATATGACAACTCTGAGAATTCTTTATAAACAGATCGGAGGACTGTGTAAAATGTCACTGTGTGAAAACTTAGCTGACTGATGAGGTCAGTAATGATGAATGAATACTCACCATTAAAGGGGTAAAGCAATTCTTTGATGACATTTTCACCAGCTAACTCCTTGGCAATACACTCCAATCCTACAAAATAAAGACAATTTAGTATAGGAAAAACTATATTAACATTTATGATTGAAATTTCAATACCAGATGTATGGTAAACACCACTATCCAATATATTTATTCCAAGTAATTGTATTCTTCTTCCAAGATACATAAATTTGTAATCAAAGAATTAGGTAATGTATTTTTTAAGAGTAATCAAGGAAACCAAGGTTATAGTGGTAATCAAAAGAATGTAATCCAGGGACAAAGACCAGACATGGAAAACAGACATACACAACAAAGAACATAAAGTAACTAAAATCATACAAAGTAACAAAAGCAAATGAGCAATTCCACTAAAAACTAGGAGTATGGACCAGGTGTGCCGGTAGGGTAAGCGTCCTCTGTTTTTCTAGAAACACCCGCCGAGTTGCTCATAAAAGGTCAAGTCCGGGATAGACAAACGAGGAAAGGAAAACTATGACCCGTTGAATAAATCAGTTTTCATGGTGCAGATGGATACACCATAACAATCCAAGAGTTCATGATGACCATAAAACTTCTGTAGTGATGACTTCAGTCTTGTAACAACATAACCCTGTTCCAGAAGCCTATTTGTTAGAGTTCTAGTGCGATACAAAAAGTCTGCGCAGTTTCAGCAAGCTCTGGCAACTCTGGAGTTGTGATATGAACACTCCATACACAGGTGCTGAAGGGATGTTGCCACAGATGAAAGGAAAGTTGACAATTTTGAATGAAAAGTCATCACGTTTGTTGGAAATTAGAAAAAAAAAGTGTGACATGAATAAACTTTCAAATATTTCATGATGTAAAATAAAACATCTGTGTTTTTTTTTAATGTTATTTAGAACATTTTTCTAATACGTAAAAACAGAATGTCAATCTTTACTACTGATTTCTGAAGTATAAACTGTAATCAATAGTAAAACAGTATTCAACTCCACACATATTTACAAATTTTGTTCCACTTCACCTCATTTCCAAATTTTTTTAACCTGTCCAAAAGTTAATTTGCAATAACATTCAAAAACTATTTTACTTGATTATTTATCATACACTGTAATAATACTCACATAAAAACAATTTAACAATAAGAAAGTAGTTTCTTTGATGAACATATAAGATTTTCCAAAACAAGACACTTTTTATAAATTTGAATTCTCAAGCCTATTTCACTTGTTTAAAATCACTACTTTTGTTTTCCTATTTATTAATCATAAAATATTATTGATAGAATGAAGATTTTGACTGATAAGTGGAACAGGCTTAACACATTTAATGTTTCTTGACACATTACTGCAAGAGCCCAATTCCCTTAATGAATTTTAATATCTTTCATGGCCAAAAAAGAGTCCTTCAATCTTCAATTGATTTGAAGAATAGATGTTAATTTTATTTTGCAGAAATAATAAAATATTATTAAGCTAAATAACTGCCAGAAACATATTTACTGGAAAAAAAAGTTTCTTTCTGTCTATTATAGTTTTCAAAACTGCTGAAAATATCATTTTTTGCCTTTCAATGGGCTCTAACAAGGAGTCGTTCGTCAACTCTGATTCCCGCAGACTTTTGTAAGCCTTATCAAAAGATCATTTCAGCAATTGAAAGTTCCTTTCTGTCTATCATAGTTTTCAAGATATTGGCTGAAAATTGTAAAAGAACATCATTTTTCACCTTTTCAATGTCAAGAACTCTAACAGAGAGTTGTCTGAAAACTTTGATCCAATTCAGGCTTTTGTGGGACTTGTAATAGGAATCAGTTTGGCAATTGAAAGACTTTGGCTAAACCTAACGATTTTGGGGTTATATGAGAAACCTGACTGACACCTTTGTTCTAACAGCGGCCATATTTTTTCCACAGATCAAAAATCCCCACATTAGATCTATGCAGAATAACCTAAGGAATATTCATACCAAGTTTGATTCTTATCAGTCTTATAGTTTCAGAGGAGAAAATGTTTGAAAGAAATGACATTAAAAATAAGGATGAAATGTAGAACTAAAAAACATGGCTTAGGTCTAACTAACCACTTAAAGGTCAATTGGTCACCCCTAAGTACATGTAGTACCAAAATTAAACTGAACCTACCAGTAGATGTATGCATTGTAGGTGCATTATTTGTGTGTATTCTGATCAAAAGTAGTCAAAATAAAACAGAATAATTTAACTTTATAAAAGAACAGCATTTCAACATGCGTAAAAATCATTCAACCATAACCAAAGTCGAACTTAATCAGTAACTTCTAATAGTAAGACTACATACACAATCTAAAATCAATTGGTGAAAGCATTACAAAAAAAAACGAAAACAGTAAATTCACTGAAATTTTAGAAGTCAAAGGGCCATAACTTCCATTAAAATTATTCAATTGCATACCAAAAACAAATTTATTTGGTAAAAGCATAACAAAAATATACAGCGGAAATCACAGACGGACGGACACCCAGCATTTCCATGTCCCCTTGCTACGCATCGCGGGGGACAAAAATAACATTTGTGATTTACTACAAAAGAGTATGGAATTGTTTACATGTGTGAGTATTTTGCCTCCATGCCATCAGTAAGCAGAAGGAGTAATCAAGGGAACCAAGGTTATAGACAATGTAAAAATATGAAACTGAAAATGATTTTTTTTTTAACAAAGTAAAGTAATGGAAATGTTAGAAGTGGATAGTGAGACCTTAACAGATTAAAACGAAAATTTGACCTAAGATATATACAATAACGCTGAACACTATTACCCATGTCAAAATTTGGAATAATCAACAGTTTAGGAGACATATGCAAAAAACTACTGTCTGGCCCCTATGTTCTATTTTTAATAACAGCAGCCATGTTTTTCGACGGATCAAAAATTTCTACGATGCAGGACATCCCAAGAAAAATTCACACCAGGTTTGGTTCCAATTGGTCAAATAGAGTCAGAGGAGAAGAGTTTTGAAAAATTGTTAACGACAATAAACAACAACTGGTAACATAGTGTCAAGAGGAGAAAAGTGCCAGATGAGCTGAAATACAAACATATTCATCATGTTTACATCAATTTAATGAAAACTCTTACCAAATGACATCACATCAAGCATACACACTTAAATCATGTCTTGTAAATGACTGTTCTGTACCAACTGGGAAACCAAGGCAGCTTTGGAACATTTTAAAGTCTTCAGTAATCACAGATATGCAAACTGCCAAAGCTGTCTTGGTACCATTCATTTTGTTTTAGTCCATTACTAAGACTTGAGTGAAATAATAAAAAAAATCAGATTCTGAGGAAAAAAACAGATCATACATTTCATTGGACCACTTTGTACCTCAATATCTCAAAAACAGTAAATGATAGGGTTGATTTGGTAAGCATCAGGATTCTCCATGGTTGAAACTTTAACCATGGAGGAAAATTTTCACTGACAGGGAAGCAGTCAAGAATGAATAAAAAATGTTAGGGAAGAATGCCCTAAATGAAATGAATACCATATTCTAACAAAACCCATATTTTTAGAATATGATATTCATTTCATTGAGTTCATTCTTTTTTCTATTCACTGTAACTAATATCATATACAGTGAAACCTGTCTAAACCAGATACTTCTTGAAGTCCCTTTATATCAATTTAAATGTATTTTAACCTGGGTAAACCAAACTCCTTTCTAAACCAAACAGCTTCAAAGTCTGAAAGGGTTTCTGTTAAGAAAGGTTTCATTGTACATGTATTACTCTGGCCTTATAAGTATGTTTCCAGTACAAATTTTCAAGGAGTCATTACAATGAAACCAGCATATAAAAGTAAATGCAAAAAAAAAGTGCTGAATCAAATTCCTGAAACCAGGACTAATATAGATTTATAGCATATTAATTGAACAGTCAAATTTTCTTAATCCTACTATTGGTACTATATTTAGACTTGGGAAATTTTACTTTCTATTTCTTATATATTTTCCCACCAAACACACATGCTCCAGACACTGCAGGAAGTTGCACAAAACAGCAGCATTGCAGTGTAAACAAATGTCAGTCATTTTTTTTACATGCAGCAAATATCTGATCGAATCAAGAATTTTAGGGAGATTTTGTATGTTCCTTAATTAAGTAAATCAGTTTCTTTATGATGAAAATGTTTTAATATATTCCACCTTCATTCAACTTCACATATAAAAATATCCACCTGCATTTGGCCAAGATTGAGTTACCTTTGAGCATTGTCAATTTTGATTTGTTCACCATGAATAGTTTCATCTGACTGACACTTCCTTTAAAATTAATTTGCGGGGTTACTAATTATTAACAATTACATAATTATCTTCAGATTGGTTTCAGGCATGAATGTGTCATGATTAATTGGTTTCCATATTCTGAGTCAGTAATTGATGGGATTCTCAAATGTAAAGGCTGACAACAGTAAAAGTTCATCATGGTGGATGACCATTTAACCATGGCACTGATTTGTTAACCATAGGCATAGCAGAGAATATTTTAACCATGGTGGCCAGCCATGGTAAAACAGCTCATGGAGAACACTGAAGCATACTTCTTAAAGCTCTAATCTTTAGGCTGGGATTTTCATATGGAATCCAAATAAAATTTTCAAAATCAGACCAAAAATAAAAAAAGTTAATTATTGGGATGTGACCCACTTGATCCCTTATGACTCCAAAGCTGTAAGAGATATCTAAAATCTGATTTAAAAATTCAGGCAGAGATTTCATAAGAAATCTCCCCCCCCCCCAAAAAAAAATTTCAAAATCAGACCAAAAAAAAACAAGAGGCTCCCCCATATTCTATTTTTAGTAATAGCAGCCATGTTTTTTTACGGATTAAACATTTCCAAATTAGTTCTATGCACGATACCCCAAAGAACAATCACACTAAGTATGGTTCCAATTGGTCAAGTAGTGTAAGAGAAGATTTTTGAAAGAAATAACATTAAAAATAGCAAAAAAAAACGTTGAAAAAGGTCAAAAACCAATAACTCAAACATGGATTCACAGATTAAAATGAAATTTTGACCAAATATATATCTCATGCTGAACATTTTCACCCAGTGTCAGAATTTGGCTAAACCTAACGCTTTTAAAGATATCTGCGAACAAGAGGCTATCAAGAGACTGAATCACTCACCTGGTTGAATTTTGTCTTTCAAGGGCAATAAATTTAACAAGATGTTTTCCAATAATTTTGACTCACTAAAAAAAAAAATGTCATTTTTCACCTTTTAAGGGCAATAACTCTAACAAGGAGTCGTTTTACAATTATTATTCCAGGAGACTTTTTTAGGCCTTATAATAAGGATCATTTCAGCAATTGAAAGAATTTGGCTAAAACCTAACGGTTTTGGAAATAAAATATGCGAAAAAGTACAGTCTGACCCCTATGTTCTATTTTTAGTATTTTTAGATCATAAATTCCCATGTCAGTTCCATGTAAGATACCCCAAGGAACATTCATACCAAGTTAGATTCTAATTGGTCTGGTCAGAGGAGATTTTTGAAATAACAGTAAAAATAGCAAAAACAAGAGGCTCCCAGGAGCCTGAATCGATCACCTAGTTAATTTTTTGCTTTTCAAGACAATTTTGACTCCATTTGATTCACTGGAGACTTTTGTAAGCCTTATAATAAGGATCATTTCAGCAATAGAAAGCTATTGGCTAAACCTAACAGATTTGGAGATGTATGCAAAAATCTGCTGTCTGATCCCATTGTTCTATTTTTAGAAACAGCAGCCATGTTTTTTTCAGCGATAAAAAATCCAAACGGTCATTTCGTTAATGATACCTATAAAACGAAAATGTCAACTTTCATTGAATTTTGCAGAATAGTCTCCGAGAAGATTTTTTAAAGTAATAACATCAAAACAGCAAAAAACGTCAGAAAAGGGCAATAACTCCAACATGGGTCAATAGATTTTCACCAAGATTTGACCAGATAGATCTCGGCATGCTCAATACTTTTGCCCAAGTCAGAATTTGGTTAAACCTAACCATTTTGGAGATATATGCAAAAATCTGCTGTCTGACCCCAATGTTTTATTTTTAGAAATGGCAGCCATATTTTTTCTGCGATCAAAAATCCGAACGGTCATTTTGTTAAGGATAACCTATAAAACAAAAATACCAACTTTCATTGAATTCTATACGGTAGTTTCTGAGAAGATTTTTTAAAATAATAACATCAAAAACAGCAAAAAACGTCCAAAAAGGGCAATAACTCCAACATGGGTCAACAGATTTTCACCAAATTTTGACCACAGATAGATTTCAACATGCTCAATACATTTACACAACTCTGAATTTGGTTAAGGTGAGCTAAAAAGTTGGTTACTTTACTAGCTTTCTTCTCTAATGCATAAAAGTACATGTGTATTGAACATGTAATTGTAAGGATTTTTGTGTCAAGCAGACATTTTAAAAGATTAAGTGATATTGATACCAGTTTCCCTGAGGCACATGTACAATATTCTATCAATGAGCTTATGATTGATAGTTTCCCATGATTTTCATTGCCATTTATTAGCAGTAAAAACAGTTATCTGGGGTAGATTGGCCACATTATATTTGGACCCTTTTAGATCTTTCCTTTTTTATAATTTTGGACATCCAAGTTTTAGAAAAGGCTTTGATTAAGTCAGTTGTGATTGATATCAAGTCATTTTCCATTCTATTACATGCCAAAAGTTTTGGTCACTTGTAGTTTATTTGAATGTTGTCAAAGAACTCCTTTCAAATTATGCTACTCCAGGGAAAACAAAACTATTTAAAAGCAGCATTTCAAAGACCAAATAAAATCAAAGTGTCAGCACTGGAAGTTACTGATTCTAGTGAAAATTGTAGCATGAAGAAACTTTCAAAGATAGCAATGATGTACAGTAAAATAAAACTGTAATCATACATGTGTGTTTCTCATATTATTTACATGTTTTTTTTTCTAATATGTAGAAATTGAACCTCAATCTTCACTACAGGTACTTATTTCTGAAGTATAAACTGTAATCAATAGTTAAACAGTATCCAACTTAACACACATTAACAAATTTTGTTCCATTTCAAATTTTACCAAATTTTTAAACCTGTTCAAAAGTGAATTTGCATTTACATTCAAAAACTATTTTAACTGAGTATGTATCCTTCACTGTATTTCTACTTAAATTAAACCAATTTCATGTTAAGAAAATAATTTCCTTGATGAACATAAGATTCTTCAAAAACTAGACACTTCTTTATCAATTTGAATTTTCCTGCCAATTTAACTTAGTAAAAATCACTTCTCATTTCCTTTTTATTCATCATAAAATATAAATGAAAGGTGTAAACTGGGACATGTGTCACCAAGAGCCAGTTGAGCATGAGGTTAGGGGAATTAACTCTGATATGTGGCAAATAACTACAAATAAAGTTTCAACAATTTAATAATAACAATAGCCAAAAGTAGCCAGAATATAAAATGCACTGTTAAGATTGACACAGTTTCTGGTTCTATAATATTAACTTTCAAATTTAAGAATGTCCAAATACACCAAATCCTAATTTGAATGAAGTCCGGAAGGTTAAGTTCTGATCCAGCGAGTGCTGGCATCTGTTTCATCAGAGTCAGATGAATCAGAAACGTTTGCGGATGGCTGGTTATGGATGATTTGGAGTGACTGGAACTAGATGACTCTGTAGGTTCTACTGCATTCCTTCTGTACTGTTGTTCTAAAGTTAACTTAACTGTCTCTCTTACTCACTGTTACTGTTTCTTACTCTATTCTATATTTTACCCTAATCTATTGTCTTCATTTAATTTCTTCAGTCTATTTATGGTCCAAAACTCACAATTGCTCAAGACTGGCATGTATTTGACTATACTAACATTTGTTTGAAGTATGCCAAAAGCTAATTATGAGATAATAATTAAATGAAAGATGAAAATCACTTTTATTAAGCGATTGAACAATAATAATTAAAAGAGAGTAATTTTAAGCCATCTGTGACATTTGACATATTAATCTCAGGTCTTATTCCTTAATTGCTTACAAAAATAATATAGACAAGAAGAATGAAAATTGGTTCATAAAATTTCTGCAATGAGTTTTTGCACCTCTGACATATTATCCCCCCTCTCAAAAATGTTTGTAACAATTATATGTTTGTTTTGTTTGTTGGGGTTTAATGTCCGAGCAGCAATATTTCAGCTATATTTAGATGATGAACATGAAATTGATGAAAAAATGAACATGAAATGAAATAGGGATGGGACTCAAGGACAATGGGATTGACAAATTTTGATTGCCACTGGAAATAGGGAAAGGTGGGTAGGGTCGGGCAATTTAGCCTCCTGTGGCGGAGCCCTATGGAATACCACAGTAGGGTTCTTTAACGTGCGAGGAACATGGCATCTTTCCCAACACGGTGCACCACTATGGTTTGCGGTCAGGTTTTCCGTATTATAGCCTGACAACCCCAGCATGTAACATGCCAGAGGTACCCCATTCCACCACCTGAGGCACACATCCCAGTTGCTCTGTGGGCAGAGCCCCCTAGCCCCCGGCTAGGATTCTGAGCACTATTTAGTCGCCTTTTAAGACAAGCTTAGCGCTGCTGCAGGCCTATTCTTTTAACACCCGGACCTGCACGGGGCAAAAAATTATATGTATATCACAATCAAAATAACAACTATAACTGTACAATGAAACAATGTAAATATAATTATGTACAAAAGAATTGGGAAAATGAATTCCTGATAATTGGGAATACCTAATACCTTTGGGGAGACCTAAGCTTCTACCTATGATAAATGATCCTTTGGCACCAGTGCAGTGTCAATCATCAATGTCATCTCACAGCCGAACATGAGGAAAAATGGCGAGTAATCCGTTGATTGAGTTGCTGGAGTTGCCCAATATGCCATCAATATTCCTGGTAAATAGTTTATCCAGTCTTCCTGTTTGTCTTTTGTGTAGGCACAGAATGCTTGAAGAATAATTGAGTTCATGCGCTCCACTGAACCATTTGTTTGAGGATGATAGGAACTTGACAAATAGCGCTTTATGTTGAATAATTCAGATAATGCCTTCATTAGATTTGACACAAAAGTCTTGCCACGATCGGATATTAAACAACGAGGTGCCCCATAGTGTAATGATTTCTCTGTAGAGTATATCTGCTACTTCTGTGGATTCCTGTGTTTGAAGTGGAAATGCCTCGCACCATTTGGTATAACTTTCTACTACTAGCAATAAATGTTTGTACTTATCTTTTGTTGTTGGTAAGCCACTGAGGATGTCTATGTGCCATCTCTGAAAAATGTAATGTGTTGGTTGAGATCGTAAGGGTGGTACTCTTGCTGGTCGTTTGGTTTGCTGATAGACTTTACATGTCTTAACATATGCATGAATGTCACGATACATGGTTGGCCAAAAACACTTGTTTCTAAGAGCTGAATAAGTCCTATCAAATCCTTGACGTCCACCACCAGCAAAACAGTCATGGTTGGACTGAAGTATTTCATTCCGAAAGACTTCAGGTATTGCAACTTGTTTTACCAGTCTTTCGTTTCTTGGAATTCTTTTACAACGCCTTGAGTAGAAGTGTACTAGAATTCCATCTTCTATCTAATAGTTGTAAGATTCTGCTACAATAGTCCTTGCTTTAGTTGCATCCTCTGGTACTTGTCCTGCCTGCTTGTATTTGATGATGTCTTTGAAATCATCACATCTTTGTTGTTCTGTTGACAGATCTGGGAACACAATGTCACTGATTTCTGCTCCAGGGTGAATACTGGATATTACAGAGTCCTCTTTTTCAACGTTATAAATTACTGTCACTTCTGTGTATTCATTGTTGGAACTTATTGCATAAAGATGGTCGGATAGTTCTGTTGAATGCTCTGATTCTGAATTTGGATGTGTCGGTCTGGACAGAAAGTCTGCTGGATTTTTGTCACTTGCACAATGCTGAATGTTGAAACTGTATGCTTGAAGCAGTCAACTCCATCTGCCTAATCGTCCATTACAAACCTTGATTTTCTGCAAATATTTTACTGATACATTGTCAGTAAAGATGGTAAACATGAATATGTGGAGATCTATGCTACAGAAAGACTTTATGAGATCCAATCTCTGAATAATATAAATTTGGGGAGCCTGGCTCCTAGCTAATACCTTTGGGGAGACCTAAGCTTCTACCTAATATATGGAAAGTGTAATTAAAAAATATATGAGAAGGCCTCAGCTTGAAAAATAAAACTGAGGAGACCTGAGCTCCAAACTACATAATTATAATTGAACTCCGAACAAACACCTAGGGAGAATTTGTGCTCCTAGCATTTACAATAATACAAGAAAATGATTTACATGGAAAACTAATGTGACTATATTATGATATACATTTACAGTATAAAATGATTTGAGACTTATACTTGAAACAATTAATACATTGGTGGACCTGTATTTATGAACTGTATAACCTATGTACTAAATATACTACCAAGGTGGTTCAATTTCTGTTTCATATTGTTTCAACAATTCATTGATCAAAAAGTTCATTGCTCCATTAGGTACAGAATTGAATGATACCCATTCTGGTAATATGGCCAAGTTTTGGAATGTCTTAAGGTATTCTTCCCTTCCATTGTCAAATCTGACCTCAAATACCTTACTGCAGGTTGCACCAAGACCTATGAATGGCTTCTCATTGCTATTTTCCTTCTTGAATTTATTTAACTCCTTATTCTGTTCCTTAGTGCAAATTTTAAAAGCTTCTCGAGTTTGCATGATGTATGTGTGGGCATGATCGCCAGCTGATGCCATTGGTTGCCATTTACATGTTCCATAATATTGTATCAAAAAGTACGCTTTCCCTTTGATGAATCTGATTGACATGAGTTTCTCAGTTGGGTTATCAATATTGCCCATGGTCTGAGTCTGTATACTGACTTTTTCTGCCAAAGTTTGTGACAAACTAGATGTTTTGTTTCCTTTTTCTATAGTGCTAACTGCGTTAAAAAAACTTGTGCTTTTGAAGTTTGTACTTTCTTCTTCTTCCACTTGCTGTGTATTTTGAATGATACTCTCGGTAGCATACTTCTGGGATCTTACATTGAAAATGCCATGATGTTTCTTGATTTTTGTCTGTAAATTTGATCTTGTACAAAATTTGTCCATGATATTTAGCAGATTTAATTACTTTCACTATTTCATTGACTTAAAAAGGTTTACAATTGCTTTCCTCACAGTCCTTGCATTTTTGCATATTTTCTTGCACTGTAATGTTTTGCTTTAGTACTTGGTTGTTTTGTTCTTGTTCTTGATCAGCATCATCTCGTTGTTGTTGTCGATCAGCATGTTGTTGTCATTGTTGATTATCACCTTGCTGTTGTTGGTTGGCTACCTCTGGTTCGTTGTTGTCTATATTATCTCCCATTTCCTCTGGATCATGTTCGTTCTGGTCATTCGCATATCTTTCTGGAATGTTGCTTGGTCTATTACTTGGATCAAAATATGGCTTGAGTCGCATTGCATTTACGAGAGATTTTACTTCTTTATTTGTAGCACAGTTGCTTACCTTGTATGTATGATGTGGTCCATACTAAATTATTCTATATGGTCCAATCACTTTCGGTGTAATTTTGGTGATTTTCCTACTGGAACTTTAGTACAATATAGCTAAACTTTTTGAAATAGTCTATAATCAGGAACTTTCGCCTTCCGGTCATACTTCTGTTTATACTGTTGTTGTACATGTTCAATGTTCTTTGCTGCAATTGAACGAGATGCCTCTAAATTTTGAAGAATTCTGGCCAAAAAGACTTTACATTCCTGTGATCAATGATCCTTTGGCACCAGTGCAGTGTCAATCATCAATGTCATCTCACAGCCGAACATGAGGAAAAATGGCGAGTAATCCGTTGATTGAGTTGCTGGAGTTGCCCAATATGCCATCAATATTCCTGGTAAATAGTTTATCCAGTCTTCCTGTTTGTCTTTTGTGTAGGCACAGAATGCTTGAAGAATAATTGAGTTCATGCGCTCCACTGAACCATTTGTTTGAGGATGATAGGAACTTGACAAATAGCGCTTTATGTTGAATAATTCAGATAATGCCTTCATTAGATTTGACACAAAAGTTTTGCCACAATTGCATATTAAACAATGAGGTGCCCCATAACGTGTAATGATTTCTCAGTAGAGTATATCTGCTACTTCTGTGGATTGCTGTGTTCAAAGTGGAAATGCCTCGCACCATTCCGTATAGCTGTCTACTACTAGCAATATATGTTTGTACTTATCTTTTGTTGTTGGTAAGCCACTGAGGATGTCTATGTGCCATCTCTGAAAAATGTCATGTGTTGGTTGAGGTCGTAAGGGTGGTACTCTTGCATTTACTGGTCTTTTAATTTGCTGACAGACTTCACATGTCTCAACATATGCATGAATGTCACGATACATGGTTGGCCAAAAATACTTATTTCTAAGAGCTGAATAGGTCCTATCAAATCCTTGATGTCCACCCCCAGCAAAACAGTCATGGTAGGACTGAAGAATTTTTAATTCCGAAAGACTTCAGGTATTGCAACTTGTTTTACCAGTCTTTCGTTTCTTGGAATTCTTTTACAACGCCTTGAGTAGAAGTGTACTAGAATTCCATCTTCTATCTAATAGTTGTAAGATTCTGCTACAATAGTCCTTGCTTTAGTTGCATCCTCTGGTACTTGTCCTGCCTGCTTGTATTTGATGATGTCTTTGAAATCATCACATCTTTGTTGTTCTGTTGACAGATCTGGGAACACAATGTCACTGATTTCTGCTCCAGGGTGAATACTGGATATTACAGAGTCCTCTTTTTCAACGTTATAAATTACTGTCACTTCTGTGTATTCATTGTTGGAACTTATTGCATAAAGATGGTCGGATAGTTCTGTTGAATGCTCTGATTCTGAATTTGGATGTGTCGGTCTGGACAGAAAGTCTGCTGGATTTTTGTCACTTGCACAATGCTGAATGTTGAAACTGTATGCTTGAAGCAGTAAACTCCATCTGCCTAATCGTCCATTACAAACCTTGATTTTCTGCAAATATTTTACTGATACATTGTCGGTAAAGATGGTAAACTCTTGGTTTGACAGGTAGTGTTTAAAGTGTTGAATTCCTTCAACTAGAGCTAATGCCTCTTCGTCAGTGATATGCCATTTTAATTCAGATCCTTATAATGCTCAACCACCATATGCTATGACATGTTCTTTGCTGTCTTGAATTTGATTAAGAATGTATGCCATGGAAAAATCTGATGCATCAGTTGTCAGAATGAAAGGCTGGTCCATTTGTGGAAATGTCAAAATCAGCCCTGTTGTTAAATTGTTCTTGAGAGTGTCAAAAGCATATTGGCAGTCTGGTGTCCATTTAAATTTCTAACCTTTCTTCAGCAAGGTTGTGAATGGTGATGCAGTTTTTGCATAGTTCTTAACAAATTTACGATAAAATCCAGACATTCCTAGGAAACTTTTCACTTGTTTTGCATTTTTAGGTCTTGGAAAGTCCTGAACTTTGTCCACATTTTCAGGATTAACATGGATTCCATCTTTTGAAATTATATGTCCTAAATATTTTACAGTTTTGCTTCCAAATTTGCACTTTTCAGGATTAAGTTTCAGATTTGCAGCACGAAGATTTGTAAAAACCGTGTCCAAATGTTTCAAATGTTCATCAAAGTTTTTTGAAAATATAAGAATGTCATCAATATAATCTAATGCTATCTTGAAGTTGAGGTCTTTTATCACTTTTGTCATCAGACACTGGAAAGTCATTGGTGAATTCATAATTCCGAATGCTAGATGGTTGAATTCATGTACATGTACTCCTTTATGTGTTATGAATGCACTTTTATGTTTAGTTGCTGGATCGAGTGGTACTTGAATCCAGATCGAAGGTCCAATGTTGAGAAAATTTCTGCTCTTGAATCTGCCAAAGTATCGAATAAATCTGTCATGCATGAAATTGGAAATGACATACGTTCAGTAACCTTGTTAAGTGCGCGAAAGTCTACACAGAAACTATATGTATTGATTTTCTTCTTAATGAGTACAACTGGGCCATGCCACGGCGATGTTGATTCCTGAATTATATTATGTCTCTCATGCTCCTCCATCTGATCTTCTAACTCTTGTCACACTTTTGGAGTTTGTGAATATAGTGCCCCACTAACAGGCTGTGCATTTCCTGTGTGGATGGTATGGTAATGCATTTCTGTTTGTCCCAGTTCGCTTAAATCCTTAACAAATATGTCTCTATTTTGTTTCAAAAATTGGCAAAGTACTGTCTTTTGTTGATTGGTAAGTTCACATGAGTCCAGGTCAATATCTAAATCACCTATTTGAGAATCTGGTTGAACTTCTGTTGATTCTGATAAATTTAATTTCAGTACTTTCTGACTCGACTCTACTAGAGGTTGTATGTCTCTAGGCTGTATTGGAACAGCCTTAACAATTTTGGTTTTAGACGGTAGCACTACGGTTTCATTTGTCGGGTTCAGTATTCTGTAAGGTACAATACCTTTGTTCACATTTGATATGGTTTTACTTCCAGCCAAGTTGAACGATTTTGCTAAGTTTACTTTAGGTTCAAGTAGGAGTGTAGTTGCATGCTTGAAACGTCCAATCTTCAAGGGAAGCACTTTTTCGCTATTTGCTGCAAGTTCAATGTCTGATGTTGTTTCTGCTATTGCAATTGGCAAGCTAGTGTCAATACTAGTTGCAACTGTCACATAAATTAAATTGACAAAAGAGTCGAAATCTTCATTATCAGCACTCTCTTGAATTGTTAGTCATTTTTCCAAAATCTGTTTTAACTTGATGGTCTGTGAGAAAATCTAGTCCTAATAATACTCTTGCATGTATAGTTTCAAAAATTCTGAATTTCTGGTTGATTTTGAAATTTCCAAATGTTAATTAAAGCACTGTTTCTCCTAATATTTGGTGAACTTCTCGACATACTCCTACGGCACTCTATAAATACGACTTTTAAATGTCTGCATCTGGTTTAATTCTTCGCAGCACATTCCTGCTAATGCAGCTGAAGGCAGTTCCACTGTCCACTAAACATTTCTCCACTGTGTTCTCAAAGTGTAGACCTATCATGTTCCTTTGTAATGATGTTGTGAACACATAGTCTGGCTTCTGATCTATTGTTGGTGACAAGGCAGCACATCTTGGTTTCCGACAACACCATCCTTTGCTTACTTTACAGCGAGTCATGATTCTGTTGCCTGTTGACTCTGAAATATGAGGAATGGTGTCAATGGTTTTGCAATATTACAGATGCATTGGCAAACATAATGTATGATAAACATTAAGCATTATTTTTTTTTTACTGTTCTGTTTGATACATTGTACTTCGGGTTTGCTTGGTTGCTTATTTGCTAACAAAACAAATGATTTACCTGTAGTCTGACTACATTAAATGATTTAACTGAACAAATGATAAAAAATTGTACTTATCTTGAATAACTCTAAATGACTGTCTTGAGTTTTAACTGTTTACTTCACATTCTGGATCCACTTGAAATGAAGTCCTTTAGAATTTTGAAAATTTTAGGTAGATTACAATGCCACAAAGAATCTGCTTGCCCGGGTACTCCACCAAAAATCTGTTACCAAGAGCCAGTTGAGCCTGAGGTTAGGGGAATTAACTCTGTATGCTTGGCTCTAGTGACTCATGATATTTGTGTAGGTTAACACTCTTTAACTGGTATGTGGCAAAGTAACAAACAAAGTTTCAACAATTTAATAATAACAATAGCCAGAAGTAGCCAGAATATAAAATACACTATTAAGATTGTCACAGTTTCTGGTTCTATAATATTAACTTTCAAATTTAAGAATGTCCAAATACACTAAATCCTAATTTGAATGAAGTCCGAAAGGTTAAGTTCTGATCCGGCGAGTACTGGCATCTGTTCCATGAAAGTCAGATGAATCAGAGACATTTGCGGATAGCTGGTTATGGATGATTTGGAGTGACTGGAACTAGACGACTCTGTAGGTTCTACTGTATTCCATCTGTACTGTTGTTCTAACCTTGGTTATGCTCATTAAATGACAGGAAAATATGTTTGTTTATCATTGAAAATAGATTTAAAATCATGCAAATTGATATTTTAACCTTTATAGTGATACATGATACTCCCAGTTGAACGTTATATTAAAAAATCAAGATTGTGTGTCCTAAAATAGTGCATATTTTGTTGTTATGCTGTAACATTCTAGAAAATAAGGTAAGTTTTGATTATTTCAGACAGTAGATAATTCTTAAGTGTACAATGATGAATTACTTCCCAAAAAGCAGAACGCACCAGCTTTATTTTGCATTTTATTTTATTAAGATCGGATAAAAATTTAGAAAGTTATGAATAAATGAAAGAAGGGATACCTTCGTTATGTTTTTCATAAAAAAGGAACATATGCTAGCTAATCAGTACTTAGAAATAAAGCTTTATACAGATTTTCATCAATTAACTCTTTAATTTGTGGAGAAATGTATATACAAACTGTGAAAAATAACTTTACTATATATATGAAATAGCATGATAACAATTTCTTCATTTTATTTCAGGTTTGGTTTAGGGACACTTTTTTTGTAGTGTCCGCAACACAGTTATATCTGCTGAACTACTGGAGCTATTGAAAAAGTATTTTGTGTGTAAACAGGTTCCTCCACACTGAAGACATTAACCAATCAATGATGACTTTCTCAATTGATTAGACTTTACAGCATCACATAATTGCTGAACTGTAGAGTCCGCAACCCTGTAGTGTCCGCAACACTCTTATTTGCTTAAGCTTTGAAGCTCTTTTTCTCTTCATTTCAACAAAAGAATGTTTGAATATCTTTCAATGTACAGTATTTAACTTGATTTTAATACAAAATAGTAGAATTTTATCAGTATAAGGTAAAAATTGTAGCATAACGGGCATAGCATACGATGTACGTCAGTGTTATTAGAAGGTCATTGTTGCTGGACTGCTATTCCGGTTTCAGGTCAAAAGAAAACAGAAAATTGTAAATTTTGAAAATTTGGCGACAGTGGCCTTCCATTCATAGCCCCAGACCATGACTATCAAGGAACCAAACAACAATATAAAGTAACTTTAACAATATTTCAGAGTGTTGCGGACACTACATGTTCTGTCTCTTACAAGAATATAAACGTAGTATCTTGTTTCAGGAGTAACTATGGCCAAGACCAACACTAAGAGATCAAGAAAACACAGAGAAAATCTGAAAAAGAATGCCAAAAGACATGAGGAAGCAAAGAAGAGGGATAGGGTTCGAAAACAAAAGGCCAGGTCAGAACTTAGGAAGACAGCAGACAATAACACACTATTGAAGATAAGGGAAAAGAAAAGACTCGAAATGAAAAAGTACAGAGATAAGAAGAAGGCAAATACATTAGCAAATAACAGAGAGAATTCTGGAAAGCAAAAGAATGCTAAAATTAAACAAAGTCAGAGAAAAAAGAGATACAATGAAAAAAAGAAAGCTGAAAAACTTAAGAAAGAGAAAGCTGTAATAAGAACACAAAAATGGCGAATGTGAATACAGTTAAAAACTGGTAACAATTCTGAAACTGGGTCAGCTGATGGTAGAGAAAACAGTAAAACAGAAAGCCCAAACGCTAAATTTAAGAACAGGATGGCAGAGAACAGAGCCATCAGGAAAGTAAGAGAGAAATTGCTAAAAACACCAAAAAAGAAGGCCATCATCATACAAAAACTAGCTGATTCACCCAGTTGTTCTAAATTTTTGAAAGATAAGATGATGACACCTGAAAATATAGAAAATGCAGAAATTGGAAAGAATTTTGTGAAATCAATGTCGTCACTGTATTCATCTACAAAGGTTACTAGGAATGAAAGACACATCAAAGCCAGGAGAACTCTGAAGAACATTTTGAATGAGTCACTAAAAGGAAGTAAATCTAAAAGAAAAACTGAAAAGAAGGTTGGTTTTTTCAAGCCTAGAAAGGTGTCAGGTTTGGCTTGGTGGATCAATAAAGAGAGAAAAACAAGAAAGGACAAGATAAGCTGGAAAGTTAAGAAAGAAATCACTGACTTCTATACCTCTGGAGAAGTATCTAGGGAGCTGCCAGACAAGAAAAATGTATCAAAGAAGACCAACATAGGTAAAATGGTTATGACGATGACTATAAAAGATGCACATCTGATGTACAAGAAGAAGTATCCAGACAGCAAAGTTGGGTTAACTACATTCTACAAGTTAAAACCACGGAATATAAAGAAAGTGTCAGAAACAAATAGACGATGCTGTCTCTGTCAAATTTGCTGCAATGTAGCTCTGAAAGTTGAGGCAGCTAATAAGTTCATCATTGGAAAAGATAGAGAAATACAGAGTCTTACTAAATGATCTGCTTCAGATTATAACAGTTTGCAGCTATGAAAACCACCAGTTTCCAAAAGCTAACTGCCTGAACAGAAATTGTGACAATTGTGGACCTTCTGAAATTAAGAAATATTTCAATGAATAAATAATAAATGTGACCTTAAAATGCTATGATTTCAAGGTAATTCAATGTTTATGCCATTATTATTATGCCAAGTATTATTATACCATTATGGCTCTATGCTATTGAAATATAAATAAATTGCTTTTTCAAATACTGGAAGTTGATGATGAAGAGTTGCATCTATCGTATATGGTACAGCTAAAGAATAGCAGATTCAAATGGCCAGATAATCCTGATACATCATGGGAATCCAAACAATCTATAACTGACATTTTAAAGAATCCAAGCCTTGCTGAGGACAGCACAAATGGCAGACAGTTTTATGTGTTTCAGTGACTTGAAAACTACATTAGATCGTCAGCGACTTATTAGCCATGGAGTTCTGTACATATGTTTATTGTTGAAACAGTTTCTTTAATACATTTTCTTTATTTACTGTTCTTTAATAGCTTTTACAATGTTCCTAAATAAGAAATTATTGTATGCTTATAACTTTTATTTCATGATAAGATATATCTTCAAAAGTCTAAAAATATATGTAGTGTCCGCAACGTTTCAGGAATGTATTAACTTTGATTTCTATTTCATAATATTGACTATCTCTGTATCAAAATGGCTATAACCTTTATACTGATTGCTTTTTCATCAAATGCAAACGTTTACCAAGCTTTGTTTTCTAAATATCCAGTGGAATAAGATTATCTAGTTGAAAATGAAACATTATGTTATTCATAGCTCAAAATTTTTTATGATTCTTTATTACAAGAGACACTTTCTCCTGGTATCAGTGGTGACATTGTAAGGTACACTAAGACATTAGTACTATTTTGTATTGCTTAGTTTTCAATATAAAGCCATATGATAAATTTTAGATTAAATTCAAAACTCTAGTGTCCGCAACACTTTCAGGCTGCTTTGTAGACCCCTATAATTTCAAAATTTTGAATAAAGTGTTAAAATTAATTGTTGTTTCTTTTAATATTATACCTATAGTATCAAAATTAGTTGGAATTATCATTTTGTTATCCATAACAAGATCTAAGTATCCATTTATAATAGTATGCTGAATTTCTGAGGGGAGAAAAATAGGGTAAAAATTTCATTTTTCCCAAAAAATCAAAGATTATCATGAAACTTTTACTTGTACAACTACACATTATCATAGTTCAAACTTATGGAGACCATAAAGCCATGGTTAATGGTGTTATATTTCAAATTGTTTAACATAACAGTTCTTGTATACAATGAAAAAGAGCCTGTAGATGCCTGGAAACTTTTATCGAATACAGGAAAACAAGAAAAGGTTACAAAAAAATCTTTTCAGGTTTTATTCTAGAGACATCCTTCTTTCTGAAAAATGCCTTGTCATTAAGATTCAATCAGGTTTATTTTTCATCAAATTTGTTACAGTCCTGTGTAAAATATTGTGAAACAGCCGCTAAAGTTAACTTAACTGTCTCTCATACTCACTGTTACTGTTTCTTACTCTATTCTATATTTTACCCTAATCTATCGTCTTCGTTTAATTTCTTCAGTCTATTTATGGTCCAAAACTCACAATTGCTCAAGACTGGCATGTATTTGACTATACTAACATTTGTTTGAAGTATGCCAAAAGCTAATTATGAGATAATAATTAAATGAAAGAAGAAAATCACTTGTCACTCTTATTAAGCGATTGAACAATAATAATTAAGAGAGAGTAACTTTAAGCCATCTGCAACATTTGACATATTAATCTCAGGTCTTATTCCTTAATTGCTTACAAAAATAATATAGACAAGAATGAAATTGATTCATAAAATTTCTACAAAAATGTAAAAAATTTGTGCAACGAGTTCTGCACCTATGACACATGCTTAACACATTTAATGTTTTATGACACATTACTGCAAGAACTACATTTTGTAAATTCCTTAAATGAGTATTATTACTAAATATCTTTCCAGGCCAAAATCTTCAGTTGATTTGAAGACCATATATTAATTTTATTTTGCAGAAAATATAGACTGTAACTGAGCTGAATAATTGCAAGAAACAATTTTACTGGTTATAAAAGAGGTATTGAATTATATAAATAATGTACAAAGAATTACATTTGGACTATATTTTTGTGTATAGTTATATCAAAATAGTAGGGAAGTTCCAGGCTTGGACCGGTGACAACTGACATAAGGTATTTTAAGATAAAAAAATCCCCCAAAAATATTAAAGTGAAAATGCTTTTTGACAATCAAAGGGTAATATGTGAATGTCTGAATTGACATGGTGAAATGGAATATACATCCTTCAAGGAATCCATACCATCCTTAAATTAACAGGATTTCTCTTGGCTACAAGTTTTTTACAAGCTGAGAATAACTTAAGGCTGTGTTGAAGTATTTTTTTTTATTTATACATGTACATATTTCTGACCTTTCCTTCTAATATAAATGTTTGACATTTTCTTGTTGAATTATGAATTTCGATCTGTAAATTAATGATAAAATACTTGTGAATTACCCTTTCTCTGCTAACTTTTTTTTCTACAGAGTAGAACTAAGTATAACACAAAATATGTACAGTATTGTAGCCCATATTTCAACACACATCTTGGTCAGTGCTATACTCATTGTTTACAGTACACAGAATATTTCATGTTTTTTTAAAGCTTGAATTACTGGACTACAAGTACAAATGTATAAAAACATGGAAGCTTTGGGCTGTTCTAGAGGTAAAAGTTTACAGGTATATCTATTTTACACAGCTTTATATTGTGTCCTTACTACATACACATGACATACATTTTTTATCAAGTTTCGTGAAATTACATGTATGTGCAGTAGTTAAGAGAGGAGTCACAATGTCAAAAAACAGACTCAGTCACTGACAGATGAACAGACAGATACACAAGTCAAAAACATGATTATAGCATCATTTAATTTGTTGTGTAGAGTATAAAAACTTTCATTCCCATTATACATGTAGATCAATGGAAGAATACATGCACTTACATTACTCTTGTTTGCAAAAACAAAAACAATTAAATTTTTTTTCAAAGAACCCAGGAAAATAACACAATAACCATAAGAACTTGTGTACATATACACTGGTACAAGTGCATTTATATATGTGAGTAAAGAATATTAAATATGAACATATAATCTATTATTGATTGGTACATGTATCTATATTTGAAGCAAAGTAACAATGTAAACAAATTACTAGGATTTTCAGCCTACACAATGTATTTATACAAATTATAGCTAATCATATTTTATACTGTGAAATCTGTCTAATCCAAACCTATTTAGGACTTCAAAAATTTGTTAACTCTAGACAGGTGTTCTGTTTACCAAGGTTCAAAATATAGTTGAACTGATATACAGAGATTCTAAAAAGTGCCTGATTTAGGCAGGTTTTCAGATTATTCAAGGTTCAGTATGGGCAGGTTTCATTGTAATCTCTAGTCTCACATGTACATGTACTTGTACATGTATTATCTGTACAACACATAAATATATCATTGCTATGTAAAGCATAACTCTACAAAAAAATATTTTATGAAGCCAGCAAAAAGTAGGCAAAATAAGGATTTGAAAAGTGGAATTCCATTTTCATGCAGAAGGAAACATGTCTGGCAAAAATATAAATTAAATTTATTGAATTAAAGGTTATAGAATGGCTTCAACTCAAATACAGAAGAAAAAATATTCAGGGGCGGTGTTTCAGATTTTTTTAGGTTAAAGATCATGAAAGTAAATAGTGACATTTAGCTAAAAACCTTTGCTTTCTTCTATCAAAAGATATATGACAGAAAATGTAATTTTCAAGTCACTTTCAGTTCAAAGAAACAAGCTGTGTGGCGACCTTGTATTGACCTTATGCTGCAATGGAAGCAAAAAGGATACTTGTTTCCAGGAGATCTGAATTCAAAAATACATTTAAGGGTATGGCACTATATATACTTCAGTGAGTAAAATCATTGAAATTATTGTAAAAGTAACTTTTCCATATTTTTTTTACAGAAATGTCTATTAATAAATCCTATTAATATTAGGATTTGACATCACTAAAAGGTTAATTAACAACACAAATCAATAAATAAAGTCAAATTCAATTTCTTAGAAAAAGCATCAAATTTAATGTGCTAGTCTTGTTCGTTAGAAATAATCAATTTGCATCACTACTGATCAAAAAGGTAATTCACACCTTTGTACCAGTTAAAATCATTCATGTGTAAAAACTTTCTCAAAGAAAAAACCTTAACATGTAAATTCATTAAGGAAAATAGAAAAAAAGTGTAAAAATCAATATATGATGACAGAGCTATACCACAATTTCAGGTCAACCCACCAAAATAGCTGCAACAAACCTGCTTAAAAAATCAATACACTGTAGATGACATTCAGACAGGCATATATAATATTATGCAAGGTAAAATTAGCCAAAATTTTGATCTCCATTTACCACAGTTTCATATGAAAGAACGAAACTTGAGTAAGATTATGTTAAATAAAATCTAATTGCCTTTGTTCTCTTTGAAGGACCATTGATTATGTACGACACATATGGTTCACCAAAATTTTTGGGTGACTGGTCGATCGATATTACGATTTTTGTCAAAATTTTACCTGAGAAAATTACAAATTTCAGCAACAATGTCTTAATAAGTCAAATCAAATTATTTCTGTGAAATTTATCATTTTTATATCATCTTAATAAATAATACATTGTAGTTTTATGTCTTAAAGGGTAAAAATAAATTGGCCGAGATATGAGGGGTGAAACGACATATAAGGAAGAGCCAGCCAAAAATTTTGACAATGGATGCGGATGCTGGGAGATGATAAATTAAGACGTAAAACCACAGAAATTTCCAGAAAAAAAGTGGTCAATATTTACAAACATACTCACCAATGGCTATCGGTATCTTTTTACTCCATGAAAGCAGTTCTTTCTTGAAAGAGCGTTTCTCCTGTAGACATCGCGAGTTTCCACAATCAACCATGTTGCATGTACAGAAGGAACGCTAAATCTTATGACGTAGAACACAGACAGGTGTCCAATATTGTAAACATAACAGGTGTAAACGAACGTTTCTCGTTTTCTTTATTCTACCTGTTATTTGTGAAAAGTGTTGCCATTGCTAACCGGGTAGGGTGTATATAAACTTACAATTATATTATGCCGAACAAAATTATCATGTAAACCGTATTTTGACAAGACCCGGAAGAATATTTTACAATAATAGTACCTGTATGTCTTAAGTCCCCTTTCAGTCTCCTGATATACTGAAGACACAGAATCTCAAGGGGCCCAGGTGCCCTTTTACAACGAAAATTTTCTTCATAAGAATATTGTGGAGATAAAAGAAAATTCATTATTGATTAGCACTAAAATAGTAGTTAAAAACAATGTTCAACATACCCTTGGGGCCATAATCTTTTCTCCTGGGTTTTAATAGGAAGTCTAGATCGCAAGAGCTACGATTTCGCAGCTACAAGTTAACTTGTATGAGTACACACATAAAACATTGTTGTAGAAATATGGAAACAAATTTAATATAATGATACTTTGATGATAAAAAATCTTGGTCCCAAGAGCATGAATCTTTAAAATAAAATGTATAGGTTGCTGCTTTTGGAAATACATGTTCCACTATAATTGGTATGTATTAAAACCAACTTTTTCATTATACATATTCATTAAAAATCATTATACAATGCACTTAGGTAAAGAATAGTATTTTTATGTCAAATTTGCTATGGCCTTGTCTATTTCAATTTTCTAGTAAACATTCATGAATGCTACAAGAAATCTAAATACTCATACATGATTAAACCTATGATTAAAAATATTATTACAGATTAGAAAAATCAGGCACTAACATCCCATCATTGTACAATACCTTCTTGGAATGTTAAGACATTGTATGAGTCAAAGAAACTATCATGGTAAATGTCATTTGAGGAACTTTTTTCACAGATCGTTGATGCCTAACATCCTCTGACAGAGGTAAACCAATTGACAACAGAAAACTTAAAATTGCCATTTTGAAAGATTGGGAAAAGAATCTCAATACCACTCAGAAGGGACACTATATGTACATATACTACTTTTAAATCCAATTTTGGATTTTTAGGTGTGTATATATAAATGTGTAATATTTTTCCACAGTTGTCAGAATAAAAGGGGGAGGGTTGTGATCACACCAAAGTACTTTAACCCTGCCACATTTTTTTGCCCCTGTGCCAAATCAGAAATTTCTGGCCTCTGTATGTATTGTTTCATATTCACTTTCAGTTTACTTTATGTTGCTTGAGTATAGCAGAGCAACTATTTCACTGTACCTGTGTATAATGTTGTTTTTAGACCCTGTGGTGTGAAGGTTTCCCCATTGTTCACTGAAGACCCATGGTGGCCTTGAGGTGTAATTTTTCAACATGAAGGGGTTGTTAAATTGTTTCTTTGACACATACATCATTTCCATTCTCATTATAGTCCAATAAAAGTTTATTTTTTGGGCTATTTAACTGTGTTATGGGCTCGTCACCCTTATTGGAAACACTTACATGTAGGCCAGTTGAACAAAAGTCAAAGTGTTTAATATTTTCAGCTGCTACATCATGAAGAATTCTTACAAGTACCCAGATGGAAGTGAATATAATGGAGAATGGAGTGATGAAGGGCAGAGAGATGGATATGGGGTGATGAAATTTTCTGATGGTTCCCAGTATTATGGTGCATTTGTCAAGGGTTTATGTGATGGAAATGGTATCATGGTTTTTGTGGATCATTCCAGGTTTGTGAAAAATGCAACATTGGTGTTACAGACCAAAGAATGCATTGTGGGATTTTCTATAAATTTCATTTAAAGGAATGTAAGAATTGCTTTCTTTTTTTTTTGCTCAAAAGACGATGTGAGCTATTGCCATCACTATGTGTCTGTTGTTGTCAATCCTTGTTGTCGTCTGTTAACTTTTTCACACATCATCATCTCTTAACTATTGGACGGATTGTAACCAAACTTTGCTTGAATGTTCCATAGGGGATCTGGTGAAAAACATGTTGGCTGTTACTAAAAATGGACCATAGGGGTCAAACTGCAGAAATTTGCAAATAACTCAAAAAAATTTGGGGATAAAAATTGTTCAGCATAATGAGATGGACCTATACTGAAATTTTTAGAAACATCAGTTGACAGATGTTTGAGTTGTGGGTCCTGAAATTTCTTTTTTCCCTGAAAATTACATTTCCAACTTTGAAAGTCTTCTTCTCTGAAACTACTGGATGGATTGTAACCAAACTTGACATAAATGTTTCTTTTGATATTCTTAACAATCTGAATGTGGGGTTTTTGATCCAGCAAAAAAACTTGGCCGCTGTTACAAAAAATAAATCATTTTTGGAATTAACTCGACAATCATCTTGTTTTGTTAAAATCTGACAAGGATAAAATTGATCAACAAGGTTAGACAGACCTTTATCGAAATTTCATTAAGATCTGTTAACCGATGTTGGAGTTATTGCCCTTGATGACCTTTAAAACGATTATGAGAGTTTTAAACAGGGTGAAATACTAAGTTGCTCTCTATTGAATAAATGATTCATTTGACAACAGTACAGTGTAGGGTAAAGAATCTTGAGTAATTGCTTTAGAAGGCTAAAAAGTCTATTTTTGATCGGGTGAGCAATTCAGGCTCTCTAGAGCCTCTTGTCATAAATTTAGTAAGGCTGTAACAACCATTAATTTAACAGGTTAAAATGTTTAAAATAGCTTCATTGATTTAATGTTCCACTTATTTGCTACCCATTAGGTATGAAGGAGAGTTCAGGAATGGAAAGTTTAATGGCTTTGGAGTATTTGTCAGGAGTGATGGTATGAAGTATGAAGGCCAGTTTCAAGATGGAAAAATTCATGGATTAGGTAAGGTGGCAATTAGAACCTTTTGTCTTAACTGTGGGTTAGTTGATAAGCAAATGTGTGACATGAACTTGCTTGAGGTATGGCTTAGGCTAGAACAAAAGAATTTTTATACAAATACTTTATTGGCACAAACTCAATTACAGTGCATTTATTGTTATGGCCTTTTACAACAATAAATGTACATTACAGAAATTTAAGATATAACATTATAATTGGTTAATATTTCTGTCATATTCAATGTTATTGGAGACTGATTTCTCTAATTTTAAAGCAATTCAGTATATATGTGAAGGACATTCTCAAAATAGTTAATGATTTACTATTTAAAAGAATATTGATTTTGGATCTAGTATTGTAATCTGTAAAGCCAGGAAACAAAGTATTTAGTTTATCGATTAATTTCTGTCTTTCTTGTGCATAATGAGGACAATGAAGTTAGAAATGTTCTTCATTTTCAACATAACTTAAATTGCATATCTTAAACAATCGTTCTGAAACAGGTACATTACTATGTCGTCCCTTTTCTATCATAAGATAATAGGAGCGTGTCCGCATTTTTGAAATAGCCGCATGTTGTGAAACATTTACAACAATATCTACATATGTTGGTCTTTGTCCCATCTTATATGTGGTTCTGAAAAAGTCTAATTTTGAAGATTGAAATATTTTAGAGTTTTGTATTTGCAAAATTTGAACTATTATTCTTTGTTTTACACTTTTAATTTCTTTTTTGAAAGTCATATTCTTATTGGAAATATATGAATATACAAGTCTATTTAATAATTTTGTAGTGTTTTTTACCCAAGGATTGTGATTTTTAGTTGCATAGAAAATTTGATAAAGCAATTTACCTTCAGAAGAATAGATGTGATCTAAATAATTTATAACTGAAGTATGAATGAGAGTTTTAAGAGGGAGCTGGGCAAGTTCTGCCCAGCAGGCTGGCATCATTAGATGCCTTGCAATTAACTCCCCAAATTTCTTTAATGAATTTCAAATGTAGATTTTCAAATGGGTCACTGTCTTTTGAGTGAAAAAATATTCCCCAAACTTCACTACAATATAAAAGAATTGGTGATATTAAGCAATCAAAAAGTTTTTCCAATAATTTACATGGGTTGTTTAAAGTTACAGTTTTCTTCACTTTGAAAAAGGCTTTTCAAGCTTTTTCCATTAAAGTGGTTATAGCTAAATTGAATTTTCCATTATATCTTAGTGCTATTCCTAAGTAACAATATTGTTTTTCTGTTTCAATAATATTATTTTTATATCAAAACTTATTTAAGAATGTCAGTCCATTTGAATTGAAGACTAAAACTTTGGATTTATTGGCCTTCACTTGAAGTTTCCAGTTTGAGCAATAAAGAAATAGTTCATCAAGACAATTTTGTAACCCTTCTTCATTTTCTGATAACAATGCAATTTCATCTGCATACAGGAGGATATTAATAGATACATCACCAATGACAACTGGATTTGTGGAAATGTTATTAGTTATTATTTTTTAACTCATCTGTAAAGAAATTGAAAAAAATAGGACTCAAGACATCACTCTATTTTACACCATGTTCTGATTTAAATGGTAGACTGACTCCATTGAAAAACTTAATTTTACATGTTGTATCAGAATACATAGAATGTATTATTCTGTATATGCTGTTTGGACATTTTTGTTTTAGTAGCTTATAAAACAGACCATCTCGCCAAATGGTACTACAGGCTTTTTTTAGATCAATGAAAGCAGCAAAAACTTTTTTATGTTTTTGTATGTAATTGTCAATTACTGATTGTAAAGTGAATAATATATGGTTGGATGTTCTACTTTTTTTTTTTTAAATCCGATATGATTTGAAGTTATCAAATTATTGATATTAAAGAATAAAAGGGGTCGGCCATTTATAAACTTATTAAATAATTTACCAAGATTGGAGCAGATAGAAATTGCTCAATAATTTCTTGGGTTAAAGGTGTCTCCCTTTTTATGTAGGAGTGCCAGAAAGGATTCATTCCAAATTTTGGGGAACTTCACAGTCTTAAAAATCAAATTGAACAATTTATGCAGTGTTGGATTAAAACTGGAATTGCTCTTTTAACCATATCATTAGATATAAGATCTGTAGATGCACTCTAACCATCTTTGAGTGAGCGAATTGCTTTAAGGATTTCATCATTAGTTATTTCCTCATTGTGATTCAAATCATTGATAATTTTTTCTTTCATAAATAAACAAATCTTTAAGGATATTTTCTTTGAAATTGTTCATTTCCCTGTCTGATTTATTCAGGTTTTTGTAAAATGGAATAAAGTCATCCTGTGGCAGATTCTCTTCAGACTGATTTTTTTTACAAAAATCTTTGTCTAGCTTATTTATGAGGTCCCAAAATTCTTTGGGATTTTTCTCAGTGCAATCATTAATCTTTTTGTAAATTTGACTTTCTAGTTTTTCTCCTCAATTTTACATAGTCTTCTATATCTGGATCTAAATGAGTAGAATTTTTTTCTATATTCTACATTTTGAGGGAATTTGTTAACAAGTTTTTCTTAATTTTTGACTATCTGTTGAAGATATTTGAAATTGAATTAGAGGTAAATTGAAAATCTTGACAGTACAAACTTTTTATGGGAAAATCTTTCATTTATTGTCATAAACAGACCTAGAACTATATTATACATACGTACTTGTTATGTATTCCTTTTTAAAATAAATTATGACAGTTTTGACTTTCCTTTGAACTTGATTTATTTTGTATTATTTTCATTTATTTGAATTTTGTTTTAAAATTGTTTTTTTGGTAATTATGACATTTTCAATTGTGTTTTAACTGTTGTGGGTTGGGGAGCATTACATTTGCGAACTTTTTGGTCCTACGTTTGTGAACCATTGTAAACTTAACATTTGTGAACCAAATGATATAAAATAAATTTTTTTTTATAGACTTCTAGTCCATAGGCTGGGAGGGTCCACTGCGTACCTCCCACTCATCAACTTTATGGTGATTTATTTTAGATACCTTTATACTTCCCATTATCCAATAATTTTGTTGCCAAAGATTATTCTCGGATTCTTTTTCAGTATCAGCCTATATTTGTACCAAATCTTTGGTCAAAAAGCCAAGATTTTTGTGACTCAATTGTTTGACAGCCTAAGTCTTCCTGAGATAGCATGTATGAACAAACTAAACATATTTAGGTATTATCATGTAGCCAAATGTCTCGGCTTTCAAGTGATACCCAAACAGTTGCTGTAAAACTTAGCATTTAGGGGTAAAATGAAAATAATGTACCCCATACTCCGCTGAAAAATCGCTTAAATGGGCATATTTTTCAATGTCAAAACCCCTAGAGTATTTATGCTTCAGTACAAAATGGCTTATTTGGTATTTTCTGTTTAGTATTATCATAATTTATAATTCCGGAGTTCTTTTGATGAATTTTGCCGATTTTCGTAGTCGGAGTTTATCCAAAAATGAAAAAAAACTTGGATTTTCGAATTTTCCGTAAAAAGTCAGATAAATTCTACTCTTTAAGTTATTGCTCAACTGAAACTTCCCAAATTTGGTATCATTCAATAGATAATTTTATTTTGTACAAAAATAAACCACAAAAAAACTAATTTCCAAGAATTTTTTTTTCTCAAAAAATGGTAAAAATATTACCCCTACCACTAGAAAACTGGTCACAGTATCAAACAGAACTCTCATTCACAGCATACCAAGAGTGTAGAACTCATATTTTAAGCATTCATAATTAAGTTAAAGATGTGCAAAACATATCTGATCAATTCAGGCGCACAGTTTTCCTTTTAGGGTGACAATTACTATAAAATCAGAAAAAAATGGGAAATTTCAGAATTTCAGAATTTTCTTCTATATCTCCCGTTATTGTCTTTTTTCAGAATTCCGTAATTTAAACAATCTTTTATGAGATACAGCAAATTAATACAAGGTCTACCCTTCAAAATGAGCCTAAGCAATAAATATTTGAAAATGCCATGTCAGGTGGGAAAATGCCACCCCTACCCATAAAAAATGCCTCAATATGAACTTAAATGTTATTTTTTGGCAAATAAAGGGTGTACAATAGACATGTTGGGTTTTTTGTTTTAATTATCGATGTATGTAACATAACTTCTCATTTCAGGTGCCATTTTTCACTTT
Organism: Perna viridis; assembly: GCA_037379345.1. Classification (NCBI taxonomy): domain Eukaryota; kingdom Metazoa; phylum Mollusca; class Bivalvia; order Mytilida; family Mytilidae; genus Perna; species Perna viridis. Next base: position 9,893,082 of record CM074513.1, read on the forward strand.
CAATGTGACAATAATGAGTTTTTCATAAAAAGAGGAATTTTCGGAATTTAATATTTTCTTCAATTTCACCAATAATTGTCAATTATTTTTCAGATACTGTACTTCAAACAAGCTTTTATATATTTAAACACAACTATATAGTGTCTTAGCTTTCTAATGAAGTTCTAGTAAAAGACAATAACGGGTGATATAGAAGAAAATTCTGAAATTTCCCATTTTTATAGTAATTGTCACCCTAAAAGGAAAAACTAAACTACTGAAGTGATTGGGTATGTTTTATACATCTTTATCTTATTAATGAATGTTAAAATATGAGTTCTACACTCTTGGTATGATGTGAATGAGAATTTTGTTTGATACTGTGACCAGTTTTCTAGGGGTAGGGGTAATATTTTTACCATTTTTTGAAATATCTTTCTTGATCTTGAAAATTATTTTTTTGGTGGTTTATTTATGTAGAAAATTAAATTATCTATCGAATGATACCAAATTTGGGATGTTTAAGTCGAGTAGTAACTTGTAGAGTAGAATTTATCTGACTTTTACGGAAAATTCGAAAATTGCATTTTTTGAATTTTTGGATAATTTCGAAGGTTATCTTAGCTCAGGTACTATTTATATAAATATTTATATAACAGTTCAGATATGTGGTGTGATCTGCTTTGAATTTCGCTCAGTAATCACCCTTTCAAATTTCATTGGCTATATTCGTAATTCTTTGTTTTCGTATTTCAATTCAGTAGTGTTATATATCCTACTTTTAATCCTACTTTCATCCCATAGGCATGGCTAAAGCATTATAATGGTGCATATTTTCAAAAAATTTGCAAATGTAGCAAAGAAGTTCACAATTGTAATGTACTTGTTGTGATACAAGTTAATTAAAGTGACATGTTGTTTTAAAAGATTAACTGAGTAAACAGCATCTGTTAATTGTGTGGTGTAATTGTTTGATGTATATTTAAGTGGGGCTGTGTTTAATACATGCTTTCTCAGGTTCAGTATCTGCACAAGATTTCTGTTTCCAAACACTATATAATAATATATCTCTTAACCCCATTTTTATAGTCACACCCTACCATGTCCTCTATACCACCGGCCTCACCACAATATCAATTCATTTCTACAGTTGCAGTTTTTTATTTCATTTTACCTACTTGACCCATTAATGAATTAGAAAACAGAAACTCTCCCATTTCCAAACGTGAAATCAAATGTTCTCTCATATATCGTTTTCAGTACTGATTATGAATACCCCCAGTAAAACAACTTGTACAAAATTGAACCGTGTTTGCAATCGCATGTAAACCATAATCAATTGAACAAGAATGTTAATGAGTTTCTGGGATTTTGACAAGAAGTTGTTATTGGCATCACTTGGCGTCCGTCGTTGTTAACACTTTTTTTCAAAATTCTTCTCTGACACTACATGACCACTTGGACCCATACTTGGTTTAAATGTTCCCTTATGTATCCTGCATAGAAATGGTGTGGGGATTTTTGATCCTTTGAAAAACATGACCGCCATTACCAAAAATAGAACATAGGGAGCAGACAGGGGTTTTTTGCAGATTTATCCCAAACCGTGAGGTTTGACCAAATTCTTTTAATTGCTGAAATGTTCTTTATTATAAGGCCTAGAAAAGTTTCCGGGATAAAATTTGTCAGATGACCCCTTGTAAGAGTTATTGCACTTGAAAGGGGAAATGATGACATTTTTTTTATGTAGTTTTCAGCCAATATCTTGAAAACTATGATAGATTGAAAGAAACTTTCAATTAGTGATATGATCTTGATGATAAGTCCTACCAAAGTCTTCTGAGTCAAAATTGTTGGTCAACTTCTTGTTAAATTTATTGCCCTAGAAAGGCAAAATTTGATCAGGTGAGCCTGATTTGCCCGACACTTTTTCATATATTTTCTGTGCCATGACCACTATTGGTTTTCATTGTCAAACACCGATGCCAGGAAAATGTTTTGAAAACCTAGTGTATGTGGAAACTGTTTAGTTGAAATGAAATGTGTGTGTAATCATCTCTAAATTAGATTTTCATCCAAGTAAGATCTATGTATTATAGTTCTACGCCTAATTATATTGATAACTGATTTTTTCACCCGAAAAAAGTTTAATCTTTATTTTATTATTTTATCTTTCAGTTTTATTTTTGGATTTATCTCTACATTAATTTCAAATATCTATACACCAAAATGTAGCACAAAATGTATATAACCTATAAGAATATGATAAATATTTTTGATAACATTTAATAAACTTCAGATATTTTATGTTTTGTTACCATATCTCCATAAAAAACTGCACAAATCACTTAATAGAAAGAGTCTGTCCTGTCAAGATTTTCCCACCTAACTGACTCTTAAGTGAAATAATTTTCAATTAAAATGTGCCTATTACTATAGTAGAATACGATGTTGGTGTCATTTTTGGTAACGTCGAAAGTGGCAAAATTTGACGTCTTTTTTTGAAATTGCAACGTACATCCTTCTATAATTATTGCATGTAAAAAGAAGTGTGCTCATTTAATTTTTTACATAAAATAACACACACAACATGTTTTATAATTTAATTTTCCGATTCGATATTGATTTTTCGTACGTTTTGGCCAATTGAAATGATCAGATTACATTCTGAAATGGTAAATAGTTTGGTATAAACCATTTATTAAATTATTTGAAGGAAATTTGATTCCAAGAGAAAAATGTTAAGATTTATGAAAACAAATTTTGTGATGTGCTTAAAAAAGTAAAACACCCTCACTTAAACAGAAAGCTAACAAACCTACAAGCAAAAAAGTTGGAAATCCCCCGGAAATCATATTGTAGAAGTGTATAAAGTGAATCTTTCCTATTTGGTTTTATATCTCTAATGTAGATGTATGTCCATATTTCCGAATACATGTACCCATTTCATAATTTTGCAAGCCGAACACAAGACAATTTAAATTTGCAAAACACTAAATTGCAAATCTTGCGCTGCTTTTTCTTCAACCTACCATGTCATGTGATTAACCATTGGATGCAGATTTGCATGGGATTTAATAACATGCATTTTGTTTTACTATATTCACTAAAATAAATTTGTTGTTACAATTTTAAATTCATGGGATTTTTTCATTTCATGGGATTTTTTTGTGTACCATGGGATTTTTTTTCTCCCATGGGATTTTTTGGTGTCCCATGGGATATCTTGTGTTAAAATACAATGATAGTCATATTCACTTTGTGCATTTTTCTTCTGTGCAGTATGAATAAAAAGCTTAATGACTAAAAGAGAGAGGTTTTTTGTATTGTTTTGGGATGTTTTTGAAGTTTTTAAACTTTTATAGCTTTGAAGTGAAATCACTTTGAAAATTCACTTATCAACCACAAATGTAAAACAACGAAATAGAAAAAAATATTCAAAGACAGTCTGACTATAGATATACGGTTTAAGAATATAAACTTAGAATGCTATATGAGCAATACTTTTATCTTAATATTTTAATAAATTATAAAAATTCTAATGGAAGTCTAAATTCAGGTTCATAATCAGCTTTTTGGCACTTATTTTTCTTCTTGGTCAGCTTCAACCCATGAAACATGCTTCCTTTCTCGTCTCTGTAGAATAAAACAAGTAAAAATCTTTATGCAAACAAAATATATAAAATATTTTATGATATCATTTTATTTGTAATTAAAGTGATCTTATTTTTTCTTACTTGATACATGTTCATTTCTAATATCAACAGCTAAATTACTTGCAATCAGACTTTTAAAAGATAACATAAACAGACAAAAAGACACACAGATAAAGTGCTTTCTATATAAGTTGGTGGCAGCATTTTTGATTTATTGTGCAAAGTATGAAGAACAGAGGAACGGACACCAGTATGCCATCATATGTCCCGTCTCAAAAAGCAGGAGTATAAAAATTCTGGAGAACAGTGTATACCTGATATGATTAGCTATCAAGTTTGCATATACTGAATTAGTCATTCACCATAGAGGCAAGCAGGTGGCTGGTCCCTGAAATGGTGAAAAACAATTCTGCATAATACATATGGTACCTTATCAACTTAGTTGAATTAATTTTCATTGCAAGCGTCCTTAAAGCAGTTATCTTGTAATGCACATAAGTAACATTCAATGTTAAGTCCAACATGCTTGGGGTAAGTTTTATCCAAATTAAGAGATTTTGGAGAAAGCTGTAGTTGAACTTTTAAAAAATGTAACAAGTTTAGTGGAGTCTGAGTTGCTCATTTGCTTTTGTTACTTTGTATGTATGATTTTAGTTACTGTATGTTCTTTGTTGTGTATGTCTGTTTTCCATGTCTGGTATTTGTCCCTGAATTACATTCCTTTGATTGCTGCTATTACATTGGTTCCCTTGATTACCTTTGAAAGACAGGGTATGTTAATGGTGTAAAGAGAAGAGTTTAAAAAACAATGGTCCAGTTCAACTATAATTTTAGAATAGGACTTGACAAACTCTATTTCCAATTGAATATTCATACAATAAAGAGATTTGTTTTTGGCTTAATCATATAACAAAAGCATCTGTATATAAAAAGAGATATCTCCTGATAGCAAGTAATAGTGATTTTTACCAGAACTTAATATCTAGCTAGAGCTTGTTTATCTTTCCTCAGACATAGTTGGTTTAATATTTAATTTTGCAAGTTCTTTATATGTCACTCACCTTTTACCAGTCATTACTAAGAATCCCTTTCATTCATCCTCTTATCTCTCTTGAGCAACATGAGTCCCTTCAAAACAAAATTATACTTATTATGTATTATTTCAGAATTAGATAACTTTCAGAATCTGTATATAGACAGTAAAATGGAGTTATAAACATGTAACTGAAACAGGGTCTGCACTGGCTACCAAAATTCTGTCACCAATTTTTTAATCAATTTTCAGAAATAAGAGCAAAATGTGGTGCCAAAAAAAATATTCCAATTTTTTAAAATATGACAGTACTAAGTCCACTAATGAAAGTCCATGAGTAGAAAAAATGAAATCAGTACAAGTTATATGCCATACACATACAATTTCCAAATCTTAACACAATTTCTCTTCAGACACAAGAAACCTTATACCCCAATTCCCAGTAATGAAAACTTGCATCCAATCTTCAGTGTGTGATGGACAGGTTGAAAAACTAAACTAGTATTTTTATATTTAAAATGATAAAATCAAAACTCTGTACTAAATTTAGGTCTAGAAGCACTGAATCTATTATGGTTTCAAATGATCATATCTGTATTGTTAATTTCAAATTTAAAGCCTTTCTGATTTGTTAATACAGAAGATTAACAACATAAACAAGTTCCATTTGTACCCATAACTATCCATATCTACATTTTAACACAAAAAAAAAAACATTTGTACTGTATTTTATGTGAGAAAGTACCTACCTCTATCTAGTTTGTATTACTGCTGCACAGATAAACTTATGGAACATCAGTGTGCCATTCTGTAGAGAAAAGTAAAAGTAATGAATTCAGACTGTAAAGAAATATCATCTAGAGACAATCATATACAAAATGTATTATTCCAGCATTCAAAAATGGTCATTGTAGTCACATTTTTCACTCGATATGTTTAGTAAACGACAATATCGAATACCCGGGAATGAATGATACTAACCTGTTTCTATTTTGGAAAGAACGAGTTTAAAATATTAATTGCATCCAAGATTTTGAAAGTAGTGAAAGTTCTTATTCTCGCGTGCTTATTCTTATACGAAGAGTTTCTCAATGAGTGTGGAAATACAGGGGAAAGATAGACTGGTTCCCGATCGCAATATTCAGTATGTTACATATATACAAATATAACGATCGGTACGGACTTGACGTTACCTTGAACTTGTTTACAGCGCTCTTCAGAATGTAATTTTTCTAGCAAATTTGGTGTCAGCAAACAGGAAAATGATTCCGGAATCGAACTAGGTAGGTGTGACATGCACAATTGCAACTTGAAAGTCGTTACAAGCGGTTAAAGGGCGATACTCCGCGGTACCGCTGAATCTCCATCTTTTTGTATGGCACATCGTTCTGACCCCAACCCGACATATCAATATCAAAATAAAAAAAGAGGAGGGTTGCAGGGTCAGAGGAAATTCGGACTAGGGAAAGAAACGAATTGTGGTATTATGTGATAAGTTACATAATGATTTGACCACGGACCAAAAGATAACACATTGAAACGTTCTTTCGTGCACCACATTTCACACTCCTAGTATTTTAATCATAAGTACATTTTTTATCAGGCTTTCTAAAAATCAGACAGCACGTCAAAACCCAACCCAGTTTAATTATATTTCTTGTTTAGAAACAGTATAACCAGTCTTAGTTTTTTATTTGTTTGTTGGGCTAAATAGAGAAAAAGCATGTACTAAAATGTAGATTGGACATGAAATTTGCACAGAAGCATCGTTTGTTTTGTAGGTTTTTCTTTACTGCGAATTACTTTTTCTCCAACATGAATCACTTCTCCATTAGCAGTGTCTGAATTTTATGTTGACTGGTACTTAACATTTGATCTAAACGAAACCTTTCAGGGCTCCTCTAATTGTTATTTGTACAAATTTGTTGTTGAAATTGTACCAAGTCTGCAAAAAATATTTAACAAAACGGACTTATTACAAAAAGTGTCTTACTAGATGTAAACTAAGATAATCATCACATTTCTTGTTTGTTGAAACTGGGCGTTACTATGGTATAGAGATGTCAAATAGATAGTGTGCTTTGTGCATAATGAAAAGTGTCGAGAATGAATTTCATTTTGAATTGAGTTGTGACGCCAGTATGTGTAGCCTTATTATTTTAGACGCCCCTCCTCTTTCAAAATATAGTACGTGCATATATTTTAAAATCACTGGAAATTTCAAGGTGATGCGTAATTTATGTAGGTTCCTTTCCCATGCGTTTACAGTCTTAACTTAATTACTTTTATTATGATTGTGTATTTGCAATTCTAACGTGTATTATCTTCTGTTTAGTTGTTAGAATATACTGGGATAAATGGCAAGCCGTTGTGAAATTTATTCCCCATTTATTGATATCAGTAATTCATTTATTGATATTAATAAATGAATTATTGATATTTAGGATTAATTATTGATATCAATAAATTATTCGATTTATTGACATGTTAATAAATATTTATTAACATGTTATTAAATCATTTATTGATATCAATAAATAGCTGAATTATTAACGTGTTGATAAAGAGGGCGCCACTTAGGTGCTTCATTCGTGGTCAGAAAAGTGTAATTCTTACACAGTACTTTATTCACCCATGAGTCTTACACAGTACATTATACACCCATGACTCTTGCACACTACATTATACACCCATGTCTCTTACACAGTACATTACACACCTATGACATTTACACAGTACATTATAAGCCTATGACATTTACACAGTACATTACAAGCCTATGACTTACACAGTACATATCGCAGCCATTTTCATACAGAACATAACACTTTACGCTCTTTATTTTGAAGGGCTATTTGACTCAACATGACATATGTATCATTTTAAGAAATGAATGTTAAAATAGAAGCAAACGATGGTGAAAGCCTATTGTTCTATGTATCATGACCTTGAACAACAATAAACTAAAAGTTGGACTAATGTCAAAAGTTCACAAATAGTTGCACTGTATATGGATCTCATTGCCTTGGTTGAAATTTCTATTTTAAGCCATGGTCATTTGAAAAGCTTCTTGGTGATGCAGGATAACTAGGAACTCCCTCTTGAAGTCTTGAATGCTTTCATAAGTTGTTGCTAGTTCTAAAGTGTTTCACAGGTATGTGCCACCAGTTTGTTGATTACCTTCTGGGTGGTAGGCTGAAAGCTCTGGAACAGCTTCTGTAGATCTGTTGTTGACAGATGACTCCAGAATGTCTCCAGATGTACAGCTGGAATCCCCTGTCTTATCTGAGTGCAGAGATACAGTGGCTTAAAACCGATTTCTGACCTGGCAAGGTTCAGCATCTGTAGACGAATAGAGTCAGCTTTTGGTAGGACGGTTACACCAAACCTGACAAACATGTCGGTAAGGTGGTTTACCATGTGAGGGGAAAGTCGACGAAAATCGTCCAAGGCAAGTTTGCAGATCTGTCGCTCAAAATCTGTCATAAACAGAAGTAGATCTCCCAGGAGCATCTCTTCATCGTCACAAGGGGCACCATGTATAATTGAATAGATTAATGATCTGCATAGTCTAATGGAGAATACACCAGTCAGTGCTGTTCCATGGGTTAGTATGCGACCAATAATTGGATAGATGCTGGATTCAGCAAGGCGGTACACAGGCAGAAAAGATACACAACACTTCTCTTCAGTAAAGTAGGTCCTAAAAGCAACGTCCCAGAAGGCAGAAAACAAGTCTTTGGTAAGACCACCAGCATCTTGTCCCAGCTCACCGTCGAATTTAACTACAAGTCGATGACCAAGCACTAATGGATCGTCATATGCAGCCAACACGTCAGTTAAGATGGATTGTCTACTGACTGAAAGTTCTTTATTGTCCCTAAGAAGCTGTTGGAGTTGTCTAAGACCTGTAAATAGAAAGCATACAAATAACTTAATTCATTTTTAAAATGAAATAATTTGTGCTGTAGTCAATGCTTGTGGAAGCCATGGAAGAGTCTTTATTAGCAATTCAATACAAAAATGAAAGAATGAAACATGATATTATCTTTGGGGAGTTAACTTTTTTTCAAGTATAGGATACCTTTTCAACTTATATATATAAGTATAATAAGTACGTGATGTCCCAACTGAATCAGAATTATTTTGCAATTGTAAACAACTGTTAAATTCTTAAACAAGTTTTTAATTATTCAATCTAAGAGGATTTTTGAGCTACTAATTTTGGTATTTAACCAGTCTTTTTATTTGTATTTATGAATTGAAGTTACAAAAAAGCGTTTTTATATAGATGATTAATCTTCATGTTTTATATACAATTACTATCTTACCCTCATGATCAGTCTGAAATGTTGACGAATTGTCTTGTGAGTCAGAAATACTCTGTATTAGGTGGAACTGGTCTTCGGCATTTGAAGGTGTGGTACTGCTATTGTCAAACCAAATTATGAAACCAAATAAAATATTAAACAAATCATACATTTTTTTCAACCGAGCTTGTGTATTCCTTTAATTCCAGAGAAAATGTCATTACATATATATAACTTAAACATTTCCAGTGAATCTTACATCAATTATTTTCTGATATTACAAATTCATTTTCTAATATTAAAAATTCATTTTCTAATATTAAAAATTCCTGATTTAGTAATAATAAAAAAATAATCTCACATTTTGTAATATTACAAATTGAATTTGTGATATTAGAAAATGAATTTGTAATATGAGAAAATCACTATACAATATTGGGAAATCAGTCACATTTTTTAATATTACAAAATGCTTTTCTAATATTAAAAAAATGTAATTGAATACGACAAATTCCTTTTCTGATATTAAAAAATAGTTTTTTTTAATAAATTCAATTGAACTTGTAATATTAAAAAATCATTTTTTAATACTAGAAAAAGCTCATTTTTGTCCACTTTGGCTTGCCATAAGTTTAAAATCACAAAAAGACACAAAATCACTCTAAGCCTTTTGTGAGTCCTGGTTATACAAAGTTCAACCGGGGTTACCCCCTTCTAGGTTGTTATCTTTCCTTCAATATTCAAGAGGATGAATGATCCTTTTAATATACACAAGAAGTAAACCTTTTAAAGGTGCGGAAATATACTGCACAAAAAGCCCAAAGAAATAGAAACTTTGCTTTAACAATATGTAGAAGATACAAGGAAATCACTGAGCGGTGTCCCCTTTATAAAGACTTAACGACCATCCACTAAGATGCTTACCGGTGTACTAGAATCTACAGGTGTGTCAACCAGAGGTACAGTTGCATCTTGGTCTAGAGGACTTGGTGAGGGTATAGGAGTACCAGCTATTGGTGTGGGTTAAGCTGTTGGTGTTGATGTAGGAGTTGGCAGATCTCCATCTGAGTCTATCAATGGAATGAAGGCTGTCTGAAGATTCAAATTAATTCATTAGATTGATTCTAAGTGGCAATGTCTGTAAAAGTGACATGAAAAAACCCGAATTGTTTAAAGGAATTCTGCAGGAATTAAGCAATTTTACTCCGAGCTTTGAACTTATCCATATCAAACAGAAAAAAATGTTGCTTTTTATGGTCATGCTTTATCCGATTCAGTACTTTTATTAACTACAAATTAGTTATGTAACAAACTAGGTCGCTGTATAATACATGGTAATTTTAAATGGAATACCAGCATGAAAACAATATAGACAGTATATACAATATGTATAGGTGACGTGTTCTTTCGGAGACCACGTGCGAGGAACGTGGCATCTTTCCCAACACGGTGCACCCCTATGGTTTGCGGTCAGGTTTTCTGTATTATAGCCTGACAACCCCAGCATGTAACACGCCAGGGGTACCCCATTCCACCACCTTGGGCACACATCCCAGTTGCTCTGTGGGCAGAGCGCCCTAGCCCCCGGCTAGGGTTCTGAGAACTATTTAGTCGCCTTTTACGACAAGCTTAGCGCTGCTGCAGACCTATTCGTTTAACACCCGGACCTGCACGGGCTCACTGGGGGAGCACCTACAAATGAATTACGTTGATTTAAACAAAATTGTCTTTTATACATCGCTTTATCATAACAATGATAACTTATTCCGTCTACTTTAGTAATATATACATGTATATGTACTGCTGGTGATATCATTGACTAACGTTTAGAAACTTTGACTTTACATGGATTTGTATAGTATCAATAATCATTTATTCAATGTTCAAATAGGGCAGGCAATGTATGGTAATAATCCATATTTGATATACCTAATAAAATATATATATTATATATACTATACAAGATATCGTAAAACTTTACAAGAAATGTCATATAGTATATAAGATAACTTATAATAAGATATTTCATTAAATAATTAAGATATATGAAACATAATGTATTTGACATATCTGATGAATTATTTAAGATATATTCTGTGTTATATGAGATATCTCAAATAATTTTTATAAAAGATATCTCGCATATTTAATCTGATACCCTTTATGTAAGGTACATGATATATATTGTTTCAAAATCTAAAATATGGAAAAATAAATATATATATGTAGATATATATAATCTCTGATATTATATATGGTATCTTATATGGTATTTGTAAATATTAACCAAAACAAATGTAAAAATGTACATTAACAGACAGCCTTGAAGCGGGTCAATTTTTGAAGAGTTCAACCGATGCTGATATTAAATCAGACACTATAGACGTAAAAAATAACTTACCATAACCTTCCTGAACCATTGTTCTGTCGAATACCCCCAGTTTTGTCATAGGTCTGTTTTTATACTGTAATTTGGTGTATGTTGGCTTATAACAGTATAATATTTGCTCTGGGGAATAGCTCGGTAGAGATAACAGTGAAGGTTTTATATGGTAGTTGTTGTTTTGGCCAGACAACAGAAATGACACTTGAGTCTTTGGTCTTGGGACACTTGGCTGAAATATATATAATTAAAACTCGGAATAAGTTTTATTATTTTATTCAGTTCCTTGATGCACGCATGTAAGATGCGGCATCACAGGAACATCGCTTTTTATATCAGATTAGCGTTTTAAAAGGTTTGACCAATGAAATTCCAAAATTGCTAAATTGGTCAGGTATCAATCAATTTCTTGACCAATGAAAATAAAATTAATAAAATGTTTCTAGGGCCGATTCAGCATAAAGTGTCAAACATAATTACTTAAATAATCTAAAAGACAAATTAATACATATTCTTTATTACATAATCTTATCTCAGCTAAAATGTTTGTTCCGATTTCTCAAGAACTCGGAACAATAGAAAATACTTTATTCTTTAATCCTCTTTACATAAGTTTGACCAAAATGTGATTTTATAGATTTATAGATGATTTGCCAAAAGCCAAGTACTATAGATAATTGAAATAATGACATACTTGTAACAAATTATGTACAAAATAAAGAAATAACTTCTTAAGTAAAACACAGTTCAATTATGAAACAATTTTATCTACAATTTCTTCAAATTGTAGAATCTAAAGATATTATTTTTTTTATTTACAAAATAAAGAGAAAACAGACTATAATAATCTTTCTTGCTATAAAAACTTTGGACCCCAAAGTTAAATTCTGAAATATTGTTTTGGGATCATTTATAAAAATTTGTTTAGTTATGTTAACCCGTGGCAAGTGCCCCTCAGCATACATAAATAATTCACAAATTTATAAAAAGGAACCCTTTATGAGTATAAAATTTTAAGTGTTTAGTTATGAACATGTTTTACACTTTTAAAATACTTCTCTACATAATATCCATCTCTAAACATATAATTATTTAAGTATGTGCTAGTTTCTTCTGAAAATATACAGTACTACAATGTCATGTTAATATACAAGAATCATACAGTAAATAAATTTACATTTTCAATATAATTGTTCATAATGTCAGGTAGGTAGAGTACTGTGGATCTGATAGTAAATTAAATGAGTACAAATAGGACTAAAACAAGCAATGTCTGTATAACTTACAATTGAGGATATAAAGAGTTTGATTTAGGTGTAATTTCACCTTGACCTTGTAACAAAGTACTGTAACCATTGTGGATAATCATAACGTAAGCACAAAATGGTTGGCGTAAAATTTTACGCAATTTGAACCAAGACACAAAGTCAATAGTAATACATGTTGGTACAGATATAGTTTGCAATGTTTACTTATTTCGAACAGTAAAGTTTGTCCAACTAGCAATCAGTTTACAAGTTGGGAATGAAGTGATAATGATACGATTTATAGTGGGTGTATCAATATCCCAATATGATGGACACAGAGATAATGAAAGTATGGGGATAATGACACATTGGCCACCACAAGTAATTTCTATAGCTAAACTAGTTCCTTGCTTCTTTTTACTTTTGTAGATGCAAATGACAATAAGTATAAGTACAATTAAAACAACTATGCTAAGCAACACTGAAGCATGAAGCCATGAAAATTCATTTGTAATATAAGTCATAAGGTTACTAGTAGTTTGCGCAGAATTGAGTTCTGTTACATGTTCATTGTAAATAAAGGATGGAACAGTTTGAGATTTTACACTAGCAATTTGTTGTATAACTAGCAGAGCAGTAGCCATTTTGCGAACCTTGAAAAATAAGTATATGCTTGTAATAAATGATAAAAATCCAATACCTAATGCTACAAAAATTAAAATTGCATTGGTATCAGGCCAATCTTCAGCAAGAGTAATGTCTCCTATTAGCAATGGTTCAGTGAGTGTTTGAAAAATTTGTTCATCTTTCTTGGCTGCTTGGGCCATTTTTGTTAGACTTAAATGGTCTCAGCATTGACTTTGCAGAAGCTCTGAAAGCTGGTAAGCTTACAGGTCTTGCACCAGGATATGTCTCAATCTTATGAGAGTAAGCATTTGTGACACCTAACTGACTAAGGTTATTTGCAAAAACATGCTTGTACTTTTCAAGCAGTGCAAGAAGTTTCTGTTTTTGAATTTCATTTAAATCAGATTTAGCAAGATCAAATTTTAATCTAAAGTCTTCCTGAACATGCTGTTTTAGATGGGTCATTTTCTGCCCTTTGTGCTTAAACAGCAGTTTTTGTGTCACCTTCAAAAGTAAGGATATCTGACTCATTGGCAGGAAAAACATTTGCCAATATTTCCCTTCTTTTAACTAACACATCAGTGTTAGTTGGATTTAACAGTTTCAGCATTGCCTTGCCCCTAGTTACTGTTGCAACACATTTTGCTCCTACTAAATGTTTAATTGCTAGTGTAGGTTTAGGTTCTAGTAAAACTTGATCTCCATGTTTAAATTTTGATATTGACACTGCAATGATGGACTCTGACCTTTTAGGAATTGTAACTGCTTCAATAGTTCTAGCTAAACCTGAAACTTCCTGAATATGGCTTACAAGCACTTCTTGTCCATCATTTAAGTGCAATAAATGATGTGCTAAATCAATAGTTCCCTTGAAATGTTTTATAAAATCCCAACCTAAAATAAGAGAGTGGTGCACATTTTCTACTACATTGATAGGATAAATGAAAGTTTTGCCATGAATGACAATTGGGAGGTCAAGTTTCCTAAAACAATTAATCTCTGACCACTGACACCTTTAATCATAATATAACTTGGTTTATTTAGCCTTGCTTTAGCATATTTTGTTTTGTCTAATAGTTCCTTATTAACAATGCTGATGCTTGCACCAGTGTCAATAAGGGCATTGGTTTTCCTATTGTCAATTTTCACATCAATAGAATTTGTTTGCAGAGGGGTTGTAAATCCTACATCAGGACAATCAGTATCTCTGTGCTCATCCTTAGAACAATGCCTATGGACAGGCGCGAATCCCTAATTTGCACTATATCTACCCCAACATGCAGGAGCTGTGTGACCTCGTTTTTGACAATTATTGCATGTTTTAGTTTTAGCAAAACAGGTAAAAGGTGATCTACAGTACTTACCGCAACGATGGCATGGTGGATTCTGCATTTGAACTGGTTTGATTGGGTCCTTCATTTGTTGTTGTGGATTGTAATGGTTTTGGGCTGGTCTTTGGAATGTTTGTGGAATTTGTTGACGAACCCAGGATTGTTGTTTTCTTTGCTGAACAAAATTCCTCGAATTTCTGGGTTGTTCAGAATGTACCGCTGTTATTTTGGCATCCAATGTCAATTGTTCGAATTTTATGTCTATATGTTGAGTCAGCATATTAACTTGTGTTGAAAGATCCTCATTGTTTGAGTTGGTGACTAACAAGGTGGTTTGAGCCAACTCTGCTTGTTTTCGTAGTTCTTCAATGTCAGATGGGTCTTGTGGAATTACTATTTTTCCAATGGCAGGTTTGAGTCCTTTTATGGCTTTTGTTAGGATGCTTTTTTCTGGAAGTTGTGCCTCCCCACAAATTTTTGTAATTCGATGTATATAGTCATCTACCGTTTCAGAATGTCCTTGCCGTATGCCCATTAATTCCACATTAAGGGCTGGAGGGGTGAATCTAGCAAAAAGTTTGATCTTTAGATCCTCTAAGGTGTGGATTGAATTTTTGACGCGTTCATACCACTCTGCTACTTGACCTTCGAGGAACAGGGGGAAAGCCTCCAGGATTTGCGGTTCAGTCCAGTGCAAGAAAGAAATGTATAGCATCAGATTTTTGAACCACTGAATGACATATTGTCTTTTCCATAAAATTTAGGGATGGATTGAATTGTATTTAAGCTTACATTGTTGACTGGTTGGACTGGAGCCATGTCTGGTGTACCAGCAGAGGATGATGCAGATGAGTTGCCTTCTCTAACCACAGATGTCGAAGGAGCTCCTCCAATCATGTTGATATCTTCTCTGGTCTGAGCTCTGGTTAATACCATAAGTTGCACACTATCACTGTTAGGATCTTTTGTTTCTCCGCCACTTTTTATACTGTAATTTGGTGTATGTTGGCTTATAACAGTATAATATTTTCTCATGGGAATAGCTCGGTAGAGATAACAGTGAAGGTTTTATATGGTAGTTGTTGTTTTGGCCAGACAACAGAAATGACACTTGGGTCTTTGGTTGTTGGCTGAAATATATATAATTAAAACTTGGAATAAGTTTTATTATTCTATTCAGTTCCTTGATGCACGCAGGTAAGATGCGGCATCACAGGAACATCGCTTTTTATATCAGATTAGCGTTTTAAAAGGTTTGACCAATGAAATTCAAAAATTGCTAAATTGGTCAGGTATCAATCAATTTCTTGACCAATGAAAATAAAATTAATAAAATGTTTCTAGGGCCGATTCAGCATAAAGTGTCAAACATAATTACTTATATAATCTAAAAGACAAATTAATACATATTCTTACATAATCTTATCTCAGCTAAAATGTTTGTTCCGATTTCTCAAGAACTCAGAACAATAGAAAAGACTTTATTCTTTAATCCTCTTTACATAAGTTTGACCAAAATGTGATAAACAATTAATAGATGATTTGCCAAAAGCCAAGTTCTTTAGATAATTGAAATAATGACATACTTGTAACAAATTATGTACAAAATAAAGAAATAACTTCTTAAGTAAAACACAGTTCAATTATGAAACAATTTTATCTACAATTTCTTCAAATTGTAGAATCTAAAGATATTATTTTTTTTATTTACAAAATAAAGAGAAAACACACTATAATACTGTTCAGGAGAAATAGTGCAGCTATCCATATGTGAAAATGGGGTCTACCTCTGGCTCGTCTTGGTTGAGCTGCAATATAATATCAAAGACTGCAGTCTTCAAAATCGCTAATCGTCAAATATTCACTGTCACCGATTTCGGCGTACTTTAAACATCCGAAATGGTACAAATGCGATATTCTCTATATTTATATTGTTATTAATGACAGTTTTGATTAATCTTTATACTTGCTTTTTATTTCATATTTTTGTGAAATATTTTATATAACTACCTCTTAAGACCTCTTAAGAAATTTTACAGGTACATGGCGCAGCTGGTAAACTAATTTTTTGGCGCAATGAAATCACATTTTACGATGCCCGATTTGAGAATATAAACACTCGGGTAAGGGGGTAACATTTTTGCCACGTACTATCTTTTAATCAGTTTTATGACGGCTTCCATGCTGACGGATATTATTGATACTTAGGGTGTCATTATGTTTTGCTAAGTAAACAATCGTAAATAAGACACGAAGGGAATGGATATATATCATTTTTGGACATTAAAAAAAACCCAAATACTCGGGCGATCTCCTTTTGTGGCAATTTTGTAATCTTTTTCTTGTCTGTAACTCTGATAACTCCTGATTGTCGTTTTTAACCAACTATCCTTTAGTTAAAAGACCATGCCCTCTTATTTCATTTTTTTAAAACTTCAGTCAATCATAAAAAAATATCAGAAATGTATGACAGAAAGTCACGGGAAGAATAGTAAGAAATGAATTATTTCAATAAGGTATGACATTATGTCTCTATAAGTTTCACACAATACTCACAAACACAAAAAGTCAACATCATGTCGAATAACCTCTTTTCCTTAATCAGAATTATTGTAAAACCAAAATATGGTTTGAATTAATTTGAGTGAATTGTCTTACCAATCGTTTGAAAAATAAACAACAACAACAAACAACACACTAACGGTATAAAATGAAGCAAACGAAGAAAACAAGAATACTTACCACCATTACTCCTTCTCCTGAATAAGCTTGAGGTTGCCTGTATTAAATTTGCTGCAGCAGGCTCAAAATCTTCTTCATCAGGGTCGTTACGTAAGGATGACCTTACTTCTGTTGCCAGCTGGCGATGACTTAACGCTGGGGTGGTCATGTTAAAAATTGTAATATTCATTTTTTCTCGGTCAATAATTTATATATTTTTGACTAATTGATGACATGCCGTTATTTATTTGGATGATATGGTTTCTTTGTGCCCTTGCAGTTTCCATTTCCGCAAGTCGAGACATGAAAGGTATTGTTATAGATTTTAACGTGACATTGACATTTTTGGATTTAAGATAAAATATATATAATTATGACCTAACAAGCTTCGAAAAAAAGTAACAAAAAAAATCTAAAAAAAAAACAAATAAAAAACTAAAAACAAAAAAAGCGTTGCCGTTATAGTGAAATACTTTTTGAAGTGATTGGGACTCTTCGGCTGTAACTATATAATGTATTCTAACACTCAGATTTACATTTACTATCAATAAATTAAATATTGATGGCCACCCCTTTGCGTTTTGTAGAAGTAAACTTTTTTCAATTTCTTACTGAATAATATACATACATAGACCCGTTTGGTATGTCCTAGCCACTGATGGTAATATTAGACTACGCTATTACCGAAATATTAAAATAGGTGCCCGAGTATTCACAAACTGAAGTTTCTTTTAGGTAGAGAATCAAATGTTCTTCAAGGTAAGGTAGGGAAGTTTATCGACTGTGCTCTGAAAATTAGACGACACGCTTATTCTTGCCTCCCAAGTTCACTATAATGGAATTTAACCTTTAGTTTCTGGTTATACTAATTCGTAGAGACAAGTAGATCTCTATATTCAACAGTTCAATTTCACAGTGACTTGCTATGATAGATGTATACATATTAAGTCTTAAAACACTTCTATAATTCATATAATTTATGCTCATTTTTGTATATTTATTATGATCTATCTTCATTTCGATGTTTCCCTGAATGAATTATAATCACATTTTATGGCGAGGAACTAGCTGTAAAATTTAAAACCAATGAATAATCTGAATCAGAATCTGGTAACAAATTAGTGCATAATACAAGTATCTCGTTTACCGTTTTCAGGTACGGAAATCGATAAGTACCGAAATGACAATAACATTGGATACCCGGCATGCAAGTCTTCCGGAACATAATTTAATAACATGTTAATAATTCGTTCAATTTATTGATATTAATAAATGATTTATCAACACGTTCATAATTCATCGATTTATTGATATCAATAAATCATTTAATAACATGTTGATAAATATTTATTAACATGTTTTTAAATATTTATTACCATGTTATTAAATATTTATTAACATGTTATTAAATATTTATTGATATCAATAAATAGGGAATAAATTCCACAACGGCTTGCCATAGGGATATGTACTGTTGTTTGTTGTAACATTGTACTGGTGAGCATGATTGCCTTACTTAACTTATACAGAAACTGATTTGCATTGATCTTTACAATGAATTTAAAAAATCAATATCTGCAGTTAAAATGTATCCGTAAAACTCAAATTTTCGTTCATTACGTGAAAATGACTGTAGGTATTAACAGCTCGATATTCCTTTTTACTGTTAATTAAGTACAATATACAGGAAATGGTCGGTTTAGCTGGGTGCACTTATAACCTTGGTAATAAATACATCCCGTAATATGGCTTGGTACGTGTTTCGTGTGGCAGATCAAGAGATTTACAAAATTGGAGCTGACATAGGACCCTAAATTTACCCAAAAAAATTATGAAAATGATAATTCTATTCACTTTTGTCGAAAATATGTTAAGCAACTATTTGTTTGATTATTTCCTATGCACAAATGTCACATTAAAAAATCAGTGTATAAGGGGACCAAGGACAGCCGCCATAAAACCGGGTTTAATCCTCGATTTCCAAAGGAAATATGACGTTTCCTAGATCTGTAATCCGGATTTTACGCTACCCGGATCATGTGAAACGTCAAAAATTTTGGGCGCTTTTTCGTTCAAAATGGTGGGACGTCATGGACGTACACCGGAGTCAAAAAGCAAGTTCTGGTGTGTCGTTCCTGGTTTAATTCGGATACGAGAAAACTGAAAAAAAAACATCAAGAAATACCCATGGATGGCTGACGTACATTTTGAGCCGTTTCCAACCAAAAAAAGGAGCCTAGATTGTGATCAAAATGGATATTCATGACCATGATCAGAAGATCCAATGACTATGAGCCTCTGTATTATCATAAGAGTTTGCACCAGACATTTCATTTGCAACTGCAGATCCGAAAATCACTGCATACCTGAACTTTTTCCATGGAACAACTACAAGATAGAGACTGTTTCTCGAAGCACTGATTCCATTTCAAAGAGGACAAATTCAAGTCTTGTCTGCTTCGAATTCTGCTGCCAACAACGTAGATACTGTACCTGACTCAGACAGCACTGATGATGAGAAAGGTAGTCATATATTAAATGATGCATCTTTGAGAAATCTTTTTTTAATCTGTGCATGTACACCAATGAAAACTCAGTCAATAAACTTGCATGTGTGTACATATATAACATTGATATAAGGGACCATACCATTTAAGTTGAAAGGGGGGACTTGGTTTTTGTTTTTGTTATTTTTTTGCGCACACACAGAAAAAAATAATTATTTTTATAGCGACAATTCTTTTTTAAATTAGAATTATTTTATATGTGTATAGAAATCCTTTCTCAGAATATTTTTTTCTTCATTTTTGCAACCAATTTTTTTTTTTTTTTGCAGCCAAATTATTTTTTTTCACAAAAAAATCAGCTTCAAAATATTTTTTCTTAGATATGAAAAAGCCCCCCCCCCACCTTTGTACCTTTGTACTTGTGTTACTGTGACAAATATCAATAAACACACAAAAATTGTACATTTTAAATGATCATTTTTTGTTTGTTTTTTTTTCGTAGATTTTTTTTCAAAATTAGTCACAAAAAATTGTCAATGGATCGAGGTCTATATGACCTGCAGATGTAGAGGAATTATGCATACATTTATGTTGAAAAGGAGAAATTTTGCCCATCTTCAGTCAACAAGTATTGATTTTCAAAATTTAAATTAATACTGTTTTGTGAAAAATTGAATATGATATGCATGGGTCCCCTGTACAGTGTACTAGCTGCGAAATCGTAGCTCGATCTTTTTTTTTTTTTTTGATTTTTCGATCTAACGTTAAGAAAATACAAAATAATAGTTAGAGCTACGTTTCGCAGCTAACAGTGTACATATATTTTCCCTGAACATTGCATATATATAGTAGTTTGTGTCATATTCTCTCCATTTCAGATACTTCACAAAGTTCATCTCCAGAACCTGAAGAAGTTATACCAACCTCGATACATGTCCCAAACCAGGAGTTGCCCATCAGTGTAGTTAAACATGTTACTGTTGAAACTACTTCTATTAGTGATGCTGGCAGTTCAGATATTATGTGTACTGGTAGGTGTTACATGTCATACATGTATATTATTTGAAAGGCTTATATTGATTGATTGATCGATTATTGGTGTTTAAACCAACTTTATGCATTTTAAGGCTAATCATGGCGGCCAATTAGAATGGTGGAAGAAACTGGAGTGCCCGGAGAAAACCACCAACCTTGGGCAGGTAATTGACAAACCTTACCACATGCAAATTTTAGCACACCCATTCTTGGTTGGAAACGGCTCAAAATGTACGTCAGCCATCCATGGGTATTTCTTGATGTTTTTCAGTTTTCTCGTATCCGAATTACAACCAGGAACGACACACCAGAACTTGCTTTTTGACTCCGGTGTACGTCCATGACCTCCCACCATTTTGAACGAAAAAAGTGCCTAAATTTTTTACGTGTCACATGATCCGAGTGGCGTAAAATCCGGATCGGTTACAGATCTAGAAAATGTTCTATGGTTGCAAACTTTCCGATTTTACTTTGATAATACCATTTAAATGTTATACGGACTTTTCATTTTGACTCTTATATAGAGTTTATCACTCGATAACTTTGTAAATTACCATTCATTTGTTATGGACAAATGTTCATGTTTGTCTCTCACCTTTTGTTTCACGGTATAGAACGGAAAGCTCGATACTCGCCCAATGAGTAAAGTAAACTGTTGAATAGGCTTATTCGTACGGGATATAATGTTATAATATGCTTGTCAAATCTTTAAGGATGACATTTTTTTTTTTATATAACATTGATTCGCTCATGGAGTCTTTAAATAGAAATTGGACCACTATATTTTAAAACAGTTTTTGGCATGACATGGGTTGTGTCCTTATTGTATGACGTGTGAAGCACCGTGGCTCAACCGCGCATGGGAAGAATTGGAATTGATTTTGCATATGACAGGGACATCCAGACTTTGGACCGGCGAGTTATCCTGGCGGAGTTTATGTTCATTTAAAAGATATTTCAATACTAGATCCAATACAAGTTAAATCTATTCAAGTGTAGATTACATCTTTTAGGCATTTTTTGGATGTATATATTCTTAACTTCTATTTTATTTTCATATTTTTATGAAAAATTTGACATCACTACCTTTTACAGGTAAACTGGTGTTGTCCGGCCAGTTCTTCAGGGAGAAATAAACCACATCAAATCGTTAGGTTCCAATATTTATTGCAGTTATATGGATAAACAAAAAGTCCCTGCAATAACAATACATAAATTCATAAGACTAGGGTAAAGAAAGATAACCCTGATAGCATAGATAAATTCTATCAGTCAAATAAAATAAAATAGTTATAATATAATAACATTACACCTTCTATATGATAGTTCTCATATAATGCATTTTCTTAGAAAAATGTATTTGTCTGTGGTGCATGAATCTCATGTACAATATTCCACATCTATATATGCTTCAAACACAATTACATGCAAAAAATAATTCAGCATGAAATGTCTAAATAAGCAACAAAAATCAGTTAATAATAGTTACTGACTTCAAGCCAAATGTTATCAAGCAAGCAAATAATATTAGTTAAGCAAATTTCATAAAAATATAACACTTCCTTACCCCACACTTAGGTGCAAAGGTCAGTTTCCCAGTATATCAACTCACTACAATACTGTGCAGTAACATCAGCAGTGTGATGGTTACATCTGAATACAAGATTACAATAATAACTATTGTGCTTCAAAATACCCACAATTACATGTAATGCATAACACAAATAAAACACTAAATCAACTTTATAAAATTTATGTTTTATCAAAATGATAATATTTTGATCATATAGACTTTATATTTATTACTGATTCATATTATCTCATTTATCATTTTATTTAACTTTATTCTTATATTATTTTATAGTTTTATAAGTTTATAAGTCAGTCATCCATTCATTCAGCTCAAATCACTCAAAATGTTATTTTTGGGACAATTAGCAAGATTATTACTAATAAATACCTTTTAAAGTAGAAGAAGTCAATAATGGTGACATAGGCAGAAAGTAGACAATCAGACTTCCCTCAAAATTAATATTCCATGATATTCCAATAGTTTTTACTGAGTTACAAAAATGTCTGCCATCTGAGATTTTAAATGTATAGAGAGTGACAACAAGAACAAAAGGATTTCCCTCCAAAAATGCATGTGACTTCCTACCAATTACATATCCAATAATCCAAATAATCAATACTACTGAAATTCCAAATAAGGTAACAATCCAGGGTCATATTTATGAACTTAGGTCATATACTTAATTTAAATATAAACACAAGGTAACTCAATGATTTTATTTCTGAATGAGTTCTGATTGTTCAATAATTAAAAAGATCAGGTCAAATTATGATTTTCAGATAATATTTTATTAATAAATCTCATCTTAAATCATGGAAATTCTGAAAATAAAATTATCTGTATATTCATTATAAAATTCACTCTTCCACACTGGCACAATTAGTGCCAGTCTTTTTCAGCGCAATTCAACCACGGGGGAAATATGTTGGGACAATTAAGCTAGTTTTTTATCCAATTGGCGCAAAAGTTGAATCGTAAAACGCGGAATGTATACTTTCATTGAACTTCAACGTGTAGACACTTGGTAACCAATATGTACTGTACAAAATAATATGTTCAGTGTACACCAGGTATTGATTGTACATATGGATTCCACCGTAGTGTTTCGAAAAGTAGAATGGGTGAATCTTACTACACGTATGTACAATACAGTTTAATGCATATCATACTGTCGCTATAACCAGAGGTATGACAAACTTTAGAGCTTTAGATTCCCTACATGTATGTAGGCGATTTTGAAATATTGCTATTAACTATATACAATTAAGGATTTTTACTGTAATGTTGGTATATACATGTACTAGTATAACTTTGTCATCATCTGATCCGTAAAAGCTTCTTGTATATAGGCTAAAAACCACTAATTCCACTTCCCATAGGCTTCTATGCTAATTTCACAATATTCAATGGCTTCTCTGGACTTTACCTTAACTTTAACCTGCAGGGGACTATATATCAGCATGATTCTACATATGTCAGCTCACAATCCTCAGAATGGCATGTGGGGTTAGCAGACTTGCAGTGCAGTACTGGTCACCGGAAGTGAAGGGTCTATAAATAACATGGGAAATCCCAGTGTTTTCACAAGATAGGGGTATATTTAAAAATCATTATGGAGATTAGGCTTCACATCACAAGAAGCAAAATGCACCTATAAAATGTACAGAAATGTTTTTCCTTTCAGAAACTGTTTAAATTTTTTAAATAAGATGAGAACTTTTTTCACAGCACTATGAGGAACAGGAGTAATTTCTGCGTAGGACTATTTTTGCGTACGTTCCAAATGCTCATTGGTTGAATTGGTGGTCTGTAACCTATACGAAAGGATAATTACAGAGAAAACCTCGGATATATATTGTTAGTCAGTGGCGAAATCACGTATGACACAAGACGCTTTTGTATACCGTTCATTCCCCGCTATGACCTCGTCCCAGCAGCGAGATGCTGCAGTCGTTCAGCAGCAAACGAATTCAACACACCAATTAATGAATACGTCAAGTTCCGACTACAGTAAGTTAGGAGTTGTACTGCTCCAGAAAATCTGCATGATTTGCTCTGACTACTCTGCTCCTGAAACAGTCTCCTCCTTTCCGCAACCACAGGTTGGGAACTACAACTGAATTCTCGTGCGGTGTTTACCCATTATAAAATTAGAAATTTTTTTTAGTATTTTATTTGAAGGGGTAATATTTATTGTATCTGAAGAATCTTTTTTGAATTATGTTCACTGTAATTGTAATATTTAATGATTAAAGTTGCACTTACCGTGGTCAGGGAATTTATATTGCAGGGACTGGTCACTCCTTACCAAGTTTATAATATGGGGTAAGCATTGCCTAAATCAGCGAGCACCGTGAGCTTTACTGTATATGTGGTTTTCCCAGAAGTTTTTATAAACATAACATTCACTTCTTTAAATGAGTAAAACAAATTAGAAAAGACTTGAAAACTATCAGAAAAGATGACTCTATTTTTACTGAAACGTATTCTTAACCTGTATTTTTTTATTTGTTTGACTGAAGGAAATGATGAATTTTGTCACTTTTTGTTGCTTCCGGGACATGACTTTTTTTCATTAGTATATTGGGGAACCTTAAGGGAAATTTAGAATGTACATGTAATAA